>OZ030009.1:56546675-57873342 GCA_964023405.1 Apodemus agrarius | reverse complement strand
AACACTGAAAAAAAGCAATTTAGGAATAAAAGGTTTAATCTTACAAGTGACATTCCACCATCAACTGAAGAGATGGTATCATCCCAGTTAGCTGGTCCCTTCTATATTCATTAGCAAGACAAAGCAAAATCCCCACAATAATCTGATGGAGACAATTTCTCAATGGATGTTTCCTCTTTCCCAGATATCTGTAGTGTTTGCCAAGTTGCCTAACACTAAATAATACAGTATTTATTTCTTTCATGTTGAAAACACATTTTATCCAATAAATGAACATAGAGTAATTACATGGAAATAGGGAATAAATCTTGATAACAGTGGTTTTTGGATATTATAGAATACAATGTCCCTTGAAATTTTATACTACATATCTGATCTTCACAATAATACTATGCTCATGTATTCACTGATGCACAACTTTGTATATTCTTTTTGGACTATTGATTCTTCTTCAGAGTAACAACCCCTTTGGTTTTCTTCTGTGATAGGATGACAGTGCAGAAAGCTGTCTCTACAATGCACAGCTTATTAGCACATCAGCTATAGTCTTGTTAGAAACTGAAAGGAAGAATAAGACATTTGAGTGGAAATAGAGTTGGAGCCATGTCTTAAATTGTGAGGGTATAAGCAAAACATAGTGAGTGTGAAAGGCAAAATACTTATATTCTGCAGCATATTGTACAGATATGTAGCCTGAAGAATATTTGGAGAAGAATAGGAAAAACACCTTATTAGAAAACAATAGTCAAGCTGGGTGGTGGTGGTGCATGCCTTTAATCCCAGCACTTGGGAGGCAGAGGCAGGCGGATTTCTGAGTCGAGGCCAGCCTGGTCTACAAAGTGAGTTCCAGGACCGCCAGGGTTATACAGAGAAACCCTGTCTCGAAAAAACCAAAAACCAATAAATAAATAAATAAATAAATAAATAAATAAATAAATAAGAAAGAAAGAAAGAAAGAAAAAGGTCAAAATCAGGGCCACATGATAGGGAATTAAAAATTCATAACTTCAAGTAGTTCATAATACTATTCAGTATGAAAATCCAAGTCAAAACAGTTCAATTAATTATTAGATAAATGAAAGCTAGACAATGGTTGAGAAGACTAGGAGCAGGGGCAGACTCTTAGATGAAACATCTGGTAGGACAAATACAATGTGAATCAATGCTACTGAGAATTCTTTTTTTATTATTGGAAATATATTGTATTTACATTTCATTTCCCTTTTTCTGGTTCCCTGCCCCCCAAAGGTCCCACATGCCCTTTTCCATCCCCATGTTCCCCCATCCACCCTTTCCCACTTCCCTGTTCTGATATTCCCTTACACTGATGCTTTGAGCCTTTCCAGAACCAGGGTCCACTCCTTCCTTCTTGTTGAACATCATTTGGTATGTGGATTGTGTCTTTGGTGTCCCCAGATTCTAGGCTAATATCCACTTATCGCTACTGAGAATTCTTAAGACCAACAACTTTCACCACCAAAAGCAGTAGGTATATTTCCTTCCTGTCCATCAAGAAGTTTGAATGGGTTTTGAAGGAGAGGTGACAAAATGGTACTCAAGACATTGGACTGAGAGACATCTGACCTCTTTGAGTCTTGATGATGCTTCTTAGTATACATGTGATTTTGGAGAAAATTGATGTTTTCACTACCTCTTTCCAAATATATCAAGTAGCACATTATTAGTTTCTAACATTATGTTCATTGTCATAAATAAGTCAAAAGAATCACTAATGTGGTAATCAAGACCATTTATAAATTAGGGCATTGCTTTAGAAGAGTTCTTTAGAAATGTGAGTGGCAAAGGCACTGGGAAGTAGAGCTCCAAGAGTGGGATTCTAGGCTCACGAACAACCATGTCACATGATGAAAAAGTATGAACCTATTTCTTAAAGTTTTTGTCTGACTTGTGTGCACACATATACATAACAAATTATTTTATTATATGTGCATGCACATTAAGTATGATGAAAAGTTTTAAATAAAAACATACACACACACCTTCAAATGTGTACATACCAAGATAGGGGACTAGCAGAAGAAAAACCAGGATGATCAAATCAAGCTGAGGTTAATTTTATCCTGCAACTGTCTTCAATATTCATGGACTTTGATGATAGACCAGTAAGTGATGGAGAGTATTTGAGAAGCTATGGGGATTAGAGAGAGAAAATGGGGCATAATTTTAGGTAACATTTGAACCCCTAATGTTTGTATTTTCTAGTATTAGAAGACTGATAGCATCAAGTATCAATAGGTGTAGGGCAAGTAGAACCATGCCACCAAACAGAAAAGCTGGTAAATTTGAGCTGATTAAGAAACTCCTACAATTCTCATAATGGATAACTGAAGACATTTGGATCTGCTCCTGACCAGATTCCTGTCTTGGAGAAGGTACATGACATTCCACTAAGAGAAACTTGACAACTGATTACTTAGCATAGAACCCAGAGTTTTCCATGCTAATGAGGTATCAAGATGGGTTGGTAATGGAACTGGAGAATGTCATGCTGAGTGAGGTGACCCAATCACAAAAGAACATACATGGTATGCACTCACTGATAAGGAGATATTAGCCCAAAAGCTTAGAATATCCAGGAAACAATTCACATATCAAATGATGCCCAAGGAAAGAGAGGCCTCTGGTCCTAGAATGGCTCAATGCAACAGTGTAGGGGAATACCAGGATAGGGAAGCAGGAAGGGGTTGATTGGGGAACAGGGGGAGGGAAGTGGGCTTATGGGACTTTTGGGGAGAGGGATTCTGGAAAGGGGAAATCATTTGAAATGTAAGTAAAGAATATATTGAATAAAAAATAAAAATTGAAAGAAAAAAAAAAGATGGGTTGGCCCCAGGGTTTAGCCAAAAAGCTTCCCTTCCTAGACATTCCTTCCAGCAAATGGTATTTAATCTCTGGTTCACCCCTAGAAAGTCATATGCATCCAGTTTTCCACCATGAATAAACAGTTTGGACAAGCAAGGACTATCTGTCTCCTCAAGGACTGTAATAGATCTTGCCCCAGACCCCCATGCGCAAACAGCGGGCACACTGGATGCAGTGAGAGGCTGGAATCAGGTGCATGGCCAGAGTTATAGCTTAGCTTAGCTCTGCAGGAGATCCGGGCACAGAAAGCTCAGCTGCGGGTGCAGACTACCGGCCTGGACCAGCTCTCTGAGCGGACTAGCAGCAAGGGGCCACCTGGCTGCCTCGGGGCACAGCTCGGAACTCTAGCAGCTGGATTCAGAGGCCTGGACTCAGAGCAAGCATAGTCCAGCACAGACAACGCAGCCAGAAGGGATCAGCAGAGCTGGGTACCAGCAGCTCAGCCAAGGCCACACAGTGCTTTCAGCGGGGGCAGCCATCTTGCCTCAGATCCCCGCGCTCAAACAGCAGGCACACTGGACGCAGTGAGCAGCTGGAATCAGGTGCATGGCCAGAGATATAGCTTAGCTTAGCTCTGCAGGAGATCCGGGCACAGAAAGCTCAGCTGCGGGTGCAGACTACCCCGGCCGGGACCGGCTCTCTGAGCTGACTAGCAGCGAGGGGCCATCTTGCTGCCTCCAGGCACAGCTCAGAACTCTAGCAGCTGGAGTCAGGGGCCTGGACTCAGAGCAAGCATAGTCCAGCACAGACAAGCTGCCAGAAGGGATCTGTCTCCTGGGGACAGGCGTGCTGTGCTTTCAGCAGGGTGCCATCTACAATAAGACCATCTAACGCCAGAGATAAAGAGATGGCAAAAGGCAAACGTAGGAACGTTATTAACAGAAATCAAGGCAATATGGCACCATCTGAAGCCAATTCGCCAACCACAGCAAGTCCAGGATACCCCAGCACACCAGAAAAACAAGAGTTAGATATAAAAGCACAGGTCATGATGCTCCTAGAGGAACACAAAAAAGACATAAACAAATCTCTTAAAGAAATGCAGGGGAACATCAATAGGGTAGAAGCTCTTACAATCCAAACACAAAAAACACTTAAAGAACTCCAGGAGAATATGGGCCATCAGACAGAAACCAATAAAGAGGAAATGAGAAAATCAGTTAAAGAAATGCAGGAGAACTTGAAACAACAGGCAGAAGTCATGAAAGAGGGAGCACAAAATATATATTAAAGAATTACAAGAAAACACAAACAAACAAATGATGGAACTGAGCAAAACCATCCAAGATCTGAACACAGAGGTAGAAACAACTAAGAAATCACAAAAGGAGGCAACCTTGGAGATAGAAAACCTTGGGAAGAAATCAGGGGTCGTAGATGCAAACATAAACAACAGAATACAAGAGATAGAAATAAGAATCTCTGATGCTGAAGATAACATAGTAACCATTGACTCCACAGTCAAAGAAAACGCAAAATCCAAAAGGCTTGTAACCCAAAACATCCAGGAAATCCAGGACACAATGAGAAGACCAAACCTAAGGATTATAGGGATAGATGAGAGTGAAGATCTACAACTTAAAGGGCCAGCAAATATCTTTAACAAAATTATGGAAGAAAACTTTCCTAACTTAAAGAGAGAGATGCCCATGAATATACAAGAAGCCTACAGAACTCCAAACAGACTGGACCAGAACAGAAACACCTCCCGTCACATAATAATCAAAACCCCAAATGTACTAAACAAAGAAAGAATATTAAAGGCAGTAAGAGAAAAGGGCTAAGTAACATATAAAGGAAGACCTATCAGAATCACACCAGACTTCTCTCCAGAAACCATGAAAGCTAGAAGATCCTGGGCAGACCTCATGCAGACCCTAAGAGAAAACAAATGTCAGCCAAGACTACTATACCCAGCAAAACTCTCAATCAACATAGATGGAGAAATCAAAATATTCCATGACAGGACCAAATTTACACAATATCTTTCCACTAACACAGCTCTACAAAGAATAATAGGAGGAAAACTCCAACACAAGGAAGGGAATGGCACCCAAGAAAAAGCAAGACAGTAAACTTCTTCCATCAAACTCAAAGGAAGATAACTACTCAAAAACAAAAATAACATCAAAAATGTCAGGAAGTAATAATCTCTATTCCTTAATATCTCTTAACATCAATGGACTCAACTCCCCAATAAAAAGACATAGACTAACAGACTGGATACAGAAACAGGACCCTACATTTTGCTGCTTACAGGAAACACACCTCAGAGTCAAAGACAAACACTACCTTAGAGTAAAAGGATGGAAGACAATTTTGCAAGCAAATGGTCACAGGAAGCAAGCTGGAGTAGCCATTTTAATATCAGATAAAATTGACTTTCAACCCAAAGTCATCAAAAGAGACACAGAAGGTCACTTCCTGCTAGTCAAAGGAAGAATCCACCAAGAAGAACTCACAATTCTAAACATCTACGCTCCAAATGTAAGGGCACCCTCATTTGTAAAAGAAACCTTACTAAAGCTCAAAGCACACATTGCACCTAACACAATGATTATGGGGGACCTCAATACCCCACTATCCACAGTGGACCGACCAGGAAAACAGAAACTAAACAGAGACAGGGAGAAACTCATCGAAACTTTGGAGCAATTGGATTTAACAGATATATATATATAGAACATTTCACCCTAAAGCAAAAGACTATACCTTCTTCTCAGCCCCTCATGGTACCTTCTCCAAAATCGACCATATAATTGGACATATAAGACAGATCTCAACAAATATAAAAAGATCGAACTAATCCCATGCCTCTTATCAGATCACCATGGAGTAAGAGTGTTCTTCAATAGCAACAAAAACAACAGAATATCCCCATACGCTTGGAGGCTGAACAATATTCTACTCAATGATACCTTAGTCCAGGAAGAAATAAAGAAAGAAATCAAAGAATTCTTAGAACTTAATGAAAATGAAGGCACAACATACCCAAATCTATGGGACACAATGAAAGCAGTGCTTAGAGGAAAACTCATAGCCCTGAGTGTCTCCAAAAAGAAACAGGAGAGAGCATATACTAGCAACTTAATGGCGCACTTGAAAGCTCTGGAACAAAAAGAAGCAATTTCACCCAGGAGGAGTAGAAGACAGGAAATCATCAAACTCAGGGCTGAAATCAATCAAGTTGAAACAAAGTGAACCATACAAAGAATCAACAAAACCAGGAGCTGGTTCTTTGAGAAGATCAACAAGATAGATAAACCCCTAGCCAGACTTACTAAAGGGCACAGAGACAGTATTCAAATTAACAAAATTAGAAATGAAAAGGGAGATATAACAACAGAAACTGAGGAAATTCAAAAAATCATCAGATCCTACTACAAAAACCTATACTCAACACAACTGGAGAATCTGGAGGAAATGGACAATTTCCTCGACAGTTACCAAATACCAAAATTAAACCAGGATCAAATAGATCGTCTAAACAGACCCATAACCCCCAAAGAAATAGAAGGGGTCATAGTCTTCCAACCAAAAAGAGCACAGGACCAGACAATTTTAGTGCAGAATTCTATCAGACCTTCAAAGAAGTCCTGATACTGATACTCTTCAAATTATTCCACAAAATAGAAACTGAAGGAACACTACCCAACTCATTCTATGAAGCCACAATTACCCTGATACCAAAACCACACAAAGATCTAACTAAGAAAGAGAACTACAGGCCAATTTCTCTTATGAATATCGATGCAAAAATACTAAACAAAATACTTGCCAACCGAATCCAAGAACACATCAAAACGATCATTCACCATGATCAAGTTGGCTTCATCCCAGGGATGCAGGGATGGTTCAATATACGGAAATCCATCAACATAATCCACTACATAAACAAACTCAAAGAAAAAAACCACATGGTCATCTCATTGGATGCTGAAAAAGCATTTGACAAAATTCAGCATCCTTTCATGCTAAAGGTCCTAGAAAGAACAGGAATTCAAGGCCCATATCTAAACATAGTAAAAGATATATACAGCAGACCAGTAGCCAACATCAAGGTAAACGGAGAAAAACTTGAAGCAATCCCTCTAAAATCAGGGACTAGACAAGGCTGTCCCCTCTCGCCATATCTCTTCAATATAGTACTTGAGGTACTAGCTAGAGCAATTCGACAACTGAGGGAAGTCAAAGGGATACAAATCGGAAAGGAAGAAGTCAAACTATCACTATTTGCAGATGATATGATAGTTTACTTAAGTGACCCAAAAACCTCCACCAGCGAACTCCTGCAACTGATAAACAACTTCAGCAAAGTGGCTGGCTATAAAATCAACTCAAGTAAATCAGTAGCCTTCCTATACGCGAAGGATAAGCAGGCCGAAAAAGAAATTAGGGAAATGACACCCTTCACAATAGCCACAAATGATATAAAGTATCTTGGAGTGACGCTAACCAAACATGTGAAAGATTTATACGACAAAAACTTCAGGTCTCTGAAGAGGGAAATTGAAGAAGACATCAGAAAATGGGAAAATCTTCCATGCTCGTGGGTTGGCAGGACTAATATAGTCAAAATGGCAATCTTGCCAAAAGCAATATACAGATTCAATGCAATCCCCATCAAAATCCCAACTCAGTTCTTCATAGAGCTAGAAAGAGCAATTCTCAAATTCATCTGGAATAACAAAAAACCCAGGATAGCTAAAACTATCATCAACAGCAAAAGAACTTCTGGGGGAATCAATATCCCGGACCTCAAGCAATATTACAGAGCAGTGGTATTAAAAACTGCATGGTATTGGTTCAGTGACAGGGAAGCGGATCAATGGAATAGGATCGAAGACCCAGAATTGAACCCACACATCTATGCCCAATTGATCTTCGACAAAGGAGCTGAAAACATCCAGTGGATAAAAGATAGCCTTTTCAACAGATGGTGCTGGCTCAACTGGAGGTCAACATGCAGAAGAATGAGAATTGATCCACTCTTATCTCCTTGCACTAAACTCAACTCCAAGTGGATCAAGGATCTCCACATAAAACCAGACACACTAAAACTAATAGAAAAGAAACTGGGGAAGACCCTTGAAGACATCCGCTCAGGGGAAAAATTCCTGAACAGAACACCAATTGCTTATACTCTAAGAACAAGAATAGACAAATGGGACCTCATAAAACTACAAAGTTTCTGTAAGGCAAAAGACACTGTCAAAAGGATAAATCGACAACCAACACATTGGGAAAAAATCTTCACCAACCCCACATCCGACAGAGGGCTAATCTCCAATGTATACAAAGAACTCAAGAGGTTAGACCCCAGAAAACCAAATAACCCTATCCAAAAATGGGGTACAGAGCTAAACAGAGACTTTTCACCTGAAGAAATTCGGATGGCTGAGAAACACCTTAAAAAATGTTCAACATCACTAGTCATTAGGGAAATGCAAATTAAAACAACCCTGAGATTTCACCTCACACCAGTCAGAATGGCTAAGATTAAAAACTCAGAAGACATCAGGTGTTGGCGAGGATGTGGAGAAAGAGGAACACTCCTCCACTGCTGGTGGGAATGCAAGCTGGTACAACCACTCTGGAAATCAGTATGGCGGTTCCTCAGAAAACTGGGCGTGATACTTCCGGAGGACCCAGCCATACCACTCCTGGGAATATACCCAGAAGATTCACCAGCATGCAATAAGGATACATGCTCCACTATGTTCATAGCAGCCTTATATATAATAGCCAGAAGCTGGAAAGAACCCAGATGTCCCTCAACAGAGGAATGGATACAAAAAATGTGGTATATATACACAATGGAGTACTATTCAGCCATTAGAAACAATGAATTCATGAAATTCTTAGAGAAATGGATGGAGCTGGAGAATGTCATACTAAGTGAGGTGACCCAGTCTCAAAAGAATACCCATGGTATACAGTCACTGATAAGTGGATATTAGCCTAGAAGCTTGGAACACCAAAGACACAAATCACATATCAAGTGATGTCTCACAAGAAGAAAGGAGTGGACACTGGTGCTAGAATGGACCAAAACATCATTGTGGGAGAGTACAAGAACAGTAAAGTGGGAGGGGGTGGATGCAGGAGCAGGGGGAGGGAAAAGGACATATGGGACCTTTGGGGGTGGGGAACCAGAAAAAGGGAAATGAATTGTAAATATAGAATATATACAATAAAAAAAAAGAAAAAAAAAGGAAAAAAAAGGACTGTAATATGGGAAAGTCTTCTAGTTCCTTTAATAAATTAACTTCATATGACAACAAAATACACATTGCAGAGCACCATGTAAGAGACTCTGTCCAGAGCATACTAAATGGGTTCTTACATGCACCAAGTATTCTGCGAATGCCTGGGAAGTTAGACTTATTATTAGGCCTTAGGTGCAACACTGGGTTTATTAGCTGTTGACAATTGGACCAGGGTCATAGCTATATGTTCACTATTCAGTCTTTAGTGCCCAGGTATGGTGCAGGATCCAGGATGATCACTTACACATTTAGGAAGAATCTGTTCAATGAATATGAACAAAAGTTCTCCAACCCCTTGTGCCTGAGAAATTCTTATCTTTCTTTTGGCTTCCACCAAATGGCAGACATCTTCCTACATACAGCTATCTAAGCTCTTCTTTCCCAAGCCAAATCTCCTCAGTGTCATCAGGGGAAACATTTACTCCTTCCATATTTGGCCACTTGAGAAACTTAATCCTGGAAGGAAGAGATTCACCATTATGACATTATAATTTTTGTCTAAAAGTAGGTCATGAATTATGTGTTGAACACAAATTCAATGTAAATGTGAAATGCCAAATGGGACTTGATATTTGCCTAGAAAAAACATTCCAAAGTATGAATTATGGGGGATAACATGTCTTGATGACCTACAACACCATACACCTATATTTCTTACATATTATATAACCTGTTCTTAGAAACTTGCATGCTTATTACCAGCCAGCAGAATATCCATTTTAATTACTATAAAAGAAAATGAGGAACACATATAAATTATGCATTTCAAGGGAACACAGATGTTTTCAAACCAGGTGTTTAGATTCACATCTCCTGGTTCTAGTGCAGACATCAAAGTCTACTAAGTGCTGTTAAACTGAGTAACAGGAATGAACTAAAGGAATATGGCAGGGTACATAAATTAAAGAGATAAAGGCAGTAAAAGAGTGTCTCTGGTAAATACAAGCTTTAAATGATGGAAAATATGTCTCAGTATTGTCAGAAGCATGTGGACTCTACCCAGAAAAGCAGGAGGGAAAGATTCTAGTGTGCTCAGCATCCATCACGTATTTCCTGTAACTTCCAATGACATGCTCAAGCCTATTTCTCACCTTTCAGAGAAATCCTTAACATATTAGACACAAGCCTTGTTCTCTCTGGCCCCCAAATATCAAGCAGAGGGCACTTTCAACATTCAGCACAGCTCCTTCAGAAACTCAGAGACTTCCTTCCTGAAACCCTTTCTGAGTGACACCTGGGTTCCAGCCCTTTCAGATTTTCTTCCTAATTCTTTGCCACAAATCTCCCACAACTTTTATTGGCTTCTTTTCTTCTGCCAACTCTTGAAACACTGGAGTTTTTGAAGACTCGCCGTTCTCTCTTCTTGTTGCATATTTGATTTTAGGAAATCTCATCATTCCTACCATTTAAATATCCTCTACTGAAAGTAACATAAGGTGTACACTCCAGAACCTTGTTTATGACTACTTCATTTTGAGAGATTCAGTTATTTAGACTCAACACACCTGTGACAAAATGTATTACTTATTCCTGAACTCCTGGAAAAAACCCTAGCACCAGTAACTACTCTATCACCTCTCATTCTTCCTGCGATCAGCTTGCATCACCCATTCCTGCAGGATACACTTTTCTGACAATCCCTCTGAGAGCCTCAATCTCCTGCCACCTATGTAGATTATCATGTCATGAAGTTTCTCTCTTGAATGATTTTGATCCATGTGTCTGCAATGCCACAATCTTCTTATAATCAAGTGCCATTTCTTGGCTATATTTTCAAAATTCCACCTTTTGTAACCTCTGATGATGAATTCATTTTGCTGTTTTTATATTTCCTAACTGAAACCTTTCTGCATAGTGTGCAGTGTGTCATCTCTACTCAACTCCATTCTTGCCATCCACATGAAACCAGTGTCTAGGCTCTTCCTGGACAAATTCATAAAATTATGTCCAGTTAATTATGTCTTTTAGATACTATCTTTGCCATGATGAATATATTCTAGTTTCTCAAATTTCTATTTCTTGTTATTTCAGGGGTATTCATTTTCTTTTGACTATTTTACTATGTTAATAAATGAGTATCCTTTGGAGAAATTTGTCCTGAATCCCAATAGAACTTAGAACTTCTGATAAGTATCTTCTCCCCTTACCATTTTAGCCATGTGTAATTTCATTAGCTAAATATTTTTTTCATTTTATGAATTATGTGTTATATAAAATTGAAGATTTTCACATGTTATATTCACTATTAACCACTTGTGCCTAGAACTGTCCTTTCATTGAAGATAGCATAGTCAATTATATACAAATAATGATAGATAGTCTCAAGGAGTAATGAGGAAATGTAGAAAACTGTTGCTTTTGTAAGTAAATGCACTTGATGTTCTGCTATGAATTTTGGAACAATTACCTTGATTTAATGGTAATATTGAGTAGTCATACTATTTTAGTCTAATACTATCTGGAAGACTAGAGGTTTCTGTGTGGCATGGCCTTAATAATGGAGTGTAAGAAGCCTTAAACAAGATGAACAGCAGCAGAAGGAAGGTGGCTTACACATATTTTTCTAGACCAGAGGGTTGGCATGGAGAAGGGGAAATAAGAGAGCAGCATGTCTGACTGTAGTGGAATGTGTGGTTATTTCTCACCAACACATTTAGAGTGTTTTTGTAAGACATATGGTTTCTTTCAATGATTATTAGGAATGCTGCACTTTTCCCAGTCTCCTGTGAGAGGAAGGAGTACCCCTTGTATATACCCCTAATTTTGGCACATCAAGACTATGCAGGGCTAGATTTATCAACACCAACTGAGGGTAGACAAGGCCTCCCAGTTAGGGGAATGGGATCTATAGACAGGCAACACATTTAGGGAAAGTCCCTGATCCAGTTGTTGGGGGACCTAAATCAAGGCCTAGCTGTATATATACTACATATGTGTAGTAGGGCCTGGTTCATCCCATGTAGTTGCTTTGCTTGCTGGTTCACTCTGAGAGACCCCACTCTTTCAGTGTGGTTGACTCTGTTGGCTTTCCTGTGGAGTACTTACCCATACAGGCCCCTCCAGCCTCCCCCCAAGTCTTTTATAAGATTCTCACAGCTCCATGCAGTACTTGACTGGGGGGCTTCTGCATCTGTTTCAATCATCTGTTGAGTGGAGCCTCTCACAGGACAGTTGTGGCATGCTTCTGTCTGCAAGCATTACAAAATATCATTAATAGTGTCAGAGATTGGTTCTGGGCCTTCAGACATGTCTCAAATTGTGCAGATATTGGTTTGTCATCCCCTCAGGCTCTGCCCCCAATATTGTCCATGCATTTCTTGTAGACAGGATGAATTTTGAGTTGAAGGTGTTATGGGTAGGTTTGTATCCTTATCCCATAAAAAGTGTCCTGATATGACAGGTACCTTTAATACATTATAAGCATTATAACACACACTCCATATTATGGAGAAAGAATATACTATCCATTGTATGGATGCATCATCTATCAATTTAAAAAGCTTATGGCCTATGATTTAGGCAGGAAATAAAGGTGGAAAATCTTGGAGAGAGAAAGGATTCTGGGATAGAGCCAGGTTAGGAAGATTAGCCCAGGAAGATGTGAGGAAATGAACACATGGTACCTGAGCACAGGGGACCAGTGATATGGCAGAATGTAGGGTAAAACAATTAGTTATTTTAGTTGTAATCTAGTAGGAGAAGGGCCTAACTATATGAGCAAGGTATTTGCAAATATAGTTTGAGTCTGAGTTCTATTTCTAGGCCTAACTTCAAGTAAATGGTGCTCAATCTAAGGCAATTACAGCTTGAGTTTACACCCTAAAAATGGCCATGTAAAAACATGGGAAGTAATCAAAATAATCAGGTTAGCTGGACAAAAGGTGTGTGTGTGTGTGTGTGTGTGTGTGTGTATGTGTGTGTGTGTGTGTGTGTGTGTGTGTGAGAGAGAGAGAGAGAGAGAGAGAGAGAGAGAGAGAGAGAATGAAAGCAGACCAAAGCCAAAGTGGTCTATTCCTATTACTACTCTAGTCAAATAATGGATGGGAAGATATTTTCCTAGATAAGGAATAGGAATCTACAGAGAGATACAGTGGAAGGTGGTTTTTTAAAGATTACCTTACAGAACTTAAAAACAGAACACTAAAGTTGGGAATTCCCCTAGGGCAGCAGATGGGGATGAACCAGGCTCCCAGTTATATAGGTTAAATACAGCCAATTCAAAGATGAATGGTAGAACTAGTGGAAAGTTCTCAGAGGTCACAGCTATAGAGTAAACCATGTCCTCCAAGCTTAGCATGTTAGGTTAGCCCACTACTGTCCTATGGAAATTAATGCTCAGTGCTCATAGCATGAGGAAATGAAGTCCCATGGGAAATTTCCCACAAGTGAGCCTGGGCTCTACAAAGAAATCCTGTCTCAATTAATAATAATAATGATAATAAGAATAACAATAATAATAACATCATTTTAATTGACTTAATTTATCAAAATGAAGATGGTTATAAGTTCAATGTTATAGTGATATGGTACATTCTCTATGAGAGAGGTCAAAATAAAGCAGACCTAGGTACCTAGAAAGGGACTGCTAAGTTGGATTTATCTATATGTTTAATGTCTTCAGACTGCCAGAACATGCTATATTAGGAGAGAGGGTCTGTATTTGTGTTAACAGGTAACTAGAAAATGCTTTGGACTCCTTCCAAAGTAATAAAGATAATATTTTATTGAGTAAGACTCCTGAAGATCTTGGCTACAGACAAGAAGAGGGAAATTAATAAGATCAACAGGGTAGCTAATTTATACATCGATCTCTAATTTATACAAGACCTTGTGACAGGTCTTGAACTGGCTAAGACTTTATGTCTATATACAGGCAAAACATCTTATTAGCTATAAAATTCTCATAATTTAATATTACATACAATCCTTTCAGATGGAATGAATGGGGATTTACATTGCATTTTGCATATATGATGAAACTAACTTCTAGAAAAAGACAGCTGTCTTTCACCTGCTCAAACAAAGAGCAGGAAATTGTCCTTAATTAATCTGTGCACATTGCACATTTTACACAAATGTCTTTGTAAAACTACATGTTACATGTAAAGTTTGTATATTACAGAATAGAAGACCAAGAGGGCAGCCTTGATAGAATTCACCCTTGAGGATACAGAAATGCTGAGACATAGTGATCCAGCTCCCTGATTGATCCTGCCTCAAATTAATGGTGGTTCTAGATACTTCCAGTACAGCTTCAAAAAAGACTGCCAATCCTAGATGACCCCAGTTCATTCAGCCTCTTAGACTGTTCCAGTCAGGACTTCAGTTAAGCCCCACACTTTCAAAGCATACAGAGACTAAAGAACAAATGCTGCAGCTAGCTCTCTTAACACTATTTTTGCAATTATCTTGGACCCCCAAGACTGAATTTTTGTTCCATTTCAGCAGGAAACAATTATAAGAAGATCATTGTTTCAATCCCTTAAGGTGGAGTGGATTTATTCAGTCATTTTATAAGTTAGAGATACATTGTCACTTTAGGGAATGATTACAAATACAGTCTTAGGGAGGGAACAAAATAGAGAGGTTACATTCAGGGACTTTCTTACTTTTCTCTTTCTCTACTTTCTAATCTTCATTCATTTTTTAGGTAAGAGAAAGGGGGTTGAAAAGAAAAAAGGGGCACATAGAAATATAAAAAATTAGAAAATGAGGGATAGGTTATTAAATCTACTTTAAAAGACCCCCCAATTTAATAGCTATAATATTACATTGGTAGAAATTTTGATATTTTGATATACAATTAAGATAACAATGGTGCAGAATTTTGAATATTGATGCAGATTGAAGGTTTTCATTGGTATAAATTTTTGTATATTGATAGATTATTTAAGAATAATTTTATTACAGCCTAGTTATGTTCTACTCTTATATAGGTATTATGCCTATGTAACTCATTTAAGAGTACAATGTTCTAGCAGGCTGAACCAGGTACCCAAGATATCCTGAGTTTAAGACCTCTGGGGACTCAGGCCACCAGACAGCATTCTGTGAGTAGGAGCCGCACACAGAGCAGCAGTTCAGGTGCCCCAGCCAGGCATGGGCTCTGTGCCCTGAGGGGGAACCCTGCACTCCCTGCAGCCTCCGCCATTTTCCCAGCTATGTGGAACTAGCAGGCTGAACCAGGTACACAAGATATCCCGAGTTTAAGACCTCTGGGGATTGAAGCCCCCTGACAGCAATCTGTGAGCAGGAGCCCTGCAGAGCGGCAGTTCAGGTGTCCCAGTCGTGGGGAAATAGCCTTAAGAGCCCACAGGAGGTTCAAGCACAAGCTAGTAACTACAGGACCAACTAACACCAGAGATAACCAGATGTCAAAAGGCAAACATAAGATCATTACTAACAGAAATCAAGGCAATATGGCAGCATCCGAACCCAGTTCCCCGACAGACAGCAATTAGTCTCATATACCCAACACACCAGAAAAAACAGGATTCAGATTTAAATCACTGGTCAGTATGCTGATAGAGGAACACATAGATAAATCTCTTAAAGTAACACAGGAGAAAATGGATCAAAAGTTAGAAGACATTAAATGCAAAGACAAAAATCATTTAAGAAATTCAGGAGAATATGGATAAAAAAATAGAAGCCAATAAAGAGGTAATACAAAAATCACTTAAAGAAATACAGGAGAATATGGGTCAACAAGTAGTAGTCATGAAAGAGGAAACACAAAAATTTCTTAAAGAGATTTATATGAAAACACAAACATGGAAGCGAAAGATGCGAGCAAAACCATCCAGGATCTAAAAACAGAAGAAGAAACAACTAAGAAATTGCAAAGGGAGACCACTTTGGAGATAGAAAACCTTGGGAAGAAATCAGGGGACATACATGCAAATATCAACAATAGAATACAAGAGATAGAAGAAAGAATCTCGGATGCTGAAGATACCATAGAAACTATTGATTCAACAGTCAAAGAAAATGTTAAATGCAAAAAGCTTGTAGCCCAAAACATCCAGGAAATCAAGGACACAATGAGAAGACCAAACCTAAGAATTATAGATATAAATGAGAGTGAAGATCTACAACTTAAAGAGCCAGCAAATATCTTCTACAAAATTATGGAAGAAAACTTCCCCAACCTAAAGAGAGAGATGCCCATGAATATACAAGAAGACTATAGAACTCCAAGCAGACTGGACCAGAACAGAAATACCTCCCGTCACATAATAATCAAAACCCCAAATGTACTAAAAAAAAGAAAGAATATTAAAGGCAGTAAGAGAAAAAGGACAAGTAACATATAAAGGAAGACCTATCAGAATTACACCAGACTTCTCACCTGAGACCATGAAAGCTAGAAGATCTTGGGCAGATCTCATGCAGACTCTAAGAGAACACAAATTTCAGGCAAAACTACTATATCCAGCTAAACTCTCAATCGCCATAGATGGGGAAACCAAGGTACTCCATCACAAAACCAAATTTGCACGATATCTATCCACAAACCCAGCCCTACAAAGGATAATAGGGGAAAAACACCAACGCAAGGAGGGAAACCACACCCCAGAAGAAGCAAGATAGAAACCTCATCTAATCAAACCCAAAAGAAGATAATATAAATAATATATATTATAAATATAAATATAAAAAATAACGTCAAAAATGTCAGGAAGTACTAATTACTATTCCTTAATATCTCTTAACATCAATGGACTCAATTTCACAATAAAAAGACATAGACTAACAGACTGTATATGGAAACAGGACCCTACATTTTGCTGCATACAGGAAAAACATCTCAGTGTCAAAGACAAACACTACCTTAGAGTAAAGGCTGAAAGACAATTTTAAAAGCAAATGGTCTCAGAAAACAACCTGGAGTAGCCATTCTAATATCAGATAAAATTGACATTCCACCTAAAGTCATCAAAAGAGACACAGAAGATCACTTCTTGCTGGTCAAAGAGATAATCCAACAAGACGTCTCAATACTGAACATCTATGCTCCAAATGCAAGGGCACCCTCATTCATAAAAGAAACTACTAAAGCTTAAAGCACACATTGCCCCTAACACAATAATTGTAGGTGACTAAAACACTCCACTCTCCTCAATGGACCAATCAGGAAACCAGAAACTAAACAGGGACACAGAGAAACTAATTGAAGCTTTGGACCAATTGGATTTAACAGATATATATAGAACATTTCATCCTAAAGCGAAAAAATATACCCTTTTCTCAGCACCACATGGTTCCTTCTCCAAAATCGATCATATAATTGGTCACAAGAGAGACCTCAACAAATATAAGACCGAACTAATCCCATGCCTCCTATCAGATCACTATGGAGTAAAAATGGTCTTCACTAGCAAGAAAAACAACAGAAATCCCACATACACATGGAAACTGAACAATACTCTACTCAATGACACTTTGGTCAAGGAAGAAATAAAGAAAGAAATCAAAGACTTTTTAGAATTCAATGAAAATGTATATACGACCTACGCAAATCTATGTGACACAATGAAAGCAGTGTTAAGAGGAAAATTCATAGCCCTGAGTGCCTCCGAAAAGAAACTGGAGAGAGCATACACTAGCAACTTAACAGCACACCTGAAAGCCCTGGAACAAAAAGAGGCTAATTCACCCATGAGGAGTAGAAGACAGGAAATCATCACACTCAGGGCTGAAATCAATCAAGTAGATACTAGAGAAACATACAAAGAATCAACAAAACCAAGAGCTGGTTCTTTGAGAAAATCAACAAGATAGATAAACCCTTAGCCAGACTAACCAAAGGGCACGGAGACAGCATCCAAATTAACAAAATTAGAAATGAAAAGGGGGATATAACACGGAAACTGAGGAAATTCAAAAAATCATCAGATCATACTACAAAAGCCTACAACAGAACTGGAGAATCTGGAGGAAATGGACAATTTCCTAGACAGATACCAAATACCAAAATTAAATGAGGATCAATTAGATCAGCTAAACAGTTTCATAACCCCTAGAGAAATAGAAAGGGTTATAGAAAGTCTTCCAACCAAAAAAAGTATGGGACCAGATGGTTTTAGTGCAGAATTCTATCAGACCTTCAAAGAAGACCTAACAACAATACTCTTCAAACTATTCCACAAAATAGAAACAGAAGGAACACTGCCCAACTCGTTCTATGAAGCCACAATTATGCTGATACCAAAACCACAAAAAGATCCAACAAAGAAAGAGAACTACAGGCCAATTTCCCTCATGAATATTGATGCAAAAATACTAAATAAAATTCTTGTCAACCAAATCCAAGAGCACAGCAAAATGACCATTCACCATGATCAAGTAGGCTTCATCCCAGGGATGCAGGGATGGTTCAATATATTTATATCCATCAGTGTAATCCACTACATAAACAAACTTAAAGAAAAAACCACATGGTCATCTCATTAGATGCTGAAAAAGCATTTGACAAAATTCAGCATCCTTTCATGCTAAAAGTCCTGGAAAGAACAGGAATTCAAGGCCCATACCTAAATATAGTAAAAGCAATCTACAGCAAACCAGTAGCCAACATCAAAATAAATGGAGAGAAACTTGAAGCAATCCCACTAAAATCAGGGACTAGACAAGGCTGCCCTCTCTCCATATCTTTTCAATATAGTACTTGAAGTTCTAGCGAGAGCAATTAGACAACATAAGGAAGTCAAAGGGATACAAATTGGAAAGGAAGAAGTCAAACTATCACTATTTGCAGATGATATGATAGTTTATGTAAGTGACCCAAAAAACTCCACCAGAGAACTCCTACAACTGATAAACAACTTCAGCAAAGTGGCTGGTTATAAAATGAACTCAAGCAAATCAGTAGCCTTCCTGTACTCAAAGGACAAGCAGGCTGAGAAAGAAATTAAGGAAATAACACCCTTCACAAACAATATAAAGTATCTTGGCGTGGCTCTAACCAAACAAGTGAAAGGTCTGTATGACAGGAACTTCAAGTCCTTGAAGAAAGAAATCGAAGAAGACATCAGGAGATGGAAAAATATTTCATGCTCTTGGATTGGCATGATCAATATAGTAAAAATGGCCATCTTGCCAAAGCAATCTACAGATTCAATGCAATCCCCATCAAAATCCCAAATCAATTCTTCATATACCTAGAAAGGGCAATTCTGAAATTCATCTGGGGTAACAAAAAAAACCCAGGATATCTAAAACTATTCTCAACAATAAAAGGTCTTCTGGTGGAATCAATATCCTTGACCTCAAGAATTACTGCAGAGCAATTGTGTTAAAAACTGCATGGTATTGGTACAGCAACAGGCACGTAGATCATTGGAATAGGATTGAAGACCCAGAAATGAACCCACAGACTTATGGTCACTTGATTTTTGATAAAGGAGCTAAAACCATCCAGGGGAAAATAAGATCACCTTTTCAACAAATGGTGCTGGTTCACCTGGAAGTCAACATGCAGAAGAATGCAAATTGACCCACTTTTATATTTTTGTACTAAGATCAACTCCAAGTGTATCAAGAACCTCCACATTAAACCAGACACACTGAAACTAATAGAAAAGAAACTTGGAGCCTGACAAGGCCATCCTCTGTTACATGTGCAGCTGGAGCGTGTGTACTCCTTGGTTGGTGGCTTAAAGTCAATTCCACTCACTCTCCAGAGAACAAAGGCTCCTCTATGCTTCCTTCTGGCTGTGAAACTTTTACTTACTCACAGGAAGTCCTGTGACTGATGGAGAGCCATCCCATCCCAAGAATACTGAAATCATTAGTTAGTTATATGCTAGAAAATAATTTTTAAACTTGCATAGAGTAAATACAACCTCCCTATTCTCACTAATCTCCATTTCTTCTTCACAACTTTTCCTGTATAAGTACATATTAAGTTAGTTTTTCCCTCAAAATATAAGACTATATAAAACTGCTTAAACAATTAGACAATATTATTCTTTTTAATTGCTGAATTATATCCCCTATATTCCCTATAGTCAATAAATAAAACTCTTTGAGCACTCTTGATGTTAATGGAAAAAAAAGAGAAAGGAGACTAGAAAATATGGATTTTGGTATTAGAGGTAATTATTTTGAGAATGGTATTGTACTCATGAGATATTGGAGAATGTCTAAAGCAAATATTCTGTAATCATGTAGAGTTCTGCTACTTAATTGGTCCCAAGACCAAAATTCTTAGTTCTTTGCTCCAAATTTATGCTCTTGAAGTACCTTTTATTCTGAGAAATAAGTGAAATTAACAGAAATATTACATATGTCAAAGTTAAGCTAGACCTTGCTTCATCAGAGGTAAAGTTATTAATATTAATTTTCTTTCAGAAATTGGAAAAGTTAGAAGTCAAATGAAACTAGTTTTGAAGTAATTTTGTTAATTACATCAAAAAACTGAAAAAAAAAGATGTACTATTGTATGTAATGGAATTTATGTTTGTGTCATATTCATACCTTTAATAAGAATGAGAGAGGTTTATAAAAAAATTTAAAAAAAAGAAAAGAAAAGAAACTTGGGAAGACCCTGGAGGACATGGGCACAGGGGGAAATTTCCTGAACAGAACACCAATAGCTTATGCTCTCAGATCAAGAATTGAAAAATGGGACCTCATAAAATTACAAAGTTTTTGTAAGGCAAAGGACACTGCCAGAGGACAAAACAGCAACCAACAAATTGGAAAAAGATCTTCACCAACCCCACTTCCGACAGAGGGATAATATACAATATATATATATAAATAACAAAAGAACTTAGACCCCTAAAGAACCTAATAACCCCATCAAAAGATGAGGTACAGAGCCAAAGAAAGAATTTTCACTAGAAGAAATTCGGATGGCTAAGAAGCACCTTAAGAGATGTTCAACATCATTAGTCATCAGGGAAATGCAAATCAAAACAATCCTGAGATTCCACCTCACACCAGTCAAAATGGCTAAGATTAAAAACTCAAGAGACACAGGTGCTGGCGAGGATGTGGAGAAAGAGGAACAGTCCTCCACTGTTGGTGGGATTGCAAGATGGTACAACTGCTCTGGAAATCAGTCTGGCGGTTCCTTAGAAAACTAGGCATGACACTTCCATATGACCCTGTCATACCACTCCTGGGCATATACCCAGAGGATTCCCCTGCATACAATAAAGACACATGCTCCACTATATTCATAGCAACCTTATTTATAATAGCCAGAAGTTGGAAGGAGCCCAGATGTCCGTCAAAGGAGGAATGGGTACAGAAAATGTGGTATATTTATACAATGGAATACTACTCAGCAATTAAAAATAATGAATTCAAGCAATTTGTAGGCAAATGATTGGATTTGGAAAATATCATCCTAAGTGAGTTAACCCAATCACAAAAGAATACACATGAAATGCAATCACTGCTAAGTGGATATTAATGAGCCCAGAAGCTCTGAATACTCAAGGCACAATTAGCAAATCACAAGATTCCCAAGAAGAAGGAAGGAGAGGACCCTGGTACTGAAAAAACTGAATCCAGTTTTGTAGGAGAGTACCAGAACAGAGAAATGGGGGGGTGTGTTTGAGGAATAGTTGGGAGAGGGAGAGGACTTATGGGACATATGGTGAGGGGGGAACTGGGAAAGGGGAAAGCCTTTGGAATGTAAACAAAGTATATAGAAAATAAAAAATAAATAAAAAAAGAGTACAATGTTTAGTTCTGGTATTTTTAATAGCTGCTATTACAAATCATTTAGGATAATTAAGTAATGCAAACTAATAGTCAAACATATTCATTTTATATATTAATTTGTATTATAACAAAAATATATATCTTGGATTATACATATACTAGGTGGGTGGTAAACAGCAAAATTTTCTTGTTCAGGTATGCTATAGATAAATGATTTTCAAAAATATTGGATAGCCATGGAATATAACATTGAAATTATTTAATTATTAAAATATCTTTTAACTACCAGACAGGTCTGCTCCTGAGAGTATTCCAATTCTATTTCAAATAAGATGATGAGCATCAAAAAAATCCGCCATATGGGCTGACTTAAATTGTGTCAAGTTAGCCACTGGGGAAAAACAAAACAAAACAAAACAGAACAGAACAGAACAGAACAAAACAAAACAACCAAAACCAAACCAAAACAAAAATACCCACAGCAGAAAAAAATAAACCCTTCATCTGCAAGCATGATATCCAGAAAGGATAAATGGATGCAGGGAAAGTTGACTGCCATGCTCTGCCAGGCCAGAGTAAACAAGTCTTTCCAAGGTGACTTTTTTGTTTGTTTGTTTGTTTTTTCGAGACAGGGTTTCTCTGTGTAGCCCTGGCTGTCCTGGAACTCACTCTGTAGACCAGGCTGGCCTCGAACTCAGAAATCCGCCTGCCTCTACCTCCCAAGTGCTGGGATTACAGGCGTGTGCCACCACCGCCCAAAATAAGTCTTTCTTAATTCCTGCTTCACAAAATATTTGTCAAATATACTGGGCCAGAAGACAGAAGATAGAGACTCCAACATTATAGAGAATATTGAAGATTGTCCAGGCAATCGGTTGTCTCTGTTATTTCTATAATTTTTGGCAGCTATGTACTAGCACTTCCTGCACACTCGGGTAATATACTGTTCCTTCCCAGATCTCTGATTGGGTTGAGGACTAGATAGTTATAGTGTCATAATTAAGCTTGAGTTCTTCAGCATTTAAGAATATCTAAGATGGTTTTTAGGATGGAAATTCAAATCAGGATAGAAACTGAGCTACATATAAAACTTTAAACATACAAAAATAGGATAGATATTAGAATATTTTCTAAAGTTGCCAAATAAATTGGACTAAGCTTGTAAATGTACATAATACCTTACAGTTTTCATAATTTTTTCATAATTATAAGTATATTCAACTTGAAATAAAGGGAGACTTTTATTGGTCTAAAAAAGGGAATTGTAGAGTGAATATCCCATGAATTATATGCATGCATCATCTGTCAATTAAAAACCCTATGGTCTGCGGCTTAGGGAGGAAGTAGATGTGGCATATCCAGGAAAGAAAAAGTTCTGGGATAATAGTCAGGATGGAAAGATCAGGAAAAGAAAATGCGAGGAGTAGGACACACGGTCCAAAATCACAGGGAACAAGCCATATGGCAAAACATAGGTTAAAATAATTTGGTCATTTTAGTTTATGGTCCAGCAAGAAAAGAGTTTAGCTATATGTCCAAGGAATTTGTAAATGTATGTTGAATCTGAATCTTATTTCTGGGAGCATGTGGCTGGGAGGAAGAATTAGACCTAACTTCAACAATATTTCTCAGAAACCTAATATAAACTTACCATTTTCATTGGAGATTCTCTTATATAATAGTGACAAGGCAGTTCAAAAGTTGTGTTCCATATGAGTAAAGGCTTCTTTGATTAAGGGCAGTCTAGTTATGACCACTGAAGTTAAGTCACAAAGATTCAAGCTAAAAATTGTTCCTATATTTCTTCACACTGAATAATTTATCAAAAGCTATAGTTAAGTGTGCCTGTGTCTGTGTATCCAGGAATGATAGGAAGATATGCAGCTAGTGGTATTTATGTTGAGAGGTTCCCATGAGTGGGGAGTATATGGAGGAGTGAACCTTTATCTGCGAAAACATTTTAAAGATGTCTTTTCCTCCATTGCACTAAATTCAAATGCAAATCAGGGATAGAATTTACTCCATATACATTCATTATTATGTCTATGAATTGACTATACAAAAACTGTGTCCCTAGGAGAAAGCATGGGGACATACATTTCAACAAAGATGCAAAATTGCTGACATGAAGCATCCTGAAATCTAATGAAAAAAGACCATGTCCCACCTTTGTTATAGAAATGATTTAATCTCAAACTGAGGTCATCTACACTGCCTTTCATCATTCAATTCCTGAGAAAAGACACAACTTTTATATTTATAGTAAACTTTAATCAGCAATAGATCTAGGCAGATATCTATCCTCTAGGCTATTGAATCTATTCCACCATTGTTACTCTAATTTTATAATTTGACATGGAGATTTATGATGCAGTTTGATTATATGATAAAACTAATTTCTAAAGAAAGCCAGTTGTTTTTCACCTGCTCAAAGTAAGAGCAAGAAATCATTGTTGACTGATCTATGTACCTTGTATATTCCATCCAAACATCTTTATTGAACTGCACATTACTTGTAAAGTTTTTATATTACAGAATAAAACACCAAAAAGGCAACCCTGTTATGATTTACCTTTGGGGATGCTGAGATGCACAAGCCTGCTGTTCCAGCTCCCTGATTGTTCCTGCCTCAAACTGGTGCTGGTTCCTGAGATTTACTGGTTCTTGTTCTGTTTGTACCTTCCTTTCTTCTAAAACAGCTTCACAAAGGACTGCTAATCCCAGATGACATCAGTTCATTCAGTCTTTCAGACTGTTCTAGTCAGGACTTCAGTTATGCCATGAATTTTCTCAGCACATTGAAACTGGACAACAAATGCTACAGGTAGTGTTTTTAAGTCTAAATGTTTTTCTAATGAAAAAGTCTAATTAAAGGAGACCATGTGACATATTTGACATGACAAAGGCTGAGGAAGGTCTCTATGGGCTTGATTTTGTTGAAGCTGATATGAACTTCCTAATAGGTTAAACTGTCTGATTAATCAGAAGATAATGCATCCTACTCAACAACATGTGCTAGACATAGTATATACATCTATGGCTAATGGGATGTACCTGTTGACTAAGGGGATTAATAGTAACAGAAGTTTGTGCATTTGTGTATTAAAGGGCTTGTGCCTTATGCTTTGCTGGTTAAAGAACTCTAGTAGCACCAATTATGAAAAACATTCCAGGCAGGTTTTGCCTTTTTACTCCATTGCTAGAGATATTTCTAAAACTAGTCCTAAATGTCCATTTTCTACTTGGCCAGTGATTTATTAGTGAGAAAAAAAACATGAAGGTATAACAATCAAATGTCATTATTTGAATAACATATCAAATCAGGATTTACCAACTCAACCTAGCATGGACTCCCCTTTTTCCCCTTAAAAAAAACATTACTCCAGAAACATCTGCTCTTTGTTACTGCTTGCCTTCTTGTTGCTGAGCTTCCTACTGCTGGTGCTGCTATCTTTGCAACCCTCTGCCCCTGCACACACACACACACACACACACACACACACACACACACACATGCACACACACACACACACACACACACTTTTATCCATTGGGGTAATAATTCTCCATTTGAAAATTTGGTGTCTGGGTAATTCGTGTGCCAAATCCAAAGGAGGTATCCTCCCCTACAGTGGTGTGATGTAAATGTTTCTGTTTTGTTGTTGTTTTTGTTGTTATTGTTCTTGCTTGTGTCTACACAAAACTCTTACTAACTTCAGGGTTAGATATTTTCTCATAATCTTTCATTCCTATATCTAGTCAACATGAACCAAACGAGCAGCAATTTATCCATAGAGTAACTCATGAGGTCTTAAGTGTGAGAAATCAAGGGCTCTAACCTGAAATGTCCTGTGATCCAATGATGGCAGAGAATAAGGACATTAATTCAAAGAAAATTTGAGATGTCTATGTATGAGTGAGCTTTAGCCAACATGGAATCTGAACTTACACTAACTAGTATTTTTTGTTTGTTTTTATGTTTTTGTTTTTTATAGAAGAATGCACCTTCTCTAAACCTTGCTGAATATGAAGAGTAGACTGTAAGTTGGAGGCAAGTAGAGGAGATATCTCTGATGATCTGGAGGAATGTAAGCATGTGGAATCTATGGTTCACTAATTGGATGCTTATAGCATTTTCTCTATTAGAATATCAGACCCCCATTATGTAACGGATGAAAAAAATCATCTCTCCGCAACTTCAAAGCTTTTGCAGGGAAGAATGAGAGAAAGAGTAACACTGAAAAGCACATTGTTTATTTCCAGGCACCCAGCCAGTCACTGGATATCTGAGAAATGAATGAGGTCTGGGTTGAAAGGCTCAAGGATACATGTGCATGGTAAAAGCTAGGACAAGAACCTACCAGTCCCAGATAGCCACACCCACATTCACTGAATGGATGCTCAGTATGTTTGGTGATTTAATTAATTTTTAATAACTTCTACTGTAGTTATAATTTTCTTCATCTTTCTAAAATTGAAAATGAGTTGGCAATGAAGTAATGCATCCAAAGAAAGCACTCTTGTCTGGTGAAGGGACTCTGCTGGGCATTATATAAGATTTGTGGGAAAAAATTACCTTTGGATGTCCAAGAGCCATTAGTGAGATGTTAAATCTAGCCGGTGATCTTCCTGAGATTGTTCCAACATATGCTATAAAGTTAATGAAGGATTTGTTTCTCTAGGAAAGGATTAGCAGTTTATATATGAAGAAAGATTCCTGCTATTACTGTGCTTTTCTATTATTATTAAATATATATAAGAGCCACTAGTTATTAACCCATCATTTTGAGCAGATATCTACAGAACTTCAAAGATTGACTGTCTTATTGTGATGTTACATAAATGAATAGTGATATCTTAATTATTAATGATGATCCTATAAGAATTCCTAAATTTAGTCATTATTAAGCTCTTTTTTAATAGGACTGCTATTAAGTTCTCTCTGATAACCAAAACTGCAATGAGAACTCTACCAGTCTGCAAGTGTCATGAGTTAATTGCTTCTGAAATAGCCCACAGGCATTTACAACTTGGAATACATTCCAAGGGGTTGTAAAACAATTCCAAAAGTCATAAAAAGGAACTAATAAGTACACACACAGAAGATAAAATATTGACTGATTTTATTTATATGAAACTTCATGAATACCTTAGTAACAAAAATTATGATTTTTAACTTTTAATAAACATGTAGAGCTAGTGACAAATGATGACTGTTTATCCAGATAATTATTCTTAATGGATATGCATGCGAACATTCTCAGTTGTAATCTTAATCCATTTATGATTTGAATTTATGTGTAAACTTGTGGTGAACTTTTTACAATATAATCATATATTCTGAAAAATACATAAGTGCTGAAGACAAAGAGAGGGAACAGAACTGAATTACTTTTTAGAAAGAAGAACCCTTTAGAAGGACTTACTTACAGAACTGTCATAGAAAACGTTTTAGAGAGAACTTAGAAATAAAGATTAAGATCACTCTTCAAAGTGGCCCTGTTTTCATCCTATGACTTCAAATAGCAGACTGGTTCTTAGAACCAAGCAGTTTCTTCAGAGATAGAACAAAGGCTCTTTTGCTTAATCCCCTGCTGTTTTAAAATGAAGTGGTAAATGCCAGAGACTACAGTTTCTGGCCTCAGGGGAACTCAAACAGGCAGGTTAGCTACCATTTAGACTTAAGACAGACAAACATTTCATCATTAAACAGCCACTCCGAAGACCTCACTAGATCAAGTCTTCTTCCCCTCTTCCCCACAATGTTCTTCCTCCTCTGCTACCACAAGAGAGAATCCAGAAGAAGAACCACCAGGCCTGGCTCATGGCGTGGATGTTCATAAGACTTGGCCTTTAAGGGCAGTTAGACAGTGAGGATTAGGTATGAGGGTATGGATAAAGGAGTTTGTGGGAGAGAGATGATAGAGCTAGATATAATCAGAGCATCCATGAGAATGCAGAACATACACTTTTGTACAAATTTGGAGAGAATGTGTGATTGTTTTCAAAGAGCCTTCTACCTCTGTGTTTATAAATAAGTCCTGTGTTGAACCACCTCTGCTTTTTGTCATTCTGGGTAGGGAGAGAACTGGTACAAAATCAGACTGCTGTACGGATTGAGAGCAATGCTGATAAGCCAGCAGATGGGAAAATATGCGTTGGACAGATGTTTTAAAGGAACAAGTGTATGGGTAGGAATGAGTTTAAAGAAGCCATGCCCAACTCACCAGAAGCGCAGCCAGTTTGACTGTCCTGAGAAGGAAGCATTACTTTATAGAGACATGGAATTGTGCATTCATTAAATATTGAACTACAAGCTACCATGATTAATTGAGTGCTAAGAAGGACTATCAAACATTAAATAATTGCAATTTGTATTGTGTTGTATTAAAGTGATCACAAATCTGCAGTTATTTCTAGTATTACAGAAATGTCATACCCTTGGTCTGACCCAGCATCAAGTGCTGATTCTTTGTAGCTGTTACCTCCAGAAAGTCAAATTCTGTCTAAGCTCTACCCACAGGTACCTGGCAACAGCTCTCCCCACAGCTACCTGGCAACAGCCAGGTAGTCCTGGCCCACTATAAGAAGGGCTGCTTACCCTCTCCCCTTTCTCTCTCTCTCTTACTCTTTTACTCTTGCTTTCTTGCCTCTTTCTCCCTTGCTCCCCCTCTCTCCACGTGGTCATGGCCAGCCTCTACTTCTCTAATATCTCCTTCTCTCTGCCTTTCTCTGCTACTACTAACCTCTTAACTCCCCTCCCCATGCCCTGAATAAAGTCTATTCTATACAATACTGTCATATGGCTGGTCCCTCTGGGGGACAGAATCACCCATATAGAAAGCATCTTATTTTCCTTTATCTTTTTATACTCACAACACCAAGACCATTGCTGTGACCAACAGAGAAGCTATGATTACCTGCTTGATATATTGATGCGTTGCCCCTGTGGACATTGATTCATGGAGAGATCAGAATGTTTCATGAATTTGGTGAGGCCCCTCAGTGAGGTTACATAGGTGATAAACAATTACTAGTTATTTTAATAGGGAGGAGACTATTCTGTTATTCAGCTGCCTGACAATCAAGCAGAGAACTTTTGGGTGAAAGCTGCCCTTGAATCAATCATACATGCTCTTTTTAAGTGTTCTGAGACATTTACTGGTTCATCATTCTGGATGCATACTCTGTGGTCTATTAGTACTTTCTGAATCTAAAGTGAATAAACACATATTATTATAGCTTCCTACACACTTAAGGTAACAGACCCACTGAGAATAAATTAATGTTTATTTTTACCTTACCATGTCCTGTTTATCAAATGTTTTATATAGGGACAACATTTCAGATCTTCCTTCATTTTTTGCTTCCTTCCTTTCATTTTGTTTCTTTGTTTCTCTCTTCTTTCTTTCTTTTATTCCACCTGTGTCTGTCTTTCTTTCTGTTATGTATATTTAATTAATTTTTCCAAAATTAATTAATTAATTCACTTTACATCCTGATCAGAGCAGATTTCTCTACTCTCTCCTAGATGCTACCCTCACAATCCCCATCTCCTCATTCCTTGCTCCTCTTCTGCTCTGGGAAGTGAAGTACCCCCCCACACACACACACCATGGGTATTAGCCTGTCCTGGTACATCATATCACAGCTAGACTCTGTGCATCCTCTCTCACTGAGGCCAAACAAGGCATCCCAGCTAGGGAAAGGGGATGCAATGAGAGACAACAGAGTCAGAGTCAGTCTCTGCTCCAATTGTTAGGGAATCCACCTGAAGACCATGCTGACAATCTGCTATAAAGGTATAGGGTGCCAGTCCATGCATGCTCTTTCACTTGTGATTCACTACCTTTGAGGCGCCATTGACCCATGATAGTTGAATCTGTAGATCTTCTTGTGGTGTCTTTGATTCTTGCAATTCCCTCAATCCTCCTTCCCACTCTTCCATAAGGCATTCTGAGTTTCACACAATGTTTGGCTATGGGTCTCTGCATCTGTTCCCATTAGCTTCTGGTTAGAGCTTCTCAGAGGACAGTTATGCTAGGGTTTTGTCTGGAAGCCTAGCAGAGTATCATTAATAGTGTCACAGAGTTGACTCTCTCCCATGGGATGACTCTCAAGTTGAGCCAGTAATTGGTTAGCCTACTCCTTAAACTCTGGTCCATCTTAACCCATGTTCATCTTGAGGGTAGGAAAAGTTTGGATTAAAGTTTTTGTGGGTGGTTTGGTGTGCCCCTCCTTCTACTGGATGCTCTGTCAAGCTACAAGAGGTAGCCACATCAGGCTCAATACCACCCCTGTTAGGTGTCTTAGCTAGGGTCATTTCCATAGACTCCCAGGATGCTTCCCATCCCAGGTCTCCAGCACATCAGAGAGATGCCTATGCCACTGATTACTATTACTTTTCTCTCCTAGTTCTTTCTTCCCATACACTGCATTCCCCTGAACTGATCCCCAGACATATTACCTTCCTGAACTGCTCTCATTCATGGTTCCCTACTTTTATCTACCCCCCTCCCATTTTTATTTTATTTTCTGCTTGAGTGAGATTCAAGTATTAACCCTTAGGCCTTAGGTAACTTAGCTTCTTTGGGTGTGTGGATTGCATCATGGATATCCTGTATGTTGTGGCTAATATCCACTCAGTGAGTATACAACATGTGTGTCTTTCTGGGTCTGGGTTACCTCACTCAGTTTGGTATTTTGTAGCTTCACCTATTTGCCTGTAAATTGCATGATGACTCCCTTTCTAATAGCTGAGTAGTATTCCTCAGCATAAATGTACCACATTTTCTTTATCCAGTCTTTAGTTGGGGGGATATTGCATCTAGGTTGTTTCCAGCTTCTGGCTATTCTGAGTGAATCTGGTATGAACAGAGTTATATAGTGTCCTTGTGGTATGATGGAGCATGTTTTGCATTTATGTCCATGAGTGGTATAGCTGAGTGTTAGTGGAGATAGTTCAAATTTTCTGAGAAATCACCAGATTGATTTCTAAAGTCTTGTGCAAATTTACATTCCCACCAGCAATGGAGGCATGTTCCCATTGCTTCACATCCTCTCCAGGATGTGCTATCACTTGAGGATTTGGTCTTTCCCACAATGACATATGTAAGATGGAATCTCTGAGTCCTTTTGATTTGCATTTCCCTTATGGCTAAGGAAGTTGAACATTTCTTTAAATGTTTATTGACCATCCAAGATATTCTTGCTGAGAATTATTTGTTTAGCTCTACATTCCATCTTTTTTTTAATTGGATAGGTTCTTTGTTTTCATTTCAATTTTATCCCCTTTCCTGGTTTCCCCTCTGAAAACACCCTATGCCATCCCCCCCACACACCCATTTCTCTGCTCACAAACCCACCCACAACCAATTCCCTGTCCTTGTATTCCCCTATACTGGGGGTATTTAACCTTCTTAGGACCAAAGGCCTCTCCTCCCTTTGATGTCCAACAAGGCCATCCTCTGCTACATATGCTGCTGGAGCCATGGGTCCCTCCATGTTGGTAGATCTTGGGAGCTCTGGGGATACTGGCTGGTTCATATTGTTGTTCCTCCTACAGGGATGCAAGCTCCTTCTGCTCCTTGAGTCCTTTCTCCATTAAGGACCTTGTGCTCAATTCAATGTTTGGCTGAGAGCACCTGCCTCAGTATTTGTCATGTACTGGCAGAGCCTCTCAGGAGATCACTGTATCAGGCTCCTGTTAGCAAGCAGTGTTGGCATCAACAATAGTTTCTGGTTTTGGTGACTGTATATGGGATAGAACCTCAGGTGTGGCAGTCTATGGATGGTCTTTCCTTCAGTCTCTGCTCCACACTTTCTCTCTGTATCTCCTCCTATGGGTATTTTGTTCCTCCTTCAAGAAAAACCAAAGTATCCATACTTTGGTCTTAATTCTTCTTGAGCTTTGTTTCGTCTGTGAATTGTACCTTGGGTACTCCAAGCTTCTAGGCTAATATACAGTTATCAGTGAGTGTAAACCATGTGTGTTCTTTTGTTATTTTACTCAGGATGATATTTTCTAATTCCATCCATTTGCCTAGGACTTTCATAAATTCATTGCTGTTAATAGCTGAGAAGTATAACATTACATAAATGTACATTTCTCTGTTGAGGGACATATGTGTTCTTTCCATCTCTGGCTATTATAAATAAGGCTTCTATGAACATAGTGGAACATGTGTCCTTATTACTAGTGTGCATAGAGCACATCTTCTTTGTATATGCCCAGGAGTGGTATAGCTGGGTCCTCTGGTAATACTATGTCCAATTTTCTGATGTGCCACCAAAGTGATTTCCAAAGTGGTTTTATGAGCTTGCAATCCCACCAGCAATAAAAAAGTATTCTTTCTCCACATCCTCCCTATCATTTTCTGTCACCTGAGTATTTGGTCTTATCCATTCTGACATGTGTGAGATAAAATCTCAAGGTTGTTTTGATTTGCATTTCCCTGATGATTAAGGATGTTGGATATTTCTTTAGGTGCTTCTCAGCCATTTGGTATTCCTCAGTTGACAATTCTTTGTTTAGTTCTGCACCCAATTTTTAATAGGCTTATTTGGTTCTCTGGAGTCAAACTTCTTGAGTTCTCTGTATATATTGGATATTAGCCCTCTATTGGATGTAGGATTGGTAAAGATTTTTTCCTAGTCTGTTGGTTGCCATTTTATCCTATTGACAGGGTCCTTTGCCTTGCTTTGCAATTTTATGCGGTACCATTTGTCAATTCTTGATCTTAGAACATAAGCTATTGGCATTCTGTTCAGGAACATTTTTCCCTGTGCCCATGTGCTCGAGGGTCTTCACTGCTTTGTTTTCTATTAGTTTCAGTGTATCTAGTTTCATATGGAGGTCCTTGATCCACTTGGACTTGAGCTTTGTACACAGGGGATAATAATGGATTGATTTGTATTCTTATACATGCTACCTGCAAGTCAAATCAGCACCATTTATTGAAAATGCTGTCTTTTTTTCTACTGGATGGTTTTAGCTCCTTTGTCAAAGTTCAAGTAACCATAGATGTTTGGGTTCATTTCTAGTTCTTCAGTTCTATTCCATTGATCTACTTGCCTGCCTCTGTACCATGCAGTTTTTAATCACTGTTGTTTTGTAGTACTACTTGAGGTCAGGGATGGTGATTCTGCCAGATGTTCTTTTACTGTTGAGAATAGTTTTGGATATCCTGTTTTTGTTGTTGCTGTTGTTGTTATTTCAGATGTATTTTCAGATTGTTCTTTCTAGTTTTATGAAGAAGTGAGTTGGAATTTTGATGGGTATTGCATTGAACCTATAGATTGCTTTTGGCAAGATGGCCATTTTTCCTATATTAATTCTGCCAGTCTGTGAGCATGGAAGTTACAGTGTATCTGGTTTCATACGGAGGTCCTTGATCCACTTGGACTTGAGCTTTGTACAATTCTCTAGTGTGTCTTCTGTGCAGCATGTAGTCACATTCTGGAGGCTCTATCAGGGAATACAAGATTCAGTATGAGAAAATTAGGTAGACACTGAGCTCCAGCTGCAGCACATTTGGCAAAGAATGTATACTTGTCTGTCACTGTTCACTGATTTCAGTTGGAAACACTGCAGTGGGACAATCTTCCAAGGGGATGCCAGTAGTAATGTTTTATCCCACTATCTTCATGTATTTGTTTGACATGTAATTTATGTTCAGTGCACATTTATGAGACTAAGGAACTGCAAAATTATTTGTAAAGATATGTGCAATGCATAAAAGCAAATAATTATCATCACTAGTAGATCTTGTTAACATGCATGCTACAAGGTATAATTTAGATTTTTCTTCTGTGATAATAGTGGGTGCATCTCAGTGCATTATAGTCTATAAATATTTAAGTGTGAATATGCCAATAACAAAAATTATCATGCATTGTTTTTAGAGTTGGGTCTTCCTTTGTAGCCAATATGCCCAAACTTGTACTACTCTTGCCTTAGAATCTCAAAAACTATGATTAATTTTGTGTTAAATCAACTGGAGATCTTCATAGCTATGTTTAAGTACACAAATCAATAATTATTATGTAAGTTCATATTATTGTGGATTTAGCTGCCAAGAAATTTTATTGAAGCTGAAGCCTAATATCTATTAAATACACTTAAGTTCCCCTCTACATTCAATTATTTATGTCTAGGGAGTTTAGAATTTAAGATAACAGATTAAATGCAAGAGGACAGTTTGTGAAACATTGCAATTGGTTATAAGAAATGGCATCTTGTCCTGAAAGTTCATCTGTGTTAGAATACTCATCACAACCTTTTTCCTAGTGCCTGAACCATCTGTCAGTACTGTGGTGTGTCCTATCTCTTGACTTCTGTGCATGTTCTAACACAAACATTGGTAAAAAAAATGGCATGTAAATCTACTGCTGTTCTGGAGCCTCTGCTATGTAAGTCAAATCTAATCCTCCATAGCTTTCAATCTTTTAAAAACATACATATTTAGGCAAAACTATTTTTCAAATTATAACTGAAGATTCATATTGTAGAAATTTAAATAAAAATGTTTCCCAAAGGCTCATGTATTTGAACTCTTAGTCTAAGTTCATGCATTGTTTGCGGTGATTTTAGAATCATTAGGAAGTGTAGCCTTGCTGAACGAAGTATGTCACTATGGTTAGACATTAATGTTAAAATTCTTGCTCCATTTCCAGTTTGCTCTCTGTTTCCTCTGAAATATTATTTATTAGTTTCTTGCTCTGGTTACCTGCTCACATGTCATGCCAACATTTATAGACCATTTATGGAACCATAAACCAAGTTTTCTGCTTCTGGAAAATAAAATCTTCTGCAAATGTGATCCAAAGTACCAAAGGCCATTACAACATGGCAGCTGAACTTCTCAGTATCATCCTATGTTTTAGAAGTATAGGAGATGCAAGAGTGAAAGGCTTGATTATTCTTCCTTTAGAATTTGAGATTGCTGCTAACAGAGAGCCCCCATGAGAAGCCAATGAAAGGGTATTGCATGAGCTTTTGTAAGTAAAGCCTGGGTTTATGTACATGGTACTGGAGATGCCATACCTATGAGACACTTCAAAAATTGTTATACAGAGGGATTATAAGTAGCTAGCCCTAGAGAGTATTTATGTTCCCAGCAGCACATCAAAATGGATGGGGACATCTAAGTCCCATGAAACTAAAGTTTAAGACATCATCCATGGAGTTACATGAATTGGTATTTAACATCTTGGGTTTCATTTTTGCTTTGTTCTGCATTTTCTCACACCACATTTATTCTTCCCTTTTGGTATTAACATGTATATTTTCTTCCAGTATATGCTGGATGTATATAAATCTGTTTTTTGTTTTATAGTGTGGTTCATTTAAGATATTGCTTTTAGTGTCTGAAGGGAATTTGGACTTTTGAACAGTATAGAACTGTTATTAGAGACTATGAGGATTTTGAAAGTTAGATAAAATGCATTTTGTGTGATAAAATACCATGACCTTATAGAGGCCAAAGGTCCAAATGAAGAATATTAAATGAGAAGTGTAAAATATAGGCTCTACTATTTAAACAGTCCAAGGAGTAGATCGTATACTTGGGACCTTTTGGAAGCACAGGCATGCTTGATGAATAATGTCAATGAGGATGTTTTGAGTGTTTCTATCCTTGAACACCTTCTACTTTTCTCTGAACTTTGTGTTTTTCAGGTGAGATATGATGTCTTAGCTTCCTGACTTTGCTCTCTAGTGCTTTTACTTCTTTTGTAGATTTAATCAGTGAAAATAAAGTCTCACATTTATAAGTTAGTTTTGATTATAGTATTATATCACAACAAATTGTAGCTAACAATCATATATAGAGACAGATGTACAGATATAATAACATATACATTTTGATCAATAAAGAAAAGGTTGGATTTGAAATAAATCTTAGTAAATAAAGAGATGGCTATGTAAATATGAGAATCTGAGTGTGATGCCTAAAATTAATTAAAAAAACTGAGGTATGGTGGCATATATTTCTAGTCACAGTGTTCTGGGAAGGCAGAGATGAAAAAATTCCTGTGCCTCCCTGGAGAGAGAGCCTTGTCTACTTGGTGAGTTCCAGGCCAGTGAAAGGCCTTGAATCATAAAGTGGATGAAGCTCAAGAAATGAGTTTACTTGATCTTCATTTGATCTTTACTAATGGGAGACATTATGATCACTACTTATTTTCATTATATGGCAAAATAGTTTAAGTGTGCTACAGTGACTTATACATCATACATAACCTTTTACCACAATTTTAAGAATTTTTCTATAACATGAAGAGTATTCTTATCTCTCACTTGAAAATGTTTTCTATAATCAGAGAAATAATATGATGGAATGGTCCACTATTTCTGAAGGTGTGAAAGTCCTTGCGGAGACATAATCTGTGTGCACAGTCTTATAATAGCTATATCTCTTGATGGAGAGAATAGCAGCAATTTGTTAATACCACATTCTTGACAGAATTTAAAATGTATTTTGGAGTACTATCTGAGAACATTCTTCTGAAATCTTAAAAATTTAAATAGTATATTTTTGGTACATAGAAACTTAAAACTCTTCTTAGAAGTAAGATTAAGGGCAATGACAATGAAGAAAATGTAATACAGGGAGGCACCATGTAAAATGCATGTGGCTGAGTCTGGACAGACAGAGATAACATACATTTGATTCCAGGTATCAGACAAAATTATCTTGATGATATCCAGGACAAAATAGTATGGTAGTTTTAAAAATGAAAAATGACCTGAATGGATTTTTATGAGACACTCTCACTCATTGATGGAATCTACCACAAAGACAGCTGAATTCTATATTTAGCTCTAGAATTCAAACTTCTTCAAAGATAGACTATATAAAGACTGCATCACTATCCTGACAAGACATGCAAAGGTCATGACCTTTCTCCACAACGCTTCATCTCAAAGCAGTTCCGTATCTTCCCACTCCACTCTTCTCTCTTCTGGCCTCATCTAAGTAACAGCTTTCAAAAGTACTATTCTGCCTTTCAAAGTGCAGTCATCACATGCTCACTTTGTACTTCTGGGTTTAGTGTCATATAGAACAGAGCCCAGCACAGTTTTGTGGATGTTGTCTCTGTTCCAGCAAAGAAGAAGTCTAAAGTCCAGCAGATGAGGTTTTCTTCATTGAAACTTGTAGTAGTCTTGTCTGGGTACTAGAAAGCATTATATACTTTTTATTATTATTCATTATTTTAGCAATTAAGTGATTCATTTATTTATTTTTCTATTTCATCATGTTCTCTAGTTAATTTTATATTTTTATCAATTAATTAATTTATTTATTCATTTACATCCTAATCATTGCCCCTCCATCCCAGGCATCCCTTCACATCCCAATCACTTGGCCTCCCTCTTGATCCCCTGACCTCCTTCCTCTTAGAGGAATGGCATCTTCCCTAGATATTCCCCTACTCTGGAGCATCAAGTCTCTATAGGGTTAGTTAGCCGCATCCTCCTTGAGTTAGGGCAGACAAGCCATCCAAGTTGGGGAATGGATTCCACAGATAGTCAACAGTATTAGTGATAGCACTTCTTCCATTTTTGGGGGAACCCACATAGTGATCGAGCTGCACATCTGTTACATATGTGTTGGGACTTTTGGTATAGCCAGTACACTTTTTGGTTAGTAGTTCAGTCTCTGTGAACTCCCAGAGGCCCAGTGTAGTTAACTTTTAATGGCTGTTTTTTATTTCCTTAAGGGCTATAGGACTGTTCTGATAGTTTACTTGATCTTTATTTGGGGGTGGTATTTGTCTAGAAAATCATTTCATTTAGATTTTGCAATTTGTGGAGAGGAGAGTTTTGAAGTAAGATATGATGATTTTTTTATTTCCTCAGTTTCTGTTGTTGTGTCTCCCTTTTAATTTCTGACTTTCTTCATTTGGATCCTGTCTCTCTGTCTTTTCAGTTAGTTTGACTAAGGGTTTTTCTACCTTGCTGATTTTCTCCAATAACTAGTTTCTGGTTTTGCTGATTCCTTGTATTGTTCTTTTGTTTCTAATTGATAGATTTCATTCTTGAGTTTGACTCTTTCTGTCATCTAGTACTCCATTACCAGGGAAGGTACTCAAAGTTATAAAAGGCCCTGGGTTCTACCTTCTGATTCCTGGAACATGATGATGTGCAGACACCACCATACCCCTTGACACTGACACCATAAGCTAACATGATCTTCTATCCCTTCTCTGTGAGCACAGATCAAACTACCCCTGAAGTTGTGAACCAAAAACCTCAAACTCTCAAATTGTTTCTGCTAAGTCGTGTCACAGTGATGTACAGGTAACACATATATGGAATTGACTACTTTCTAGCCTTTATGTGCCATTTAGCCTTTATGTGATTGTAGAGTAATAATATGGGGACAGTGGAAGGCAGAGGCAGCACCCAAACTTTGGAATGAATCTTCAGTATTCAATCAAACTCAATATTGACTGAGATGTGGTACATGACTACGCTTAGCCTAGCTCATCTAAAACTATAGTTCTGAAGATTAATTGCTATTTTTACTTTGTATATAATTTCTTCAGCTAAGGGCAAAATGCAAGGAGGGGCATAGAGATTCATTATCTGCCATTTTTAGGAACTCATCCTAAAGTGCAGTGAAACATTACCTTCTAATGATATTAGAAGGTGTGACATACTATTTTATTCATTTCTAAAATATTATTTCTAGTTGACATTTTCATAGTGGGTTAATCAGCAATCTACATGATTCAGAAATCTTTATTTTATAAACGTTGCATGCTGCTGATAATCTAAAATTGGCTTTGCAAGTCGGATTCATTTGAGAGAAGAAATATTAGCCTGGATTATCTTAATTAGTAGAGTACTTGAAGATAAGAACCAAGGAGATGAGATGTAACGATGGAAGCAGATGTAGAGATAAAAAAGATGCTACATACTTGCTAGTGAAGATAAAGGAAGGAGATAGAGCAAAGAATATTAGTGCCTTTTCAGAGCTTGAGCATCTTTGTGATGGAGTCTCTATAATCCTCAGAAGAAATTTGCATGACCAACAGGCATAGGGATTTATCTAGTAGTGAATCAGTACAGTATTCACCCTTAAATACATGACAGCATGATGTAAGGCTTATTCTAAAAACAACCAGGCAGCATCTTCCTCACCTTTGACATTTCTATAAGGAAAGCACCAATGAAGTCTCTTGGCTCATTAGGATTCCAATCTTTCTGGTGACTGTCCATCATATGGGAAACAATCAATTTCAGTTTTTCCCAGTTTCTGAAAACTGATGTGCTTCACAAAGATATTTCAATATTGATGGAAAGACATTGCAGAGCTTATAAAGAAAATAAGAAAATATTGGAGATATCATGGAATACCTTTTCCACATTTTTAAAAAATCTTATCCTTCCCTCTGTTTCCTTTGTGGTAACATCCATGCCATCTTGGTTTCAGGTTTGCCTCTCACCACTTCATATCACGTGTTTCAACTGTGCCATGCAAAATATGTAAAGCAACAGGCCATTTTTTTAATTTAAATTTTTATTTTCTATATTCTGTTTACATTCCAAAGGTTTTCCCCTTTCCCAGTTCCCCCCCACCATACGTCCCATAATTCCTCTCCCCCCCAACTATTCCCCAATCATCCCCCTCCCCACAATTTCTCTGTTCTGAGTCTACAAAACTGGATCCAATCTTTTCAGACCCAGGGTCCTCTCCTTTCTTCTTCTTGGGAATCATTTGACTTGCTAATTGTGCCTTGAGTATTTAGGGCTTCAGGGCTCATTAATATCCACTTATCAGTGATTGCATTTCATGTGTATTCTTTTGTGATTGGGTTAACTCACTCAGGATGATATTTTCCAGATCTAATCATTTGCCTACAAATTGCATGTATTCATTATTTTTAATTGCTGAGTAGTATTCCATTGTATAAATATACCACATTTTCTGTATCCATTCCTCATTTGAGGGATATTTGGGCTCCTTCCAATTTCTGGCTATTATAAACAAGGCTGCTATAAACATAGTGGAGCATGTGTCTTTATTGTATGCAGGGGAATCCTCTAGGTATATGCCCAGGAGTGGCATGCCAGGGTCCTCTGGAAGTGACATGCCCAATTTTCTGAGGAACCGCCAAACTGATTTCCAGAGTGGTTTTACCATTTTGCAATCCCACCAACAGTGGAGGAGTGTTCCTCTTTCTCCACATCCTCACCATCACTTGTTGTCTTTTGAGTTTTTAATCTTAGCCATTCTGACTGGTGTGAGGTGGAATCTCAGGGTTGTTTTGATTTGCATTTCCCTGATGACTAATGATGTTGAACATCTCTTAAGGTGTTTCTTGGCCATCCGAATTTCTTCTGGTGAAAATTCTTTGTTTAGCTCTGTACCTCATTTTTTGATAGGGTTATTTTGTTCTTTGGGATCTAACTTCTTGAGTTCTTTGTATATATTGGATATTAGCCCTCTGTCGGATGTGAGGTTGGTGAAGATCTTTTCACAATTTGTTGGTTGCCATTTTGTCCTTCTGACAGTGTCCTTTGCCTTACAGAAACTTTGTAATTTTATGAGGTCCCATTTGTTAATTCTTGATCTTAGAGCATAAACTATTGGTGTTCTGTTCAGGAACTTTCCCCCTATGCCCATGTCCTCCAGGGTCTTCCCCAGTTTCTTTTCTATTAGTTTCAGTGTGTCTGGTTTTATGTGGAGGTCCTTGATCCACTTGGAGTTGATCTTAGTACAAGGAGATAAGAGTGGGTCGATTTGCATTCTTCTGCATGTTGACCTCCAGTTGAACCAGCACCATTTGTTGAAAAGGCTATCTTTTTTCCACTGGATGGTTATGGCTTCTTTATCAAAGATAAAGTGACCATAAGTCTGTGGGTTCATTTCTGGGTCTTCAATCCTATTCCATTGATCTACTTGCCACAACAGGCCATTTTTAATGAACCCAGCTCCTTGCTTCCTGGTGTACTCCAGTATCTATCCCATGTGATTGTTGGCATAAAGTTAAATATTTTTAATTTCTACCATTACTGCCTCTTCAAATCATTATGCAAATAGTTTCCATAGAGAACATTTACCAATGTGATTGAAAGGATGAGATTGCAGGCTAGAAATCCCCTGTGCCTGAGTCTTGGGTGACACCAAAGGAGCAGAGGTTTGGCCCACTCTTTGTTGGCCTGGAAGTGTGCGCATGTCACACCCGCCTCCAGAGTCTGACTGCAAGCCTCCGGCTGGGAGTGTCCCTGGGGTCTTTTCCTGTCTCACCTCTGCGGAGCGGCTGTGGCGAGGATGAGCGCAGCTGGGGCTGGCAGGATCACCACGGGGTCTTCGAGGCTCATGCCTGGGGGCGCTCAGATCCCCAACACCTACTGCTAGTGGGGGGTCTTCGAGGCTCATGCCTGGGGGCGCTCAGATCCCCAACACCTACTGCTAGTGGGGGAGGGTGGGCTTTGAATACGTAATCCTGGCCCTGTAACAGGAAATGCGTAATGGGAATTATGTATGTGACGCTGTGCATAACCCTGGTGTGACCCTGTGCATGGCAGCCACATAAGCGGAAATGACTTAACCAGGTTCCATCCGGCTTCTATAGGAAACTGACTGTTCTCAGAGAGCGTGGACTTGGATAATTTAAACCGATTGGCTTGGTAGCTATGGAGTGGCTTGTGTAGGCGGGTTTTGCTGTAAATCTATAAAAAGTAGTCCTGTTTCTGCACCCAGTGTTCACTGTTATCAACCCCACATAGGAGATGGCCGTGGCCCCAGAGCTCTGGAATTAAAATCCTCTTGCTATTTGCATCAAGACTGTTTTTGTTGAGTGGTTGGGGTAACGGCTTCCAAGCGTGGAGCACGCTGGGGTGCCCCTGTTTTTTTCTTTCGGGTCTTACATGATTACATGGATTCTCTCTTTGTTTTACAATCCTCAAAAGCCATCTATTACACTCAATGTCAAAAAGTGCTTTGTATATACATTCCCTACAGAGGTTGAACCTTCCAAATCTTCATTATAATCTATGTTCCTCTACACTGTCCTGTCCCTTCCCCAGCATTTGAGCTGGGCTTTCAGCCTCTGCTCTGATCATCAGTTTTCAGCCTGTGAAATTCCTGGCCTTTGTTCTTTATAGAACAATACAGACCTCTGCTCTCACCTGGAAGCCATGGCAGCCCCACCTAGAAGCATACTGGATCTGCTAGGCTTGCAGTTCTCTGATCTTAGCAGGCAACCTACTGAGAATTGAGCCAGCAAGATCCTGGACCTCACCTCGGAGTCTGGAGGAGGGGTTTTCCCAAGTTAATATATTGACTGACATTCATTAAAGCTCAGTCTTGACTGGTAAAATATCTTGACACAATTCTCTTTTCACTGCTTCCCCATCCATCTCTCAGCTTCTCTTCTGGGAACCAGTTCACAGTAGCTGCAGGCAGCAACACTGTCCAACCATCATAGTCCCTGAATCACATTGAGGGCATTTCTATTTCAGATCATTGCAGTTGATATTCATTGGGAATAGATAATATCTCTGAAATTAGCATGAACCCTGTTAATTTACATCATGAAAGTAATGTTCAAAAGTCAAATGCTTGGAACTTTGCTACTTGATTCTTATCAAGAAGATAGGTATCATTTCACCTCCATTCTATTTTTGGGGGGATCAGGATTTATTTCCCCACCCCAAGAAAATTACCACTAGTATGTGCTGTGCAGGTAGCTGCACATGGTGCTATTTCCAACATAATTTCATATCTGTATGGTAAGATAGTAATGATTAATTAAGTAAAATTGATCATGAATAAAGTTTCAATAATACTATGTACATACAGATAGTATGGTACACCATAAAAACAATGATATTTCAATGAGTCACATGTGTACTGTTTATTATATGAACTTCAGATTTGACAGCACAACAATATTAACATTTTGATGTTATTAATGTTAAAGTAGGTCAATATTTATTTTTAATATTATTAACATTAAAGTATGCTGGCTTTAAATTATGCTGACATTTAATATTATCAATTATTATAACATTACATATAATATCAATGTTTAATATAATTAATCATATTAAATAATATTGATATGAGACTCCTTACTAGTGGAGTCTCATTCTTTTTGACTACTGAGTGTTATTAAAGACATAGAGCATTTCACAGAGTTCTGGTGGACTATGGTCTATTTTGCTTGCATAGTCTTATACAAATACTTTTCTATTTGTACTTTGTTTTCTTCCAAACCTCACGTTCTTTGCTGCACATGTCTTCTACACTACTGACCTTAAAAAGTATGCTACTAGCTGGGCGGTGGTGGTGCACGCCTTTAATCTTAGCACTTTGGAGTCAGAGGCAGGTAGAGTCTGAGTTTGAGGCCAGCCTGTTCTACAGAGTGAGTGCCAAGACAGCCAGGGATACACAGAGAAAACCTGTCTCAAAAAAAAATGCTACTGATTTCCTCATTGATTTTTCTGACTTTTTTTCCTGTATAAACCAAGCAATTGTCCAAGGTTTCAGATATCATGTTGTATACTATTATATGTAGAGGGTCACTGAGATAATTCATGGACATGTACTTTTGACGTGTCTATCAAATTGTCTAATATAATTGCTTATGCCAAGATTGTTTGCTATCATTCTGACACAAAAACCCCAATTTATGAGACAAAATAGATGCAGTTCTAAGAGGAAATTTTATAGGACTACATGCCATGAAGAAATTATAAAGTTCTTACAATAACAAGTTTAAACTCTAACCGAAAAGTCTGGAAAGAAAGATGCAAGGACAATAAAGAAGAGTATAATGCAGGAAATGATTAAAATAGGGCTGAAATCAATCAATTAGATACAAAGAAAACAATACAAAGAATCATGGAATCTAAAAGCTAGTTCTTTTAGAAAACCAAGATAGACAAACCCTTAGCCAAACTTTTGAAAAGACAAAAAGGCAGTATCCAAACATTAAAACCAGAAATGAAAAGGGAGACATAACAGCAGACACTGAGGAATTGAAAGAATCATTGTCTTACTTCAAGAATGTACTTTTTAAAAAAAATTGGAAAAGTTTAAGGCAATACATGAATTTCTAGACAGGTGCCACCTACCAAATTTAAATCAAAATCAGATAAACTATGCATTGGTACTTTGTCCAAGCTCCACACAAAATTCCCTGGCAACAGCCAGGTATGCTTTGCCTCATAGACCTGGCCTACTATAAAAGGGCCTGCTTGCCCCTTCTCTCTCTCTCTCTCTCTCTCTCTCTCTCTCTCTCTCTCTCTCTGCCTCTCTCTGCCTCCACTACACCATCAACTCCCATCCTCTTCCCTGAATAAACTCTATTCTATACCATGTCTGTGTGTGCGTGGTCCCTCAGGGGGTTAGAGGAGCCTGGGCATGAGCCCGCCTAGGCACTCCCCTTCCCCCACACCACCGTGCCACACTCTATAATAACCCTTCTCTCTTTTATAACTCATCACTATGTGAGTAGTCTTATAACCCCTAAAGAAACAGAAGTAGTCATAAAAGTCCCCCAATGACAACAAAAACAACAAAAACAAAAACAACAACAAACAACTAGCCAGTGCAAGATGATTTTAGTGCAGAATTACACCAGACTTTCAAAGAAGAGCTAATAACAATACTCCTCAAACTATTCCACAAAATAGAAACAGAACACTGCCAAATTCACTTTGAATCCTGAGCCACCCAGATACTTAAATCACACATAGACTCAATAAAAGAGAATTTCAGACCACTTTGTCTTATGAACATTGATGCAAAAATACTCAATGAAATACTTGCAAACTAAATCCAGGAACACATCGAAATATCACCCATCATAATCAAGGAGGCTTCAACCAAGGGATGCAGGGACAGTTAAACATACAAAAATTCCACCAACTTAATCCACCATATAAATACACTGATTGAAAAAAATGCATGATCATTTTATTATATGCTGAAAAGCCTTTGATAAAATCTATCCCTGACTACAAGGTGTACTACAAATCAATAGAGATAACAACTGCATGATATTTTTGGTACAGAAACAGACATGTTGACCAAATTGAATCAAATTGAAGACTCAGAAATAAACTCACACGCCTATGGAAGCTTAATTTTTGATAAATAGGCCAAACTCATACAAAGAAGATATAAAGTATCTCCAAATAATTGTGCTAGTCTAACTGGATGTCTACATGTAGAAGAATGCAAAAAGATCCATATTCATCACCCTGAACAAAACTCAACACCAAGTGGATTAAGAACATGAACTTAGATCTCCACAGCCACAGGGCCTTACACCAATGCATCTGGGAGCCAACTGCCCAAGGGCTTGCAGCGATGATCTCCATTTTGTCTCCAGGTCATTGGCAGAGGACCAACAGGCGGGCCCAGGCTCAAGGGAGGTTCAAACACCAGCCAGGGACAACAGGGCTAACTAACGCCAGATAGTTAACCAGTTGGCAAAAGGCAAACATAGGAATGTTACTAACAGAAATCAAGGAAATATGGCAGCATCTGAACCTAGTTTGCCGACAACAGGAAGTCCTGGATACCCCAACACACCAGAAAAACAAGATTTGGATCTAAAATCACTGGTCAGGATGCTGTAAGCAGAACACATAGATAAATCTCTTAAAGGAATACAGGAGAAAGTGGATCAAAAGTTAGAAGCCCTTACAAGGCAAACACAAGAATCACTTAAAGAAATTCAGGAGAATCTGAATCAAAAAATAGAAGCCAATAGGGTGCAAATACAAAAATCACTTAAAGAAATACAGGAGAACGTGGGTCAAAAAGTAGAAGTCATGAGAGAGGAAACATAAAAATCTCTTAAAGAATTACATGAAAACAAAAACAAGCAAGTGAAAGATCTGAGCAAAACCATCCAGGATCTAAAAACAGAAGTAGAAATAATTAAGAAATCGCAAAGGAAGACAACTATGGAGATAGAAAACCTTGGGAAGATATCAGGGGCCATAGATGCAAACATCAACAATAGAATACAAGAGATAGAAGAAAGAATCTCAGAAGATTCCAGAGAAACCATTGATTCAACAGTCAAAGAAAATACTAAATGCAAAAAGCTTGTAACCCAAAACATCCAGGAAATCTAGGACACAATGAGAAGACCAAACCTAAGGATTATAGGTATAGACGAGAGTGAAGATTTACAAGTTAAAGGGTCAGCAAATATCGTCTACAAAATTATGGAAGAAAACTTCCCCAAACTAAAGAGAGAGATGCCCATGAATATACAAGAAGCCTACAGAACCCCAAACAAACTGAAACAGAACAGAAATACCTCCCATCACATAATAATCAAAACTCCAAATGTACTAAACAAAGAAAGAATGTTAAAGGCAGTAAGAAAAAAAAGCCAAGTAACATATAAAGAAATACCTATCAGAATTACACCAGACTTCTCACCTGAGACCATGAAAGCTAGAAGATCCTGGGCAGATATCATGCAGACTCTAAGAGAACACAAATTTCAGGCAAAACTGCTATACCCAGCAAAACCCTCAATTGCCATAGATGGGGAAACCAAGTTATTCCATGACAAAACCAAATTTGCACGATATCTTTCCACAAAACCAGCCCTACACATGATAATAGGGGGAAAACAACAACACAAGGAGGGAAACTACACCCCAGAAGAAGCAAGATAGAAACATCCTCTCATCTAACCCAAAAGAAGATAAGCACTCAAATATAAAAAATAATTTAAAAAATGTCATGAACTAATAATTACTATTCCTTAATATCTTGTAACATCAATGGACTCAATTCCCCAATAAAAAGACATAGACTAACAGACTGGATTCGGAAACAGGACCCTACATTTTGCTGCATAAAGGAAACACATCTCAGTGTTAAAGACAAACACTACCTTAGAGTAAAAGGCTGGAATACAACTTTACCAGCAAATGGTCTCAGGAAACAAACTGGAGTAGACATTCTAATATCAGATAAAATTGACTTTCAACCTAAAGTCATCAAAAGAGACACAGAAGGTCACTTCTTGCTGGTCAAAGGGAAAGTCCACCAAGAACTCTCAATACTGAACATCTATGCTCCAAATGCAAGGGCACCCTCATTTGTAAAGGAAATTTTACTAAAGCTTAAAGCACACATTGCACCTAACACAATAATTGTGGGTGACTAAAACACTCCATTCTCCTTAATGGACTGATAAGGAAACCAGAAACTAAACAGGGACACAGTGAAACTAATTGAAACGTTGGACTAATTGGATTTAACATATATATATATATACACATATATAACATATATATGTATATACATATACATATATATATATATGTGTGTGTGTGTGTGTGTGTGTGTGTATAACATTTCATCTTAAAGCAAAAAAAAATACCTTCTTCTCAGCACCACATGTTACCTTCTCCAAAATCGATTATGTAATTGGTCAGAAATACAAGAAGATCGAACTAATCCTATGCCTCCTATCAGATCACTATGGAGTAAAAGTGGTCTTCACTAGGAAGAAAAACAACAAAAAGTACACATACACATTGAAACTGAAGAATACTCTCCTCAATGATACCTTGGTCAAGGGAGAAATAAAGAAACAAATCAAAGACTTTTTAGAATTCAATGATAATGAAGGTACAACCTACCCAAATCTTTTGGACACAATGAAAGTAGTGCTAAGAGGAAAACTCTTAGCCCTGAATGCCTCCAAAAAGAAACTGGAGAGAGCATGTACTAGCAACTTAACAGCACACCTGAAAGCCCTGGAACAAAAAGAAGCTAATTCACCCAGGAGTAGTAGAAGACAGGAAATCATCAAATTAAGGGCTGAAATCAATCAAGTAGAAACAAAGAGAACCATACAAAGAATCAACAAAACAAAGAGCTGGTTCTTTCAGAAAGTCAACAAGATAGATAAATCCTTAGCCAGAGTAACCAAAGGGCACAGAGACTGTATCCAAATTAACAAAATTAGAAATAAAAAGGGGGATATAGCACAGAAAGTGAGGAATTTCAAAAAATCATCAGATCCTACTACAAAAGCCTATACTCAACACAACTGGAGAATCTGGAGGAAATGGCAAATTTCCTAGACAGATACCAAATACCAAAATTAAATCAGGATCAATTAGATCAGGTAAACAGTCCATAGCCCCTAGAGAAATAGAAGGAATTATAGAAAGTCTTCCAATCAAAAAAATACAGGATCAAATGATTTTAGTGCATAATTCTATCAGACCTTCAAGGACCAATACTCTTCAATCTATTCTACAAAATAGAAACAGAAGGAACACTGCCCAACTTGTTCTATGAAGCCACAATTACGCTGATGCCAAAACCACACAAGGATCCATCAAAGAAAGAGAACTACAGGCCAATTTGCCTTATGAATATTGATGAAAAAATACTAAATAAAATTCTTGCCAACCGAACATAAGAGCACATCAAAACAATTATTCACCATGATCAAGTAGGCTTCATCCTAGGGATGCAGGGATGGTTCAATATTTGGAAATCCATCAATGTAATCCACTACATGAACTAAAAGAAAAAAAAACCACATGGTCATCTCATTAGATGCTGAAAAAGCATTTGACAAAATTCAGCATCGTTTCATGCTAAAAGACTTGGAAAGAGCAGGAATTCAAGGCCCATACCTAAACATAGTAAAAGCAATCTACAACAAACCAGTAGCCAACATCAAAATAAATGGAGAGAAACTTGAAGCAATCCCACTAAAATCAGGGACTAGACAAGGCTGCCCTCTGTCTCCATATCTTTTTACTATAGTACTTGAAGTTTTAGCAAGAGCAATTAGACAACATAAGGAAGTCAAAGGGATACAAATTGGAAAGGAAGAAGTCAAACTATCATTATTTGCAGATGATATGGTAGTATACTTAAGCGACCCAAAAAACTCCACCGGGGAAATCCTACAGCTGATAAACAACTTCAGCAAAGTGGCTGGTTATAAAATGAACTCAAGCAAATCAGTAGCCTTCCTCTACTCAAAGGATAAGTAGGCTGAGAAAGAAGTTAGGGAAATAACACCCTTCACAATAGCCACAAACAATATAAAGTATCTTGGCATCACTCTAACCAAACAAGTGAAAGATCTGTATGACAGGAACTTCAAGCCCTTGAAGAAAGCACTCGAAGACGACTTCAGAAAATGGAAAAAATATTTCTTGCTCTTGGATTGGCAGGATCAATATAGTAAAATTGGCCATCTTGCCAAAAACAATCTACAGATTCAATATAATACCCCATCAAAATCCCAACTCAATTCTTCATAGATCCAGAAAGAGCAATTCTCAAATTCATCTGGAGTAACCAAAAACCCAGGATAGCTAAAACTATTCTCAACAATAAAAGGACTTCTGGGGGAATCAATATCCCTGACCTCAAGCAGTACTACAGAGCAATTGTGTTAAAAACTGCATGGTATTGGTACAGACAGGCAAGTAGATCCGTGGAATAGGATTGAAGACCCAGAAATGAACCCACATGCTTATGGTCACTTGATCTTTGATAAAGGAGCCACAACCATCCAGTGGAAAAAAGTTAGCCTTTTCAACAAATGGTGCTGGTTCAACTGGTGGTCAACATGCAGAAGAATGCGAATTGACCCACACTTATCTCCTTGTACTAAGATAAACTCCAAGTGGATCAAAGACCTCCACATAAAACCAGAGACACTGAAACTAATAGAAAAGAAACTGGTGAAGACCCTGGAGGACATAGGCACAGGGGGAAAGTTCCTGAACAGAACACCAATAGCTTATGCTCTAAGATCAAGAATTGACAAATGGGACCTCATAAAATTACAAAGTTTCTGTAAGGCAAAGGACACTGTCAGAAGGACAAAATGGCAACCAACAAATTGGGGAAATATCTTCACCAACCCCACACCCGACAGAGGGCTAATATCCAATATATACAAAGAACTCAAGAAGTTAAACCCCAAAGAACCAAATAACCCTATTAGAAATGGGGTACAGAGCTAAACAAAGTATTGTCACCAGACGAAATTCGGATGGCTGAATAACACCTTAAGAGATGTTCAACATCATTAGTCATCAGGGAAATGCAAATCAAAACAACCCTGAGATTCCACCTCACACCAGAATGGCTAAGATTAAAAATTCAGGAGACAACAGGTGCTGGTGAGTATGTGGATAAAGAGGAACACTCCTCCACTGTTGGATGGATTGCAAGATGGTACAACCGCTCTGGATATCAGTCTGGGGCTTCCTCAGAAAATTGGGCATGACACCTCCAGAGGACCCTGTCATACCACTCCTGGGCATATATCCAGAGAATTCCCCTGCATACAATAAAGACAAATGCTCCACTATGTTCATAGCAGCCTTGTTTATAATAGCCAGAAGTTGGAAGGAGCCCAGATATCCCTCAAAGAAGGAATGGATACAGAAAATGTGGTATATACATATATATATATATATATATATATATATATATACACACACACACACATACATACATACATATATATATGTGTGTGTGTGTGTATATACATATATATACACACACACACATATATATATGTATACACAATGGAATACTACTCAGCAATTAAAAATAACGAATTCATGCAACTTGTAGGCAAATGGTTAGATTTGGAAAATATCATCCTAAGCGAGTTAACCCAATCACAAAAGAATACACATGAAATGCAATCATTCATAAGTGGATATTAATGAGCCCAGAAGCCCTAAATATTCAAGGCATAATTAGCAAGTCAAACGATTCCCAAGAAGAAGAAAGGAGAGGACCCTGGGCCTGAAAAGATTGGATCCAGTTTTGTAGAAGAGTACCAGAGCAGAGAAATGGTGGGGATGGGCAGGGGATTGGGGAATAGTTGGGGGGGGAGAGGACTTATGGGACAGATGGTGGGTGTACTGGGAAAGGAGAAAGCCTTTGGAATGTAAACAAAGAATATAGAATAAATAAATTCAAATGAAATTAAAAAAAATCTCCTCAAAAAAAAGAAAGAAAGAAAGAAAGAAAGAAAGAAAGAAAGAAAGAAAGAAAGAATCATTTGAGTGAAAGTACATTCAAACAGGCAAATGGATTAAATAGAACTAGACAGAAATGTCATTAAGGTAAAGGGAAAAGACAACAACATTAAAGAGATTATTACTAACATGGTTGAAAATATCAGAAACATGGAAGACATGCAGCAAAGAACATGAGGTTTGGAATAAAAAATGAAATATTAAGATATATGCAGTTTGACAAGTCAAATAAAAACACCAATGGAAGATATAACAAATAGATTAAATAACAGTAGCCTATATGGAATAGAAGACACTGTTGAGGAAACTTTGTATTCAAATATCAAAAATAAAAAATAATTAGCCTAATCACAATGTCTAAGAGCTCTTGGATATACTCTATAAACTCATTCTACGTATATAGGATGCTATAGCCAGAGTAATAATTATTTAGCACTGTTGTTAAGGAAACAAGAAGATAACTCAGCAGTTAAGACTACTGCCTGCAGTTTCAAAGGACCTGGGTATGATCCCCACCACTAAAATTGTGACTCAGAATCACCAGTATCTTCAGGGCCTCTTTCTGAACTCCTAGGTCCCTACAGACAAAGCAGGTAGAAACATACATATAGGCACTCATCTCATACACATAAAATACTATAAATAAATCTAAAATTTTTAACTGATGGAAAAATAAGAATATTTCAAGAAAATCAGAAACTAAGTCAATTCAGCTCTACCAAGCCAGCAATGAGGAAGTGTTTAAAGGAAAATTGCAATCAGAAGAAGAGCAAAAACAAAACAAAATCAATAACAAGGATACAGGAAAGACTGAATTACATAACAATTGGCTGAACTAATAAGAGACATGAAGGAATCCACTGTGATTAACATACTTAATAAGTAAACCTGTATGAGCAATAGAGAATTAATCAAAGAATATACAATAATTCAATCAACAAGAAAAGCAACTCTAAAAATTATAGCAATCAGTGGAGACTGCTAAACAATAATCTTAAATGTCAATGACTCAAGCACATCAAACCAAAACATAGATGGGATGATTTATGCCACAGTTGCCTAGCCCACCTAAGGTGGAGTCTTCTGATCTAGGTGAAGTCTATTTATTGCTCTGCCACATTCTGCCATATCTACTACATCTTCCTGCAAGCAGCTGACTACCTGCTGAGCAACTGAGCTTGTTTTGCTGATGAGATCCTGGCAAAACAGGGAATGCATTTCCCTTACATTTAAATTCAGAGTTAAACATTAAACATTGGGCCTAGATCAGAACCTTTGTCTTGACTTCATTTCTTTCTCATCCACCTGCCCCATTCCATCTCCAGCTCTCCTTCCACATACCCACTTTGACCAAAGCTGCTGGACAGCTACAGGTGGTGCCTGAATGTGGAGACTGGACATGGGGAGATCAACTGAGGAACACTGTCTTTGGTGAAGCTCCACAGAAAACAGAAGAAATCATGGTATCCAGGATGGTAAGCAATATACAGCATTAAATGCTAGCATTAGTCGTAAATGTCATCTTTTTGAAACTATTGTTGTAGGTACATAGGGATACAGGCTAAGCTGGGACATCAGTCCAATGCTGATTCCACTTAGGGGTTGACAGTGAAAAGTGGGACTGGAGAATTCTATACAGGCTTTTGTCCACAGTCTTCAAAAGCTGCTTCAGGAGAAAGGGGTAGGGTTTCAAGAACCATTGTTTAAAAACATTTTAGATCAGATAGATTCTTGCTGCCCATGGTTTCAAAAAGAAAGAACTTTAGATAAGAGAACATGGGAAATAATTGGAGAGGCTCTAAGAACCACCCACGCAGATTCTATCACCCTCTGCCTCTGGGTGCTTATAAAATATGCTATTGATGAAGAAACCTCACGGGCATCAGAGAGTGCCCAGGAGATCTTGAAGAATTTCAGGAAGAATGGCTGCCTGAGAGGACATTCCTAGAAAAAGACCCTCTCAACCCTAAATTAAAAAAGTACAGAGATACTAATGATGAGCTAACATCAGAGGAGGAAGTTCATTCAGGAAAAGGAGCTGCCAAAATTATGGTGAGGATTGGCCTCCTTGTACACCTTCTGCTCTGCCTATGGCCTCTACTGCAGGAGATGATGCACAGATAGATATGCAACTACATAAATTAGAGTTTGAAATTAAGCTGCAGAAATTGACTAATGAGCTACAGGAGTTAAAAAAAAAGGTGTCCAGCACAGGAAAGAGCAGTGATTCTGAGATATACCAATTATCACTAGAAAGAGCTGTGAGTCAGGATCACAAGAAAGGGCAGGATAAATCTGATGTGCTACTTTTCCCTATAGTTCAGATACTTGACCAACAGAACAATAGAGTCAGACAATATCAGACTTTGGAGTTGAAAGTGATAAAAGAATTAAAAACAGCTGAGGCACAGTATGGACCCACAGCTCCTTTTACACAAGCTTTATTGGATACTGCAATGGAGTCAAATTTATCTCTCCAAGATTGGAAGACTATAAAGTCTACTTTGTCAGGAGGAGATTTCTTACCTTGGATTTCTGAATGGTGTGAAGCTAGGAAGAGAACTGGCACATTGAATGCTCAGACAGGTAACGCAGATTGGGATGCTAACATGGTTTTAGCTGAAGACAACGCTAATTGGGTTTCCTTTCAGAGTATATGTGCAGGTTGCATTGGCTACCCATCATGCTTGGAATTAATTACAGACTAAAGGGGATCTCAGTGGAAATTTATCTAGTATTAAACTGGCTCCTGATGAACTTTTTCAGGATTTTGTGGATAGCTACTAAAAGCAGCTAGTAGAATTTTTGGGGATTCTCTAGCAGGAATTCCTTTTGTTACAAAATTGGCTTATGAGAATGCCAATGCAGCACGTGGTGCTATTAGGCCTTACAAAGCACAGACAGGCTTATCTCGGTATATTCAACTTTGTGCAGAGATTGGGCCTTCATACAATCAAATTCTAGCCATGGCTGCCACTTTGCAAGAGACCACTGTGCAAGCAATGCTTTCAAAGAAATGAAGGAATAGTGTGTTTTAAATGTGAAGGTTTGGGTCATTTTAAAAATGATCGTCCTAGGAACAGAGGAGCCTCAAGCAGGAAATCATGCCATGCCCCAGGAGTTTGTCCTCCATGCAGGAAGGGTAATGACTGCACCATGGAATGTAAATCTAAGACAGCTCTTCAGGCCCTCCCATTTTGGGGAATGAGCTGAAGGTACAGTCTCAGGCCCCTAGACACCCGTGGCAAGCAGCTTATGGGGCCATGAAGCTGCTGCCAAGCCAGGAAAATCCATTTTTGAACCTATCAGAGCAATCCCAGGAAGTGCAGGTTTGGACCTCTATTCCACCACCCATCAGATATCAACCCCAGAAATGGGAGTTCAAACCCTGCATACAGGAGTTTTTGGATCTTTACCTGCAGAAACTTGGGGATTTATTTTAGGATGAAGCAGTATTATTGTAAGGGGACTGCAGATTTACCCAGGTGTTATAGATAATGATTATGAGGGAGAAATTACAATTATGGCTTCTTCCCATCATGGTATTATAACTAACTGTACCTGCTAACCAAAGAATTGCTCCACTTATATTAGTTCCCATGTATCCACTATATTTGAGATTTGTTAAGACTGAGAAAGGACAGAGTGTCTTTGTTTCCTCTGATGTGTACTGGGTTCAATATATTACTAGTAAGAGACCTAACCTTAAATTAATAATTGAAGGAAAAGGCTTTGAAGAATTAATAGATACTGGGGCTGAGGTATCAATTATAGAGGACAAGATTGGTCTTCAACTTGGCCTTTATCTGATATACTCACTCATCTTCAAGGTATTGGTTATGCCAATAACCCAAAGCAAAGCTCTGCACTTCTAACCTGGAAAATGAGAAGGGCAATTCAGGACAAAGTGAACCTTATGTTAAGCCAAATTTCCTATTACCCTCTGGGGAAGAGATCTCTTATCACAGATGGGTCTTATAATGTGTAGTCCTAATGAGGCAGTGACTAAGCAGATGCTAGGACAAGGACTTTTGCTTGGTCAGGGGCTAGGAAAGTAAGGACAAGGCATTATGACATTTAAAAGTCCTAATCTTCACTCTAACACTAGAGTCTTGGGACATTTTCTGTAATGACCACTATCTTGTCTGTATCCCATACTGATAAAATTCAATGCCTTAATTATATTCCAGTGTGGGTTTATCAGTGGTCTTTTTTTTTTCTTTTGGTTTTTTCCAGACAGGGTTTCTCTGTGTAGCTCCGGCTGTCCTGGAACTCACTCAGTAGACCAGGCTGGCCTCGAACTCAGAAATCCGCCTGCCTCCGCCTCCCAAGTGCTGGGATTACAGGCGTGCGCCACCACCGCCCGGCCCTGATCAGTGTTCTTTAAAGAAAAAATAAAAGTCACCTCTTTGCTACTGCAGGAGAAAATAGAGGCAGGGCATATAAGAGAATCTCAGTCACCATCAAATACTCCAATACTTGTTATCCAGAAAAAGTCTGGGCATTGAGGGCAGAGAGGTAGTAGGGTGAGTGGAAGAACACCCTCATTGAAGTAGGGGGAGGGAGGATGAGATAGCGGCTATCCTGAAGGGAGAAATGTGGGAAAGGGCATACCATTTGAAATGTACATAAAGAATATATTCAATACAAATCTGGTAAATGGAGATTATTACAAGACCTAAGAAAGGTCAATGAAACCATCATACCTATGGGAGCTTTACAACCCGAGCTTTCATCTCCAGTGGCTATTATTCCTAAAGGATATTACAAATTAGTGGTAGATTTGAAAGATTGTTTCTTTATTATTCTTTTGCACCCTGAGGATTATCAAAGATTTGTTTTCAATGTTCCTTCTATTAACTTTAAGTAACCTATGAAAGGATATCAATTTTCAGTTATTCCTCAGTGCATGGCTAATAGTCCCATCTTATGTCAAAAGTTTGTGGCACAAGCTATTCAGCCTGTGACACAGCAATGTCCAATGATATACATCTTACATTACACAGGTGATGACTTGATAGCAGGAAAAGATCCTCAGACTTGCTTTTATGTTATAGTGATTTACAACAGGCTTTAGCTGATAAAGGACTACAAATAGCTCCAGAAAAAGTACAAACTCAGGGTCCTTATAATTATTTGGGCTTTAACCTTACAGAACAAGCCATTTATCCCCAGAAGATAATTATTCACAGGGTGTGGTGGTTTGTCTATGATTGGCCCAGGGAGTGACCCTATTAGGAGGTGTGGCCTTGTGGGAGTAGGTGTGTCACTGTGGGTGTGGGCTTAACACCTTCACCCTAGTTGCCTGGAAGTCAGTCTTCTACTAGCAGCCTTCAGATGAAGATGTAGAACTCTCAGCTTGCACCATATCTACCTGGATGCTGCCATGTTTCTGCCTTGATGACAATGGACTGAACCTCTGAGTCTGTAAGCCAGCCCAAATTAAATGTTGTCTTTTATAAAACTTGCATTGGTCATGGTGTCTGTTCACAGCTGTGAAACCCTAACTAAGACACAGGGTCAGTTTAAAAACTTTACATGATTTTCAAAAATTGTTAGGTGATATCAATTGGCTTCATCCCTATTTAAACCTTACTGCAGGATAATTGTAACCTTTATTTGATATTCTTAAGGGGTGTGCTGATCCTACCTCCCCTAGATCTTTAACCTCAGAAAGGTTGCTGTCCTTACAAGTAGAAAGAGCTATTGAAAAAGAATTTGTTACTTATATACATTATTCTTTGCCTTTACATCTGTTGATTTTTAATATGACACATACACCTACAGGATTATTGTGGTAAAGAGCTCCTCTTATGTGAATAAATTAAAGGATAACTCATAAATGTAATATCCTGCCATATTATGAGGCACTAGCAAGCTGATTATACTTAGAAGAAAGCAGGCACTGATTTATTTTGGCAAAGAACCAGACATCATTATTCAGCCATTTAGTGTAGATCAAAATACTTGGGTGAAGCAGCATAGTATGGATCGGTTGCTTGCTCAAATAGGATTTAAAGGAACTATAGATAATCATTAACCGTAAGATAGGTTGATAAAATTTTAAATGTTCATAAGGTTATATTTCCTAATATAACCTTATATATCTTTACAGCCTCTACATAATGCTCTTTTGATTTTAATGACAGCTCCTCTAAAGGACAAGCTGGATATTTTATGAATAATCAACAGGTAGTCATAGAGACTTCTGGGCTCTCAGCTTAGCAGAACTGACAGCAGTACTGAATGCTTTTCAATCTGTAGATGATACTTTTAATCGTTTTAGTGATAGTCTATATGTAGCCCAGTCTGTTCCTCTGTTGGAAACTTGTGGTACATTTAACTTTAATACACCAGCAGGGTCTCAGTTTTCATAGTTGCAAAACATTATTCTTGATCTAAAAATTCCCTTTTATATTGGTCATATATGAGCTCATTCTGGTTTTCCTGGGCCTTTAGCTGCAGGCAATGATCACATTGACAGAGCTTTAATAGGAGAGGCCTTAGTTTCAGATCCTGTTGCATTGGATAGACAAGATCATAATAAATTTCATCTTGTCATACCTTAAGGCTCTGACATAAGATCACTAAGGAACAGGCGAGAATGCTTGTAAAACAATGCCCTAACTGCCTTACATTAACTCCAGTTCCCCATTTAGGGGTCAATCCAACAGGCCTTATGCCCAATCATATTTAGCAAATGGATGTAACTCATTAATCAGAAATGGGCAAATTGAAATATATACATGTTTGTATTGACACTTGTTCAGGATTTCTTTTTGCTTCTCTGCATAAGGGAGAAGCCTCTATAAATGTAATTGATGATTGTTTACAAGCCTTTAATGCTATGGGATTACCTAAAGTTCTTAAGACAGATAATGGTCCAGCTTATACTAGCAACAACTTTGTATCATTTTGTAAGGAATTCGGTATTGAACATAAAACTGGAATTCCTTATAACCCAATGAGACAAGGAATTGCTGAGTGTGCACATCGCACTCTGAAGAACTGGATTTTAAAAACAAAAAATGGAGAAATATACCCTCCAAGGTCACCAAAAGCACATCTTGGTTTTGTCTTATTTGTTTTAGGTTTTTTTTTTTTCAAACTGGTGCTAAAGGTCAGTCTGTAGTGGATCTCCACTGACATCTAGTCGCTTCTAGCTCATATACCTTGGTTAAGTGGCAAGACCCCCTAACTAATACATGGAATGGTACAGACCCCATTTTAATATGGAGGCAAGGTTCTGTCTATGTTTTTTCCACAAAAAGAAGGATCCCGATGGCTGCATGAAAGATTGGTTCATCAAGTAGACACAGATGCTGAGTCTTCTAGTAAGTATGATTCAAATTAGGAAGATGGCTAAAAATATTTATCAGCCAGCTGAGTTAATTTGGAGCATATCCTCCACTCTGAACTGAGAAGTAACAATTTTTCTGTTGATTCTCAAAGCCACTTCTCACACACCTGGAGTCCAGGATTTGTGTCTGATCATTGCTAATTTGCAACTGATTTGGATACTTGGAGCACTCCCCACAGACAACCTTAATCCTGTTTGCTCTTAATATTTGACTTTGTATTTTAAGCTTTGGAATTTGGTTGCTTTCACACAGGGTTCTCTTTGGCAATCTCAGTTATTCACCATGGCAGTTACTCATTGCTATGAAGAAATGCATTGAATGCATATTTGTACACCCTTCGTGGCTTTGGTCTGAATGGGAAAAAGGTGTACCATGAGGGCTGGTATTCAAAGATGAGCCACTGATGTTCTCTGATTCCTATCAACCTAAGACAGAGGCATGTGTCAAAAGTTTGTGTTTGTTTATAATAAACACTAAGCAAGCTGCATGTGTCCTTGAGGATGAGTCAAAAAGAGTATAGACTCAGACCTAAGCCACTGCAATTCCCAGAAAGAATCATGGAGCATAAGTAAATCTTATGCCTCCCAACTAGCTTATCTTTACAAAAAAAATAGTGGTAATTGTGACCTTCCCCAGCATTGAGTGAGCTAAAGCAGACTTAATTTGCCACAGTTGCCTAGCCTACCTAGGGTGGGGTCTACTGACCTAGGTGAAGTCTATAGTTCTGCTACACCCAAAGCTTCCTGTGAGAAACTGACTACCCACTGAGCAACTGAGCTTGTTTTGCTGATGAGATCCTGGCAAAATGGGGGATGGGTTCCCCCCCCTTTAAATTCAGAGTTAAACATTAAACACTGGGCCTTGATCAGAACATTTGTATTGGCTTCATTCCTGTCTTGTCCATCCACCTCATTCCATCCCCAGCTCTCCTTTCAGGTACCCAGTTTGACCAAAGCTGCTGGACAGCTACATAGTCCATGTAACATGGTGGATATAATTTAGTTTTTGATTGGTCATTTCTCAGAAGGTGCTCTGAAGTAGAACCTTGATTGCTAGTTGACACACCTCTAACAAATGGTAGAAAATTAAATACATGTGCTTAAGGTCATCTGAGCCATGCACCATACAGGATTTTCAAATTTTAGTTGCTTCTTTTTCTTGCTACCTGGCCATCATGAGGTAGTCATGTTCTACAATCATACATTTCTAACAAATGCTGTCTCCCATAAGGAACAGGTTACATGGCCACTGAGACCTCTGAAACCATAAACCAAACAAAACCTATCCAAAGAAGTTATTCATCTAATATATTGTTTCAATGGAAGGAAGTTCACAAACACTGCCTGGGCGAAAGGTTATTTTGACCCTTTCCTTTCACAAAACAGCAGTAGCAACAACAATAACCACCACCACACCCACCAACACCATCACCACCACCACCACCACCACCACAGCAACAACCAGAAAAATGACCTGTTGAGTTAAATAAAAGGATTGACCTAAACTATGGCCAGTTATCTTCATGAACCCTGTTCTTTTGCCCTGTGACACTATTTGCTAATAGAGAACTGGCAATGTTTTCTTATGATGAAACTATTTGTTGACTCACTCAGAGGAAGGTTCATGAGAACACTTTCATGTAAATACAGTTCTTAATCTTCACTGATGAAGTACAGGCAACCTCTTTCCTTCTAGTTAATGTTTCCTAAAGTAGAGATCATTCAATTGGACTCCACTTTCCCCAGGTGGATTCTTTTAAGTCTTCTACAAATAGCAAGAACAGACAGGAGGATGGGGAAACATCAAAGAGTGATTTAAAAAATTCACTTTGCTTTGTTAAACAAGCAGGTTTTTCAGGTTTATCCATCAAACTCAGTTTAACTGGTTTTCATTGCACATCCCAAGGTAACTACATTTTACTTGTCTCTGTCAGAAATTGAGATGATAACAATAAACAGGCACAATCGTTGTCTATCCTTGCTTCCACATTGTGTTTACTATGACATCTATGCTATTTCAAACAAAGATTGAAGTAATTTCCCTCCCCTGGAATTATGGCTGGCTTTTTGTCTGGCCACGAGAGCACTGAAGAAGTATTAACAGGGACGTGTTCTTCTGTACTCCCTCTCAGGAAATTGACACTACCATGTGCCATGGCTAGCTGAGAACTCTGACATTCCACAGAGATCATCATGGACCAACTGTCAGCCAAAATGCTAACCAAGAACAGCCAAAGCACCAAACTATCTGGAAATCTCTGAGCAACAATTGATTCTTAGTAAGTGGTATAATGTGGCATGTTTTCTGTTCATTGGGATTCTAGCTGATACACAGGATAAGAACTCAACAAATCTAAACTTATAGCATCCATAACTGCAGAGGTCACTTTTAATCTGCTTATAATTCATGGGCAGCAATGGGCCTGGAGGAACATCTTCCTGTGGAAGCTGTGGATGGGGATCTGCTAACATTCATCTCACCAGTCTCAGGAAATATCACACAAAACATTTATTTGTCACGTGAAAGGGGACATAATTGTAGACATATCACATTTCATAGCTCTAATTCATAAACTAAAAGTGTTTAGGTAGAACCAAACAGGACGTATAAAACAAGAACATTAATTAATTAAATGACCCCTAATGATATTCTGCTTTACTCATTGAGCAGTGTCTCATCCAGTTGTCATTAGGGAGACTTCCTCTGGCCACATAAGGACCTGAGTGCAGATACACACAACCAGACATTATCCAGAGAGAGAGAGAGAGAGAAAGAGAAAGAGAGAGAGAGAGAGAGAGAGAGAGAGAGAGAGAGAGACTAAAGTAGAGGTCTCAGCCAGATCCCTCCCCTCCTTTACAAATCCCTGTATCCCATGGAAAGGGGGAGGAAAGCATGTAGGATTCAGAGCACATGGAGGACATCAGGAGCACATGACCTACTGAATCTACTAAGTAGGACTCACATGAACTCACAGAGACTGGAAAGGCAAGAACAGGGCCTGAGTGGAGTCTGAATCATGATCTCTGGCTATATGTAATGGATGTTAGCCAATTGTTTTTGTGAGCTCCTAGCAGTGAGTGTGGGATTATCTCTGATTCTTTTGCCTACTCTTGGAACTCTTTTTTTTTCTGGTTTGGTTGTCTTCTCTTGGAGGTCTACTCATTTCTGAGGAGAAAAAGAATGTGGAGTGAGGGGGTGAGGGGGACTTGGGGAGGAACTGGGAAGAATAAAGTGGGTGGAAACTGTGGTCAGTATGTATTGTATGAAAGAAGAATCTATTTTCAATAAAAGTAAAAGAATTTTTAGAATTAGTGAAATATGTAGCTAAGATATTTTACTATAATTCAAAACTCCTCAATTTTTTATAAACAGGAAGACTGTGTCCTATCAGCTTTCCTAGTAAAGGAAGTATGAACAGTGAACAAAGGGATATACAAGTCCAGGTGAAAAGACAAAGAGGTCAGAAGTAATCCTGCCAGACACACCCAGAGGAGCCCAGCACTGAGGAACACTGGCTCTGGATCCAGATTGGCTAGAGGGCAAATTCAGCCTTCTCCTATCCTGACCTTCAGTATCATGAGACATGACAGTGCCCCAAATAATCAAGCAAATTTGTAGACCAGTGTAGATTTCCAGTGTGACTTTTGTGCAGCCTTTACTCACCTTCTGGAAGCATTTTTCAGAAATACAAACTTCAATATGAGAATATTTTATGAATATTGAGTTCCAGCTCTAAGGGGCAGCTCTGCTTCATTGTCTATTCCAATGCTCTCATGTTCTCATGTGTATAATTCTCATATAATATATTATCAGTAAATATTTATTGAACTAAAGAATTGCAAAAAGTATTTGAAAATGTATGTGCAATGTTTAAAAGTCAATAATTATAATGCTTCAGGGCATTCTTTTTACTGGTTCAGCAATTGTATAACTTGCTGGCTAGAAAACATAAGAGATAGATAGATAGATAGATAGATAGATAGATAATAGAGACATCACTATATCTTCTTCATTGACTATAAAATTGCATGGCACAAATATATCTAATTAGATTTTGGAAAGCAAGCTTAAAATCATAAATAACAAAAGACTTACCTATTTATTGAGTTCTTGTCAAAAGGATAAATCGGCAACCAACAAATTGGGAAAAAATCTTCACCAACCCCACATCTGACAGAGGGCTAATCTCCAATGTATACAAAGAACTCAAGAGGTTAGACCCCAGAAAACCAAATAACCCTATCCAAAAATGGGGTACAGAGCTAAACAGAGTCTTCTCACCTGAAGAAATTCGGATGGCTGAGAAACACCTTAAAAAATGTTCAACATCACTAGTCATTAGGGAAATGCAAATTAAAACAACCCTGAGATTTCACCTCACACCAGTCAGAATGGCTAAGATTAAAAACTCAGAAGACATCAGGTGTTGGCGAGGATGTGGAGAAAGAGGAACACTCCTCCACTGCTGGTGGGAATGCAAGCTGGTACAACCACTCTGGAAATCAGTATGGCGATTCCTCAGAAAACTGGGCGTGATACTTCCGGAGGACCCAGCCATACCACTCCTGGGAATATACCCAGAAGATTCCCCAGCATGCAATAAAGATACATGCTCCACTATGTTCATAGCAGCCTTATTTATAATAGCCAGAAGCTGGAAAGAACCCAGATGTCCCTCAACAGAGGAATGGATACAAAAAAATGTGGTATATATACACAATGGAGTACTATACAGCCATTAGAAACAATGAATTCATGAAATTCTTAGAGAAATGGATGGAGCTGGAGAATGTCATACTAAGTGAGGTGACCCAGTCTCAAAAGAATACCCATGGTATACAGTCACTGATAAGTGGATATTAGCCTAGAAGCTTGGAACACCAAAGACACAAATCACATATCAAGTGATGTCTCACAAGAAGAAAGGAGTGGACACTGGTGCTAGAATGGACCAAAACATCATTGTGGGAGAGTACAAGAACAGTAAAGTGGGAGGGGTGGATGCGGGAGCAGGGGGAGGGAAAAGGACATGTGGGGCCTTTGGGGGTGGGGAACCAGAAAAAGGGAAATGAATTGTAAATATAGAATATATACAATAAAAAAAATCAAAAAAAAAGAATAGAAACCAAATTCAGTTAAGTAAATACTATTTGCTTCTTATATTTATTGTTCCATGTTTCCATTATGTTGCATAGATAACTACTCCCCCATTTCTCCTTATTATCTCATTTCAAATATACTTCATTCCCTGTAATGGTGAATCACTTAAAAAAATGTGGGACACTGAACATCTTATGAAGACGGCACATATCCACCTTCATGAAAAAGAATCATATTATGGGTCTCTAATCTTAGTGTTTTAGAAAACAGAATGAGGCAAGCTGGACTTACCTAGCAGAGGAAAGGGGCAGTGAGAATAAGGGAGGTTCTGAGGCAGTGGCAAGCCCAGGGAATGCTATAATGCAACCAAATCAAAAAGGAGCCACACTGAGCAATCTGGACATAGTTTCATTAGCAGAAGGACTTCTTCATCACAACTCACCCCTTGAAAATGGTAGAAAGTATTCTCTCTCCTTAAACTGCCCATTTCCACAAAAGTGCCCTGGATTAAATGTGTCTGGGGTGGATCACTATTTGGGCCCCTGTTCAGTACCATTACCTTGGTTAGAACCATGGCATTCTAGAAAGGATAGCAAAGATCCAAGTTTTGATATATGAAACAGACCTGAAAGGTGGTTCTCAAGCTCTCATTCATGACTGACTCAGTGTTTGTATTCCTCCACACAACTCTATATCCACTTCTGTTTATCTACACAATTTAAAAATAACTACAAGAACTTACTGGGTATTTTCCAGCCCATTAGGTTGCTCTTCAATAATGAACACAAATTTATCGAAATGTCTATATGGGTCTAGGGAAAGACATATTTGAATTCAAAGGAATATTATGTGGCAGGCAGCAATAAAAAACAACTGATCTACTTCCTATGGTGAGGACGATGGCTGGTCTGTGAAGGGAAATGGTATGCCATTTGCCACTGCTTCTCCATTTTTAGACCAATGTGGAGGCTTTCTCAGCAGGATTAGTATCATATCTACATATTAGGCTAAACAAGACTAGTCCATCAGGCTCCTGAACATTATGTCTATACTTCCCAGGGTATGCTTTTCCCTCACACTAACACACACACCCCTTCAGTGACTTGTTCAATTTGTTCAACCTCTTTTGTTTGGTCATGTAAATGCCAAATTAGTAAGGCTAACCTTATGCTCTCATCCTTCACAGCTAGAAGTGAAGTATGCCATGAGCTTTTGCCACATTATCTACCTCCCATCATTTTCTTTACCAACTCTGTGGTATGTTTCCAAGGACTTATGGTAATATCTGTTAAGACATTTTAAGAGGTAATCAACTAATGTCAGTAGATCTTCCATGACTGGGGGTGGGACCATTTCACAAGCTGAAGGCCTGGATGAAATAAAAAGGGTAGTTAAGGAAAAAAACATTCTGTTAGCATTTTCCTGTTTCCTGGCTACAATTATGTGAACTGAAATACTTTTTCATCCCTGCCTTGCCATGCCTTGGGTATTTTTTCACAGCCAAGAATAGAGTAAATTTTAACTGATTGGGGCACAGAAATTTTCAGGAAATCCAGGGCAGAGACTTTAAGAGAGCTTGGGACATGTGATGGTGATTCAGTCTGTAAAGATAGGGAATTTAATAGGGGCTCATGAAGAAACATCAAAGGAGCTCCTTTTAAAGTCAAAATAATTCAAGACCCATGAAGGAAGTATGGGATGACCAGAATTACCAGAACCAGTTCAGTTATGGATTCCAACTCTTAATATTTTAGAGTAAAGAGATTTCATGCAAATCTAATTTCTTTAAGCTTCAACTTTCCAATCTCAAAAACAAGATGGATAATTATTCTGAAAAGATGATAAGATTTGTTGCATAGGAAAAGATTCTGCATCATACACATATTTTTTAGTAACTGTTCCTTAGTAACATTCTCTTTGTAATACTGTATTTTGGAAGGGCTTCACTCATGGGACAAAAATTACTTATATGCTAACACTGGAAATAAGCCCTTAGGTCATTGATTTAGAAAGAACAGTCTCATCATGATGACAGTACAGATTCCTCAAATTTTATTCACAGTTCTAATTCTGTATTTCAAGGATTGTGTAGAAGCATTTTCTAACACCAGGGTGACAGTCTTCAGAGTTGCTTTCTGGGATAAATTCATGTGACAGAGAACTGCTGACTGCTGTGAGCCCACATTAGCATAGGAAGATGCTGAGATGCCTTTAGCAGAATTTACCTAAGCATACTTGATCAAAAATGTACTGATGTCTCTGAAGCTGGAAGTGCATAGTTACCTTTGGCAAGTAGAATCCATATTGTTATTTATTGCCACATCCCTGGGTACATTAGAGGGGATGATATTGCCCATATTATCACCTCATGGATGACAGCATGGGTATAGGTCTTGTAATTTTAGTCACATAGGCTGCCTAGCATCTTCTGGCCAATCAGTTTGTATGCCTCTGTGTGTTTTTAAAGAAATGAGTAGGTCTATTAATTTTTAAAAATTAATGATTTCTTCTAATATTATAGCAGTTGCTTCTGAGATCTTACCTGCCTTTATTTCAGTTTAGTGTCCTGGCTGTAAAGAAACATTTCCTTAACACTTCAAAGGATTGATTGAAAAGAAACTTTCTGGTATTCTATAAGTATAAATTTCCAAATATCCTGAACTGAATAGCTGTGGTCAGTATGGCTAATCTCAGAGCACTACCTAGTTTGATAAGAAGAAGTTCATTACACTAAGTGGTTTATAAACCACTCACATTTTCTGTATCTATTCCTCCAGTGAGGGACATCTGGGTTCTTTCCAGCTTCTGGCTATTATAAATATGGCTGCTATGAACATAGTGGAGCATGTGCCCTCATTGCAGGCCAAGAAATCCTCTGGGTATATGCCCAGGAGTGGTATAACAGGGTCCTCCATAAATGTCATTCCCAGTTTTCTGAAGAACCATCAGACTGATTTCCACAGTGCTTGTATCAGCTTGCAATCCTACTAGCAGTGGAGGAGTGTTCCTCTTTATCCACATCCTTGCTAACATCTGCTGACTCCTGAGTTTTTAATCTTAGCCATTCTGATTGGTGTGAGGTGAAATCCCTGGTGAAATGCAGGCTTTATTTGCATTTCCCTAATGACTAATGATGTTGAACATTTCTTAAGGTGCTTCCCAGCCATTCGAAATTCTTCAGGTGAAAATTCTTTGTTTAGCTCTGTACCCCATTTTTAATATGGTTATTTGGCTCTCTGGACTCTAACTTCTTGAGTTCTTTGTATATATTGGATATTAACCCTCTGTCAGTTGTAGGGTTGGTGAAGATCTTTTCCTAATTTGTTGGTTGCAGTTTTGTCCTATTGACAGTGTCCTTTGTCTTACGGAAATTTTGTGATTTTATGAGGTCCCATTTGTCAATTCTTGATCTTAAAGCATAAGCTATTGGTGTCCTGTTCAGGAAAATTTCCCCTGTGCCCATGTGCTCAATGCTCTTTCCCAGTTTCTTTTCCATTAGTTTCAGTGTTTACACAATGGAATACTACTCAGCAATTAAAAACAATGAATTCATGAAATTCTTAGGCAAATGGTTGGAACTGGAAAATCTCATGCTAAGTGAGGTAAACCCAATCACAAAATAACACACATGGAATGCAGTCAAAGGATTCCACTAATAAGTGGATATTAGCCCAGAAGCTCTGAATACCCAAGACACAATTAACATATCAAATGATTCACAAGAAGAAGGAAGGACAGGACCCTGGTCCTAGAAAGGCTTGATGCATCAATGTAGGGCATTACCAGGACAGAGAAGTGGGAAGGGGTTGATTGGGGAACAGGTAGAGGGAAGAGGGCTTATGGAATTTATGGGGAGGGGGAACCAGGAAAGGGGAAATCACTTGGAATGTAAACAAAGAATATAGAAAATAAAATATAAAAAATAAAAAATAAATAAATCACTCACATTTATGATTCATGGTTGTTTACTCTGGAAATTCTAAGAGTGAGCATCCAAGAGATTTCTCATCTGGTAGCAACATGTTTTAGTTTCATAAATGGTAAAACTTTGTTTTGTCTCCATAACATAGGAAAAAAATGAGAATTTCTTTTCCTTTTTTATAATACAATACTTTTCAGAAACCCATCCATAAGACTCTGTTTGTATGGATGTTTTTGTGTATATGTGTTCTCATCTTTTGTATACATGTATAAACATGAATGTGGATTCTCTAGGGCATACACAGCTGTTGATCTTCTTCAAGTGTTATAACTTTTCACAAAATAGGGTCCTAACTCTTTGGAACTTGCCAAGTAAGTCAAGCAACTGAGTACTGAGGGACCCTCTTTTCAAGCATGTGCCATGATGCTCCAAATATTTTATGAGTTTTGCATCAATTTTTTTCTATGCTTTGAAGGCAAACCCTTAACACTATCATCAAGTGCTTTTTTTCCTCTGAAATGGTACATTTTTTACAAAGAAAAGAGGTAAAAAATATTTAAAAAAGAAAGTTATAAAGACTACAATGAAGATGCTTAGACCAGCATTGAGATTAAATTATTATTTTTATTTGATATATTCTTTATTTAATTTCAAATGATTTCCTCTTTGCAGCCTAATATATAAGAAGCTGCATTGTCTTCCAGTGACATTAAACATTCTAGCATTTTCTAAAATAGATGCATTCTTCCACTTTGTTATCTCTCAAATACATAAGATACAAGTTATTTCCTCAATTTTCACAAAATAGGGTCCTAACTCTTTGCAACTTGCCAAGTAAGTCAAGCAACTGAGTACTGAGGGACCATCTTTTCAAGCATGTGCCATGATGCTCCAAAAAGTTGAGGAAATAACTTGAAAACATATATATATATATATAGTTTTTGCTATTGTGTTTCATTTAACTCTGCTCTGCTCACACCATTCCTGTTACTTGGCATGAATAGCATGGCTAGCAATTTAATACCTTCTCCAGATTCTCCTGTAAGTACCATGATATGCAAAATTAAGACCCAGGGTTGGGAACATGACCTGTGGGAATCATCCTCTGTCAGTCATTCAACCTAAACCTCTTGTCATAAAGCTAAGCATTCCTAATTTGGCAGTGACTTGAAATCATTCCTTTCTTTCTGTACATGGCTGTGAAGCTGGAAACTTGTGTTTCTATATGAAGCATGTAATTAGAAGCCCAGCTTGTGAAATATGTAATCTTGATTTTTACCATGGTGGTTTCAATGAGAATGGCCCACATGGGCTCATATATTTGAATGACTAGTAATCAGGGATTGTATCTCTCTTGAGAAGAATTAGGAAACATGGCCTTTTTTGGAGGATGTGTGTCAATTCAAGTTGGCTTTCTGGTTTCAAAAGGCACACCATAGGACACCCCCTTACTCTTTCTGTCTATCTCCCTTCCCTCTCTATGTTGGTGGATTAGAATGTAAAGCTCTCAACTAATGCTCCAGTATCATGGCTGTCTGTTTCTTGCCAAGATGATCATAGACGAATCATCAGAATATAGAAGTGAGAGAGTAAATCTTGTGGTTCAGACTCCATCTTAGAAAACCTGATATAAAGTTGAACTCAAGTTAACTAACAGGCTGGTACCTAGCACACTTTTCCAGGCTACACCCCCTAACAATACCTGTGTCTAGCACCAGTTTCCTGGTTGTCTCCCAAGAAACCCTGCATTAAGCACTACTTTCTAGGTTATTCCCTAGCAATTTTATACTTCTAGATTACAAGACTCTGCTTCCTGGACTATCTCACTACTTTCATGTGTGTGTTTGACATGTAATATATGCTCAGTACCTATTTATGAGACTAAGGAACTTCAAAATTATGTGAAAATGTATGTGCAGTACTTAGATGCAAATAACAGTAATACACAGGAACATTTTGTTACTGGTTCAACAACTGTAAAATGACAAGCACTTGTTTATAAATGTCTGGCTAGAACAAACAAGCGGATCAACACTAAATCCACTTAACTGACTACCAAGTTTCAGAACACAAATTGCCTAACTTGATTTTTAAAAGCATGCTTAACATCATAAAAGACAAATGACTTACTTGTTCAAGGAGTTCTTGAATAGGATAGAATCCAATTTAGTTATGTAAATGACAGTTACAACTATTGCTTGAAATTCCTATTTTAATGAGTGGGTAGCCAATCTTTCATGCATTAATGTAGCTCCTTCCATCAAATCAATGACTTACCTTAGAGTGCAAATAACTTAAAAATAATTTGGACATTTAAAAACTTTGAAAAGATGGCATATATTCAGATTTTATTATGAAAAGAGGCAGAGTTATTGGGTCCCTAATTCTAATGTTGGATAAAAGGAAGCCAAATTCTCAAATTTTCCATCAGAGTCAGGGAGGGCTTGAGAGGTAAGAGTGGTATGGAGCAGGTCCAAAGAAAACTGATCTTTAACAAACACCTTGGATCTGCATTGGGTAGAACTATATGATAATGGTCAAATTAGAGCAGAGGTCTCTGGGGAGAAGAGAAAGGGAAGGGATGAGGTGGGATTCTGACCAGTTTTCTTCTCATTATCACTTACCCATTGAGAATGGCAGAACACATTTTTCCTTCTTTTGTTTTTTTTTAATTTTTTTAAAATTTTCTATATTCTTTGTTTACATTCCAAATGCTTTCCCCTTTCCCAGTTCCCATCTGGAATAACAAAAAAACCCAGGTTAGCTAAAACTATTCTCAACAATAAAAGAACTTCTTGGGGAATCAACATACCAGACCTCAAGCAGTACTACAGAGAAATCATGCTAAAAACTGCATGGTATTGGTAAAGTGACAGGCAGGTAGGTCAATGGAATAGAATTGAAGATCTGGAAATGAACCCACAGAATGGTCAATTGATCTTTGATAAAGGAGCCACATTCTTCCTTCTTAAACTGTCAATTCTCCAAAAAGTGCTCTGGGTTAAAGGTGTCTGGAGTGGTCTACTCTTTTTGGGTCCCAGTGCAGAGCAGTCAAATTGGTCAGGACCATGGTGCCCTAAAGGAGAATGTAATGAAACAAAGCTTGAACTGCAGAAAAGACCAAGAAAATTTTGTAAATATTTTTCTTATGTAAACAGCAGTTTTCCCTTAATTCCCAACTATTTTATACCTTTTTTCTTTGCTCTGAGTACTCTTTCTCCCCTATGTTGTCTGACTGAAGTCTACTACTCCAGTTGCTTTCATAACTAGCATCTTTTTCTTTAGAGCCTCTTGTTCCCTTCCAGGCTCTGCTCCTCACTCTGGCCTATCTAAATCTAGACAGAACCAAGGTGCTTTCTTTTTGGCATTCTCATGATTTATAAAGTAGTCATGTTTGTAAGTAATAAAAATGACAACTATTATACAGAGTGGAAATATCTGCATGTATGAGCCATCTTTCTGTGATAACTGCCCATTCTTTTGTGTCATGGCTTTTACTACATTGTAGAGATGTAGGAATCAATACTACAAAAGATTTTCTTAGAGTCACACGGTAGTCAGAGATCCAGCCATTTCTGAAACCAGGTCCATGTAAGGCTGAAGCCATGACTCTTTGCTTCACTTGCATATTATTCAGTTTTATTGTTTAGATCTGGTGTTGAAGAGTTGAAATTTATTAACCATGTCAAAAAACATGAGTTGTGTTTGACCGTTTCTCTGGGGTTGAATGAATCATTTTATATATGTTTCCAGGATAGAATTTTCTGAGCCCAACTATGAATACTTTCCTGAGAACAATACATTCTGATTAATTGATAATTTTCTAGGAGATTGCAACAAAATACCAGTGAGAATAGTTATGAGGCTTTCTCCAGAGATCACAAACTATATAGTGGTAGCAAATTTCCCGTCCTATGAGGTACCATTCCCCCACACTGAAGACCTGTGTAGAATAAATGGGGTGGGGAGATATTGTCCCAAAGACTTTCCTTCTGCTTCTTCATGAAGACTGATCTTCTGTGCATCTAGTTGCTGCCATGCTGAACTGAAACCTCAGGCATCTATTTGTCAGTGCAAAGAAATGTCTGATTTTAACAGAAGGAAAGCAAGTAATTGTGTTTTAAAAAAAGAAAGATTGTGATGTGATTAGGAGAGATCTCTGTAGAGACACTAAGATGGGGTTTGGGAACAGGGGGAATGTAAGACGGACCCATGGATACAAATATAAGGGTGTTCTTTCAATGTCTAATATAGTAAATCCTGGGCAGAAAAATTAATCAAATCAACTTAAGTTCTGAGTTCCCAAATCTTATGACTTTGTATATTTTAATATAGATAGCTTAGGTAAACTTAATTCACCCAGTCCCAACTTTCTGATGTATAAAAAGGAGATAAATACATATGAAAAGAGGATTAAAACATGTTGAAATAAGTGAGTAACCTCAATACAATGTTTGCTCTGTAGCTATCTGCTTTTTTTCTTTCTCTTACCTCCAATTAATATTTTACTTGTGACTAGATTTGTCTGTGAGAATGAAAGTTGTCAACTATGGGAGAGTAAGCAAATGCTGGAAAAAAAAAGAACCTGTGAGCTCACATCTGGCAAAGAAATACTTTTGACTCATGTGAGCACACATTAGCCCAGGAAGACAACAGGATATTCCACAGCAAATAAAGCTGACTTTGAGTAAATTCAACCAAGGAAACTCCCTTTCTGTACTCCCTGTGACAGATGCAAATATCTTTTAGACATATTAAAGGACTGCTTACCTTTTCTTAGAAACAATATCTCTCATTCATTTTAAATCATTACTTCAGGAGAAATGGAGGTTACTTTTACTTTTGTGTTCCTCAGAAGTTACTTTTGTGGAAATACTCAAAGGGACAGTGTTGCCCATCCCCAGCCCCTCATGGATGACAGCATTGGTGTAGGGCATGGAGTCTAGGTCACCTATTCTTGGCTGCCTTCCATGGCCAATCACTATCAATCTCAGAGTATACTTTTTCTGCAAGAACACAGGGGGCTCTGTTTATTTCAAAATCTAGTGCTTCCTTCTGAAGACAGAGAATTTCTCTCCAAGATGTTGTCTTTTTACATTTAGAAACACCATGTTCCTCATCTTCCTGCAGAAGTGCTTTGAAAACTCTCAACTCTTATCATTTTCTTTGTGCTTCCATCATACCTAGCACTTTCAAGTTACTCAGAACTTAATAGCCGTGACAAGCGTGGCTAAACTCATAGCAGTACTCATTTAGGTTTCTGCAAATAAGTTCCCTTCACCTCAGGGCTTAGAAAAAATTAAAGGTTCGGAACTATTTAGAGTTTGGGGGTCTGTGATATGCAAAATCAAGGCATTAGATTTCTTGTCTGATAAGGATTAATGTTCTGCGTCTAGATGGTAACAATTTGCTGTGTCATAGTGTCCAAAGAAAAAAGGGAATCTCTTTGGGTTTTGTTTTACAAAAGGACATTTAAAATATATTCTGTTTTCCTATTTGTGTGCACTCGCGAGTGTTTCAAAGTGAAAAAGTGAAGTACGTAGGACAACTTGTAGGAGTCAGCTCTCATCTTATGTCACCTGGTTTCTTGGGGTTAATCTCAGGAGGTCAGGCTTGCAGCCAGAACCTGCACCAGCTGAACCATCTCACTTGCCTTTTTGGTAACTCTTTAAAAACCACTACTGCAGTTCACGAAGCTTACTGGTAATTGAACATCAGGAACTGAGTTTACAGAGAGGACACAAACTTTCAAGCTACTGAATATATGTGGTTCATAATTTCTTAAGGTGATTTATCAGAGTGGATAATACATTGCAAACTGTTAGGCAACACTGCTGCTGCTGAAGCTACTTACATTCTCCCAGGCTTGGTTTCCTTATCTGACTACTAAGAATGAATAGGATTTATTATAAGAATGTTTTTATAAGTACATGATCTAATATAAACATAACAAGCATTTGAAGCTGCTAAATGCCCCCTATAGTTCCCCTAATTTCTATCATAAATGGGGTATCCACTGCTGTCTAGCTACAACTTACTTTCCTAGATTCATTTTGAAGTCAATATGAACATTTGACTGTGTTCTACCCAGTAAAATGCAAATAGACATGATGTTTTATCCTGCTACTAGATCTTAAAAGATGGCTCCCTGATTTCTTATCCTGTCTGTTTCCTGTGGATAAAGGCTGTCCCCTTGGAAGCCTCTTTTTGAATGTTGATCCTCAATGCCAGTTCAACTCAAATTCAAAATGTAAAGGAATGTGGAATTGTAGGCCCATTACAGGTCTAGTTTAGCCTTCCCTTTTGTGAGTGATGTGAAAGTTCATCAGTGTATTATAGTTTATAATTACTCACCTGGAGATATGCATATAAGAAAAATCATCACCTTAGCCATGCTTTGTTTTTGAAGTTGTGTCTTCTCTTGTAGCCAAATGACCCCAAGTTTGTACTACTATTATTTTAGAATCTCAAGAATTATGATTAATTGTGTTTTCCACAAACTGAAGATCATCATAGCAATGATTAAGTGTACAAATCAATAATTATTATGTTAATATTATTATGGATGTCATTGCCAAGGAATCTATTAAATACATGTAAGTTCACATCTTCATTCTTTTTTAATTTTTTTTTTAATTTTTATTTTCTGTATTCTATGTTTACATTCCAAAGGCTTTCCCCTTTCCCAGTTCCCCCCCACCATACGTCCCATAATTCCTCTCCCCCCCAACTATTCCCCAATCATTCCCCCTCCCCCCACGTCTAGGGAATTTAGAATTCTAGAGAAATTGAGAGGGATAGGACAGTTTGTGCAGTTTTGCAATTGGTTACTTAACACTAAGTCCTGAAAGCCCATCGGTGCTGAAGTAGTTACTAAATTTCTTTACCTCACAAATGAATTGCCACTCTAGCTCATGGATTATATGATTTATCTATTCATGCTCTGGTTGGTCCTATGTCTTGATTATTGTGAATGGGAAAAAATGAACATAGGTGCAATATGTATCTTATAAATCTTCTGATTATTCTGGAGCCTTTACTACAGAAGTCACATCTGATTCTGGGTAGCCTTTAAGTTTTCTAAAACATAAATATTCAGGCAGACACGTATTTGGAATTGTAACCCTAGATGCATTAGGCATTTGAACACTTTGTCCACATTTCTGCACTGTTTATGGACATTAAGGGACCTTTAGGAAGTGTAGCCTTGCTAAAAAAACTATGCCACTTAGGTCAGACTTGAATGTTAGTATTTTTGTCCCATTTCCAGTTTGCTCTGTTTGTGTGTAGTTGTGTGATTTACTAGGTTCTTTCTCTGGCTATCTGCTGACATGTTTTCTCTTAGAACCATGAATCAAGTCTTCTGCTTCTAAACAGCAGAACATTCTACAAATGTAATTCCAAGGGCCAAGGGGTCATCACAACAGGGCAGCTCAACTAGTCAGTGACATCGTCATGTCTTGGAAATATGGAAGATACAAGAGTCATGGGGTTGATGATTCTTTTTTTGGAGTTTCAGATAGCTACTGAGGTAAGGTGATATTTTAAAGGAAAATACCCTAGAGAAGCCTATGAAAGATTGTTGTTTGAAGTCATCGAAGAGAAGCATGGGTTGCAGTAGAATCCACAAGACACTGGAGATGCCATACCCATGAGTCATTTCCAAAAACAGTTGCAAACATGGGTTGTAACTATCCCTAGAGAGAGTTTATGTTGCAAGCAAAAAATAAAATAAAATAAAATAAAATAAAATAAAATAAAATAAAATAAAATAAGGTGGAGAGCCATCTCAATCCCATGATGTAAATGCACAGACACCATCTATTAATTTATATGATTAGCTATTTGATCTCTTGGATTTCAGTCTTGCTTTGTTTCAGTATTTCCTCACTATACCTCCATTCCTCCTTTTTGGAATTGGAATGTATATTCTCTTTCAATGTGTGCTGGAAGTATAGAAATCTGTGTTTTGGTTTTATACTGGGCTACATTTAAGAAATTGCCTTAAGTTTCAGAAGAGACTTTGGACTTTTGAACAGTTTAGAGACAGTTAAAGACTATGGGAACTTTTAGAGTTTGACTAAATGCATTTTGCACTATAACATACCATGAGATTATAGGGAACAATGGGCCAAATGAAAAGGATTAAATGAGAAATACAATATAAGCTTCAGTTTTCATACCTTTAGCCTAGGAGGTGATGCTATTTGGCAATTCATGGATCGTTAGGATTCAGAAACTAGCTGGAGATAATTTGTCAGTGGGGGAGGAGTAAGAGTTTCTATTCTTGCCTTACTTCTAGTTTTCCCTTTGCTTTTTGTTTGCAATTGAGATGAGGTATCTCAGGTTCCTGATGCACTTTTCTAATGCTACAAATCCTGCATAGACTTAGATCCTATCATTGAAAACAGATTAGTTTTGGTTATAGTATTACATCACAGAAACAGAAATATAGGTAACAAACGTGTAAGTATCTGTATATTTTTATCTGTATCTGTACTTTTACCTGAACCTATATATATATATATATATATATAAAACATATATGTCTATATATATGCATATATATATATACATATACACAGATACCTATCAATTGATATAGCAATAATATGCACAGTTTGGTCAATAAAGATAAAAGTTTAGCATGAATAAAATAGTTCATTAAATAAGGTGTTAGCTATAAAAACACGGAGATTTGAGTTTGATTTCTAGAAATCATGAAAAAAATCTAGGTATATTCTCATGGACTTCTAATCCTATTGTACTGCGGAGGCAGAGAGAGGCAGATTCCTGTGACTAAGTGGCCAGATAATCTTCTCTACTTGGTGATTTGCAAGCCAATGAAAGACCCTGTCTCAAAAAATGGGTGGATCACAAGAAATGACCAGTTTATCTTTGCTCAATGGGAGATAATGAGATCAGTACTTTTATTTTCATTTGAGGGTAAAATATTTGGCTTGAATATACTATAGTGACTTTATGCTTCTCACATAAACTTTTACCACAATTTGAAAAGGAAATTTCATGACATGAAATATATTCTTCTTTTTTCATTTTCTATATTCTTTGTTTACATTCCAAATGCTTTCCCCTTTCCCAGTTCCCCCCTTCCCATAAGTCTCATAAACCATCTTCCGTCCACCCATTCCCCAATCACCCCCCTCCCATTTCTCTGTCCTGGTACTCCCCTAGAATGCTGAATTAAGCCTTTCCAGTGCCAGGACCCTCTCCTTCCTTCTTCTTGGGAATAATTTTATATGTTAATTGTATCTTGAGTATTCAGAGCTTCTGGGCTAATTAATATCCACTTATCAGTGACTGCATTCCATGTGTATTCTTTTGTGATTGGGTTACCTCACTTAGGACAATATTTTCCAGTTCCAACCATTTGCCTAAAAATTTCATGAATTCATTGTTTTTAATTGCCTAGTAGTATTCCATTGTGTAAATATACCACATTTTATGTATCCATTCCACCATTGAAGAGGAATGGGTTGAGGGACATTGAAGGACATCTTGGTTCTTTCCAGCTTCTGGCTATTATAAATAAGGCTGCTATGAACATAGTGGAGCATGTTGTTCTTATTGCATGCATGGGAATCCTCTGGGTATAAGCCCAGGAATGGTATAACAGGGTCCTCGGGAAGTGTCATGCCCAGTTTTCTGAGGAACCACCAGACTGATTTCCAGAGTGGTTGTACCAGTTTGCAATTCCACCAGCAGTGGAGGAGTGTTCCTCTTTCCCAACATCCTCCCCAACAGTTGCTGTCTGCTGAGTTTTTAATCTTAGGCATTCTGACTGGTGTGAGGTGGAATCTCAGGGTTGTTTTGATTTGCATTTCCTTAATGATTAATGATGTTGAACATTTCTTAAGGTGCTTCTCAGGTGAAAATTCTTTGCTTAGCACTGTACCCCATTTTTAATAGGGTTATTTGGCTCTCAGAAGTCTAAATTCTTGTGTTCTTTGTATGTATTAGATATTAGCCCTCTGTCAGATGTAGGGTTGGTGAAGATCTTTTCCCAATTTGTTGGTTGGAGTTTTGTCCTTTTTACAGTGTCCTTTGCCTTACAGAAACTTTGTAATTTTATGAGGTCCCATTTGTCAATTCTTGATCTTAGAGCATAAGCGATTGGTGTTCTGTTCAAGAATTTCCCCCTGTGCCCATGTCCTCAAGGGTCTTCCACAGTTTCTTTTCTATTCGTTTCAGTGTGTCTGGTTTTATGTGGAGGTCCTAGATCCATTTGGAGTTGAGCTTAGTACAAGGAGATAAGCATGGATTGACTTGCATTTTTTGCATGCTGACCTCCAGTTGAACCAGCACCATTTGTTGAAAAGGCTATCTTTTTTTCCACTAGATGGTTTAAGTCCTTTGTCAAAGATCAAGAGACCATAGGGGTGTGGGTCCATTTCTGGGTCTTCAATTATATTCCATTGATCTACCTGCCTGTCACTGTACCAGTAACATGCAGTTTTTAACACAATTGTTTTGTAGTACTGCTTGAGGTCTAGGATACTGACTCCTCCAGAAGTTCTTTTACTGTTGAGAATAGTTTTAGTTATCCTGGTTTTTTTGTTATTCCAGATGAATTTGAGAATTGTTCTTTCGAACAATATAATGAACTGAGTCGGTATTTTGATGGAGATTGCATTGAATCTATATGTTGCTTTTGTCAAGATGGACATTTTTACTATATTAATCCTACCAATCCATGAGCATGGAAGATTTTTTCATTTTCTGAGGTCTTCTTCAATTTCCATCTTCAGAGACCTGAAGTTCTTGTCATACAGATCTTTCACTTGTTTGGTTTGAATCACACCAAGATGCTTGATATTGTTTGTGGCTATTGTGAAGGGTGTCATTTCCCTAATTTATTTCTCAGCCTGCTTATCTTTTGAGTTTAGGAACACTATCGTATAGTTGTGTAGTATTCCTTCTGTTTCTATTTTATGGAATAGTTTGAAGAGCATTGGTGTTAGGACTTCTTTGAAGGTCTGATAGAAATCTGTACTTAAACAAGCTTGTCCTGTGCTTTTTTTTTTTTTGTTTGGAAGACTTTCAATGACCACTTCTATTTCTTTAGGAGTTATGGGACTACTTAGTTGATCTATTTTATCCTGATTTAATTTTGGTATTTGGTATCTGTGTAGGAAATTGGCTGTTTCCTCCAGATTCTCCAGTTGTGTTGAGTATAGGTTTTTGTTGTAGGATCTGATGATTTTTTGAATTTCCTCAGTTTCTGTTGTTATATCTCCCTTTTCATTTCTAATTTTATTAATTTGGATACTGTCTCTGTGCCCTCTGATTAGTCTGGCTACGGGTTTATCTATCTTGTTGACTTTCTTAAAGAACCAGCTCCTGGTTTTTTTTTATTCTTTGTATGTTCTCTTTGTTTCTACTTGATTGATTTCAGCCCTGAGTGTGATTTCCTGTCTTCTACTCCTCTTGGGTAAATTAACTTCTTTTTGTTCCAGGTCTTTGAGGTGTGCCATTATGCTGCTAGTGTATGCTCTCTCCAGTTTCTTTTTGGAGGCACTCAGGGCTATATGTATTCCTCTTAGTGCTGCTTTCATTGAGTCCCATAAATTTGGTTATGATGTGCCTTCATTTTCACTAAATTCTAGAAAGTCTTTGGTTTCTTTCTTTATTTCTTCCTTGACCAAGGTATCATTGAGTACAGTATTGTTAAGTTTCCATGTGTTTGTGGGCTTTGCTTATGTTGCTATTGAAGAACACTCTTACTCCCTAGTGTTCTGATAAAAGGCATAGGATTAGTTCGATCTTCTTATATCTGTTGAGGTCTGTCTTGTGACCAATTATAAGATTGATTTTGGAGAAGGTACCATGAGGTGCTGAGAAAAAGGTATATTCTTTTGCTTTAGGATGAAATGTTTTATATATATATGTTATGTATATTTATATATAAATTTATATATTTTATATTTTATTTTATATTTATTTAAATATTTATATTTAATTTAAATGTTCATAAATTTAAATATATGTTTAAATATTTAAATATATTTTATATATAATTTATATATTATATATAATATATTTATAAATATATATAAAAATTAATATAGATATATTAAATCTCCAATTGTTCCAAAGTTCCAATTAGTTTCCCTGTGTTCCTGTTTAGCTTTTGTTTTCCAGATTGGTCCATTGTCTTCCACCTGAAAACTTTTTTATATCACAGAAGAATAAAAATGATGGGGCAGGCCACATTTCTGAACATGGGAAAGTTTCTATGGAGACATAAACAGTGTACAGGTCAAACTACAACGTTTAAAGAAATCTGATTTGAATACTGATCACACATGGACGAGCTGGCCCTGTGTTTCAAATGTATGTATGAAATGGCCCTTCTCCTCTCCTTCTGTAACACTCAGGAGAGCAGCCCTGCCTCTCCCACTAGGAAGCACAGAAGAGCTATACCTGATGTACATATGAACAGCCCCCAAAGGCATGAGTGCAGGAGAGATGGCTCTGCCCCTTATTGGTTATGGCATTGGACTGGCCAGCTAGGGCAGGGCAGGAGGGCTTGCATAGATGTTGTGGGTGCTAGAGAGCTGGTGGGTTGACCAGTTCAGATAACTCTTAGACCCAGATCTGGCACTTTGAATTGGTCCATCTAACATCTATCCCATCCATGTAGTACCTAAAGGAGCCAGTCCTAGTCATCCAAAACTACAGAATCTCTAAGACACAGGATAACAAAAGAATATCCTTGAGGAATCCCAATGAGGTTTCAGTATTGGCAGTGTAGCAATTTCAAAGAGTAAAGATTGGACAAAGAATGACACACTCCAGCATCCTCAATGACATATTTTTATTCTAATTTTGGCCAGAGGTTGTAAGGGTGGAGGATATGAGGTGGGGGGTGGGGAAGTTGGATTGGGGTTCTTGATGTGAAATTCTCAAAAAAAAAGGTAAAATAAAAATTTAAAATAAAAAAGGCAACTGAGTTTATACCACTTGTTTTGCCTGCCTGTGGGTAGGGAAACATCCCTGCTCTACTGGTTCCCAGGTCTATTTGGACATAAATCTAGTTAGTGACAGATCTGCCATCTGGGAGAGTCTCAATAGCCTGTTTCTGTGGGTGCAATCAGAAGCTCTGTTCTGATTCTTATTCTCTCTTTGCACCAATTTAGGCTAACATTTCAATGTTCCAGAAGCAATCAGAGGTGCATGAAAGGGGTAAGGAAGCAAACTGATGGGACACCAATCAAGACATGGTTCATGATGAACTTAGAAAGTTTATTTTTTTAAATAATAATTAAATTGTTAATTTTGTTGTTTAATTCATTTTAAATTCAACTTAATGCGCCCTGTTTATAGGAAGAATCACTATAGGAAGAAGTTATAAGATAACTTATAGGAAGTTATCTCCTCAAAACTTTTAGAAGATAAGGCACAACACTGAGCTCATAAATGATGTGCCCACCACCAAATCAAGGGACCAGCATTCTAGGAGTTTGCTTCAATTTTCTAAGCCAAATTGCTTCAATATTTCTTGAATCACCTTCATTCTGTGACATCTTTCTCTTCTCATGTGAACAAGCACAGATGCTTTAGGGCATGCACCATATCTTCCTATTCTCTGTTCTTTTTCCTTCTCCAGCATCACTGTCTAGGGACAGCACAGATGCGGTGGCTGACTGGAGAAAGTGTGAGGCCATTTCTGAACTTCAGGCTCAGTTTCTCATTGATTGGAGGCTTGAAGGTAAATTTTTGTATAAGAACAGTGAAGAAAATGAACAGCTCAGACCTGGCCAGTTGTTCTCCCAGGCAAGCTCTCTTTCCTATGTGGAAAAAAAACAAAAAACAAAAAACAAAACAACAACAACAAAAAAACAGATGAGTCACTCTCTCAGCAGACTTTGGTCCATCAAAAACCTGGTGTCCATACCATCAAACCTCAAATCCTGAACTGATCCTGGGCATTTTGATGGGATGTCTATGCTATTCCAAACAAAGGCTGAAGCAGTTTCCCTCACCTATAATTCTGGCTGGCTTTGTGACTTGTCACCAAAATACAGAAGATCTTTAATAACTGGGTCTCACCAGGCCTGTGTGCTTCTCTCCTCCCAGTCAGGACACCACCACCACCATAATGTGAATGGAAAACTGGCTTCTTAGAGGGTGAGAGATGATATGAGAACTCATAGACAAGCAGTCAGCCAGAAAGCAAACAAAGAAGAGACAAACCACCCTACTATCTAGAAACCTGTGAGCAATAACAGGTTCTTACTCTGTGGCTCAGTTTGAGATGCTTGTTCTACATCAAGGATCTAACTGATGCACAGGATAAGAAGTCAGTGAATCTAGAAGTGTCCAGAACTGTGGAGACCATTTAAAATTTGCTTGTAATTCATGTACATTGGCATGTACATGGGTAACAATGAGCATAGAGGAACATCTTCCTATGAGCCATGGATGTGGATCTGCTCACATTCCTCTCACCCATCTCAGGAAATATCACACAAAATATGTATTTGAAATGTAAAAGGGGATGTAACTCTACACTTATCATATTTCATAGAACTGACTCATAAACTAAAAGTGACCTAGGGTAACACCAAATAAAACTGACAAAAATAGAATGAAAGAAAACCAATGAAAGAATTCCTAATGATATTCTGCTATACTCATAGATCAGTGCCACATGTAGGTGTCATAGGTCGGCTTCCTCTGCCACCATATGGGATTGGGTACAGAGACCAATAGCCCAACATTATACAGAGAGACATAGTCTAAATTAGAGGGCTCAGCTGGATTGTTCCTCTCACAAATCCTAGAATCCCATGGAAGAGGGAAAGGAAAGATTGTATAAGTGAGAAGAAATGGATTGCACAAGGAAAACATGTCCTACTAATTCAACTAAGTAGGAACTCGCATAAGCTCACAGAGACTAAAATGGCAAGCACAAGGCCTGCATGGTGTCTGTACCAGGTTCTCTGCAACTATATTATAGGTGTTACCTTGTTTTATTGTAGGCCTCATAACAGTGGGAATGTCTTATCTCTGATATTTTTTCCTGCTCTCAGGACTCATATTAGGTTGCCTTCTCACATTATATCTTGTTTTCTCCTTTTTGGCTCTCTTCTCTTGGTGGCCTACTCTGAATAGGAAAAAAGGTAGTGTAGGGTGAGAGAGTTGGGTAGGGAGGAGTAGAGAGAGGGGCATCTGTGGTCAGGATGTATTGTATAAATATATAATTTCAATAAAAAGAAAATACCATAATAAATTAACAGAGTAAGTGAAATATGTAGCTAAGATTTTGTACTACAAGTCAAAATTGGTTTACTATTATAAGGGGAGTTGTGAACAGTGAACAAAGAGATAGACAAGCTCAGGTAAAAAGACAAAGAGATCAGAATCAGTCCAGCCAGAGACACTGAGGGAAACTCCGCACTGAGAAATACTGGTTCTGGATTCAGATTGGGAAGAGGCAAATTCATGCATCTCCTTTGCAGAGCCTTGGGGTCAAGAGCAGTGTGGCACTGCTCCAGAAAAACAAGCAAACTTGTCAACTTTGTCAAGCATTGCAATGTGGTTCCTGTGCAGCATTTAGTCACCTTCTGGAAGCAGTGTTAGGAAATGCAAGCTTCAGTGTGAGAACATCTGGTAGATATTGAGTCCCAGGTACCACACATTTGGCTAGGTCTGTGTCCTCATCTCTGCAGGGCTTACTCATTCCATCTTGAAAGGCTATGGTGGGTCACATGTTTTAAGGGACTTCTCTGCTCATTATCTATTCTACTAACCTCATGCTCTCAGGTTTCTGTCTTACATGGACTATATACTTAGTGTACATTTATGGAACTAAGGAAATATAAAATTATTTGAAAATATATGTTCAAAGCATAGAATCCAATAACCTTAATACAATAGAGCATTTTGTTACTGCTTCAAAATTTGTATGACTACAAGATTTTGTTCATAGCTGGCTGGTTAGAAAACACAAGACAGGGAGAGAGTTATCATTATATCTCCTTCCCTGACTACCAACACAGTTGGTACAAGTTGCACAACACAAAAGTATCTAACTAGAATTTTTGAAGCATGCTTAAGCTTATAAAAGATAAGACAAGACTTGCCTGTTCAAGGAGTTCTTGGAAAAGTCAGAACCCAAGCTAGTCAAGCAAATGCTTTTTCACAATTATTGCTTCATGTTTCCATTGTGGTGACTTGGTAACTACTCCCCATTTCTGCTTGTCATCTTATTGCAAATCATTTCCATTTCCCTGTGTAGATGCATCCCTTAAAAATAACTCGGAACACTGAAAAAGCTTATGAAGGCGGCACATGACTACCTTACTGAAGCAAGGCCAGAGTATGGGTTTCTATTCTTAGTGTTTTGGAAGACAGAATGAAGAAAGCTGGAATCCCCAGCAGAGGCAAGGGAGGATGAGGATTAGGCTTGGTCTGGAGAAACAACAAGTCTAGGAAATACAGCATTGCAACCAAATCAAAATAGAGCCAAATTGAGCCATCTGGAGACAAGAAGAGGAAGGGGCTGAGGTGGAACACTGAACTCACTCCTGTGCCTCATAACTCACCCATTGAGAATGGCAGAAAGGATTCTCTCTTCTTAAACTGTCCATTCTCCAAAAAGTGCTCTGGATTGAACACATCTGGAGTGGCCCACTCTTTCGGGTCCCTGTGCAGTGCAGTTAGGTTGGTTAGAACCATGGTACCCTAGAAATGACAGGAAAGAGTCAAGGCTTGATCTAAGAACAGACCTGTAAGGGCAAAGGTGGTTCTCTAGCACTCAAGCATTTAGATCAGATTCCCTATATATAATTCAATTTAAATGGGAATTAAGACATGCATTCAACATTTAGATCCCTCTTCCTATCTCAGTCTCTTCTTCGTCTAGAAATCTTTTCAATGATTGTAAGTGCCTGCTAGGGATTTACCTGTACATTAGGTTGCCTTTTAGTGCTGAACAAATGTCTATAGGAGACAGTTTATATGGTCTAGGTAAACATATTTTAGCATCCAAAAGAGCATTATGCAGGAATTAAAAACCAAATCAGCTATTTCCTACATTGAGAACAATGGCAGGTCCATGGAGGGAAATGGAGTATCTTTCAACTCTGCTTCTCCATTCTTAGTCTTCAAAATGGAGGCTTCTGAACCTAGTTTCTCAGAATGGTTTGGAAAATATCTACATATCCAGCAAAACAAGACCCATTCATCATGCTCCCTAGCATTGTGCCCAGACTTCTGAGAGTGTGCCTTTCCCTCACACTAACTCATGCTCCCTTCAGTGACTTGATCAATTCAAATTCTTTCATATCAGTTATTGGTTCTCAGTGCCACCATAATGCAGGCTGCCCTTGCTTTATTAGACCTAAGAACATGATTTAGCCATACCACAGTGTCCACTTCCCATCATTTTCTTTACCAACTCTATAGTATGTCTCCATCCACTTATGCTAGTATATGTGAAGACAATCACAGGATAATCAACTAACGGTAGTAGACCTTTCCTTATTGTGGATAGTACCATCCAAGCCGATGGTATGGATGAAATGAAAAGAGTGGAAGTGAGGGGGAAAAATACCTAACCTCCTATTGACTTTTCCTCTGCTTCCTGGCTACCATTATGTGATCTGATTGGCTCTTTCACTAACCCTCTTCCATACTGAATTGAAACCTTGAGAATTTTGTGACAGCCAAGAAAAGTTTGATTTGATCATGAAGAAATAAAAGAAAAGAAAGAATTTTAACTTTGGGGGTCATAGAGGGTATAAGTTTCAGGCAATCCTGTACATAGTATTAAGAGAGCTGGGAGATGTGATGGGGATTCAGTCCATAAATACAGGTAATTTAACAGGGAGTCATGGAGACACATCAAAGGAGATTTATTCATGTTAAAATAATGCAAGTCCCACAGAGGAACTATGAGATGACCAGAATGAACAGGACAGGGTTGGTTCTGGATTCCCACTCATTATTTTATAGTAGGGAGATTCCTGCAAAGCAAATTTCCTTAAGCTTCAACTTTCTCATCTCAAAATGAGATGGATGGTTATTCTGAGAAGTATTTAAGTCATTTTGATGGAAAGAAGATTCTTTTTTTTAAATTTTTATTTTCTATATTCTATGTTTACATTCCAAAGGCTTTCCCCTTTCCCAGTTCCCCCGCACCATACATCCCATAATTCCAGAAGCCCTAAATACTCAAGGCACAATGGAAAGAAGATTTTTTAGCACACAAATATTATGTATCTAATGCATTTTCGAATGGCTTCTCTTATAAGATGTAAATCATTTATGTGTAAATAACACTGGAGCTAAGCCTGTGGGTCACTGTTTTAGAAATAACAGTCTCAAGAGTCTCAAATTTTATTCACATTTCAAATTCTGTATTTCAAGAATTGTGTAGAAGTATTTTCTAACCCTAGCCTGGCAGCTCCTTACTCTTGAGAGCTTCTCTCTGAGGTAAAGCAGGTAGCAGAGAACTTCTGACTGCTGTGAGCCCACATGCTCAGATGCCTTTAGCAAATAAAGCCAGGCTTTCATAAACATATTTGACCAAGGAGTCTTATTTCCCTGCCATATATGCAAATATCTGTTGAGAGGCAAGGAGGATAATGAATACTTTAGCAGACATAATATAGTTCTGCTGGTTTAAGTGTTCTTGAGGCTGGAATATATGTCACATTTACTTTTGGTTCATAGGAGGATGTAAAAAATGGACTAGGTATATAAAGCTGGGAGGGCAGTTACCTTTGGCAGGTGGAACCCATTCAAACTGGTATCCATTGCTACTTCCCTGGGAACATTCAAGGGGATGATATTGCCCATCCTCTGCACCTCGTGGATGACAGCATTGGTATAGGGCATGGAGTCTCGGTCAGCCAGGCTCGCTGTCCTCTTCTGGCCAACCACTCTGTCAATCTCCGCCTGTACTTTTTCTAAAAGTAAACAGGAGGGTCTATTAATTTTTTTAATTTAATGATTTCTTCTAACAAAATGCCAGTTGTCTCTAAGATCTTATCAGCTTTTATTTAATTTTAGTATCCTGGCTGTAAAGAAATGTTTCTTTAACCATTCAACCATTCAAAAGATTGATTTAAAAAAATCTCTATATTGAGCCTACCACATAATTATAACTTTCCATATATCCTGAACTGAATAGCTGTGATCAGCATTGCTAATCTCACAGCAGAACCTAGAATGGTATGAATATTTTCATCACACTAAGCAAATTATAAACAACTCACATTCATGTTTCATAGTCCTAGAGCTGGGTAATTCTAAAACAGGGCACCAAGAAATTTCTCATCTGATGGCAACAATTTTCTGTCTCATAGGTGGAAAAGCTTTGTTTTCTTTTCTTGTCATAGAAAAGATAAGTATTTCTTGCATTTGTAATTCTTTAAAAATTAATATTGTACAAAATATTATATTTGTATCAGTGGAAGGTATCTTATGGCATGACAGTGGAGGTCAAAGGACATTTTGTAGCTCGTTCTCTTCTACCATGAGGTTTTGGGGTACTACACTTATGGCAGATGACTAATTAGCAAGACTCTTTACCTTTTGACCTGTTTCCCTTCTCCCTTCAGTATTTCTTTTAAAGTCATTAATTTGCTTCATAGGACTAATCACCTTCTAACATCATACCATTGGTAATTAGGTTGCAACCAGTAAATTAATGAAGAATGCATAAACACTACAGGACACACTGATTTTTTCCAGACATTGTTGGACAACACTACTAAAGAAATGCTTTACAGTTCAGATTCCACATCTGACTAATGAGAATAATTATGTCTTATCCAATGTACAGTCTGAAAGTTCTATGAATAAATAGAATCATACTAATAAATGGTAAGAGTTGTTAGCTATCTTCCAAAATGACAATACAGCTTGAAAAGTTATACAGCAAAAACTCTAACTTCTAGAATCCTTGGTCAGTCAACGACCATGTGACTAAGTTCTGGCAAATAATTGCAAATAGACACCTGGTCCCAGTGGCACATCTCTTTAATCCCAATATTAGAGAAGCAGAGGTAGGTAGGCAGATCTCTTGAGTTCTAGGACAGATTAGTTAACAGAGTGAGTTCCAGGACAGTCTGGGCTACACAGTGAAAGCTTGCATTGAAAAGCCCAAAAAATGTAAATAAACAAGATTTTTCATCTTTGGAACATGGTCTGATTCAACAGGGTATCTACTTTCCTCTTTTCCCTTCTAGGGAAAGGAGGGCTCAAGGGTGCCCACTTACAGAGAGCTGAGCTTCACTTTAGTTTCAATTCAGCAACAATTCAAAAGGAATTTGCAACAAAAAAGTCTATTACAAAATCAAGCTTAGAGATTTCTCCTCACAGATAAATAAATATCTATCAATTATACTACTGTCTATGTAAAAATGAATTGGTAGTAAAATATATTTAACATAAAACTTGTCACAATAACAATTTGTCATTTATGTTCTATATATGTAGCCAAATAACCTCAAACTGTAACAGCCCTGCCTCAAGCATTTCAGGTATTCTGACAAATGTTGCATACCACCAATGTCAGAAATTTTTATTAAATATTTTCTTTATTTACATTTAAAATGTTATCCCCTTTCCTCATTTCCCCTCCTAAAATCCCCTATCCCATGCCCTCTCACACTGCTCACTAACCCATCCACTCCTGCGTCCCTGTACTGGCATTCTCTTACATTGGAGCATTGAGTCTTCACACGACCAAGGATCTCTCCTCTCATTGATGCGCAATAAGGCCATCTTCTACTACATATGTGGCTGGAGCCATGGGTCCCTCCATGTCTACTCTTTGGTTGATGATTTAGTCCTTGAAATCTCTAGGGTACTGGTTGGTTCATATTGATGGTCCTCCTATGGAGCTGTAAACCCCTTCAGCAACTTGGGTCCTTTCTCTAGCTCCTCCATTGGGGACTCTGTGCTCAGTCCAATAGTTGGATGAGAGCATCCTCCTCTGTATTTGCCAGGCTCTGGCAGAGCCTCTTAGGAGAGAACTATATCAGGCTCCTGTCAGCATCCACAATAAGGTCTAGATTTGGTAACTGTATATGGGATGGATCCTCAGGTATGGCAGTCTCTGGATAGCCTTTCATTCTGTTTCTGTTCCATAGTTTGTCTGTGTATCTCCTCCCATGGGTATTCTGTTCCATCTTCTAAGAAGGATCAAAGTATCTACACTTTGGTCTTCCTTCTTCTTGAGCTTCATGTGGTCTCTGAATTATATCTTGGGTATTCTGAGCTTCTGAGCTAATATCCACTTATCAGTAAGTGCATACCATGTATGTTCTTTTGTGATTGGGCTACCTCACTAAGGATGATATTCTCTAGTTCCCTTCATTTGCCTAAGAATTTCCTGAATTTATTGTTTTAAATAGCTAAGTAGTACTTCATTGTGTAAATGTACCACATTTTCTGTACCCATTCCTCTGTTGAAGGACATCTGGGTTCTCTCCAGCTCCTGGCTATTATAAATAAGGCTGCTATGAGCATAGTGGGGTATGTGTCCTTATTACATGTTGGAGCATCTTCTGGGTATATGCCCAGGAGTGGTGTAGCTGGGTCCTTGGTTATCACTATGTCCAATTTTCTGAGCAACTATCAAACTGATTTCCACAGTAGTTGTACAAACTTGCAAGAATTTTTAACCACACAGTTCAGGAATATTAAATGTGTTCCTATTGTACAAGTAGTGGCTAGTACTTTTCCATCTTGGAAAATCAAAACTCTGTGATATTAAACAACTGGTGATTCTCCACTCTTCCATTCAGTCATTTTGGATAGATGCCTAACTATTCAACATAACTAATTTGAGTTGCGTAGAGCAGTTTGTGTGATATATTGATTGGTTATTTAACTTAGGACAATTTCCTGATAACTCATACATTACTAGATGACCATCAAAATTACTTTCTCTCCAGTTGATGAACTGCTCTAACTCATGCATCAATTTGTGATGAGTGGACAGTCTCAACTGTACATTCTCTTGACTATTATGTGTATTTCATAATGAATACCAGTGTAACATTTCATGTAAATCTACTGATATTTTGAAACTGCTTTTCTAGAGGCCAAGTTTCCATGCTAATTCACTAGCTAGCTGTAAATGCTAAAAAGATTATTGTTCAGGTAAATATGAATTTTAATTGAAACTCAAAATGTATACACATACATACATGTACATATATGCATTTTGCATTCATAAAGAAAAGTATTTGGGCATAGAAGATAGCTCCAGTAAAAGGATTGCCATGCAAGCATGAGGACTTGAGTCTGATTCTTATAATTAATAGAAAAAAGCTGGGTATGGTAGCATGCATTTCTAATTTCAGCCCACCAAGGAGGTGGCAACAGGAAGATTCCAGGGCTCACTGGAAAGACACTGACTGTAGTTTCCTTGACAATATCCAGGTGAATGAGAGATGCTGTCCCAAAAAGTGAATGGTTTCCAAGGAGTGATCCTTGTAGCTGTGCCATGGCTTCCACATGTTTACACACACACACACACACACACACACACACACACAGAGAGAGAGAGAGAGAGAGAGAGAGAGAGAGAGAGAGAGAGAGAGAGAGATTGTTCTATAAACAAAATTTTCTTTACCACATGGGAAGCACTTTGAATTTTTCTATGTAAATTTGTCTTAATGCAAAAACAATGGGCCTCCATCTACTAAATTGACTTTAAATCTAATGAATTTTTACTAAAAGTTCAACGAACAAAAACAATAACAAAACAAAATAAAACAAGAAGAGCAACAATAAAGCACATGTTTTATAACAAGAAAAATATTGCTATCCTCAAATCCTTAAACTTTTCTAGAATATGATGGAATAAATATGATAGGATGGACCAATTGCCCTGAGAGATACCAGGCAGTAGAGTGAGAAACAGTGTGTTAAGCAGAACCATGTAGTACTATCCAGTGGTCTCTGTAGGAAAAGAATGACAGTTAATCCCAAGTCATCAAATCCATGGAGGAATTTGAAATGACTTGGAAAAGTAATATCTGAGACCATTCTTCTAGAATGGGGAAATACTGTGACAGAATACTGGTAGAGTGAAGATGTAATGATATGTCTTAGAGGCACAAATTAGACCAGGCCAAGAGAGGACATAGAGTGTACAAAAGGAACCATAGAGGGTAGGTGGGTCTGAAGCAGGACAGGCAGAAAGGTGATATAATGGTGTATCAGATACCAGAATACAGAGTTTGAACAGAGTGCAGGGTAAGATGGGTCTACTTAGAGAGAAAGGAGATGAGTGGATGCACTCTGTACATGTCTGCACCCTTGGGACCCATCTCAGTTCTGAAAGAACATGCAGAAGGCATTCCCATTCCAAAGTACACATTGCCTCTCAGCTCTGCCACTTCCTTCCACTGCACCATGTTATCTTGTGGCCCTCTCTTGGCCCTCTCTAAGCCATAGATTCCAGAAGCAGAATCAGGTGTAGTTGGCATATGCTCACCCTGCACTTCTGGGTAGAGGGCCATGTAGAGCAGAGCCCAGCGTAATGTAGTGGATGTTGTCTCTGTTCCAGCAAAGAAGAGGTCCAGAGTGCTGCAGATGAGGTTTTCTTCGTTGAAACTTGTAGTCTTCTCTGGGTACTAGAAAAGACAATGTTTAGTTAGAAAATTTGTGATTATTTAAATACATAGGTTCTGACCCTGGGTAACAAATGTGAATGTGGCTATTTGAAGTGATATTACGTTTAACTTCCTCAGGACACAATGATATAAGAGTTATTAATATCCAGATGCAAGGAGATTGACACATAGGAACTTCTTCACCCTTGGCAATGAGTTTGTAAGGATTCATTTGAAAATATCACCTTGACCTCATTAGAAAGCACTTTTTGGCTCCAATTGCTTTAGGCTAACCAAAAGCTTCTGTCACTCTAGTGGGCAAATATCAAAAAATTATTTTCTATGTGACTATACTTTTGGAAATGCAAACATGACAGGATAAACCAACCAAAGATATTTAGCTTCCAATATCAGCTAAGTCACTAAGTCATTATATGATTTACAACTTTCATTCACATTTATCTGTTTCAGTTTATGAAATGAGGTTAATACATACCACTTAACATGTCATATCAACTGTATGAGATGTAACAGACACATATCAAAAACTCTACAGGTGTTTTTGTTGATTCCAGAAAGACTGAAATGAATTCTCTGTGTTTATTTATTCTTTGATCTCTTCATTAATATTTCATACCTAACAACTTGATGATTCCATCAAATGTTCTTTGGTATATAATTCCTTCTTTTCTACCTTTCTCTACAAGCATCATTGTTTACATTGCTTATAATTTTCATTGTCTCACACCTGTACTCCATATAGTGAATAATTTGTCACCTCTTCTGGGAACAAAATGTCATTTCTACTGAAACTGTGTCTGGAAGATGAAATATGATAGAACAAGAAAATAAATTTACTAGTATGCCCTGGGTAGAAAAAAATTTATAATCTAATGAGTCAATGCTCAGAGGGCAGATTCAGTGATGTGTATTTGTTAGAAGACTATTTTGGTCAGAGCATTAAAATAGTGTTATGGTTTAAGTTTAAAATAATCCACACAAACTCAAGTTTTGAATACTTTGTCCTAGCTGCTGGGACTATTTTAGGATAGTCTGAAACACTGGCAGGTGGTTCCATCTGGAGGAAATCAGTCAGTAGAAATGGGATTCCTGTGGTTGTGTCAATGTCCTGGGTCCTGGCTTGTTTGAGATTCTTGATCTACCATGAAATAAACTGACTCCACCACATCCTTTTCCCATATATCTTCCTTCATGTTTGACCCCTTGAAAATCAACCAAAAATAGACATTCAGACTTGTTTCTGCAAGTTATTGTCACAAGATGCAAAAGTACAAATACACACAGCTGGCTTCATTCTCTTTGCTTGTGCTTGATTGGTAATAACCATTCAATCATGAGAAAGTAGATGCCACATTTATACATTAAAACTGAACTCCAGAATTCAGCTGAGTTTTAACCTGTGTGCTGCAATATTCCTAAGATGGGTGAGTAATTGCCTTTATATTGGCTCACCCAGAAAAAGAGCTCTGAAGTTTAATTACTAATTTTTCTTTGTATATATTTCTTTCATGTATTGGTAAAAGGCAAGGAAGAGGATGAAAGGGAAGTATCTATATTACAGTCAGGACACTGTATTTCTAAAACCCCTGAATTAATACTACTTATATGGCTTAATATTTCACTTATATGACTTATATGAAGCATTGATATACAAAAAAGTCTATATCTTCATTTCTGGCACCTTTACATGCTACTTGATGAGCTAAAATACACTTTGTGGGTTTGATTAAATAGGGAGAGGATAATTACCCTGAACTATCCTTGTAAGAAGGGTCTGGAAGTCAAAACCAAATAGACCAAAGAAAAAGAGATCCTACAGTTTAGGAATTGAGGACAGAGTAAGGAACCAAAACACAAGATATCTGTATTCTCTAGGTGCTTGGAGAGGCAGCATCATAGAGATTCCATGGCCCTCAATAAACCTTGTGTGCTAAATGGGAGTTAAAGTCATGAGAACTGCAAGAGAATAAATCTGTGCCAAGTTAAACCCCAAGTGTATGGTAGCCTGATGCAGTGTTGATTGAAAATCATTAAATGAATATATTGTCTCTATGAAAAATACACAGAAGCCTCTTCCTCACCTTTGTCATTTCCGTGAGGAAAGCATCAATGAAGTCTCTTGGTTCATCAGGGTTCCAGTCCCTCCGGTGATCATCAATCATACAAGCAACAAACGATTTCAGTTTATCCCAGTTTCTGAAAACTTTTTGATGTGATCCAGGGACATGTTTCATTATCCATGGAAAAATATTATAGAACTGATTGGGAAAAATAAGATAGTCATGGAGACCACACGGTGGCATTTTCCAGTGGTTTCACAGTTAGTCTCATCTTTCTCCATGTTTCTTACTGTGAAATTGTGGATCCATCTTTTGTTTTTCCTCTTCTCTTCCTCAAAAATATTTCAATCTTGCCATGCAAAATATATTGACCTCCAAACACTTCTTAAAGTCCAACTGCCTGTTACATGCTATATAACACCATATCTCTATCTGGACATTAGGACAATACTCAACTCTTTTATTTATTATACTGTCAATGCCATTATAATTTATTTGTGTATAATGTCCAGAAAGAATATTTACTAGTATAATCACATACTTGACTCTATTACTTTCTATATGCAAGAGCTGACCCTAGACTCAGAATTGAACAAAGACTTTGGCATCTGTACATCCTATAGGATTGGGAACCCCTGAATCTTTATCATTTCTTTAGATAATCCAACCACAGCAGCCTTAAGAGCATGCAGGAGGCCCTGGCTGGTACTATTCATTTTGCCCGAAAAGTGTCCCTGATTATTTTTTTTAACAATGTCCCTCATTTCAGAAAGTTATTGGTCAAGTCTCTTTGGAGATAGTTTACTTGACTATCCTTAAAGTGACAAGTATCTTCTCACTCCTTTAGTTCTCTGACATGACTTTTTTCTCCTATGGGAAATTACTAGTAACAAGTATTGTGCAAGTAACTATACATTCTGGTACCAGTATGGTGCTTCAAGCCCCATATCACAAAACTGTAATCTTTTCTCAAGTAAATGGTGAATGAGGTTTCAATAATATTTGTAGTAAACAGATAGCATAACAAAATATAAATCAACAAGATTTAAAATACAACATATATGGGAGTGATTTATACCTCTCTGGCCTCTAGCAATACTAAGTTGTAACAGGTATAACAACAGTATTAACAATGTTAATATTATTACAAGGTAGTAGTGATAATACACAGTGTGCTAGTGAAGTCTTCCTGTATCTGATCCGTGAATGAATTATGATATACAAAGCATTCCACAGAGGACTAGTGAACTGCTATCTATATTTGCTTTCACAACTCTGTACCAATTTGCAGACACCATACTGCCTCATTTTCTATGTAGAAGGGCATTGTAAGAAAAATCAATGGACTTTTGCAGCTGTCTATTAGAATGACTGGTATAAGTTATCTTCCCAAGAACATTTATTATCACTTTCTGCCACCTTTCTGTTCCTTTCTAAGATTTTTTTTACCCTAATACACACCTAGAACTTAGCTGCACACTCTCTGACCTCCACTGCCTTTCTAGCCTCTGCTCACTAGGAGGAGGAAAAACATGGAGCTGCTGGACCTGTAATTACCATGAGTATGAATTATAACAAGGAACACAGGATAGTATAGACACTAAGTGCAACTGAGTTCATTCTTTATGCTCCATTTCATACCTATAAGTCTTGCTATCCTTTTCCTCAGTTTTCAGTGAGGGCATCCCTGAACTTGAGGAAAAAGTGCTTGTGGGGAATACCACAAGTGAGAATTAATCCACTATTGGGTGCATCATAGAGAATTTGATGGTATAGAAACAGAAGTTCTTAAAGATAAAATAAACTTTTAATAGTCCAGGAACTGTGCTTCAGACTCATTCTCTTTGGAACCATGTGTACCCCCTGTATGGTAAAACTAAAACATCTGCAACTGTTATCTCCATACACTCCAGAAGATATGTCCAAAACAGCATAAAGTGTAAAACAGAAACACAAATACATAATGCTATCTAAAAGTTGCAAAAAAGACTGTAGTAAAAAATTATAAGTAACTTTGAGAAGATAAGTAAACAGGTGAATTTAATAAAAGACCCAGAATAGGATGTCAGCAATAGAAAGGGGCAGGTCAGCAAATTGAAAAAATCAGCAATGTGCTAGAAATGATCATCAATAGAAGACACATGCATTGCCAGGCATGGTGGCGCATGCCTTTAATCCCAGTACTTGGGAGGCAGAGGCAGGCAGATTTCTGAGTTCTAGGCCAGTCTGGTCTACAAAGTAAGTTCCAGGACAGCCAGGACTACACAGAGAAACCCTGTCTTGAAAAAACAAAAAAGAAAACAAACAAACAAACAAAAAAACAACAAAAAAAGGAAGACACATACATCAAGGGAATGGAGGTTTGTATAAAATAAGACATGTACCAGATGTACAGCTTGGTCTTCAGGTGGGACTTGAACAACTGGAGCAGGGATAATTCCAAAGGTTGCTGCCTGTACATATGATATGTTCTTCTAGCTGGACTGCCTTATCTTCCCTCAGTAGAAGAGGAAGCACCTAGGTTTGCAGAGTCTTGATGTACCAGGGCGTAGGGATAATCAGGGCACCCCCACTCACTCAGAGGAGAAAGGGAAGGAGGAGGGGAAGGATTTTGGGAGGTGGGAAGTGGGCTGGATGTAAAGCGAGTAAGTGAAAAAATGTTTTCTAAAGTAATAAATGAATGTGTCAAAAATGCACACTGGAACACATCACTAACAAACTAAACTATGCAGAAAAATATCAGGAATGTAGCACAATGTTGAGGACACACTCCATTCAAATATCCATTAAGCAAAATAATGAGCATGATCATAATGTCTAAGAGAACAGAGTCACTGTCTACATTGAAACCTAAATCAGTGTTTGTGTGATCTCTAAGAAATACATCTTGGTGGTAAAGATACCCACAAATAGAGATGTAAAAAGGAAACCAGTCTATAAAACAAAAAGAAATGGACAAAGCTGATACATTCATTATGATTTCTGGTGAAACTGATTTCAAATAAAAACTAGAAAAAAAAGAGATTAAAAGATAACATTGCATAAAGGGAACGCCAATTAATAAATCATAACAGTTGTAAAAGTAAATGATCACACACACAAAGACACACACACACACACACACACACACACACACACACACACACACAGATGGTTTTTTTCACTCCTGGTACACACATGATGGGAGAACCTACTTCTTAAAGTTGATGTCTGACTTGTGTGTACCCATAAACATAACACATGTATATATTTGTGCATGCACACTAAATAAAAGACCATGAAAGTGTTTTAAAAACATCCAAACATAGATACACACACATCCTCAGATGTGTTCATACCATGATAGGGGACAAGCAGAAGGAAAAACAGGCTGATAAAATCAAGCACTTGAGGCTAATTTCACCTTACAACTGTCCAACTGTCTTCATATTTATGGGAATGGATAAGTAACCAGTAAGTTATGGAGAGTAGTTGAGGAGCTATAAGGGTTAGAGATAGATAATGAGGCCTACTTGGAGTGACATTTGAACCCCAAGTGTTTATATTTTCTAGTATAAGAAGACTGACAGCATCAAGTATCAATGGGTATAGGAAGAATTCACAGTTCTGAATCTTTATCTTATAAAGATAGATGCAAATATAAGACAAATGAGTATGTCATGTGGCCATTGACATGGAACTGTTATATATAACACCACAAACCATAAATCTCAGAACAACTCATTTTCCTAACCATAGAGAAAACAATAACATATTCAGATGGTGTACTGCTAGTCTCCTGTTAACAAAGATCAGTGCACAAAGAGAAATCACAAAACAAGGTGATGAGCTAGAAAGTAAAATTCAGATGATGACTGTGAAAAAGGAAGATAGGTGCATCAGAAAAGAGAGTTCAAGTAAAAATTGACATTCTCTAAGAATCCAGCATTTACATATACATATATAGATATAGGCCAATATAACTATTAAAATTTTTCAAATAAATGTTAGAAGTGTATTGTAGATATCAAGTTTCTTATAGAAGTTAAGAGTTGGATTTGAAATATATTTGAAACATTAGCTTTACAAGCCCTACCTTTCAAAGATATGAAAAGAAAAGTATTTACCTGACATATCAATGTTGTCTCCAAATACATAGCCTCATCCAGTAACCTCAGCATCTCCTGAAACCTACTGTCATGATATTCAAAGCGTTCTCCAAAGGTGACAGAGCAAATGATATTCGAAACTGCATTGTTGATACTGAAGTGAGGGTTGAAAGGTTTTCCTGGATATAGGAAGAGGGAGAGATGAGTCTTTCAAAGTCATTAATTTGCTATTTCCTGTAATAAATTAACTTCATATGACTGAGAAATAAACATTCCAGAAATACATGTGTAAGAGGCTCTGGTCAGAATGTATTAAGTGGGGTCTGACATGCACCAAGTACTCAGCTAATGCCTGGGATGTCATACTTATTACAACAAGCCTTAGTTAGGTACAACATTGGCCTTATTGACCCATTTGTGTGCTTAGCTGCTGAACAACTGGGCCTGAATCACAGCTAGGTGCTCACTGTTTACTCCTCAGTACTCAGACCTAGTGAAGGGCAAGGATGATCACTTAGATATTTAGTAAGAATCTGTTGAATGAATGAAAGAGGCACAAACTCCTGCACCTGAAAGACTCACCTTCCTCCTCTCTTATGGCTTCCACTAGGTAGAAGGCCTCCTCCTGCATGCGCTGCTCTAAGCTCTTCTTTCCCAAGCCAAAATTCCTCAGTGTCATCAAGGCAAACCTTCTTTGCTCCTTCCATGTCTGTCCACTCGAGAAGATCAATCCTGAAAGGAAGACATTCAGCTTTATGACTATGTAAATTTGGTCTAAAACTACCTCGTGAATTATTTGTTGAGCACATTTGTAATGGAAGGGAAGAGGGCCAACGAGGGGCTTTATTGCTGTCTAGACAGAATATTAGAAAGCAAGAATCATGGTGGCTAACATGGCCTGGAGATCTATAACATTACACATTGATATTTCTTACACATTATGTAATCAATTCCTCTTAGAAATTCTGCATGCTTATTATCACCCAGTAACAGGTCCATTCTAACTGCTGCAAAAGACAATGGGAAATACATATAAATTACACTTTTCAAGGGAAGACAGCTGTTTACCAGCCTGGTGTTCAGATTTCTCTCTCCTGGTTCCAGTGTAGACAGAAAAGTCTACAAAGTTCTATTACACTGAATAACAGGAATGAGATAAAGGATAAGTCAAGACACATAAATTAAAGAGATAAGAAAAACATTTTAAGGAGGCCCTGGTTAAAAACAAAACAAAACAAAACAAAACAAAACAAAACAAAACAAAACAAAACAAAACAAAACAAAAAAACCAGAACAACCTTTAAAAGATGAAAAAAATAACTCAGTAAGGTCAGAAGCACATGTACTCCACCTAGAAAGAAACAGTATCCAAACATTCTAGTGTGCTCAGTATCTAATACCTATTTCATGGAACATACAATACCAAGCCCAAGTCTATTTGTAACATTCAGAAAAATTGTGAACATTTTAAATACAAGCCTTGGTCTCTCTTCTCCCTACACATCAAGAACAGGACTGTTTCAGCATGCAGAAATGCTCCTTCAGCAACTCAGAGACTTCCTTCCTGAAAACCTTTCCTAGTGGCACCTGGCATTCTATAGTTCCAGATTTCCTTCCTAATACTTTGGGTCAAATTTCCTACAATTTTGGTGGTTTGTTTTCTTCTACCAAGTGTTGAAATACTGGAGTTGTTCAAGACTACCCCACATCTCTTTTTGATGCATATTCTATTTTAGGAAATCTCATCATGTCTACCATTTAAATGTCCTCTGCTGACACTCATATAAGTTGTACATTCCAGAACCTTGCACATGACTCCATGACTTTGGAAGTGGCAAGCATTTAGATTCAGCACATCTGTGACAGAAATGATAATGTATCCCTCGATCTCCCAACAGAAGCTAGCACTACCTTATCAACCCTCACTGTTCCTCTTTGCATCCACTGTTCTTATGGATCCACGCTACTGGCAGTTTCCCTGAGATCCTTATCTCCTTCCATCTATGTACATCATTGGGTTACATAGTTTCTCTCTTGAATGATTTTAGTCCATGTGTCTGTAATTCCACCATCAGGGAATAATCAAGTTTCTTCACTTCTCAACATATTTTTCAAAGTTCCACCCTTTCTAACCTACAGTGATAATTTCATGCTGTCTTCCTTGTCCTAGCTGAAAACCTAATTGATCCTCAGAATGTGCAGTGTGTGGATCAACTCAACACCACTCTTGCTTTTCCCATGAAATCCAGTATCTAGCCTCTTCCTAGCCAAATTTGAGAGTTTGGATCTACTTAATGATGACATTTAGATACTATGCTTGCCACACTGGACATCTTACCAGTTTCTCAGGGCCCTAGTCCTCCTTGTCATTTCAAGGATATTCTGTCGCTGTTAACTGTTTGTTCCATGTTACTAAACGAGTGTCCTTACTTATAGAAGGTTTACCTGAATCACAGTATATCTTAGAAACTACTAATGAATGACATTATAGACATTATAGACATACATGATTTAATTAGCTGATTACACCAGGGTTTTCATTTTATGGAGTGCATGTTACATAAAGATACACATTTTCATTTATTATATTCACTATTAATAACTTATGCCCAGCACTCTGCTTCTCATAGCAGATAACATAGTCAATGATATTAAATTAGTGGTTGATTGTCTCAGAGAATAATTGTGAAATGTTTAAAACTTTGGTATGTTAAAACACTTGAAGTTCGGCCTCCAATTTTGCAACAAGTAACTTGATTTAATAACAATGCTGATTACTTATACTATTTTAATCTAACATTCTCTGGAAGGCTAGAAGTCCCTGTGTGGCATGGCTTTAATAATGAAGTGTAAGAAGCTTTAAACAAGATGAACAAGCAGCAGGAGGGGGTAACTCACACTCATTTTTCTAGGCTAGAGGGTTGGCATGAAGTAAGAGAAATAAGAGAGCAGTGTGTCTGTCTATGGCAGGATATATAATATATAGTTTTTACAAGACGTGGTTTCTTTCAATTTATATTAGGGATGATTTTGTTAAGTCCTTCAATGGATGATTTCATTGTTCATAGCAGCCTTATTTATAGCTGCCAGAAGCTGGAAAGAACCAAGATGTGCTTTAACAGAGGAATGGATACAGAAGATGTGGAGTACCCAGTGGAGTACTACTCAGCTATTAAAAACAATGACTCCATGAAATTTGCAGGCAAACGGATGGAACTAGAAAATATCATCCTGAGTGAGGTAATCCAGTCACAAAGGAACACACATAGTATTCACTCACTGATAAGTAGATTAGCCCAAAAGCTCAGAATATCCAAGATAATATTCACAGACCACATGAAGCTCAAGAAGAAGGAAGAACAAAGTGTGGATGCTTTAGTCTTTCTTAGGAGGAACAAAATACTCAAGGAAGGAAATATGGAGATAAAGTGTGGAGCAGAGACTCAAAGAAAGGCCATTGATAGACTTCCTCACCTGCGGATCTATCCTACATACCAACACCAAAACCAGATACCGACACTACTGCAGATGCCAAGAAGTGTTTGCTGACAGGAACCTGATATAGCTGCTCCCTAAGAGGCTCTGCCAGAGTCTAACAAATACAGAGGCAGATGCCCAGTCCAATGGTTAGCTAATTCCCAATGGGGGAATTAGAGAAGTACTGAAAGACCTGAAGGGGTTTGCAACCCCATAGGAAGAACAGCAATATCAACCAACCAGAACCCCCAGGGCTCCCAGGGACTAAACCACCAACCAAAGAGTAGACATGGAGGGATTCATGGCTCCAGTTGCATATGTAACAGAGGATGGCCTTGTCAGGCATCAATAGGAGAGGCCCTTGGTCCTGTGAAGGCTCAATAACCCAGTGTAGGGGACTGACAGGGCAGGGAAACAGGAGTGGGTGGTGGAACATCCTCATAGAAGCAGGGGGAAAAGGGATGGTATAGGGAGTTTCCAGAGGGAAAATGGATAAGGGGATAACATTTGAAATGTAAATAAATAAAGTATCTAATAAAAAAAGGGAAATGTAACCTTGCACTTCCTATAAAGATTGCAATTCAAGACAGGGTTGGTTTATGGGATTTTGGAACAGGCACCTGTAATGCATCATAAACATTATAACACACACTTCGTGTTGTTCAATAAGCTTATATAAACTTACCATTTTTATTAGTGATACGTTCTTGCATAACACTAAGAGGGCGATTCAAAATGTTTTGTTCCATGTGAGTAAAGGCTTCTTTGATTAAGGGCAGTCCAGTTATGACCACTGAAGTTATGTCACCAAAACTCAGGCTAAAAATATTCCCATATTTCTTCACAAACTGAAAAATACATCAATAGTTATAGTTAAGCATGCATGTGTCTGTGTATCCAGGATGTCAGGCAAGTGTGAAGCTAATTGGATTCATGTTGAGAAGTTTCCACGGGGGGTATGTATGTAATGCTTGGGACATAGGCTCTTTTCTGGTCTCAGATCCCATTGTGGATAAGTAAGATATCATCCTCACCCCCACTCTCCTCAAAAGCTCCTGTGAGGAAGAATGAGACTGACACTGTGAGAAGAGCTTTGTTTAGTTTCTGGCTTCTAGTCACACACTGCATTTCTGAGTAATGAATGGACTCTGTATTCAAAGGCTCAGAGATAAAAGTGCATGGTAAATTCCAGGACAAGAACCCACCATTCTCAGACAGCTACACCCACTGAGTGGATGCAAAGTATGCTTTGTGTGTTACTTCAGTTTTTATAACTGAATTTTTTTCATCTTACTAAAGAGGAAAAATAATTGCAACTGTAGCAATACAGCCAAGAAAGAAGTTTTTGCCTGGTGGATGTACTCTACCAAGTTTTACATAATATTTATGGAAAAATTGTCTTTTGGGTGGCCATCAGATTTGGAGTTTACTGTCAGTTAAAGAGTGGGTACTAGGCATGATGGTGTGGGTGAGGGAGTTTGGAGGAGGAGAATATGCGGCTGCAGACAATGAGAGCATCAGTGAGGATGCAGACATACAAGCTTCACAAAGCTGGAAGAGTGTGTGACCATTTGCAAAGCTCCTTCCACTTGTGCATTTATGAGTCAGCTCTGTGTTGATCCACCTTGCTTTAGGTCATCCTGGGTGTTGTCAGTAGTACCAAACTGAATTGAATCCTTTCAGGTATCAGTGGTTCTATGCCCTTCCTCTCCTAATCTTCATTTACTTACATCCCATCACATCAATCACTATGCCTTGGACCTTTGTAAACCATGTCAAAGCAAATGTAATGATTTGGTCTCATTCCAGGACTTTATAACATATTATAGATAATGACTTAGACTCAGTACTTCTATGTTCTTTATTCAGAGTCCTTGCTAACTTCATTAAGTCTCAGCACCATTTGTCTTGTCTAGATCATAACGCAGAGCCAACAACTGTGTATCTTTTCTTTTGAAAGATACCAGACTTAGGTATGCAGAATGAAAAGTAATCAACTTTATCTTGATTAAAGTGTTTTTATGCTATAGAAGAATTTATTGACCAGTTTTCAATATCAACAAAGAAGATATCTGGCTTACATGTATCCAAACTAGCAATGTGAACCACACAGATTCTGAACTTCTACCAATGGTATTCAGCATCTGAGACTAAGTACTGGGTGAGTATCTTTTTTTCCATCTTTACCTGTTCTCTGTCCATGTATGTGTATAGTTCAACAGAAGTGCATCAGGACGTTTTAAATAAGTTTTATCTTGTAGTGCCCCAAGTGAAATGAGCAACTCCTGACCTTTACAGTTCTCAAATTTGCCATCTCTGTAGATGAATTCCTCTATGTGTACTTAATTACCCAGAAGTCTTTTGGGCATACATCAAAAGGCAGCCACAGTCAGTTTCACTGCACATTCAGTACATCATGCGAAGATTAAAATAAGCTTTCTTTTTTTTAAGGTGCTTTTAAAGGGTAAAATAAGAGTTAAAATCAAAAATAATAATAGGAACACGAACAACAATGATTTGAAATAAGAGATATAAAATTTAACAAAAGAAATAGGAGACATCAAGTTTAATACTAGAAGTAAATCTCCATGTGGATTATGGAAGAACAAAGTGAGGCTGAATTAAAATAGAAGCTACGGATTAGTGAGAAAAATGAGCCATGTATACAAATGACTCAGCTCTACTGAAGTCTTTACTGAGCAACAGAAAAGGAACACCCAGGAAACAAAAAGAAAAACAGCCACAGTTCCTTCTTTCATTAGTGGTAGATGAGAAGTTGTTTTAGTATGAATTCTTAGAGCTGTGTAATAAGCTGTAGGCATGTGCTTGTGTGTGCATGTGTGTAGGCCTGTGTGTGTGTGTGTGTGTGTGTGTGTGTGCCCCAGAGGTCAACCTCAGGTTTCATATTCAAGGGCTGCCCACTTTGTTATTTTGAGTATATTATGAGCACTGAGTAGACAAGACTGATTAGCTAGTGAACTTTGGAAGTTTGGCTGTCTTCTTTCTGACCCAGAATTTATAAAGGCAGGCTGCTATTCACCCCTCTTATAGATTCTGGGGACTGAACCCATATTCTCAGTGCTACCTAGTAAACACTTTGCCAATGGAACCCTGTCCTTTCTTTTGATCTTTATGGTTATTGTAAATTTTTTAAGTCACATGTTTTCATCTTTTAAAATTTTTTTAGAGTATATGATATTTGTTTTTTTCTATTGACATGTAGAAACTGCCTACTAATGCAAAGAACTTTAATAAACATTGGAATTATAACTTTATTTTCATTATAATCAAATCTGGAAACCCAGTTGAACAATTATATGAAATTATTCCTGAGTGGGTATGTGTAAGTGTGTGGCAGTGAATAAGTACAGGTGTTCATTGTCTGCTGATTCTTTGCCTCATTTGCAAGATTGTTTTTAAGTGTTTCTTTCAATATGCACATGTCCTACTTTGTTTTCTATTGCTGTGATAAAACACTGACTAAAATCTTACAATTGATATTCCATCATCAAGTGAAGGAATGACATCATCTCTGTGGCTGGTTCCTCCTATGGTAAATAGCAAGCAAGAGCAAATGCCCACACACCTATCTGATGGAGACAATTCCCGAACTGAGGTTTTCTTTCTCCCATGTATTGCATAGGTTTTGTCAAGTTGACAAAAACTAAGTGATGTATGACTTATTGCTTTTATGTTGAAAATAATTTGTATTCAATAAATAAACAAAATAAATCTATGGAAATAAGGAATAAATATGAGTAACAGTGGTTATTAGACTTTCTAGACCCAAGTGGCCCTTGAAATTTTCAGACTATATATCAGATCTTCACTATAATACTCTGCACATGTATTCATTTATGCACAATTGTGCAAGTTCCTTTGAGGTCATTAATTCCTCTTCAGAGTTACAGTCTCATTGGTCATCTTCTGAGATAGGCTGATGGTGTAGAAAAATATGCAATATGCGGCCTACGATGACATCTACTATAGTCCTGTTAGAAATTGAGAGATCAAGGCATTTCCTTAATTAGAGGAAATGGCGTTTTAGCCAAGTTTTAAATGGTGAAGATGTAAACAAAACATGTGTAGTTTAAAGGTCAAAATACTCATATTGGGGTCAGGCAGTAGAGATACACAGACTGGAGAATAAGTGTGCAAGAGTATAGGAGAAAAGCCTTATTAGAGCACACAAGCCAACAGTCAAGGCCAGGTGATAAGGAATTCCAATCTTTTAATTTCAAGTAGTTCACAGTCCTATTCAGCATGCAAGTCAAAGCAGGTCAAATGTTAATGAATGATTAGATGAAGTAAAGCTAGAAATTTCCTGGGAGGACCAGGAGCAGGGGCACACTCCTGGATGAAATATCTGCTAAGACAAATTCGATGAGAAGTTATGTTACTGGGGATTCTTTAGGCCAAGAACTTTCACTGCAAAAAATCACAAGTGGACACCCTTCGTTTCCATCATAATGTTTGAATGGATTTGTGACAAAGAAGTGGCCCAGTGGTACTCAAGACACTGGACTGAGAGACAGCTGATCTTTTTGTGTCTCAATTCTGCTTCTTACTATATGTTTGATTTAGGAGAAAATATGAAAACACACCCATAAATGGATGAAAAAACTAAATGGACTGAGACAGCTTTATTATATCACAAGCCACTGTTGTGACACCAGACACATCACTTAAATTCTGTAGTGACAATTAATTCTGTAGCAAAACAAACATTTAAACTCAGACAAGGTCAGAGAAAAGCATTTTGTACTCTTGCAAATCATGGCACCTGACAGAGGTGGAACTCAAACCAAAGTATATTTTCTTTTAACAAAAACTAAAAGAAGCATAGTCAACAAGACAGAGTCCTCTTATCATTTTGCCTTTGTGTCCTGGAGTGGAACACCATAAAGGCGAGACTTTAGCCCTACAAGAGGATGCCAGTGTAGCATACTTGCATACAACATTGTTAGTCTACCTATGTGACTCTCCTGTGCAGTAAGCTTAACTGTGATTTTCACAGCTGAAGTTCTATAAGGAAAATCTCCACTGGAGTCTGGGGCAGAACTCTCATTTCCATTCTGCTCTTACATTAATAGTAATATCACTCCCTCGTGTAATAAATATAGGCAAATCTCTGACTTCCATCTCCCTTCAGTGAGGTATGCCTGCTTTATTAGGATAGTATCATAATGGTTTGGGCCTCTCTTTCTTTACTCAAAGCTACATTATTAGACTGTAATATACTCCTGAAAGAGTAGAAAACACAAATTGGGCTGCTCAAATTCACAATAGAGAGACTTGTAACCTAAATTTACAAGTGAACCACGCTTCACAAAACTGAGTATTCAGATTCTTGGAAGACTACCTCTGTGAATAAAATATGTATCCAGTGTCCAGCAAAAGTATGACACACTGCACAAAATGTTCACAATCCAGTCTAAAACAACTTGCCTTACAAAAACCCAAGACAAACTCAGTTTTATAAAAATGGCACATATGTTTAAATTATAGGAGAGTGAAATATTTCAAAGCGGTATTATCCAAATGGTAGAGATTATTAAGAGAGAGAAATAAAGGGCACAGAGACAAATCACCCAAGGAATGTGAATATGTACCCACAAAGACTGAAGCAGCAAATATGGGGGCTACATGGGTCTGTAACAGGTCCTCTGCGTATATGTATAGCTTTTTAGCATTTTTACGGGGACTCCTAAGCATGAGAATCAATGGGCCTCTGACTCTTGGGCTTACTCTCAGGAAGTTTTTCCACCTGTTGGGTTGTCGTGTCCAACTTTGATATAATAGGTTTCGCTTTATCCTATTACCTTTCATTTGCCATGTTTGTTTATCTCTTAGAAGCTCATTCTTTTCCAAATAAGAAACAGATGAAGCAGATCTGGAGGTGAGTGGAGTAGAGTGGAGGAGAGAGGAGCTGGAAGGGATAAAGGGAGTGAAACCTATGATAAGGATATATTGTGAGACGCACTCTATTTCAAATAAAAGAATAAAGAAACATACACAAAGGAAGCAAAGGGAAACATGAGCACAGAAAGTTCCCGTGCTCTAAGCGCAGATCTGCACAGGAGAGCTCAGCAGAGGAGTAATTTGAGAACAACTAAGGGCAGGGCAGGGCCGGGGTGAGAAGCAGGTACACCTGGAATGCACAGAGCTATAGGAAACAGCAAGAGCCAGCACCAGAGATAGCACAGCAGGGCCTGTGTCCAGCTGTCTGTCAAAGACAGGAGAAAGGGTAGATGAGAACATTCTTGAAGAACTATGGAAACTTCCTAGAAAACCACAAACACGCCATGAAGAACCCAACAGTACAAAGCCCCAAGGAAAGCAAAACCACCAATATCAGCATGAAAGCTGCAATCCCAGAGAAATCTACTGAAAGCAGAGTGGAAATAGCTTAGTACTTCTGTGGAAACTAGAAAGGCCAGAATGAAATGGGGGAGCATTCGAAACATTAAGTTCAACAGAGAGTTAACCTAGGGTCCCACAATCAGAGGAAAGACAGTGTGGGAATGGATGTGGACATTCTGAGGTGGGGCAAAGCCAAGATGTTTCCTTCTGCCACAGCCTCCTCTGAAGGAGTGGAGGAAAGAATTGCTTCAGAAGGAAGGCAGAGCAACGGGAGGAAGAGTAAAGGCCAATGGCCTCGGAACTCTGTAGTGTTCCAGCCACACAGGACAGGGAAGAGCGGGTAAGTGTCTGATGTGGTTCTCAGTGTGTGTGGAGACAACATCTGAGACAGCTGTACCATGGAGGGGAGACATGGATTCTCTACGCGTGTAATCACTTTGTTTCCTGTGGGAAATTGTGATATCCAAACCTCAGCTGCTCGTGCCTCTTGCAAAGCACAGATCAGTAGCTCGAAGGATGATAAAAGAAATGTAAGAAAGATTGAACAGGAATTAAAAGACAACTACTCAAATAGTGTCCAAAAAACACACAGGGAAGGAAAAAGAGAAAAAAAATTAGGTTAAAGAAAATTAAAAAAAATATGGATGTATGCCCTTAAATAGCAACAAATAATCAGAGGTAGTCAGACTTCACTAGTATTGGAAAGTGACAGAGATAATCAAACATGGCGGGAGTATTCACTATTTAAGCAGAGAAAATAAGTACAGATAAAGAGAAATATTAATCAGAGACAGTCATACACCAAAAGGAACTTTCAGTCTTTCATGCATACTATGTACACATAGCAGTTTTTCAAATACAAGGGGCAGAACTTCTAAAACAGGATGGAAAAACAGACTGACTTCCAGTGGAGCTGGAGACACCAGTGTACCTTTCCTCGGGGTTGATAAACGGTCAGCAAGGACTAAAAGGACAAACAAAGAGCAATAAGAGGATTGAGATTTGTAGAAAACTTATCAAGAGAAAAAAAACACTTTGTTTTCTCTACAGTCACTTTAACAAACTAAGCTCAAGTACCACCTCTCTACCCATTTCTGATACTGAATGGGCTTATTCTTCTAGAGTTATTATTATTTCTTTAATACACCATGGCTTAAAGAAAAAAATCACATTCAGAGAGAATTACAATGGAAGCCCTTCATAGAAGACTAAAATAATCTCTTAACTATTTGAAAATCAAACAGCGTATGTCTTAAAGAGGGCACGGGTTTTGAGTTCTGGATAGCAGATTGACATCACCAGTCTTTTAACCTGGTCTTCTGTTCTAGTCTCAGTAAGTTCCCTGTCCCTATAGCTCAGGATTAAGTCAGGACAGACAAAGCCAGGCACCGTCACCCTTTCCTACCGGCTGGATGGAGAGGTGGGGCTGCCCAAAGTCCAACTGGAATATGTTGCCCAGAAATGGCAGACCCCAAGGTCCCGGGGGATAGTTCTTGGGGCGCCGGTTTTTGAAGTACTCAGCCAGGAGCAGGAAGGTGACTGTAGCTACCAGTAGAGTCCTGAGATGGAGAGCTGCCCAGATCGTAGCTACCAGGGAGCCCGCAGCAGCGAGCATGACTAGACCTGCAGCTGGTTCTTCTGAAGAATGAAAGTCCTAGCCACAGCAAGTCCCAGGAGCTAACAGCGAAGGCACCCTACAACCGGTCCCTCCCTATTCGTTCCTGTCCACTCCCCTGTGCCCCTCCCATTTCCTCCTGGTAGCTGGGCTCTCTTTTCCGGGTGACAATACTTCTGAGAGTAGTTTCCAATCTGCCAGTACCAAGCAGGAGCTCCCCTGAGCAACGTGCAGTGCTCTTTGCTCCGCCCCTCAGAGCTTTTACCCATTCCTTGCCAAACTTCCCTCCCAGGCCCTAGAGTGCTTTGCTCTGCCCTGCCCAGCAGATGCCCAGATTGCTTCTATAGTGACTAGGTCCCTGGCACTGGTTCCCAAGAGAACACGCAGGAAATAGGTTTTAAAAGCACCAATAGATATGCTAAGGTGGAACCAGGAAATCTCAAGAGGCTCCACCCCTAGAAAAATAATTACAGGCAACTAAGGACTACAGAAAGGGAGACATTAGTTTTCCCCAGACAGGAGCCTTCTGTTTTACAATACTAAGTGACCAACCCTGAAACCATGTACATATAATAACAAAATGGACTCAGCACATCGTATTCATATATTCATGTTTATATATTATATGCATATTATATATACTATAATAGCTATAATAACCAGTTAAAGAGGTCATCAATTTGAGAGGGGTTAAGTGGGGCGACAATGGCAGGATTGGAGAGAAGAAAAGGAAGAGGGAGAAAGGATGTAATTATATTGTAATTAAAATTTAAAATAATAACTGCGCAGGGAGTGGTCGCACACATCTTTAATCCTAGCACTCAGCAGGCAGAGGGAGGCAGATCTCTGTTAGTTTAAGGCCAGCCTGGTCTACATAATGAATTCCAGGGCAACTAGAACTACACAGTAAGACACTGTCACAAAACACCATCACCACCAGCAGCAGCAACAACAACAATAACAATACAAACAGTAATATTAAAAGGCAGTCTAAGATAGATGGTTTTTTCAGTCTGGAAGTCTTTCCCCCTGAGGAAACAATTGTGGTTCTAGGGTTTGTGATTTGCATGAACCCCAGAGAGCACCATGGGCATCCAGGAGCCTGTGCTCTAAGCAAACGTTCCCAGTGAGTGCAACATACCTGAAAAGCAGAGCTAATCACAGTGACACCTAACACATCTGGGCTGGACAGTATGGCAGGCAGCATGCTCACCTCCTTGCAACAAATCACTTGGTGTTTTTGTGTGTGTTTGTTTTTGTTTATTTTTTAGAATTCATGTTTTACTATAATTGTCTAAATTACGTAGTTTGTAATTATTTTAATTTAAAAATCTACAGTAGTGTTCTATTAATTTTATACATGTATAGGATATCTTTTCAAGTTCAAACATTTCTGAGTGTTCTCCCAAAGGAATGAAACTCAAAATGCAATTAAAATGGATAACAAATACCATGAAATAAATGCTTACTGCACCACCATGGATCACAGCTGCTGTGCTATAATTTCTTCTGCCAGGAAATGTGCCATTGTATGGAACCAACAATAGACCAAAGGTCATTTTGTGTGCATATTTAATTCCACCAAAGTCCAACTTGGCCAACCGTAAAATATTCTGCTCTTACTAATCTTAGAAGGCATGAAATAAGCTGTTATCTACAAGTGTATGAGGGACACCAAAACAACTGCATGAATGCAAAGTTACAGGCTGTCATGGATGATGTCAGCTGTTTGTTCTGCTAGACTGAGTAGGCCAAAGGTCAGCGCCAATGCATTTCACTCCTGAATCCTTCCATCTCTCCCCACAACCCAGCACTTGCTCCCTTTCTCTCCCATCCCTCTGTCTCTGTCTCTCTGTATCTGTTGCTCTGTCTCTGTCACTCTGACTCTTTGGGTATATGGGGAAGTTCAGAAGGGAAAAGACAGGATACAAATGTATGAGAATAATGAGAAAAGGAGTGATCAGGGGAAGAGCCAGAGTGGGAGGGAAATAAAAGTTCATTCATAGAAGAAGGGTTGTGGTTCAATTATGTTAAGTTCCCCCATCTTTGGGCCTCATCTCAAACCAGTTAGGATTTGTTAACTTGGAAGTTGAATCTTTCTAGGAGGAAGGCATTAATCCCATTTTTGGCAGTAATAAGATCTAGTAATAAGATCTTAGTAAAGAACTTAGGTAGCTGGGCTTGTGAGATGGCTCAGTGATTAAGAGCACATACAGTTCTTCCAAAGGTCCTGAGTTCAAATCCCAGCAAGCACATGGTGGCTCAAAACCATCCATAATGAGATCTGATTCCCTCTTCTGGAGTGTCTGAAGACAGCTACAGTGTACTTACATATAATAAATAAATAAATCTTTTAAAAAAGGGAATTTAGGCAGCCAAAGAAATGAGTCTGTCCTTAAATGATGCTAAACTGGTCTGAAATTTCTCTAAAGGTTTTTGAGAGCTGATAAGGTATAGGGGTTAACCGATGTCAAAAAAGGCTTACCTCTGATTGTTTTAATTCTGAGTCCTGAAAACAATGTCTATCTAGAGTGGGAGAAAGAGGCAGTAAGAGCATGGAGTCAGATCACCACTTAAGAAGTCATACAAACTTCTTTTAGAGGCTCTGGATGCATATTTTTATTTGAACTGGAAAAAGAGACAATGCATGGGAAGCAGTTACAGTGCCTCAGAGGAGCGTCCATTCAAAGGTGCACAATAAATTTTTAAAAAGGAAAAGATCCAGAACAATGGCCAGGAGGTAATAACTGTACAACCTTGTCAAGAACATTAACAGAAAATATTATGAAACTTTAAGTTGTAAGGTTAAATACAGTTGTACCATAGGTTAAACCATGTATAGTTTTGTAGATGCTTACAGTAACTGTGGTTAGAAGTTTGTGACATCAGACACCTGCATAAGGAACAAGCAGGTGAAAGCTTTGTAAAGGAAGTTAATTTAATTCAGTGTCTAGTTGGTAATTTAAAAGGGAAATAAAATCTTATTGGGTCTATAGGACTGTCTATCAAACTTTAAAGACACCATGTGGATAGTCTGAACAAACATGAGAAACTATAAATATGAAGACACAATGTCTAGAAGTCTCCTTTAATCCTGGAACACGGGTGGTTAGTGTATAGACCATGGAATTAACTTTTTCTTTCTTTCTCTTTTTGATGGGGGCTTTTTATTTATGTATGGATTTATTAATTTAATCACTTTACATCCTGACCCCCTCCCTAGTCTCTTCCCAGTCCCACACTTATTAACCCCCTACTCCTTCATGTCCCCCCTTCTCCTCAGAAAGCGTACCACCCCAACTCTCTGTTGTTTGACATTTAAAATGTGGACGTAGACTCTAACTTCCTCCCCTGGGAAAGAGAATCCATCCTCCAATCACATGTGAGACATGAGGAATAATTAATCTTTTCTATAGATACAGAGGAGTTGTTTTTTTTTTCTTAATTTTTTTCTATATTTTATGTTTACATTTCAAAGGCTTTCCCCTTTCCCAGTTCCCCCCCCCACCATATGTCCCATAATTCCTCTCCCCCCAACTATTCCCCAATCATTCCCTCCCCCACGATTTCTTTGCTCTGGGTCTACAAAACTGGATCTAATCTTTACAGGCCCAGGGTCCTCTCCTTTCTTCTTCTTGGGAGTCATTTGACTTGCTAATTGTGCCTTGAGCATTTAGGGCTTCTGGGCTCATTAATATCCACTTATCAGTGATTGCATTTCATGTGTATTCTTTTGTGATTGGGTTAGCTCACTTAGGATGATATTTTCCAGATCTAACCATTTACCTACAAATTGCATGAGTTCATTATTTTTAATTGCTGAGTAGTACTCCATTATATAAATATACCACATTTTCTGTATCCATTCCTCTTTTGAAGGATATCTGGGCTCCTTCCAATTTCTGGCTATTATAAACAAGGCTGCTATAAACATAGTGGAGCATGTGTCTTGGTTTTATTTTCTTGTTTGCCTTATGCATCCAGAACTGGTCATACCTGTGCTGCCAGAGACAGAAGCAGCAGAATTCTGGGTGTGTGTTGGGGTGTTATTTCTCCATGAATTCTTATTCTGTAATGAGGCTAGCATGCAACTTACTCTAGGAGGATTGTATTTCATCCAAGGGAATTACTTGAGCCTGGGGGTTTCCCTGCTATGCAAGCATACTATAAATTTAGCTCACTTCATTCAATCATTTCATTTTTTATAGCCAGTTCTTTGGCATGCCTGACTTTCAATATTATTTTATATTAAACTTGTTTTGAGTTACTTGCTTCAGGCTTAAATTTTATAACATATGACAAAGATTATATTATGTAAGATATAAATTGGTCTCTCTCTCTGAGATTGTCTCTGTAAATGAATTACATTTGTACTTAGCGTGACTACAAATACAGTTCTGAGCACATTAAAGCCTTTGATCATGTATAATGTGACTGACCATTAACTTACATGTCTTGATCATCTTTAACAGTTTATAATAAATAACTTTTCTAAGATTAGGATTTTGCAATTTTTTCTGTTAAGTTTTAGTCTTTTAAAATTATGGTTTTGAATTAAAATTCTTTTAGTATCAAATAAACTTCAAACCAGAGATACCATCCATGGAGAGGCTAGGAATGTCATCTTAAAATTCTTTGATAGTGTGCTTTTACAAAATATCACAGTTTTATATGACTTACTTTCTCCAAGTAGTTAAATCTTAATAAAGTTAACAAATACATATGTGATTAGACATAGATCTTTAAGTCAGATTTTAAAACATTATTAGACCATTATAACCTTAGGAATTTATACATGGTATTCTGCAGCAAATTATGATTACCTGTATATGGATTTTTTTTTAACAAGTGACACTTTTTTTTATAGGTTTTTAAGAATCAAGGTTGGACTAGTTTTCAGAGAGCTAGATGTCTATAATTATATTTATGGGTGATTTTAACTTTTATATGTACATTTATATCTTGATTTCAAAAAACAGAATACCATTGGACATAAAAGTAACTAGTAATCATTTGTTTGAAAGAAAATTTTTCTAAGGGGGGGTGTCAGGCAATATTTAAGACCATTGTTCAGTATATATACTATTTTTTAATTACTGCATATGTGGACCTTCTCCTCAGTTTTAAATTTTACCTCATACACCCAGGAAATATTGAGGACTCATAGAACTAGGGCCAACCACATACAACCAACTGGGAGGAACGAATGGATACTCAAGTCAAGGACCACCAATGACCTTGTCTATCTCTTCTTTGTTTGAAGGAACATAAACATTTAGCAAGTTTGGCTGTAATTATTTTAGTCAGCCACAATGGGAGTTCTGAAGATGGCCATTGTTAAGTTTAAGATAGTGTATAACACTGCCTTAATAAAAATATTGAATCTGTATGACATGACACACATAGAGTGAAACAAGTTAATATTACATGTGTACATATTGTTAAACTATTAAGTAGGCCTTGTAAGTTTTCCAGTAAACTTTTAGAGAACATAAAACAGCTTTTATTACTTATATAGCATGTAGAGGCATTATTTTAATTAAAATATTTTTTGTTCCTGTTCCCATTATCAGACAGAATTTAGCTAAAGGAGTCCTTTTGAAACTATGTTACAGTTATTATTGAAAGACTTTAGACAGAGGATCTTTTTTAATCTTTCCATGCAGGGGCAAACTGTTAGCTGCTTTTATTAGACACCTTTATACCAAGAGATAAACAATAGTAGTTTCTATTGGAAACAGTTTACTTTTTAGCTTTTCAAGTACCTAAGGTCAAAGCCATTCTGATGACCAATGACAGAAACAGTAAAGCTAACTTACTGCAGATTACTTTTGCCTTGCCTCCTTTAAATCTAATCCCTAGTCTCACTCCCAGCTCTGCCTGAGACCACTAGCTATGGCTCCCTTTCCTTGATGCCCTATCTCTATTGGATCACAGAGACCTTCCCCTCCTATCTTTCCCTACACCATTCATCGCTTTATCCCAGACTCCTTCCAGTTTCGGCAGGCATTCCAGGGAAAACACAGGCCTCTCCAGCCAAGGAAACAAAACCCTTGAAGAACTTTCTGTCTCCTGCTGTTCTTTCAAATCCAGTGCCCTCAGTCTCATTTCCAGGTCTGCAGCAGACCCTCTGCTGTGGCTGCTCCTCATTCTCTGCCCTCATTCCCAGAGAACTAAGGAAATCATGATGAAACAGCCTATTTGCCTAACTTCGGTGGACCCTTTTAGCCCTTCTCCAGCCCCTCCGTATTCCAGATTCCATACTGTCACCTCCAAAAACACATTCTACCTGGAACCCCTAAATTGAAGTATGCAGAGGCACTGTAAAGCTACTTTACAGCTGTGTCTACTAGCTACCCATGGCTGGCGAAAGTACAGATGCTAGAGGAAAACCTACTACTCCAAACCTTCCTAAAGCAATATATTTCCAACCTGCATTATAAATACTTATCCTTAGGCCCATAGATAAGTATAGCTCTTATCTCTTATAAAAGAAACCTGTTTTGGCAGCACACAGAGACCAGTACAGAAATCCACAGCTGGTCAAAATCCAGAGAAAAACTGACCGTGGGTGCTCATCTGTAACACAACTGTTACAACTAAGTGCCTTCATTTCCTCTCAAATGGTTTGGAGTCGAGGTGTCAGGCAGAAATGAAGAGGGGAAAGGATGGAGCTTTAAAACAAGAGAGGAATGGTTTCTAGAGATTTCATTTACAATTATTTTCATTATAATTTTTGAAGGGGAAGAAGACCCATACTTTATACCACTTCCAGTGAAGTTACAAAAAGGTGGGGGAGGGGAGGAGGATAAGAGTCATAGGCCAGGCAAATCGAGAACCATCCGGCGGCAGCGGCGGAACCAGGTACCCGACACAGCCCGAGCTTAAGACCTTCGGGGACTCAGGCCTGGAGTGGGAGTTGGGCACAGAATAGCGGGTGCACTCTGCACTCGCGGGGCGGACCCCGAGCTCCCTGCAGGCAGCTGCCATATTGCCTGCAGCTTCCCGCCCAGCTGGTGGCAGGGAAGCCTGAGTGTCACCCAGCGTGCCAGGTGCTCAGAACCATCCGGCGGCAGCGGCGGCGGCGGCGGCAGCGGAACCAGGTACCCGACACAGCCCGAGCTTAAGACCTTTGGGGACTCAGGCCTGGAGTGGGAGTTGGGCACAGAATAGCGGGTGCACTCTGCACTCGCGGGGCAGACCCCGAGCTCCCTGCAGGCAGCTGCCATATTGCCTGCAGCTTCCCGCCCAGCTGGTGGTGGGGAAGCCGGAGTCAGCCAGTGTGCCAGGTGCCCAGACCCAGCCAGAGGCCTAACCAGCCTCCCATCCAGCCAGTGGCAGGGAAGCTGGAAACCGGACCCAGCCAGCTTCCCAGCAGCTTGGGACCAGCAGGCGGAACCAGATAACTGAGATATCCCAACTTTAAGACCCCTGGGGAAACAGGATATCAGACAGCAAACCCTGAGCAGGAGCAGTGCAGAGCAGCCGCCCAACAGGCAGAACCAAATAACTGGGATATCCTGAGTTTAAGACCTCGGGGGACTCAGGCCACCTGTCAGCCATCTGTGAGCAAGAACCCCGCAGGACAGTGATTCAGGTATCCCAGTCGCTGGGAAATAGCCTTACAACCCCACAGGAGGGTCAAGCACCAGCTAGTATCTACAGGACCAACTAACACCAGAGTTAACCAGATGGCAAAAGGCAAACGTAAGATCGCTACTAACAAAAATCAAGGCAATATGGCGGCATCCGAACCCAGTTCCCCAACAGCAATAAATATTGGATACCCCGAAACACCAGAAAAACAAGACTCAGATCTAAAATCACTGGTCAGGATGCTGATAGAGGAACACTTAGATAAATCTCTTAAAGTAATACATGAGAAAATAGATCAAAAGCTAGAAGCCATTGCAAGACAAACACAATTAAATCCCACATATCTCAACACACCAGAAAAACAAGACTCAGATCTAAAATCACTGGTAAAGATGCAGATTGAGGATCACTTAGATAAATTTCTTAAAGTAATAGAAGAGAAAATAGATCAAAAACTAGAAGCCCATACAAGGCAGACACAAAAATCACTTAAAGAAATCCAGGAGAATATAGAGCAAAAAATGAATCCCAATAAGGGGGAGAAACAAAAATCACCTAAAGAAATACAAGAGAACATGGGTCAACGAGTAGAAGTCATAAAGGAGGAAACACAAAAATCCCTTAAAGAATTACAGGAAAACACAAACAAGCAACTGAAAGATCTGAGCAAAACCATACAAAATCTAAAAACAGAAGTAGAAACAACTAAGCAATCGCAAAGGGAGACAATGTTGGAGATAGAAAACCTTAGGAAGAAATCAGGAGTCATAGATGCAAATATCAACAATAGAATACAAGAGATAGAAGACAGAATCTCAGATGCTGAAGATACCATAGGAACCATGGATTCAACAATTAAAGAAAATGCAAAATGCAAAAAGCTGGTAACCCAAAACATTCAGGAAATCCAGGACACAATGAGAAGACCAAACCTAAGGATTATAGGGATAGATGAGAATGAAGATCTACAACTTAAAGGGCCAGCAAATATCTTCTACAAAATTATGGAAGAAAATTTCCCCAACCTAAAGAGAGAGATGCCCATGAATATACAAGAAGCCTATAGAACACCAAATAGACTGGACCAGAACAGAAATACTTCCCGTCACATAATAATCAAAACCCCAAATGTACTAAACAAAGAAAGAATATTAAAGGCAGTAAGAGAAAAAGGACAAGTAACATATAAAGGAAGACCTATCAGAATTACACCAGACTTCTCACCTGAGACCATGAAAGCTAGAAGATCCTGGGCAGACCTCATGCAGACCCTAAGAGAACACAAACTTCAGCCAAGACTACTATACCCAGCAAAACTCTCAATTGCCATAGATGGGGAAACCAAGATATTCCACGACAAAACCAAATTTGCAAGATACTTATCTACAAACCCAGCCCTACAAAGGATAATAGGGGAAAAATACCAACACAAGGGGGGAAACAACACCCCAGAAGAAACAAGATAGAAACCCCATCTCATCCAACCCAAAAGAAGAGAACCACTCAAATACAAATAATAATAACAATTCCCAAAATGTCAGGAAGTAATAATTACTATTCCTTAATATCTCTTAATATCAATGGACTCAATTCCCCAATCAAAAGACACAGACTAACAGACTGGATACGGAAACAGGACCCTACATTTTGCTGCATACAGGAAACACATCTCAGTGTCAAAGACAAACACCACCTTAGAGTAAAAGGCTGGAAGACAGTTCTACAAGCAAATGGTCCCAGGAAACAAGCTGGAGTAGCCATTCTAATATCAGATAAAATCGACTTTCAACCTAAAGTCATCAAAAGAGACACAGAAGGTCACTTCCTGCTTGTCAAAGGGAAAATCCACCAAGAAGAATTCTCAATACTGAACATCTATGCGCCAAATGCAAGGGCACCCTCATTCGTAAAAGAAACTTTACTAAAGCTTAAAGCACACATCACACCTAACACAATGATTGTAGGTGACTTCAACACTCCACTCTCCTCAATGGACCGATCAGGAAAGCAGAAACTAAACAGGGACACAGTGAAACTAATTGAAGCTTTGGACCAATTGGATTTAACAGATATATATAGAACATTCCATCCTAAAACAAAAGAGTATACCTTTTTCTCAGCACCACACGGTACCTTCTCAAAAATTGATCATATAATTGGTCACAAGACAGACCTCAACAAATACAAGAAGACCGAACTAATCCCATGTCTCCTATCGGATCACTATGGAGTAAAAGTGGTCTTCAATAGCAAGAACAACAACAGAAAGCCCACATACACATGGAAACTGAACAATACTCTACTCAATGACACCCTGGTCAAGGAAGAAATAAAGAAAGAAATCAAAGACTTTTTAGACTTCAATGAAAATGAAGGTACGACCTACCCAAATCTCTGGGATACAATGAAAGCAGTGCTAAGAGGAAAACTCATAGCCCTGAGTGCCTCCAAAAAGAAACTGGAAAGAGCATACACTAGCAACTTAACAGCACACCTGAAGGCGCTGGAACAAAAAGAAGCTAACTCACCCAGGAGGAGTAGAAGAGAGGAAATCATCAAACTAAGGGCTGAAATCAATCAAGCAGAAACAAAGAGAACCATACAAAGAATCAACAAAACCAAGAGCTGGTTCTTCGAGAAAATCAACAAGATAGATAAACCCTTAGCTAGACTAACCAAAGGGCACAGAGATAGTATCCAAATTAACAAAATTAAAAATGAAAAGGGGGATATAACAACAGAAACAGAGGAAATTCAAAAGATCATCAGATCCTACTACAAAGGCCTATACTCAAAACAACTGGAGAATCTGGAGGAAATGGACAATTTCCTAGACAGATACCAAATACCAAAATTAAATCAGCATCAAGTAGACCAGCTAAACAGTCCCATAACCCTTAAAGAAATAGAAGGGGTTATAGAAAGCCTCCCAACCAAAAAAAGTACGGGACCAGATGGTTTTAGTGCAGAATTCTACCAGACCTTCAAAGAAGACTTAACACCAATACTCTTCAAACTATTCCACAAAATAGAGACAGAAGGGACACTGCCCAACTCGTTTTTCGAAACCACAATTACGCTGATACCTAAACCACAAAAAGATCCAACAAAGAAAGAGAACTACAGGCCAATTTCTCTTATGAATATAGATGCAAAAATACTAAATAAAATTCTTGCCAACCGAATCCAAGAGCATATCAAAACGATCATTCACCATGATCAAGTAGGCTTCATTCCAGGAATGCAGGGATGGTTCAATATACGGAAATCCATCAATGTAATCCACTACATAAACAAACTAAAAGAAAAAAACCACATGGTCATCTCATTAGATGCTGAAAAAGCATTTGACAAAATTCAGCATCCTTTCATGCTAAAAGTCTTGGAAAGAGCAGGAATTCAAGGCCCATACCTAAACATAGTAAAAGCAATCTACAGCAAACCAGTAGCCAACATCAAAATAAATGGAGAGAAACTTGAAGCAATTCCACTAAAATCAGGGTCTAGACAAGGCTGTCCTCTCTCTCCATATCTTTTCAATATAGTACTTGAAGTTCTAGCGAGAGAAATCAGACAACATAAGGAAGTCAAAGGGATACAAATTGGAAAGGAAGAAGTCAAAGTATCATTATTTGCAGATGATATGATAGTCTACTTAAGCGATCCAAAAAACTCCACCAGAGAACTTCTACAGCTGATAAACAACTTCAGCAACGTGGCTGGTTATAAAATTAACTCAAGCAAATCAGTAGCCTTCTTGTACTCAAAGGACAAGCAGGCTGAGAAAGAAGTTAGGAAAATAACACCCTTCACAATAGCCACAAACAACATAAAGTACCTTGGCGTAACTCTAACCAAACAAGTGAAAGATCTGTATGACAGGAACTTCAAGTCCCTGAAGAAAGAAATCGAAGAAGACCTCAGGAGATGGAAAAATATTTCTTGCTCCTGGATTGGCAGGATCAATATAGTAAAAATGGCCATCTTGCCAAAAGCAATCTACAGATTCAATGCAATCCCCATCAAAATCCCAAATCAATTCTTCATAGATCTAGAAAGAGCAATTCTCAAATTCATCTGGAGCAACAAAAAACCCAGGATAGCTAAAACTATTCTCAACAATAAAAGGACTTCTGGGGGAATCAATATCCCTGACCTCAAGCAGTACTACAGAGCAATTGTGTTAAAAACTGCATGGTATTGGTACAGCAACAGGCAGGTAGATCGATGGAATAGGATTGAAGACCCAGAAATGAACCCACAGACTTATGGTCACTTGATCTTTGATAAAGGAGCCACAACCATCCGGTGGAAAAAAGATAGCCTTTTCAACAAATGGTGCTGGTTCAACTGGAGGTCAACATGCAGAAGAATGCGAATTGACCCACTCTTATCTCCTTGTACTAAGATCAACTCCAAGTGGATCAAGGACCTCCACATAAAACCAGACACACTGAAACTATTAGAAAAGAAACTTGGGAAGACCCTGGAGGACATGGGCACAGGGGTAAAGTTCCTGAACAGAACACCAATAGCTTATGCTCTAAGATCAAGAATTGACAAATGGGACCTCATAAAATTACAAAGTTTCTGTAAGGCAAAGGACACTGTCAGAAGGACAAAACGGCAACCAACAACGTGGGAAATGATCTTTACCAACCCCACATCCGACAGAGGGCTAATATCCAATATATACAAAGAACTCAAGAAGTTAGACCCCAAAGAACCAAATAACCCTATCAAAAAATGGGGTACAGAGCTAAACAAAGAATTTTCACCAGAAGAAATTCGGATGGCCGAGAAACACCTTAAGAGATGTTCAACATCATTAGTCATCAGGGAAATGCAAATCAAAACAACCCTGAGATTCCACCTCACTCCAGTCAGAATGGCTAAGATTAAAAACTCAAGAGACAACAAGTGCTGGCGAGGATGTGGAGAAAGAGGAACACTCCTCCACTGTTGGTGGGATTGCAAAATGGTAAAACCACTCTGGAAATCAGTGTGGCGGTTCCTCAGAAAATTGGGCATGCCACTCCCAGAGGACCCTGGCATACCACTCCTGGGCATATACCCAGAGGATTCCTCTGCATACAACAAAGACACATGCTCCTCTATGTTTATAGCAGCCTTGTTTATAATAGCCAGAAATTGGAAGGAGCCCAGATATCCCTCAAAGGAGGAATGGATACAGAAAATGTGGTATATTTATACAATGGAGTACTACTCAGCAATTAAAAATAATGAATTCATGCAATTTGTAGGTAAATGGTTAGATCTGGAAACTATCATCCTAAGTGAGCTAACCCAATCACAAAAGAATACACACGAAATGCAATCACTGATAAGTGGATATTAATGAGCCCAGAAGCCCTAAATACTCAAGGCACAATTAGCAAGTCAAATGACTCTCAAGAAGAAAAAAAGGAGAGGACCCTGGGCCTGTAAAGATTGGATCCATTATTGTAGACCCAGAACAGAGAAATCGTGGGGGGGGGGAAGAGTGGGGAATAGCATGGGGGGGGAGAGGAATTATGGGACATATGGTGGGGGGTAACTGGGAAAGGGGAAAGCCTTTGGAATGTAAACAAAGAATATAGAAAATAAAAAAAAATTAAGAAAAAAAAAAAAGAGTCATAGGCCAAAATTCCAATAGGAGTCACTGTGAATTGCTTTCCAAAGTTCCTAGTTTATTGTGGTTACAGGGTACTTGGTTCTGGGACCCACTGTATCTCTGGGGATAGAATGAGGCTCCGGCATTTCTATCTTTCCTATATTTATTGTAACAACATTAGGCAAGGCCGTGCTCTAAATGACTCCATACTATGTAAACAGTAACTTATCATGCTATGTCTTGCTCTGAAATACTCCATTTTGCAAGGAAATTTGACTCCACTTTGAGGACAGAAGATGGCAGTGCGCCTAGATGGATACCTGCAGTGACAGCAGCAGTGAGCCACCCATGCAGTGAAAAATGATGACTTATTTCCAAGAATAGAAAATGTGGCATCCTATAAATTTATTGGGGTGCAGTTAGACCAAAGAAGCACATGGGTGTATTAAAAGTACACTCAGAGAACCAAGAGATCTTGGATAAAACTTGGAGATTCTTTTCCTTGGTCAAAGTTCCACAGAGAGACTCAAAGACAGGTTTGGGTAAGTCTCTTTTAATAACACTGTGCATAACACAGACAGGCTCTAAGATTTAGATCTTGATAGCAATAGTAGCCCATGTGAGTAAGGAAACATCTTGTTCTTGTAAGTTGTTAATGAGCAGAGGTCTCTAAGTTAATATATAGTTTATGACTGAAGCTGCAAATGACTGGCAGGTGATAAGGGTGTGGAATTACTATTCAAACAGTCTTGGGTCCTAGGCAATCAGAGCCTGTACTTGCTTTCCTGCCATTCTAGGTAACCTGAAGAACCTGTGTGCTCTAAGGATCACAGCAGAGACTCCTGAGCTCTTTTTCTAATAGAGGGAAAGATCCAGTTTGCAGGGAGCCTGGCTACTTCCCTCCAATGCATCAGCACCTGACCCTGTGCAAGAAACAGTTTTGAATGTCTGTCAGCTAACAAGAAAAAGAAAATTATTGGACCCACAAAACCAAGAAAAGAGGCATATCATCTCCTTTACCTGGATCCCGTAAAGAGGTGGAGACCAGGCCCTGAAGTCACCATGGATGGTTTTCAACAAGAGTGTGTGTCAAAGACCATCAGCCAGGGTATTCTTGGCTATCTTCTAGTTTTCAGGTAGGCTTCTGTCCTTGGCCTATTTGAATAATATCAGTCCATGTACTTGTTTACCTGTTTGAATCCATCTAACCCATTTTTCATCTAGTTGTAGTAGTACCCATTTTTCTCTGCAGCTAGACTCCATTCTGAAACTTCACTCACAAGCCTTTATACACAGTCTTCCCACTCACGGCCACCATTTCTTCTCAGGCTTTCCTAGCTCTGTTTGTTATTGTATCAGTATAGGGGCTGTTACATTCCTATCAGACCCCAAGGTGTTGGACTTCCCTTCCTTTTTTAAACTCCTTGACAGTCCTGGCCTCTTAGCCCTTTCTATTACTCTAACACTGACACAGAGACACCTTTTCTGAGTACTATCAAATGTGTGATCAAAGAGTTAGCATTAGCCATTTTCTGTAGCTACTCAGACCTTGGAATAGAAACTTAGGCTACCCCAGACAAGTGCTTGTTTGCTATCATGGTTTGTGCTGCTGTTTCTCAGGGTCTTGTATGAATCAGCTTTTTGCCAAATCACAAAATCACATGTCCTTGGTGATTTTTGTCTCTGAGTCCTTTAAATTTCTGGGAACTAGCTTCTTAAGGACCAAAAGAGTTTGGGATGATGTCTTTTATTAGGCAACTTTGTTATTTTAGCTATAAGGAGGTCAAAATTGTCAGTGACCTACTTTATCATTGTTAATTGGCCCCACTGATCACACCCAGGAAAGATTCTTTCATTCAATACTTTCCATTGAAAAATGTTTTGAGTTAGAGAAAGGACTGAATGAACTGAAGGGGTTTGCAACCCCATAGGAAGAACAAAAATATCAACCAACTACACATCCAAGAACTCCCAGAGACTAAGCCACCAACCAAAGAGTACACATGGAGGGACCCATTGTTCCAGCCATATATGTAGCAGAGGATGGTATTGTCTGGCATCAGTAGGAAGAATGGCCCTTATTCCTGTGAAGGCTCTTTTCCCCAGTGTAGGGGAATGCCAGGGCAGTGAGGTAGGAGTGGGTGGGTGGGAAAAGGAGCACTCTCATAGAAGCAGGGGGAGGGGGGATAGGATAGGAGGGTTCTGGAGGGGAAACCAGGAAAGGGGATAACATTTGAAATGTAATACATAAAATATCCAATAAAAACGAAAGAAAAATTTGTTTTGCTAGGACACAGTAAGTTCAGACTAGTAACCAGAATGATGTAATTTCAAAGGCCAAGGCCTAACAGTATTACTGAGGCAATGGAGGGCTCACAAATAGGGGCCTGTCATGACAGCATTCTGGATGACCCAACAAGTAGCTGAAAGAGTCAGATTCAGATATTTGCACCCAACCAATGGACAGAAGCAGCGAATCCCTCCTGTTGAATGAGGGAAGGCTGAATGATACTGAGGGTGACCTTGTGGGAGGACCAGCGGTCTTGATTAATCTCAACCCCTGGGATTTCTCAAACACTGGACCACCAAACAGACAGCATATACCAGCTGATATGAGGCCCCCAGCACACATACAATTGACGACTGCCAGATGATCTGTGCTCATTCAGAGATGATGCACATAACCCTCAAAAGACTGGAGGTCCCATGGAGAGGTCAGGTGGGGTGGGGGATAGGGTCATCCACATGGAGACAGGGCAAAGGGAAGGAGGTATGGGATGTGGAAAAGTCAGAGGGTGGGCAGGGGTTCGCCAGGTGGGGAATAAAATATGGAGTGTATAAAATAATTAATAAAAATAAATATTTATAATGTGAAAAATGGCCAGGTGAAAGTGACATTCATACCCAACATAGCCAAGTTCTATGAGAAAATATTTCTGTACAAATTTTTATTGGAGAATCCTAGGTAAAAAGGTTAATATGGATGCAGGAGATCTTTCCTAAATCAGAATGCTTCCAGAATTTGCTTTTCTGTGGTTACTCTTTACCATGTCCTGGGTACAAGGTCAAGGTCCAACTGCTATATGTAAATCAAAGAAACTTCTATAGGTGTACCTGCTTAGCCTGCCTGTTGGGAGTCATCCTGACATGCTGACTTTCAAAAGGGCCACTTAGAGGCAGAGCAAGGCAAGGCAGATGCAGATCTGACAAATAGGAGAGCCTTCAGGAGGACAACTATACTGCCTTCACCCCAGAATCACCGTAATTCTTACTTACTCATTTTAGCACATATAGGTGAACTATGTCTACAGTCCAGAAGCAAATGCACACCAATGAAAGGAGAAAAGAAGGAGGCAAAGTAAAGGTACAACTTTTATAATTGTTTTTATGATTTACAAATCCATTTAATCCATTTCCCATGATCCCTGCACCCATTTTCTTTCCTGGAGGAATCATTTTTTTCTCTGCAAGTCTTCAGTTGAAAAGCTGTGTCATTGTGTTCATAAGTAGTTTTCTACTTAGTGAACCCATATCTTCATTCAGTTTCCTTAGTCTCATTGCACATATGCCCTCTGTCATCTTAATTCTACCCACTCAAATGTGAGCAGGCACCAGTGTCTTCCATACAGATGCCATTTCTTCATACTTTCCTCCTTCAACATCACAGCCTAGGAATTGCACAAAGGCGGTGACTGACTGGGGAAATGGTGACAGCCATTCTGAATTCCAGACTTAGCTTCTCATTGACTGGGGGCTTGAAGGTAAATTTTTGGAAAAGAGAAGTAATAAAAATGAACAGCTCAGACCTGGCCAGTTGTTCTCCAAGACAAGCACGCTTTCCTGTAAAACAAAACAAAACAAAACAAAACAAAACAAAACAAGCAAACAAAAAATGAATTTATTCAGCTGTCACTGGTATGTGCAGGGACTGGTCTCTACCATTCACAGAGTTTGAGTGGACACTGGAATTCAAGCCCCATAAATTACTTATTTATGTCTAGCATCTGCCTTGCCTTCTCCAAACCCAGGTGGTAAAAGTCCAGGATCACAAATTGAATGTCTCAGGGATTAAGTCTTTCTGAGAAAGTGTTGCATAGGAGAGTCGGAGAAGGGGTGGGAGTTGACTGGGAGTGGGTGAATAACTCAAGTGCTTTTCAAACTCACTTAGCAAACATAAGCAATAGAGCAGATAACGGTGCAACAAAAAATCAGAAGATACTTTTTAACCTTTAAGAGCAGATGCTACAGGCAAAACTGTTCAGGAACTGTGTGTTGCAGTAGTGCAGATACCATAGTGTGTGCCTGTGTGTCCAAGCAACATGTTTACCTCATCTCTGTTTCCTTTGTTTTCATCTTATTAAGTATGTTAGGCATATGCTAAAAGAGTCAAAATCAACTCCTTTGTAAATTCCCAAGATTCTTCTAGAAGAATTCCTGTCAGGACAAAACATGACCTCAAAAGTCAGGAACCTGTGCTTGGCAGCAGGCTCCACCAGACACCACTGTGCGACTGACTAACCACTCATTTTCATAGGGCTAAATCTTTCTTGCTTGACAAACATGCAAACAGCCTGTTTCCTGCCATGGCTCCACGGCTGGCAGTATTCATACTTAGCCCGTGGGGATGAACATGCATTTAAAAGGATATAAACAAGGGATACTCTCCTTTGAAAGCTTTAGAATAAATCAAATAACAAGTCCAAGATCAAGAGTCAAAATAAGCCTTTCTTCCTTACAAATGCTTCATGTCAGTTATGCTGCAATAGCAGACAGCTAACCACCACTGTCTGGTTAAAACTGTGCCTGGGCCATTTCACATCACAGAACACACTTTAATTCCATCAGTGCTAAAATGAGAGAAATGATCCAGGCTTTTGTCAAGAGTTATTTCCAAGTACTTTCATGTATTAAGGTGCACAGACTCTTGTTAGCATAAAGATGCCAGTGCTTTTGGTCTATAGACATGCAAGAGTTGAAGTTTCAAGAAGGATTGTGCCATCTGTTTTAATACTGCCTAGGAAATAACCCAATGACTACTTATATTTGTCAAGAGAAAAGTAGCTGATATCTGAATTTCCTTCGTACAGGGACGGTGCACATAGAAAGTTGAGAGAAAGTAGGTAGAAAAGTAGACACGTACCAAAAATCAGAGTGAGGTAGAAAATACTGATACCTTGTAGCACAATGGTAATCCATAAGACATTTTAGGTTTCTACATTCTGCTCAGTTTAACTGGTTTTCATTATGACATACTAGTGTAAACATCTTTAGACAATAGTATTTTTTCCACTCCATCAGAAAAAGATGTTGAGAGCAAGTCATATCTCATCGCCCCCTTCTATAAGTTCCATATTATGTGTATTGTTTCTCCAGTGCTATTCCAATCAAGAACTATAATAGTTTTACTCCCCTCAAGTTCTAGGTGGATTTGTGGCTTCACTATGTCACCATAATACAGTGGATGTAATGATGTGATAATATGTACTCTGGGCCTTACCAGGCCTGTGTGTTTGTGTCCTCCTTTGGGATATTATCACTACCTTATAAACAGACAGCTGGTTTGCCAAAGGGAACCATGGAAATAACACTATTTTTTCAGGTGAGGTCATGGTAGATTTTCATGTAATCAGCTCATCGTTCACACATGTAAGATTCACTTATGTCACCTGTATACATGTGAATAATACCTTAAACTAATAGATTAAGGCCTCTTGTTATACAGCAAGACACTGGTACACCCTAAATCAGTGAATCTTATAGTAAATGGAACTGTAACCCAGGAGGTGAGTTATAATATAGTTGTAATTGAGATCAGGTCTAGAAATAGCCCAAGTGTGCTAATACATATTCTTGGAATATTTTGGGTTTCACTATAGAAATAAGGAAAATACCAATCCATTTTTCTCTCCAATTATGAATGAACAGGTTGGAATGCATGAGACTTGTTAATGAAGTCTGTAATTAAGAAGGTAAAAATTAATTCCTAATAGCAGGTACTGGTAAATTACTTTGTGTTGTTCTTTTTATTTTAAAGCTAATGAAGATGGGGAGATATTTTCTTATTGTGGGAAAAGTGAAGTGCCTATAGGAAGGAGACATTCAAACTAAGAAGAAAAAAATCTACTTCTTTGTCTCTTGCCTCAGAGGCTTTTTTCTGCCTTTTTGGTCATAAGTGTCTTACAATCCCTGTCACCACAATTATGGCAAACACCAGATAAAACATCTGTGGAGTGCATGGAGAAACATAGTCCCTTCATTTCAGAATTCATTGTCAGAATTAAGAAACAAGAAAAGTTTTATTAGTGAAAATAGCATGCCAGAAACTGAGTGCTGTGATATAAAAGTTGAAATTAATTAACTGAAAAGACTAGCATTTTCATTCCTTATACCACCAGTTCTATGAGTGAATAATATCAGGTGAGGACTTTTATATTTTTACCATATAAACTCATCTACTAGATTTTAAATGCAAAACTAACATAACAGCAATATAAGGACTTGCCAGAGACTGTACCTAGAGTAGAATCTCATTTAGTTTGGATGGTGTCACTGAGAATTATTATTTCATGTGTCCATTTTGATAAGCAGAGAACCCCTCTGCATGGCATCTCTCAATGTCTTTATTAAAGCTCAAGTTTATTTCCAAATGAGAGAACACCTCTTTAAAATAATGTGAAAAAACTCAATAAAAATGGCAGCTATCCAAGATTTTTTATTTTGGTTTGGTTTTTTGTTTTTTGTTTTGTTTTTGTTTTTGTTTTTTTTAGTTTGTTTTTGTTTGTTTTTAACAAGAGTCAATAGACTAGGTCTCTGTTCTGAGTGTTGGGATAAACATATGCAAGGAAGCTGAAACAGTGGTTGTCCAAAGATGTGATGGTACTAAGTATTCTGATATTCAAACACTGCAATATTAGGCCATATACTCTGAATAGAAATATAATCACCAAACCAGCTACAAATCCCAATTCTATAATGCTGATCTGTCTAGAAAATATACTGTTGCAATTTTGTAGAAGTAAGCAACCACTACCTGGTTGGATTTAAGGCCCACTCCATGATATAGAATCTATACCTGACACTTCTTGGGTGGTCATGAACAATAGACTAAATAGGCCATAGGCCTATAAGAAAAAGTAAATACTATTGTTCTGTTAAAAGAACATAGCAATAAAATAACTCCTTATAATATTCTGTTATCCCTATATGTAAGTGCCTTCCTCAACCATCGTAAGAGAAATATCCTTGTGTAGTAGATGGGAACTAACATAGAAACTCACAACTGGACAGAGTGCAAAGACTAAAAGATTTTGAAACACTCATTCCTAAATGGGATGTCTTCATCAAACCTCTTCCCTCAGGACTCAGAGCTCTATTTGGAAGTGGAGACAGATTACAGGAGGAAGAAGAGAGAAATGACTCTCAGGAAACAGTGTCAACCACAGGACTGATGGGTTTATAAACTCACAGAGTCTGTGGTAGCATGCTTATGTCCTGCACAGATTCAAGCCAGATTGGGTCCCAGCACTGAGAGGGGGAGGTGGACACAGTCTCTCAGTCTTAAGCAAAAAGCTATCTACAATTGACAGCCTCTTGCAAAGAACACATTAGTTTGTTTCAATGGAATTTGATTGAATCAAGCTTAACAGTAGGTTCCATGCCAACAGTAGATGGCCAAGGCAAAATGAGCTCAATGAGTATTTTTGTAAACATTTTGTTTCATATTGCTTTGTTTAGGCTATTTTTTAAGTCTTTCTTGTTATTGCCTTATAGTAGTGCTTTGTTTTTATAATATGATTTCCTATTTTTATGGGTTTTGGTGTTTGTGTGTGTGGGGGTGTCTGTGTGTGTGTGTCTGTGTGAGCATGTGTTTCTTTTGTTTATTTCCAATTCTTTGTTGTGCCTCTGTGTGTGTTTGTATGTGTGTGTGTGCTGCCATGTTTTCTTATTTTCTAAAGAGACTAAGAGAATGAAAGGACATAGAGTAGTTGAGAAGGTAGGAAGAACGATGGACAATGGAGAAATTGGAAGAGAGGACACTGTGATCATAATAAATTATGTAAAAATGTTAATAAAAAAAGAAAAAGCCAGGCGGTGGTGGCACATGTCTTTAATCCCAGCACTTGGAAGGCAGAGTTCAAGGCCAGCCTGGTCTACAAAGTGAGTTCCAGGACAGCCAGAGCTACACAGAGAAACCCTGTCTCAAAAAACCAAAAAAGGAAAAAAGAAAAAAGAAAGATCCACATGGACATGCTCATCTGGAGACATCCCAACTAGAGCACAGAACTGGAGTAAAGAAAGGAAGGAAAGTGCATGGAGGGGGTTTGAATTCTCTCCTGCACATCACAACTCACCCATTGAGAATGGCAGAAAGGATTCTCTCTTCTTAAACTGACCATTCTCCAAAAAGTGCTCTGGGTTGAAGGTATCTGGGGTGGCCCACTCGCTAGGGTCCCTGTGCAGTGCAGTTAGGTTGGTTAGAACCATGGTACCCTAGAAATGACAGCATAAAGATATTTTTGTCCATTTTTTATTATATATTTTCTTTATTTACATTTCAAATGTTATCCCCTTTCCTGGTTTCCCCTCCAAAAAGACCCTATCCCATACCTCCTTCCCCTGCTCAGTAAATGGCTAAATTATTTCAGACAATAGCAAACAAGTTGGGGAAAATGGCAAAGTTCAGACTGTCAAGTACCTCACACTATAAAGTTTGAGAATCACCTGTCTGTGTGGGAGTCTTCATTAAGTCTTTATTTTGTTCATAGAAGGAGCTGTTGCTCCTCACTCCAAATTGTCAGCATCACAGAGAAACAGAATTCTCTTCTACCAGCAGTCCTCATAGTTTATAAACAGGATCTTATAATTATATATAAGTCAGGTATCCCTAGTCCAGACTCAAACTTTGTGGGTGTTTAGAAAACATTCCCTTGATTAATAAATAATAATTACTATTCTGAATATAAGGTTATATATATGTAATCAATTTTTATAGTGAAAATCTATTTTCCTTATAGAATATGAATTGCGTTGAATGAATTTTATAGAGGCTGAAGGTTTAATTGGCTAGGTAATGTAATATGCTTGTACTGTGGTAGAAAGCAATGCCAGCATTGGAATAGGCCTATCTGTTTGACGGCCATGTTTCTCTGCCTCCTTTGAACATAGTCATTTATATTTCTCAATACAAAGAGAGTTGATATAATCTCTAAGATAAGGTTGGCTTGGTTATTTGAAGATAAATCAATGGACAGAAAAAAAATGCAAAGTGCATTGGAAAAATTCAGACCAAACTTCAAGCCATGAATTACTCAATAGTAAAGGGAATAGTAAACATTAGAGCAGCTCTCTGCTTCAGCAGCAAAGGTCTTTTACCACCATTATAGCAGAAAGATGCTGAGACATCCACTAGCAAACAAAGTCAGGTTTGGCCTAAATACTCTGGTCTATAAATCTTCCCTTCTAGACTCCTCGTAATAGATTTGAGTAGCCACTAAGACATATAGAAGGTTTTAGCAAAAAATAAACTTTCTTCCTATTGAAATGATTTCTTGGATCAGGAATTCACATCACCTTTTCTGTTTAGGTGCCCAAGATAATGGCTGAGATAAACTGGAGGATCTGAGGCTGGGAAAGTGGTTACCTTTGGCAAGTTAAATCCAGCCAACTTGGTGTCAACTGCCACTTCCCTGGGAACATTAAAGGGGATGATGTTGCCTATTCTCTGCACCTCGTGGATGACAGCATTGGTGTAGGGCATGGAGTCTCGGTCAGCCAGGTTTGGCTGTCTTCCTTGGCCAATCACTCTGTCAATCTCAGCCTGCATTTTTTCTGAATACAAAAAAAAAAAAAAGAAAAAAAAAAAAAAAAAAAAAGAAAGAAAAAAAGAAAAAAGAAAAGAAAAGAAGAGGAAAGAAAAAAACAAACTGGAAATTCTATTAATTTTAAAACGTTAATGCTTTTTTTCCCCTAACAATATAGAAGTTGTCCCTGAATACTCACCAGTTTTTCATAGTAGTGTCCAGGATACAAAGAAATAAAAGTTTCCTCAACCCTTCAAATAGCTATTTTATAAAACTGTCAATTTGATAACTTCCTTTGAGTCATCAACATAATCATAAAATTTATACACTGAACTAATTATCCCAGATATGCTCATATTAGTGTCTACAAACAAGCACCATTCATTGAATGGGCTAAAAATCAACATGAATATATTCCTTATATTCTAGACTTGAGACTCCACAGATCAAGGAGCTATAAGTTTTCTTGTCTGGTAGACAACAACTTTCTGTCTCATAGCTACCAAAGCTTTGCTGTATCCTCATGCCACCAAGGAGAAAGGAATGTTTCTGGTACTTCTTTTGGAAAGGCACTAATCTCCTGAACAATCACATTGAGAATTAGAGTTGAACATGAGTTTATCAAGGAGGACAGAAATATTCAGACTACAGCACATCTATAAGTCTAATTTCATAAAAAAATTTATCTGTGTGGACTGTAGACTGCAGTCTGCTGCTGGACACATCTTGATGAAGTGGCTTACACTCCTTAAGCTTCAATTTTCTTCTTGTGATTAGTAAGAATAAGTCTGCTTCATCTTGAGGTTGTTTTGAGGTTTACGCAAACATTTTATAGTAATGAATGATTGATTCTGCAAACTGTCTGTCAATACAACTCCTCTTTCTCAAAAGTAATAGAGATTGAACTAATTTTATTTGATTGGCAATAAATTTCAATTTAGATGAATTTGGAACTTTAAGCCCTTTAGTGTTACTTTACTGACGAAAATTGACTTGGGGGGGCGGGGAACCAGGAAAAGGGAAATGAAATGAAAATAAAGAATATAATCAATTAAAAAAAGAAAATTGATTTCATATAAAATTTATATAATATAAATTTTATTGCTATTGCAATGATGACTTTTGAGGCGGTATTCTACCTATATGGCTAGGCTCATCTTGAACCCTCAACACACCAGTTTCAGATCTGCCAAGTATTGAGATTAATGGTGTGGACCACCAATCATAGCCCTTCTCACCATTTTTACATGAATAATTTACTAGCCTTTAATATGTTCATATTGTTGTACATGTTATTGCTGAAACTTCATCTTACAAAAAATCCTATGCCCATGTTTCAAATAGTATTTTCCCTCCTTCTAAATTCTTGCTTCTGTGTGATGTACTATTTGACTATTTTTTCAGTTAGAAAGTTGAGTATTTATAAGTGGGGGCCATATTCTTTAACTTAGGGTCCTGAGTTAATGCATGGTCAAAATTTATTTTCTGGAGCTGGAGGGTGGCTCAGTGGTTAAGATCCCTTGCTTCTGCTGAGGACCTGAGCTTGTTTCCCATAAACATATGTAACAGCCATCTGTAACTCAGGTTTCAGGGATTCTGATGCTTTCTTCTGACTTCTACAGGTACAAGACAATCATGTAGTATACATACACAGGCAAAGCACTCATACACTTAACATAAAATAAATCAAAAAATTAAAAAGAACTTCTTATCACTGACTAAATTTTCATTTGATTTCATGTATATTCTGTACTTTATTTATTCATGGCACTTGGGTGTTCTGGTTTTTACCATCTCTTGACTACCGTGCATGTTATACAATGAACATGGATGTAATTGTATTATTTAAATTTATTGATATTTTTGTCATCTTATTTTTAGAAGTCAAGTCTATATTCTAAGTGAGTCAATTTTAAATAAAAAAAAATGTAGTCTTAGGACAGCTAGATGGCTAACAGGGTTGAACTACCTACTGACTCGAATTAATCTTTAGGATCTATATGGTGAAAGAGACACCTGATTCCTGCACGTTGTCCTATGACTTCCACACTCATGCCATGGCATTCTCCCACCTCCCTTTAAATGCAGACAAAAAGTTAAGTGTCATATTCAAAAAAATATATTTTAAATGATGATTCAAGATGCATATAGGTAAAGATAGATACATATTAAGTGCACATTTCACATTTATAAAGAAATAAAGTTTACCCTGGAGAGATAGCTCAGTTAGTAAAATGTTTCCTTTGAAAGCATGAAGACCTAAGTTTGGTCCCTAAAATCCACATAAAAAAGTCAGATGCCATGGCAAAAGCTTGTAGTTCTAATATGCTAGAGATACAGAGACAAGTCGACCCCCTAGGGCTCAGTGGTTATTTGTTGAATTCCAGGCCAATGAGAGAAGTTATCTTTAAAAAAACAAAAATGAAGTGAACTATGCTTCTGATGAAGTTGGTTTGTGTGGTTTTAACTCTATACATATACATGCATGCACAGAAAGTCACTCACCCGAAGACGAAATAAAGATTATGGACAAATTTGAAGTCAACATATTGATAGAACTCTTTTGTCTTTTTGGTTTTCAAAATGGACTAAATTGACTTTATAAATAAATAAACTGTGAGCTACAATTCAAAAATGAAATGTTTCATGATATATATATATATATATATATATACACATGTATATGTATATGTGTATATATACATATACATGTATATATATGTGTGTGTGTGTGTGTGTGTACACACACACACACACACACACACACACACACTCACACACACACACATATGGTCCTAACCAGCACCTGCTCAACTCTTCTAGACTGTAGAGGAAGAGAAATTATGAGACATCATTCTGTGTCATGGACAACAGACAGTGGAGAGATAATGAAGTAATATGTAAAGCTCAGTGATGGAGGAGCAGTGTTCATCTCTGGAGGAAAAAAGTGACAACAATTACACAGTCAGTAAATTCCTGGAGAAATGTAAGACACCTTAGACAGGCAGAGTCCTGAAGTATCTTTCTAGATTTGGCAGAAACTGGAACAGTGCATTTTTGGTAGATAGAAGACCCATTGACATGACTTAGATGTAAGAATAAAGACAGCAAGAAGGTAGGATGTATAACACAGGAATGCTACCATGCAGGGTGGGTGGGGCTAAGGACAGACAGAGAGGAGCATATCACATGACTCCAGACACCAAACTAGGGCGTTTGAAACAATGGCCAGGGCAAATTGGAATAAGCTACTAAAAAGGAAGGAGGGAATCTATGGATACTCTTAGGGTAAAGCCACTCTTTGCTGGAACCTACCACAGTGTCATTTCCCTTCTTTGCTTTGTTCTAGGTTCAATTCTTTGTGAGGTGAATCCATCATAATCCTGACAAGACATGTGGATAATGTATCCCTTTCCAAGGGCACATTACCTCCCAGGCACTCGACCTTTCCCCATCCCTCTATGATATCTTCTGGTCTCATCTGAACCATAGATTCCAGAAGCATAAATTCTACCTATTCCAGGTGCAGTCACCACACACTCACCTTGGACTTCTGGGTAGAGGGCCATGCAGAGGAGAGCCCAGCGAAGTGTTGTGGATGTTGTCTCTGTACCAGCAAAGAAGAGGTCCAGAGTGGTGCAGATGAGGTTTTCTTCATTGAAGCTTGTAGTAGTCTTGTCTGGGTACTGGAAAAGGCAGTGTGTGTTTGTTTATTCAGAGGTTTTAAATTTGAAAAGATTCACATAAAGTGATATTCCCTTTGACCACCTCATGAAGCACTTTCCTATCCCAAGTACTGCAAGCTGACCAAAGCATTATGGCATTTGGGTGGATGAAAATCACTACAATTATTTTCTTCTTATTAAACTTTAAAACCTTTATCCAGTGATAAGAAAATGGGATAGAAAAATTGGATTTGTCTTCTAGTATCAGCCACATCACTAAGTCAATATATGGGCTAGGGTACTCACTTGACATTTCTTTTTTGTCAGTTTGATAAAATGAGAATTAAAAAGACACCTTAACATGCCGTTGCCAATTATGTGAGATACCATAGGTACATAGTCAAGACTCGACCAATAATTTTGTTGATAGCAGAAAGAACCATATCAGCTCTCTTTGTTCACTGCTTCTCTGATCTGACTAGTGATCTTTTCAAGGTAAGACTTTTCTGATTCCATCAGCTATGTTTTTGTGTGATACAACATCATCTTTACCAGCTTCCTCTACAAGCATACATTTGCTAGAATTGCTCTTAATACTGATGGTCTAACACCTGTGTATGACAAGTTATTATTTGTCTTTTCCTCTGGAGATAAAAGTACAACATTGCTTTTTTTCTATATTATTCAAGGCAAATGAAATAAAAGAGAGGATGAAAAAAATACTATTCTGCTTCTGGTCAGGGAAGGAACCCAATTTATCCATGCTTACACCTCTGATCCAGTGACGCGGCCCAGTAAGAACGCTCGTGAGATCAAGGTTGTATAATTTGAAATATGGTTTGAATATATAATGAAATTTCAGAATTCCTACAGGCTCATGTTTGGATTTCTTGGTTTCTAGTCATCTGAAGTATTTTAGGACGCTCTATAACATTTGCCTGTAGGCTATACCTGGATGCATCCAGTCTCTAAGGGCAGGACCCTGAAAGTTACAATCAGGCTCCAGATCTTGCCTTTGTCCCTGCTTCTTAATGCATCATAATGTGGCCAGACTTCACCTTTGGCTTTTTGCTACCTTAAGCATATCTTCCCTGGCATTCCTTCTTTGCAGTGATGGATCCAACTCCCTGACACAGTGAACCAAAATAAATCTCTTTTGTGTTGTTTTGCCAGGTATTGTCATAGTGATGTGAAAGTAACAACCACAACAAACTGGCCACTTTCTAGCCTCTTGTGTATTACTTTTTCTGGGAGTTGGTGAGCCTCATCTGAACATTAAAGTTAAACTTTAGCATTCAGCTGTATTTGGTTTGGTCTTACAGTGGTGGGTGAAATGCAGTCAGTAACTGACCCTAGACCAACTTGTAACAAAACTGCACTCGGAAGCTTAATTGGAACATTCATTTATAATGCAGCTCATTCACATATGGATAAAAGCTAAGGGGGAATCATATAAAGATTGTATCTGGTATTATCACGGTCTCCCAACAAATGACTTGGAACTCTACTTTTAATGACCCTAATAATCCTAAATAAATGCTGGATACCTCATATGTTACTATATCATTTTCATTTAATTTCCCTGTAGTGTACTATTTAATTTCCATAGATGTACATCTATTCATTTCTGTGCATATTTCTTGATACTCCATAATAAATATTGTATATGTGAATAATTTTCAGAAACAGAGATTATAGTGAATTATTCTTATAAGAGAGAGTTCAAGGTTCAGAATCAAAAAGATGAAATAAAAAGATGGAAGCAGTGATTAGGGAGAAATAGATGCTACAGTTCTGGCATTGAGGATGAAGGAAGGAGACATAGCAAAAGGGATCTGTGTCCTATAGAACACAGATCGTGAGTTCTCACTACTGCCATACAAAACTTTCATGGCCAACAGGCATACAATGATCATACAGTACTGTGAAGGAATATATCTGTGTCATGTCAAACCAATACGCTCAGGGAAACACATTGTAGGATCAACAGAAAACCGTTAAGCTGCTGCTTCCTCTGCAAGCAGAAGACAAGACAGCAGGCATCTTGCCCACCTTTGCCATTTCCTTGAGGAAAGCATCAATGAAGTCTCTTGGCTCATCTGGATCCCAGTCTTTCCGGTGATTGTTAATAATATCAGAAACAAACAACTGCAGTTTTCTCCAGTTTCTGTAAAATGTTTTGTGTGATCCAGGAAGATAGTGAAGTATCCTTGGAAAGATATTGAAGAGCTGAGTGAGAAAAATAAGACAATCTCAGGGACACATGGTGTCACATTTCAAAATCAGTCTTGTGTTTGTCTTTGTGTCTTACGGTGGGATGGTTGAGGCATCTTGACTCCTGTTTCACTCTTTCTCTATTTAGCCCCACACTCCACAGACACTTCAATTTTACCTGCAAAGGATTTTAACACCCTAAATTGAATTCAAGAAGAAGTTCCAATTATAAGACTGGGTTCTTAAAAGAGAACATAAAATCAATTAATTGTATATATTCTTGTTAAAATAGGAGCCAACTAAAAGGCATGAGGACGGTACGGCAGACAGCACTGAGAACTGGTTTCTAAAGATGATGTGATATTTTAGAGAGGCCTAAAATAATTATTCCAGATCCTGGATATTTAAAGCTGTCAATTGTATTTAGATTAAATCATTTTGTTTTATGTTTTGCATGATTTTGGAGCCTGCAGAAGCCAGAAGAGAATTTTGGAGCCCCTTGAACTGATGTTGTGGATTATTGTGAGTCATTGTTCAGATGCTGAGAACTCAACTGTAGTCCTAGGCAAGACCAACTAATACTCGTAACTGAGTAGGCCATTTCTCTAGCTCCTACGATGATCAAATTTTGAGGCAAGGACTAAAGTAATAGAAAAAAGTTAAAAGTCCTCTTAATTTATACTTGGGGATGTTAAGTGAGAACATTTGATAATCTAAAACATGACAAAACTCAGATAATTATAAACTATAAAATAATTCCAAATTAGTCCTCACAATTTAATACTTTAAAATATTTACTTTATTTTTAATTATGTATATGGGGCCCAATTAATTCATGAGTTCAGGTGCCTCTTGAAGACAGAAACATTGGGTTTCCTGGAGTTGCAGACATTGTGGCCATCCAATCTGAGTGCTGAGAAACAAATTTGGAACTTCTTCAAAATCAGCCTGTGCTTTTAATTGCCTATCGATCTCTCTGGTTCCCTCATACTTCATTATTTCCAATAAAGGGAAATAAGTGTTCCAATAAAAAAGTAACCAGGGGCTGGAGAGATGGCTCAGTGGGTAAGAGTGCCGACTGCTCTTCCAGAAGTCATGAGTTCAAATTCCAGCACCCACATGGTGGCTCACAACCATCTGTAAAGAGATCTGACACCTTCTTCTGGTATCCGAAGACAGCCACACTGTACTTACATATAATAAATAAATAAATAAATCTTTTTTAAAAAAAGTAACCATTATTAAATCTGGTACAGCATTTATACCTAATTAATGTTGATTTAAAAGGAAATGTCCAGAAGCACATGAGAGTTTAAAAATTAAACCCAGTACGTGATTTTCTAGATGAAGACTGGAGGAAAGCAGAGCAGCCCATGTATATTAGATGAAATATCTTGAATGAGAGACAGAGTATTAGACAAAAAGAAAACTCCTAATTAAGAAGAGAGAACATTACATGTGTATTCAAATGTATTGTGAAAAATGACATAGTTGGAGTTCTGGATAATATGGTATGTTACAAGTTTCTCTTGGAAGCCTGCAACAAAGACAGACAAGACAAGGAGAGCAGACTCTATCCCGTAGGGAAATAGACAAAAAGCTTGGGCAACGCATGGAAGGAGTGAACAGATGCTTGAAAAGATGGAGAACAAGCAGTACTCTTGAACCAGGGAGTTCCCTTAAGTGGGAAGCTCAGAAGCCTCTTCTGAGAGTAGAAAGCTGGCAGCATTACCCACAGGACAAGCCCACAATCCCTAGAAGTGAAGCTGTTGATCATACTAATTCCTTTTGTTAATGGGTCCGTGGAGGAGAAAATCCCATATTTTTCATGATATCCAATTTGAAGGGGAGCAGCTGGGTGACAATTTGACAGAGAATCCATTGCTAAAATCTGACCCACCCAGAGGCCAGAAATTATGGAGCATACATGGGTCAGAGAATCTCAAGAGTTGTCTCTCACTGTAAACTTTGGGTAAGAGTAGATCCAGAGAGACAGGTATGGACAGAAGAGGAGCCTGATCCTAGCAGGCCTAAGTGTGGCTGACAGCAAGAACCAGAATCAGGCTGGGAAGTGGATAGGGAGACTCCCTACCCTCTGTGGACAGGAACAAAGCTCCTCAGCTGAGTATGGCCGTGGTGTGCTGCAGCTCTGAGTCTGAGGCCATCATGTTAAATGAATGCTGGCTCTCACTATTGCTGAACAAGAGATCTCTGAATTTACAAATTAGGAAGTTAGGAAGGAGATCTGAAGACCTAAACAGGGTGAAAATAGAATCCATGTATACTTGATAAAAAAGCTAACCAGAGGAAAATGAAAGCTATCTGGTTTGCTGAGGTGAAACAGTAAGTAAAATAATAGTGGCACATGTATGAGGATATCATGATGACAGCCATTGTTATTTCATTAATCTACATGGAAACCATTTTAAAACTATAAAGTTGACAGTACTCCATTGTACAAGAGATAATTCCTCTATTTTAGAAGGTAAGGTTAGCCCAGTAGATGGACTAACCAGCACAGACATAAAAGAGACATTGGGAGTTTGCTCCATAACTTCACGTCAGAAGCCGTAGTAATAGGACATGTATATCAGTGATGTAGGAGTGGATGTCTGCTAACCATTGTTAGAGCTGATTCACACGTACTCAGTGGTCATAATTATATTTTCCTACTGTTACATTATCTTTTAATTTTCAAAATTAAAGCACTTTTTAAAACAAACAGTAGTTTTTAAAATAATGACATGTCATTGATGCAAGGACAAATGGTCCATTGAGAACATATAATTTAAACACATATAAATGTGTATACTACCTCATGTATGTATATATATATATATATACACACATATATGTATGTATGTATGTATATCTATCTATCTATCTATCTATCTATCTATCTATCTATCTATCTATATATCTATATATCTATATCTATATCTATATATATATATACACATACATATACACACACACCCCAAGGTAGTAACACAACTTCTATGAGACATATGTGGGTAACATTAGTTGTTAATTTTCCTTCAAAACTGTCTTACACATATAGGAATATGACTGAAAAATCAGTCATCTGTGGGAAATGTTTGGAAGATACTAAGGATTGAAGGGACAAGAATTTGGACATAGATTTTCTCAGCTGGGGGTGAAGCTTGAAGAGCAAACTTTATGTTATAGTATTACAAGATTCACAACATGAAGTATTAATTGAGATAAAAGTAGGTTCCACTTTTGAACTTTTAGTTATTTGTTATGTGCTGATGCAAATCCAAGACAAAGAGTGACTGGGTTTGGATGAACACTCGTACCAGAATGTCCACTGCAATATTATTAACAACATCACAAGTCTGCAATCAACTCAAAAGCCCAAATATTGAGAAAGGATTATTACCAGAAAGTCACACATTTTGTCAATCTTAGTCTCAGTTAACAAAAACAAAAACAAAAACAAAAACAAAAACAAAACAAAACAAAACAAAAAAAATCCAGCAAACACAGAGGAAAATCCAAAAACTTGTGTTAGAAATAGGGTTGTTTTTCAACAACAACAATAGCATTCTCACATAAACAGTCATCCTCCAAATGCTGGTACTTTGTTTAAGTATTAGAAATATCATTTTCATGTACAAACTTTGCATATTATCAAAACATTGAAATCAATAGAGGTTTGAATACATTTGTATTAAATTCAACTTTATGACATTATATCTTAACTGTAAAAGCTCTAAAATGTAAAAAGAGGAGATTCCTGTTTGAATTAGTCCTGTTCTGATATCCTGAGCTACAAGAGTGCTTACCTGGCACATGATTGATGACTCCAAACACATAGCCTCATCCAGTAGCCTCAGCATCTCCTGAAACTGACTGTCCTGGTACTCAAAGCGTTCCCCAAAGGTGATGGAGCAAATGATATTAGAAACTGCCTTGTTGATATTGAAGTGAGGGTCAAAAGGCTGTCCTGGAGGTGGGGAAAAGAGAAAGTTGGGCCAATTAAAGATATTTATGTTTGTATTGTATTGTCTATAAATAAAATGATCTCTCAGCTGTCCCTTCCCCCACATAAATACTGGAAAATGCAGAGACTAGAATAATGGACAGGCTCTGGCCACAGCATACACAGGGCTAGCATGAACCAAGGTTTCTGTCAATGGCTGGAAAGTCAGATCGGTGACCAGGATTTAAAGTCGGCACAGTGACCCATTTTATTTGCTAGGCTACAGTCCTCTAGGTCAAGGTCATAGTTATAGTTCATATATAGTTCAGTGAACATAGTTCACTGTTCAATCTTCGTTGCCTAACCCGGAGCAGGCCCAGGATAAACACTTAGGCACATAATAAGAGTTTGTCCAACAAACATAAGGCCACAGCCTCCTGCACCTGCACTGTGAAATGCCTACCTGACTCATCTCTAAAGGCCTCCACAAGGTGATAGGCCTCCTCTTGTATTCGCTGCTCTAAGCTCTTCTTTCCTAGTCCGAAGTTCCTCAGTGTCATCAGGGCAAATCTCCTTTGCTCCTTCCATGTCTGGCCACTGGAGAAGATCAATCCTGGAAAAAAGGAGATTCTGCATTATAGCATTGAGAGTCATTTAAAATTACCTGAAGAACTGGATAGACATGTGCATGATGAAGAGAAGAAGGGTCAATATGGCACTTGGCAGCTATCTAGAGAGACAATCAAGGGAAACAATATTTACTGGTTACTTACAGCATCATTCCTTTACCATCCCTTTCATATTATGTGATTTAGTACTTTCAGAATATCCATGTGCTTATTAACAATTAATGTAGGCCCATTCTACCTGATGCAAAAGCTGAGACACAGGGATAAAGTATACTGTATAAAGAAATATAGTTAGCAGATAGCAACTTTTATTCACGTTTCAGTTTTCCAGATATGAAGTCCATACTCTAATCACACAAGTTTAGAAGTTAATGGTTGTTGGGAATTGGTTCTAATGCTTTGTCTTAATTCAGTTCCCAAATGCTGTGCTTCTAGACCTGAGGGTCCCTACCCCCAGCTGGCTTCGATTGGTAATAAAGAATTGCCTTACAGTCAATGACTGGGCAGGGAGATTGGGGGTGGGCAGGATTTTTGATTGTGCCAGCAAGGGACAGAAGGAGTGAGGGAGAAGAGAATAGCCAAGACTTGGAGTGAGAGAGATCGGATTTAAGAGCTGTGTGAGAAAAATCATCCGACAATGTAGGTGTGTATGTAGTGTGCATGACCTGCTGGGATCCAGCGCAGTTAACTCACTCACCGCTACACATGTTAAGTTGAATAACAGGAATACACTCATGGATAAGACACGACACATGATGTAAGAAATTTTTATGGGCAATGTTCTACCCAGAACAAACAGAAGAGAATGGATAAATGACTCAAGAAAGTAGGAAGAATGAGTGTCCCACACACAGAGTCTAGAGGCAAGGAGGAAGATCATTGTGGTGCGTTCGGCATCCACTAACTACCATATCACGTGCAGCACTGCCAAGCTTCTATCAGTTTTGTAACTTTCAGGGGAATCCTTAAATTCTTTTAACTGTTCTCCATGAAATAGGTTAATATGCTTGAAGTCTGATATCGACTTTCTGATTTTTAGATGATAATAAATATTCACACCAACCTGTTATATTATTGGCTAGAAGGCTAAAGACCCTTTATGCCATCACATTATTGATGGAGTATGAGGAGTTGTAAACAAGAAGAACATCATCAGGAGGAAGGTGACTCATCTATTTTTCTATGGCAGAGGGTTGGAGTGGGTAAAGGGAAATGAGAGCATACTGTGTCTGGTTGGACTCACTACCAAAGCATCAAGGGTTGGAGTTTAGGACACATGGCTTCTCCCAAACCTAGAAGGGAGACACTGTAAGTGCTCCTATGGGTGTTTTCATTCAGGAAATGTGGCATCCTGCTTCCTTTACAAATGACTGTTTATGGGAATGTTGTCAAGTTACAGATAGGGAAATTTACCATGTCACAAAAATTATAAAGCATGTCACATATTGATCAAGAAACTTACCATTGTTGTTAAAGAGTTGTTTTCGGAGAAGAGTGACTGGGCGATTCAGAAAATTGTGCTCCATTTGAGTAAAGAGTTCTTTGATTAAGGGCATGCCAGTTACAACCACTGAAGGTATATTAGCAAAATCCAGGCTTAGAACATTTCCATATTTCTTCACAAACTGAAAAAGAATTATAATAGTCACAATTGGGCCATGTCTGCATGTCTAGATATGGCCAGCATGTGTGCAGCCAATGGGACTCATACTGAGAGGTCTGTGAGGGCTGTGTGGGAGGAGAGGGAAGGAAGCATCTTCCTCTGTAGAAAAGTCTAGAAAGCTTTACTCATAATGCATTTAGCTCAATTTCAATGCACACTAAAACTACAAATTTCCCTATAGAAAATCCCAGTAAATTGAGCAAATCTGAATTAGGTATGCAGCTACCCCATGTCTCTAGAAGGCGTGTAGATATGTGTAACAATAAATAGACAAATTCTCAATCCTGAGGCATCCTGAATTCTAATTAAGGCAAAAATACAGTTTATATGATAGCCCAAAGGTCAAGGAAGGTCTGTATATGTTTACTGTAGTTTTAGAAACATCCCTGTTTAGCCAGAGAATAATGACCTCAAACATCCGCTAGTATAGAAGATTCCTGTGTAACTAACATAACTAATTCTGAGTGAAGTATGTGCATTTGTATGTGGAGGTGGCATTTTGATGGAATGAAAATGTTTCTCCTCTGCCTTTTATTTCTCCTCTCTACTATAAGAATTTCCTCCAAAAATATCATTCATGTATTCAGTCAATATGAATTAAATCAGCATTAATGTGTACCTAGACTAAGTTATGAGACCGTAAGTGTTTTAAATCAACTTTTCTATTCTGAAGTACCATGGAGGCCAGTTAAGAATATATCCCTATGTTTGTAATCTGCTACAGGCTGAAAGTATATCTTTAAAATTTGCTGTAGCAAACATGGAATTATTAATAAATTAATCTATCTGTTTAACCAGAAGAGACTGTGCCCTCTTCATACCCTGCTAGATATGGAAAGGGCACTAAAGGGCCGAGGCTGGGGTGGAGATTTCCCTGTACCCTGGAGTGACATGAGCATGTTGGTTCTCTGCTTCACTGTCTATGAACTCTTGGAGAAGTTGCTTTATCTTTTAAAACTTAGAACCTAGTTATGTAAAGTAAATAATTATCCCTCCCACATTGGATTCGGAAAGTAGAAATGGGTAAGTCACCCTGTTTTCTCATTTTAGGGACCCAGCCACCCTCCACACTTTTTGAAGAATTAGCAAGCTCTATATGCAAAAAGTCATGATGATGAGAAGGAAAGAGCAAGGTGAGTCTGGTCACAGATGGTACTCACTGTGGAATGGATCAGCACTTCTTTATGTCTTATTATATCAACTTTATAATTCCTCACCATAATGAACATTTTCCATCTTCCCAAAAAGACAAACAAGGTGTAAATAAAGTAATGTAGTCAAGAAAGCAAAGTTGTTCACTGACAGAGGGAATCCCCAGACATTGTGTAAGATTTGAGGAAAAAGACATGACCTTGAGATATCCAATGTCCTCAGAGTTTAGTGAAGCAGGCGTGAGCGTGAGAGATGGAGAGTTCAGGTGGAAGATGGAGAGGGAAACAGACAATCCAAGAAGTGAGTGTCCATGACGGTGTGGAGTGTGCAAGTTGGTGAAACCTGAGCTGAGTGACTGAGCACGAGCAGTACCAAAGCTTCTTCCCCATGTACACTCAAGAGGCAGCTTTTCGGAGACCCCACATCTGCCTTTTGTTCTTCTGAGTCATGTCTAGCTCCAACAGTGGTTTCAAAGAGAAGGACTCCAATCCTCATTTGTCATGTTTGTGTATGCACACCCTACAGAATTGTGACCACAGGGCCCCAGTCCTATATGAAACATTTCAAACAAATGTAGTGTTTTGGTTTCTTATGTACACATTACAATCCAGCCTATATGCAGCCTTTCTTTAATTTTAACCAAAAGTCCTGTTTTAAGTTCATTTCACCTCTAGCAAAACCTGTCCAGTGTTTCTACTAAGGACAGACTCAACAGCTGTATGCCATTTCTTCTAAAAAATGTAAGTAATGCACACATAGAAATATAGATCAGTTTTTAACTGATAGACTGTATCCATGAGTTTTTTAAGCCTTTCAAGAAAGATTTATGGCTCATTTATAATATTGGCAAACAAGTTCTAGGATTAAGTGAAAATCTGGCTTCAGTTAAGAGGGTCCTAACTGGTGATGAGTGCCATCTGCCACCTATGCTTATTCTTGAGGGAGAAATAGCATCCAAGACAGTGGTACTCAACCTGTGATCTGTGACCCCTTTCACAGTGGTTCCCTGAGACCATCAAAACAATTATGAAGTAGCAACCAAAAAATGTTATTCTTTGTGGTTCACCACAATATGAGAAACTGTGTTATAGAATTGTGGCATAAAGTTGAGAACCAGTGTTCTAAAAGTAGGTACCGAAGTTAATGTCATCTTCCCACAAGTACTGAAAGATTCAGAGTGAATGTTCCAAATAAAGAAAAGTAAGACTCCTAGGATTAGTGAGACATGGCATTGAGCCATAAATTCCAAGCAATATGACCTTGAAAGACTTTGCTGATTTTAAGTTCCTAAACCTAAGATGTGTCAGAGATACACAGAGAGAAGAGAGAAAAGTGTATTCCAATTTGCCCTGCCATCAGGAGAGGTGAGAAGGGCTGATAATGTGAACTTGTCTTACTTTTTAATATAAACTTTTAATTTTGAGAATCTCATACACAAATATGTATTGAAATCATTCCACCCCTCTTTCTTTACCTTCCAACCCCTTCAGGGTCATCCCTACTTCCTGTTTCTCAAATTCTTCTTTAATTAGTATTGATTTTATATCTATATCTATATCTATATCTATCTATATATATATATGTGTGTGTGTGTGTGTGCGCGCACGCATGTGTGTGTGCATGTGTATATATATATATATACATTACACACATATAACATATATATACATATGTACACACATGATTGATATATATATATTTATGAAATTAAAATATTCATCAATATTCAATTGTCCCAGAAAAACAGAAGGCAAGTATAGGCAACAACTTTTCCAGAAAAATAGTGTGTGTACACATGGGGGAGCGGGATATAGACAATGAAATGTGTGAAGAATAGCTAAAACTTCTCAATTTGACAAAATAAAAAAAATCTACATAAAAGATACATAAAATCTGCAAGGGAATCATATAAACATCATAATCAAATTGAAAGTTAAAATACAACAAATTGATAGCAGATGGGGGCGCATGTCACTTAGGGAGAAATTGGAAATTATTCCAATTACAGAATTACAAGGTTCAGAGTTAAATGAGAGACATCTAAAACTGTTAAGTACAGCAGATTGACGACCAAGTGTCCACAATCAGGAGAAAAACAGTGTGGGAATGAGTGGGCGACATTCTGAAGTGGGGCAATGCTAGGAATTTTCCTTCTGCCACAGACTCCTTTGAAGAAACAGGGAAAGGAAATGCTGAAGGTCAGGAAGGAAACTGAACATGAAAGGTCAAATAAATAAATAAATAAATAAATAAATAAAAGACCGATCTGTGAGAGGAGGGGTAAAGAGCAAAGACAAGAGACGTTTCTGCTTCTAAGTTTCAGCTGCACAGGGCACTGAAGAGCAGGTTAGTGCCTGATGTGGGTCAGATCTGATGTGAAGTCAGTGTGGGTGGAGACAGCACCTGAGACAGCTCTACCATTCAGGGGAGATAGGATCCTCTACTTTTGTAGTTGTTTCCCTTTCTGTGAAAAATAGTGTGAGCAAAGTCTCATCAGCTGCATGTGTGCATTAAATAACAACCGAGGTGCTTCTGGGAGGATGATGCAGGGATATACTAGAGCTGTGGTGGAAGAGTGAAGAGGAATAGAGAGGCGATTTTTGGAAAGTGTCCAAGAAACACCCAGGGAAGGCAGAAGAAAAGAAAAATAGCTGGGAACACAGAAGGAAAAATATGGGGTTTAAATCCTCAAATAGCGATAAATAATCAGCCATTGCCAGTCTTCACAAGTACTGGAAGTGACAGGGATGATCACACATGGCTGGAATCTTCAATATCTAAGCAGAGAAAATTACTGTAGATAACGAGACGCATTACACGGGAAGAACTTCCAGTCGTACATGTATACTATCTATACATAACAGTCTTCCCAGTACAAGGGGGAGAGCGTCAAGAACTGAGTGAAAAAACAGGCAGACTTCTACTGGAGCTGGAGACTTCCATGCATTTTCTCTGGAGTTGATAACGTCAGCAGGTGAGCAGACATCAAAAATGCAAAAGGACAAAATAAGACAAATTGGAGAACTGATATGTACACAGGTCAAGAGAACACACTGTTTAAAAAACAAAACAAAACAAAGCAAAAACAAAAAAACTGGACAGGTACTGTAACCAACATCTGGGACATCCCATTTCTTACACCAACATAACGTATTTATCAAGATAAATTATTGTGTATTATGTCACCAAATCTACCTTGGCACACTTAATTAAAAATCAGAGACAATATGTTTTCTTGCCATAAAATCACAGTGGGGATCTTTCAGACAGATAACAAGAATATCTGCAACTGTTTGTGATCTGAACACCCAATCTCTGGCTGGGTTAGTGGGCTGTCAGCATGACATATTGATTAACTATTTACCTACCGCCAGGTCCAATATTTAGTCCCAGGAAGTAGCAGGCACTGTTGCCTCTTCCTACCTGCTGAAGGGATAGGTGGGGCTGCTTGGGGTCCAAATGGAACAAGCAACCCAAGATGGGCAGGCGCCTTGGCCCTGGCGGGTAGTTCTTGGGGCGCCGGTTATGGAGGAAATCAGCCAGGAACAGAAAGGTGACAGCAGCCAGCAACAAAATCCGGAGATGGAGCGCAGCCCAAACAGCAGCCACTAGAGAGCCCACTGCGGCAAGCATGGCTGGTATCAGAGTAGGCTCTTGGGGGTGGGGGTGGGGGAGGATGAGAATCTGAACTGAGGCAGGTCCCAGGACCACTGCCTGTAGTTTTCAGAGTGAGCCAGGCCTGCGGTTACACTCCCTAGTCCCGACAGGGCCCCGCCCATCTCTCCCCGCAGACTCCCCCGCGCAGCTGCCTTAGGTTCAGCCCCTTTGGCCTGATTTATCTGCTCCCTAAGCCTCAACAGAGCTTTGTCCCCGCAGGGCTCTTTCACTTTCACCAAGGGCCCAAACAACTCCTTGGCCCCTCCTCAAGGCTCTCAGTCACGCCCCTTCCCAAGTTCCAGGCCCTCTCCGTCTTTGGAGACTCTTCCTATGGGGGTGGGGATGGTGTGGATTCCAGGAAGAAGCCACTTGAGCTTGTATGGGCTAGCTAAAAACCTTGCTCTTAAAGTCTTTCTCTCTGGTTCTCAAGCTTGTGTTTTACATGTAACCCAGAGAATATCATGTGTGTCTTGACCTCCTGTTTTATAAACAATCTTTTACCATTGACTGCAATTTTCAGAAACAAGAACAACAGTATCAGCCAATGGTTCCGGGCTGTTCGCCAGGGAGCGCTCTGGCCTTTTTAAATAGCTCGCTAGCTTTGACAGTGCTATTCATAGTGAATAATTCTTCACCGAAGGAACTCCCTAGTTTTGGTTCTCCCCTCCCCCCTTTTATAGGCTTAGAGAACTGAACTTGACCCTTGAGCATGCAAGGGAACCTTTCCATCATCACTCTGTGTTCTTCCTCCCTCTCTATTAACTTTTAGGGCTAGAATGTAATTTAATGGATTTGATTTATGAGCACTTTCAAGTCAATGCATTTTCACAACTATATAATATGTATGTATGTGGCACGTTCCACTCCATCCCTACACTGCTGGTGTAGATCCTGCTCTTCCATAGATTACGCTCTTCTGCATTTTGGCAGTGTATTTTCCCCACAAGATTTGTACCTTCTCTTTCATGGTCCCATTTCTAGGGCCAGACCCTGACCCCATTTACTCACACACAGTTTAATCTAGGCTAGTACTGCAGAAAACAAGCTGTGTTTGTCCTTCCGCATCTGGTTTGTTTCACTTTACATAACAATCTCCAGCTCCTCTGTGGGAAGCACATTGCTTCTCCAGCATCCAAAGGTCCGCCCTGTGCCACATACATGAGATTCTTAAACCATGTATCACGCTAGACATTCATAGGCACTAAGCATATAGATATACATTCTGACTACAAATTTTTTATTGGGAAAAAAAAAAGATAAATTGAAGTTTCTAATGTTCCGAGATCGTAAGATGGAGCCAGAGGAACAGGAAGAGAAACTTCGTGAAGCTCAGCTTGTTTGTATTCTTTCAACCCCTTTTGTATCCCTTTTGTTGAAAATAGATTATTTTCTCATACAATATGTTCTGGTGAAAATTTCTCCTTCCTCTATTCTTACCAGTTTCTCCCAACAAGCCCTTCCCTCTGAATCGACTCTGTCTCTCAGAAAAGAGCAGGTTTCTAGGAGATAGCAAAACAAGACAAAAACTAGGATATCAAAGTTGAACACTGCAACCCAGCAGTAAGAAAAGAGTCCCAAAAGCAGACGTAAGAGCCAGAGACCCACTCATTCATTCATTCATTCACGAGTCCCATAAAAATACTAAGCTAATAGATAAAATATATGTCGAGAGGCCCTGGCACAGACCCATGGAAGCCCTGTGCCTGCTGCTTCAGAATCTGTGCGCTCATACGAACTTTGCTTAGATGATTTGGAGGTCCTTGCTCTCCTGCTGTCCATTCCCTCTGGCTCTTACCCTCTTTTGCCTCCTTGCTTGCAGGATTCCCTGAGTTCCGAGGGTAGGAATTTGATGAAGACATCCCATGTAGACTCGGTCCCCATAATGTCTGGCTGTGGGTCTCTGCACCTGTTTCCATCTGCTGCCAGAAGCTTCTCTAATGATAACTATATAAAGTACTGATCTATAAGTATAGCAAAGCATTATTAGGAGACATTTAATTGAACATTTTTTCAGACCTAGGTTTCTGGGCTATCTAGTCTCTGGTGCTGGGTTGTCCAAGTAGTGTCAGATATGGGCTTCTTCTTGTGGAGTGGGCCTTAAGACAAATCAGACATTATCTGTCTGCTATCACAAAAGCTCCATTGTTGTACCATATCTTACAAGCAGAGCAGACTGTAGGTCACATATTTTGTGGCTGGGTTGGTATCCAAGTTCTTTTTTGAGAAATTTGTGTTGCTGAAGAATACCTTTCTGTAACAAAGAGACTAGAACAGAGTGGAAAAGGCTCTGTGTAGGCACCAGCCTGACTTCTCCATATTCAAGGAGTTATGTGGATGCTGTCCTTGGCAATGAGGATCCATTTTCAGTTTGCTGAGAGCAACCCTTTGTCTTAGCATCTTAGACTAGGTTATTTGGAGATTTCCATGGGACCCCCCTTTGTCTAGCAATTCCAGTGGGAATGCAGTCAGTCTCACTGCTGGAAATCTTGGCCAACTTAGAATCTGTATCCCCTATAACTCTGAGTTCTTGTTAGGATCACCTTCATTGATTCCAGGAAGTTGTCATTGTACTAGGTTTCCATGCCACCCTCCAAATGCTCCCAATTCCATCTTTCTACAGTTGCTCCTTCCATCAAATTGTCCCTTTGCCTAATGATAGCCCTACTGCTGTACTGCCTCTCCCAGTCTACTATAAAACTTATTCTATTTTCCTCTTCCAGGGAAATCCATGAGTCCTCCAAAGACAGTCTTTACTCAACTTCCCTGAGTCTACAGACTGTATCTTGCTAATTAATGAATACATATCATATTTATCTTTTTGGATCTGGATTACCTCATTCAGGATTGTCTTTACTAGTTCCACCCATTTGCCTACAAACTTCATGATGTCTTTTTTAAAGTGAGTAAATATACCATTGTGTAAATATACCAAACTTTGTTTATTGTTGTTGTTGTTGTTGAGTGATACCTATGTTGTTTCCAGTTTCTGGCTATTATGAATAGAACTACAATGAACACTAACAAGTGTCCTTGTGGTAGGATGAAGTGTCTTTTGGGTATGTGTACAAAAACGGTGTAGTTAGGTCTTGAGGTGGATGTATTCTCAACTTTCTGAGAAACCAGAAATATTATTTTCTGTGGAAATTTTATTTCCATAGTAGATTTAAAAGTATGCACTCTGACAAGAAAGGGAGGAGTGTTGGCTTTGTTCCACATTCTCACTGGCATGAGCTACTGATGATTTAAACCATTGTGACAAGTATAAGATGAAATCTCAAAATGGTGTTCTTTGTTTGATTGTTTGTTTTGTTTGTTTGTTGTTGTTGTTATTGTTGTTGTTGTTTTCGAGACAGGGTTTCTCTGTGTAGCCTTGGCTGTCCTGGAACTCACTCTGTAGACCAGGCTGGCCTTGAACTCAGAAATCTGCCTGCCTCTGCCTCTCACGTGCTGGGATTAAAGGCTTGCCCCATCATTGCCCGGCTCAAACTGGTTTTGATCTGCATTTTCTTGATGGCTAAGGATGTAGAACATTTCTTTAAGGGTTTCTCAGTCATTTGAGGTTCTTCCACTGAGAATTCTGTTTAGATCTCTACCCAGTTTTTAAATTGGATTATTTGGGGGTTTGATAGGTAGTTTCCTGAGTTCTTAATATATTTCAGATATTAGTCCTCTGCCAGATGTGGAGTTGATAAATATCTTTTCCAATTCTGCAGGCTGCCACTTTGTCCTATTGATGTCATTACTTGTCTTGCAGAAGTTTTGTAATTTCAAGAGGCACCATGTATGAATTGCTGATCTTAGTTCCTGTGCTATGAGTGTTCTGTTCTGTTCAGAAAATCATCTCCTATGCCAATGCATTCAAGGCTACTCCCTACTTTCTCAGATACAGTACATCTGGCTTTATGTAGAGATCTTTGATCCACTTGAGTTTGAGTTTTATGCAGGGTGGTAAGTATGAATCTATTTGCACTTGTCTACAAACAGACATCAAGGTTGACCAGCATCATTTGTTAAGGATGCTTCCCTTCTGTCAATGTATATTTCTGGCTTCTTTGACAAAACAAAACAAAACAAAACAAAACAAAACAAAAAACAAAAAAACAAAAAAAGCAAACAAACAAAAAAACACGTGTTCATTATGTCTATAGATTAATGTCTGGGACTTTAATTTGATTCTATTGATCAATGTGTCTGTTTTTATACAAATACCATGCATTTTTATTACTATAGCTCTTCAGTACAACTTACAATTGGGAATGGTGAGACATAGAAGTTTTTTTTTTTTTTATTGTTCAGGATTGTTGTATGTATCTTAGATTTTTTGTTTTTGTGTATGCAGTTGAAAATTTTCCATTTCCAAAATTCAGTTTCCAAAAAAATATTTTGTAATTTTGATGGAGATTGAATTCAATCTCTAGTTGGCTTTTCATAGGATGCACATTTTTATTATACTAAACCTACTGATACTCAAGATTGGGAGATCTTTCTGTCTTTTGATATCTTCTTCAAATTTTTTCTTCAAAGATTAGAAGATATTATCATACATGTCTTTTACTTTCTTAGGTAGAATTACCCCAAATTTTATTATTTGAGGCTATTATAAAAGGTGCTTCTTCCCTGATTTTTTTTCCTCAGTACATTTGCCATTTGTGTATAGGAGGCATACTGGATTTTTGTTAGTGTTGTATCCAGCTATTTTACTAAAAGTACCTATCAGCTATAGGAAATCCCTGGTGGAAATGTTAGGGCCATGTATGTATATCATTGTATCATCTGCACATAAAGATGCTTTGACTTCATCTTTTCTAACTTGTATCCCTTTGATCTTCTTCATTTGTTTTATCCTAGCTAAAACTTCTAGTGTTATATTGAATAGGGATGGAGAAAGTAGACAGTGTTTATTTGTTCCTGATTTTAATGGAATTATTTTGAGTTTCTTTCCATTGACTTGGAATTGGTTATGGAATTGCTGTAAACTGCTGTTACTATGTTTTGGTATTTCTCTTGTATCCACAATATGTTCAAGACTTTTAGTATGAGGATTGTTGGATATTGTTGAAGCCTTTCTTGGATCTAATAAGATGATCATTGGATTTTTTCCTTCCAGTTTGTTTATATGGTGAATTGTATTTACTGATTTTTGTATTTTGAACTGTCACTGCATTTCTGGGATAAAGTTTACTTGATCATGGTGGATGGTCTTCTGTATGTGTTCTTGGTTTCAATTTGCAAGTACTTTATTGAGTATTTTTTTATCTTTGTTCATAAGGTTAATCAGTCTATAAGGTTAACTGGTCTTTCTTTATTGAGCCTTTATGTGATTTGAGCATCAGTGTAACTATGACCTGATAAAATAAATTAGGCAATGTTCCTTCTGATTCTATTTCATGGAATAGTTTGAGGAGTATTGGCATTAATTCTTCTTTGAAAGTCTGGTAGAATTCTATGCTAAAGCCATCAGGACCTGGGTTCCCTTTGGTTGGGAAACATTTAATGACTGCTTCTATTTCACTGTGGGCTAGATCTATTTGTTTGTCTGATCATGATTCAACTTTGGTAAGATATACCCATTGATAAAATTATCCATCTCTTTTAGATTTTCTAGTTTGATAGAGTACAGGATATTTTAAATATATTCTTTTTTTTTTTTAGACTTTTTTTTATTTTATTTTCTATATTCTATGTTTACATTCCAAAGGCTTTCCCCTTTCCCAGTTCCCACCCACCATAGTTCCCATAGTTCCTCTCCCCCCCATCTGTTCCCCAATAATTCCCCCTCCCCCCTCGGTTTCTTTACTAAACTGGATGCAATCTTTACAGGCCCAGGGTCCTCTCCTTTCTTCTTCTTGGGAATCATTTGACTTGCTATTAGTGTCTTGAGTATTTAGGGCTTCTGGGCTCATTAATATCCACTTATCAGTGATTGCATTTCATGTGCATTCTTTTGTGATTGGGTTAATTCACTCAGGATGATATTTTCCAGGTCTAACCATTTACCTACAAATTGCATGAATTCATTATTTTTAATTGCTGAGTAGTATTCCATTGTATAAATATACCACATTTTCTGTATCCATTCCTCCTTTGAGGGATATTTGGGCTCCTTCCAATTTCTGGCTATTATAAACAAGGCTGCTATAAACATAGTGGAGCATGTGTCCTTATTGCATGCAGGGGAATCTTCTGGGTATATGCCCAGGAGTGGTATGCCAGGGTCCTCTGGAAGTGACATGCCCAATTTTCTGAGGAACCGCCAAACTGATTTCCAGAGCGGTTTTACCATTTTGCAATCCCACCAACAGTGGAGGAGTGTTCCTCTTTCTCCACATCCTCGCCAGCACTTGTTGTCTCTTGAGTTTTTAATCTTAGCCATTCTGACTGGTGTGAGGTGGAATCTCAGGGTTGTTTTGATTTGCATTTCCCTGATGACTAATGATGTTGAACATCTTTTAAGGTGTTTCTCGGCCATCCGAATTTCTTCTGGTGAAAATTCTTTGTTTAGCTCTGTGCCCCATTTTTTTTTCTTTTTTTTCTTTTTTTTTTTTTAGTTATTTTTATTTTCTATATTCTATGTTTACATTTCAAAGGCTTTCCCCTTTCCCAGTTCCCACCCACCATAGTTCCCATAGTTCTTCTCCTCCCCAACTATTCCCCAATCATTCCCCCTCCCCCCTCGGTTTCTTTACTAAACTGGATGCAATCTTTACATGCCCAGGGTCCTCTCCTTTCTTCTTCTTGGGAATCATTTGACTTGCTATTTGTGTCTTGAGTATTTAGTGCTTCTGGGCTCATTAATATCCACTTATCAGTGATTGCATTTCATGTGCATTCTTTTGTGATTGGGTTAGCTCACTCAGGATGATATTTTCCAGGTCTAACCATTTACCTACAAATTGCATGAATTCATTATTTTTAATTGCTGAGTAGTATTCCATTGTATAAATATACCACATTTTCTGTATCCATTCCTCCTTTGAGGGATATTTGGGCTCCTTCCAATTTCTGGCTATTATAAACAAGGCTGCTATAAACATAGTGGAGCATGTGTCTTTATTGCATGTAGGGGAATCCTCTGGGTATATGCCCAGGAGTGGTATGGCAGGGTCCTCTGGAAGTGACATGCCCAATTTTCTGAGGAACCGACAAACTGATTTCCAGAGTGGTTTTACCATTTTGCAATCCCACCAACAGTGGAGGAGTGTTCCTCTTTCTCCACATCCTCGCCAGCACTTGTTGTCTCTTGAGTTTTTAATCTTAGCCATTCTGACTGGTGTGAGGTGGAATCTCAGGGTTGTTTTGATTTGCATTTCCCTGATGACTAATGATGTTGAACATCTCTTAAGGTGTTTCTCGGCCATCCGAATTTCTTCTGGTGAAAATTCTTTGTTTAGCTCTGTGCCCCATTTTTTGATAGGGTTATTTGTTTCTTTGCGGTCTAACTTCTTGAGTTCTTTGTATATATTGGATATTAGCCCTCTGTCGGATGTGGGGTTGGTAAAGATCTTTTCCCACTTTGTTGGTTGCCGTTTTGTCCTTCGGACAGTGTCCTTTGCTTTGCAGAAACTTTGTAATTTTATGAGGTCCCATTTGTCGATTCTTGATCTTAGTGCGTACGCTATTGGTGTTCTGTTCAGGAACTTTTCCCCTGTGCCCAAGTCCTCCAGGGTCTTCCCAAGTTTCTTTTCTAATAGTTTCAGTGTGTCTGGTTTTATGTGGAGGTCCTTGATCCACTTGGAGTTGATCTTAGAGCAAAGAGATAAGAGTGGGTCAATTCGCATTCTTCTGCATGTTGACCTCCAGTTGAACCAGCACCATTTGTTGAAAAGGCTATCTTTATTCCATCGGATGGTTGTGGCTCCTTTATCAAAGATCAAGTGACCATAAGTCTGTGGGTTAATTTCAGGGTCTTCAATCCTGTTCCATTGATCTGCTTGCCTGTTGCTATACCAATACCATGCAGTTTTTAACACAATTGCTCTGTAGTACTGCTTGAAGTCAGGGATATTGATTCCCCCAGAAGTCCTTTTATTGTTGAGAATAGTTTTAGCTATCCTGGGTTTTTTGTTGCTCCAGATGAATTTGAGAATTGCTCTTTCTTGATCTATGAAGAATTGAGTTGGGATTTTGATGGGGATTGCATTGAATCTGTATATTGCTTTTGGCAAGATGGCCATTTTTACTATATTGATCCTGCCAATCCAGGAGCAAGAAATATTTTTCCATCTTCTGAGGTCTTCTTCGATTTCTTTCTTCAGGGACTTGAAGTTCCTGTTGTACAGATCTTTCGCTTGTTTGGTTAGAGTTACGCCAAGATACTTTATGTTGTTTGTGGCTATTGTGAAGGGTGTTATTTCCCTAATTTCTTTCTCTGCCTGCTTGTCCTTTGAGTACAAGAAGGCCACTGACTTGCTTGAGTTAATTTTATAACCTGCCACTTTGCTGAAGTTGTTTATCAGCTGTAGAAGTTCTCTGGTGGAGTTTTTTGGGTCGCTTAGGTAAACTATCATATCGTCTGCAAATAATGATAGTTTCACTTCTTCCTTTCCAATTTGTATCCCTTTGACTTCCTTATGTTGTCTAATTGCTCTTGCTAGAACTTCAAGTACTATATTGAAAAGATATGGAGAGAGAGGGAAGCCTTGTCTAGTCCCTGATTTTAGTGGGAATGCTTCAAGTTTCTCTCCATTTATTTTGATGTTGGCTACTGGTTTGCTGTAGATTGCTTTTACTATGTTTAGGTATGGGCCTTGAATTCCTGCTCTTTCCAAGACTTTTAGCATGAAAGGATGCTGAATTTTGTCGAATGCTTTTTCAGCATCTAATGAGATGACCATGTGGTTTTTTTCTTTCAGTTTGTTTATGTAGTGGATTACATTGATGGATTTCCGTATATTGAACCATCCCTGCATCCCTGGGATGAAGCCTACTTGATCATGGTGGATGATCGTTTTGATGTGCTCTTGGATTCGGTTAGCAAGAATTTTATTTAGTATTTTTGCATCTATATTCATCAGAGAAATTGGCCTGAAGTTCTCTTTCTTTGTTGGATCTTTTTGTGGTTTAGGTATTAGCGTAATTGTGGCTTCGAAGAATGAGTTGGGCAGTGTCCCTTCTGTCTCTATTTTGTGGAATAGTTTGGAGAGTATTGGTGTTAAGTCTTCTTTGAAGGTCTGGTAGAATTCTGCACTAAAACCATCTGGTCCCGTACTTTTTTTGGTTGGGAGGCTTTCTATAACCCCTTCTATTTCTTTAGGGGTTATGGGACTATTTAGCTGGTCTACTTGATGCTGATTTAATTTTGGTATTTGATATCTGTCTAGGAAATCGTCCATTTCCTCCAGATTCTCCAGTTGTTTTGAGTATAGACCTTTGTAGTAGGATCTGATGATCTTTTGAATTTCCTCAGTTTCTGTTGTTATGTCTCCCTTTTCATTTCTAATTTTGTTAATTTGTATACTGTCTCTGTGTCCTTTGGTTAGTCTGGCTAAGGGTTTATCTATCTTGTTGATTTTCTCAAAGAACCAGCTCCTGGTCTTGTTGATTCTTTGTATGGTTCTCTTTGTTTCTATTTGATTGATTTCAGCCCTGAGTTTGATGATTTCTTGTCTTCTACTCCTCCTGGGTGAATTAACTTGTTTTTCTTCCAGGGCTTTAAGGTGTGCCATTAAGCTGCTAGTGTATGCTCTCTCCAGTTTCTTTTTGGATGCACTTAGAGCTATGAGTTTTCCTCTTAGCACTGCTTTCATTGTGTCCCATAGATTTGGGTAGGTTGTACCTTCATTTTCATTGAATTCTAAAAAGTCTTTGATTTCTTTTTTTATTTCTTCCTTGACAAAGGTGTCATTGAGTAGAGTATTGTTCAGTTTCCATGTGTATGTGGGCTTTCTGTTGTTTTTGTTGCTATTGAAGACCACTCTTACTCCATGGTGATCTGATAAGAGGCATGGGATTAGCTCGATCTTCTTGTATTTGTTGACATCTGTCTTGTGACCGATTATATGGTCTATTTTGGAGAAGGTACCATGCGGTGCTGAGAAAAAGGTATATTCTTTAGCTTTAGGATGAAATGTTCTATATATATCTGTTAAATCCAATTGGTCCAGAGTTTCAATTAGTTTCACTGTGTCCCTGTTTAGTTTCTGCTTTCCTGATCGGTCCATTGAGGAGAGTGGGGTGTTGAAGTCACCCACAATTATTGTGTTAGGTGTAATGTGTGCTTTAAGCTTTAGTAAGGTTTCTTTTACGAAGGAGGGTGCCCTTGCATTTGGAGCATAGATGTTCAGTATTGAGAGCTCTTCCTGGTGGATTTTCCCTTTGGCCAGCAAGAAGTGACCTTCTGAGTCTCTTTGGATGATTTTAGGTTGAAAGTCAATTTTATCTGATATTAGAATGGCTATTCCAGCTTGTTTCCTGAGACCATTTGCTTGTAAAATTGTCCTCCAGCCTTTTACTCTAAGGTAGTGTTTGTCTTTAACACTGAGATGTGTTTCCTGTATGCAGCAAAATGTAGGGTCCTGTTTCCGTATCCAGTCTGTTAATCTATGTCTTTTTATTGGGGAATTGAGTCCATTGACGTTAAGAGATATTAAGGAATAGTAATTATTACCTCCAGACATTTTTGAAATTATATTTATTTATCTTATTTATTTTTTATATTCGAGAGGTTATCTTCTTTTGGGTTTGATGAGAGGAGGTTTCTATCTTGCTTCTTCCCGGGTGTAGTTTCCGTCCTTGTCTTGGTGTTTTCCCCCTATTATCCTTTGTAGGGCTGGATTTGTGGAGAGATATCTTGCAAATTTGGTTTTGTCATGGAATACCTTGATGTCTCCATCAATGGCAATTGAGAGTTTTGCTGGGTAAAGTAGTTTTGGCTGAAGTTTGTGTTCTCTTAGAGTTTGCATGATATCTGCCCAGGATCTTCTAGCTTTCATGGTCTCAGGTGAGAAGTCTGGTGTTATTCTGATAGGTTTTCCTTTATATGTTACTTGGCCTTTTTCTCTTGCTGCCTTTAGTATTCTTTCTTTGTTTATTACATTTGGAGTTTTGATTATTATGTGACGGGATGTATTTCTGTTCTGGTCCAGTCTGTTTGGGGTTCTATAGGCTTCTTGTATATTCATGGGCATCTCTCTCCTTAGGTTGGGGAAGTTTTCTTCCATAATTTTATAGAAGATATTAGCTGGCCCTTTAACTTGTAAATCTTCACTCTCGTCTATACCTATAATCCTTAGGTTTGGTCTTCTCATAGTGTCTTGGATTTCCTGGATGTTTTGGGTTACCACCTTTTTGCATTTAGTATTTTCTTTGACTGTTGAATCAATGGTTCCTATGTTATCTTCGGCTTCTGAGATTCTGTCTTCTATCTCTTGTATTCTATTGTTGATACTTGCGTCTATGGCCCCTGATTTCTTCCCCAGGTTTTCTATCTCCAATGTTGTCTCCCTCTGTGATTTCTTAGTTGTTTCTACTTCTGTTTTTAGTATCTGGATGGATGTGCTCAGATCTTTCGCTTGCTTGATTGTGTTTTCATGTATTTCTTTAATAGATTTTTGTGCTTCCTCTTTCATAGCTTCTACTTGTTGGCCCACGTTCTTCTGTAGTTCTTTAAGTGACTTTTGTCTTTCTTCCTTATTGTCTTCTTCTCTTTGATCCATCTTCTCCTGCATTTCTTGAAGTGATTTTTGTATTTGCCTCGTAAAGGCTTCTAACTTTTGATCCATTTTCTCCTCTATTTCTTTACGAGATTTTTCTATGTGTTCAGCTACCAGCATCCTGACCAGTGATTTTATATCCAAGTCTTGTTTTTCTGGTGTTTTAGGGTATCCAGGGATTCCTGTTGTTGGAGAACTGGGTTCAGATGCTGTCATGTTGCCTTGATTTTTGTTAGTACGTTCCTTCGTTTTCCTTTTGCCATCTGGTTATTTCTGGTTTTAGTTGGCCTTGTTGTCAGTGGCTGGTGTTTGAATCTCCTGTGAGGCTGGGCTCACCTGTTGTTTCTCTATTGGTGAATATGTGTGACTGCTGCTTTAAGGGATCATAAGCTGGCTGCCACCCATGCGATTGTAGCCCCTGTTGGAGTCTGTCTACCTGGGCTTCTCCAGCTGTGTCCTGGTTGCAAGGAACTCGGCCTGCTTGGCTCCGAGAGCCTAGCAGATCCCCCGTGAGGGTAGCCCTGGAAGGGGTGTTTACCTGGGCCTTTCCAGCTGTGTCCTGGTTGCAATATGGAGGCCCGCCGCTACACCGCTGGTCTAGGGGCCGGTGAGCTGGTTGCAGAACGCAGCTTAGGTGCTCACCCGAGGGCGGGGATGTCCCACAGAGCCTGGGCCTTTCCAGCTGTGTCCTGGTTGTGATATGGAGGCCCGCTGCTACACTGCTGGTCTAGGGGCCGGCGAGCTGGTTGCAGAACGCAGCCTATGTGCTCACCAGAGGGCGGGGATGTCCCACAGAGCCTGGGCCTTTCCAGCTGTGTCCTGGTTGCAATATGGAGGCCCGCCGCTACACTGCTGGTCCAGGGGCCGGCGAGCTGGTTGCAGAAGCAGCCTTGGTGCTCACCAGAGGGCTCGGGGATGTCCCACAGAGCCTAGGCGGGACTCCGCCTGCTTGGCTCGGAGACCCTAGCAGATACCCCCGTGAGTGTAGCCCTGGAAGGGGTGTTTACCTGGGCCTTTCCAGCTGTGTCCTGGTTGCAATATGGAGGCCCGCCGCTACACCGCTTGTCTAGGGGCCGGCGAGCTGGTTGCAGAACGCAGCTTAGGTGCTCACCCGAGGGCGGGGATGTCCCACAGATCCTGGGCCTTTCCAGCTGTGTCCTGGTTGCAATATGGAGGCCCGCCGCTACACCGCTGGTTAAATATATTCTTGATTCTATGTATTTCCTTGGTGTCTGTCACTATGTCCTTTTATGTTATTATGATGTTCTTTTTGTTTTTTAAAAAAGGATATTCTCTCTCTACTTTTTAGTTTAGACAAGAGTTTGTTGATCTTTTTGATTTTCTTAAAGAATCAATCTTTCATTTCACTGATTATACTGTTCTCTTTGTTCCTGTTATATGATTTCTGTCCTCAGTCTTTTGCCTCTGGGTGTGTGCTTGCTGCTTTTTGTTCTAGAGATTTCAGGTGTGCTTTTAAGTTGTTTGTATGAGGTATATGTTTTGTTGTTGCTGTTATTTTGTTTTATGTAGGCACTTAGTGTATGAACTTTTCTCTTAGCATCACTTTCATTGCTCCACAAGTTGGGTATATTGTGTATTTCATTTTTATTGACTTTTAGAAGGGAAGGTTTCCAGGGGTGCTTTTCTCCAGAACTAGAGATTGGATATGGGGCAACAGGGAGAGAAGTGAAGATTGGCGAATAGTCAACCTGGTTTTTCACCCTGTTGTGGCCTGTGGGTTAGTAGGGGGTTCTTCATGGCATGGGAGAAAGTTAGGAGGAGATGGTTTGTGGTATCCAAAGGAGATATGGAAAAGGGTGAAGGAAGGCTGAAGGTGATGTTTTGCTGCACTGTTAGGAATGGGACTGAGAGCTTGGATTTTCAGGGAAGGAGGGAATGGTGGGGGTTTTCAGTTACCTTACCTGTTTTCCTATTCTGCTTATTTGGTGTGTTCCACAGTGGGTGACTGTTGGGGTTGGAGGATGAGCTAGTGGGATGAGTTAGGGGAAGGAATGTTGGGGAAGATCTTTGTAATCCATTGGTGTTGGGGTCAGAGAGGAAAAGGTGATGGAAGATAATTTCCTGCTACAGGCCTAGGGATTAGACCAGGAGTGAAGGAGTGGCTGTTGGATCTCAGGAGCAATAAGAAAGATGAGGTGTGGTTCTACCTTCAGCCTACTTGTTGCCCTGGAGGGAATAGCACTTGAGTGATATTGAAAACTATAGCATTGAAAACTGTGGTGGGGAGTAACTCCATAATTACAGTGTTAGTAATGGACCATAACTTATAAAAAATGCTAAACAACTTAAATCTACTAAATTAAATCTCTATGGCTAAGAAATCTGCATGAATTAGCTATAGCTTCTCCTGAAGGCTGAAATTAAGGGATGATCAGTCATAGTTCATACGGAAAGAATAAGGATAGTTTATGTTCTAACTCCAGAATGCTTTATGAATAGGGTTCCTGGTGGCTATAGGATACTTTCTTATGATAGCTGTCAGTCATAGACAACAGTTAGCTCACTGATGGCTGAAAAGAGTTCTGGCACCTTGTTTTCAAAGTCAGCATAAAGGTTATCCCTGGCCTTGTGTCCTTTTCATATTTTGAATATTCCAAAATTTATCCAGGAAGAAGAAGCCATATCTGGCTTATCCATATTAAGTGCCCAGTGCTCATCCCAGGCAAGAGCTGTGGAAGTAAATATATGCTAAGAGTCAGAGTACATATGGCTGCTGGGAATATGTAGAAAATCCCTGAGCAATAAATAGTTGGAGCTAAAGTCATGTTATATGAATCCTATGAAAGAGAATGTCTTAGTCAGGGTTTCTAGTCCTGTACAAACATCATGACCAAGAAGCAAGTTGGGGAGGAGAGGGTTTATTCATCTTACAGTTCCAAATTGCTGTTTATAACCAAAGAAGGTCAGAACTGGAACTCATGCATGCCAGAGAGCAGGAGCTGATACTTAAGTCATGGAGGGATGTTTTTTCCTGGCTTGCTTCCCCTGGCTTGCTCAGCTTGCTCTATTATAGAACTCAAGAATACCAGTCCAGAGACGGTACCACCCACAAGGGACCCACCCCCCTTGATCACTAATTGAGAAAATGCCCCACAGTTGGATCTCAATGGAGGCACTTCCCCACCTGAAGCTCTTTTCTCTGTGATAACTCCAGCCTGTGTCAAGTTGACATACAACACCAGTCAGTACAGAGAAGAAGCATGACATTGGATAGATGTTTGTCTGCTACCTTGTAACTATCATGGTAGGAAAAAGAAAACACTTGTGGCCTTCATTTTGCCTGTCAGACTATAGAGAATGCACTCCAAAGGAATCTTATGCTGAGAGTAGGGAAAGTTGCAGTCCTAATACCAGCCAGAACTTGGGTTTGTTTCCTAAAAAAAAATGCTTTTACTCAATTAAGGAAAAACTAAAACCAAGACATTGATGATGGACATGACTGTGCCTTGACCAGGATTGCTTAGTTATTCATACTTCTGGTCCTTGTTTAAACCTAGATATCTCCTTAAGGTCCAAAAGACTTGCTGGATGATGTGATGAGGTGACTCTATTTTTTTATTTCTTCCTCAATTGCTACATTGATCAAATATCCCTTCTCTGGTTTTCATTATCATTTGTTTGTTGTATTGACTTTACGAAGGAGCTAGACAAGTCTGTATTATTAGGTAATATCAAAGCCCAGACTCTAATCTGAGGAGTTCCAGGAAAATTATAGCCTCAATTCAAAAGGAGCACGATATACACAGCTTTCTAGAAAGACCTATGTGTCTGTCTCTAGATCTCCAACTCTAAGCTAACCAACATCAGACGCTGAGGTACTTGGCTCATCTTACTCCACTCCCCCAGGAGTTCCTAGAACCTATGTAGGTTATGATTCTCCACAGTAACTCCATCTAGTATTTTTGTAGTCCTTAGGGTAGCTAGCACAGTTATTCTGTGGCAGCAATATGCACTCAACATTGGCACCAACATTGTTGAGGTAGTCAGGCTCTTGCCTCAGAATAGCACCTCATTACTTACAGAGATTGCCCTTTTGGGCATGTTGAAGCTGAGGCTGGCCAGCCAACTGGCCTAGAATTGTGGGAAGGAAATCCACTGAAAACAGTACAGAGAGCCAGACATAGGCATCAAAGATACTGTGCTATGCAACTGAAGCTCTCCTGAGGAACTATGATTGTTATACTCAGAGTGGTACTACAGATGAGAGGTCCAAACACAGAGATCATAGCTGTTGTAGATGGCAGCATCCCTCTGGCAAAGCAGCATACTGCTGCCAGTCCCCATTATAGTCCACTGGGCTAACTCTCATACACATGAATATTCAAAACTGAACTTTCACATGCCACTGCCATTCTTCTCCCTGAGCATATGGATTCCTATGATCGATCCTGATCCTTCTGGACACATGGGGATACTCACAGACTGCAGACACTTGAATCACTGCACCTACAAGAAATAAGAGAAAGTCTATAATTGATAAAATCATTTCTAACGCTCCAAATATGTAATAGAATTCTCTTGAAATTATTCTAACAGAATGTAATAAAGGTTTACTAAAAGAAACACACACACACACACACACACACACACACACACACACACATACACACCACTTGTAAATAGTAGCAGCCCTCACCCCATCCCCACACTACCCCCCAGCCCAGGGAACCAGAGCTCTTACAGGGATGTGGTTTCATTAGGGAAGCTGTAGAACCTCTCATGTAATACAAAGAAAACAAGAAGCCTTTCTCATAATAAATACTTCCCTATGAAGTTTACTATGCAGTGTTTGGAGCTCGATATGCTTGAAAAATCTTGTCTCTTACTTACTTTCTCCATTGGAAACCATGGATGAGCTTTTTGCATGCTTAGTATCACCATATTCCAAATTACAACAGGACTAGATGGAGTTCTGAGGTGAGGAGGTCCTATATCTTCCTGTGTTAATCACTGAATAACTGACATAATATCTGTAGTCAGTAAACATCTTTAAACTGACTGAAATGAATTGTTCATTCTCTTTTCAGAGTACAGATCCAACTGCTCTTCCCTATTAGAAGACATGCTCTATAATTTGTGCTCTTTTAGAGAGATACCATTAATATATAGTGGCATTAGGGAAATGATGAAATTTATCTCAATAAGAACACACCAGGTGAGTAGATGTATTATATCATAGTGTCACATATCTGAACCTAATCAGAATGGAAAAAAGGATCATAATCCATTTAAAATAATATTTGGAATTTTACCTTGAGACAACAAAGACCTCCCTTGATGTCAAATCTCATTATTCATCCTTATGCTTACTTACTGTTTACTTCCTAGAATGTCTTCACCAAGAATCCTCTCAACTTGGTTTAGTCAGTACTGATAGGTTTCTGCTGATGCAAAAGGCCAGATCAGACCAGTTAAAAAGCAGATAAATATAGGTTTATTTGGTGCTGATCCCAGGTGGGCCAGGGAAGTCCCATACTCAGGCTAGCACTGGGAGGTTGTATAGATATTAGATGTTGGGGAGGCAGCATTGACATATTAGTCATGAGCTGGAGCTATGTCTAGGTGTGGTCAAAAGCTAAACCCTGGGACAGGCATTTAGGCAATCTGGCCATGTGAGAAGGGTGTGTGGCCAGAACGTGGGACTAGCCTTTCTGCATCATTCCTTGATTCAGAATTTTCTCAGTGCGGGCAGGGTTGGAAGAAGGAAGGTAGATGGACTTTCCTAGTTTGTGCGGGGAAAAGCAGGGGCTCCAACCAAACAAGGATTAATAACTACCTTTGATAGTTCTAATGATACTATCAAACACACCCTGGCTATAGCCAGAGCTTTGTCCAGGTTTTATTTGGAACTGGGTCCATTTCAATGCAGATGCCTTTTCTAATTGTCCTGAGTAATCTCTGTTTACTACATTAAATATATTTTAGCTCTGTATTTCATTGACAGCAAGAGCTTTCTCAGCTACCACTGACCTCCTATGAGATATCATCACCAACTGAATTTTTTTCCAGTACATTGTAGATTCTCTGAAGTTCCAAGAAACAGGGCACATGGAGAATTAAAACTGCATGCTGACAGAGGTTTTAATTCTGATAGTGGCTTGTGATTGGCTTTCATCAAGGAGATGCTATATTTCCCTTCATTGCATGTCAAGGTGTGAGACTCAGTAAAATTCTATGAGTTCATCTAGTTCAAGGTCATCATAGATCCCAGCCTGGCAATCATGAAAAGTGCTGAAATGGCAAATGCCCAGGAAGAAGGGACACATACTTTAAATTAAAAGAAAAGTACTGATACTCTTTTTTGTTTGTTTGCTTTTCATTTTGTTTTATTTTATTTTGAAAGCAAATACTGCTATTAGAGAGATGGTAGTAGTTGGGAGGTGAAAGTGGATGAGTGGTCATAAAATAGGGAACCTGTGGCATATGCATAAGAATTTATTGAAACCATAGACACTAAAAGAGAGAACCTACCAATTCTAAAACTGTATTAATCAAGGAAAGCAAGTCTACAGTATGATGGATATGTTTTCCAATTTAACTGAAAATTGTAATTAACAGAGTCCTAGGAAAGAATGTTAAAAAGAACATTTATTATATTAAAATTAGTGAAAAACTGATGGATCCTGCCTAGTGTTTCTTTTGGATATAAGAAAGAAGAGATCCCAACGACTTCTGGGATTGTATAAATCTTCATAGTTTTCCCTTCTAGGCTGACAAGACTGTTGCAGTTTTGAAGCACCTCATCTGTGATCACCCTAAAGCACAGTATAACATCTTTAATGGAGGAGGCCACCAGCATTAATTTATGGAGAGAGAAGAAAGGCTCAGCAGAACAGCAAGGCTTACTAAATTGTTTTAAGTACCAAGCTATCACTACATGGAGAAGAGACTCTCCAGTAATTGGTTAGCTGCCAATTTCCCATGGGTACTCCAGTCATTGAATCACACTTGCTCCTGTAAATAACTCCAATAAACTTAAGTGGTTCACAAAGTTAGAAATCATGTGACTTTTTGGTGTTCTATTTGGAGTAAATAGATGTAAAAAAATCCATGTCACAGGTACAATGTGATGATAGCAAGGCCTTACTCCTCACTGAGTCCTCAACAGTGGTACATGACCAAATTTTGATATGTCTCAACCTTACCCACTCTATGTCTTGAGGAGATTTCTGTTCTCATTATAGAGAAAGGAAACAGAAGCCTACAGGTTTCAATGTCTTCAGGAAGTCACATGATTCACCTGGTTGTCTCTAGGTACCTCATCCTCACAATCCTCACACTTCCCCCTTTGGGGCTCAGTACAAAGGTTGGATTGTTGGGCATGAGTGAGCTCAAAAGTACAAAGGCCAGACTGCAGAAGTAGAGCTCTAGAGTTTCGTGTTGTGACTGAGCTGGCTTTGAGGAAGCCATCTCTGATACTTAATCACTAGGCTAGACCTTGCCTTGGGTCTATCATATCCTGGACTTCCCCATGGTACATGGATTCCAATTATATCAAGATGGACATACTTTGTAAATACTAAGGGCAGTTTGAGTACACTTTTCCTTCTCTTTTCCAAGACCTTAAAGTTTCTTCCTAAATTTAAATTTGAGTATAGCACACCAAGCCTATGCGTTTTTAGGAGAGTGATGGAGAGAAGATTAATACTCTTTGTGAAATATCTTCATTTGCTGTCAAAGGGCTTGCACACTACATATCAGCCAGAAATAAAAAGAAGGTTGATGTGCCCTGCAAGTGACCAGTGCAGAAGAATTGAAGTAGAATTTGACATTCAGCTGAAACACAATATGCCAGAGCCCTTCGCTGGGCTTCTATGAAGCTTTTATTTCAAGATTGCTCATGGCTCAAGAAAGGGCAGAGAGGGAAAGATAAGCATACTGAGTAGTTCACATTATTCTCTCCATATGTGCTCAGGAAGCAGTAAGCCTCACGTGAAACAGGAGTCATTTCCATATTGCCATTTGATGTCCTAAGATCAGGGCAATGTAACCTCTTACCTGCTATGTTCCTTGTTCCAAAGCATGGGCAGATTCTCAACCCCCTTCCAGTCTAAGTTCTTTCTCTCTAGTCCACCTGAGTAGCAGCAAATGGAAAACACCAGACAATCTTAGGTAAAAATCAACAGTTGACACAGGTGCTGAGCATGGGATCTGTCCTCTCGCTCCCCAACTCCCAGTAAAAAATAAGGGGGCCAATTCTTCCTCCTGAATCCTCTCTTCCTCTTTCAGATTGGAAAACCATCCCCTCCTTTCGCCAAGAGTTTGACTTCTTTTCGTCTTTAGTATCCAATCAATTAATTAATGGAAAATTCTGCTACAAATAATAACATCTGTCTAGGATCACCCCCATAGCACAGATTGATAAATGGCTTATTCTTTGGAGTAGGAAGCATACTGCCCAACTGATAAACTCATGACTGAGATCATAAGGGCATGTAGGAATGTTAAAATCATATCACAATAGCCAGGCCTAGGAAAGGTGGAACTCTCTCACATGAATGCCATTAAGGCACAAATAACTTGATCCATGACAGTAACAGCTCTTGTTGACTTGTAATTGCACTGCTTGGTGTGAAATTAAGGCCAGAATAGCTAGAGATTACCAAGTGTCCCAAAAGATTTAATCTGGTTCAGTCCTATCACCAATGCAGTCTACTCAAAATGACTTATGTATGTTTGGCCTTTGAAACTGCATTTTCTCTTCCAGTGACCACATCTACCAGGGTCTCGCATCATTATGCCATTTCTGGTGTTCTGTAACACCTGTGATTTCAGGCCTGTGATGTGATCCAATAAGGTGTACAGGCTAATTGCAAGAAATGTACACACCCTGCACAACTCAGTCCTATGTGGAAAGGCAGAACATAACTGAAGGAAAACTCAAAGTTTTGAGGTATTGTGTAGAGAGAAAATTTTTCTCATGTGCTTCACAAACATGCTTCCATGATTTGAATATCTATGATCACACCCTAGCTGATGCTAGGACATAGTTAAGGTTTTTCTACCATATGTAAACCATGGAAACCACTTCACAATCACTTGATTTCCCTGCCAGGTACTAGGGAATCATGGTGCTGTTTTGACTTCCAGGAGAACCATTCAGGCAGAGCATTATGAGGCAACCACAGACCTGCCAGTTGGGAAGGCCTTTATGGTCAGCCATAGTAGCTCTCCCAGAGGCTAATTCTAACTCTTATTCATTTTTCCTCATTTAGATAAATTACTTGAAGAGGCCAGAAACAAGTACACATGTATGATGGGATGAGTAAAAGATGGCAATTAAAGATATAGTTTCTATGATGCTATTTATAATTTAGATGGCTTTTATTCCCCCATTTCTTCTTATTCATATAAGAACTTTATGAAAAGTATCATTTTCTGCACCTTTTAGATGAAAAGATGTGTCACTGAGCACATAAGTGTTTTGTGCAAAGACAATATGGAGAAAATAGTTTTCTAGGAACTGTATCCAATTTCTTAGAGGACATATTTCTGTCTTTCCTCTGTTGCCTTTAACCTTTCCCCTCTGATGTAAGCAAGCACCAATAATTTAACAGTGCATGTCAGTTCTTCCTGTTCTCCGTTCTCTCTCTTTCTCTGACATCACTGTCTAGGGACAGCACAGATGCGGTGGCTTACTGGGGAAAACGCGAGGCCATTTCTAAACTTCGAGCTCAGCTTCTCATTGATTGGGGACTTGAAAGTGAAGTTTTCCATAAGAGCAGTGAAGAAAATGAACAGCTCAGACATGGCCAGTTGTTCTTCGGGGCATGCTCGCTTTCCTGCAAGGACAAAACAGGAGACTAGTCATTTTCTCAGCTAGTATAGTGATTCCAGGGACTAGTATCTCAGATATCTCCTTCACATCCTGTGTTGACCCTGAAATTTGTATTCAGTGGCTCATTTATATCTAGCATCTACCTTAGTTCTTCAGAGCACGGAATCAGAACATTCTAAATTTCAAGTCAAATAGCATTATGGGTTAGTTAGATCAGGGTGTAGGATCGTAGAAATTGATGTCCAGGGGTGACAGAGAAAGTCTGAAAGCTTTTAAAACTCAGTTAATACACATCATTGATACAATAGTCTGTTGTTCAGTGGCAAAATTATTGATGTTTTTCAACCCATAAAAGGAACTCCAAACAAATAAGTGTGTCAGTTAAGTCTGCTTGAAGTAAAAGTTATCTTTCTTCTATGCCCACTTACTCTTCCACCTTGATTGGTGTTGGGAACCAGCAAGCTTGGCTCAATGCTCCCAGCTGAGCTGTTTGCACAGGTTTCTTGAGAGCAAAACATCCCTTGGATTAGGTTGATTCCTGCCTTCCAGCCAGGTATGGTACGGGCTTCCCAGGTGCCTGTCTTATGGCTATGATTGTTTTTTCCTGTTGTTTTCCCTGGCCTCTAGTATATATATTGCTGTTCATTCAGTAAAGTTTTGGCATTCTCCTTACTGAATGCCCCGTGTCTGTGTCTTCTGTCAATTCCCCAGGCCTGCGTCCATGTCGGTGATATTGATTTCTTCTGAGTGGATTTAAAAAGGAAACTGAATTCAGGAATTTAGGGCATTGCTCAGTCAGGCGTTGAGTGTAGAAGTGCCATTATCTGCCTGGCTTCTCCTTGAGACAGTCTAGACCACACTCTCTTCTTCTCACTAAAAGAAAGGCTGGAACTGTCCTCTAAACTTGCTAGAGAGGTCACATGGAAATAAGAACAGCTCTACCTCCCAAACATCTCTACTATTCTTCCTATATCTTCTTATAGATATGTCAAACTGCACCTAAACGTTTTCCAAAGTTACCACTCAGTTGTTCTCATAAGAGTCTGAGCAACATTAGATCTTCAGAGTCATAGAAAAAAAAAAGAACCTAATCTCTTTGTACCAGGAAGCAATGGCTTCAATATCCCCTGGGATATTCTCCCTGCAAGAGATGGTGGGAGAATTTGAATCCAAAAATATTCACAGTGCCATTTTGTGAGTAGAGCCTAAGGAAGAAGTGAAGCTTATAAAAGTTAGCATCTTTATTACTCTTAACTAATGGCCATTTGACAGAGAGGTAGCAACCTTCCTACACGTCCTCTCCAGGGGAGAAGGCATGTATTAAATATTCCCATCTCTAACCTTCATTTTCTGACCTGTTTTTTTTTCCCCAGGTGTTGGTTGACCCAAAATTTACTGTGGGAAGTGAGACATTGGGAAACGCATATATCACTGTCAGATTGATGCTGATTCATCATAAATGAATGCAGACTGTCATGCCCCCATGACCTTATAAAGTTTAAAAACAAAATCATAGGATGACTCTCAAAAAATCAAGTGTCTATCTCTTATAGTATTATGAAAGGGAATCTAAAACATAATGCCCTGATTGGTGAGGAATCACTGTGGTTTTTGTTTAGAGAGACCATGAAGACTTTATTAGCTAGTAGCTAGACTACAAATATGAGGTTCAACACAGAGGAAAAAAATGTCCTTCATGCTCCCAAGCCAAGCAACAGTTAATGACTCTCTCGGTATAATTGTTATAGCACTGAATGTCTTGCTTTGTGTATGCCACAGTTGCTCCTTCCCCACACAGCACACTCTAGCATCCCACTCTCATCAAATGTTTTCTTCATTTTTTGGATTTTTACCATCAGTTAATTTTCATCCTGGCTCTCACCTGGGCATTGTGTATGACCTGGTCTAACAGGTGTGAGAAGAGGAATGCTGGCCCTATTCCTTGCCACTTGCAGTAATTGGAAAGCTCCTCTCAACCTCCACCCCTACTCCTGTGCAAACATTGCACAGGTTGCACAGTAGAATGTTCACCTTAGTCCCTGCCATCTACAGAAGGCCGAAGACCTACCTGCTCCAAGGTCATGAAAACAGGAGAGCAGGTGCTATACCTGACTGGTTATAACACTCAGGAAATTTCCTACCCTGACTTCCCTTCCTGAAGGACTATAAACTATAAGATGAAATAAGCCATTTTTTTCCCAAAGCTACTTGTTGCCATGGTGCTTATCATAGCAATAGAAAGTAAACTAAGACAGTGTACTTGTTAATAAAATGTATACTTAAAGGATGTAACACAATTCTCAATAACAAGACACCAGTGAATAATTTCTTGCTTTTTTTCTTATCATCTTAAACCTAATGAAAATGAGGGAAAATTATACACCAGGAGAAAAGGAAGCACCTACATGGAAGAGACTTTTAAGATCTGAAGACAAATCATCTATCTCAGATTCTCTTATCCCAAGGTGCTGTTCCTCAGTCTAAAGGCATTGCTAGGGTTGGGAAGATGGTGTAGTAGTTATCATTTTTCTCCCAAGACTGACATTAGTTCAATATGTTGAAACCCCACATTGAAGGGAAGAGTCTACTCTTATATGTTGTCTTTTGATTTAAAATTACACAGCTATATCTGGCTCCATTCAGCAAGTACTTGTGGGGATCCAGTTTTGTAGAGAAACCGTGGGGGGAGGGGGAATGATCGGGGAATAGTTGGGGGGGGGAGAGGAACTATGGGACATAGGGAGGGGGAAACTGGGAAAGGGGAAAGCCTTTGGAATGTAAACATAGAATATAAAAAATAAAAATTAAAAAAAAAATAATAGTGTCTAGGTTTTATAACTGTATATGGGATGGATCATTAGGAGGGGTGGTAGTCTTTGGATGGTTTTTACCCCAGACTCTGCTCCACACTTTGGGAGCCAGATATAGCTGTCACCTGGGAGGCTCTGCTAGTGCATGACAAATAAAGAGGGAGACACTGTCAGCCAGCCATTGAACTGAGCATAGGGTCCCCAATTGGGGAGCTATAGAAAGGACTCAAGGAGCTAAAGGGGTTTGAAGTGCCATAGGAAGAACAACAATATGAGTCACCCAGTACTTCCTGAGCTCCCAGGGACAAAAACATCAACCAGATAATACACATGGTGTTACCTATGGCTCCAGACACATAGGCAGCAGAGGATGGCCTTGTTGGACATCAAAGGGAGGGGAGGTCCCTGGTCCTGGAAAGGCTCAATGCAGTAGTGTAGGGGAATAACCAGGACAGGGAAGGGGAGAGGGCTGATTGGGGAACAGGGAGAGAGGAGATGGCTTATGAGACTTTCAGGTGAGACCAGGAAAGGGGAAATCATTTAAAATGTAAATAAAGAATATATCTAATAAAAAAGAAAAATTATAAATGTAAAATATAAACAAATAAAAGTTGTACCGCATATGTGAACCACTCCCCCATGAAAATAAGTGTTAAAGGCATGAGCTTCTGATGATTGTTCCTACCACCATTGCAGCAACATCAGGGGGGAGTTTCTCAGAATTTCTTGTCATAACCATGAAGCAGAAAGAGTTTCAACAGTGTGGCTGTAAGTATGAGCTATGATACAAAATCTGAGAGTATTCTCAGCAGAAATGCAGGAAAAGATTCCTGTGCTTTATACCATCTTCTTTGTCAGAAATGATTTATGCCATGTGACATCCTTTATTCTGTTGCCATGCGTAAGTGTTAACTGAATTTTAAACAGTTGGTTAACGCTTAGAGGAAGAATGTGCCATTTAAAATTGTTGTCTTCTATTCTCATTGTGTTAAGTAGGGAGACTTTCTCCAAAGCCTCATCCAATGTCCTTGTCAATACACAGCTCTATTTTTGTATAAAAGGTAAGAAATCATCTCCTTAAAATAACTTTGATCATTTGAAAACTCTAGAAAGGTAGCCATCCAGATTTCTTTGCAAAGAAAAGGTATGGGCTGGGTCTCTTCTCCATGTTGGAGAAAATAAAGCCAGAGAGAAACAAAGGTGATCTGAAGCAGTCCCTGTTTACAGGGAAATGGGGCCACAGACAGTGCCACAAAAAGAGGATACAACTGAAGCAGAGGACTGCAGGGTGAAGAGGGAAGAAGAGCTGAGGAGGAGCTTTGAACTCTTTCTTGTTCATACAACTCACCCATTGAGAATGGCAGAAAGGATTTGCTCTTCCTAAACTGTCCATTCTCCAAAAAGTGTTCTTGATTGAGTGCATCTGGAGTGGCCCACTTTTTCAGGTCCCTGTGTAGCCCAGTGAAATTGGTCAGGACCATGGTTCCCTAGGGATGGCAGCAAAATTAAATATGGAACATGCTCAGATTGACATGGAAAGTAACTCTAAAACTCCAATGTCTGAGATTTTTGACTTCCTGAACTTTTCCAGCCTTACCAATTCACTTCCAAACTGTCATTTGAATTATAAATCCATTATGTATTCTTTATACTTGCTATCTTCCCATAATGGATTGCAATAGTCTCATAGGAATTATTATCAGCAGAGTTGGGCTACTATTTGTTATAAAATATTTCTGCTTAATAGGAAGAAGTTAGTACATGTGTGTCTAGGGAAGGATCTGTAGTGAGTCTGCTGCTCACTATTGTCAGTTTCATGGTTACATCACTTCTGCTTCTCTGTTCTCACTTATCCAATGTTAAGGGAACAACACCCAGCCCCACCAATGTTAGTCAAATATAAATGAATGCATCTGGAGGCAGTCTAGTCTAGGCGGGTACTTATATGATCTCTTGCCAGGAGCCATTCTCACATATATTTTAAAAAACAAACAAACAAACAAACAAACAAACAAACAAACACCTTCTTTCAGCAATCTCTAGCCTGCTTCCTCTAGCCTGCTTTTAGAAGGAAAAGTACTAGCTTAAAGAGTAGCCAAGTAAGCTAGATGGTCAGTACATGCAGAGCTCACCTGAGTGAGCTAGAACAAAGGAAGCTCACCTGTGGTTAGGTTACCATAGCAAATCCTTTCCACTTCACCTCCTCATGATCAATTTCTCCTGCCAAGTTCCTACATCAATTGCCAGGTTTTCCCTGAGATTCTGAAAGACAATTCTGTGAAACTGTTCCTGGGAAATGATACTAGCCCACTGAGATTGTTCTCTGAATACAATGACTTTACTCCTTTACCCCTCCCTACACCTTGTTTGTTTCCCTTTAAATTGCCTTGTGTAAAAAATAAAATTTGACAGCTTGATCAGAATACTGTCTTGCTGTCCTTCTCTTGTGTCTCTTGTCTCTCACCTTCTCCTAGGTGGTCCAGGGACCCTGTTGACTGTCCTGCGGGTTTGGACAGTCCCTAGTTATGAGACTTTTTCTTCATGTTATCATTTCAAGAAGAAAGCTGAGCCATTCCTTAAATTTAGAATCTATTGCTGCTCCCTTTCCAGTTTATTGCTTCAACCTCTCTGAATCTTCTCACCTTTTTTTTTTTTCCTGGAACTCATGCAATTACTTACTAGCTTTGAGTCTGTTGCACAACCTGGACAATAGGTGGGTTTGGCACATGACCCTGTTTCATTGCTCCACATTCACTCCTCATACCTGGTAAACAGGCTCTTCATACTTTTATTTTATCAGAAAGAAGCACAAAAAATGGGTTTTATTCAATGTTACCACATTGGAGAGAAGAACAAAGAAATCAAATGCCCCTACTCAGAGAGCCTATCTCCAGGGCTGATTTAAACACAAGGCCAGCTGTACACACCTAGTGGTCCTAGTCAGGGTGTTCTCCTGCCCCTCTCTGTCTGGCTCCAATCTCTCCTGCAAGGACAACTGACCAGGTACCAGCACTCGATGAAACTTCTTTCCAGGAGACAAGCTCCTCCACTGACTGACACCAGAGTTCACGCTTTTTCTTCCCCCCTTCATGAAATCCCAGGAGGAGCTTCCAATTCCTTGGGGTGCATTGATTCAGTAGTATGGTGGCCAATGCGAAGGGTACAAATGTCTTTTCAGAATATCCTTGTCGTTCCAGGCATGCCAGCTATAGCTCCCCTTTCATCTCTCTGACCTCCAGCCATAGAATCCCCTTCCAGATTTCAAGTGGCTATGTTAGGTCTTCCAAGTGCCAGATCTTAAGCCAGTATCTTCTAAAAGCACACCCATGTCCTCGGCAGTTTGGAGAGTTACAGAAGTGGACTCCTAGATGAAGACTGGCAAATATCAGTTCTCTCTCTCTCTCTCTCTCTCTCTCTCTCTCTCTCTCTCTCTCTCCCCCTCTCTCTCTTTATTCAATATATTCTTTATTTACATTTGAAATGATTTCCCCTTTCCAGGATCCCCCCTCCCCCAAAGTCCCATAAGCCCTCTTCCCTCTACCTGTTCCCCCATCAACCTCTGTCCTGGTAATCCCCTACTCTGTTGTACTGAGCCTTTCTAGGACCAGGGGCCTCTCCTTCCTTCTTCTTGGGCATCATTTGATATGTGAATTGTTTCCCGGGTATTCCAAGCTTCTGGGCTAATATCAACTATTAGTGAGTGCATACCATGTATATTCTTTTATGGTTGGGTCACCTCACTCAGGATGACATTCTCCAGTTCCACCCATTTGCCTAAGAATTTCATGAATTCATTGTTTTTAATAGCTGAGCAGTATTCCATAGTGTAAATATACCACATTTTCTGTATCCATTCCTCTGTGGAGGGATATCTGGTTTTTTTCCAGATTCTGGCTATTATAAATAGGACTGCTATCCTCTGGGTGTATGCCCAGAAGTGGTATTGCTGGGTCCTCCAGTAGTATTACGCCCAGTTTTCTTAGGAACTGACAGACTGATTTCCAGAGTGGTTGTACCAGTTTGCAACCCCACCAGCAGTGGAGGAGTGTTGCTCTTTCTCCACATCCTTGCCAGCACCTGTTTTCTCTTGTTTTTAATCTTAGCCATTATGACCAGTGTGAGCTGAAATCTCAGGGTTGTTGTGATTTGCATTTACCTGATGACTAAGGACATCGAACCTTTCTTTATGTGTTTCTCAGCCATTTTATATTACTCAGGTGAAAATTCTTTGTTTAGTTCTGTACCCCATTTTTAATAGGGTTATTTGGCTCTCTGGAGTCTAACTTCTTGAGTTCTTTGTATATATTGGATATTAGCCTTGTGTCAGATATAGGGTGGATAAAGATCTTTTCCCAGTTTGTTGGTTGCCATTTTGGCCTTTTGACAGTGTCCTTTGCCTTGCAGAAACTTTGTAATTTATGAGGTCCCATTTGTCAATACTTGATCTAAGAGCATAAGCTATTGGTGTTCTTTTCAGGAACTTTTCCCCTGTGCCCATGTCCTCAAGGATTTCCCCCAGTTTCTTTTCTATTAGTGTCAGTGTGTCTGTTTTATGTGGAGCTCCTTGATCCACTTGGAGTTGAACTTAGTACAAGGAGATAAAAGTGGATTGATTTGCATTCTTCTGCATGCTGACCTCCAGTTGAACCGGCATCATTTGTTGAAAAGGCTATCTTTTTTCCACTGTGGGGTTGTAACTCCTTTGTCAAAGATCAAGCAACCCTAGGTGTGTGAGTTCATTTCTGGGTCATTGATCTACCTGCCTGTCACTGTACCAATATCATGCAGTTTTTAACAATATTGCTCTGTAGTACTGCTTGAGGTCCAGGATACTGATTCCCCCAGAATTTCTTTTACTGTTGAGAATAGTTTTAGCTATCCTGGGTTTTTTGTTATTTCAGATGAATTTGAGAATTAAGAATTCATTCTAACTCTATGAAGAATTGAGTTGGAATTTGGATGAGAATTGCATTGAAGCTATAGATTGCCTTTGGCGAGATGTCCATGTTTACTATATTAATCCTACCAATCCAAGAGCATGGAAGATTTTTCCATCTTCGAGGTCTTCTTGGATTTCTTTTTTCAAAGACTTGAAGTTCCTGTCATACAGATCTTTCACCTGTTTAGTTAGTCACACCAAGATACTTTATATTGTTTGTGACTATTGTAAAGGGTGTAATTTTCCTTATTTCTTTCTCTGCCTGTTTATACTTTGAGTATAAGAAGGCTACTGATTTTCTTGAAGTGATTTTGTATCCAGCCACTTTGCTGAAGTTGTTTATTAGCTGTAGGAGTTCTCTGGTGGAGTTTTATTGGGTCACTTAAGTATACTATATCATCTTCAAATAGTGATAATTTAACTTCTTCCTTTCTAATTTAGATCCCTTTGACCTCTTTTTGTTGTCTAATTGTTCTAGCTAGAACTTCAAGTACTATATTGAATAAATATGGAGAGAGAGGGCAGCCTTGTCTAGTCCCTGATTTTAGTGGGATTGCTTCAAGTTTCTCTTCATGTAGTTTGATGTTCGCTACTAGTTTGCTGTATATTGCTTTTATTATGTTTAGGAATGGGCCTTGAATTCCTGTTCTTTCCAAGACCTTTAACACGAAAGGGTGCTGGATTTTATCAAATGCTTTTTCAGCATATAATGAAATGACCATGTGGTTTTTTTTCTTTGAGTTTGTTTATGTAGTGGATTGCCTTGATGGATTTCTGTGTATTGAACCATCCCTGCATCCCTGGGATCAAGCCTACTTGATCATGGCGAATGACCATTTTAATGTGTTCTTGGATTCAGTTGGCAAGAATTTCATGGAGTATTTTTGCATTGATATTCATGAGGGAAACTCTAAAGTTCTCTTTCCTTGTTGCATCTTTGTGTGGTTTTGGTATCAGTGAAATTGTGGCTTTGTAGAATGAATTGGGCTTTGCTTCATCTGTTTCTATTTTGTGGAATAGTTTAAAGATTATTGTCTTCAAGAGCATTGGTCTTCTTTGAAGGTCTGATAGAATTCTGCATTAAAATCATCTGGTCCTGTGCTTTTTTTTTTTTTTTTTTTTTGGTTGGGAGACTGCCAGTGACCACTTCTAATTCTTCAGGGGTTATGGGACTATTTAGATGGTATATCTTTTTTTTTTTAATCCAAAGACAATTTTATTTCAAGGCAAGATATAGCATGACTCTATGTGGAGGGAAAATGAATTTATATTCTTTTTATTATTATTATTTTCTATATTCTATGTTTACATTCCAAAGGCTTTCCCCTTTCCCAGTTCCCCCCCCCATGTCCCATAGTTCCTCTCCCCCCCAACTATTCCCCAATCACTCCCCTCCCCCCACAGTTTCTCTACAAAACTGGATCCAATCTTTCCAGGCCCAGGGTCCTCTCCTTTCTTCTTGGGAATCATTTGACTTGCTAATTGTGCCTTGAGTATTTAGGGCTTCTGGGCTCATTAATATCCACTTATCAGTGATTGCATTTCATGTGTATTCTTTTGTGATTGGGTTAGCTCACTCAGGATGATATTTTCCAGGTCTAACCATTTACCTACAAATTGCATGAATTCATTATTTTTAATTGCTGAGTAGTATTCCATTGTATAAATATACCACATTTTCTGTATCCATTCCTCCTTTGAGGGATATTTGGGCTCCTTCCAATTTCTGGCTATTATAAACAAGGCTGCTATGAACATAGTGGAGCATGTGTCTTTATTGTATGCAGAGGAATCCTCTGGGTATATGCCCAGGAGTGGTATGCCAGGGTCCTCTGGAAGGAACATGCCCAATTTTCTGAGGAACCGCCACACTGATTTCCAGAGCGGTTTTACCATTTTGCAATCCCACCAACAGTGGAGGAGTGTTCCTCTTTCTCCACATCCTCGCCAGCATTTGTCTTCTCTTGAGTCTTTAATCTTAGCCATTCTGAGGTGGAATCTCAGGGTTGTTTTGATTTGCATTTCTCTGATGACTAATGATGTTGAACATCTCTTAAGGTGTTTCTCAGCCATCCGAATTTCTTCTGGTGAAAATTCTTTGTTTAGCTCTGTGCCCCATTTTTTGATAGGGTTATTTGGTTCTTTGGGGTCTAACTTCTTGAGTTCTTTGTATATATTGGATATTAGCCCTCTGTCGGATGTGGGATTGGTGATCTTTTCCCACTTTGTTGGTTGTCGTTTTGTCCTTCTGACAGTATCCTTTGCCTTGCAGAAACTTTGTAATTTTATGAGGTCCCATTTGTCAATTCTTGATCTTAGTGCATAAGCTATTGGTGTTCTGTTCAGGAACTTTCCCCCTGTGCCTATGTCCTCCAGGGTCTTCCCAAGTTTCTTTCCTAATAGTTTCAGTGTGTCTGGTTTTATGTGGTGGTCCTTGATCCACTTGGAGTTGATCTTAGTGCAAGGAGATAAGAGTGGGTCAATTCGCATTCTTCTGCATGTTGACCTCCAGTTGAACCAGCACCATTTGGTGAAAAGACTATCTTTTTTCCACTGGATGGTTGTGGCTCCTTTATCAAAGATCAAGTGACCATAAGTCTGTGGGTTCATTTCTGGGTCTTCAATCCTATTCCATTGATCCACTTGCCTGTTGCTGTACCAATACCATGCAGTTTTTAACACAATTGTTCTGTAGTACTGTTTAAGGTCAGGGATATTGATTCCCCCAGAAGTCCTATTATTGTTGAGAATAGTTTTAGCTATCCTGGGTTTTTTGTTGCTCCAGATGAATTTGAGAATTGCTCTTTCTAGGTCTATAAAGAATTGAGTTGGGATTTTGATGGGGGTCGCATTGAATCTGTATATTGCTTTTGGTAAGATGGCCATTTTTACTATATTGATCCTGCCAATCCAGGGGCAAGAAATATTGAAGTTCTCGCGAGAGCAATTAGACAACATAAGGAAGTCAAAGGGATACAAATTGAAAAGGAAGAAGTCAAACTATCATTATTTGCAGATGATATGATAGTTTACTTAAGTGACCCAAAAAACTCCACCAGAGAACTTCTACAGCTGATAAACAACTTCAGCAAAGTGGCTGGTTATAAAATTAACTCAAGCAAATCAGTAGCCTTTTTGTACTCAAAGGACAAGCAGGCTGAGAAAGAAGTTAGGGAAATAACACCCTTCACAATAGCCACAAACAACATAAAGTACCTTGGCGTAACTCTAACCAAACAAGCGAAAGATCTGTATGACAGGAACTTCAAGTCCTTGAAGATAGAAATCGAAGAAGACCTCAGTAGATGGTCTATCTGATCCTGATTAAACTTTGGTAGTTGACATTAGTATAGGAAATTGTCCATTCATGCAGATTTTCCAGTTGTGTTGAGTATAGTCTTTAGTAGTAGGATCTGATATTTTTTTAATTTCCTCAGGTTCTATTGTTATTTCTCCTCTTTTAATGCATTTTTTGCTATGTTCCACCAAAGTCAGTGTTCACCTCTTAGTAGGGTACTGCTATATTAACATTCTTGTAGTCTTTCAACTAGACAATGTTTCAAAACTCTTCCTTATTGTGGGTGTTTCTCTTGCTGTACACATATGGCTAAATCTCAATGCCCCTTTAACTTTCAGCTTCAACAGCTATTTCTTCTAAAGCTCAGAATTATTTCTTTCCAGGCTGGACCTCTCACTCTCTGTGTGTATATTCATGTGCAGAGCATCAGAGTATTTCCTTCTGGGAAGTCCTCATGATATTCCATGTTTTAGGTTTCCTCTAAGTCCTAACAAATGTTTTCAGAAGTTCAACAAATATTGGCCTGACTAATAAAGGGTAGCTTAATTTCTGAGTGTTATTCCATGCAAATATAATCTCATTGAATCCCCCATTTAGATCCTTTAAAGTGGGTTGTGTAAAGACTCTGAAGCTGTGAATGGTTTGGTAATATGCTTCCATAGTGGCTTAAAGTGAAGTCATCACTAGAGCCAGGCCTTTCTGCTGTCAAGACCATTATTTACATCCTGTATTTCACATAGCCATTTAGATTCCTTGATACTCAGAAGGGTGTTACAGCTAATATTAAGTCTGTGGATGGAGTTTCATTGGCTACTTCCTGGAGATAAATGAAAAGGTGGGAAAACTGAAAAGAGCACTTGGGGAATACAGACCTAATGAGCTTCACAGTGACACAAGGAGAGTAGACACCGTGTCTGTTCCTCTGCTTCTGCAGAGAAGATGAATGTGCAGTGATGGGTAGAGAAACTCTTCTGGGTCTGATCCTGGAGAGAATTCCCAAGAACAATATATTTGAGTCTTAGAAAATAATTCTAGATCCCCAGAGAATAGTCATTATACAATAAGAATAGATCTACAGTTGTGTGTTGTAGAGAAAGGATGACAGTGGCCTGGAGAGATGAGGAGTCCTGTGATCAGGATTCAGTCTGTTAAGACAAGGAGTTGAGCATGGACTCATCGAGGAAAATTGAAGAGATACTTTAATGTCAACTAAAGCAAGTCTTATGGATCGATCAGGATTATAAATTCTCAGAACAGTGTTTGTTTTGGATAACATCTCTTGTTACTTTGTAGTAAAGAAATCTTTTATGAATTCAATTTTTCTGAGCCTCTGCTTTCCAACTTAGAAAACAGAGGCAAAAGTTACTCCAAAGAAGGAATAAGAAGTTTTGAGAGATAAGAGTCTATACCACATCATGCTTGCTTGGTAACTCCCTTCTTATCTTATAATTAAGACATTTGGACTGGCTTTGTTTGCAGTTTTTCGGGGCTATAAGTAAAAGCTAGAAATATGCCCATGGGGATACTATTAGAAACACTCATCTCACTATGGTGTGTGCCCATGTGCTCCAAATGTGTTCTTAAAAGTCTATCTTTTAAAGTTTGTGAAGTATTTCTTACAGTCAACATGGTATGTCCTTAACTGAAAAACTTATTTAAGGGACACTGTCTGATAATGAACTGTTGCCAACTAGGTTTTTCACATTAACAAAAGAAAATAATAAAAATTTTTTCAAGAGAATAAACCTAGGTTTTTCTTAAATATGTTTGATCAAAACACCTTCCAACATTTCTCCAAAACAGCATGCATGAATATCCATTTAGACACATGGAGGGTTTTTATCAGAATTCTTTCTCTCCCCCATGTGAACAACCATCACCTTTAAAAGTTAGGTTGTGAACTTGATGTCCAAATGTACTGGGGTATCTGAAGCTAGAGATGCATAGTTACCGGTGGCAGGTGGATACCAGCAAACTTGGTATCAACCATTACTTCCCTGGGAATTGAAGAGGATGATGTTGTCCATCCTTTGTACCTCATGCATGGCAGCATTAGTATAAGGCATAGAAACTCAGTAAGCAAGGCTCACCCTCCTTCCAAAACTAAGCACTCTGTTAATTTCACTGTGTAATTTTTCTGGAAGAAATAAGGAAAATCTAGTAAGTTTTATATTGCTCTATTTTTGTCTTGGTGTTTAATTGAGCATTTTCCAAAATTACTAAGGAGATGTTAAAGAATTTTTAGTCACAATTTGGAAAAACAAAGAAAAGTTTATCTTTGCCTGGTAAAATCTTCTAGAACTAGTATTTAGAAAAGTTGAAATGGGCCACTCTCCTTAAACGAGGAGAGACAGCAACAATGAGCAAACTACAGCAGCAGAGCCATACTGGGCCACGGAAAAAAATGACAGCAATTTCCAACTCAAAAAATTCCCAGAGGAATCTAAAATGTCTCAAGGAGTCAGCATCTGAAAAAAATTCTTCTAGTCTGGGGAGAATCTAGAACCGTGCATTCTTGGTACATAGAAAACAATGTCTTAAGGTGATTTTAGGTAATAATAAAGGCATTGCAAAGAGAAGATATGTAGGGGAACAATACTACATGCAAGACAGATAATGGTAGTGGTTTGAACAGTTGTGGCCCCCAAAGACTCCAAAGATTCATGTGTATTAATCCTTGGCTCACAGGGAGTGACATTGTTAGGAGGTATAGCCTTGCTGTATAAAGTGTTTAACTGCGAGGGAGGGCTTTAAAGTCTCCTATACTCAAACTATGCCCAGTGTTGACCAAAATAAAGAACTATCAGTTCCTCCTTTAGCACCATGTCTGCCTGTACACCACCATGTCTCAACATGATGATAATAGACTAAAACCTCCAAGCCACTGAATGCTTTCACTTTATAGGACTTATTTCAAACCTAGTGTTTCTTCATAGAAATAGAAATCCTAGTTAAGACAGTGGGAAATGAGACTGTAAGTCAAAGAGGTGACATCATAAGGTATCAGATAGCAAACTAGGAAGGGTGCATAGTGGCAAGGAAAAAATGGCCACACACAGTTAAAAGTAAGGGGGGCATCAGTAGATGCTCATGTGTCAATGACAGTTTCAACAGGAATCACTGTCATTTGATTCCTCTATTTTCACCTAGACTCCAAGCTTTTTAAGGGAGCAGTCACTCTACTATTTGTACACAGGGCCATCATGATCCTCCTAAAACTTCTGCAAGATGTGTATATTCCTACTGGCTCATCACCTCACAGCTGTTCAACATTTTCCATTCCACAATTATATTTCCCAACACCATCTGAGACTTAGGTTCTAGAAACACCATTCCACTTGGTCAGGAAATAACCACACACCTTAGTTTTCTAGATAGAGGGCTGTGTAGAGCAGACCAAAGCACAGTGTAGTGGATGTTGTCCCTGTTCCCACAAGAAAGAGATCCAGAGTAATAAAGATGAAGTTTTCTTCATTGAAACTTGTAGTATTTTTCTGGATACTAGAAAAGACAGAATGTTTCATTTATCCTGAGGGTTTGTGACTCTAACACAGAAGGTCATCATCATGGGAATTAAGCTTAAAAGAAAACAACCACAGGAAAAATAATCCCTCTGTATGATTTTATAAGGAAGCAGATGTGGTACAGGAAGATATTTCATTATCTATGGAAAGTCATTGTATAGCTGGTTGGGGTAATAAGAGAATCATAGAGAAGCCATGGCATCAGTCTCCAGGTTGTAAGGTTATCAGGCATCCCCCCTCATTTCTCATAGTGAAATTGTGAACTACTCTGAGCTAGATTTTCTCTCTCAACTTCATAGTGAACACTTCAGTTCCTCCATGGAAAAAATACTGAGTCTCACATGCCTTTTTGTCATCCTGACTGCTTGCTCCCTGGTACATGCCACCTCCTCTCCTACCTAGAGACTGAAACGCAGTCTGTTTCTACACTTAAGCACATGACCAGCCTATAACCTAAAAGACTTCCAGAGGAAATGTGTACCAATTTAAAAACCATGGCTTCATCATTGACTCAATCTTCCAGTGCATTTCCCATCATACTCACATCAAGTCCTTTGAGTAGGTTGTATTCAGCTGGTCCTTAAGTACCCATTCCTTTCTTTCTGTCACTCTTAATCACTATGATGCAGCAACTGTCCTCTGTGCTTGCATCTGATTCTAATCATTTGCAGTTGTAATTCATTGTGCCCAGAAAGCTCTCCTATAAAATCCAAGTAACCCCTGCTCCTGTTAGCATGGAGCGTCTGTTAAATGTCCCCTCCTTGGAACTATCTTCCTGATGATCCAGGAAGCTATCTTTTAACCCTCTTTCTATTCCCCTGCCATGATTTATTTTCCTCAGGGGAATAATCAGAAACATGTGTACAGTGAGACAAAAACTCATAGGTTTTTAATGATTTGAGCAAAAATAAGTATTATAAGTTCATTTGACCATTTTCTTCCATAATCTAAGATAAGTTAGGAGAAAATGAGAAATGAAACACTTTGATCTTGGTTAACCTCTTATACTATGAGATTGCTCATTCCTCATCCAACTGGTTCCAAATCCACCACAGCTAGAGCAACTAGCCATTAAAAACATTTTCCCAATCAATATCAGAATCAAGTAAGTATGTTTCCTTTGAATTTAGAATTGTATTTTCTTTCAGTTAGCCATTCATCATCCCAAAGAGAAGCCTATAGATTTTATAAACCTGGTCTTACAAGCTTGTTCAACCCTTCCATTTCTCCACACTAAATAATTTTGAAAATATCATCCTGAGTGAGGCAACCCATTCTCAAAAGAGCACATGTGGTATGTGCTCACTGATAAGTGGATATTAGCCAAAAAGAAGCTTGGAATACCCACGATACAACTCACAGACCATATGAAACCCAAAAAGAAAGATTACACCAAAGTGTGGATGCTACAGTACTACTCAGTAGGAGGAAGAGAATAACTTCTGAGGAGTAAATGGAGAAAGGGATCTGGGAGGGAGAGAGCAGGGTGAGGGGAAAATGTGAGGCTAGTTCAGATATGAGTAGAGATGGAGGACAAGTGCAGAGGGTCAGGGATTTGAAAGTAGGTGTGTAGCAGTGGGGGATAACCAATAGAAAGTACCAGATGCCAGGGACCCAAGAGGTTTACAGGACCCAGCATGGAGGACATTAGCTTAAATACCCAACAAAGGGACAATAGAATCTATAGAGACCATATCCAGTGGATAAGGCATGGCCCCCAATTGAGGGTTGGGGCCACCCAACCACCTCAAAAATATTAATCCAGAATTCCTCCTGTCAAAAAGAAGTGCAGCGACAAAGAGTGGAGCAGAGACTGAAGGAAAGGCCATCCAGAGATTGCCCCACCTAGGGATCCATCCTATCTGCTGACACCAAACCCAGAAACTATTGCTGATGCCAAGAACTGCTTACTGACAGGAGCATGGTTTAGCTCTCTCCTGGGAGGTTCTGCCAGAACATGACCAATACAGATACAGATGTACACAGTCAAACATAGGACTGAGCACAGAGACCCCAATGGAAAAGTTAGGACAAGGACTATGGGAGCTAAAGGGGTTTGCAGCCCCATAGAAAGAACAAAAATATCAATCAACCAGAAATCCTAAAGCTCTGAGGAACTAAACAACCAACCAAAGAGTACACATGGGAGGACCCATGGCTCCAGCTGGATATGTAGCAGAGCATTGCTTTATAAGGCATCACTGGGCGGGAAGCCCATCAGTCCTGTGGATGTGCGATGACCCAGTGTAGGGGAATGTTAGGAGTCTGAGGCAGGAGTGGGTGGGTAGGTCTGGGACGACCCTCATAGAGGCAGGGTAAGTGCGAGGGGATAGGGGGCTTATGGAGGGGAAACTGGTAAGGGAGATAACACTTAAAATGTAAATAAATAAAATAACCAATAAGAAATGAAAAAAGTTGTTAAGATAAAACTAAATTAACAAAAAGTGTTCATTATCTATATAGAAAGTTAAAATGAAAAATATTGAATAATAATATGTCAGATATGGAGAAAAATGGAAACCAAAAAAAATCATTGTGTGTCAGTTCTCATGTGTCCAAGATTTTGATAAAAGCAAAAAAGCAAGCAAACGAAAAACAAACAAACAAAAATTGTGTTTATTTTCATGGCTATCGAAACTTTATTTTATAGTTTATCAGCATCCATCTTGGGACACACATTTGTCTCTGAGTGTAGTTCCTGCAAGATAAGTTCTAAGTAACTCTGACTCAGTAACTCTTCTACCTTAAAATGAACAATCATGCTCATCTACTTGTTATGGCTAACGCCTTTTTTGGCTTCAGTAACCTACTTATGCAGATATTCCCAGCACCTTAACTACTTAATCTTGAAGTGTAAACCAACTTTTATTCAGATATCCAAAGTCTTCTTACGGTTTTGCTTTTTAAAATTCTTCTCTCATTCCCATTCCCACAGCAGCCTCATGTTTGCCTTAGAAATTGTGGTCCTTCAAGTAGTAATTAATGCATCATTTAATTGTACTTAAGTTGAGTCTATAGTTTTTTCCCTAGGGTTCAGGACTGTTATACAATATGCAAAGATGATCAGACAGGATAAAATACTGACACCAAATTTCATGTTTCAAAAGGAAAAATGTAAAATATAAAGTTATCGCCCATGTTCCACAGAGACAGAAACCAATGCATCTCTCAAATCTTGTCAGAGACAGAAAACCGTCTATTTGTAGTAGATGGTGACTAAAATAGACAGTAACTGGCCAGGATAGAAAGCATAAAAGAATAAGCATGCTCAGCCCTGAAAAGCACACACATACCACAATCTCTCCTCTAAAGGCTCAGGGACCTTTATGGCAAAAGAATAGAGAGAGCCAGAGATAGCAGACAATTTCAAAGGAAACAGTTTCTCTCAGAGACATGAAAGTAACTACACATTGAAACTCACAGTGGTTGTGATAGCATCTTCAAGGCCTGTTTACACACAAGCTAGAGCAAATCCAATCGTGGAGAAGGGAGGGAGGTACAAACTTCTAACTCCTAATGGAAGAGGTATTGGCAAAGTAGAAACAACAGAAAAGAATGCATGCAAAGGTAGGTGGATCGGAACAGCTGCGAAGATGGCGGAGGCTGCAGGGAGTGCGGGATCCACCTCTTTTATAGGAAATTTGAAGCCACTGTATCCTCTGGCCAGAACCATAAAGCAAGAGGAGAAAACATCAAAGGCATAAGAATTGGAAATGAGGGCTAGAAGATGATGTGGTTGGTAATGTACTTGCTGCATGACCTGAGTTCAAAATCCTGACCTCCATGAAAAATGCTAGGTGTAGTAATGTGTGCCTCTAATGGTAACACTGGGAAGAACAACAGGAGAATCCCCAGGATTTGCTAATTGACCATTCTAGTGGATTTGGTGAGATGCAGGTTCAATGTGAAACCGTGCCAGAAAAAATTAGATGGAGAGTGACGGCAAAAAAACACTAAGTAGAATTTTGTCCTCTGCACTCAGGTGCATATATGTGCTTGCACAGACACAGACACACAGACACACAGACACACAGACACACAGACACACATACACACACACACACACACACACACACACACACACAGATATGTGCATACCAAGGTAGAGAAACACAACCATACAGACAGTCATGCATACACATATAAAAAGTTGAACGTGATGAAAGACGTTAACCTTCACTCACATATATTTGTCTAAGAAATCAGGCACATAGTATTTATAACATTAAGAGGAGTTTGTCAAAGTAGACCAAAACGTCATTAAGCCAAATCTAATTGCAATGACACAGTTCAGAATCAAATCTCTTCAATTTGAATCTTCCAAGACCTAGACTTAGTCAATAATTATTAATACTTGTCAATAAGAATATCACTAACATTGATAATAATAATCATTATATAAAAGTTACATAGCTACAAATATGTGTATCCAGTTATTGCTTTACATGAATGTTAGAAATGCTTATTATAATAATCCCTATTGTGGAAAATCTTACAGTCTACAGACTGATTTCAAGGATTTGTGTTGAATTCACATTGAACAGATGACATTTTAGAATTGTAAAAGCAAAACAAACAAAATCGGACTCCATGTCCAGTAGCAGTTTCATGATTCTGTAACAAGTCAGAGGAAGTGGTTGTTCTGCTTACCCGGTCCATTACTGAAACCTGCAAATATGTGGCCTCTTCCAGTAATTTAAACCACTTCTGAAAGTGGCTGTCCTCGTGCTCAAAGTGCTACCCAAAGGTGACAGAGCAAATGTTATTGGAAACGGCATTTTTGATCTTCAAGTGAGGATTAAAAGACTGTCCTGGAGGAGGGCTGAGAAGGAGATAGGTCCTTTATAGTTATTGGTTTCTTTCTATTTTCTATAAAGATTTGACTCTGCATGACTTAAAATATGCATAAACAAGAAGCATATGAGAGGCTGGGTGTATAGTATCCTACATGGGGCTGGCATGCATCAAGGACTCTACCAGTGCCTGGAAAGTCAGATATATGACTGAGTTTTAAATTCAATAATAACCTCATGGGGAACCAGACTGAATAAAATAAAAAGGAGATATAACATAAGAATACTCTGTGCTTACTTATGTTCAACATGACCCAGTGTGATATGTTCCCACCTCCAGAATTTTCCAGCCATGAAGGACATTCCATTAAAGTGTGAGTCAATATAAACCTCTTGTCAAATATTATTTCATAAGAACCAAAAAATCATTAGAAACTAATAACTATCTCTCCATGGCATCCCAGACATGCCCTGTGAAATGCCTCCCTCCCTCCTCTCTGATGACTTCCACATGGTGATAGGCCTGCATGTGCTGCTCTAAACTCTTCTTTCCTAACTCAATTTTTCTCAGTGTCATCAGGGCAAATTCTTTGCTCCTTCCATGTCTGGACATTAGATATGGTCAGTCCTACACAATGGAAATTTGATATAACAATAGTGTGATTCTATTATATAAGCATGCAGCATATACTGGAGACACAAGAATTTATGTATGCAAAAATCCCTAACAATGGACATAATGATAAATATTACTGACACCTTAGAGCATCAAGAACTTCAATAAAGTTTCTCTATGTAATTCAAAAGAGAAACTCCATGGGGTTGACAGCAAAAACAAAAAACAAACAAACAAAAAATAAACAAAAAAATTAGGTCTATTTTATTAGTAGGTATCTTAATTAGTGCTTATTGTCACCTGACAAAAGGGGACCACAATTGAAAAACTGCCCCAATCAAATTGGCTTTTAGCCATGTCTGTGAGACACTGTCTTGACTGAATATAAATGTGTGAGGGTCCACTTTCCAGGCCACAGTGGAGATGCCATTCCTCAATATATGGGCTTGAGATGTATAAGGAAGCTATCCGAACATGAAAGCATGTGCTAAGCAATACACACTGTTCATCCATCCATCGTTTCTACTTCAATACCTACTTCGGTTCTTGCCCTGACATGTCTCACTCATGAAGTACAATTCAAGACAATATGCTGAAATAAATATTTTCTTCCCATAAATTCCATTGTTCGTGGTATTTTTCACAACAGGAGAAATCAAACTAGTACAGTAGGAAAAATCAGGGAGCAGGGGATATATTCAAGCTTCAAAAAGATGCACAAGTAGTTGCCAAAGAAACATATAAAATTCAAGAGTCCCTTATGCCAAAGCCATACTTTAGATATAAGTAGCATAACTGTAAATAATGATTTATGTTAAGCTAAATACCAGGAGTACACTCCTGAAGACACTGCAGTAGATACTCTTGGCATTCTAGGAGAGAATCCACAAAAGAAGAACCTTAAAATTTATGGAAATGATTTCAAAAGGCAAAAGAGATGAATATTTAAAACAAAGGAACAGAAAGTCAGGGGAGAAGATGAATGTATCTCCTCAGACTACCCTTTAAAAGAAGAGGCAATACCTATAGAATTCTAGAACTTGTACTTCTAGAAGATTTTTCAACATGATTCAATGCCAGTGTAGCCTCTCCTGTCCAGGAAAACGACCATTCCTGATATCAGACACAAGAAGACCTTTCAACCTTACTGCATGTGACCCTTCTGTAACTTAGACCTGTCTCTCTTCTCTTCCCCAGTGGTTCTCTGGACTGATACTTATGTGTTTTCTTTCTTTTAATTTATAGCACATTATAATAACTCTAAAACATTAAAGATCCCACTCTTTTCTCACTCAGAAATAAGAACATCACTCAATTATATTAAGTAGCCTCTTACACACCTGCCCTGTCTCAACTTGATATATCCCGATGAACTTCTCATGGTTAGACTGGCCATTCTGAGGCAGTTGACTTTCTTGTAGGGTTTCCACTTTCACTATCAATTACATTTTATGTACTTATCCAACACAAACAAGGAAAAATATGACATATTTGAAAGCACAAAACCAAATATGAAAACACTTCATTATGTAGTTTGTGACAGGGTATAACCTGGTTGTCAGTTGTGAGGTGTTTTTTACACACCATAAACAATTGAAGCACATATCTTATAGTGTTCAAGAAAACTCACCATTGTTACCAGATACATGTTTTCTTTCTTTTTTAAATTTATTTATTATTATATGTAAGTATACTGTAGTTGTCTTCAGACACAACAGAAGAGGGGATCATATCTCATTACAGATGGTTGTAAACAAACATGTGGGTTTTGGGATTTGAACTCAGGACCTTTGGAAGAGTAGTCAGTGCTGTTAACTGCTGAGCAGTCTCTCTAGCCCCACTAGATATGGCCAGATACATGCTGTTTTTTAAATAGTGCTGACAGGGAGATTTACAAAGTTTAGGTCCAGGTGAATAAATATTTCCTTAATTAGAGGCAGTCCAGATACTACCACCACTGAAATGCTACCAACTCCAGGTTAAAGAGGTTTCCACATTCCTTCACAAACTGAAAATAGTTCAGGTTTCAGAGTTGAGTGTGTGCAAATCTGGGGATCCGGCATGTTCATAACAGTGGACTACTATTAAAGTTTTATGTGTTTCTGTTTGAGTTAAAAGACACAAATTTATCTCTGGAAATTTTGATACACACCCCCAAACTTGCAGTAAATTCCAATTCAGTTCATGTCAAGAATGAAATTGGTATAAATTCAATAATATGGGTGAATATGAATTAGCTGAGCCTTCTGTGTGTTCCTAGACAAAGCATGAGAACAGAAGTGTCAAGGGATAAGCAAGATCTCTAACCTGTAGCATCTCAGACTATAGGGAAGGCAGAGAACATATAACCTGCCAAAGGTCAAGACAAATCTTTGGTGTAGCAAGCATGGACTCCTTTGTAAATAATCACACCTCTTTTAGCCAGAAGAGAACATCTTCTCCCCATTCACAGCTAGGTATCAAAAGTACAAACAAGGATAAATGGTAGATATGGATAAATATATGAATATTGAAGCATTGTAAAGGTCAAACATCCTCTCTTAAATTGTTCTTTGAAGACCAATACGATGAGCAATGTAAAAGGAGACCGTTTACTCATTTCAGACATACAGGTGCACACATTACACACAGAGAAAGGTATGAGATGTTTGTAATGTGTACACACAGCTGTAGTAAAGAGAACAAGAGCAGAGTGAATTTCCAAGTCTCAGTTAACCTGAGGACACTCCTCAAGTTAATGTTCAGTATCTTTCATGGTAAATCTCATAAAATACATAATGATTTTACTTTTCCTAAAATTTTCCATATATGTCCAAAAGAGCTAATAAGCTACAAGTGACAAGGAGGCAAAGGTCTTGACTGCTAGATATTATGTTAGATTTGAAGACTAATGTATAACCTTAAGAAGTCCATAGGACCCTGGGTTTTTTCAAAGTGGGAGATCAGACATTATATTAAGGGGAAATGGTTTGGAGAGAGGTAAAGGAAGAAACAGAATGGAAGAAAGTTCTCATGAAAATGCAGAATCTTAAAGCTTGTATAAGGGCATGACAAATGACAGTGTATGATCAATGATGTATTCAAGGTTCAGCAGAGTATAGAACCTATGTCTGTATTTTTGTCTGTCTAGGACCTGTCTAACTGCCACAGTGTTGTTAAACACAAGAGCTTCTTACCTTCAGTTTTCTATGGTGCTCAACTTCATCCCTATTTCAATACACTTGGACCCTCCCATAGTGACCACAGAGACTTGGGCCTATGTGAACACTGTCAAAGCAGATATAATGATTTGCTCTTATTCAAGAATCTTACACCTGCATTAAAGACTCACTACTTCTTTTGTTCTTTATTGGGAGTCCTCTGTTAACTTCATCCATTGTAGCTCAGTCTGCTGTCTTCCTCAAAAGAGCACAGACAATGTGTATGCCTTTTCTTCTAAGAGAAGTAAGTGGTGCATACATACAATTGAAGAAAATTTCTCATTTCATCTTGATGAATGCTTAGATGAGTAATTTCAGACTAAAGAATAATTTTCTGAGTAATTCAGCATATTCTGTAAAGGTATTGCTGACTCAATTAAAAATGTCAGATTAAGGTAAGTGACAGCTGCCAACTTGTACAACCTGGATCGTGGCAGTGTATGCTGGGGACATCTTATAAATTGTTAAACATAACTAAAACACACAAGTTAATTAGCAGTTACCTCCTATTTAAATTGTTTATTACTATATAGCCATGAATAATTAAATAGTAAGCATAATTTAGCTTCCTGTATATTTGTTTTCAAGGTTAAGCCTAAAATCAGGTATGCTTTATAGACAGTACTCCTTAGACTCCTCAAAGACCTGCTGATTTTAGGCTTAACCTTGAAGCTAATTTGCTCCTTTAAAGGCTCTTTGCTCCTAACTCCCTCACATTCTTTTCCTTTATTAGAAAGGATGTTTTCTCCAGAACTGCCATAATTTTGCCCTTTTATCCAAACCTCAATGCTCCCTTCCCTTAAGCAGCCTCTGCCTCTGCTTCAAACCCATCATTTCTATGCCACACATCCTCCTGCTGCAATACTCCTATAGTAACGGTCAAAGAACTTATCTGAACCCTCCACCTACTCCAGGACTTGCTTCCTTAACTGTTATCTCTTTACAGCCTTACATCTATAACGCTTAGGATATCCTTTCCATTATAACCCTGACATCCCCACTCCTTTCTCCGTCCTAAACTTTAAAAGCACTTTCATCTCAATACTAGTAGACATCCATGTCCAAGAACTTTTTGTTTCTAGAAAAATGGATTTTGATACTCAACAATCCCAATAATTGACCAAAACTGTCTTCCAGGAATTAAGAAACAGTCCCCCTCTTTTTGTCCAGGCAGTCCTGCAGACCTGGCCTGCTTTCTCCTTTTTCCTTCCACCTGCTACAGTATATAAATAACCTCTTCCTTCAGACTCTTTCCCTCTTGGATAGCTAATCTGACAGTGCCTCACTCATAACTTTCCAGAGTTTACTTGTTCTTACCTTCCAAAGTTCATCTTTCCTCTCCCGAATTCACCTACTTTAGATTGTCTCTCATACCAACTCACAAACACCTCACTTTAAACCACCTTGCCTATCTTTACTCCTTATTTCTGAATGCATGGTCAATTTTCTCAACTCATCGATCCCTAAATACCAAACCACTTCTGCATCTCCTCCTTCCTTCCAATTCTTTAAACTTAAGACAGTCACATCTCTGCCCATATCCTCTATACTCATGTCCAAAAACTCTCAAAGACATCCTATTCCAGCTTTCTCACAGACAAGGTCCTCAAGCTACTACTGTCAACCATTTTTATATGAATGGCAGCTCCTTCCTATCTGACAGTCACATCAGACTGACTCTTCCATTATCAATGTTCATTCTTACTCTCTGGTTCCAGTTCCCTCAAGTTCACCCATTCTCCATGAATCTCATCTCTCCTCTCACACTCTGTCCAAATGATCACCACACATCCACAAACAACTGAATGCCCTAAATTCATTAACTGTCCAGTCGTCCTTTGACATTAAACACTCTGAACATATCCACCCAATTACATGACATATCTAAATCTAAGCAATCTGTCTGACATGCACACACACTCTTATGCCAAACCCTCACTTAGGTCAAGGTCTTCCAACAAGCTCCTAAACTCCACTGACAACTCCTTTAATGCTTTCCTTGCACCTCTCTTCCACATCCTCTGTTACTCACAATCTCTATTGCTGCAGACACCACAATTAGGAACATCCTTCCTTCTCTACTGACCACTTATCCTTTTGACCAATCAATTCCCCACTTTGAGAACCAAAGCCAGGTTCTCTCAATCTTTCCAAACTCCTAACAGACTGTCTCGCTCACTTATTTCCAAGAGTTTCCCTAATCATTCATGTTCCTAAAACATTTCAATTACAAAATCTACCTGAACAACCCCACAAAAACTATTCTGAAGTAACAAAGCCTCTGAAATTGTATTTTTCTCAACACAAGCAGATGCTACTTATAGATAACTGTTGTTCCTCAATTAACCTTCTACTACCAATCTAAATTTTCCCAGTTCCTCTCAAGAGCTCTCAAACAGACTCCAGATAAGTATTCTTGCCAAGCAGCAACCTAAGTTTTCCTTCCTCTTGCCTATTTCTTTTTTTTAAATTTTTATTTTCTATATTCTTTGTTTACATTCCAAAGGCTTTCCCCTTTACCAGTTCCCCTTGGGTTCTCTTGCCCTTTCCCTGGGATATCTCCCTATTTCCCTCACTATCTCCCCATTTCCCTGGTCTTGGGAATCCTCTTTTCTATTGCCATGACTACAAGCCTAAAAGTTTCAAATGTGCACCCAAGGTAAATTTCTTTTTCCTAAACTCCTTAAGTTTACCTCTGTCTATAGTCTCTGTTTCAACAAATGTCAAAACAACTAGAGACTGCTACAGCAACTCCAGCTCTTTCCCTAGAATCTATCTGCTGGTCCAACCAAAGACTAGACTTCGCTAGCTTCAGAGAGTCCTTAAAAACTCTGGCATTAACTGACAGAGTCTACATTTTCAACCTTCACCAGTAAATCAAATTCTTTAACTTCCTTATGAATCATGCCCCAATGACAACAGGAAGCAACCAGAGACTGATGCCCACTTACACAATTGTAAAACAAAAAGGTGGAAATAAAGCAACTCTGGCCAGCCCTCATGTGGTAAGTGTAGTTCTAGCAGACCTGGAACTTCATTCTCATTTCCTCTGCCTTGCTAAAAACCATTGGATTATTTTCCTAAAGTTAGACACCAAGATCTATTCCCTCATTTGGTCACTTTATCCCCATAAAGCTGACTACCAAGATTTGGTTATCAATATACTAAAGTTCAACAATCAAAAGCCCTCTTTGTCGCACCTTAGTAACCTCTAGTTTACCTCTCAGGGAAACGAGTCCCCATGCCTCAGTATCCGTCAGTAGATAATATTTCAATACAGAGATGTAGGGTACCATGAGCCTCTCTACTGTCCATGACTGTATGTTGTCAGGTATACTCTTGTACCAGCCCAGCAGATGAATACAGATAATATGTGTTTATGATTGTTATGGCTATGGTATGTACAAAAGATAGCATCCACCATCCACTGTTACTCATCACATAGAGAAATAGATATGATTATTGCTGAGAGTAGCTTTTGCTTGTGAGATAAACAAAAATGTTTACAAACCAGATTGATGCTATGCCAATGAAGTTTAATAAACAATTAGTTCCTGCCTAGGGCCTATGACCTACCCTGCCTTGGATTTTGACCAGGTTACAGCACTAGTCAGTATGAGCATGAGATAAACTTGCTAAACTTGAATTGTAGATATAGAGACTGCAAAACATTATTTACACCAGTTGCGGATTTTGGAAGGCAGTGTTGGATATGCAAGTATTCTGAGAGTAACTTAGGATTCCATCAGGTACCTGAACATTAACAGGTGCTTAAATACATTTTTTAAAAGAGATGTCTTGGTGTCTTAGTCAGGGTTTCTATTCCTGCACAAACATCATGACCAAGAAGCAAGTTGGGGAGGAAAGGGTTTATTGAGCTTACACTTCCACACAGCTGTTCATCACCAATGGAAGTCAGGACTGGAACTCAAGCAGGTCAGAAGCAGGAGCTGATGCAGAGGCCATGGAGGGATGTTCCTTACTGGCTTGCTTCCCCTGGCTTGCTCAGCCTGCTCTCTTATAGAACCCAAGAATACCAGCCCAGAGATGGCACCACCCACAAGGGGCCCTCCTTCACTTGATCACTAACTGAGAAAATGCCCCACAGCTGGATCTCATAGAGGCACTTTCCCAAGTGAAGCTCCTTTCTCTGTGATAAGATAGCTTATCAGAAAGATACTATAGTAGGCAGAGTCCTGAGTTCAATGTCAGCCTGGGACACAGTGAGTCCAGACTGATAGTAATGATAATAATAATAATGATAGTAATGATAATTTCAGGACAGGGTCCCACCCAGCTAGTTTACCACCTGTGCTTAACAGAGCCAGGCACATTCTAAAGTCTTAGGCAAGTTAAAAGAAAATGTATGTTTGTGGACTCCTAAAATTAAGAGGCTGGGGTTATGGGATGCTGATTCATAGGATAATCAAAAGAGAACCTGCAATAAATAAGTAAATCAATACTTAAATAAAAAAACATGCTTTGGTCTTGACGGTATGAGCTAGCAGAAATCTATAGCAGTTCTTCTTTAGAATTTTTCTGGTGCTAGGGCTAAGCTGTCTGAAGATCTCTGGAGAGTAACAAATTTCTTATTTTTGTCAGAAAATCCAGGGAAAGCAAATACAGCTCTTTTAGAATTTTTTTTTCTTTTTATAGTTCTTTGGATTAACTTGATCCCTTGAACAGAAATAGCAAGAATTACTTAGAGAACAGACAGAGTTCTTTTATAATGTTTTCTAGCAGCTAATCATTCAGAGAATGCTGCATGAAGATTGAACACAGCTCTTTTTAAAATTTTTCCAGGCTTTGGATTTTGATGGGAAAACCCAAGAATTACTTTTAGAATTTTTCTAAATTCTAATTCTAAATTTTTCTAAACAGGCTTTTCAACTTGGTTTGAAGATTCACAAAATTTTTATAACAACTTTTCTGAATTTGGTAAGAAATCTCATGAGCTATCCAGAGAGTATTTAGAATGTTTACTAGCAAAGAGAACTGTCTTGAGCAAAAAGCTAGCCATATCAACCAGAGAGTTTTAGAATATGAAGGAAAATCAGTCTAGAGCAGAGCAAAACATACAGAGGAAGGGGAGAGGGAAAGTGAGTAAAGTCTAGAAACCCATTTTAGCAGAACCTCAGCTGCCAACTTGGACCCACAATTTGACTTTGAGTCTAGTCATTTGTTTTTGATGCTCCTAAACAACCTTTTCTCAGGAGCCCTGACTTAGTAGATGCTGGTCCTAGGAAAGAGTAATCAACTACTTCCTGTTTGTATTTAAGGTTACACAACATGGAGACATTTATCAGAGCCAGAAATCTAGGGCTAGACAGATGTTAGCTTCTAGGAAACAATCAACTCACATTATTCTCCTAAGTTACCCAATATTAAACCAACTGCTAATGACTTTTAGTGCTATACTTATTGAGAGAGTAGAACACCTCTCAACCTCACTGGAGATGAGGTTTGAAAAATAGATGATGATTGAAACAGATTATGCAGATGTACAAAGAATAAGAGACTGCAGAACTTTCAGTTCCAAGTGAAAATCAATATCACAGCCATAGCTTACAAGGTTCAGGGATCATTGAGAAAGAAAAGGTGGAAAGGTAGAAGCACCAAATGCAGAAGATAGCTACTGATAAAAAATGAATTCTTTTCACAGGACGGACTATATACACAAACTTAAAATAGCTGTTGTAACAATATCTGCCAGAGAGGAGGGAGGAAGAGACAGAGCGAGGGAAGGAGAGAAAGAGTGAGAGAGCAAGACAGCGAGCAAGAGAGAAAGAGAGAGAGAGAGAGGGGGGGGGGAATTTATGTTTTGGTTCAAATATACTTCAGCAAATGGCTTCATACCCAAGAAAGAACGAGGATATCAAGTTCTATGAATATATAAAAAAAGTAGGGGGCAGATCTGAAAAGGGTTTAGAAAACATATATTTGATCAGAAAACCTTATAGGAGATTCTCAAACCATTTATGATAATAGTTGTAAAAATGAAATAACAAATTTTGAAAAGAGGCATACTGAAATCTAGGCTAACAGTAAACACATACTAGTGTGAGAGGACTGAGGCAGACTGACTCCAAGACAGATTTTAAATTGGCAGTACAGGAGACTAGGCCTAGATCTCTATTTCCAAGAACTGGGTAAGTTCAGGCAAGTCTGTTACTGGAAAAACCAGCAGGCCTTAGGCTGCCAATCCCAACCTGTTGTGCCACAGGTAGCTGCCCTGTCACCTGGCCTGACGCAAGGACAATGGGTCAGCAAGAGTTACTAGGCTTCCCCAGCAACAGTTTCTAGGCCCCCTCCCTCAGCAATGCTTCTGGAATGTTCCTAGACATAGAACCTACCAATTAAGGTAAAGGTCACCTACCCTGGAATGTCCCTAATATGCTTTAAATTGGGCCTGCAAGTTCACTTGAGTATCTCCATTTTGGAAGACCCCAGCATGTTGGACTTCTGCAGAACAAACAGTTCTTTGTTTCTGCATACTATTTTAGTCTGGGATATCATTCATTCTTTTGCAAATCATGGACCCTTACAAGTCAACCTAAGTTCATCCACTCACTGCTTGAAAAGGTTAAGACATGAGGACAAACTATTGGGAAACTACAATATTTATTTGGATAGTCAGCAACAAAAGAAAATTGGAAGGCTTTCAACAGCCTGATTTCTGATAGCATAAGACCTGCTTTTCCTCTTTAAACAAGGAAGGTGCGGAAGAAGTGGCTCTTTGGTTAGGCAAAGACTGAACAAAGAAACTTCTGGTGCTGCTCTGGTGTTCCTGTAAATAATGCTATAATTTTTTTTGTTTGCTTAGTCATTTAATTGGATATTTTATTTTTCTACATTTCAAAATGTTTATAACAGATGTTTGTTAGTATGTATGTCATAATGTTCCTGTAGTTTTCTCTTTCTTACATTGTTAAGTCAAAGTGGAAACATGGGGACTTGTTCAAACCAAAGGAATGATTATCCATTGTATCCTGAACCTGACTCTCACCTTTGCCATTTTATTTTAGTGACAGACTCATTCTTAGTAGCTTAGAATGCCCATGAACTAATCTTGTATCACTTGTGAACCTTGGACTGACTTTTTCTGTTACAGTTTCCTGAGTAGATGGGATTATAGGTCTTTGTTACCAAGCTCAGGTATCCTTAAGCATACATTCACTACTTATAACTTTCTGTCTTCAGACTTGAAAAGAGAGGAGAGAGAAGTAAACTGGGGCAATCAATCTTACAATACTAGTGTCAAACAACTATTTCCTGATAGCAAATGAATAGAAATCTGGTCCAAAATTGAAACTACAGATCTGTCAGCAGTGACCTTTAAATGACTGATTTTATACTCAATGAAAATCAACTGAAGGGTTCAAACATTACACATGCCATGTTTTTCCTAATTATTATTCTTGAGGTATTTATTTCTAAATTCCTGAGGTATTTTTGAGCATTAAAACAAGGGTCTATTTCTTAATATTTTGGAGTCTACTGAGGAAACTGGTTCACTCTTACTTTGTGTATAAATTACTTGGACAGATAGTAAATTAGTTCTAGAAGAAAGGGTTTTTTTTTGTTTTTTTTTTTTTGTTTTTTTTTTTGTTTTTTTTTTTCTTTTATAAGCAGAATAGCTGATGGGCCAATCTTGATGTAGACATTTTCTAAAACAGTGCATATTATTGTAAAGAACTGGCTGCCCATGATGCATAAAATCTGATTGACTTTTAAAAACTTTTTTTCTTTCAGACACAAAAATCTGGAAGATCACAGCCAAATCTGACTGACAACTTTTTCCCCAGTACGTTTCTCATAACAAAGTCTATAAATCAATTAAAAGTTTAATCTTGTCCCTCTCATTATGTGTATTTTGTTCCTGAGATTTGCTTAGTCATAATTTTTCTTCAGTATCACTACCTTGTTTGTATGTGGGGGCAGAGTGGCCTTATCAACATCAAATATGTTGAGTTACTTATTCCTTCTCTTGCAGTTTGGGTATCCTTTCTGTTTAAGTTAAACTAAGAGTCAATATGTCTGTAGTGTGTGCATGTTAATATGCCTTAAATATGTGAAGATTCTTTTCTACAGATTGAAGTAAAATTGTGCTATTAAAAATATTGAGTATAGGGGTTGTAGAGTTGGTTCACTATTTTAGAGCAGTGAATGTTCTTCCTGAAATATCAGTTCTGTTCCCAGTATCTGCACTGGGTGACTCACAGTCACCTGTACCTACAGATGCAAGATATGATGCTCTCTTCCACATGCAGTGAGCATCAGCATTCATGTGATTCACAGACATAAACCCATACATAAACATATACAACAAATAATAAACATATTGAAATTTGAAAAATAAAGAATATAAAATATCTCCATTTCTCTCTAGAAAAAAATTGTAGAGATGCAATCTTATGACATAGGCTATGTAGGACTTGTATGATTGGCTATTATTGGCTTGAGAAAGAAACACAGGTGGCTAAGAAATATTCTATTTTGTGCTAACAATCCATTCTAAATTTCTAAAAAGTAAGCTCTAAGCAACTCTGACATCTTGCCGCATCCCTAGACTTGTAAAACTGTTGTAAAGTGAAACTGCTCGCTCAGGTTTCCATAAACTCCATTTATCACTGTGCACAGGGGGAATGAGGCATTTCCTCAGGTAGCTGTGAATTCAACAGGGATGAAGTAATTGTGAGCTACCTTTAACCCCCTCCCCCCATTTCATCTGGGCCTTAGTTCTATATGAGACCATAGGAAATAAAGACAGCTGCATTTTGAAAAAAAAAACGGACTTATTACAATGTTAAATAACTGTTTTTCTCTTTGTATCTTCAGATTTGATATGATTTTCAGAGACCATAGAGAGATCCTTGGAAGAATCCCAGATTTCATGTCTCAGGGCCTAGGAAAGGACTAACAACTTGGAAGCCCAGAGATGTTGAGACTGGCACAGGTCCTGGTGCATTTGGAATTCAGGAGCTCCTAAAATCACATGTTGCCACAAATTATTGGACACGAACCTGGGGTAGGCCCACAAATGGGAGCAATTCCAAAACTGGCTTGATAGACCTTAGGTGGAGCCCATACACTGACACTAGTAAACTTGCAATTTAAAAACAAACCAAAATAAGAACGCTGGATAATGTACTTCTAAAATGTGGACCAAATAGTAAGATGTTTTTCTCTCTTTTGGAGTCTGAACATTTGGAGAGAAATAGAAGAGCATGGGGTGGGGGGGGCGTGATTGAGGAATGGGCAGAGGGAAGAGGACTTATGGGACTTATGGTGAGGGGGGAACTGGGAAAGGGGAAAGCCTTTGGAATGTAAACAAAGAATATAGAAAAGAAAAATAATAAATAAATAAATAAATAAATAAATAAATAAAATATATAAAAAAAGAAAACAAAAAAGAAGAAGAAGAGAATGGACACAATTATAAATCCTGTCTCAGGGCCAGAACTGCCCCTCTATATCTTTGGTTTGGGAAAATCAATGAAGCTGACCAGTACATGCCTGTGTTTGTTTGTTCTCCTTTGATTGTTTGAATGTTCTGTTTTTTCACACTGCGGCTGATGGGTTTGTGTTTTCTGATATGTCTAGAAATTTTTTTACAACCTGACCCAACAAGTGAGTTCAGATGTCATTTTCTCCTGAAAATAGCAATATTTCTACCTCTGAAAATCATACCAAATTTGAAGATACAAAGAGGTAAACATAGCAATATCTTTGTCTCTTAGGTTTCTCTTATGGTATATTCTGAGTCTGAATCAGCTGATATGACACAGGCATCCTAGGCATGCTGCCACTACTGATACCTTAAATCCAAACTCCAAGGGGCCTTGTAAGCTCCTGCCTCACTAGTGGTCAGCTATGATGTAAATTCCGTCCTGGTATAAATAATTCCGTCCTGCCTTTAGCATCCTTTCATGGTAAAAGTCTTGGAAAGAACAGGAATTCAAAGCTCATACCTAAACATAGTAAAAGCAATGTACAGCAAACCTGTAGCCAATATCAAACTAAATGGAAAGAATCTTGAAACAATACCACTAAAATCAGGGACTAGACAAGGCTGCTCCCTCTCTGTATATCTTTTAAATATAGTACTTGAAATTCTAGCTAGAACAAGTAGACAATATAAGGAGGTCAAAGGGATAGAAAATGGAAAGAAAGAAGTCAAACTATCACTATTTGCAGACAATATGGTAGTATACTTAAGTGACTGAAAAAACTCCACAACAGAACTCCTACAGCTGATAAACAACTTCAGCAAAGTCGCTGGTTATAAAATCAACTCAAGCAAATCAGTAGCCTTCCTATATTCAAAGAATAAGCAGGTTGAGAAAGAAATTAGGGAAATGACACCCTTCACAATAGCCACAAACTATATAAAGTACCTTGTTCTGACTCTAACCAAACAAGTGAAAGATATGTATGACAAGAACTTCAAGTCTTTGAAGAAGGAAATCTAAGAAGACCTTGGAAAATGGAAAAATCTTCCATGGTCATGGATTGGCAGGATTAATATAGTAAAAATGGCCATCTTGCCAAAAGCAATCTACAGATTCAATGCAATCCCCATCAAAATCCCAACTCAGTTCTTCATAGAGTTAGAAAGAGCAATTCTCAAATTCATCTGGAATAAGAAAAAAGCAGGATAGTTAAAACTATTCTCAACAATAAAAGAACTTCTGGGCGAATCAGTATCCCTGACTTCAAGCAGTACTACAGAGCAATAGTGTTAAAAGTGCATGGTATTGGTACAGGGACAGGCAGGTAGATCAATGGAATAGAACTGAAGACCCAGAAATGAACTCACACACCTATGGTCTCTTGATCTTCGACAAAGGAGCTAAAATCATCCAGTGGAAAAAAAGATAACCTTTCAACAAATGGTGCTGGTTCAAATGGAGGTCAGCATGCAGAAGAATGAGAATTGATCCATTCTTATCTCCTTGTACTAAGCTCAACTCCAAATGGATCAAGGACCTCCACATAAAACCAGACACACTGAAACTAATAGAAAAGAAACTGGAGAAGACCCTTGAGGACATGGGCAAAGGGGAAAAGTTCCTGAGCAGAAAACCAATGCTTATGCTCTAAGATCAAGAATTGACAAATGGGACCTCATAAAATTACAAAATTTATGTAAGGCAAAGGACACTGTCAAAAGGACAAACGGCAACCAAGAAATTGGGAAAATATCTTCACCAACCCTACATCCGACAGAGGGCTAACTTCCAATATATACAAAGAATTCAAGAATTTAAACTCCAGAGAGACAAATAACCCTATTAAAAATGGGGTACAGAGCTAAACAAAGAATTGTTCAGCATCATTAGTGATTAGGGAAATGCAAATCAATACAACCCTGAGACTTCACCTCACACCAGTCAGCTAAGATTAAAAATTCAGGAGACAGCAGATGTTGCTGAGGAAGTAGAGAAAGAGGGATACTCCTCAGCTGGTGGGATTGAAAGCTGGTACAACCACTCTGGAAATCAGTCTAGCAGTTCCTCAGAAAACTGGGCATGACACTTCCAGAGGACCCTGCTATACCACTTCTGGGCATATACCCAGAGATTCCCGGGCATGCAATAACGACATATGCTCCACTATGTTCATAGCAGCCTTATTTATAATAGCCAGAAGTTGGAAAGAACCCAGATGTCCCTCAATGAAGAAATGGATACAGAAAATGTGGTATATTTACACAATGGAATACTACTCAGCAATTAAAAACAATGAATTCATGAAATTCTTAGGCAAATGGTTGGAACTGGAAAATATCATCCTATGGATATTAGCCCAGAAGCTCTGAATACACAAGACACAACTCACATATCAAATCATTCCCAAGAAGAAGGAAGGAGAAATCCCTGGTCCTGGAAAGGCTTGATGCAGCATTGTAGGGGAGTACCAGGACAGAGAAGTTGGCGAGGGTTGATTGGGGAACGGGTGTAAGGAAGAGGGTTTATGGGACTTATGGGGAGGTGGGAACCAGAAAATGGGAAATCATTTGGAATATAAACAAAGAATATAGAAAATAATTTTTTTAAATGTCCTTAAACTCTTAGCTCATTCTTAGTTCCAAATACAACTACTTGAAGTAATGATAGAGACATCTTATAACTAAAAATTCAGCTGATTACTGTGTAAAATAAGTCTTTGGTCTCTTAGTGATTATGAACTCTGTAAAAATGAATGGCAGAAGAATCAGAATAAACTAGATGGCTGAACATACAGTGGAGCCAAGGCAGAAGATAAGGACCTAAGAAGCTACTCTGGATTGACAGTGTCTAATATGATATCCAGAGTTTAGGCCTGCCCCTCTGTTTGAAGAGTGGTACCACCTACCCATCTCCAAAAACATTAACTCAGAATTGTTCCTGTCCAATGGAAATACAGTGACAAAGAGTGGAACAGACACTCAAAGAAAGGCCATCCAGAGACTGCCCCACCTGGGAATCCATCCATATGCAGACACCAAACTCAGACACTATTGCTGATGCCAAGAAATGCTTGCTGACAGAAGACTGATATAGCTGTCTCCTGAGAGGATCTGCTGGAGCCTGAGGAATACAGAGGCAGATGCTTGTAGCCAACCATTGGAAATGAGCACATGGGCCCCCATGGAGGAGTTAGGGAAAGAGTTGAAGGAGCAGAAGGGGCCTTATCTGTCATCAGTGGGAGGAGAGGACCTAGGCCCTGTGAAAATTTGATGTCTCAGTGCAGAGGAATACTAGGGTGGTGAGGCAAGAGTGGGTGGGTGGTGGATGTTGGGAGCATCCTCATAGAAGCAGAGTAAGAAGGGATAGGATAGGGGGTTTGCAGAGGGGAAACTGAGAAAGGGGATAATGTTTGAAATGTAAACAAAGAAACATAATTTAAAAAAGACAGAGAGAGAGAGAGAGAGAGAGAGAGAGAGAGAGAGAGAGAGAGAGAGACTGGTATGAACTACTCTGTGTGTCCCTTTTACATAGGATTTAGATCTTCTAAAGATAGCAAGGAGTCATACCTTGACATATAAGCCATTTTCAGCCAGATGCCTACAGGGAGAGAGTCCCAAGATCCCTTACATGGGATTCTAGAAATCCTGAACTCTTCCATGTTTAGTATCACATTTATCCCTGGTCACCTTCCCACAAATATTGTCTACTTTATGCATGACATCATATTGTGATGGACTGAAATTGTTTCCTGAGATTACCCACAAAGGCAGGTAAACCAATATTTTAGAGCACATCTATGTTACAGGTAGTTATCAGTATAGGTCCAGAAAGACAACTTGTAAACCTTTATTGGAATATAGTGGGCCCTGTTGCTCCTTACAGGCAGTTCCATGGCAGCTGTGTAAAATGAAAGGATGTGTCCTTTATCCTGCTTCTTCATTATTTTATATGCTAGCAAGGAGATGACACCTAGTTCCACCACAGTTAGTAGATGATCCAGGAATGCATCAGAGAGCATCCTTGTCAAGGCAGGTTAACTGCACAATCTCCATAATTACCAGAGTGAACGTTTTCCTTGTATTACTCAATCATTAGGATTGCTTTTTTTTTTTGCTATTTTTTTCATTTTCTTTTCTTTTCATTTTCTTTTTTTATTGGATATATTCTATATTTACAATTCATTTTCCTTTTTCTGGTTTCCCACCCGCCCAAAGGTCCCACATGCCCTTTTCCCTCTATCTTGGTTCCATCATTTTTATTCCAGTGTCTCACTATAAATTTCATGCAGGTTGCTAGCCTGTTCTTCTCAGGTTATATCACAACTTATAAACCAAGTAGATTTTGCATATAATTATGATTACCTACCCACCCAATCTACATCTTGTTAAATGGACTTCTCATACTCTTCAAAACAACTCAATATAGAGCCACTATTCTACTCAGGCTGGAACACCACTATATTGTTGTTCCTCTGATTCTCAAACAAAGCATGTTCTAATGTTTGTCTTTGTAGGAGTGGGTGTTTTTTCTATATTCTTAACAAGCCAACTCTTTCACACATTAAAACATAACTCAGTAGTCATAGGCAAGCAACCTCTTGCCTCTAAGCAAAAATCAGTGGGCCATTGAGTAGGAACTAAGATGACATTTATTCTAAGAGTTGTGTGAGTTGAGGAGGTCCAGATTAAATGGTTTCAGAGGTATATACTGTTAATAATTGGGATAGAAGTTATTTCTGTGATAATTTGGAGGGAAATGTAGCTGCTTTCTGACCTTAAGAACTTGTGTGATATTTAACTAAATAATAAGAGTCTAACTTCTTTGGTGAAGAGTGCTTTAAGATATATAAGTATTAACTATGTCATATGGTTATTAGTAATTGATTTTATACAGTTCTACAATTGAAAACAAAAGCATATGAAACAGAAAGAAATACAAAATGAACAGTTGGAGAAGAAGAGACAACTAGGAAGATTAATGTTACACCCAAAGCTTTTACTAGGAGAGAGGTTGTATTTGAAAAGAGATTAATGTCATGAAGGAGTGGTATGCATTATGTTGAAAGAAAATGAATGGTACCCTCAGAGCCAGACCACCTAGTTAAACTTCTAAATTGTTAAGTGGCTTTAACAATTTCTGTTCCTGCAAAGTAAGCTCAGCTAAAAACTAATACAAGTGGCAAAAAAGGACTCCAATAAACTCATACATTTCAATAATAATGTTAATTATTAATGGTGTCAACATTCTTACTGAAAGATAGAGACTACATCAATGCACTATGAAACAAAATCCAATATTTGTTATCTACAATCAAACTCATTTATTTTAAAGATAAGCACTAATTTAAAATGAAAGTATAAAAAATAATTTAAGTATTCCAAGCAAATAAGATCAGGCAGCGAGCAGTTCTTACTCTGACAAAACCCTAACCCTGAGTATCTCTTACTCTAACTCTAACTCTAATATATGATCCCAAAAGTTTTGGTGGTTTCTTTGTTGAATTTTTTGACTGTACTCATCAGGGTTTTGACATTTTGATATAATATTTGTTCTTCTTAACATTCTTTCATAGTGCTCAGATTGGTCACTACAATTTGCAGTTGAAGTATCTAATACAGGCTTCAAACTAAAACTGATCAGAAGAGACAAGTGGCACTTATTGTAATCAAGAGAAATTAAAATTATTTAAAAAACCATTATGATATTAAAAATAAATGCACCAAAATCTGTTGTATTCAGATTTATAAAAAGTGTATTACTGGAATTAAAGGTACAGATTGATCCTAATTCATTATTAATAAGTGAATTCAATGCTCAACATTCTCTGATATATAGGTTACCTAGAAGAAAATAATCATAAATTTATCAGAATTAAATGTCACCTTACATCCAATGGATTTGATAGATAACTACAGAACATCCTGCCCAATACCAGAGAATATATTCTGAACTCAGTAGACTATGTAAGATTCTCTAAAATAACAGTTCCACAGAGGAAGAATTTTCTAGAATTCTTTAGGTATTACTACATTTTATAGACAGTCTGATGCAACAGATTTCAGGGTGCACCAAAATTTTAGGCCAAATAACAACTTCAACATATTCTAAATATTGTTGATTGCACTTCTGCTTTATCTTATTCAGGCCTCCAATAAAAAATCGAGACATGAGCAATTAATTATGTTTACATACCTTAGCCACTGAGTTATCTAGAAAAAATATTTTAAAAATATTTTCTTTATTTAAATGTACTTCCACTTTCCATCTCAAAAGTATCCCAGGCCTGCTTACATTGATATTTTAACTTTTGTTGTTATACAAAAAATTGAAAAATGAAGATTTAGTAATAATAAATATAAAGGAAACTTTTGGTTTATAGTCTTAGTCCCAGAAAGGCCTGAAATGAAAACATCTCCATTTTTTATGTAAAATACAGGATAAAATTCTGCTTTTTGCTAATACTGCAAGAACACTCCTAGATGGATGTGTAATTGGACCAGGAATCAGCAGAAAAAGCATCTGTAGTATCAGTAACCAACCTCACTGTAACAATCCTTCATAGCAACTTCCTACTGGCAACATCCACAACATTCCTGCCTTGACATCTCACAGCAGGTTTTACCTGCTGTATTCTCTAGAGATGGAGGTACCAGCTGCTCAGGATTTCTACCATATTGCAATAGCATTGTATTTTTTTTAAACTTACATTTTATTTTTAGACCAAGGAAACTCAGTTGATGGAACACACTAAACCCTCTTACCTCCCTGCTACACTGTTTTGCATTTCTGTCCCCAAGCACTCATATCTCATCATTAAAACTTTATGTTTACTGGACTTCATTCTTTAGGACCTACTCCCAAATGTTATCATCGTTTTATGACACTCACAACCCTTTTGGAAGTTGGGCCCCTTTCCATGCTCAGTGCATCAATATCAGACATGCTAATTTACACATGAGGTCAGCTAAAATATTCACTGACTGAGAAATGGCTAATAAAAGTCCATTGGATACATCAAGTTTAGATTGTTAAGCTATACATCAGGGGAGGAAATGGTAGTGTTTGTGGAACATGTGGCATTTGTATATATAATATATGCTTCTTAACCTTTGGAAGAGCCATGTGTAAAAGCATTCAAAGCAATCTTTATAGGATCCCTATATGTAATTTTAGGAAATATTCATAGGACATTCCAAAATGTAGTTTAAAGAGGTGATCTTATAGATAGTGACAACTTACAGATGATGAGTATCAAAAATTTAGGCACACATTTCAGTGTTATCTGCATGAACCAAAGAATGTCATCCATATAATGAATGACCAGAAATTTAACCACCACCAGCTTAGAAGATTTATGTCCTAGTTGCAAATGTTCCTGTACTAGAATGTGGACTTGCCTTAACATTTCCTATGAAGGGCCTATTGATCAATTGAGTTATTACCACTGTGAGAGAAAAAAACAAAACAAAACTAAACTCTTGAACAACTAGACCCTAGAACGGGTTGCAGTGGCAGATATTACTGAAGGGCAGTGCATAGCCATAGGGCTCTGAGTTCAGGTCAGATTGTACCAGTTTGCAATAAATGGGTGTGGCTTTTTGACTGCCAGGAAGAATGAGTGGTACCTGAGTCCACTTGTTCTATTCTTTCAGAACCTGCCAATATGTTCCTGGAACAGAAATCTCTCTCCTTTTCCCTCTCTGCTCCTTTCTCTTTCTCCCTCACCTCTCCACCCTCTCTCTGTTCCACCTGTGAAGATCCAAGCTATTTATTACTGTACTCCAGCTTCTGAAAGAATTGACAGGGATTTTATTTCCCTTTTTGTGGGCTCTTTCCATATTAGCTTCTATGAACTTCCAACTTTTGACATAAATAGTTACTTGGTTAGGAACCAGGAATTAAAACGTAAAGTTACTTGCACAAAGTGGTAGAAGTGTTGCTTTGGATATTTTGTTTCTTTGTAATTTAACAAATATGTCAATAATTGTATAAAATTTATTGTCTCAAAGGACTGACAAGAACCTACATTTATTTCTCTAATTGTTACCAATTCTTTGGTGAGAGAGCCCAATTCTTGCATTTCATTTGTATTTACAAAACAATTTTCTTACATTCAGCAAGGGTAGAGGCCCTCATATTGGACACAGTTTTGGGAGTCTCTGCAAATACCATGGCCAGCCACGTTATGAATTAAGTGAGGCAAGATATAAGTCTGGTTCAACATAACTAGATAGATAGTGTTCTTTCTGACTTCTAGAGCTTGTACTCAGGCACTTTATTTTAGGAATATTTGGGTTCTATACTATTATGATGTCCCTGACTCATAATTCAATCCAATAACTAGAAGATTTCTTGATTACTACTAGAAGGACAAAAAAAATCTATGAGTCAAATTTGAGATTGCCACAAGAAGTAGTGAGAGGAAAGTAGTTTTAAAGGTAAATGCTACCACACTATAAGAAGACATTAAAAATATGTACAGAGGAGCCAAGAGCTCCTTTACTTTGCCTCACAACTTTACTTTTCAAGACAACCTGATTATCTGCATAAGCAGGTTACAGAATCCAAAAAGCAGTTAGTGATAACATACCAAGAAAATGGTCATGGCTTTACATTTCTGGGTGATAGATGTCAATCAGGTTTGCAGGGAATTTGTTTTCCAGACACTGGAATCATAGACAATTGCCTAATAGATACCAAGGTCAATGCCTGATATAAAATTAAGGGTTTTTCTAGCCATCATAGTATAATTTTGGAAAACAAAAATCAAAAGTCTAAGCAGAATGACTGAGACATGTCCAAGAGTCTGGGGGAGTCAGGTGTTAACTGGATCTACAGAAAGCACAGGCTATCAGGCTATTAACTATAGTCATACCTAGCCTTCTAGGTAAAAAACAGGTTATATATCTCTTTTCCTGAAGAGACAGATCTGTTTGTTTAACAGCCCTATATTCTGCAGTACTTATCTTTGAGCTCAAGGATCTCATGTACTCTACACTGCTACTCAATGAAGCAGGAACTGAGTCACCTGTGGTCTTGAAAACATCACTGATAAGTTTACTGATATACCAGTGTGGAATATATATGGCCTGTAGGTACTCTTATTATCTACAGTATATAGATAGAGGTGCTATGGGTTTTCAGGAACATCATGCCACAGATATAATCAAATTAGAGCAACTTTTGCCTTGCTTTTGATTGTGCCCTGTGTCAACAAACATATCACAGATTTCACACTTCTTAATATAGTTCTTTTCAATCAAATGGTGAAATTTATGTCTTTAAATTCAAATTTAGAAGAAGGAAACAGAAGCCTACAGGTTAAATGTCTCCACGTAGTCAAATGACCCTTGTGGTTTTCCCCAGCTGCCCCTTAGTAATGTTCCTCAACTTTTCACTTTGGTACTTAGTACGAAGATTGGCTTAATAGCCTTGAATGAGCACAAGAAGACAAAGGCAATATTCTTAGGAGTTTGTTGTTTTGACTGACCTGCCTCCCACCAGAGGATACCATTTTTGATAATTAGTTACTGGGTTAGACCTTACCTCAGTTCTGCCATGATATCCTGGATTTCACCATGGAGTGTGAATTTAAAATATGTCTTGGTAGACATAATCTTTTCTTATTTATTATTACTGATCCAGATCCCAAACCTACTCCCTCCTCAACCACCCAATCTCCAAGAGGATGCCCCCCACCCCCATCCCACCAAACCTGCCCACATCCTGGGAATGCAAGTCTCTAGATGGTTAGGTGCATCTTCTCTGTCTGAGTCAGACCCAGCAGTCCTCTGCTGTATGTGTGTTGGGAGACTCATATCAGCTGGTGTATGTTGCCTGGTTGGTAGCTCATTGGGTGATCTGGGGGGATCCAGGTTAGTTGAGACTGCTAGTCTTCTGGCCCTTCTCCTCAGCTTCCTGCACGTTTTTCCTAATTCCATCACAGGAGTCACCAGATTGCCTATTGGTTGGGTGTAAATATCTGCATCTGACTGTTTCAACTGCCTGTTGTGCCTATCAGAGGACAGTCATGATAGGCCCTCTTTGTAAGCACATCATAGCACTAATTAATATTAGTGTCAGGCTTTGGAGCCTCCCTGTGAGCTGGATAACATTTTGGCCATTTCTCTAGACTTCCTTTTCCTCTGGTTCTTTTCAAATTTTTTCTTGCAATTCTTCAAGACAGTAATAATTCTGGGTTTGAGTTTTTGACTGTGGGATGGTAACCATATCCCTTCACTTGATGTCCTGTCTTTCCTTTGGAGGTGGACTCTACAAGGTCCCTCTCTGTAGGGCATTTCATCTAACTTCCCTACCTCTGAGTCCTCAGAGTATCTCACATCCCTGATCTGTGGTCATTTTGGAGTGTTCTCTTACCTCCTACCTCATGAGGGTGCCTGTTTCTGTTCTTTCTGCTGGCCCTCAGGGTTTCATTCTTATTCCCAGCCAATTCCTGATCATGCTCCTTTCTTACCCTTCCTGTTGCCATTCCCAGCCAGGTCCCTCCCACAAACCCTATGCCCACCCTACTCCCATCCTGTGATTGCTTTCTTCTCCCTTCCACATGGGATTGAGGCATCCTCTCTTAGACCCTTTGGTTTGTTAGTGTACTTGAGTTCTGTGGATTGTATCCTGGGAATTCTGTACTTTTTTGGCTAATGTACATTTTATTAGTGAGTACATACCCTACATGTCCTTTTGGGTCTGAATTACCTCACTGAGAATATTTTCTAGCTCCATCCATTTGCCTGCAAAACTCATAATGTCCTCATTTTTTAATATTGTATATATTTTATATTTACAATTCATTTCCCTTTTTCTGGTTCCCCACCCCCAAAGGTCCCACATGTCCTTTTCCCTCCCCCTGCTCCCTCATCCACCCCCTCCCACCTTACTGTTCTTGTACTCTCCCACAATGATGTTTTGGTCCATTCTAGCACCAGTGTCCACTCCTTTCTTCTTGTGAGACATCACTTGATATGTGATTTGTGTCTTTGGTGTTCCAAGCTTCTAGGCTAATATCCACTTATCAGTGACTGTATACCATGGGTATTCTTTTGAGACTGGGTCACCTCACTTAGTATGACGTTCTCCAGCTCCATCCATTTCTCTAAGAATTTCATGAATTCATTGTTTCTAATGGCTGAATAGTACTCCATTGTGTATATATACCACATTTTTTGTATCCATTCCTCTGTTGAGGGACATCTGGGTTCTTTCCAGCTTCTGGCTATTATATATAAGGCTGCAATGAACATAGTGGAGCATGTATCCTTATTGCATACTGGTGAATCTTCTGGGTATATTCCCAGGAGTGGTATGGCTGGGTCCTCTGGAAGTATCATGTCCAGTGTTCTGAGGAACCGCCATACTGATTTCCAGAGTGGTTGTACCAGCTTGCATTCCCACCAGCAGTGGAGGAGTGTTCCTCTTTCTCCACATCCTCGTCAACACCTGATGTCTTCTGAGTTTTTAATCTTAGCCATTCTGACTGGTGTGAGGTGAAATTTCAGGGTTGTTTTAATTTGCATTTCCCTAATGACTAGTGATGTTGAACATTTATTTTTATTTTTATTTTCTATATTCTATGTTTACATTCCAAAGGCTTTCCCCTTTCCCAGTTCCCACCCACCATAGTTCCCATAGTTCCTCTCCCCCCCAACTATTCCCCAATCATTCCCCCTCCCCCCTCGGTTTCTTTACTAAACTGGATGCAATCTTTACAGGCCCAGGGTCCTCTCCTTTCATCTTCTTGGGAATCATTTGACTTGCTATTTGTGTCTTGAGTATTTAGGGCTTCTGGGCTCATTAATATCCACTTATCAGTGATTGCATTTCATGTGCATTCTTTTGTGATTGGGTTAATTCACTCAGGATGATATTTTCCAGGTCTAACCATTTACCTACAAATTGCATGAACTCATTATTTTTAATTTCTGAGTAGTATTCCATTGTATAAATATACCACATTTTCTGTATCCATTCCTCCTTTGAGGGATATTTGGGCTCCTTCCAATTTCTGGCTACTATAAACAAGGCTGCTATAAACATAGTGGAGCATGTGTCCTTATTGCATGCAGGGGGATCCTCTGGGTATATGCCAAGGAGTGGTATGCCAGAGTCCTCTGGAAGTGACATGCCCAATTTTCTGAGGAACCGCCAAACTGATTTCCAGAGTGGTTTTACCATTTTGCAATCCCACCAACATTGGAGGAGTGTTCCTCTTTCTCCACATCCTCGCCAGCACTTGTTGTCTCTTGAGTTTTTAATCTTAGCCATTCTGACTGGTGAGAGGTGCAATCTCAGGGTTGTTTTGATTTGCATTTCCCTGATGGCTAATGATGTTGAACATCTTTTAAGGTGTTTCTCGGTCATCCGAATTTCTTCTAGTGAAAATTCTTTGTTTAGCTCTGTAACCCATTTCTTGATAGGGTTATTTGGTTCTTTGGGGTCTAACTTCTTGAGTTCTTTGTATATATTGGATATTAGCCCTCTGTCGGATGTGGGGTTGGTGAAGATCTTTTCCCACTTTGTTGGTTGCCGTTTTGTCCTTCTGACAGTGTCCTTTGCTTTGCAGAAACTGTAATTTTATGAGGTCCCATTTGTCGATTCTTGATCTTAGTGCGTACGCTATTGGTGTTCTGTTCAGGAACTTTTCCCCTGTGCCCAATTCCTCCAGTGTCTTCCCAAGTTTCTTTTCTAATAGTTTCAGTGTGTTTGGTTTTATGTGGAGTTCCTTGATCCACTTGGAGTTGATCTTAGTGCAAAGAGATAAGAGTGGGTCAATTCGTATTCTTCTGCATGTTGACCTCCAGTTGAACCAGCACCATTTGTTGAAAAGGCTATCTTTATTCCATCGGATGGTTGTGGCTCCTTTATCAAAGATCAAGTGACCATAAGTCTGTGGGTTAATTTCTGGGTCTTCAACCCTGTTCCATTGATCTGCTTGCCTGTTGCTATACCAATACCATGCAGTTTTTAACACAATTGCTCTGTAGTACTGCTTGAGGTCAGGGATATTGATTACCCCAGAAGTCCTTTTATTGTTGAGAATAGTTTTAGCTATCCTGTTTTTTTTTTTGTTGTTGTTGCTCCAGATGAATTTGAGAATTGCTCTTTCTAGATCTATGAAGAATTGAGCTGGGATTTTGATGGGGATTGCATTGAATCTGTATATTGCTTTTGGCAAGATGGCCATTTTTACTATATTGATCCTGCCAATCCAGGAGCAAGAAATATTTTTCCATCTTCTGAGGTCTTCTTCAATTTCTTTCCTCAAGGACTTGAAGTTCCTGTTCTACAGATCTTTCGCTTGTTTGGTTAGAGTTACGCCAAGATATTTTATGTTGTTTGTGGCTATTGTGAAGGGTGTTATTTCCCTAATTTCTTTCTCAGCCTGCTTGTCCTTTGAGTACAAGAAGACAACTGACTTGCTTGAGGTAATTTTATAACCTGCCACTTTGCTGAAGTTGTTTATCAGCTGTAGAAGTTCTCTGGTGGAGTTTTTTGGGTCGCTTAGGTAAACTATCATATTGTCTGCAAATAATGATAGTTTCACTTCTTCCTTTCCAATTTGTATCCCTTTGACTTCCTTATGTTGTCTAATTGCTATTGCTAGAACTTCAAGCACTATATTGAAAAGATATGGAGAGAGAGAGCAGCCTTGTCTAGTCCCTGATTTTAGTGGGAATGCTTCAAGTTTATCTCCATTTATTTTGATGTTGGCTACTGGTTTGCTGTAGATTACTTTTACTATGTTTAGGTATGGGCCTTGAATTCCTGCTCTTTCCAAGACTTTTAGCATGAAAGGATGCTGAATTTTGTCGAATGCTTTTTCAGCATCTAATGAGATGACCATGTGGTTTTTTTCTTTCAGTTTGTTTATGTAGTGGATTACATTGATGGATTTCCGTATATTGAACCATCCCTGCATCCCTGGGATGAAGCCTACTTGATCATGGTGGATGATCGTTTTGATGTGCTCTTGGATTCGGTTAGCAAGAATTTTATTTAGTATTTTTGCATCTATATTCATAAGAGAAATTGGCCTGAAGTTCTCTTTCTTTGTTGGATCTTTTTGTGGTTTAGGAATTAGCGTAATTGTGGCTTCGAAGAATGAGTTGGGCAGTGTCCCTTCTGTCTCTATTTTGTGGAATAGTTTGAAGAGTATTGGTGGTAAGTCTTCTTTGAAGGTCTGGTAGAATTCTGCACTAAAACCATCTGGTCTTGTACTTTTTTTGGTTGGGAGGCTTTCTATAACCCCTTCTATTTCTTTAGGGGTTATGGGACTATTTAGCTGGTCTACTTGATGCTGATTTAATTTTGGTATTTGATATCTGTCTAGGAAATTGTCCATTTCCTCCAGATTCTCCAGTTGTTTTGAGTATAGACCTTTGTAGTAGGATCTGATGATCTTTTGAATTTCCTCAGTTTCTGTTGTTATGTCTCCCTTTTCATTTCTAATTTTGTTAATTTGTATACTGTCTCTGTGTCCTTTGGTTAGTCTGGCTAAGGGTTTATGTATCTTGTTGATTTTCTCAAAGAACCAGCTCCTGGTCTTGTTGATTCTTTGTATGGTTCTCTTTGTTTCTATTTGATTGATTTCATCCCTGAGTTTGATGATTTCTTGTATTCTACTCCTCCTGGGTGAATTAACTTGTTTTTCTTCCAGGGCTTTAAGGTGTGCCATTAAACTGCTAGTGTATGCTCTCTCCAGTTTCTTTTTGGATGCACTTAGAGCTATGAGTTTTCCTCTTAGCACTGCTTTCATTGTGTCCCATAGATTTGGGTAGGTTGTACCTTCATTTTCATTGAATTCTAAGAAGTCTTTGATTTCTTTTTTTATTTCTTCCTTGATCAAGGTGTCATTGAGTAGAGTATTGTTCAGTTTCCATGTGTACGTGGGCTTTCTGTTGTTTTTGTTGGTATTGAAGACCACTCTTACTCCATGGTGATCTGATAGGAGGCATAGGATTAGCTCGATCTTCTTGTATTTGTTGACATCTGTCTTGTGACCAATTATATGGTCTATTTTGGAGAAGGTACCATGCGGTGCTGAGAAAAAGGTATATTCTTTAGCTTTAGGATGAAATGTTCTATATATATCTGTTAAATCCAATTGGTCCAGAGTTTCAATTAGTTTCACTGTGTCCCTGTTTAGTTTCTGCTTTCCTGATCAGTCCATTGAGGAGAGTGGAGTGTTGAAGTCACCCACAATTATTGTTTTAGGTATAATGTGTGCTTTAAGAATTAGTAACGTTTCTTTTACGAATGAGGGTGCCCTTGCATTTGGAGCATAGATGTTCAGTATTGAGAGCTCTTCTTGGTGGATTTTTCCTTTGGCCAGCAAGAAGTGACCTTCTGAGTCTCTTTTGATGATTTTAGGTTGAAAGTCAATTTTATCTGATATTAGAATGGCTACTCCAGCTTGTTTCCTGAGACCATTTGCTTGTAAAATTGTCTTCCAACCTTTTACTCTAAGGCAGTGTTTGTCTTTAACACTGAGATGTGTTTCCTGTATGCAGCAAAATGTAGGGTCCTGTTTTCGTATCCAGTCTGTTAGTCTATGTCTTTTTATTGGCGAATTGAGTCCATTGATGTTAAGAGATATTAAGGAATAGTAATTATTACCTCCAGATATTTTTGAAATTATATTTATTTATCTTATTTATTTTTTATATTCGAGAGGTTATCTTCTTTTGGGTTTGATGAGAGGAGGTTTCTATCTTGCTTCTTCCCGGGTGTAGTTTCCGTCCTTGTCTTGGTGTTTTCCCTCTATTATCCTTTGTAGGGCTGGATTTGTGGAAAGATATCTTGCAAATTTGGTTTTGTCATGGAATACCTTGATGTCTCCATCAATGGCGATTGAGAGTTTTGCTGGGTAAAGTAGTTTTGGCTGAAGTTTGTGTTCTCTTAGAGTTTGCATGATATCTGTCCAGGATCTTCTAGCTTTCATGGTCTCAGGTGAGATGTCTGGTGTTATTCTGATAGGTTTTCCTTTATATGTTACTTGGCCTTTTTCTCTTGCTGCCTTTAGTATTCTTTCTTTGTTTATTACATTTGGAGTTTTGATTATTATGTGACGGGATGTATTTCTGTTCTGGTCCAGTCTGTTTGGGGTGCTATAGGCTTCTTGTATATTCATGGGCATCTCTCTCCTTAGGTTGGGGAAGTTTTCTTCCATAATTTTATAGAAGATATTAGCTGGCCCTTTAACTTGTAAATCTTCACTCTCGTCTATACCTATAATCCTTAGGTTTGGTCTTCTCATAGTGTCTTGGATTTCCTGGATGTTTTGGGTTAGCACCTTTTTGCATTTAGTATTTTCTTTGACTGTTGAATCAATGGTTCCTATGGTATCTTCGGCTTCTGAGATTCTGTCTTCTATCTCTTGTATTCTATTGTTGATACTTGCGTCTATGGCCCCTGATTTCTTCCCAAGGTTTTCTATCTCCAATGTTGTCTCCCTCTGTGATTTCTTAGTTGTTTCTACTTCTGTTTTTAGTATCTGGATGGATGTGCTCAGATCTTTCGCTTGCTTGATTGTGTTTTCATGTATTTCTTTAATAGATTTTTGTGCTTCCTCTTTCATAGCTTCTACTTGTTGGCCCACGTTCTTCTGTAGTTCTTTAAGTGACTTTTGTCTTTCTTCCTTATTGTCTTCTTCTCTTTGATCCATCTTCTCCTGCATTTCTTGAAGTGATTTTTGTATTTGCCTCGTAAAGGCTTCTAACTTTTGATCCATTTTCTCCTCTATTTCTTTACGAGATTTTTCTATGTGTTCAGCTATCAGCATCCTGACCAGTGATTTTATATCCAAGTCTTGTTTTTCTGGTGTTTTGCGGTATCCAGGGATTCCTGTTGTTGTAGAGCTGGGTTCAGATACTGTCATATTGCCTTGATTTTTGTTAGTAACGTTCCTTCATTTTCCTTTTGCCATCTGGTTATTTCTGGTTTTAGTTGGCCTTGTTGTCAGTGGCTGGTGTTTGAATCTCCTGTGACTCTGGGCTTACCTGTTGTTTCTCTACTGGTGAATATGTGTGACTGCTGCTTTAAGGGATCATAAGCTGGCTGCCACCCATGCGATTGTAGCCCCTGTTGGAGTCTGTCTACCTGGGCTTCTCCAGCTGTGTCCTGGTTGCAAGGAACTCGGCCTGCTTGGCTCCGAGAGCCTAGCAGATTCCCCATGAGGGTAGCCCTGGAAGGGGTGTCTACCTGGGTCTTTCCAGCTGTGTCCTGGTTGCAATATGAAGGCCCGCCGCTATTGCTGGTCCAGGGGCTGGAGAGCTGGTTGCAGAACACAGCCTCAGTGCTTGGCCAGAGGATGCGGGGATGTCCCACAGAGCCTAGGTGGAACTCGGCCTGCTTGGCTCCGAGACCCTAGCAGATCCCCCCTGTGAGGGTAGCCCTGGAAAAGGTGTCTACCTGGGCCTTTCCAGCTGTGTCCTGGTTGCAATATGGAGGCCTGCCGCTATCGCTGGTCCAGGGGCCTGTGAGCTAGTTGCAGAACGCAGCGTCGGTGCTCGGCCAGAGGGTGCGGGGATGTCCCACAGAGCCTGGGCCTTTCCAGCTGTGTCCTGGGCCTTTCCAGCAGTGTCCTGGTTGGAATATGGAGGCCCACTGCTAACACTGGTCCAGGGCCCGGCGAGCTGGTTGCAAAACTCAGCCTCGGTGCTTGGCCAGAGGGCGCGGGGATGTCCCACAGAGCCTGGGCCTTTCCAGCTGTGTCCTGGGCCTTTCCAGCTGTGTCCTGGTCACAATATGGAGGCCCGCCGCTACTGCTGGTCCAGGGGCCGGCGAGCTGGTTGCAGAACGCAGCCTCGGTGCTCGGCCAGAGGGTGCGGGGACGTCCCACAGAGCCTGGGCCTTTCCAGCTGTGTCCTGGGCCTTTCCAGCTGTGTCCTGGTCACAATATGGAGGCCCGCCGCTACTGCTGGTCCAGGGGCCGGCGAGCTGGTTGCAGAACGCAGCCTTGGTGCTCGGCCAGAGGGTGCGGGGACGTCCCACAGAGCCTGGGCCTTTCCAGCTGTGTCCTGGGCCTTTCCAGCTGTGTACTGGTCACAATATGGAGGCCCGCCGCTACTCGAACATTTTTTAAGGTGTTTCTCAGCCATCCGAATTTCTTCAGGTGAAAATTCTCTGTTTAGCTCTGTACCCCATTTTTGGATAGGGTTATTTGGTTTTCTGGGGTCTACCCTCTTGAGTTCTTTGTATACCTTGGAGATTAGCCCTCTGTCGGATGTGGGGTTGGTGAAGATTTTTTCCCAATTTGTTGGTTGCTGATTTATCCTTTTGACAGTGTCTTTTGCCTTACAGAAACTTTGTAGTTTTATGAGGTCCCATTTGTCTATTCTTGTTCTTAGAGTATAAGCAATTGGTGTTCTGTTCAGGGATTTTTCCCCTGAGCCGATGTCTTCAAGGGTCTTCCACAGTTTCTTTTCTATTAGTTTTAGTGTGTCTGGTTTTATGTGGAGGTCCTTGATCCACTTGGAGTTGAGTTTAGTGCAAGGAGATGAGAGTGGATCAATTCTCATTCTTCTGCATGTTGACCTCCTGTTGAGCCAGCACCATCTGTTGAAAAGGCTATCTTTTTTCCACTGGATGTTTTCAGCTCCTTTGTCGAAGATCAATTGGCCATAGATGTGTGGGTTCAATTCTGGGTCTTCGATCCTATTCCATTGATCTGCTTCCCTGTCACTGAACCAATACCATGCAGTTTTTAATACCACTGCTCTGTAATATTGCTTGAGGTCCGGGATATTGATTCCCCCAGAAGTTCTTTTGCTGTTGATGATAGTTTTAGCTATCCTGGGATTTTTGTTATTCCAGATGAATTTGAGAATTGCTCTTTCTAGCTCTATGAAGAACTGAGTTGGGATTTTGATGGGGATTGCATTGAATCTGTATATTGCTTTGGGCAAGATTGCCATTTTGACTATATTAGTCCTGCCAACCCACGAGCATGTAAGATTTTCCCATTTTCTGATGTCTTCTTCAATTTCCCTCTTTAGAGACCTGAAGTTTTTGTCATATAAATCTTTCACATGTTTGGTTAGCATCACTCCAAGATACTTTATATCATTTGTGGCTATTGTGAAGGGTGTCATTTCCCTAATTTCTTTCTCAGCCTCTTTATCCTTCGCGTATAGGAAGGCTACTGATTTACTTGAGTTGATTTTATAGCCAGCCACTTTGCTGAAGTTGTTTATCAGTTGCAGGAGTTCTCTGGTGGATGTTTTTGGGTCACTTAAGTATACTATCATATCATCTGCAAATATTGATAGTTTGACTTCTTCCATTCCGATTTGTATCCCTTTGACTTCCCTCTGTTGTCGAACTGCTCTAGCTAGTACCTCAAGTACTATATTGAAGAGATATGGTGAGAGGGGACAGCCTTGTCTAGTCCCTGATTTTAGAGGGATTGCTTCAAGTTTTTCTCCATTTACCTTGATGTTGGCTACTGGTCTGCTGTATATTGCTTTTACTATGTTTACATATGGGCCTTGAATTCCTGTTCTTTCTAAGACCTTTAGCAAGTAAGGATGCTGAATTTTGTCAAATGCTTTTCCAGCATCCAATGAGATGACCATGTGGTTTTTTTCTTTGAGTTTGTTTATATAGTGGATTACGTTGATGGATTACCGTATATTGAACCATCCCTGCATCCCTGGGATGAAGCCAACTTGATCATGGTGAATGATCGTTTTGATGTGTTCTTGGATTCGGTTGGCAAGTATTTTGTTTAGTATTTTTGCATCGATATTCATAAAAGAAATTGGCCTGTAGTTCTCTTTTTTAGTTGGATCTTTGTGTGGTTTTGGTATCAGGGTAATTGTGGCTTCATAGAATGAGTTGGGTAGTGTTCCTTCTGTTTCTATTTTGTGGAATAATTTGAAGAGTATGGGTATCAGGACTTCTTTGAAGGTCTGATAGAATTCTGCACTAAAACCGTCTGGTCCTATGCTCTTTTTGGTTGGAGGACTGTCTATGACCCCTTCTATTTCTTTGGGGGTTATGGGTCTGTTTAGACGAACTATTTGATCCTGGTTTAATTTTGGTATTTGGTAACTGTCTAGGAAATTGTCCATTTCCTCCAGATTCTCCAGTTGTGTTGAGTATAGGTTTTTGTAGTAGGATCTGATGATTTTTTGAATTTCCTCAGTTTCTGTTGTTATATCTCCCTTTTCATTTCTAATTTTGTTCTTTTGAATACTGTCTCTGTGCCCTTTAGTAAGTCTGGGTAGGGGTTTATCTATCTTGTTGATTTTCTCAAAGAACCAGCTCCTGGTTTTGTTGATTCTTTGTATGGTTCTTTTTGTTTCAACTTGATTGATTTCAGCCCTTAGTTTGATGATTTCCTGTCTTCTACTCCTCCTGGGTGAAATTGCTTCTTTTTGTTCCAGAGCTTTCAAGTGTGCCATTAAGTTGCTAGTATATGCTCTCTCCTGTTTCTTTTTGGAGACACTCAGGGCTATGAGTTTTCCTCTAAGCACTGCTTTCATTGTGTCCCATAGATTTGGGTATGTTGTGCCTTCATTTTCATTAAGTTCTAAGAATTCTTTGTTTTCTTTCTTTATTTCTTCCTGGACTAAGGTATCATTGAGTAGAATATTGTTCAGCCTCCACATGTATGGGGATTTTCTGTTGTTTTTGTTGCTATTGAAGAACACTCTTACTCCATGGTGATCTGATAAGAGGCATGGGATTATTTCGATCTTTTTATATTTGTTGAGATCTGTCTTGTGTCCAATTATATGGTCGATTTTGGAGAAGGTACCATGAGGGGCTGAGAAAAAGGTATAGTCTTTTGCTTTAGGGTGAAATGTTCTATATATATCTGTTAAATCCAATTGGTCCAAAGTTTCGATGAGTTTCTCCGTGTCCCTGTTTAGTTTCTGTTTTCCTGGTCAGTCCACTGTGGATAGTGGAGTATTGAGGTCCCCCACAATCATTGTGTTAGGTGCAATGTGTGCTTTGAACTTTAGTAAGGTTTCTTTTACAAATGAGGGTGCCCTTACATTTGGAGCGTAGATGTTTAGAATTGTGAGTTCTTCTTGGTGGATTCTTCCTTTGACTAGCAGGAAGTGACCTTCTTTGTCTCTTTTGATGACTTTGGGTTGAAAGGCAATTTTATCTGATATTAAAATGGCTACTCCAGCTTGCTTCCTGTGACCATTTCCTTGCAAAATTGTCTTCCATCCTTTTACTCTAAGGTAGTGTTTATCTTTGACTCTGAGGTGTGTTTCCTGTAAGCAGCAAAATGTAGGGTCCTGTTTCAGTATCCAGTCTGTTAGTCTATGTCTTCTTATTGGGGAGTTGAGTCCATTGATGTTAAGAGATATTAAGGAATAGAGATTATTACTTCCTGACATTTTTGATGTTATTTTTGTTTTTGAGTAGTTATCTTCCTTTGAGTTTGATGGAAGAAGTTTACTGTCTTGCTTTTTCTTGGGTGCTGTTCCCTTCCTTTTGTTGGAGTTTTCCTCCTATTATCCTTTGTAGAGCTGGGTTAGTGGAAAGATATTGTGTACATTTGGTCCTGTCATGGAATATTTTGATTTCTCCATCTATGTTGATTGAGAGTTTTGTTGGGTATAGTAGTCTTGACTGACATTTGTGTTCTCTTAGGGTCTGCATGAGGTCTGCCCAGGGTCTTCTAACTTTCATGGTTTCTGGAGAGAAGTCTGGTGTGATTCTGATAGGTATTCCTTTATATGTTACTTGGACCTTTTCTCTTACTGCCTTTAATACTCTTTCTTTGTTTAGTACATTTGGGGTTTTGATTATTATATGACGGGAGGTGTTTCTGTTCTGGTCCAGTCTGTTTGGAGTTCTGTAGGCTTCTTGTATATTCATGGGCATCTCTCTCTTTAAGTTAGGGAAGTTTTCTTCCATAATTTTGTTAAAGATATTTGCTGGCCCTTTAAGTTGTAGATCTTCACTCTCATCTATCCCTATAATCCTTAGGTTTGGTCTTCTCATTGTGTCCTGGATTTCCTGGATGTTTTGGGTTACAAGCCTTTTGGATTTTGCGTTTTCTTTGACTGTGGAGTCAATGGTTACTATGTTATCTTCAGCATCTGAGATTCTTATTTCTATCTCTTGTATTCTGTTGTTGATGTTTGCATCTACGACCCCTGATTTCTTCCCAAGGTTTTCTATCTCCAAAGTTGCCTCCTTTTGTGATTTCTTAGTTGTTTCTACCTCTGTGTTCAGATCTTGGATGGTTTTGCTCAGTTCCATCATTTGTTTGTTTGTGTTTTCATGTAATTCTTTAATATATTTTTGTGCTCCCTCTTTCATGACTTGAAACCTGTTGTTTCAAGTTCTCCTGCATTTCTTTAACTGATTTTCTCATTTCCTCTTTATTGGTTTCTGTCTGATGGCCCATATTCTCCTGGAGTTCTTTAAGTGTTTTTTGTGTTTGGATTGTAAGAGCTTCTACCCTATTGATGTTCCCCTGCATTTCTTTAAGAGATTTGTTTATGTCTTTTTTGTGTTCCTCTAGGAGCATCATGACCTGTGCTTTTATATCTAACTCTTGTTTTTCTGGTGTGCTGGGGTATCCCGGACTTGCTGTGGTTGGCGAATTGGGTTCAGATGGTGCCATATTGCCTTGATTTCTGTTAATAATGTTTCTACGTTTGCCTTTTGCCATCTCTTTATCTCTGGCGTTAGTTGGTCTTATTGTAGATGGCGCCCCGCTGAAAGCACAGCATGCCTGTCCCCAGGAGACAGATCCCTTCTGGCAGTGTTGTCTGTGCTGGACTATGCTTGCTCTGAGTCCAGGCCCCTGACTCCAGCTGCTAGAGTTCCGAGCTGTGCCCCGAGGAGGCAAGGTGGCCCCTTGCTGCTAGTCTGCTCAGAGAGCTGGTCCCGGCCGTGGTAGTCTGCACCTGCAGCTGAGCTTTCTGTGCCCGGATCTCCTGCAGAGCTAAGCTAAGCTATATCTCTGGCCACGCACCTGATTCCAGCTGCTCACTGCGTCCAGTGTGCCCGCTGTTTGTGCACAGGGGTCTGAGGCAAGATGGCTGCCCCGCTGAAAGCACTGTGTCATGTCCTCTTTCTTAATAGTTAACTAATATACCATTGTGAAATGAACCACATTTTCTGTATCCATTCTCCAATTGTGGAACATCTTGTTTGATTCCAGCTTCTGGCTATCACAAATAAGACTGCTATGAACATAGTCGTACATGTGCTCCTGTGACATGGTGGGATATCTTTTGGGTATATGCTAGGTCTTCAGGTACATCTGTTTCAAGTTTTTTGAGGAACCTCCTGATTGATTTTCAGAGTGGTTTTACAAATTTGCAATCCCACCAGCAATCGAAGAGTGTTCCTGTTTCCCCACATCCTCACCATCATGTGGTATCACCTGAGATTTTTTTATCTTCACAATTCTGATTGGTGGAAGGAAAACTCTCAGGATCATTTTGATTTTTTCCCTGATGACTAAAGAACAATTCTTTAAGTGCTTCTTAGGCATTTGAGAATCCTCTGCTGTGAATTCTCTGTTTAGTTCTATAACCCATATTTTGATTGGGTAGCTTGGTTTCTTGGTGATTAGCTTTCTCAGTTCTTTATATGTTTTGGATATTAGTCATCTATCAGATGTGTGGTTAGTGAAAACGTTTTCCCAATCTGTAGGTTACCAATTTGTCCTATTACCTATGATCTTTGACTTACAGAGCCTTCTAGTTTCATGAGGTACCATTTATCAATTCTTGATCTTAGTGCCTGAGCCACTGCAGTTCTGTTTAGGTCATTTCCCCCTGTGCCAATGAATTCAATGTTCTTTCCCATTTTCTCTTTTAATAGGACTTAGATAGAGTCATTGTATCTTATTTTATGTTGAGGTCCTTGATATACAGGGACTTGACCTTTGTGCAAGGTGACATATATTAATGTATTTTCCTTTTTCTACATACAGATTGCCATTTAGACCAGCACAATTTATTGAAGATGATCTCTTTTTTCCGTTGTATATTTTTGCCTTCTTTATCAAAGATCTAGTGTCCATAAGCATATGGTTTTATTTCTGTGTCTACAATTCTATTTCAGTGATCAACATGTCTGTGTGTATACCAATGCTATGCAGTGTTATCAAGCAGGATGAAAAGGACACTTCATACTCATCAAAGGAAAAATCCACCAAGATAAAGTCTCAATTATGAACATCCATGCCTCAAATGCACGAGCACCCACATTCATTAAAAAAACTTTACCTAGGCTCAAAACACATATTGGACCCCACATAAAAAGATTGGACCCCACTCTCACTAATGGACATATCCTTGAAACAGAACCTAAACAAACACACAGTGAAACTAATAGAGGTTATGAATAAAAAAATTAGCAAATATCTACAGAACATTTCACCCTAAAACAAAAGAATGCTCCTTCATCTCTGCATCTTATGGTACCTGCTCAAAAATTGACCCCAAATCAGTCCCAAAGCAAGCCTCAACAAATACAAGAAGGTAGAAATAATTCCATGTTTCCCATCAGATCCCCATAGCCTAAGCCTAGTCTACAATAATGACAAAAGCAAAAGAAAACCCACATACTCATGGTAGACATACTTTGTAAGTACTCTTCTGCTTTCTAAGTTCTAAGAACTATAAGATCCTTCCTGAGTTTAAATTTAAGAGGCCAGAAGCAATTACATACCTATGACAAATTAAGAGCAACAAAGACAATGAAAATATAGCTTCTATGTTTTTATTTATGATTGATACAGTTTTTAGTTCCCCATTTACTCTGATTCTGACTCACATAAGTATTTTGTTTATATGAAGAATCATTGTTTTATGTAATCTTCAGATGATAATGTATGTTACTAGTCATGTACATGATTTTCCCAGATAGCATCTAGATAATAGTTGCCTTCGAACTGGATCCAATTTTTTAGCCTCTGTCCTCTCAGATTTCCACAGTTAACTTCATGCTGTCCCTTCCAATGTGAGAATGCCTCAGTGGCTCAATAACACATATCAGCTCTTGCAGTTCTCCATTCTCTTTCTTTCTTGGACATCACAGTCTAGGGACAGCACAGATTCGGTGGGTGACTGGGGAAAGGGTGAGGCCCATTCTGAATTTTAGGCTCAGCTTCTCATCGATTGGGGGCTTGAAGGTAAAATTTTGCATAAGGGCACAGAAGAAAATGAACAGCTCAGACCTAGCCAATTGTTCTCCAAGACAAGCTCTCTTTCCTGTGGGATGAAACAGAAAGTGAATCACTTTCTTTGCTGGTATTAGACTTGTAACATTTTGTTGAGAATGTTATATACTATGGGGATTTGAAGTTGGAATTAATGTATTTTGCATTATGCTATGGCTATGCAAGACCCCCATAGACTCATATATTTGAACAAGTGTATGGGGCCAGGGAGTTAGTTGAATGTGGTGGCTTCGATACATTTGGCTCATAGGATGTGGAACTATTAGGATGTGTGATCTAGTTGGAAGAAGTGTGACCTTGTTGGCAGAAGTGTGTCACTGTGTTAGTAGGCTTTGAGACTTCCTAGTGCTCAATCTCTGCCCAGTGCAGAAGAATCTCTCTCCCTGGCTATCTTTTGATCAAGATGTACAACTCTAGGATCCTCCATCATCATATCTGTCTACATTCTACCATCTTTCCCATCATGTGATAATGAATTGAACCTCTGAAACTATAAATCATGCTCAATTAAATATCTGACTTCATAAGAGTTGCTTTGGTCATGGTGTCTCTTTACAGCAATGCCATTCTAACTAAGACTTATTATGTTTTAACTAGATTTTAAAGTGTTGTTAAAACCTATAATAAAAGTCAACTTCTTTCTAGTTCCATCCATTTGCCTAAGAATTTCAAGAATTCACTGTTTTCAATAGCTGAATAGTAAGCCATTGTGTATATACATCATAGTTTCTGTATTCATTGCTCTGTTGAGGGACATCAGGGTTCCTTCCATCTTCTGGCTATTATAAATAAGTCAGCAATGAACATAGTGGAGCATGTGTCCTTATTGCATGTAGGAGCATCTTCTGGGTATATTCCCAGGAGTGATATAGCTGGGTCTGCTAGTAGTACTATGTCCATTTTTCTGAGGAATTGCCAAACTGATTTCCAGAGTGGTTTTACCAGCTTGCAATCCCACCAACAATGGAGAAGTGTTCCTTTTTCCCCACATCCTCCCAGCATCTGCTCTCTCCTGAGCTTTTCATCTTAGCCATTCTGATTGGTGTAAGGTAGAATCTCAGTGTTGGAATTAGAAAGTGCCATCCTGAGGGAGGCAACCCAGCCACAAAAGAACACACATCATATGCACTCACTAATAAGCTGATGTTAGCCCAAAGGCTCAAAATAAACAAGTTACAATTCACCAAGCTCAAGAAGAAGGAGGACTTAAGTGAGGGTGCTTCAGGTCCTCTAAGAAATGGAACAAAATAGCCACAGGAGAAATAAGGGAGACAATGTGTGGAGCAGAGACTGAAGTAAAGGCCACCCAGAGACTACCCTACCTGGGGATTCATCCTATAAACCATCAACAAACCCTGACACTACTATGGATGACAAGAAGTGTATACCAAAAGGAGCATGTCAAGGTTGTCTCTGGAGGGGCCCTGCCAGAGCCTTACAAATACAGAGGCAGATGCTAAAAACCAAATATTGGACTGGGCATGGGTTCCACCAATGTAGGAGCTGGAGGAAGATCCAGAGGAGCTGAAGGGGAAGCTCCATGGGAAGAAAAATGATTTTGGCCACCCAGACGCCCCAAGACTCCCAGGGACACACATGGTTCCAGCCAAAAATGTGGCAGAGGAAGGCCTTGTTGGGCATCAGTGGGAGGAATGGTCTTTGCTCAGGTAAAGGCTCAGCAGAGGCCCAAACAAAGGGAAACTGAGGGGGTGGGGAGAAGGGAGTGTGTTGGGTGGAGAGACATATAAGTGGAGGCAGGGGGAAGAAGGAAGGGGAGGGGCTGGAGGTCTTAGGGGAAGGGGCATATAGGGAAAGGTTTTACCATAGCAATGTAAATGAAGATGATATCCAATAAAAAATTTAAAAAAAAGAGTCAACTTCTAAAGAAATGTGTGTAAATCAAAACATGATCTATTTAAATTACTGACTTGTGTATTTGTTGCATTAAGTAGGGAACCCTTTCTCCTAATTTCATCTAATTTCCCTATTAATACTCAGGTCTATTTCTCAGTAGTAGGTAGGAGAACATACCTTTAAAATAACTTGGTACATTAAAAAACTCTTATACATATGGTAGGTGGTCCACCTTGTTTATTGAGAAGAAGAAGATTTGGGTCTCTACTCCATATTTTAGAACTGAAGCCAGAGGAAAATAAAGGTGACCTGAAGCATGGTCAAATGGAGAAGCCACAGTAGAAGCAGAGGACTTCAGGGAGTAGAGGGCAGAAGAGCTAAGGAAGAGATTGCAACTCTTTCCTTCTCATCACAACTCACCCATTGAGAATGGCAGAAAGGATTCTCTCTTCTTAAACTTCCCATTCTCTAAAAAATGTTCTGGATTGAAAACTTCTGGAGTGGCCCATTCTTTGGGATCCCTATGTAGGGCAGTCAAATTGGTCAGGACGATGGTTCCCTATAGAAAGCAACAAAGTGTCAGAGCTTGATATTTGGAACACACTCAAGTGGGAGTGGCTCTCGATCTCCCATGCTGGAAACTCTTGATATTCTTAATGTTTTCACTCTGACCAAGTCACTTCTTAACTGCCATTTGCATTATCCACATATTATTTCCTTTTAATACATGACACATTGCAGTAATTGACTGCCATTTCCTCATCAAAAATTTTATCAGCACATTTAACTACTTTTTTACAGAAAACAACTGCTTACTAGGAAGAGGTTAGTATGTGTATGTCTAGGAAATGACCTGCAAGCATCCAAGGAAAGATATTGAATCTTGCTGCTCATAATGGTCAGGTCCATGGTTCCATAATATCTACTTCTCAGTTCTTCTCCATACAGTGTGAGAGACACATAATCAGACCACAGTTACTGAAAACTTTATTGATCTATCAGAAGGCATGCCTGTCTAGGCAGGTACATGTATGACTCCTGTTATGAGACTTTCCCTCATGATGTTCCATCACTGGGAAATTTGAGCCATTCTTTCTCACTTCCTCCTTAGTGTAGCTTTCCATACTATTCTCTTAGACAAAAGCAATCATCTATGAGATTTGAACTGTACCTTATTCCTCATTTGTATCACGCACAAAGAACTAGAATGTTTTTTCCTAGGAAGTCGACATGACTTATGAGTAGATATTCTATGTTCTAGGTCTCCTCCAGTCCCAAATCAAGGTTTTAATGAATTTACTTAATAAATTTACTTAATGAATTTTGGCTTGATTTTAAAAAAAGCTATAATTCTGAGTATTACATTCTGCACACCTATTCTTATTTTATTTCCATTTTCATCATATGAAATGAGTAAGAAGCTTAAGCTATGAAAGTTTATGTAATATGCTCACTTAGTTGTAGAAGTCATTATATAAAAGCCATAGTTTCCAGGCTCGCATGCACATAGCCATTTTTATTTCCATATCCCTAGGATAGATGTTAGCACTGATACTAAAAGTCTGTGGGAGGAGTTTCATTTGATACCTAGAGTTAAGTAAATGTATAGTAAAAATGCAAACAAAATCTGGGTAATCCAGAACTCAATTTCCAGCCATGAGCTTTTCAGTCACAAAGGCATGACTAACTAAAGCAGCTGCTCCTCTGATTCTAAAGGGAAGGTAGCTGTGCAGTGATGGCTGGATAAGCATGTCTGGGTCTGAAGAAGAGAGTATCTCCAAGAAAAATATATACCAATGTCTTAGATAATTAATCTAGATCCTTGGAGACTGGTCATAGACAGCAAGGAATGAAGTTTCAGTTATATGTCATTGAAGAGGAGTGATAGTGGCCAGAAGACATGAGTAGTAATGTCATCAGCATTAAGTTTGTGAAGACAGAATTGAACAGGGATATATGGAGTAAAATGAAAATATGTTTCTTTAATGTTGAATATAGTAAGTACCAAGGGGTCATGGGAAAGTATGAATTCTTGAAATAAGCTAGCTTTTGGATCCCATTTCTTATTGTGTTGTAGAAGAGAACTCTTATGAAAACTTAAGTTGTTTTTTTTTTCAGGATTTAGCTTTCCAATCTAGAAAATGATAATTGATAGTTACTCTGAAAAATTAAGAAGATGTTTTGAAAGAGATAAAAGTCTAAAACATGTTATGATTACTTGATAAATATTATTCCCTTCCTCACTTTCTATAATTAATATTTCACATCAGATTTTTTGCAATATTTTGGGTTAAAATAAAAACTTGGAATTGTGCCCATGGGGGCAATGTTAGAAACACCAGTCTTACTCTGGGGTGGGTCCATGAGCCTCAATTGTGTTTTATGTATTAAATCCTGTCTTATGAGGATTGTGAAAAAAACTTCAAAACTCACCATAGCAGGTCACTATTCCCAAAACCTGCCCAAATAGACAGTGTCTAACATAGCATTTATGCTACCTAAGTGCTCATATTAGTACAGGATAATGATGAGATTGTACAAGGAAAAGAAATCTAGGTTTTGTTTTAATAGCTTTGATCAAAGAACCTTCTGTCACATCTTCCAACAATATGTGTGAAAAAATATTTAGATATATGAAGAGTTTTATCAGATATCTCTCTTCCCTGTTGAAATTATTTCTTATGACAAAAATATCCATCACCTCTAAAGATTAGGTTCAGAAGTTGATGTCCAACATGGACTGGGGTATTTGAAGCTGAGAATACATAGTTACCTTTGGCAGGTGAAATCCATCAAACTTGGTGTCAACTGCAACTTCCCTGGGAACATTCAAGGGGATGATGTTGCCCATTCTCTGCACCTCGTGGATGACAGCATTGGTGTAGGGCATGGAGTCTCGGTCAGCCAGGCTCACCTGCCTCTTGTGGCCAATCACTCTATCAATCTCCGCCTGGACTTTTTCTTAGATGAAATAGGGGTGTCTATTAAGATTTATTTTAACTTCATGTTTCATCAAATTTTTTACTAAATAGTTGTTATGGTATGTAAATGAATTGTTAGGCATAATTTGGATAAAGCTAATGTTCCATGAAATGGAAAGTATACCTATCCTTGTCTGCTTAAATCTTCTAAAACTATGAGGAAGAAAAAAGAAGGAATGGGACACTCTCCCTTAATCAGTGGCAGTACAAAAGCAATGTTCAAACCATAGCAATAGGTACATCAGTGGCAGTGGCTAGGTGCGGAGTACCTCTACAAATTCCAGTCACAACAGAGTATACATTTGTGAGATAATTTATAATTGTGTATAAACAGCAGTTTGGTTCAATATGACTCAATAGATAGTTTTGGTCCAAACTTCAGAACTCTGTCTTAGAATAATTTATTTTAAGAATATTTAAACACGGCACAATTTGGAAAATGTTTTCTGGGAATATTTTACTCAGTACATCACACACACACACACACACACACACACACACACACACGCACACAGCTCAGAACATAACAAATTTGAAACTTTATACAGTAAAAATGAAATATTCAATAAAGATGATTTCTATAGATTAACTAAGAAAACATGCTCATGATAAGAGTCTGGGGAAGGATCTCATGTAGCTTGGTGACACATAAGGTTAATGACACTGGGATATAAACCATGTCAGCTCCTATCTCTCTGGGTGGAAAACAGTTATAAATCTTTCCTTTTGAGAGAAAGTAGAGTGTGCTTAACATTCCTGGCACCACCAGTTCTTATCTTAAGGAGATAGTACCTGGGATGATTCTTCTAGATGGGGAGAACTTAAGATACTGCATTATTGTTTGACAGGAGACAAGATGTTTTGAAATCAAGGCATGAATAAGGGCACTGCCAAGAAAGGACATGTAGCAAAACTACATAATGTGTGGGTCAGGCTAGAATTCAGAGAGATGATGATGTCATGTTCAAAGCCAGGGAGTTTGTACAGTATTCAGGGGGAAATTTTGCCAATGCATAGTAAAGAAAAAGAAGAAGGAGGAGGAGAAGGAGGAGGAGGAGGAGGAAGAGGAGGAGGAAGAGGAGGAGGAGGAGGAGGAGGAAGATGAGGAGGAGGAGGAAGATGAGGAGGAGGAGAAGGAGGAGGAGAAGGAGAAGGAGAAGGAGAAAAAGGAGAGGAGGAGAAGAGGGAGAGGGAGAGGAAGAGGAGGAGGAGAGAATGGTCATGTTGTTAAAACATGTGTACCCTGGGCTAACACTGTCCTAACAAAATATCCAGAGGCTATGTCTTCTTAAGTTCACATTGCATCATAGCTATTCCAACTTTTCCGGTTCCACCATTGCCATCTTCTGGTTTTATCTGAGACACAGTTTCCAGAAGCATCATTCCACTTTGGCCACAACAAACCACCTTGAATTTCTGGGTGTACAGCCATGTAGAGCAGAGCCCATCTCAGTGTTGTGGATGTTGTTTCTGTTCCAGCCAAAAAGAGGTCCAGAGTGCTGCTGATGAGGTTCACTTCATTGAAACTTGTAGTGTTATCTGGGTACTGGAAAAGACAATGTGTATTCATTTATCTAGGTTTTTTGTCTCTACATAGAAGGTTTCACCATGTGAGGTGAAATTAAAAGGAAACAACCACAGAAATAAGATATATCCTCTATATGACTTTACAAGGAAACACAGACATCATAACTGATCTCCTTTTCCAAGTGCTAATAAAGCTTCCAGTACTCAAGAAAATAGAACCAATAACACCACATTATCATAATTTCTGAGAAGACATTAGAATACATAGAGAATGTGACTTTGCTAGACTTTGCTTTTGATATCAATAGGTTCATATGTTAGCTGCATGACTCAGGGAAAATCACTTTACATATCCATTCTTCAAATGCATGTTTTATAAAATGGTAATAAGGTACATTCATTAAGAGGACATTTTAAATTTTATGAGGTTTGAAAACCACATAGCAAATAGTCAACAATCCAGTTATTTTTTTAAATACCTGAAATACCAAAGATAATTAAAAACAAAACCCTCATTATACTTTTATAGTTAAAAACATCTGTTTTCATCAATTATTTCTTGTTAAACCCCATTATTTTTACCCTCCTTTTAGAAACTTTAGTTTGTTAATGTAGATTCTCATGGTACAAGCCTATGTCTAAACACTATATAGCCAGCATCATCTCCTATAAGAAGACAATGTATTTGAGAATTACTGTGCAAGTAAGATAAAGTAAGAAACAAAGGAAGAAATTCACTGTCCACTGCAAGAAGAGATGTTTAAATTCCTTGAGTCATAGATGACAATGTTGATTCAATGCTCTAATTTAGCCAGCAGCTTACTTAACTCAAAGCAATATCCAGTTTGACTATATTACTGGTTTCTGTGTAGAAGAATGGATGGTGGTAATAAGGGTAACGGAAGAATGCAAAAATCTCATCTAAACCTTAAAGGTAAATCCTAGCATACAGCTCGATGTTTCATTTGTTACACAGTAGAGACTGAGCTATTCAGGATAATTAGTTTTGAGTATGACATAAAATAAAATAAAATTCTCAAAGTTAATTGCTACTTTTGGTTTTTGTACAGTTGTTCAGATGTGGACAAGACAGGGGATGCAGAAAGTAAAGGTAATATTTTGGCATTTTTCAAGGCTGTAAGTCAAATATTCTATAACCCTTACCTTTCTCTTTTGAGTTGATGGCACTCCATGTGTATAAAATATTGACCTTATATTTTGTCATTTCATAGATGAAACAAGACTAAATAAACATAATTAAATCACCTACATCCTAAACTACAGAACATGTCCAAATTAGCTAATTCATGAAAAGAGATACTTGTATATGATGAGTCCAAGCATGGAGGTTGAAGACACATCTGCAAATTTAGGTTTAGTTGACAAGAGGTCTTGTATACAGAAATGTATAGGAAATATGTATTTGTACATTGTGTAAAGTTTACTCTTGTGTTATTCATATGCTGATTTCTCTGCCCTCATATCTTGTTTCAAAATGACATTTCGTAATAATTATCTAAGAATCTTCTGTGCCAAGTTTCTATAAACAGTTCTGACCATTTATGCCCTCTGCCTTCCCAGAACTGTTGATCATCCAATGGCTAGGTGGAATAGAGTACAGGTTGGATGTCTGCCAATCAGAGAAAGGAGAAAGGGGAGCGAAGGTGACTCAGATCAGTGAGGAGGATAGAGGATTTGGACTCATAATGAATAAGTCCAGAGACAGATCCTGGAAATACACCTGAAGCACAAAGAGCCAGATTAGTAATAATAATAATAATAATAATAATAATAATAAATAGAAGAAGAAGAAGCAAATATGGGATTGGTTTGGGATGTAGTCAGATTAGCATAGAAAGTAACGCTAGAACATTTAATTCCTCAGGTATTTAGGTGCAGTGTTAAATCTTGGTTTCTTATACAGTTAACGGGGACACAGCATAAAATAATGAAATACAGCTGCCAGATTAATTTACTGTTACATTTATATTGAAGAAAATTAATTTATGCAGATGGGCATTGGAAATGCCAGGAATGCTAAACATGCATACTTGGTGCTTCAAAGGTTGGGGTGCCTACTTGTCTTCCCCTCAGAATGCTGTGAATGCATGAAGTTTACATCCTGATGATCCTTTGCTATCTGTAAGGCTGGATATGCCAAGAATCTCCCAGAATTTATTATTTTTAATCCCATACCCTTTCACCCTAAATCCTGAGCATTGTTTTCACTCCATTAAGCCCATCCCGATGAGAGTTGTCAGTTATAATTTGGAACAGCCTAAATAACTTCTATATTACATCAGACCAGGCCAATCCCTTTTCCAGCAGCCAATGTTCCCTTGGTCACTCTCTCTAGGCCCTAATTTTTTAAGACTGTATTTGAGTCAACAACACCTATCTTCATGAGAGAAAGAAGCCAGATATACTACTTCTATGTACTATAGACTATTGTACAGAAATACTATGGACTATTATACAGATATACTATGGACTATTGTAAATGTAAACATGTCTTAAGCTTGGTTATACTCACTGGAGGAGCTGACAAAAATTCCACAAAAGTGTGCTGTTCTAAAATATGGCTAAAACAAATGACCAGGCATCATTTTCTAAAAGTTTGAATCAGTCATAGATAATAAAGTTAGCCTGAACCAACATTCATTCTTACCTTACTTAGATTGATTTCCTTCAGGTTATAAAGCCCGTATGAAACCAAATAGCTGTTTCCAACATGGGATACATGAGCCATCAGTGAACCATCATAATACTGAACTATTTCTTAAGATCTAAAGGCACAAAATATTCAGAACTACAACTCTATAAGTTTGTACAAGCCACTATAACATCTAATCCCTGGCTTCCTAAGCATGGAAGATACTGATACTTGGAAACATATGGGAGGCAATGTAAAAGCAACCCCCAAAAGATAAATTCCCTGTTTAAAATCCCAGTTTGCAATCTGAATTGCAGTAATGCACAAGTTAGATACACCCAGGATGATCACAAAGAGGAAGATCTTCCAGGCATATCTCAGTAGAGGGCTAGTGCTCCCATATTCAAGGAGACTGATTTATATATTCTACTCTCCCCATCAATGTACAACATATATTCCATCTCATCATTCCAATTCAGAAATTGAGTCTATGCTACCCCACTTCAAGAGACTGCTTTTGGAAGATGAGGAAAATAATGAACAGAACAATGGTTGTACTAAACCCTATGACCTTATATATTTAGATGTGTTCTAGAAGCTGGAGGAGCCCTCAAAATTGACTTCCCAGAGCATCTTCTAAAGAGGATAATATGAACGCACAGTGTTAATGCACTGTAAATACAGGGAATATTATCTAGTACTTTTGTTATTAAATGGCCAGTTCTTCTGTAAGAAGATAATACAGGCAGCATCTTCCTTACCTTTTGCATTTCCGTTAAGAAAGCATCAATGAAGTCTCTTGGCTCATCTGGGTTCCAATCTTTCTGGTGTTTCTTGATGATATGAGAAATAAACAATTTCAGTTCGTCCCAATTTCTGAAAATTTTGTTATGTGGGCCAGGAAGATATTTCATTATATGTGGAAAGGCATCGTAGAGCTGGTTAGAGAAATAAGAAAACCATAGAGATACCATGGCATCAATTTCCATGCATTAAGTTAGTCTTGTTTTTCCCTCTTTTTTTCTCTTTGTAAGACAGTATTTTTATTGAAATAATGTGGTTATTGGAGGGACTTTGATTACTATTAGGTGGAAAATTAATAATATGATGTAACATTTTATGGATGTTAATTCTAATGCTTTATAGCTATAATAGCATAATAATTCTCTGATGGTAGTGACAGTGGCAGTGGCAGTGGTAGTGGTAGTAGTAGTGCAAGTACTAGTAATTCTTTAACTTTATCTTATTAAGCTAATCTCCAGTGAGAATCCTGGAGGATAATTGAGGATGAGAAACTCCAGTCATGCAATGATAGTTGAAGATATTTTGTTTCATTTTTCTAAGATTGCTGTAAATATTTACAAAGATGAAATTGTTCAGGTGTCCATAAAATGCCAGTTTCTTTTGAGTATTCCAAAAAAGAAAAAGAAAAATGTTTACTATTCTTACCTTCTAGCCTCTGTTCCTTTCCTAGAATTTCTTTCTTTGAGACACACATTCACAAATTCAGCTCAGTCATACACTAAACTCTCTTAAGTTCTCAGACTCTGAATAAACTGGATGAAAGCAAATGGAATTACTGTACTAGGAGGTACAGTGAGTAAGAGGGACAACAGAGGATAACTTTGACAACAACAATAGCAACAACAACAATAATAATAATGTTTACTTTTCTGGGATTAATATAGAGCAATTGGTCACTTTTGTGTAGTGAGTTGTATAGAGCTGTAAGAATAGATTTTTGAAGACTTAATGTGATAGCAAAATGTTATTTCATTGCATTATAAAAATGTCTAAGATCAGAGAAAATGGCATGATCTGAAATGCAACCAATAAAGCCAAAAAATCCTGTGAGAAATCATTATTACTATTTTAGCAGATTTTCATAAAAGCAAAGTAAGTAATTATATGAATAAAATACAGTGAAGATCAGACTGGATAAAAAGTTGATATGGAGATTTTAGTGTTTTAAACAGATACATTTCAAATATAAAGTTGCTGCCTGTGTAGCACATTAAAAAATAAAATCAACACATATGTTAACTCTAGTCATGTAATCTGTTTGCAGTAGATGGTGATTAACACAGACACCAACTGGCTAAGATGTAAATAATAATAATAAGAATGCTCAGGCCCCAAAAAATGATTCCCATATCACAACTTCTCCTCCGTAGGATCAGGGTTCATTGAAGCAGAGGAAGAAGAAAAGATAGAAGAGGCAGAGAAAGCAGATGATTTCAAGGAAGCACTGTCCCTCAGACTCAAGACGACAACTACATGTAGGAACTCACGGTGGTTCTGATAGCATGCATAAGTGCTGTGTAGATGCAAACCAGACAATGGAGAATGGAGATACGTAGCAAAAACTACTATCGCCATATCAGAAAACCTACTAGCAATTGATAAACAAACAAGAAATAACAACAAAAGAATGCCAAAATGGATAGATATAGAAAAGAAGTAGAATTGGAAGGAGCTGGGGAAAGGGGTAAATATGATGAAAATACATTGTAAGAAAGATTCAGAGATCTAATAATAAATGTAAACAAAAACATAAAGACACAGAATTCAAGTATAAAAGACTAGAAAACAGCAGAAATCCAAGGAAGAGATTTATTTATATCCACATGAAATAAATTGTTCTTTGGAAAGAAACTATTACTAGAAATTAGGACTACTAAGCAGAAATTCATTTATATTTGTCTAGGATTTTTGTTATAAGTAATATAGAATAAAAATTCACAGAAATAAAAACGGCAATAATTAAACCTCACTATTTGTAGGAAATTTGAGCACACTGTGTACTCTGGCCAGAACCATAAAGCAAGAGGAAAAAATCTAATAGCATTAGAATTAGAAATAAGGGGCTGGTAGATTTGTTGATAAAGTACTTGTTGCATAACCATAAGAACCTGAGTTCAGATTCCTAACACTCTCAAAAACTGACAAGTGTGGCTGTGTGTGCCCCCATAATGTGTATGCTGGATAGGGAAATGAGTGGATCACTGGATTCTGCTGGATAGCTATACTAGTGGATTTGAGGAGGATTCACTATTAAACCCTGCATGAAAAAGTACAATGGGCAGTGTCTAAGGAATAAATTAAAAATAGTTCTCCACACTCTGTCCTCAGATGAATCTATGTGTAACTTCACACACACACAAACATATGTGCACACGCATGCACACACACACACATGCACACACACACACACACACACACATGCACACACACACACAAACTCACAAGGATATGTACACATAAATTCAGGCCTATACATGTGCAAAAACAAAATGAATGTGGTGAAAGCTATAATTATTTACATACCCTATGTTTGGCTCTGAAATCACTAATATAGTTCATACAACATGCAAAGTAATTTCCAAAGTAAATCACAACATCATTAAGAAAAAGTCAATTTCAAAGAAATGATAGAGCTGGAACATCATAAATTTAAATCTTCTGAAGATTTTTTTTCCGGTTTGTGTGTTAAATTCTTTTCTTTGTCAGTTTAAGTCAAGAGAAAAATCACATAGCCATTCCTATAGGAGTGTATGTGCATTTCTAAATGTGCATGTGTATGCTTTGCAATTTTATATATGTATGTGCACATATTTGTGTCTATGTGTTTGTAAACCTAAATACATGTGTATGCACATCTTTAGGTACACTCATGAGTTTAGAAGTTTGTGTCTGAGTGAGTGTGTGTATGTGTGTGTGTGTGTGCGTGTGTGCGTGCATGTGTATGTGTGTAACAGTATCTGTGTTACTTCATGGTCTTTTCAAGGTGTCAAATTTCACCTGACTTTTAAAATGCTAAAACAGATACACACACACACACACACACACACACACACACACATGCATGACACCTTTCAAAGCTCAACTTTCTTCTTTCCTCTGTGTCTTTTATGAAACATATTTTCTACCTACTTAATTTTCTGATCTTGATAGTTTTGTTGGTCTGCATTTCTTTATGAACTTCAAATTTTATGCTTTTACAAATCATTAGAGCTGGAAGGAGTTCAGATAATATGTACTCCTACTTCATACACTAACATGAGAAAAAGACACACTGACAGGTGACCCACAAGAGTATGTTCTAGAAACACTTTAACATAGATACTTTTTCTATCTCAAGCATCATGGGATGAAAGTGTAATGCAGTCATGTAATTATGAAAGTTTATGCTCGGGCTTCAACTCTTGGGATTCTAAGCCTCTCTGGATCACCACTGGACACTGTAATTTATAGTCCTGCAGTTCTGAAGTAGTGATTTGTGTGGAATAAAGCTTGAGGAACACTGGGAAAGAAGCCTGGGAACTCTTTCCTGCTAAAATCAAAGTGTTGGTGTTTATTCTCTTGATTCACACAAGCAAAATCATTTCTCTCCTGATTGCTTTGTGCTTTGTATGCCATGCAATAATATTTGCATCTTTTGACAGCATTCCAGCTTAATTTTCACAACAGGCACGTTTACTAAGTAAAATTGTCTTATTTTAATAAAACTAAGAGGTACAACTGAAGTCTTCTTTATCCATTAGAAGCAGACGAATATAACTCTGTGGATCAAAAGGAATCAACTTATGTTAAATATTGTCAGTTGTAATAATTTTAAGTATAAAAACACACCATTTGTATTTGCTTTGTATTTCATTTAAATATTAGTATGAATAAAATGAGTTCTTCTTGGACATATATATATATTTCAATTAATAAATATCTTTTTAAAAGGTTAACTGATTTTCGTATATACATATCTTAATAAACTTTGAGTGTTTCTTAGCAGGTAGAGTGTGGTTCCCTATTATTGAGAATCCTAAAGTCAATCTAGTATTTTCAAGAATTTGTATTGAATTTACATTTAAAAAATATATCTGATAGGGAGCAGGGCCCTGGGCTCATGAGAGTAAGAGAGCAGTCCATGCCCCTTACCACCTACAGCACTTGAGGGGGCCCTGCATCTTGGCTGGGCAACACAGTTGAGCTGATCTTGGTGGCAGCAGGCAGATGAGCTGGACCAAAGCATGTGATCATGGGAGACGTCGCCTCATGATTGGTTTACCAGAAGGTCAGCTTGGACAAGGGAGAGATGCCTTCTACCATCCTTGCTCTCTGTCATCTACTGCAGGAAGGAAAAGCTGGCCCTGCCTCATTTCTGCTGTGTGGTGACACAGGTGAAGAAGATATGCACTCTTCCCCTTTCTTCTCCCTTATCACTTATGATAGGCAAGAGGTCATTGGTGAGAGAACTGGCCACGTTCCTCACTGACAGCAACACTCAGGAAAGCAGGCTCTACACCATACCTGTGCAGCACAGTAGAGGTGGCTCTGGATACAGGGTTAGCTAGTGAGCTGGCCTTGAGATCATGAGCATGGGAGAGCTTACCCTGACTCTTGTCTGTTGTGTGGTTGTGCCCAAAACTAGAGATACCTTCCTCCCTTCTCTCAATCCTCATCACTTATGGCATGCAGGAGAGTTAGCCCAAGAGTCATGAGAGTAGGAGCCAGGTCATGACCCTTATCAGCTGTAGGACTCAGGACAACAGGCACTGAGCCTCTATGAGCATGAGGGTAGAACTTGCCCTGGTTGGTGCAGGGGTATATCAGTCCTGAGGGCATGAAGACAGAAGAGCTGGTGAGATTACCACCTCAGATATCTCTTAGGCCCAGATCCAGAGATTTGAATTAGCTCACCCCAACATCTACCCCACAGATAAACTATTGAAGTGCATGAAGGGGTCAGTCCTCCCGATCCAGACCTACAGGTTCTTCATGACACAGGGCAACAACAAGGTATCCAACAGGAGTTGAAATGATGTTTGAGTATTGACAGAGTAGCAGTAGCCAGAGGCTTTGTACCAGAACAGTCATTGCAATGAACATTTGCAAGTAAAGATGTATGCACATAGGACACACTGTGATTCAAGTATAACTGCTACAACAAGACACTTTTTTCTTCATTGTGGAGGATGTTACAAGGGTGGAAGGCAGTTATGAGGGGAAGGGGGAGATAAGTGGGATTAAAGTGTATGATGTGAAATTAACAAAAAAACAATAAAATTTAAAAGTTAAAAATGTATCTTATAATTTTAAAAAGCAAACATAAATGAAGACACTATGATCAATAACACTCTCCAGATCCTCATCCAATTCAGGAGAAGTAGTAATTGTACTTACCTGGCCTGCTAATGAACCCTGCAAATGAAGGGCCTCATCCAGTAACTTCAGCAGTTTTTGAAACTGGCAGTCCTCATACTCAAAGCGCTCCCCAAATGTGACAGAGCAAATGATATTGGAAACAGCATTGTTAATCTTCAAGTGAGGGTTCAGAGGTTGTCCTGGAGGTGAGGAAAGGGGAATATGTGTCCTTCAAAATTATGTGTTTCTATTTTCTATAGATTTGACTCTATGGATTATATAACATACATAACAAAGAAGCATAAGAGAAGCTCTGTCCACAGAATCCTACATAGAGATGAAATTTATCAAGGACTCTTCCAGTGTCTAAGAAGTCAGATAGATGGGCAGGTGTTAAATTCTATGTGTTTACTGATCTCTTTTGTGGCTTATATGCAGCACTCCAGCACAGAGCTGTGGTAAGACATTCACCATTTGATCCTTGTGGAATGCAAAGCCTCAAACAAATACCATCATCATTCACTTCATTGTCAACTGATCTGGACTTAGAATCACCATAGAAATGAACCTCTTTATCCATGAGGGCTATTCCAGAAAAGTTTATCTGAAGCATGGAAAAGTCACCCAAATGTGGGCCATGGCACCTCATAGAATCCCAGATTAAATCAAAATGAGGAAGAGAGCTAACATCAGCACCCTCTATGAGCACAGATGGTGTGTTTAGTGTGTTCCACTATGTTATGCTCCTACATCCAGAACTTCCCTGCCAAAATGCGCTTTAAGGGTACTTAAAGTTTGTTCAACATAAGCTTTTCATTTTTTAACTTGCTTTTGTAAAGTGTTATGTCAGAACAACAGAAAAGGAGTTAAGAACCAATAAATAGCTCTTCATGGCATCCAAGACATGCCCTGAGAAACGCTTACCTCCCTCCTCTCTTATGGCTTCCACAAGATGATAGGCCTCCTCTTGCATGCGCTTCTCTAAGCTCTTCTTTCCTAATCCAAAGTTCCTTAGTGTCATCAGGGCAAACCTCCTTTGCTCCTTCCATGTCTGCCCATTAGATGCAACCAATCCTACAAAATGGAAACTCAATATAACAATAGTGTGATTCTATTATATAAACAAATACTAGAGACATGAGAATTTATGTATGCAAAAATTCCCCAATAAAGGACATAATTGTCAATATTACTGACATTTTAGAGTGTTAAGAACTTGAATAGTTTCTCTATGTAATTTAAGAGAAAAACTCCATGAAGTTGTCAGCACCACCAAGGTCCATTTTTTTAATGGATGTTCTGGTTATATGTTATTGTTACTCACGAGAAGGGAACTACAATTGGAGAATTGTCTAAAGCAGATTGCTTTTTAGTCATGTCTATGAAAAAACTTTACTGAGTGATGATAAATGTGTGAGGGTCCAGCCTCCAGGCCAGCATGGGTGCCATTCCTGGGTACGTGGTCCTGTGGTGTATAAGAAAGCTATCTGAACAAGAGCCAGTGTGCTAGGAATTAGGCATTGTTCTTCCATGTTTTCCACTTCAGTATCTGCTTCAGTTCCTGTCCTGACTCATCTCAGTAATGAGCTATAATTCAACAGCATGTTCTGAAAAGTTTCCTTTCTTTTTTCAAATACGTTTGATCATGGTGGTTTTCTAAACAATAGTAAGGCAAAGGATACTGTCACAAGGACAAAACAGCAACGAACAAAGTGGGAAAAAATCTTCACCAACCCCACATCCGACAGAGGGCTAAAACCAATATATACAAAGATCTCAAGAAGTTAGACCCCAAAAAACCAAATAACCCTATCAAAAAATGGGGTACAGAGCTAAACAAAGACTTTTCATCAGAAGAAATTCGAATGGCCGTGAAACACCTTAAGAGATGTTCAACATCATTAGTCATCAGGGAAATGCAAATCAAAACAACCCTGAGATTCCACCTCACACCAGTCAGAATGGCTAAGATTAATAACTCAGGAGACAGCAGGTGCTGACAAGGATGTGGAGAAAGAGAAACACTCCTCCACTGTTGGTGGGTTTGTAAAATGTTAAAACCGCTCTGGAAATCAGTTTGGCGGTTCCTCAGAAAATTTGGCATGTCACTTCCAGAGGACCTTGGCATACCACTCCTGGGCATATACCCAGAGGATTCCCCTGCATACAATAAAGACACATGTTCCACAATGTTCATAGCAGCCTTGTTTATAATAGCCAGAAGTTGGAAGGAGCCCAGATGTCCCTCAAAGGAGGAATGGGTACAGAAAATGTGGTATATTTATACAATGGAATACTACTCAGCAATTAAAAATAATGAATTCATGCAATTTGTAGGCAAATGGTTGGACCTGGAAAATATCATCCTAAGTGAGTTAACCCAATCACAAAAGAATACACATGAAATGCAATCACTGATAAGTGGATATTAATGAGCCCAGAAGCCCTAAATTCTCAAGGCACAATTAGCAAGTCAAATGATTCCCAAGAAGAAGAAAGGAGAGGACCCTGGGCCTGAAAAGATTGGATCCAGTTTTGTAGATCTAGAACAGAGAAATGGGGGGGGGGTGATTGGGGAATAGTCGGGGGAGGAGAGGATTTATGGGATGTATGGTGGGGGGGGGACCGGGAAAGGGAAAAGCCTTTGGAATGTACACAAAGAATAGAGAAAATAAAAAAAGAAATAGAAAGCAAACTAGACCAACTAGTGGCCAAATAAGTATGCAAATCTAAGGGGGTCCTGATGCTAAAGCCACACTTTTTGTCAAAACTCTTATAACTCTAAGTAATGATTTGTGGATTTATGTTACACTAGATACCACTAGACACCAGGAATACACTAAAGTACATACTCTTGATTTACAGGAGAAAGTCTATACAAGGGCAACTTTAAATTTTATATAAATTATTTCAGAAGGCAAGAAGAATGAATATTTAAAACAAAAGAACAGAGAAAGAGAAGGGAAAAGATGTAGGTCTCTGCTCAGACAATCCTTTGAAGACAGAAATGATACCTGTATCTCTCCCTCCCCCTCCTCCTATCCCCTCCCACTCTCCCTCTCCCCTCTCTACCTCTCTCTTTTCCTCCCTCCCTCTTTTTCTCCCTTCCTCTCTGTTTGTTTGTTTACTTCTAGAATGCTTTTTAATATTCTTCAATGTCAGTGTGACCTCTGCTATCCACATAAATGACCATTCCTAACATCAGATACAGAAAGACCATTCAAACATATCCTACCTGTCCCTTCAGTCACTTAGACCTGTCTTATGCACCAATATTTATATATTTTCTTCCTTTTATTTATAGCAAATAGTAATACATTTATACATTAAATACTAACATTTTTTTTCCAATGAACTCAGCTATATTAAGAAGCTACTTAAATACTTTCCCCCTGTCAATTTTATACATTGCAGTGAACTTCTTACAGTTAGACTGGCCATTCTAAAACAATTGACCATCTTGTACAGTTTCCACTTTCTCTATCAAGTACCTACTATGCATGTATTCCCCTTCGCTGTCTCCCCTCCATGAGCTGCCTACCCAATTTCTCCCCACTATTCCTCTAAGAAGGTGCTCCCTACCAACTCCCTGACATATCTTGAAATACTGGAAACCTTCAACATGAGGTTGAAAACCTCTTCTTTCATCCATCTTCATTTCTGAGCATGGAAAACTCATAATCTTCAGAAGTATCTGTTGATACTCACTCACTAGCTCTACCTTAAACTAAAACAACTGCCTTACTTTACAAATTTAAGGTATTTCAGGCTGCACTCAATGCTCCTGTTTATTACTTTTCCACTTACAATTCCTAATAGAAGCCAACAACACCTGGCTCTCCACCAGGAAATGCAGGCAACCTCCTTTAAAATCACAGTGTTTCACAATGGAGTTTCTTACCAATTCTTATACAGCTGTGGATGACAAGAGCAGTGTAACATGCCATGAGAATATAAAGTACAAGTCACCGTAGTAAAGAAACTTACCATTATTCCCAGTGATTCGTTCTCTAACAGGACTCAGAGAGCGATTTAGAAAATTTTGATCGAGGTGGGTAAACATTTTTTTGATTAATGGAAGTCCTGATACAACCACCACTGGTATTCTGCCCAGATCCAGACTAAATACATTCCCATATTTCTTCACAAACTGAAAAATATTTCAATAGTCAGTTGCGAGTGCTCATGTCTGAGGATCCAGGAATGACAGACATGTGCACCGTTAGTGGACTTACATTGAAGTTCTGTATTTTTTGTGAGGAGAGATAAAAATTATTCCATAGAAAGCATACCTCCCCCATACAAATAAAGTAAATAAACATAAAAAAGATGTAAACTCAAAGTGATATCTTTTGACCTAAGTTCTTTAGGAAGGAATAGACCAAATAAAATACAAAGGATTAAAAGAACAAACAAAAACTCTACCATTCCAGAGTAGTATGTCAGGTTTATAAAACAAGTACTATTTTCTGGGTGCCATCACTAGAAAGAAATGAGAGTGGAATCTACTGAGTGGAAGAAACAGAAGCTAAAGTTAGTTTACCAGGATCATAGAACAAGCTTTAGAGTCCTGTCCCCCTGTCCTCCTTTCTGGGACCTTGTAATATCCCCAACCCTGCAATTTTAGATTAGTGTCAGGATATATACAAAAAACCCACAGCACTGTCTTACCTGCTGAATCGCTAAGTGTCTTTGCTCAAAGTCTATTTGAAAGAAGTTTCCCATTAAGGGCAGACGCCATGGCCCTGGTGGGTAGCTTTTGGGGTGCCGGCTTCTGAGGATGTTAACCAGGAACAGGAAAATGACAATAGCCAGTAGCAAAGACCTGAGATGGAGAGATGCCCAGAAAGAGATCACCAGGGAGCTCAAAGAGGTAATCATATTTGGGATCCTAGCACCTTCCTCTGTAGAAAAGAAAATGAGGAACAGTAGGATTTCTGTGATGGGGTTACAGTGGGTATTCCCACCCCTTCCTGCTCCTTGATGCTCCTCCCACTGCAAGCCCTGCAGTGGCTCGGTATACTCACTGTTGGGTGAAGCAGCCTGGTATTTATTTCTAGAAAAAAAATCTATAAAGTTGAACTAGACCTAGGTGAGGGAAATTGCTTACTTCCTTATAAAGAACTGTTTTGGATGGCAGTGAGACTCCTAGGTTTATGATTTTCATAGTCAGACCCAAGTCAGAATATTTTCATAGTCTTTGACCTGTGTTTTCCAGTGAACCTTTCACCCAGTGACCATAACCTGTCTGGTAAACAGACATTTCTGCAGAGTTTTTCAGGGCATTCATCTCTTTACATAAGCTCTGTAAATTTTAGGATTATGGAGTTTGTATAATTTATGTGGGAGATGGTCTTTTTTTTTTTTTACTTTTTTTTTTAATTTTTATTTTCTATATTCTATGTTTACATTCCAAGGGCTTTCCCCTTTCCCAGTTCCCACCCACCATAGTTCCCATAGTTCCTCTCCCCCCCAACTATTCCCCAATCATTCCCCCTCCCCCCTCAGTTTCTTTACTAAACTGGATGCAATCTTTACATGCCCAGGGTCCTCTCCTTTCTTCTTCTTGGGAATCATTTGACTTGCTATTCGTGTCTTGAGTATTTAGTGCTTCTGGGCTCATTAATATCCACTTATCAGTGATTGCATTTCATGTGCATTCTTTTGTGATTGGGTTAGCTCACTCAGGATGATATTTTCCAGGTCTAACCATTTACCTACAAATTGCATGAATTCATTATTTTTAATTGCTGAGTAGTATTCCATTGTATAAATATACCACATTTTCTGTATCCATTCCTCCTTTGAGGGATATTTGGGCTCCTTCCAATTTCTGGCTATTATAAACAAGGCTGCTATAAACATAGTGGAGCATGTGTCTTTATTGCATGCAGGGGAATCCTCTGGGTATATGCCCAGGAGTGGTATGCCAGGGTCCTCTGGGAGTGACATGCCCAATTTTCTGAGGAACCTCCAAACTGATTTCCAGAGCGGTTTTACCATTTTGCAATCCCACCAACAATGGAGGAGTGTTCCTCTTTCTCCACATCCTCGCCAGCACTTGTTGTCTCTTGAGTTTTTAATCTTAGGGGAGATGGTCTTTTATTGAGAGAATTATTTTTTGATAGTTCTTCATATGTAAATTATACATGAATGGATACAGAAAATGTGGTATATCTATACAATGGGATACTACTCAGCAATTAAAGATAATGAATTCATGAAATTTGTAGGCAAATGTTTGGATCTGGAAAATGTCATTCTAAGTGAGTCAACCCAACCACAAAAGAATACACATGAATTGCACTCACTGATAAATGGATATTAAGGAGCCCAGAAGCTCTGAATACTCAAGACACAAGTAGCTAAGCAAAAGATTCCCAAAAAAGGGATGGAGAGGACCCTGGTCCGGAAAAGACTAAATCCCGTTTTGTAGGAGAATACCAGACCAGAAAAATGATGGGGAGGGGAGGGTGATTGGAGAATGGGGGGGCGGGAAGAGGACTTATGGGACATATGGTGAGGGGGGAACTGGAAAGGGGAAAGACTTTGGAATGTAAACAAAGAATATAGAAAAAATAAATAAAAAAAGGAAAAAAGTAATTAGAACAAAAATAAACAATGAATACTTATGAAAAGGGAATGTGGATATGAGAGGAGGTTAGAAAGGGGTAAATTTGATGAAAATACCTTACATGAGGTTCTCAAAGACTTTTTTTAGTAATGTTTTTAATTTTTTTCTTTTTTTATTCTATATTTTTTTCTTTTCTTTTTTCTTTTTTTCTTTTTTGGATATATTCTATATTTACATTTCATTTCCGTTTTTCTGGTTCCCTGCCCCCCAAAGGTCCCACATGCCCTTTTCCCTCCCCCTGCTCCCTCATCTACCCCTTCCCACTTCCCTGTTCTGGTATTCCCCTACACTGATACTTTGATCCTTTCCAGCACCAGTGTCCACTCCTTTCTTCTTGTTAGACATCATTTGGTATGTGAATTCTGTCTCTGGTGTCCCAAGATTCTAGGCTAATATCCACTTATTGGTGACTGCATACCATGGGTATTCTTTTGAGACTGGGTTACCTCACTTAGTATGATGTTCTTCAGCTCCATCCATTTCTCTAAGAATTTCATGAATTCATTATTTCTAATGGCTGAATAGTATTCCATTGTGTATACATACCACATTTTTTGTATCCATTCCTCCATTGAGGGACATCTGGGTTCTTTCCAGCTTCTGACTATTATAAATAAGGCTGCTATGAACATATGGGTTCTTTCCAGCTTCTGGCTATTATATATAAGGCTGCTATGAACATAGTGGAGCATGTATCCTTATTGCATGCTGGGGAATCTTCTGGGTATATTCCCAGGAGTGGTATGGCTGGGTCCTCCGGAAGTATCATGTCCAGTTTTCTGAGGAACTGCCAGAATGATTTCCAGAGTGGTTGTGATTATAAGTGAAAAAAAGCCTAGAGAAATATACTAATATAATTCTATAATATTTTGGGACATTGAAAATATTAGATTTTATACCTTGACCCTTAATCTGTTTTTTAATGTGATAAAGAACAACAACCAAAATTATGAAAACATGCTCAAGAAATCCAGGCTATCATTAAGTGCACATAGTGAATTTACCATTACCTACTCATTGGTCAAAAATGTCAAGAACTGACAACTAACCCTTGGAAAACTAAAAGAAGTATTTGGAAAGTCAGTAAGTAAATAAACTGTGAGGCTTTCAAAAAGTCTGGCTTAGATAGCCGGAGAAATGTTTCTGTTTTCTGTTTTGTTTTGCTTTGATTTTTTTCTGTATCTCAAAGAAGGTGCAACAAATCAGGAGTTAGGTCAATGAAGGACTGAATGAACTTTACAACTTCTGGTATTGTTTTGGTATTCTGCAACAAAACGTTATGAAATCAGGCATTTGCTGCCCATAGGTCATGATGACAGTGCATTTGTTTCTTTCTTTCAGTGTTAAGTTGAAACTAAAATTTGGGTTTTGCACAAATCAGAGAAATAATCCATTGATTCTGACCCTTCACCTTTGATGGTTTTTAGTGGCAGATTCTTGCTTAGTCTTACAGAATGCCCCCAAACTACTTTTGTAGCCTGTGCAAACCTTGGGCTTACTTTTGTCCTGTCACAGACTCCTGAGTAGCTGGAATTACTGTGTAAATTTAACATATTTTCTGTATCCTCTGTTGAAGGACATTGGGTTCTTTATATTTTCTGACTATTATAAGTCAGGCTGCTATGAGCATACTGGAGCATGTGTCCTTGTTGGAGCATCTTTTGGGTATATGCCCAGGAGTAGTATAGCAGGGTGCTCAGGTAATACTATATCCAGTTTTCTGAGGAACCACCAGATTAATTTCCTGAGTGGTTGTACCAGTTTGCAGTCCCACCAACAATGAAGAATGTTCCTCTTTCTTCACATCCTCACCAGCATCTGCTGTCACCTGAGGATTAGATCTTAGCCATTCCTACTGGTGTGACAGGGAATCTCAGGGTTGTTTTGATTTGTATTTCCCTAAGGACTAAGGATGTTTAACATTTCTTTAGGTGCTTCTCAGCCATTCAGTATTCCTCAGTTGAGAATTCTTTGTTTAGCTCTACACCCCATTTTTTTTTATTTAATTTTTATTTTCTATATTCTTTTTTTTCTTTTTTTTTATTTTATTTTCTATATTCTATGTTTACATTCCAAAGGCTTTCCCCTTTCCCAGGATCCACCCACCATACGTCCCATAATTCCTCTCCCCCCAACTTTTCCCCAATCATTCCCCTCCCACACGATTTCTCTGTTCTGTGTCTACAAAACTGGATCCAATCTTTACAGGCCCAAGGTCCTCTCCTTTCTTCTTCTTAGGAGTCATTTGACTTGCTAATTGTGCCTTGAGAATTTAGGGCTTCTGGGCTCATTAATATCCACTTATCAGTGATTGCATTTCATGTGTATTCTTTTGTGATTGGGTTAACTCACTTAGGATGATATTTTCCAGATCTAACCATTTACCTACAAATTGCATGAATTCATTATTTTTAATTGCTGAGTAGTATTCCATTGTATAAATATACCACATTTTCTGTATCCATTCCTCCTTTGAGGGATATTTGGGCTCCTTCCAATTTCTGGCTATTATAAACAAGGCTGCTATGAACATTGTGGAACATGTGTCTTTATTGTATGCAGCGGAATCCTCTGGGTATATGCCCAGGAATGGTATGCCAGGGTCCTGTGGAAGTGACATGCCTAATTTTCTGAGGAACTGCCAAACTGATTTCCAGAGCTGTTTTACCATTTTGCAATCCCACCAACAGTGGAGGAGTGTTCCTCTTTCTCTCCATCCTCGCTAGCACTTGTTGTCTCTTGAGTTTTTAATCTTAGCCATTCTGACTTGTGTGAGGTGGAATCTCAGGGTTGTTTTGATTTGCATTTCCCTTATGGCTAATGATGTTGAACATCTCTTAAGGTGTTTCGCGGCCATCCGAATTTCTTCTGGTGAAAATTCTTTGTTTAGTTCTGTACCCCATTTTTTGATAGGGTTATTTGGTTCTTTGGGGTCTAACTTCTTGAGTTCTTTGTATATATTGGATAGATATTAGCCCTCTGTCGGGTGTGGGGTTTGTGAAGATCTTTTCCTACTTTGTTGGATGCTGTTTTATCTTTCTGACAGTGTCCTTTGCCTTACAGAAACTTTGTAATTTTATGAGGTCCCATTTGTCAATTCTTGATCTTAGAGTATAAGCTATTGGTGTTCTGTTCAGGAAATTTCCCCCTGTGCCCATGTCATCCAGGATCTTCCCAAGTTTCTTTTTTAATTGTTTCAGTGTGTCTGGTTTTATGTGGTGGTCCTTGATCCACTTGGAGTTGATCTTAGTACAAGGTGATAAGAGTGGGTCAATTCGCATTCTTCTGCATGTTGACCTCCAGTTGAACCAGCACCATTTGTTGAACAGGCTATCTTTTTTCCACTGGATGGTTGTGGCTCCTTTATCAAAGATCAAGTGACCATAAGTCTGTGGCTTCATTTCTGGGTCTTCAATCCTATTCCATTGATCTACTTGCCTGTTGCTGTACCAATACCATGCAGTTTTTTAACACAATTGCTCTGTAGTACTGCTTGAGGTCAGGGATATTGATTCCGCCAGAAGCCTTCTTATTGTTGAGAATAGTTTTAGCTATCCTGGGTTTTTTGTTGCTCCAGATGAATTTGAGAATTGCTCTTTCTAGATCTATGAAGAATTGAGTTGGGATTTTGATGGGGATTGCATTGAATCTGTAGATTGCTTCTGGCAAGATGGCCATTTTTACTATATTGATCCTGCCAATCCAGGAGCTAGAAATATTTTTCCATCTTCTGAGGTCTTCTTCGATTTCTTTCTTCAAGGACGTGAAGTTCCTGTCATACAGATCTTTCACTTGTTTGGTTAGAGTTACGCCAAGCTACTTTATGTTGTTTGTGGCTATTGTGAAGTATACACCCCATTTTTAACAGGGTTATTTGGTTCTTTGGAGTCTAACTTACTGAGTTCTTTGTATATATTGGACATTAGCCCTCTATCAGATATAGGATTGGTAAAATTCTTTTCCCAATCTGTTGGTTGCCATTTTGTCCTATTGACAGTTTTCTTTACTTTACAGACACTTTGCAACTTTATGAGGTCCCATTTCTCCGTTGTTAATCTTAGAGCATAAGCCATTTCTGTTCAGGAAATTTTTCCCTGTGCCCATGTGTTTGAGGCTCTTCCCCACTTTTTCTTCTATTAGTTTCAGTGTATCTGGTTTTATGTGCAGGTCCTTGATCCATTCTGACTTGAGCTATGTACAAGGAGGCATGAATTAATCAATTTGCATTCTACGTGCTGACTGCCAATTGAAACAGCACCACTTGTTGAAAATGCTGTCTTATTTCCAGTGGATGGTTTTAGGTTCTTCTTCAAAGTTCAAGTGATCCTAGGTGTGTGGGTTCACTTCTGGGTCTTCAATTCTATTCTATTGCTCTCCCTGCCAATACTATAGAGGGTTTTTTTATTACTATTGCTCTGTAATACAGTTTGAGATCAGGCATGATATTTCTATGATTATAAATTAATCGATAAGTAAGTGGATAGAGCTATAAAATATCACTCTGAGTGATGTAACCCAAGCACAGAAAGACAAATGTAACACTTTCTCTCATTTGTTGATACTAGCTTTGAATTTTTGGACACAGCCACAGAGGTGACAAAACTAGCCAGAGTTCATGGTTGCCAGGGACTGGGGTGCTAATAGGGTTATAAAGAGAGGAGACATAAAGAGAGACTACAGAGACTAAGAGACTGAAGAGTCCTCAGTCCTAAGTAAGAACCCTATTTCATACCCTTGAAAGGCTCAGGGACCATTGTGGAAAAGTATAAGAACCAGGTGTAGGCAATGACTACAAGAGAGCAATGTTTTCTGCACACAGCATGGCAGCTGTACTACAAACGTACAGGTGTTGTAATAAAGTGTGCTAAACCTGCCCAAACCCAAGCCAGTCAAACTTCCAGCACACAGAAGGAAGGGAGACTTAATATCTCCCATGTAGCTGATGAGTTATTGGCAACTAATAGCTGCTGGTAGAAAGAAAGGGATGGTTATATTCCAGAGTAAGACATGTTTTGGCTTAACCATACTGCAGGGTATGGCTTCATACCCAGGTTTACATCAATAGTACAAGTAAGACTTGATAATTTTTAAAAGTAATAAGGACAAAAAATAAACAATTAGTACTTATGAAAAGGGAATGTGGATATGAAAGAAGGTTGGAAAGGAGTAAATTTAATGAAAACATCTTATATGAGATTCTCAAAAACTTTAAGAAAATCTTTTTAACACAAAATAAAGACATTGGTATATGATTATACGTGAAAAAAAGCTTAGGGAAATATACTAATATTGTTCTATAATATTTGAGGACATTGAAAATATTAGTTTTTATACCTTGACCCTTAATCTGTTTTTTAATGTGATAAAGAACAACAACAAAAATTATGAAAACATGCTCAAGAATTCCAGGCTATCATTAAGTGCACTTAGTGAATTTAACTTTACTTAATCATTGGTCAAAAATGTCAAGAACTGACAACTAACCATTGGAAAACTGCAAGAAGTATTTGGAAAGTCAATAACTACATAAACTGTGAGGCTTTCAAAAGTCTGGCTTTAGATAGCCAGAGAAATGTTTTGTTTTCTGTTTTGTTTTGTTTTGATTTTTTTCTGTATCTCAAAGAAGGTGCAACAAATCAGGAGTTAGGTCAATGAAGGACTGAATGAACTTTACAACTTCTGGTATTGTTCTGGTATTCTGGAACAAAATGTTATGAAATCAGGCATTTGCTGCCCATAGGTCATGATGACAGTGCATTTGTTTCTTTCTTTCAGTGTTAAGTTGAAACTAAAATTTGGGTTTTGCACAACTCAGAGTAATAATCCACTGAGTCTGACCCTTCCCCTTTGATGGTTTTTAGTGGCAGATTCCTGCTTAGTCTTATAGAATGCCCTCAAATTACTTTTGTAACCTGTGCAAACCTTGGGCTTGCTTTTGTTCTGTCACAGACTCCTGAGTACCTGGAATTACTGTGTAAATGTAACATATTTTCTGTATCCTCTGTTGAAGGACATTGGCTTCTTTTTTTTTTTTTTAGTTATTTTTATTTTCTATATTCTATGTTTACATTTCAAAGGCTTTCCCCTTTCCCAGTTCCCACCCACCATAGTTCCCATAGTTCTTCTCCCCCCCAACTATTCCCCAATCATTCCCCCTCCCCCCTCGGTTTCTTTACTAAACTGGATGCAATCTTTACATGCCCAGGGTCCTCTCCTTTCTTCTTCTTGGGAATCATTTGACTTGCTATTTGTGTCTTGAGTATTTAGTGCTTCTGGGCTCATTAATATCCACTTATCAGTGATTGCATTTCATGTGCATTCTTTTGTGATTGGGTTAGCTCACTCAGGATGATATTTTCCAGGTCTAAACATTTACCTACAAATTGCATGAATTCATTATTTTTAATTGCTGAGTAGTATTCCATTGTATAAATATACCACATTTTCTGTATCCATTCCTCCTTTGAGGGATATTTGGGCTCCTTCCAATTTCTGGCTATTATAAACAAGGCTGCTATAAACATAGTGGAGCATGTGTCTTTATTGCATGTAGGGGAATCCTCTGGGTATATGCCCAGGAGTGGTATGGCAGGGTCCTCTGGAAGTGACATGCCCAATTTTCTGAGGAACCGCCAAACTGATTTCCAGAGTGGTTTTACCATTTTGCAATCCCACCAACAGTGGAGGAGTGTTCCTCTTTCTCCACATCCTCGCCAGCACTTGTTGTCTCTTGAGTTTTTAATCTTAGCCATTCTGACTGGTGTGAGGTGGAATCTCAGGGTTGTTTTGATTTGCATTTCCCTGATGACTAATGATGTTGAACATCTCTTAAGGTGTTTCTCGGCCATCCGAATTTCTTCTGGTGAAAATTCTTTGTTTAGCTCTGTGCCCAATTTTTTGATAGGGTTATTTGTTTCTTTGCGGTCTAACTTCTTGAGTTCTTTGTATATATTGGATATTAGCCCTCTGTCGGATGTGGGGTTGGTAAAGATCTTTTCCCACTTTGTTGGTTGCCGTTTTGTCCTTCGGACAGTGTCCTTTGCTTTGCAGAAACTTTGTAATTTTATGAGGTCCCATTTGTCGATTCTTGATCTTAGTGCGTACGCTATTGGTGTTCTGTTCAGGAACTTTTCCCCTGTGCCCAAGTCCTCCAGGGTCTTCCCAAGTTTCTTTTCTAATAGTTTCAGTGTGTCTGGTTTTATGTGGAGGTCCTTGATCCACTTGGAGTTGATCTTAGAGCAAAGAGATAAGAGTGGGTCAATTCGCATTCTTCGGCATGTTGACCTCCAGTTGAACCAGCACCATTTGTTGAAAAGGCTATCTTTATTCCATCGGATGGTTGTGGCTCCTTTATCAAAGATCAAGTGACCATAAGTCTGTGGGTTCATTTCAGGGTCTTCAATCCTGTTCCATTGATCTGTTTGCCTGTTGCTATACCAATACCATGCAGTTTTTAACACAATTGCTCTGTAGTACTGCTTGAAGTCAGGGATATTGATTCCCCCAGAAGTCCTTTTATTGTTGAGAATAGTTTTAGCTATCCTGGGTTTTTTGTTGCTCCAGATGAATTTGAGAATTGCTCTTTCTAGATCTATGAAGAATTGAGTTGGGATTTTGATGGGGATTGCATTGAATCTGTATATTGCTTTTGGCAAGATGGCCATTTTTACTATATTGATCCTGCCAATCCAGGAGCAAGAAATATTTTTCCATCTTCTGAGGTCTTCTTCGATTTCTTTCTTCAGGGACTTGAAGTTCCTGTTGTACAGATCTTTCGCTTGTTTGGTTAGAGTTACGCCAAGATACTTTATGTTGTTTGTGGCTATTGTGAAGGGTGTTATTTCCCTAATTTCTTTCTCTGCCTGCTTGTCCTTTGAGTACAAGAAGGCCACTGACTTGCTTGAGTTAATTTTATAACCTGCCACTTTGCTGAAGTTGTTTATCAGCTGTAGAAGTTCTCTGGTGGAGTTTTTTGGGTCGCTTAGGTAAACTATCATATTGTCTGCAAATAATGATAGTTTCACTTCTTCCTTTCCAATTTGTATCCCTTTGACTTCCTTATGTTGTCTAATTGCTCTTGCTAGAACTTCAAGTACTATATTGAAAAGATATGGAGAGAGAGGGCAGCCTTGTCTAGTCCCTGATTTTAGTGGGAATGCTTCAAGTTTCTCTCCATTTATTTTGATGTTGGCTACTGGTTTGCTGTAGATTGCTTTTACTATGTTTAGGTATGGGCCTTGAATTCCTGCTCTTTCCAAGACTTTTAGCATGAAAGGATGCTGAATTTTGTCGAATGCTTTTTCAGCATCTAATGAGATGACCATGTGGTTTTTTTTCTTTCAGTTTGTTTATGTAGTGGATTACATTGATGGATTTCCGTATATTGAACCATCCCTGCATCCCTGGGATGAAGCCTACTTGATCATGGTGGATGATCGTTTTGATGTGCTCTTGGATTCGGTTAGCAAGAATTTTATTTAGTATTTTTGCATCTATATTCATCAGAGAAATTGGCCTGAAGTTCTCTTTCTTTGTTGGATCTTTTTGTGGTTTAGGTATTAGCGTAATTGTGGCTTTGAAGAATGAGTTGGGCAGTGTCCCTTCTGTCTCTATTTTGTGGAATAGTTTGGAGAGTATTGGTGTTAAGTCTTCTTTGAAGGTCTGGTAGAATTCTGCACTAAAACCATCTGGTCCCGTACTTTTTTTGGTTGGGAGGCTTTCTATAACCCCTTCTATTTCTTTAGGGGTTATGGGACTATTTAGCTGGTCTACTTGATGCTGATTTAATTTTGGTATTTGATATCTGTCTAGGAAATCGTCCATTTCCTCCAGATTCTCCAGTTGTTTTGAGTATAGACCTTTGTAGTAGGATCTGATGATCTTTTGAATTTCCTCAGTTTCTGTTGTTATGTCTCCCTTTTCATTTCTAATTTTGTTAATTTGTATACTGTCTCTGTGTCCTTTGGTTAGTCTGGCTAAGGGTTTATCTATCTTGTTGATTTTCTCAAAGAACCAGCTCCTGGTCTTGTTGATTCTTTGTATGGTTCTCTTTGTTTCTATTTGATTGATTTCAGCCCTGAGTTTGATGATTTCTTGTCTTCTACTCCTCCTGGGTGAATTAACTTGTTTTTCTTCCAGGGCTTTAAGGTGTGCCATTAAGCTGCTAGTGTATGCTCTCTCCAGTTTCTTTTTGGATGCACTTAGAGCTATGAGTTTTCCTCTTAGCACTGCTTTCATTGTGTCCCATAGATTTGGGTAGGTTGTACCTTCATTTTCATTGAATTCTAAAAAGTCTTTGATTTCTTTTTTTATTTCTTCCTTGACCAAGGTGTCATTGAGTAGAGTATTGTTCAGTTTCCATGTGTATGTGGGCTTTCTGTTGTTTTTGTTGCTATTGAAGACCACTCTTACTCCATGGTGATCTGATAAGAGGCATGGGATTAGCTCGATCTTCTTGTATTTGTTGACATCTGTCTTGTGACCGATTATATGGTCTATTTTGGAGAAGGTACCATGCGGTGCTGAGAAAAAGGTATATTCTTTAGCTTTAGGATGAAATGTTCTATATATATATATCTGTTAAATCCAATTGGTCCAGAGTTTCAATTAGTTTCACTGTGTCCCTGTTTAGTTTCTGCTTTCCTGATCGGTCCATTGAGGAGAGTGGGGTGTTGAAGTCACCCACAATTATTGTGTTAGGTGTAATGTGTGCTTTAAGCTTTAGTAAGGTTTCTTTTACGAAGGAGGGTGCCCTTGCATTTGGAGCATAGATGTTCAGTATTGAGAGCTCTTCCTGGTGGATTTTCCCTTTGGCCAGCAAGAAGTGACCTTCTGAGTCTCTTTGGATGATTTTAGGTTGAAAGTCAATTTTATCTGATATTAGAATGGCTACTCCAGCTTGTTTCCTGAGACCATTTGCTTGTAAAATTGTCCTCCAGCCTTTTACTCTAAGGTAGTGTTTGTCTTTAACACTGAGATGTGTTTCCTGTATGCAGCAAAATGTAGGGTCCTGTTTCCGTATCCAGTCTGTTAATCTATGTCTTTTTATTGGGGAATTGAGTCCATTGATGTTAAGAGATATTAAGGAATAGTAATTATTACCTCCAGACATTTTTGAAATTATATTTATTTATCTTATTTATTTTTTATATTCGAGAGGTTATCTTCTTTTGGGTTTGATGAGAGGAGGTTTCTATCTTGCTTCTTCCCGGGTGTAGTTTCCGTCCTTGTCTTGGTGTTTTCCCCCTATTATCCTTTGTAGGGCTGGATTTGTGGAGAGATATCTTGCAAATATGGTTTTGTCATGGAATACCTTGATGTCTCCATCAATGGCAATTGAGAGTTTTGCTGGGTAAAGTAGTTTTGGCTGAAGTTTGTGTTCTCTTAGAGTTTGCATGATATCTGCCCAGGATCTTCTAGCTTTCATGGTCTCAGGTGAGAAGTCTGGTGTTATTCTGATAGGTTTTCCTTTATATGTTACTTGGCCTTTTTCTCTTGCTGCCTTTAGTATTCTTTCTTTGTTTATTACATTTGGAGTTTTGATTATTATGTGACAGGATGTATTTCTGTTCTGGTCCAGTCTGTTTGGGGTTCTATAGGCTTCTTGTATATTCATGGGCATCTCTCTCCTTAGGTTGGGGAAGTTTTCTTCCATAATTTTATAGAAGATATTAGCTGGCCCTTTAACTTGTAAATCTTCACTCTCGTCTATACCTATAATCCTTAGGTTTGGTCTTCTCATAGTGTCTTGGATTTCCTGGATGTTTTGGGTTACCACCTTTTTGCATTTAGTATTTTCTTTGACTCTTGAATCAATGGTTCCTATGTTATCTTCGGCTTCTGAGATTCTGTCTTCTATCTCTTGTATTCTATTGTTGATACTTGCGTCTATGGCCCCTGATTTCTTCCCCAGGTTTTCTATCTCCAATGTTGTCTCCCTCTGTGATTTCTTAGTTGTTTCTACTTCTGTTTTTAGTATCTGGATGGATGTGCTCAGATCTTTCGCTTGCTTGATTGTGTTTTCATGTATTTCTTTAATAGATTTTTGTGCTTCCTCTTTCATAGCTTCTACTTGTTGGCCCACGTTCTTCTGTAGTTCTTTAAGTGACTTTTGTCTTTCTTCCTTATTGTCTTCTTCTCTTTGATCCATCTTCTCCTGCATTTCTTGAAGTGATTTTTGTATTTGCCTCGTAAAGGCTTCTAACTTTTGATCCATTTTCTCCTCTATTTCTTTACGAGATTTTTCTATGTGTTCAGCTACCAGCATCCTGACCAGTGATTTTATATCCAAGTCTTGTTTTTCTGGTGTTTTAGGGTATCCAACGATTCCTGTTGTTGGAGAACTGGGTTCAGATGCTGTCATGTTGCCTTGATTTTTGTTAGTAACGTTCCTTCGTTTTCCTTTTGCCATCTGGTTATTTCTGGTTTTAGTTGGCCTTGTTGTCAGTGGCTGGTGTTTGAATCTCCTGTGAGGCTGGGCTCACCTGTTGTTTCTCTATTGGTGAATATGTGTGACTGCTGCTTTAAGGGATCATAAGCTGGCTGCCACCCATGCGATTGTAGCCCCTGTTGGAGTCTGTCTACCTGGGCTTCTCCAGCTGTGTCCTGGTTGCAAGGAACTCCGAGAGCCTAGCAGATCCCCCGTGAGGGTAGCCCTGGAAGGGGTATTTACCTGGGCCTTTCCAGCTGTGTCCTGGTTGCAATATGGAGGCCCGCCGCTACACCGCTGGTCTAGGGGCCGGCGAGCTGGTTGCAGAACGCAGCTTATGTGCTCACCCGAGGGCGGGGATGTCCCACAGATCCTGGGCCTTTCCAGCTGTGTCCTGGTTGCAATATGGAGGCCCGCCGCTACACCGCTGGTCCAGGGGCCGGCGAGCTGGTTGCAGAAGCAGCCTTGGTGCTCACCAGAGGGCTCGGGGATGTCCCACAGAGCCTAGGCGGGACTCCGCCTGCTTGGCTCCAAGACCCTAGCAGATACCCCCGTGAGTGTAGCCCTGGAAGGGGTGTTTACCTGGGCCTTTCCAGCTGTGTCCTGGTTGCAATATGGAGGCCCGCCGCTACACCGCTGGTCTAGGGGCCGGCGAGCTGGTTGCAGAACGCAGCTTAGGTGCTCACCCGAGGGCGGGGATGTCCCACAGATCCTGGGCCTTTTCAGCTGTGTCCTGGTTGCAATATGGAGGCCCGCCACTACACCGCTGGTCCAGGGGCCGGCGAGCTGGTTGCAGAAGCAGCCTTGGTGCTCACCAGAGGGCTGGGGATGTCCCACAGAGCCTAGGCGGGACTCCGCCTGCTTGGCTCCGAGACCCTAGCAGATACCCCCGTGAGTGTAGCCCTGGAAGGGGTGTTTACCTGGGCCTTTCCAGCTGTGTCCTGGTTGCAATAATCCATTGGCTTCTTTATAATTTCTGACTATTATAAATAAGGCTGCTGCAGACCCAGAAGAGATTGGCAGATCCGGGCACCAACAGCTCAGAAACGGTCACTGACCCCTGGGGACAGGCTCCCTGTGCTTTCAGCGGGGCCACCATCTTGCCCTGGAACACCATGCAAATGGCGGGCACAGCAGGTGGCTGGAGTCAGGTGCGTGGACAGAGACCTAGCTTAGCTTAGTTCTGCAGGGATCTGGGCACCGACAGCTCAGCTAGGGTTGCAGACCACTGCAGACCTGCTCTCTGGGAGGGCTGGCAGCGAGGTGCCATCTTGCCTTGGGACATGGCACAGAATTCTAGCAGCTGAGTCAGGGGCGTGGACTGAGACCTAGCTTTGTCTAGCACAGACAACACTGCCAGGCTCTGGCCGGCACCCAGAGTCAGAAGAGATCTGTAGATCCTGACACCAACAGCTCAGCAACTGTCACTGACCCCTGGGGACAGGCGCACTGTGCTTTCAGCCAGGCTGCCATCTACAATAAGACCAAATAACTCCAGAGATAAACAGATGGTAAAAGGCAAATGTAGGAACGTTAGTAACAGAAATCAAGGCAATATGGCACCAACTGAACCCAATTCGCCAACCACAGCAAGTCCTGGATACCCCAGCACACCAGAAAAACAAGAGTTAGATATAAAAGCACAGGTCATGATGCTCCTAGAGGAACACAAAAAAGACATAAACAAATCTCTTAAAGAAATGCAGGGGAACATCAATAGGGTAGAAGCTCTTACAATCCAAACACAAAAAACACTTAAAGAACTCCAGGAGAATATGGGCCAACAGACAGAAACCAATAAAGAGGAAATGAGAAAATCAGTTAAAGAAATGCAGGAGAACTTGAAACAACATGCAGAAGTCATGAAAGAGGGAGCACAAAAATATATTAAAGAATTACATGAAAACACAAACAAACAAATGAAGGAACTGAGCAAAACCATCTAAGATCTGAACACAGAGGTAGAAACGACTAAGAAATCACAAAAGGAGGAAACTTTGGACATAGAAAACCTTGAGAAGAAATCAGGGGTCGTAGATGCAAACATCAACAACAGAATACAAGAGATAGAGATAAGAATCTCAGATGCTGCTCCAAGCGGGTTTGCAGTGAGGGGCCATCTTGCCTCAGGACACAGCTTGAAATTCTAGCAGCTGGAGTCAGGGGCTTGGACTGAGAGCTAGCATAGTTGAGCACAGACAACGCTGCCAGAAGAGATCGGCAGAGCCAGGTACCAACATCTCAGCCAAGGTCATGCTGTGCTTTCAGCTGGGCTGCCATCTTGGATCAGGACACCTGCACAAACGGCGGGCACAGCAAGCTGCTGGAGTCAGGTGCATGGACAGAGATATAGCTTAGCTTACCTCTGCAGGAGATCTGGGCATAGACAGCTCAGCTGCGGGTGCAGACCACCACGGCTGGCTCTCCGGGTAGGCTGGCAGCGAGGGGGCATCTTGCCTCGAGATACAGCACGGAAGTCTAGCAGTTGAAGTCAGGGGCTTGGACTGAGAGCAAGCATAGTCCAGCACAGACAACGCTGCCAGAGGAGATCAGCAGAGCCAGGTACCAACAGCTCAGCCAAGGTCACTGTCTCCTGGGGACAGGCATGCTGTGCTTTCAGCGGGGCTGCCATCTACAATAAGACCAACTAACTCCAGAGATAAACAGATGGCAAAAGGCAAACGTAGGAACGTTATTAACAGAAATCAAGGCAATATGGCACCATCTGAACCCAATTCGCCAACCACAGCAAGTCCTGGATACCCCAGCACACCAGAAAAACAAGAGTTAGATATAAAAGCACAGGTCATGATGCTCCTAGAGGAACACAAAAAAGACATAAACAAATCTCTTAAAGAAATGCAGGGGAACATCAATAGGGTAGAAGCTCTTACAATCCAAACACAAAAAACACTTAAAGAACTCCAGGAGAATATGGGCCATCAGACAGAAACCAATAAAGCAGAAATGAGAAAATCAGTTAAAGAAATGCAGAAGAACTTGAAACAACATGCAGAAGTCATGAAAGAGGGAGCACAAAAGTATATTAAAGAATTACATGAAAACACAAACAAACAAATGAAGGAACTGAACAAAACCATCCAAGATCTGAACACAGAGGTAGAAACGACTAAGAAATCACAAAAGGAGGCAACTTTGGAGATAGAAAACCTTGGGAAGAAATCAGGGGTTGTAGATGCAAACATCAACAACAGAATACAAGAGATAGAAATAAGAATCTCAGATGCTGAAGATAACATAGTAACCATTGACTCCACAGTCAAAGAAAACGCAAAATCCAAAAGGCTTGTAACCCAAAACATCCAGGAAATCCAGGACACAATGAGAAGACCAAACCTAAGGATTATAGGGATAGATGAGAGTGAAAATCTACAACTTAAAGGGCCAGCAAATATCTTTAACAAAATTATGGAAGAAAACTTTCCTAACTTAAAGAGAGAGATGCCCATGAATATACAAGAAGCCTACAGAACTCCAAACAGACTGGACCAGAACAGAAACACCTCCCGTCACATAATAATCAAAACCCCAAATGTACTAAACAAAAAAAGAATATTAAAGGCAGTAAGAGAAAAAGGCGAAGTAACATATAAAGGAAGAACTATCAGAATCACACCAGACTTCTCTCCAGAAACCATGAAAGCTAGAAAATCCTGGGCAGACCTCATGCAGACCCTAAGAGAACACAAATGTCAGTCAAGACTACTATACTCAACAAAACTCTCAATCAACATAGATGGAGAAATCAAAATATTCCATGACAGGACCAAATGTACACAATATCTTTCCACTAACCCAGCTCTACAAAGGATAATAGGAGGAAAACTCCAACACAAGGAAGGGAACTGCACCCAAGAAAAAGCAAGACAGTAAACTTCTTCCATCAAACTCAAAGGAAGATAACTACTCAAAAACAAAAATAACATCAAAAATGTCAGGAAGTAATAATCTCTATTCCTTAATATCTCTTAACATCAATGGACTCAATTCCCCAATAAAAAGACATAGACTAACACACTGGATACGGAAACAGGACCCTACATTTTGCTGCTTACAGGAAACACACCTCAGAGTCAAAGACAAACACTACCTTAGAGTAAAAGGATGGAAGACAATTTTGCAAGCAAATGGTCACAGGAAGCAAGCTGGAATAGCCATTTTAATATCAGATAAAATTGACTTTCAACCCAAAGTCATCAAAAGAGACACAGAAGGTCACTTCTTGCTAGTCAAAGGAAGAATCCACCAAGAAGAGCTCACAATTCTAAACATCTACGCTCCAAATGTAAAGGCACCCTCATTCGTAAAAGAAACTTTACTAAAGCTCAAAGCACACATTGCACCTAACACAATGATTGTGGGGGACCTCAATACTCCACTATCCACAATGGACCGACCAGGAAAACAGAAACTAAACAGGGACACGGAGAAACTCATCAAAACTTTGGAGCAATTGGATTTAACAGATATATATATATATATATATATATATAGAACATTTCACCCTAAATCAAAAGACTATACCTTCTTCTCAGCCCCTCATGGTACCTTCTCCAAAATTGACCATATAATTGGACACAAGACAGATCTCAGCAAATATAAAAAGATCGAACTAATCCCATGCCTCTTATCAGATCACCATGGAGTAAGAGTGTTTTTCAATAGCAACAAAAACAACAGAAAATCCTCATACACTTGGAGGATGAACAATATTCTACTCAATGATACCTTAGTCCAGGAAGAAATAAAGAAACAAATCAAAGATTTCTTAGAATTTAATGAAAATGACGGCACAACATACCCAAATCTATGGGACACAATGAAAGCAGTGCTTAGAGGAAAACTCATAGCCCTGAGTGTCTCCAAAAAGAAACAGGAGAGTGCATATACTAGCAATTTAATGGCACACTTGAAAGCTCTGGAACAAAAAGAAGCAATTTCACCCAGGAGGAGTAGAAGACAGGAAATCATCAAACTCAGGGCTGAAATCAATCAAGTTGAAACAAAAAGAACCATACAAAGAATCAACAAAACCCGGAGCTGGTTCTTTGAGAAAATCAACAAGATAGATAAACCCCTAGCCAGACTTACTAAAGGGCACAGAGACAGTATTCAAATTAACAAAATTAGAAATGAAAAGGGAGATATAACAACAGAAACTGAGGAAATTAAAAAAATCATCAGATCCTACTACAAAAACCTATACTCAACACAACTGGAGAATCTGGAGGAAATGGACAATTTCCTAGACAGTTACCAAATACCAAAATTAAACCAGGACCAGATAGATCGTCTAAACAGACTCATAACCCCCAAAGAAATAGAAGGGGTCATAGACAGTCTTCCAACCAAAAAGAGCACAGGACCAAACGGTTTTAGTGTAGAATTCTATCAGACCTTCAAAGAAGTCCTGATACCGATACTCTTCAAACTATTCCAAAAAATAGAAACAGAAGGAATACTACCCACCTCATTCTATGAAGCCACAATTACCCTGATACAAAAATCACCAAAGATCCAACTAAGAAAGAGAACTACAGGCCAATTTCCCTTATGAATATCGATGCAAAAATACGAAACAAAATACTTGCCAACCAAATCCAAGAACACATCAAAACGATCATTCAAAATGATCAAGTTGGCTTCATCACAGGGATGCAGGGATGTTTCAATATATGGAAATCCATCAACGTAATCCACTACATAAACAAACTCAAAGAAAAAAACCACATGGTCATCTCATTGGATGCTTAAAAAGCATTTGAGAAAATTCAGCATCCTTTCATGCTAAAGGTCTTAGAAAGAGCAGGAATTCAAGGCCCATATCTAAACATAGTAAAAGCAGTATACAGCAGACCAGTAGCCAACATCAAGGTAAACGGAGAAAAACTTAAACAATCCCACTAAAATCAGGGACTAGACAAGGCTGCCCCCTCTCACCATATCTTTTCAATATAGTACTTGAGGTACTAGCTAAAGCAATTCGACAACAGAGGGAAGTCAAAGGGATACAAATCGGAAAGGAAGAAGTCAAACTATCACTATTTGCAGATGATATGTAAGTCGGGAGGACTATGTAATAGGTTGGACCTGATGAATGTTAGGAGAACCTGGTTTTCACACTGTTTTAGTAAGCTAGTGAGACTAAGACAGAGAATATTGTATCCATAAATAACAAAGAGGAATGTGTAGGAATACTACTCTGGGGCAGGTTCCAATATTGCAGAAATCAGAGGGTATAGAGAAACTCAGAACATACCAGCTCAGCAGGCCAAAGGAGAGAGTATACCTGTACTATCTTCTAAGGGGAAGGGGAAATGAAAGGATCACAGGACAAGAAACATATATAGAAGCTGTAGCAACTAGTAGGCAGCCCTAGAAGGAAGTAAGGATTTCCTGGAAGGTGCAGAAGGGGTGTCATGGTAACAAGATTCCCAATCTGTAGCATCCCAAAGTAGACTGAGAAACTTCTCGGAGAGAAATGTCCCAAATCGCAGAGGAGAGGCATCCCTTTCCACCTGATGGGAACCCAGTAGAATAAGACTCCTGGCACACCAACTTGACCTTCATAGAAAAATAGAAAAAGCAGTGAGCTCCATAGTAGCATGTACCTAGTAGAAGGAGAGCAACAAATGGTTTGATCAGATTAGAGGGGAAAGAGCTGCATGATTATACTTGGAAAGGCTTTGGCAAAGCGTGGGTTCCTGTAGAGAAAGGACCAAGCGTCTTAGAGAGCAGCCAGCATGGTGGGGCCACAAAGGACTCAGCAGAGGGATGCCCTTCTTAGTTTATTTTTCCCTAAGGACTTTCCACTCAGACCTATCTCATGCCTTCAGTTTTTCATAATAATAGGGTCACAGGTTTTGTACCCAAAGAATTTCACATCATCTGCACCTGAATAGAGCAACACTCTGTGAACTAACTTATCCCTTGCCTATGAGAAAATATCTTTAATAAAAGTGCTCAGTCCATTGAGCAATATGTATTATGTGTTAAGTTTCAAACCTGGGACAAATGGCTGAGGTGCCTATTAACATATCAAAGCAGACCTGGTGGCCAGGTTCTCCCAACCATCAGTCTCAAACTATTATAGCCTGACCCTGACTTACATAAACTTGCCCTTACTCTGAATTTTCCTACTCAAGGGGCTGGGTTGCTTGCTTTTCCCTACGTAATCCAACCATTTTGGTTACCTATTGTACCTTTGCCCTCCTGGATGATGCAACTTCTCTCCACTCTCCTCCCCCATCTCCTCACATGGCTCGGGGTCATGTCCAGTCCACACTCTCCAGATGTCTCTTGCTCTGGCTATGCTTTCCCTTTTATCAGCAATGAACTATCTCTTCCACCACCATTCATTTCTTATTTATTTCTATTTATTTATTTATTTACTCAGACCCAGAGTTGTCATTGTCTGAAAGAATCTCAGAAACAAAACAGAGAAGAGCCTAAGGAAAATTAGGTCCAGTGACAGATGCAAATTGGTTTCCAGCTCAGGCGTAGGCCCCAAAGCCTGGCACTATTACTCATGTTGTTGTGTATATACAAACAGGGGCCTATCATGACTGCCTTCTGAGAGGCCCAATAAACAGCTGAAAGAGTAGGATTCGAATATTTATTCCCAAACAATGGACAGAAGTTGGTGACCTTCGAGGTTGAATTAGGAAAAAGCTGGAATAAACTGAGGAGGAGGAAGACCAGCAGTATCAACTAACCTGGACCCCTGGGATCTCTCAGACACTGAACCACCAACAAGAAAGCATACACCAGCTGATATGATCCGCCCCCACCCCCAACACATATGCAGCAAAGGACTGCTGGGTCTGGACTCACAGAAAATTCACCTAACCCTCAAGAGACATGGGGCCCTAGGGAGTGGGAAGGTCAAGTTGAGTGCAAGTGGGGATATCCTCTTTGTGAGAGAGGGGGAGAGGGAGGAAGTGTAGGATATGGAACAGTTGGAGGGTAGACTAGGAGGGGAATAATCTTGACTATAAAACAAGATTAAAGAAAAAAATTGTTTTCTTTAAATTTATCCTGACAGGCACAAAAGAAAAATGACAGGAAATGAGTTTTATCAAAGTCTTTATAGACTTTTTTTTTATCTGCTAACTGATTAAAATAAACAATAAAGTGATTGCTTCTAATTTTTCTATTGATTTACAAAAATACAAATTCTGATTATGCTCTTAAATATTACACATATAAAATCTTAGTCCTACATTTTCCTAGAAATAATAGGATTTCTATTGACATAAAGAAGATCACCAAGAAGTTTCAAGGGAAAAAAAAATTAAATTACCCAGCAATTATAGCTGACTTTAAATTTTGCTTTTTATTATTATTTTTTGCTTTAATGCTAAAAATTTTAAAAAGACCATTTCAATGACTACTCTCAATAATTAAACACCTATATTGCAGGGTACTAAAAATGGTAAATAAAATATTAGCTAACATAATGACAAACGGGTATTTAACTTAATAAAAGATGTATCTATGTGCTTTAAATTTAAAAAAATAGATATATTTTTAAAAATATATTTTAAAAGATAAATATTTATACAAGGCATAATAAAAATTACAATTGTTAGATATTTCCAGATGAAAAGCATGGGTAAAATGCTTATACAATGGTTAGATGTTTCCAGATAAAAATAGGCACTCCCTGCAGTCTCTGCCATCTTCCTGGCTGTTTGGACCTAGCAGACTGAAGTGAGTTTAAGAACTCTGGGGACTCAGGCCACCAGACAGCAATCTGTGAGCAGGAGCCAGGTGCAGAGCAGTGGTCAGGTGCCCCAGCCAGGCTTGGGCTCTGTGCCCTGAGAGGGGGGGAGCCTGCACTCCCTGCAGCCTCTGCCATCTTCCTGGCTGTTTGGATCTAGCAGGCTGAACCAGGTACCCGAGATATTCCTAGTTTAAGACCTCTGGGGACTCAAGCCGCCTGACAGCGATCTGTGAGCAGGAGCCCTGCAAAGCAGCCGTTCAGGTGTCCCAGTCGTGGGGATATAGCCTTAAGAGCCCACAGGAGGTTCAAGCATCAGCTTGTAACTACAGGACCAACTAACACCAGAGATAACCAGATGGCAAAAGGAAAACATAAGATCGTTACTAACAGAAATCAAGGCAATATGACGTCCGACAGAGGGCTAATATCCAATATATACAAAGAACTCAAGAAGTTAGACCCCAAAGAGCCAAATACCCCTATCAAAAATGGGGTACAGAGCTAAACAAGGACTTTTCACCAGAAGAAATCCGGATGGCTGAGAAACACCTTAAGAGATGTTCAATATCATTAGTCATCAGGGAAATGCAAATCAAAACAATCCTGAGATTCCACCTCACACCAGTCAGAATGGCTAAGATTAATAACTCAGGAGACAGCAGGTGCTGGCAAGGATGTGGAGAAAGAGGAACACTCCTACACTGTTGGTGGGATTGCAAGATGGTACAACCGCTCTGGAAATCAGTCTGGCGGTTCCTCAGAAAATTGAGCATGACACTTCCAGAGGACCCTGTCATACCACTCCTGGGCATATACCCAGAGGATTCCCCTGCATAAAATAAAGACACATGCCCCACTATATTCATTGCAGCCTAATTTATAATAGCCAGAAGTTGGAAGGAGCCCAGATGTCCCTCAAAGGAGGAATGGATACAGAAAATGTGGTATATTTATACAATGGAATACTACTCAGCAATTAAAAATAATGAATTCATGCAATTTGTAGGCAGATGGTTGGATCTGGAAAATATCATCTTAAGTGAGTTAACCCAATCATAAAAGAATACACATGAAATGCAATCACTGATAAGTGGATATTAATGAGTCCAGAAGCTCTGAATACTCAAGGCACAATTAGCAAATCAAAAGATTCCCAAGAAGAAGGAAGGAGAGGACCCTGGTCCTGAAAAGACTGGATCCAGTTTGTAGGAGATTACCAGAACAGAGAAATGGTGAGGGGGTGATTGGGGAATGGTAGGGGGAGAGAACTTATGGGACATATGGTGAGGGGGGAACTGGGAAAGGGGAGAGGCTTTGGAATGTAAACAAAGAATATGGAAATAAAAAAATAAAAAAGAGCTTTAAAAATGAAGAACACAATTATTTTAGAGGCACTTAAGCATCCATTTACATAAAAATAATAGTATGATCATTACTAATCACTCTATTGCTTCATTAAAGTCTATCTAAAAGAAAAAATAGATAAAATGTTATATTAATGGTTAAAATAAATGTGTGCAAAATTTTGAAACAGTTTAAAGATTTACGTGAGTTTTTAGTGTCTGAGTAAATAAGTTAAGGTATCTAAAAAAGAAAAATTAGAAATTAAATATATGTAATATATATATGTATATAATATATTATATATATGATGGTAAAGCTTTAAAGTTCTAGTTTAACTCTTATATAGAATGTTAAACCCTTATGTAAGTTAGTTGACCTGCCTTAAATCATTTCTTTACTCTTCCTAAGAGTTGTAAGTACTACTACTAAAGCTTTATGGAAACAATTAAAATTACTTGTACACACAGATTAAAAAATCTCTTTTGGCCCTTTTAAATTTGTTCATGGTTGTATCGACCACTCTTTAGGCCTTACTTTCTCTAAGGCTCAGACACATGAGTTTGCTGCAGCTGTTTTCAGCCACTTACTGACTGTTTTCTGTATGATGAAGATTTCAAGAGATTTAAACACCCAATGGTCCTGCTTACATCTTAAATTTTAATCTCTTTTTATCAATTTTGGAAAGCTTGTATCTCTCAAGGAATTCCTATAACTACATGGTGAGCAAGCATCAAACAAGTTCATTTATTAAAATTCAGAGACATAAATGAACGAGTAACTTGTAAACAAAGTAATTTATATGTTAATTGTTAAGCATTTTTTGTTTTACTCAATTTTGCCTTCACAACTACAGAAAAAAATTACAAAAACCAAATTTTATCTAACTCATGTTTTTACTATACAAATCCCTTCAAAAATCAATGTGCCAATTTTGTTCTCTTTATAATGTAGGGCCAAGCCTTTGCTTTTTCCTGTGGGCTTCCTTCGTATCCCAACAGAATTGGTAAAAAAATCATAAATTGAACTGGCACCAGAAGACAACAACCTGGTAATAAAAAGGGAAGACTTTCCAGAACTTTAGCCACCTGTAAACTACATGTAATTTGTAATTTGTATACCATTTGCCAAACGTAGTTTTATCCCACTAACCTCTGTACAGATTTTACCAATTCTGTTGAGATACAAAGGAAGCCCACAAAAAAAAAAAATGCTTTTAAGGTCCTTCGGCAACAAATGCAACCTATTAAATATTGATTGACCAATAATTGCTGTGATGATTATACTTGGATCTTTCTCTGCTTTACCACACAATGACTCTAAATACTATAGACATTTGTTTAAAAAAACATTTAGATAGAGTATGGTATCAGCACAACAGTACTATTTAATGATTTTATCAAGAAAGGTATTCATGAGAACATTCTGATTTGTCAATAGTCTCTGGCCAACATTTTGCAGATGAATTGAAAAGTACTTCACAGTATCTTAATCCCTTTAGTATTTTAGATGATTGAGCTACCAAAATCCTAGTAAATCTAAAATTAGTTGCTATTATTACTTTATTTTGTATATGTATTTATATAAATTCTTTATGTTTATATAAATTAAATGTTATTGTTATTATGTGGATGCAGGTTGACTCTGAATCCACACAATGTGGAAAGCAATTATTGAAATTATTCAAGGAAAAGAGGCTAATATCACCATGATGCTCCAAAGTCTAAAGTGGGGAGATGGTAAGATCCTGGTTTTCCACACAAACTGTGATCCGGGTATGGCCTCTTGGTGAGAAAACACTGTAGGTAAGGCCTAGGAGTAATGTTATCCTGGGCAGACAAGCCCCAAAGAGAAGGAAGCATGGATGGCAGACCTCAGATAAGGCTTCAGCCAGGAAGCCCCGGGCCTGCAGGGATTCCTGCAGTTAGAGCCCTGAGACCAGCCACCATTTTGGAGCTAGTAGAGACAGATGGGAGACCCACGGACCTGGATCCACACCATCTTGGATTCTGCAGCCCAACCAGGGGAGCTCCCGATCCACAGAGAGCCCTGCAGTTAGACAAAGCTCAGTGGTCTAACACTATCCTGGGGAGAACAGCTCAACCAGATGGAGACCTGCTGACTGACAGAACCACTGCCGAGGCTCCAGCAGTCCAACCAGGAAGACTTAGGCCTGCAGGGATTCCTGCAGCTAGACAGAGCCCTGAGACTGGCGACCATCTTGGAGCTGGTAGCCTAACCAGGCAACCATAATTAAATAGTAAGCTTTATTTATCATCCTGTATATTTGTTTTCAAGGTTAAGCCTAAAATCAGGTATGCTTTATAGACAGTACTCCTTAGACTCCTCAAAGACCTGCTGATTTTTTGCTTAAGCTTGAAACTAATTTGCTCCTTTCAGGTTCTTTTCTCCCCACTCCCTTTCCTTTATTAGAAAGGATGTTTTCTCCAGAACTGCCATAATTTTGCCCTTTTATCCAAACCTCAATTCTCCCTTCCCTTAAGCAGCCTCTGCCTCTGCTTCAAACCCATCATTTCTATGCCACACATCCTCCTGCTGCAATACTCCTATAGTAACGGTCAAAGAACTTACCTGAACCCTCCACCTACTCCAGGACTTGCTTCCTTAACTGTTATCTCTTTACAGCCTTACATCTATAATGCTTAGGATATCCTTTCCATTATAACCCTGACATCCCCACTCCTTTCTCCGTCCTAAACTTTAAAAGCACTTTTATCTCAATACTATTAGACATCCATGTCCAAGACATTTCTGTTTCCAGAAAAATGGATCTTGATACTCAAAAATCCTGATAATTGACCAAAACTGTCTTCCAGGAATTAAGAAACAGTCCCCCTCTTTTTGCCCAGGCAGTCCTGCAGACCTGGCTTGCTTTCTCCTTTTTCCTTCCACCTGCTACAGTATATAAATAATCTCTTCCTCCAGAGTCTTTCCCTCTTGGATAGCTAATCTGACAGTTCCTCACGCATAAATTTCCAGAGTTTGTTTGTTCTTACCTTCCAAAGTTCATCTTTCCTCTCCCCAATACACCTACTTTAGATTGTCTCTCATATCAACTCATAAACACCTCACTTTAAACCACCTTGCCTATATTTGCACCTTATCTCTGACTGTATGACCAATTTTTCTCCACACATAGATCCCTAAATATCAAACCACATCTGCATCTTCTCCTTCCTTCCATTCTCAAACAATTCTTTATACTTAAAACATTCACATCTCTAACCCATATCCTCTATACTCATGTCCAAAACTCTCAAAGACCTCCTATTCCAGCTTTCTGATAGACAAGAAGGTCCTCAAGCTACTGCTGTCAACAGTTTTTATATGAATGGCAGCTCCTTCCTATCTGACAGTCACATCAGACTGACTCTTCCATTATCAATGTTCATTCTCACTCTCTGGTTCCAATTCCCTCAAGTTCACCCATTCTCCATTAATCTCATCTCTCCTCTCACACTCTGTCCAAATGATCACCACATATCCACAAACAACTGAATGCCCTAAATTCATTAACTGTCCAGTGATCCTTTGGCATTAAACACTCTGAACATATCCACCCAATTACATGACATATCTAAATCTAAGCAATCTGTCTGACATGCACACACACTCTTATGCCAAACCCTCACTTAGGTCAAGGTCTTCCAACAAACTCCTAAACTCCACTGACAACTCGTTTAATGCTTTCCTTGTACCTCTCTTCAACATCCTCTGTTACTCACAATCTCTATATGTACCACAATTAGGAACATCCTTCCCCCTCTACTGACCACTTATACTTTTGACAAATCAGTTCCCTGCTTTGAGAAACAAAGCCAGGTTCCCTCAACCTTTCCAATCCCCTAAACCTTATTACAGACTGTCTCACTCACTCATTTCCAAGAGCTTCCCCAATCATCCATGTTCCTAAAACATTTCAATAACAGATCTACCTGAACAACCAAAAAAAATTCTGATGTAACAAAGCCTCTGAAATTGTATTTTTGTCAACACAAGTAGATGCTAATTTTAGATAACTCTAGTTCCTCAATTAACCTTCTACTACCAATCTAAATTTTCGCAGTTCCTCTCAAGAACTCTCAAACAGACTCCAGATAAGTATTCTTGCCAAGTAGCAACCTAAGTTTTCCTTCCTCTTGCCTATTTCTAAGGCTGGGATATCTCCCTATTTCGCTCAATATCTCCCCATTTCCCTGGTCTTGGGAATCCTCTTTTCTATTGCCAGGACCACAAACCTAAAAGTTTCAAATGTGCACCCAACTTAAGGAGTTTTCTAAACTCCTTAAGTTTACCTCTGTCTATTGTCTCTGTCTAAACAGATTTCAAAATAACTAGAGACTGCTACAGCAACTCCATCTGTTTCCCTGGAATCTATCTGCTGGTCCAACCAAAGACTAGACTTCCCTAGTTTCAGATGATCCTTAAGAATCTTGACATTAACTGACACAGTCTGCATTTTCAACCTTGATCAGTAAATCAACTTCTTTAATTTCCTTATGAATCATGAGCCAATGTTAACAGGAAGCAACCAGAGACTGATGTCCATTTACCCAATTGCAAAACAAAAAGGTGGAAATAAATGAACTCTGGCCAGCCCTCATGTGGTAAGTTTAGTTCTAGCAGACCTTGAACTTCATTCTCATTTCCTCTGCCTTGCTAAAAACCATTGGATTATTTTCCTAAAGTTAGACATCAAGATCTATTCCCTTATTTGGTCACTTTATCCCCATAAAGCTGACTACCAAGATTTGGTTATCAATATACTAAAGTTCAACAATCAAAAGCCCTCTTTGTCACACCTTAGTAACCTCTAGTTTACCTCTCAGGGAAATGAGTCCCCATGCCTCAGTATCCATCAGTAGATAATATTTCAATACAGAGATGTAGGGTACCATGAGCCTCTCTACTGTCCATGACTGTATGTTGTCAGGTATACTCCTGTACCAGCCCAGCAGACGGATACAGATAATATGTGTTTATGATTGTTATGGCTATGGTATGTACAAAAGATATCATCCATCATCCACTGTTACTCATCACATAGAGAAATTGATATGATTATTGCTGAGAGTAGCTATTGCTTGTGAGATAAACAAAAATGTTTACAAACCAGATTGATGCTATGCCAACGAAGTTTAATAAACAATTAGTTTCTGCCTAGGACCTATGACCTACCCTGCCTTAGATTTTGACCAGGTTACAGCACTAGTTAGCATGAGCATGAGATAAACTTGCTAAACTTGAATTGTAGATATAGAGATTGCAAAACATTATTTACCATCAGTTGCAGATTTTGGAAGGCAGTGCTGGATATGCATGTATTCTGAGAGTAACTTAGGATTCCATTAGTTACCTGAACACTAACAGATGCTTATATACATTTTTAAAGAAATGTCTTGGTTCTAATTTTCTCTTCCGATTTTCACTCCTCCTTTTCTTACTTTCTTTTTCTGTTTTAAAGCTGGAACTTGGAACCTTGAATGTGCTAGACAATTATATTTCCATTGAATTACATTCCCTGTCCTGAGAAACTCTCCATCTGAAGCCCCAGTAGCATGAAACTTCCCATGCTTCCCTGTGCCCTGCCATTTGTGAGATACTAAAAACATGAAACATGTCTCTGGATTAAGATATATATAATTTCCTCTTGAAGGTTAAGATATACACCTTGCTTATTTTTTTTAATAAAAACGAAAATTGTTCTTAAGAAAGGAGGGAAGAGAAAATAGCAACAAAAACTACCAAGCTTAGCACCAATCCTCCCATCTATCTTGTTTTAATTGTTTTCAATAATCCATTCATTTTATAATCTTCATTTAAGTTAATTAACGACTCCATGAAGAATCTCCTCTCTGTTAACATTGATGATTTCAGGACAAATAGAGACAGCAAAAGTCTGGTAGGCAAAGGTATAGCTAATGACTCAGCCAAAGAGTGAACACTTAGACCTTCAGGACAGCCCTTAAGGCTGTGGAGAACTTGAAAAATATGGGTTCAAAAAACATGTGATTTCCCAGTTATACAAAATATAAGGATGCAATATGAATTATGAGAGGAGCTTCACAAATATAAAGGAACAAACCAAAATAAGAACTGATGTACAATGTACTTCTGAAACTTTAACCAAATAGTAAGATGTTTTTTATCTCTTTTGGAGTCTGAATATTTGGAGAGAAATAGAAGAGAATGGACACAATTATAAATCCTGTCTCCAGGGTAGAAGAACTACCCCTCTACATCTTTGGTTTGGGAAAAAGAATGAAGTTGACCAGGACATGCCTGTGTTTGTTCTCCTTTGATTGTGTGCATGTTGTGTTTTTCACACTGTGGCTGGTGGATTTGTGTTTTTTTATATGCCTAGAATTTTTTTTACAGCCTGACCCAACAAGTGAGTGTAGATGCCATTTTCTCCCAAAAATAGCAATATTTCTGCCTCTGAAATTCTCACCAAATTTGAAAATACAAAGAGAAAAACATAGCAATGTCTCTGTCTCTTAGGTTTCTCTTATGGTATATTCTCACTCTGAATCAGCTATGACACAGGCTTCCTAGGCATGCTGCCACTACTGATACCTTAAACCCTAACTCCAAGGGGCCTTGTAAGCTCCTGCCTCACTAGTTGTCAGTTATGATGTAAATTCCACGTGTATAAAATAATTCCGTCCTGCCTTTAGCATCCTTTCATGGTAAAAGTTTTGGAAAGAACAGTAATTCAAGGCCCATACCTAAACATAGTAAAAGCAATGCACAACAAACCAGTAGCTAACATCAAACTAAATGGAGAGAATCTTGAAGCAATAACACTAAAATCAGGGACTAGAAAAGGCTGGCCCCTCTCACCATATCTTTATCAATATAGTACTTGAAGTTCTAGCTAGATCAATTAGACAAAGAAGAAGGTCAAAGGAATACAAATTGAAAAGGAAGAAGTGAAACTATCTATTTGCAGATGATATAATAGTATACTTAAGTGACACAAAAAACTCCGCCAGAGAACTCCTACAGCTGATAAACAACTTCAGCAAAGTGGCTCGTTATAAAATCAACTCAAGCAAATCAGTAGCCTTCCTATACTAAAAGGATAAGCAGGCTGAGAAAGAAATTAGGGAAATGAGACCCTTCACAATAGCCAAAAACAATATAAAGTAACTTGGTGTGACACTAACCAAACAAGTTAAAGATCTGTATGACAAGAACTTCAGGTCTTTGAAGAAGGAAATTGAAGAAGACCTCAGAAAATAGAAAAATCTTTCATGCTCATGGATTGGCAGGATTAATATAGTAAAAATGGCCATCTTGCCAAAAGCAATATAGAGATTCAATGCAATCCTCATCAAAATCCCAAATCAATTCTTCATAGATTTAGAAAGAGTAATTCTCAAATTCATCTGGAATAACAAAAAATCCAGGATAGGTAAAACTATTCTCAACAGTAAAAGAACTTCTGGGGGAATCAGTATCCCTGACCTCTAGCAGTACTACAGAGCAATAGTGTTAAAAACTACATGGTATTGGTACGGTGACAGAATTGAAGACCCAGAAATGAACCCTATGGTCAATTGATCTTCGACAAAGGAGCTAAAACAATCCAGTGGAATAAAACCATTTCAACAAATGGTGCTGCTTCAACAGGAGATCAGCATGCAGAAGAATGAAAATTGATCTATTCTTATCTCCTTGTACTAAGCTCAACTCCAAAAGGATCGAGGACTTCCACATAAAACCAGACACACTGAAACTAATAGAAAAGAAACTGGGGAAGACCCTTGAGACATGGGCACAGGAGAAAAGTTCCTGAACAGAACACCAATAGCTTAAGCTCTAAGAACAAGAATTTAGAAATGGGGCCTCATAAAATTACAATATTTCTGTAAGGCAAAGGACACTGTCAAAAGGACAAAACGGCAACCAACAAATTGGGAAAAGATTTTCACCAACCCCACATCCAACAGAGGGCTAATATCCAATATATACAAAGAACTCAAGAAGTTCGACTCCAGACAACCAAATAACCCTATTAAAAATTGGGGAACAGAGCTAAACAAAGAATTTTCACCTGAAGAACTTCAAATGACTGAGAAGAACTTTAAGAAATGTTCAACATCATCTGTACTAGAAAATGCAATCAAAACAACCCTGAAATTATACCTCACACCAATCAGAATGGCTAAGATTAAAAACTCAGGAGACAGCAGGTGTTGGCGAGGATGTGGAGAAATAGGAACACTCCTCCACTGCTGGTGGGATTGCAAGCTGGTACAAACACTGTGGAAATCAGTCTGGTGGTTCCTCAGAAAACTGGGCATGATACTTCCAGAGGACCCTGCTATACAACTCCTGGGCATATACCCAGAGGATTCCCAGCATGCAATTAGGACACATGCTCTACTATGTTCATAGCAGTTTTATTTATAATAGACAGAAGTTGAAAAGAACCCAGATGTCCCTCAATGGAGGAATGTACACAGAAATTGTATATTTACACAATGGAATACTACTCAGCAATTAAAACAATGAATTCCTGAAATTTTTAGGCAAATGGTCAGAACTGGAAAATATCATGCTAAGTGAGGTAAATCATTCACAAAAGAACACACATGGAATTCAGTCACTGATAAATGGATATTAGCCTAGAAGCTCAGAATACACAAAACACAACCCACATATCAAATCATTCCCATGAAGAAGGAAGGAGACGGCCCAGGTCCTGGAAAGGCTTGATGTAGCATTGTAGGGGATTGCCAGGACAGAGGAGTGGGAGGGGGTTGATTGTGGAACTGGTGGAGGTGAGAAAACTTATGGGACTTAGGGGGAGGGGCAAACTGGGAAAGGGAAAATCATTTGGAATGTAAACAAAGAATATAGAAAATAAAAAAGAAAGATTTTGAAAGTACAAAGCCAAAGAGAGAAACAAAGATATCTTTTCTGCCTCTTACAGAAAAATTTGTTCATTTATTTTGTAATTAAATGATGATGCCTATAAATGGCAGGAGGATACATTTAAGACTGGTGTCTGCTATACTTGAAACGTTATGGCTAAAACTGTATTTGTGAAAAAAAATTAATGTATATTTTATCATAATTATTATTACTATTAATATTATCACCATCATTATGATTATCACTATACCATGTGTGTGCATGCATATGTACACTGGCACACATTTAAAGGGGAAGAAAAACTTTTAGGCATAAAATTTTTTCTATTATTGTATGGATTTTGAGGATCAAACTCAGCCCATCAGGCTTATATGACAAACCCTTTTACTTGCCATCATGCATGTCCCAAATATCAACCTTGAAATTAAAAAGAGGATGGATGAAAATTCATTTAAAACTTTGAATCATTTAAACATCCAGGGTAGATTCCCCAACCACACATTCTCTGCCCATTAAGTCTTCTGTGGCATGCCTAACTGCTCTCAGTTGTGTGCTGTCATCCTCAGCTTACCAAACCTATATTATCCAGCAAATAATGCAGAATCCTTCTTCAGACCTGCTACACCAGGAACATCCAGGTTAGATACTTCCTCTGTTCAAATCCTGTTTATCATGTCCTCAGGGCACTGCACCAAAACCAAGATACACATACACACACACACACACACACACACACACACACACAGAGAGAGAGAGAGAGAGAGAGAGAGAGAGAGAGAGAGAGAGAGAGAGAGTAAGACAAGAAAGAAAGTGAGACAGAGAGGGAAAGAGAGAGGAAGGGAGGGAGAGGGAGAGGGAGGGAGAGAGAGAGACAGAGGGAGGGAGAGAGAGAGGGAGAGAGAGAGAGACAGGGAGGGAGAGAGAGACAGGGAGGGAGAGAGAGAGGAAGAGGGAGAAGAAAGGAGAGAGAGAGAGAGAGAGAGAGAGAGAGAGAGAGAGGTATGAACTACTCTGTGTGTCCCTTTTACATAGGATTTTGATCTTCTAAAGAAGATAGAAAGGAGTCATACCTTGATATATAGCCATATTCAACCATATGCTTACAGGAAGAGATTTTTCAAGATCCCATACATGAGATTCTAGAAATCCTGAACATTTCCATGTTTACCATCCCATTTATTCCTGGTCTCTTCCCACAAATATTGTCTACTTTATGCATGACATCATATTGTGATGGACTGAAATTGTTTCCTGGGGTTACCCACAAATTCAGGTAAAGCAATATTTATAGAGCACATCTATGTTACAGGTAGTCTTCAGTATAGGTCCAGAAAGACAACTTGTAAACCTTTATTGGAATATAGTGGGCCCTGTTGCTCCTTACAGGCAGTTCCATGGCAGCTGTGTAAAATGAAAGGATGTGTCCTTTATCCTGCTTCTCCATTATTTTATATGCTAGCAAGGAGATGACACCTAGTTCCACCACAGTTAGTAGATGATCCAGGAATGCATCAGAAAGCATCCTTGTCAAGGCAAGTTAACTGCACAATCTCCATAATTACCAGAGTGAACGTTTTCCTTGTATTACTCAATCATTAGGATTGCTTTTTAAATATATCTTGGTTCCATCATCTTTATTCCAGTGTCTCACTGTAAATTTCATGCAGGTTGCCAGCCTGTTCTTCTCAGATTATGTCATAGCTTATATAACAAGTAGATTTTGCATACAATTACAATTACCTACCCACCCAATCTACATCTTGTTAAATGGACTTCTCATACTCTTCAAAACAACTCAATACAGAGCCACTATTCTACTCAGGCTGGAACACCACTATATTGTTGTTCCTCTGATTCTCAAACAAAGCATGTTCTAATGTTTGTCTTTGTAGGAGTGGGTGTTTTTTCTATATTCTTAACTAGTCAACTCTTTCACACATTAAAACATAACTCATTAGTCATGAGCAAGCGATCTCTTGCCTGTAAGGAAAAATCAGTGGGCCATTGAGTAGGAACTAAGATGACATTTATTCTAAGAGTTGTGTGAGTTGCGGAGGCCCAGATTAAATGGTTTCAGAGGTATATAATGTTAATAATTGGGATAGAGGTTGTTCCTGTGATATTTTGGAGGGAAATGTGGCTGCTTTCTGACCTTAAGAACTTGCCTGATATTGAACTAAATAATAAAAGACTAAATTCTTTGGTGAAGGATGTTTTAAGATATGTAAGTATTAACTATGTCATATGGTTATTAGTATTTGCTTTTATACAGTTCTACAATTGAAAGCAAAAGCATATGAAACAGAAAGAAATACAAAATGAACAGTTGGAGAAGAAGAGACAACTGAGAAGGTTAATGTTACACCCAAAGCTTTTACTAGGAAAGAGGTTGTATATGTAAAGATATTAATGCCATGAAGGAGTTGTGTACATTATGTTGAAAGAAAGTGAATGGTGCCTTCAGGGCCAGACCACGTAGTTAAACTTCTAATTTCTTTAAATTGGCTTTAGCAATTTCTGTTCCTACAAAGCAAGCTAAGTTAAAAACTGATATACATGGCAAAAAGGGACTCTAATAAACTCATACATCTCAATAATAATGTTAATTATTAATGGTATCAACATTCTTATTGAAAGATATAGACTACATCAATGCACTATGAAACAAAATCCAATTTTTGTTATTTACAAACAAACTCATTTATTTTAAAGATAAGCACTAACTTAAAATGAAAGTATAAAAAATAATTTAAGTCACTGATAAGTGGATATTAATGAGCCCAGAAGCCCTAAATACTCAAGACACAAATAGCAAGTCAAATGATTCCCAAGAAGAAGAAAGGAGAGGACCCTGGGCCTGTAAAGATTGCATCCAGTTTAGTAAAGAAACCGAGGGGGGAGGGGGAATGATTGGGGAACAGTTGGGGGGGAGAGGAACTATGGGAACTATGGTGGATGGGAACTGGGAAAGGGGAAAGCCTTTGGAATGTAAACATAGAATATAGAAAATAAAATTAAAAAAAATAATTTAAGTATTCCAAGCAAATAAGATCAGGTAGCAAGCAGTTCTTACTCTGACAAAAACCTAACCCTGAATATCTCTTACTCTAACTCTAACGCTAATATATGATCCCAAAAGTTTTGGTCATTTCTTTTTTGAATTTTCTGGCTGTACTCATCAGCGTTTTGACATTTTGATATAATATTTGTTCTTCTTAACATTCCTTTCTAGCACTCAGATTGGTCACTATGATTTGCAGTTGAAGTATCTAACACAGACTTCAAACTAAAACTAGAAAGAAGAGACAGCAAATGGCACTTATTCTAAACAAGAGAAATTAAAATTATTTAAAAAAAACATTATGATACTAAACATAAATGCACCAAAATCTGTTGTATTCAGAATTAAAGGTACAGATTGTTCCTAATTCGTTATTAATAAGTGAATTCAACACCCAACATTCTCTGATATATAGGTTACCTAGAAGAAAATAATCATAAATTGATCAGAATCAAATGTCATCTTATGTCCAATGGATTTGATAGATAACTATAGAACATCCTGCCCAATACCAGAGAATATATTCTGAACTCAGTAGCCCATGCAAGATTCTCTAAAATAACAGTTCTACAGAGAAAGAATTTTCTAGAATTCTTTAGGTTTTACTATATTTTCTAGACAGTCTGATGCAACAGATTTCAGGGTGCACCAAAATTTTAGGCCAAATAATAACTTCAACATATTCTAAATATTGTTGATCGCACTTCTGCTTTATCCCATTTTGGCCTCCAATAAAAAATCAAGACATGAGCAATTAATTATGTTTACATACCTTGGGCACTGAGTTATCTAGAAAAAATATTTTTAAAATATTTTCTTTATTTAAATGTACTTCCATTTTCCTTCTCAAAACTATCCCAGGCCTGCTGAAATTGATATTTTAATTTTTGTTGTTATACAAAAAAATTGAAAAATGAAGATTTAGTAATAATAAATATAAAGGAAGCTTGGTGGTTTATATTCTCAGTCCCAGAAAGGCCTCCATTTTTTTATGTAAAATACAGGATATATTGTGCTTTTTGCTAATACTGCAAGAACACTCCTACATGGATGTGTAATTGGACCAGGAATCAGCAGAGCAAGCATCTGTAGTCTCAGTAACCAATCTCACTGTAATCCTTCATAGCAACTTCCTACTGGCAACAGCCACAACATTCCTGCCTTGACATCTCAGCAGATTTTACCTGCTGTATTCTCTAGAGATGGAGGTACCAGCTGCTCAGGATTTCTGCCATATTGCAATAGGATTGTATGTTTTTTTAACTTACCTTTTATTTTTAGACCAAGGAAACTCAGTTGATGGAACACACTAAACCCTCTTACGTCCCTGCCACACTGTTTTGCATTTCTGTCTCCAAGCACTCATATCTCATCATTAAAACTTTATGTTTACTAGACTTCATTTTAGAGGACCTCCTCCCAAATGTTATCATCCTTTTATTACACTCACAACCCTTTTGCAAGTTGGGCCCCTTTCCATGCTCAGTGCATCTCTATCAGACATGCTAATTTACACAAGAGGTCAGTTAAAATATTCACTGGCTGAGAAATAGCTAATAAAAGTCCATTGGATACATCAAGTTTAGATTGTTAAGTGGTACATCAGGGGAGGAAATGGAAGTGTTTGTGGAACATGTGGCATTTGTATATATAATATATGCTTCTTAACCTTTGGAAGAGCCATGTGTAAAAGCATTCAAAGCAATCTCTATAGGATTCCTAAATGGAATTTTAGAAAATCTTCGTGGGATATTCCAAAACAAAGTTTAAGGGGTGATCTTTTAGATAGTGACAACTTACAGATCACGAGTATCAAAAATTTAGGTACACATTTAAGTGTTATCTGCATGAACCAAAGAATGTCATCCATATAATGAATGACCAGAAATTTAACCACCACCAGCTTAGAAGATTTATGTCCTAGTTGCAAATGTTCCTGTACTAGAATGTGGACTTGCCTTAACATTTTCCTATGAAGGGACTATTGATCAATTGAGTTATTCCCACTGTGAGTGAAAAAAACAAAACAAAACTAAACTCTTGGACAAATAGACCCTAGCATGGTTGCAGTGGCAGATAATACTGAAGGGCAATGCACAGCCAGAGGGTTCTGAATTCAGGTCAGACTGTACCAGTTTGCAATAAATGGGTGTGCCTTTTTGACTGCCAGGAAGGATGAGTGGTACCTTAGTCCACTTGTTCTATTCTTTCAGAACCTGCCAATATGTTCCTGGAACAGAAATCTCTCTCCTTTTCCCTCTCTGCTCCTTTCTCTTTCTCCCTCACCTCTCCAACCTCTCTCTGTTCCACCTGTGAGGGTCCAAGCAATTTATTACTGGACTCCAGCTTCTGAAAGAATTGACAGGGATTTTATTTCCCTTTTTGTGGGCTCTTTCCATATTAGCTCCTATGAACTTTCAACTTTTTACATCAATAGTTACTTGGTCAGGAACCAGGAATTAAAATGGAAAGTTACTTGCACAAAGTGGTAGAAGTGTTGCTTTGGCTATTTTGCTTCATTGCATTTTAACAAATATGTCAATGATTATATAAAATATATTGTCTCAAAGGACTGACAAGAATCTACATTTATTTCTCTCTAATTGTTACCAATCCTTTGGTGAGAGAGCCAAATTCTTGCATTTCATTTGTATTTAAAAAACAATTTTCTTACATTCAGCAAGGGTAGAGGCCCTCATATTGGACAGAGTTGTGGGAGTCTCTGCAAATGCCATGGCCAGCCGGGTTATGATATAAGTGATGCAAGAAAGAAGTCTGGTTCAACATAACTAGATAGATAGTGTTCTTTCTGACTTATAGAGCTTGTACCCCGGTACTTTATTTTAGGAATATTTAGGTTCTATACTAATATGATGTCCCTGACTCATGATTCAATCCAATTATAACTAGAAGATTTATTGATTACTACTAGAAGGACAAAAAAAATTTATGAGTCAAACTTAAGATTGCCACAAGAAGTAGTGAGAGGAAAGTAGTTTTAAAGGTAAATGCTACCACACTATAAGAAGACATTAAAAACATGTACAGAGGAGCCAAGAGCTTCTTTACTTTGCCTCACAACTTTACTTTTCAAGACAACCTGATTATCTGCATAAGCAGGTTACAGAAGCCAAAAAGCAATTAGTGATAACATACCAAGAAAATGGTCATAGGTTTACATTTCTGGGTCATAGATGCCAGTCCGGTTTGCAGTGAATTTGTTTTCCAGACACTGGAATCGTAGACAATTGCCTAATAGATACCAAGGTTAATACCTGATATAAAATTCAGGGTTTTTCTAGCCATCATAGTATAATTTTGGAAAACAAAAATCAAAAGTCTAAGCAGAATGACTGAGATATGTCCAAGAGCCTGGGGGAGTTAGGTGTTAACTGGATCTACAGAAAGCACAGACTATCAGGCTATTAACTATAGTCATAACTAGCCTTTTACGTAAAAAAACAGGTTATATATCTCTTTTCCTGCAAAGAGATAAGTCTGTTTGTTTAACATCCCTATATTCTGTAGTGCTTATCTGTGAGCTCAAGGATCTCATGTTTGTTTAACATCCCTTTATTCTGTAGTGCTTATCTGTGAGCTCAAGGATCTCATGTACTCTACACTGCTTCTCAATGAAGCAGGAACTGAGTCACCCTTGCTCTTGAAAACATCACTGATAAGTTTACTGATATACTGGAGTGGAATGTATATGGCCTGTAGGTACTCTTATTATCTACAGTATATAGAGAGGTGCTATGGATTTTCAGGAACGTCATGCCACAGATATAATCAAATTAGAGCAACTTTTGCCTTGCTTTTGATTGAGCCCTGTGTCATCAAACATATTATAGATTTCACACTTCTTAATATAGTTATTTTCAGTCAAATGGTGAAATTTATTACTTTAAATTCAAATTTAGAAGAAGGAAACAGAAGCTTACAGGTTAAATGTCTCCATGTAGTCAAATGACCCTTGTGGTTTTCTCCAGCTGCCCCGTAGTAAGGTTCCTCACCTTTCCACTTTGGTACTTAGTACAAAGATAAGCTTAATAGTCTTGAATGAGCACAAGAGGACAAAGGCAATATTCTTAGGAGTTTGCTGTTGTGACTGACCTGCCTCCCTCAAAAGAGGATACCATTTTTGATAATTAGTTACTGGGTTAGACCTTACCTCAGTTCTATCATAATATTCTGGATTTCACCATGTAGTGTGAATTTAAAATATGTCTTGTTAGACATAATTTTTTCTTATTTATTATTACTGTTCCAGATCCCAAACCTACTCCCTCCTCACCCCCCCAATCTCCAAGAGGATGCCCCCCATCCCCATCCCACCAAACCTGCCCACATCCTGGGGATGCAAGTCTCTAGATGGTTAGGTGCATCTTCTCTGTCTGAGTCAGACCCAGCAGTCCTCTGCTGTATGTGTGTTGGGAGCCTCATATCAGCTGGTGTATGTTGCCTGGTTGGTAGCTCCTTGGGTGATCTGGGGGGATACAGGTTAGTCTTCTGGCCCTCCTCCTCAGCTTCCTCCAGGTTTTCCCTAATTCCATCACAGGACTCACCAGATTGTCTATTGGTTGGGTGTAAATATCTGCATCTGATTGTTTCAACTGCCTGTTGTGCCTATCAGAGGACAGTCATGATAGGCCCTTCTTTGTAAGCACATCATAGCACTAATATTAGTGTCAGGCCTTGGATCCTCCCTGTGAGCTGGATAACAATTTGGGCCTGACCTAGACTTCCTTTTCCTCAGGTTCTTTTCCAATTTTGTTCTTGCAATTCTTCAAGACAGTAATAATTCTGGGTCTGTGTTTTTGACTGTGGGATGGTAAGCATATCCCTCCACTTGATGTCCTGTCTTTCCTCTGGAGGTGGACTCTACAAGGTCCCTCTCTGTAGGGCATTTCATCTAACTTCCCTACAATTGAGTCCTCTGAGTATCTCACATCCCTTATCTGTGTTCATTGTGGAGGGTTCTCTTACCTCCTACCTCATGAGGTTGCTTGTTTCAGTACTTTCTGCTGGCCCTCAGGGCTTCAGTCCTATTCCCAGCCAATTCCTGATCATGCTCCTCTCCCTCCCCCAAACCCTATGCCCACCCCACTCCCATCCTGTGATTGCTTTCTTCTCCCTCCCACATGGGACTGAGGCATCCTCTCTTGGACCCTTTGGCTTCTTAGTGTTCTTGAGTTCGGTGGATTGTATCCTGCGAATTCTATACTTTTTTGGCTAATGTACTTTTATTAGTGCGTACATACCCTGCATGTCCTTTTGGGTCTGAGTTACCTTACTGAAAATATTTTCTAGCTCCATCCATTTGCCTGCAAAACTCATAATGTCCTCATTCTTAATAGCTAACTAATATACCATTGTGTAAATGAACCACATTTTCTGTATCCATTCTCCAATTGTGGAACATCTTGGTTGATTCCAGCTTCTGGCTATTACAAATAAGACTGCTATGAACATAGTCGTGCATGTGCTCCTGTGACATGGTGGGATATCTTTGGGTATACGCTAGGTCTTCAGGTAAATATTTTTCCAGTTTTCTAAGGAACCTCCTGATTGATTTCCAGACTGGTTTTACAAATTTGCAATCCCACCAGCAATCGAGGAGTGTTCCTGTTTCTCCACATCTTCACCAACATGTGGTATCACCTGAGATTTTTTATCTTTGCCATTCTGATTGGTGTAAGGTAAAATCTCAGGATCGTTTTGATTACTTCCCTAATGTCTAAAGACTTTTTTTCTCCGTTTAGTTCTATAACCCATATTTTGATTGGGTAGCTTGGTTTCTTAGTGATTAGCTTTTTCAGTTCTTTATATGTTTTGGATATTAGTCATCTATCAGATGTGGGGTTAGTGAAGATGTTTTCCCAATCTGTAGGTTGCCAATTTGTCCTATTACCTATGGTCTTTGACTTACAGAGCCTTCCAGTTTCATGAGGTACTATTTATCAATTCTCGATCTTAGTTCCTGAGCCACTGGAGTTCTGTTTAGGAAATTTCCCCCTGTGCCAATGAATTCAAGGCTCTTTCCCATTTTCTCTTCTAATAGGTCTTAGATAGTCAGTGTATCTTGTTTTATGTTGAGGTCCTTGATATTCAGGGACTTGAGCTTTGTGCAAGGTGACATATATGGATGTATTTTCCTTTGTCTACATACAGATTGCCATTTAGACCAGCACAATTTATTGAAGATGATCTTTTTCCATTGTATATTTTTGCCTTCTTTATCAAAGATCAAGTGTCCATAAGTGTATGGTTTTATATCTGGGTCTTCAATTCTATTTCAGTGATCAACATGTCTGAGTGTATTCTAATGCTATGCAGTGTTAACAAGCAGGATGAAAAAAGACACTTCATACTCATCAAAGGAAAAATCCACCAAGATAAAGTCTCAATTATGAACAACCATGCCTCAAATGCACTAGCATGCACATTCATTAAAAATACTTTACCTGATATTGAAACCAGGACACAGCTGGAAAGGTACAGGTACACAGACTCCATCTGGGGCTACCACACAAGGAGATCTGCTAGGCTCCCGCCCCCCAGGCAGGCCCAGAGGTGCCTGCCTAGGCTCTGCTGCACTTGCCGGCGAGCTTAGGCCATGCACTGAGGCAGCTGGAGGCACCCAGCTCCCCAGGACCCCGGACAAGCCATAGCAGCAGGCCTCCATATTGCAACCAGGACACAGCTGGAAAGGTGCAAGTACACAGACTCCATCTGGGGCTACCACACAGGGAGATCTGCTAGGCTCTCACCCCCAGGCAGGCTCAGAGGTGCCAGCCTAGGCTCTGCTGCACTTCCCAGCGAGCTTAAGCCATGCACTGAGGCAGCCGGAGGCACCCAGCTCCCCAGGACCCCGACCAGCAATAGCGGCAGGCCTCCATATTGCAACCAGGACACAGCTGGAAAGGTACAGGTACACAGACTGCATCTGGGGCTACCGTGCAGGGAGATCTGTAGGCTCTCGCCCCCAGGCAGGCCCAGAGGTACCCGCCTAGGCTCTGCTGCACTTCCCAGTGACCTTAGGCTATGCACCCAGGCAGCCAGAGGCAACCAGCTCCCAGGACCCAGGACCTTGGACCAGCGATAGTGGCAGGCCTCCATATTGCAACCAGGACACAGCTGGAAAGGCGCAGGTAGACAGATTCCATCAGGGGCTACCGTGCAGGGGGGGGGGATCTGCTAGGCTCTCGCTACTAGGCAGGCCCAATGGTGCCCACCAAGGCTCTGCTGCACTCCCCCGCACTTCCCGGAGACCTCAGGCCTTGCACCAAGGCAGCGGGTAGCAGCCAGCTCATGATCCCGTTGAGCAGCAATCACGCATAACCACCAGTAGAGAAACAACAGGTGAGCTCAGCCTCACGGGAGATTCAAATACCAGCCAGTGACAACAAGGTCAACTAACACCAGAAATAACCAGATGGCAAAAGGTAAATGAAGGAACGTCAATAACAGAAATCAAGGCAACATGACAGCATCTGAACCCAGTTCGCCAAAACAGGAAGCCATGGATACCCCAAAACACCAGAAAACCAAGACTTGGATATAAAATCACTGGTCAGGATGCTGGTAGCTGAACACATAGAAAAATCTGGTAAAGAAATAGAGGAGAAAATGGATTAAAAGTTAGAAGCCTTTACAAGGCAAATACAAAAATCACTTCAAGAAATGCAGGAGAAGATGGATCAAAACGAAGAAGACAATAAGGAAGAAAGACAAAAATCACTTAAAGAAATACAGAAGAACGTGGGCCAACAAGTAGAGGCTATGAAAGAGGAAACACAAAAACCTATGAAAGAAATACATGAAAACACAATCAAGCAAGCAAAAGATCTGAGCATATCCATCCAGGAACTAAAAACAGAAGTAGAAACAACTAAGAAATCGCAGAGGGAGACAACATTGGAGATAGAAAACCTTGGGAAGAAATCAGGGGCCATAGATGCAAATATCAACAATAGAATACAAGAGATAGAAGACAGAATATCAGAAGCCGAAGATACCATAGGAACCATTGATTCAACAGTCAAAGAAAATACTAAATGCAAAAAATCTGTAACCCAAAACGTCCAGGAAATCCAGGACACAATGAGAAGACCAAACCTAAGGATTATAGGTATAGACAAGAGTGAAGATTTACAAGTTAAAGGGCCAGCAAATATCTTCTACAAAATTATGGAAGAAAACTTCCCCAACCTAAAGAGAGAGATGCCCATGAATATAAAGAAGCATATAGAACCCCAAACAGACTGGACCAGAACAGAAATACTTCCCGTCACATAATAATCAAAACTCCAAATGTAATAAACAAAGAAAGAATACTAAAGGCAGCAAGAGAAAAACGCCAAGTAACTTATAAAGGAAGACCTATCAGAATAACACCAGACTTCTCACCTGAGACCATGAAAGCTAGAAGATCCTGGGCAGATATAATGCAAACTCTAAGAGAACACAAACTTCAGCCAAAACTACTTTACCCAGCAAAGCTCTCAATCGCCATAGATGGAGACATCAAGGTATTCCATGACAAAACCAAATTTGCACGATATCTTTCCACAAATCCAGCCCTACAAAGGATAATAGGGAGAAAACACCAAGACAAGGATGGAAACTACACCCGGGAAGAAGCAAGATAGAAACCTCCTCCCATCAAATCCAAAAGAAGGTAACCTCTCGAATATAAAAAATAAATAAAATAAATAAATATAATTTCAATAATGTCTGGGGGTAATAATTACTATTCCTTAATATCTCTTAACATCAATGGACTCAATTCCCCAATAAAAAGACATAGATTAACAGACTGGATACAGAAACAGGACCCTACATTTTGCTGCTTACAGGAAACACATCTCAGTGTTAAAGACAAACACTGCCTTAGAGTAAAAGGCTGGAAGACAATTTTACAAGCAAATGGTCTCAGGAAACAAGCTGGAGTAGCCATTCTAATATCAGATAAAATTGAGATCCAACCTAAAATCATCAAAAGAGACTCAGAAGGTCACTTCTTGCTAGCCAAAGGGAAAATCCACCAAGAAGAGCTCTCAATACTGAACATCTATGCTCCAAATGCAAGGGCACCCTCATTCGTAAAAGAAACCTTACTAAAGCTTAAAGCACACATTACACCTAACACAATAATTGTGGGTGACTTCAACACTCCACTCTCCTCAATGGACCGAACAGGAAAGCAGAAACTAAACAGGGACACAGTGAAACTAATTGAAACTTTGGACCAATTGGATTTAACAGATATATATAGAACATTTCATCCTAAAGCTAAAGAATATACCTTTTTTCTCAGCACCGCACAGTACCTTCTCCAAAATAGACCATATAATTGGTCACAAGACAGATGTCAACAAATACAATAAGATTGAGCTAATCCCATGCCTCCTATCAGATCACCATGGAGTAAGCGTGGTCTTCAATAGCAACAAAAACAACAGAAAGCCCACATACACATGGAAACTGAACAATACTCTACTCAAAGACATCTTGGTCAAGGAAGAAATAAAAAAGAAATCAAAGACTTTTTAGAACTTAATGAAAATGAAGGTACAACCTACCCAAATCTATGGGACACAATGAAAGCAGAGCTAAGAGGAAAACTCATAGCTCTAAGTGCATCCAAAAAGAAACTGGAGAGAGCATACACTAGCAGCTTAACGGCACACCTTAAAGCCCTGGAAGAAAACCAAGTTAATTCACCCAGGAGGAGTAGAAGACAAGAAATCATCAAACTCAGGGCTGAAATCAATCAAATAGAAACAAAGCAAACCATACAAAGAATCAACAAGACCAGGAGCTGGTTCTTTGAGAAAATCAACAAGACAGATAAACCCTTAGCCAGACTAACCAAAGGACACAGAGACAGTATCCAAATTAACAAAATTAGAAATGAAAAGGGAGACATAACAACAGAAAATAAGGAAATTCAAAAGATCATCAGATCCTACTACAAAGGTCTATACTCAAAACAACTAGAGAATCTAGAGGAAATGGACAATTTCCTAGACAGATACCAAATACCAAAATTAAATCAGCATCAAATAGATCAGCTAAATAGTCCCATAACCCCTAAAGAAATAGAAGGGGTTATAGAAAGCCTCCCAACCAAGAAAAGTACGGGACCAGATGGTTTTAGTGCAGAATTCTACCAGACCTTCAAAGAAGACTTAACACCAATACTTTTCAAACTATTCCACAAAATAGAGACAGAAGGGATACTGCCCAACTCATTCTTTGAAGCCACAATTACGCTAATACCTAAACCACAAAAAGATCCAACAAAGAAAGAGAACTACAGGCCAATTTCTCTTATGAATATCGATGCAAAAATACAAAATAAAATTCTTGCCAACTGAATCCAAGAGCACATCAAAATGATCATCCACCATGATCAAGTAGGCTTCATCCCAGGGATGCAGGGATGGTTCAATATATGGAAATCCATCAATGTAATCCACTACATAAACAAACTAAAAGATAAAACCACCTGGTCATCACATTAGATGCTGAAAAAGCATTCGACAAAATTCAGCATCCTTTCATGATAAAAGTCTTGGAAAGAGCAGGAATTCAAGGCCAATACCTAAATATAGTAAAAGCAATCTAAAGCAAACCAGTAGCCAACATCAAAATAAATGGAGAGAAACTTGAAGCAACCCACTAAAATCAGGGACTAGATAAGGCTGCCCTCTCTCTCCATATCTTTTCAATATAGTACTTGAAGTTCTAGCGAGAGCAATTAGACAACATAAGGAAGTCAAAGGGATACAAATTGGAAAGGAAGAAGTCAAACTATCATTATTTGCAGATGATATGATAGTTTACTTAAGTGACCCAAAAAACTCCACCAGAGAACTTCTACAGCTGATAAACAACTTCAGCAAAGTGGCTGGTTATAAAATTAACTCACACAAATCAGTAGCCTTCTTGTACTCAAAGGACAAGCAGGCTGAGAAAGAAGTTAGGGAAATAACACCCTTCACAATAGCCACAAACAACATAAAGTACCTTGGCGTAACTCTAACCAAACAAGCGAAAGATCTGTATGACAGGAACTTCAAGTCCTTGAAGAAAGAATTCGAAGAAGACCTCAGAAGATGGAAAAATATTTCTTGCTCCTGGATTGGCAGGATCAATATAGTAAAAATGTGCATCTTGCCAAAAGCAATATACAGATTCAATGTGATCCCCATCAAAATCCCAACTCAATTCTTTATAGATCTAGAAAGAGCAATTCTCAAATTCATCTGGAGCAACAAAAAACCCAGGATAGCTAAAACTATTCTCAACAATAAAAGGACTTCTGGGGGAATCAATATCCCTGATCTTAAACAGTACTACAGAGCAATTGTGTTAAAAACTGCATGGTATTGGTACAGCAACAGGCAAGTGGATCAATGGAATAGGATTGAAGACCCAGAAATTAACCCATAGACTTATGGTCACTTGATCTTTGATAAAGGAGCCACAACCATCCGGTGGAATAAAGATAGCCTTTTCAACAAATGGTGCTGGTTCAACTGGAAGTCAACATGCAGAAGAATGCGAATTGACCCACTCTTATCTCCTTGCACTAAGATCAACTCCAAGTGGATCAAAGACCTCCACATAAAACCAGACACACTGAAACTATTAGAAAAGAAACTTGGGAAGACCCTGGAGGACATAGGCACAGGGGGAAAGTTCCTGAACAGAACACCAATAGCTTATGCACTAAAATCAAGAATTGACAAATGGGACCTCATAAAATTACAAAGTTTCTACAAGGCAAAGGACACTGTCAGAAGGACAAAACGACAACCAACAAAGTGGGAAAAGATCTTCACCAACTTCACATCCGACAGAGGGCTAATATCCAATATATTCAAAGAACTCAAGAAGTTAGACCCCAAAGAACCAAATAACCCTATCAAAAAATGGGGTACAGAGCTAAACAAAGAATTTTCACCAGAAGAAATTCGGATGGCCGAGAAACGCCTTAAGAGTAGTTCAACATCATTAGTCATCAGGGAAATGCAAATCAAAACAACCCTGAGATTCCACCTCACACCAGTCAGAATGGCTAAGATTAAAAACTCAAGAGACAACAAATGCTGGCGAGGATGTAGAGAAAGAGGAACACTCCTCCACTGTTGGTGGGATTGCAAAATGGTAAAACCGCTCTTGAAATCAGTGTGGTGGTTCCTCAGAAAATTGGGCATGTCCCTTCCAGAGGACCCTGGCATACCACTCCTGGGCATATACCCAGAGGATTTCCCTGCATACAATAAAGACACATGCTCCACTATGTTTATAGCAGCCTTGTTGATAATAGCCAGAATTTGGAAGGAGCCCAAATATCCCTCAAATGAGGAATGGATACATAAAATGTGGTATATTTATACAATGGAATACTACTCAGCAATTAAAAATAATGAATTCATGCAATTTGTAGGTAAATGGTTAGATCTGGAAAATATCATCCTGAGTGAGCTAACCCAATCACAAAAGAATACACATGAAATGCAATCACTGATAAGTGGATATTAATGTGCCCAGAAGCCCTAAATACTCAAGGCACAATTAGCAAGTCAAATGATTCCCAAGAAAAAGGAGAGGACCCTGGGCCTGGAAAGATTGGATCCAGTTAGAGAAACCGTGGGGGGAGGGGGAATGATTGGGGAATAGTTGGGGGGGAGAGGAACTATGGGACATAGGGAGTGGGGGAACTGGGAAAGGGGAAAGCCTTTGGAATGTAAACATAGAATATAGAAAATAAAAATTATAAAAAAAAGAAGCAGAAAAAAAATACTTTACCTAAGCTCAAAACACATTTTGGACCCCACATAAAAATATTGGACCCCACTCTCACTGATAGACATAGCCTTGAAACAGAACCTAAACAAAGACACAGTGAAAATAATAGAGGTTATGAATAAAAAAATTAACAATTATCTACAGAACATTTCACCCTAAAACTAAAGAATGCACCTTCATCTATGCACCTCATGGTACCTTCTCCAAAATTGACCCAAAATCAGTCCCAAAGCAAGCCTCAACAAATACAAGAAGGTTGAAATAATTCCATGTATCCCATCAGATCCCCATAGCCTAAGCCTGGTCTAAAATAATGACAAAAGCAATGGTAGACATACTTTGTAAGTACTCTTCTGCCTTCTATGTTCTAAAAAGTATAAGCTCCTGTCTGAGTTTAAATTTAATAGGCCAGAAGCAACTACACACCTACAACAAATTAAAAGAAACAAAGACAATGAAAATATAGCTTCTATGTTTTTATTTATGATTGATAGTTTTTAGTTCCCCATTTACTCTGATTCTGACTCATATAAGTATTTTGTTTATGTGAAGAATCATTATTTTATGTACTCTTCAGCTGAAAAGGTATGTCACTAGTCACATAGATGATTCTCCCAGATAGCATCTAGATAATATTTTTCTTAGAACTGGATCCAATTTTTTAGTCTCTGTCCTCTCATATTTCCACAGTCAACTTCATCCTGTCCTTTCCCATGTGAGAAGGCCTCAGTGGCTCAATAGCACATATCAGCTCTTGCAGTTCTCCATCCTCTTTCTTTCTTGAACATCACAGTCTAGGGACAGCACATATTCGGTGGGTGACTGGGGAAAGGGTGAGGCCCATTCTGAATTTCAGGCTCAGCTTCTCATCGATTGGGGGCTTGAAGGTAAAATTTTGCATAAGGGCACAGAAGAAAATGAACAGCTCAGACCTAGCCAATTGTTCTCCAAGACAAGCTCTCTTTCCTGTGGGATGAAACAGAAAGTGAATCACTTTCTTTGCTGGTATTAGACTTGTAACATTGTTGAGAATGTTATATACTATGGGGATTTGAAGTTGGAATTAATGTATTTTGCATTATTCTATGGCTATGCAAGACCCCCATAGGCTCATATATTTGAATAAGTGTATGGAGCCAGGTAGTTAGTTGAATGTGGTGGTTTCGATATATTTGGCTCATAGGATGTGGAACTATTAGGATGTGTGATCTAGTTGGAAGAAGTGTGACCTTGTTGGCAGAAGTGTGTCACTGTGTTAGTAGGCTTTGAGACTTCTTAGTGCTCAGTCTCTGCCCAGTGCAGAAGAATGTCTCTCCCTGGCTATCTTTTGATCAAGATGTAAAACTCTACGATCCTCCATCATCATATCTGCTTTCATTCTACCATCTTCCCCATCATGATGATAATGAATTGAACCTCTGAAACTATAAACCATGCTCAATTAAATATTTGACTTCATAAGAGTTGGTATGGTCATGGTGTCTCTTACAGCAATGCCATCCTAATTAAGATGTATTATGTTTTAACTAGATTTTAAAGTGTTGTTAAAACCTATAATAAGAGTCACCTTTTTCTAGTTCCAACGATTTGCCTAAGAATTTCATGAATTCATTGTTTTTAATAGCTGAATAGTACGCCATTGTGTATATACACCATAATTTCTGTATCCATTCCTCTGTTGAGGGACATCTGGGTTCTTTCCATCTTCTGACTATTATAAATAAGGCAGCTATGAACATAGTGGAGCAAGTGTCCTTATTGCAAGTAGGAGCATCTTCTGGGTATATGCCCAGAAGTGGTATAGCCGGGTCCTCTAGTAGTACTATGTCTATTTTTCTGAGGAATTGCCAAACTGATTTCCAGAGTGGTTTTATCAGCTTGCAATCCCACCAACAATGGAAAAGTGTTCCCCACATCCTCTCCAGAATCTGCTGTCCCCTGAGCTTTTCATCTTAGCCATTCTGACTGGTATAAGGTAGAATCTCAGTGTTTGAATTAGAAAGTGTCATCCTGAGGGAGGCAACCCAATCACAAAAGAACACACATCATATGCACTCACTAATAAGCAGATGTTAGCCCAAAAGCTCAAAATAAACAAGTTACAATTCACCAAGCTCAAGAAGAAGGAGGACTTAAGTGAGGGTGCTTCAGTTCCTCTAAGAAAGGGAACAAAATAGCCACAGGAGCAATAAGGGAGACAATGTGTGGAGCAAAGACTGAAGTAAAGGCCACCCAGAGACTGCCCTACCTGGGGATTCATCCTATAAAAAGTCAACAAACCCTGACACTACTATGGATGACAAGAAGTGTATACCAAAAGGAGCATGTCAAGGTTGTCTCTGGAGGGGCCCTGCCAGAGCCTTACAAATACAGAGGCAGATGCTAACAACCAACTATTGGACTGGGCATGGGTTCCCCAATGGAGGAGCTGGAGGATGATCCAGAGGAGATGAAGGGGAAGCTCCATGGGAAGAAAAATGATTTTGGGTACCCAGACGCCCCAAGACTCCCAGGGACTGAACCATCAACCAAGGGGCACACATGGTTCCAGCCAAAAATGTGCCAGAAAAGGCCTTGTTGGGCATCAGTGGGTGGAATGGTCTTTGGTCAGGTAAAGGCTCAGCAGAGGCCCAAACAAAGGGAAACCGAGGGGGTGGGGAGGAGGGAGTGTGTTGGGTGGAGAGACATATAAGTGGAGGCAGGGGGAAGAAGGAAGGGGAGGGGTTGGAGATCTTAGGGGAAGGGGGATATAGGGAAAGGGTTTACCATTGCAATGTAAATGAAGATGATATCCAATAAAAAAATTAAAAAAGACTCAACTTCTAAAGAAATGTGTGTAAATCAAAACATGATCTATTTAAATTACTGACTTGTGTATTTGTTGCATTAAGTAGGGAACCCTTTCTCCTAATTTTATCAAAACATGATCTATTTAAATTACTGACTTGTGTATTTGTTGCATTAAGTAGGGAACCCTTTCTCCTAATTTTATCTAATTTCCCTATTAATACTCAGGTCTATTTCTCAGTAGTAGGTAGGAGAACATACCTTTAAAATAACTTGGTACATTAAAAAACTCTTATAAATATGGTAGGTGATCCACCTTGTTTATTGAGAAGAAGGAGATTTGGGTCTCTATCCCATATTTTAGGAACTGAAGCCAGAGGAAAATAAAGGTGACCTGAAGCATGGTCAAATGGAGAAGACACAGTAGAAGCAGAGGACTTCAGGGAGAAGAGGGCAGAAGAGATAAGGAAGAAATTACAACTCTTTCTTTCTCATCAGAACTCACCCATTGAGAATGGAAGAAAGGATTCTCTTTTCTTAAACTTCCCATTCTCTAAAAAATGTTCTGGATTGAAAACTTCTGGAGTGGCCCACTCTTTGGGATCCCTATGTAGGGCAGTCAAATTGGTCAGGACGATGGTTCCCTATAGAAAGCAACAACGTATCAGAGCTTAATATCTGGAACACACTCAAGGGGGAGTGGCTCTCAATCTCCCATGCTGGAAAATATTGATATTCTAAATGTTTTCACACTCACCAAGCCACTTCTTAACTTCCATTTGCATTATCCACATATTATTTCCTTTTAATACATGACACATTGCAATAATTGATTGCCATTTCCTCATCAAATATTTTATCAGCACATTTAACTACTTTTTATAGAAAACAACTGCTTACTAGGAAGAGGCTAGTATTTGTATGTCTACAAAATGAACTGCAAGCATCCAAGGAAAGATATTGAGTCTTGCTGCTCATAATAGTCAGGTCCATGGTTCCATAATATCTACTTCTCAGTTCTTTTCCTTACAGTGTGATAGAGACAACATGTAATCAGACCACAGTTACTGTAAAGTTTATTGATATATCAGAAGGCATGCATGTGTAGGCAGGTACATGTATGACTCCTGTTATGAGACTTTCCCTCATGATGATCTGTCACTGGGAAATTTGAGCTCTTCTTTCTCACTTCCTCCTTAGTATAGCCTTCTATACTATTCTCTTAGACAAAAGCAATCACCTATGAGGTTTGAACTGTACCTTATTCCTCATTTGTATCACACACAAAGAACTAGAATGTTTTCTCCTAGGAAGTCAACATGATTTATGAGTAGATATTCCATGTCCTATGTCTCCTCCAATCCCAAATCAAGGTTTTAATGAATTTACTTAATAAATTTACTTAATGAATTTTGGCTCGATTAAAAAAAGCTGTAATTCTGAGTATTACATTCTGCACACCTATTCTTATTTTATTTCCATTTTCATCCTATGAAATGAGTAAGAAGCTTAAGCTATGAATGTTTATGTAATATGCTCACTTAGTTGTAGAAGTCATTATATAAAAGCCATAGTTTCCAGGCTCGCATGCACATAGCCATTTTTATTTCCATATCCCCAGGATAGATGTTAGCACTGATACTAAAAGTCTGTGGGAGGAGTTTCAGTTGATACCTAGAGTTAAGTAAATGTATAGTAAAAATGCAAATAGAATCTGGGTAATCCAGAACTGAATTTCCAGCCATAAGCTTTTCAATCACAAATGCATGACTAACTAAAGCAGCTGCTCCTCTGATTCTAAAGAGAAGGCAGCTGTGCAGTGATGGCTGGATAAGCATGACTGGGTCTGAAGAAGAGAGTATCTCCCAGAAAAATATATAGCAATGTCTTAGATAATTAATCTAGATATTTGGAGAATGGTCATAGACAGCAAGGAATGAAGTTTCAGTTATATGTCATAGAATAGGAATGCTAGTTGCCAGAAGAAATGCGTAGTAATGTCATCAGCATTTAGTTTGTGAAGACAGAATTGAACAGGGATATATGGAGTAAAATGGAAATAAGTTCCTTTAATGCTGAATATAGCATGTACAGTGGGAGCAAGTGAAATTATGAATTCTTGGAATAAGATTGCTTTTGGATCCCATTTCTTATTGTTTAGTAGAAGAGAACTCATGAAAACTTAAGATTTTTTTTTTTTTTAGAATTCAGCTTTCCAATCTAGAAAATCAAAATTGATAGTTACTCTGAAAAATTAAGAAGATGTTTGAAAGAGATAAAAGTCTAAAACATGTTATGATTACTTGATAAATATTATTCCCTTCCTCACGTTCTTATAATTAATATTTCACATCAGATTTTTTGCGATATTTTAGGTTAAAATAAAAATTTGGAAATGTGCCCATGGCGACAATATTAGAAACACTCATCTTACTCTGGGGTTGGTCCATGAGCCTCAAATATGTTTTATGTATTAAATCCTGTCTTATGAGTATTTTAAAAAAATTCCTAAACTCACCATAGCAGGTCACTAGTCCCAAGACCTGCCCAAATAGACAGTGTCTGACATAGAATTTATGCTACCTAGGTGGTCACATTAGTACAGGATAATGATGAGAGGAAAAGAAATCTAGGTTTTGCTTTAATAACTTTGATCAAAGAACCTTCTGTCACAGCTTCCAATAATACGTGTGAAAAAATATTTAGATATATGAAGAGTTTTATCAGATATCTCTCTCCCCTATTAAAATTATTTCTATGACAAAAATATTTATCACCTCTAAAGATTAGGTTCAGAAGTTGATGTCCAACATGGACTGGGGTATTTGAAGCTGGGACTACATAGTTACCTTTGGCAGATAAAATCCTTCAAACTTGGTGTCAACTGCAACTTCCCTGGGAGCATTCAAGGGGACGATGTTGCCCATTCTCTGCACCTCGTGGATGACAGCATTGGTGTAGGGCATGGAGTCTCGGTCAGCCAGGCTCACCTGCCTCTTGTGGCCAATCACTCTGTCAATCTCTGCTTGTACTTTTTCTTAGATGAAATAAGGGTGTCTATTAAGTTTTATTTTAACTTCATGTTTCATCAAATTTTTTACTAAATCGTTGTTATGGTACGTAAATGAATTGTTAGGCATAATTTGGATAAAGCTAATATTCCATGAAATGGAAAATATATCTATCCTTGTCTGCTTAAATCTTCTAAAACTATGAGGAAGTAAAAAGATGGAATGGGACACTCTCCCTCAATCAATAGCAGTACAAAAACAATGTTCAAACCATAGCAATAGGTGCATCAGTGTCAGTGGCTAGGTACGGAGTACCTCTGCTAATTCCAGACACACAAGAGTATACATATATAGGATAATTTATAATTGTATATAAACAGCAGTTTGGTTCAATATGACTTAATAGATAGCTTTGGTTCAAACTTCAGAAGTCTGACCTAGAATAATTTATTTTAAAAATATTTAAATGCAGCACAATTTGGAAAATGTTTTCTGGGAATATATTACTCAGTCCATCACAGACACACATACACACACACACACACACACACACACACTCACAAACACACAAACACCTCAATACATAACAAAATTGAAACTGTTTATACAGTATAAATGACATATTCAATAAAGATGGTTTCTATAGATTAACTAAGAAAACATGCTCATGATAAGAGTCTGGGGAAGGATCTCATGTAGCTTGATAACACATAAATGGCAATGGACTATAAACCATGTCAGCTCCTAACTCTCTGGTTAGAAAACAGTTATAAATCTTTCCTTTTGAGAAGAAAATAGAGTGTGCTTAACATTCCTGGCACCACCAGTGCTTATCTTAAGGAGATAGTACCTGGGATGATTCTTCTAGATGGTGAGAACTTAAGATACTGCATTATTGTTTGAAAGGAGACAAGATGTTTTGAAATCAAGGCACGAATAAGGGCATTGCCAAGAGGGGACATGTAGCAAAACTACATAATGTGTGGGTCAGGCTAGAAGTCAGAGAGGTGATGTCATGTTCAAAGTCAGGAAGTTTGCACAGTATTCAGGGGGAAAATTTTGCCAGTGCGTAGCAAAGAAGAAAAAGAAGAGGGAGGAGGAGGGGGGAGGAATGGTCATGTTGTAAAAACATGTGAACCCTGGGCCAACACTGTCCTAACAAAATATCCAGAGGATATGTTTGTTCATAAGTTCACATTGCATCATAGCTATTCCAACTTTTCCCGTTCCACCATTGCCATCTTCTGGTTTTATCTGAGACATAGTTTCCAGAAGCATCATTTCACTTTGACCACAACAAACCACCTTGAATTTCTGGGTGTACGGCCATGTAAAGCAGAGCCCATCTCAGTGTTGTGGATGTTGTTTCTGTTCCAGTCAAAAAGAGGTCCAGAGTGCTGCAGATGAGGTTTTCTTCAGTGAAACTTGTAGTCTTATCTGGATACTAAAAGAGACAATATGTATTCATTTATCTAGTTTTTTTTGTCTCTACATAGAAGGTTTCCACCATGTGAGGTGAAATTAAAAGGAAACAACCATAGAAAAAAAGAGATATTCTCTATATGACTTTACAAGGAAACACAGACATCATAATTGAGTTCCCTTTCCAAGTGCTAATAAAGCATCCAGTACTCAAGAAAATAGAACCAATAGCACCACATTATCATAATTTCTGAGAAGACATTAGAGTATATAGAGAATGTGCCTTTGCTAGGCTTTGCTTTTGATAGCAACAGGATCATATGTTAGCTGCATGACTCAGGGAAAATCACTTTACATTTCCATTCTTCAAATACATGTTTCATAAAATGGTAATAAGATACATTCATTGAGAGGACATTTTAAACTTTATGAGCTTTGAGAACCACATAGCAAATAGTCAACATTCCATTTATTTTTGTAAATGCCTGAAATAACAAAGTTAATTAAAAACACACCCATCATTATACTAACTTTTATAGTTAAAAACATCTGTTTTCATCAATTATTTCTTGTCAAACCCCATTATTTTTACCCTCCTTTTAGAAACTTTAGTTTGTTAATGTAGATTCTCATGTTACAAGCCTATGTCTAAACACTATATAGCCAGCATCATCTCCTATAAGAAGACAATGTATTTGAGAATTACTGTGCAAGTAAGATAGAGTAAGAAACGAAGAAATTTTTCCATCTTCTGAGGTCTTCGATTTCTTTCTTCAAGGACTTGAAGTTCCTGTTGTACAGATCTTTCGCTTGTTTGGTTAGAGTTACGCCAAGATACTTTATGTTGTTTGTGGCTATTGTGAAGGGTGTTATTTCCCTAATTTCTTTCTCTGCCTGCTTGTCCTTTGAGGACAAGAAGGCCACTGACTTGCTTGAGTTAATTTAATAGCCTGCCACTTTGCTGAAGTAGTTTATCAGCTGTAGAAGTTCTCTGGTGGAGTTTTTTTGGTCGCTTAGGTAAACTATCATATCGTCTGCAAATAATGATAGTTTCACTTCTTCCTTTCCAATTTGTATCCCTTTGACTTCCTTATGTTGTCTAATTGCTCTCGCTAGAACTTCAAGTACTATATTGAAAAGATATGGAGAGAATGGGCAGCCTTGTCTAGTCCCTGATTTTAGTGGGAATGCTTCAAGTTTCTCTCCATTTATTTTGATGTTGGCTACTGGTTTGCTGTAGATTGCTTTTACTATGTTTAGGTATGGGCCTTGAATTCCTGCTCTTTCCAAGACTTTTAGCATGAAAGGATGCTGAATTTTGTCAAATGCTTTTTCAGCATCTAATGAGATGACCATGTGTTTTTTTTTCCTTCAGTTTGTTTATGTAGTAGATTACATTGATGGATTTCTGTATATTGAACCATCCCTGCATCCCTGAGATGAAGCCTACTTGATCATGGTGGATGATCGTTTTGATGTGCTCTTGGATTCGGTTAGCAAGAATTTTATTTAGTATTTTTGCATCTATATTCATAAGAGAAATTGGCCTGTAGTTCTCTTTCTTTGTTGGATCTTTTTGTGGTTTAGGTATTAGCGTAATTGTGGCTTCGAAGAATGTGTTGGGCAGTGTCCCTTCTGTCTCTATTTTGTGGAATAGTTTGAAAAGTATTGGTGTTAAGTCTTCTTTGAAGGTCTGGTAGAATTCTGCTCTAAAACCATCTGGTCCCGTACTTTTTTTGGTTGGGAGGTTTTCTATAACCCCTTCTATTTCTTTAGGGGTTATGGGACTATTTAGCTGATCTACTTGATGCTGATTTAATTTTGGTATTTGATATCTGTCTAGGATATTGTCCATTTCCTCCAGATTCTCCAGTTGTTTTGAGTATAGACCTTTGTAGTAGGATGGCCATCTTGCCAAAAGCAATATACAGATTCAATGCTATCCCCATCAAAATCCCAACTCAATTCTTCATAGATCTAGAAAGAGCAATTCTCAAATTCATCTGGAGCAACAAAAAACCCAGGATAGCTAAAACTATTCTCAACAATAAAAGGACTTCTGGGGGAATCAATATCCCTGACCTCAAGCAGTACTACAGAGCAATTGTGTTAAAAACTGCATGGTATTGGTATAGCAACAGGCAAGCAGATCAATGGAACAGGATTGAAGACCCAGAAATTAACCCACAGACTTATGGTCACTTGATCTTTGATAAAGGAGCCACAAACATCCGGTGGAATAAAGATAGCCTTTTCAACAAATGGTGCTGGTTCAACTGGAAGTCAACATGCAGAAGAATGCGAATTGACCCACTCTTATCTCTTTGCACTAAGATCAACTCCAAGTGGATCAAGGACCTCCACATAAAACCAGACACACTGAAACTATTAGAAAAGAAACTTGGGAAGACCCTGGAGGACTTGGGCACAGGGGGAAAGTTCCTGAACAGAACACCAATAGCTTATGCTCTAAGATCAAGAATCGACAAATGGGACCTCATAAAATTACAAAGTTTCTGCAAAGCAAAGGACACTGTCAGAAGGACAAAACGGCAACCAACAAAGTGGGAAAAGATCTTCACCAACTCCACATCCGACAGAGGGCTAATATCCAATATATACAAAGAACTCAAGAAGTTAGACCGCAAAGAAACAAATAACCCTATCAAAAAATGGGGCACAGAGCTAAACAAAGAATTTTCACCAGAAGAAATTCGGATGGCCGAGAAACGCCTTAAGAGTAGTTCAACATCATTAGTCATCAGGGAAATGCAAATCAAAACAACCCTGAGATTCCACCTCACACCAGTCAGAATGGCTAAGATTAAAAACTCAAGAGACAACAAGTGCTGGCGAGGATGTGGAGAAAGAGGAACACTCCTCCACTGTTGGTGGGATTGCAAAATGGTAAAACCACTCTGGAAATCAGTTTGGCGGTTCCTCAGAAAATTGGGCATGTCACTTCCAGAGGACCCTGCCATACCACTCCTGGGCATATACCCAGAGGATTCCCCTGCATGCAATAAGGACACATGCTCCACTATGTTTATAGCAGCCTTGTTTATAATAGCCAGAAATTGGAAGGAGCCCAAATATCCCTCAAAGGAGGAATGGATACAGAAAATGTGGTATATTTATACAATGGAATACTACTCAGCAATTAAAAATAATGAATTCATGCAATTTGTAGGTAAATGGTTAGACCTGGAAAATATCATCCTGAGTGAATTAACCCAATCACAAAAGAATGCACATGAAATGCAATCACTGATAAGTGGATATTAATGAGCCCAGAAGCCCTAAATACTCAAGACACAAATAGCAAGTCAAATGATTCCCAAGAAGAAGAAAGGAGAGGACCCTGGGCCTGTAAAGATTGCATCCAGTTTAGTAAAGAAACCGAGGGGGGAGGGGGAATGATTGGGGAACAGTTGGGAGGGAGAGGAACTATGGGAACTATGGTGGGTGGGAACTGGGAAAGGGGAAAGCCTTTGGAATGTAAACATAGAATATAGAAAATAAAAAAAAATTTAAAAAAAAAAGAAAAGAAACGAAGAAATTCCCTCTTTCCACTGCAAGAAGAGATGTTTAAATTCCTTGAGCCATAGATGACAATGTTGATTCAATGCTCTACTTTAGCCAGCAGCTTACTTAACTCAAAGCAATATCCAGTTTGACTATATACTGGTTTCTGTATAGAAGAATGGATGTTGTCAGAAGGACAAAACGACAACCAACAAAGTGGGAAAAGATCTTCACCAACCCCACATCCGACAGAAGGCTAATATCCAATATATACAAAGAACTCAAGAAGTTAGACCCCAAAGAACCAAATAACCCTATTAAAAAATGGGGTACAGAGCTAAACAAAGAATTTTCACCAGAAGAAATTCGGATGGCCGAGAAACGCCTTAAGAGTAGTTCAACATCATTAGTCATCAGAGAAATGCAAATCAAAACAACCCTAAGATTCCACCTCACACCAGTCAGAATGGCTAAGATTAAAAACTCAAGAGACAACAAGTGCTGGCGAGGATGTGGAGAAAGAGGAACACTCCTCCACTGTTGGTGGGATTGCAAAATGGTGAAACCGCTCTGCAAATCAGTATGGCAGTTCCTCAGAAAATTGGGCATGTCCCTTCCAGAGGACCCTGTCATACCACTCCTGGCCATATACCCAGAGGATTCCCCTGCATACAATAAAGACACATGCTCCACTATGTTTATAGCAGCCTTGCTTATAATAGCCAGAAATTGGAAGGAGCCCAATTATCCCTCAAATGAGGAATTGATACAGAAAATGTGTTATATTTATACAATGGAATACTACTCAGCAATTAAAAATAATGAATTCATGCAATTTGTAGGTAAATGGTTAGACCTGGAAAATATCATCCTGAGTAAGCTAACCCAGTCACAAAAGAATACACATGAAATGCAATCACTGATAAGTGGATATTAATGTGCCCAGAAGCCCTAAATACTCAAGGCACAATTAGCAAGTCAAATGATTCCCAAGAAGAAAGGAGTGGACCCTGGGCCTGTAAAGATTGGATCCAGTTTTGTAAAGAAACCGTGGGGGGAGGGGGAATGATTGGGGAATAGTTGGGGGGGAGAGGAATTATGGGACATAGGGAGGGGGGAACTGGGAAAGGGGAAAGCCTTTGGAATGTAAACATAGAATATAGAAAATAAAAATTAAAAAAAAGAAAAAAAAGAATGGATGGTGGTAATAAGGGAAATGGAAGAATGCAATAATCTCATCTAAACCTTAAAGGTAAATCCTAGCATACAGCTCAATGTTTCATTTGTTACACTGTAGAGACTAAGGTATTCAGGATAACTAGTTTTGAGTATGAATTAAAATAAAATAAAATTCTCAAAGTTAATTGCTACTTTTGGTTTTTGTACAGTTGTTCAGATGTGGACAAGACAGGGGATGCAGAATGTAAAGGTAATATTTTGGCATTTTTCAAGGATGTAAGTCAAATATTCTACAACCCTTACCTTTCTTTTTTGAGTTGATGACACCCCATGTGTATAAAATATTGACCTTATATTTTTTCATCTCATAGATGAAACAAGACTAAATAAACAGAATTAAAACGCCTGCATCCTAATCAGTCGAACATGTCCAAATTAGCTAATTCAGGAAAAGAGATATTTGTATATGATGAGTCCGAGCATGGAGGTTGAAGAAACATCTACAAGTTTAGATTTACTTGACAGGAGTTCTTGTATACAGAAATGTATAGGAAATATGTATTTGTACATTGTGTAAAGTTTACTCCTGTGTTATTCAAATGCTGATTTCTCTACCCTGATATCTTGTTTCAAAATGACATTTGTAATGATTATCTAAGAATCTTCTGTGACAAATTTGTATAAACAGTTCTGACCATTTATGCCCTCTGCCTTGCAAGTAAGTGTTGATCACCCAATGGCTAGGTGGAATAGAGAATAGGTTGGGATGTCTGTCAACCAGAGAAAGGAAAAAGGGGAGAGAAGGAGACTCAGATCAGTGAGGAGGATAGAGGATTTGGACACATAAGGAAGAACAGAAACAGACCCTGGAAACACACCTGAAGCACAAAGAGCCAGATTAATAATAATAATAATAATAATAATAATAAGCAAATATCATGGGATTGTTTTGGGAGGTAGTCAGATTGGCATAGAAAATAAAGATAGATCATTTAAGTCCTCAGGTATTTAGGTGCAGTGTTAAATCTTGGTTTCTTATACACTTAATGGGGAAACAGCATAAAGTAAAGAAATACAGCTACCAGATAAATTTACTGTTACATTTATGTTGAAGAAAATTCATGTATGCAGATAAGCATTGGAAATGCCAGGAATGCTAAACATGCATATTTGGTGCTTCAAAGGTTGGGGGTGCCTACATGTCTTCCCCCCAGAGAATGCTGTGAGTGCATGAAGTTTACAGCTTGATGATCCTTTGCAATCTGTAAGGCTAGATATGCCAAGAAGTTCCCAGAATTTATTATTTTTAATCCCATACCCTTTCACCCTAAATCCTGAGCATTGCTTTTCACTCCATTAAGCCCATCCCGATGAGAGTTGTCACTTATAATTTGGAACAGCCTAAATGACTTCTATATTACCTCAGACCAGGCCAATCCCTTTTCCAGCAGCCAATGACACCTCAGTCATTCTCTCTGGGCCCTAAATTTTTAAGACTGTATTTGAGTCAACAACACCTATCATCATGAGTAAAAGAAGCTAGATATACTACTTCTATGTACTATAGACTATTGCACAGAGATACTATTGACTATTATACAGATATACTATGGACTATTGTAAATGTAAACATGTCTTAACCTTGGTTATACTCACTAGAGGTTCTGAAAAAAATTCCACAAAAGTGTGCTGTCCTAAAATATGGCTAAAATAAATGACTGGGCATTATTTTCTAAAAGTTTGAATCAGTCATGGATAACTAAGTTAACTTGAACCAACATTGATTCTTACCTTACTTAGATTGGTTTCCTTCAGGTTATAAAGTCTGTATGAAACCAAATAGCTGTTGACCAACATGGGATACATGAACCATAAGTGAACCATTATATTACTGAACTATTTCTTAAGATCTAAAGGCACAAAATATACAGAACAACAACTCTGTAAGTTTGTGCAAGCCACTACAACATTTAATCCCTGCTTTCCTAAACATGTCATATACTCATACGTGGAAACATATGGGAGGCAATGGAAAAGCAATCCCCAAAAGATAAAATCCCTGTCAATTAGTTTGTAATCTGAATTGCAGTAATGCACAAGTTAGATAAACCCAGGATGATCACAAAGAGGAAGATCTTCCAGACATATCTCAGTAGAGGGCTAGTGTTCCCATATTCAAGGAGACTGATTTAGATATTCTACTCTCCCCATCAATGTACAACATATATTCCATCTCATCATTCCAGTTTAGAAATTGAGTCTATGCTACCACACTTCAAGAGACTGCTTTTGGAAGATGAGGAAAATAATGAACAGAACAATGATTGTACTAAACCTTATGACCTTATATATTTAGATGTGTTCTAGAAGCTGGAGGAGACCTCAAAATCAACTTCCCAGAGCATCTTTTAAAGAGGATAATATGTACACACAGTGTTGATGCATTACAAATACAGGAAGTGTTATCAAGCACTTTTGTTATTAAATGGCCAGTTCTTCTGTAAGAAGATAATACAGGCAGCATCTTCCTTACCTTATGCATTTCTGTTAAGAAAGCATCAATGAAGTCTCTTGGCTCATCTGGGTTCCAATCTTTCTGGTGTTTCTTGATGATATGAGAAATAAACAATTTCAGTTCTTCCCAATTTCTGAAAATTTTGTTATGTGGGCCAGGAAGATATTTCATTATACGTGGAAAGGCATCATAGAGCTGGTTAGAGAAATAAGAAAACCATAGAGATACTATGGCATCAGTTTCCATGTTTTAAGTTAGTCTTGTCTTTCCCTAATTTTTTCTCAATATTTTTAGGGAAATAATGTGGTTATTGAAGGGACTTTTATTACTATTAGGTGGAAAATTAATAGTATAATGTAACATGGTATGGATGTTAATTCTAATGCTTTATAGCTATAATAGCATAATAATTCTCTGATGGCAGTAGCAGTGGCAGTGGCAGTGGCAGTGGCAGTGGCAGTAATGCAAGTACTAGTAATTCTTGAACTTTATCTTATTAACTTAATCTCCAGTGAGAATACTGGAGGATAATGGTGACTGAGAAACTCCAGTCATGCAATGATAGTTGAAGATGTTTTGTTTCATTTTTCTAGGATTGCTGTAAACATTTACAGAGATGAAAAATGTTCAGGTGTTCATAAAATGCCAGTTTCTCTTGAGTATTCAAAAAGAAAAAAGAAAAAGAAAATGTTTACTATTCTCACCTTCTAGTCTCTCTTCCTTTCCTAGAATTTCTTTCTTTGAGACTCACATTCACAAAATCAGCTGAGTCATACACTAAACTCTCTTAAGTTCTCAGACTCTGAATAAACTGGATGAAAGCAAATAGAATTACTGCACTAGGAGCTATGGAGAGTAAGAGGGACAACAGAGGATAACTTTGACAACAACAACAACAACAACAACAACAACAATAATAATAATAAATGTTTACTGTTCTGGGATTAATATAGAGCAATTGGTCACTTTTGTGTTGTGAGTTGTATAAAGCTGTAAGAAGAGATTTTTGAAGATTTAATGTGATAACAAAATGATATTTCTGTGCATTATGAAAATGTCTAATCAGAGAAAATGGCATGATCTGAAATGCAACCAATAAAGGCAAAAAAAAAATCCTGTGAGAAATCAATATTACTATTTTAGCAGATCTTCATAAAAGCAAAATAAATAATTATCTGAAATCAGACTGGATAAAAAGCTGATATGGAGATTTTAGTGTTTTAAACAGATACATTTCAAATATAAAGTTGCTGCCCATGTAGCACAGTAAAAAATAAAATCAACGCATGTGTTAACTCTAGTCAGAGAAAAGGGCATCTTCTGTTTGCAGTAGATGGTGATTAACACAGACACCAACTGGCTAAGATGTAAAGAATAATAAGATAATAAGAATGCTCAGGCCTAAAAAAAAGATTCCCATATCACAACTTCTCTGGAGGATCAGGGTTCATTGAGGCAGAGGAAGAGGAAAACATACAAGAGGCAGAGAAATCAGATGATTTCAAGGAAGCACTGTCCCTCAGACTCAAGAAGACAACTACATGTAGGAACTCACAGTGGTTGTGATAGAATGCCTAAGTGCTGTGTAGATGAAAGTCGGACCAAATACAATCATGGAGAATGGAGATATGTAGCAAAAACTACTATCACCATATCAGAAGACCTGCTAGCAATTGATAAACAAACAAGAATGGACAATTTCCTACACAGACACCAAATACCAAAATTAAACCAGGATCAATTAGATCAGCTAAACAGTTCCATAACCCCTAGTGAAATAGAAGGGGTTATAGAAAGTCTCCCAACCAAAAAAAGTATGGGACCAGGTGGTTTTAGTGCAGAATTCTATCAGAACTTCAAAGAAGACCTAACACAAATACTCTTCAAACTATTCCACAAAATAGAAACAGAAGGAACACTGTCCTCGTTCTACGAAGTCACAGTAACACTGATACCAAAAGCACACAAAGATCCTACAAAGAAAGAGAACTACAGGCCAATTTCCCTTATGAATATTGATGCAAAAATACTAAATAAAATTCTTGCCAACTGAATCCAAGAGCACATCAAAACGATCATTCACCATGATCAAGTTGGCTACATCCCAGGGATGCAGGGATGGTTCAATATATGTAAAGCCATCAATATAATCCACTATATAAACAAACTAAAAGAAAAAATCACATGATCATCTCATTAGATGCTGAAAAAGCATTTGACAAAATTCAGCATCCTTTCATGCTAAAAGTCCTAAAAAGAGCAGGAATTCAAGGCCCATACCTAAATATAGTAAAAGCAATATACAGCAGACCAGTAGCCAACATCAAAATAAATGGAGAGAAACTTGAAGCAATCCCACTAAAATCAGGGACTAGACAAGGCTGCCCTCTCTCTCCCCATATCTTTTCAATATAGTACTTGAAGTTCTAGCAAGAGCAATTAGACAACATAAGGAAGTCAAAGGGATACAAATTGGAAAGGAAGAAGTCAAAATATCACTTTTTTGCAGATAATATGATAGTATATATAAGTGACCCAAAAAACTCCACCAGAGAACTCCTACAGCTGATAACAACTTCAGAAAAGTGACTGGTTATAAAATCAATTTAAGCAAATCATTAGCCTTCTTGTATTCAAAGGACAAGCAGGCTGAGAAAGAAATTAGGGAAATAACACTCTTCACAATAGCCACAAACAATATAAAGTATCTTAGTGTGACTTTAACAAAATAAGTAAAAGAACTGTATGACAGGAACTTCAAGTCCTTGAAGAAAGAAATCGAGGAAGACCTCAAGAGATGGAAAAATATTCCAAGCTCTTGGATTGGCAGGATCAATATAGTAAAAATGGCCATCTTGCCAAAAGCAACCTACAGATTCAATGCAATCCCCATCAAAATCCCAAATCAATTCTTCATAGATCTAGAAAGAGAAATTCTCAAATTCATCTGGAATAACAAAAAACCCAGGATAGCTGAAACTATTCCCAACAATAGAAGGACTTCTGGGGGAATCGATATCCCTGACCTCAAACAGTACTCAGAGCAATTGTGCAAAAAAAACTGCATGGTATTGGAAAAGCGACAGACAAGTAGATCAATGGAATAGAATTGAAGACCCAAAAAATGATCCCAAAGTATTATGGTCACTTGATCTTTGATAAAGGAGCCACAAACATCCAATGGAAAAAAGATGGCCTTTTCAACAAATGTTGCTGGTTCAACTGGAGGTCAACATGCAGAAGAATGCGAATTGACCCACTCTTATCTCCTTGTACTAAGATCAAATCCAAGTGGACCAAGGACCTTCACATAAAACCAGACACACTGAATCTAATAGAAAAGAAACTGGGGAAGACCCTGGAGGACATGGGCACAAGGGGAAAGTTCCTGAACAGAACACCAATAGCTTATGTTCTAAGATCAAGAATTGACAAATGGGACCTCAAAGGACACTGGCAGAAGGACAAAACAGCAACCAATAAATTGGGAAAAGATCTTCACCAACCCCACATCTGACAGAGGGCTAATATCCAATGTATACAAAGAGCTCAAGAAATTAGACCCCAAAGAACCAAATAACCCTATTAAAAAATGGGGTACAGAGCTAAACAAAGAATTTTCACCAGAAGAAATTCGGATGGCTGAGAAGCACCTTAAGAGATGTTCAACATCATTAGTCATCAGGGAAATGCGAATCAAAACAACCCTGAGATTCCACCTCACACCAGTCAGCTGACATTATTTAACATAAGTTAAAATTTTAAATTTATATTGGATATATTCTATATTTACAATTCATTTCCAAGTTTCTGGTTCCCCACCCCCCAAAGGTCCTGTACTGGCTAGTTTGGTGTGTCAACTTGACACAGGCTGGAGTTATCATAGGAAAAGGAGCTTCACTTGGGGAAGTGCCTCTATGAGATCCAGCTGTGGGGCATTTTCTCAATTAGTGATCAAGTGAAGGAGGGCCCCTTGTGGTGGTGCCATCTCTGGGCTGGTATTCTTGGGTTCTATAAGAGAGCAGGCTGAATAAGCCAGGGAAAGCAAGCCAGTAAGTAACATCCCTCCATGGTCTCTGCATCAGCTCCTGCTTCTTGACCTGCTTGAGTTCCAGTCCTGACTTCCTTTGGTAATGAACAGCTGTGTGGAAGTGTAAGCTGAATAAACCCTTTCCTCCCCAACTTGTTTCTTGGTCATGATGTTTGTGCAGGAATAGAAACCCTGACTAAGACAGGTCCCACATGCCCTTTTCCCTGCCCCTGCTCCCTCATCCAACACTTCCCACTTCCCTGTTCTTGTATTCCCCTACACTGATGCTTTGATTATTTCCAGCACCAGTGTCCACTGCTTTCTTCTTGTCAGACATCATTTGGTATGTGAATTGTGTCTTTGGTGTTTCAAGATTCTAGGCTAATATCCACTTATCAGTGACTGCATACTTTGGGTATTCTTTTGAGACTGGGTTACCTCACTTAGTATGATGTTCTCCAGCTCCATCCATTTCTCTAAGAATTTCATGAATTCATTGTTTCTAATGGCTGAATAGTACTCCATTGTGTATATATACCACATTTTTTGTATCCATTCCTCCATTGAGGGACATCTGAGTTCTTTCCAGCTTCTGGCTATTATATATAAGGCTGCTATGAACATAGTTGAGCATGTATCCTTATTGCATGCTGGGGAATCTTCTGGGTATATGCCCAGGAGTGGTATGGCTGGGTCCTCCAGAAGTATCATATCCAGTTTTCTGAGGAACTGCCAGACTGATTTCCAGAGTGGTTGTACCAGCTTGCAGTCCCACCAGCAGTGGAGGAGTGTTCCTCTTTCTCCACATCCTCGCCAACACCTGATGTCTTCTGAGTTTTTAATCTTAGCCATTCTGACTAGTGTGAGGTGAAATCTCAGGGTTCTTTTGATTTGCATTTCTCTAATGACTAATGATGTTGAACATTTTTTAAGGTGTTTCTCAGCCATCTGAATTTCATCAGGTGAAAAGTTTTTGTTTAGCTTTGTACCCCATATTTGGATAGGGTTATTTGGTTTTCTGGGGTCTAACTTCTTGGGTTCTTTGTATACATTGGATAGTAGCACTCTGTCAGATGTAGGGTTGGTGAGGATCTTTTCTCAATTTGTTGGTTGCCAATTTGTCCTTTTGACAGTGTCTTTTGCATTACAGAAACTTTGTAATTTTATGACGTCCCATTTGTCTATTCTTGCTCTTAGAGCATAAGCTATTGGTGTGCTGCTCAGGAATTTTCCCCCTGAGCCAATGTCCTCAAGGTTCTTCCCCAGTTTCTTTTCTATTAGTTTTAGTGTGTCTGGTTTCATGTGGAGGTCCTTGTTCCACTTGGAGTTGAGCTTAGTACAAGGAGATAAGAGTGGATCAATTCTCATTCTTCTGCATGTTGACCTCCAGTTGAACCAGCACCATTTGTTGAAAAGGCTATCTTTTTTCCACTGGATGTTTTTGGCTCCTTTGTCAAAGATCAATTGGCCATAGATGTGTGGGTTCAATTCTGGGACTTTGATCCTATTCCATTGATCGGCCTCCCTGTCACTGTACCAATACCATGCAGTTTTTACACTATGGCTCTGTAGTATTGCTTGAGGTCCAGGATATTGATTCCCCCAGAAGTTCTTTTACTGTGGATGATAGTGTTAGCCATCCTGGGTTTTTTGTTATTCCAGATGAATTTGAGAATTGCTCTTTCTAGCTCTGTGAAGAACTGAGTTGGGATTTTGATGGGGATTGCGTTGAATCTGTATATTGCTTTTGGCAAGATTGCCATTTTAACTATATTAATCCTGCCAACCCAAGAGCATGGAAGATTTTTCCATTTTCTGATGTCTTCTTCAATTTCCCTCTTCAGAGACCTGAAGTTTTTGTCATATACATCTTTCACTTGTTTGGTTAGAGTCACACCAAGATACTTTATATTGTTTGTGGCTATTGTGAAGGGTGTTATTTCCCTAATTTCTTTCTCAGCCTGCTTGTCGTTTGAGTACAAGAAGGCTACTGATTTGCTTGAGTTGATTTTATAACCAGCCACTTCGCTGAAGTTGTTTATCAGCTGTAGAAGTTCTCTGGTGGAGTTTTTTGGATCACTTACATATACTATCATATCATCTGCAAAAAGTGATATTTTGACTTCTTCCTTTCCAATTTGTATCCCTTTGACTTCCTTATGTTGTCTAATTGCTCTTGCTAGAATTTCAAGTACTATATTGAAAAGATATGGGGAGAGAGAGGGCAGCCTTGTCTAGTCCCTGATTTTAGTGGGATTGCTTCAAGTTTCTCTCCATTTATTTTGATGTTGGCTACTGGTCTGCTGTATATTGCTTTTACTATATTTAGGTATGGGCCTTGAATTCCTGCTCTTTTTAGGACTTTTAGCATGAAAGGATGCTGAATTTTGTCAAATGCTTTTTCAGCATCTAATGAGATGATCATGTGGTTTTTTTCTTTTAGTTTGTTTATGTAGTGGATTACATTGATGGATTTTCGTAAATTGAACCATCCCTGCATCCCTGGGATGAAGCCAACTTGATCATGGAGAATGATCGTTTTGATGTGCTCTTGGATTCAGTTGGCAAGAATTTTATTTAGTATTTTTGCATCAATATTCATAAGGGAAATTGGCCTGTAGTTCTCTTTCTTTGTAGGATCTTTGTGTGCTTTTGGTATCAGTGTTACTGTGGCTTCGTAGAACGAGGGCAGTGTTCCTTCTGTTTCTATTTTGTGGAATAGTTTGAAGAGTATTTGTGTTAGGTCTTCTTTGAAGTTCTGATAGAATTCTGCATTAAAACCACCTTTTTTTGTGTCCCGTACTTTTTTTGGTTGGGAGACTTTCTATAACCCCTTCTATTCCACTAGGGGTTATGGGACTGTTTAGCTGATCTAATTGATCCTAGTTTAATTTTGGTATTTGGTATCTGTCTAGGAAATTGTCCATTTCTTCCAGATGCTCCAGTTGTGTTGAACATAGGCTTTTGTTGTAGGATCTGATGATTGTTTGAATTTCCTCAGTTTCTGTTGTTATATCCCCCTTTTTATTTCTAGTTTTGTTAATTTGGATACTGTCTCTGTGCCCTTTGGTTAGTCTAGTTAAGGGTTTATCTATCTTGTTGATTTCCTCAAAGAACCAGTTCTTGGTTTTGTTGATTCTTTGTGTGGGTCTCTTTGTTTCTACTTGATTAAATTCAGCCCTTAGTTTGATGATTTCCTGTCTTCTACTCCGCCTGGGTGAGTTACCTTGTTTTTGTTCCAGGGCCTTCAGTTGTGCTGTTGGCTAAGATTAAAAGCTCAAGGGACAACAGGTGCTGGTGAGGATGTGGAGAAAAAGCAACACTCCTACACTTTTGGTGGGATTGCAAGATGGTTCAACCTCTCTAGAAATCTGTCTTGCGGTTCCTCAGAAAATTGGGCATGACACTTCCAGAGGACCCTGTCATACCACTGCTGGGCATATACCCTGCGGATTCTGCTGCATAAAAAAAAAGCCACGTGCTCCACTATGTTCATAGCAGCCTTATTTATAATAGCCAGAAGTTGGAAGGAGCCCAGATGTCCCTCAAAGGAGGAATGGATACAGAAAATGTGGTATATTTTTACAATAAAATACTAATCAGCAATTAAAAATAATGAATTCATGCAATTTGTAGGCAAATGGTTAGATCTGGAAAATATCATCCTAAGTGATTTAACCCAATCACAAAAGAATACACATAAAATGCAATCACTGATAAGTGGCTATTAATGACCCCAAAAGCTCTGAATACTCAAGGCAAAATTAGCAAATCAAAAGATTTCCTTTCCAATTTGTATCCCTTTGACTTCCTTATGTTGTCTAATTGCTCTTGCTAGAACTTCAAGTACTATATTGAAAAGATATGGAGAGAGAGGGCAGCCTTGTCTAGTCCCTGATTTTAGTGGGAATGCTTCAAGTTTCTCTCCATTTATTTTGATGTTGGCTACTGGTTTGCTGTAGATTGCTTTTACTATGTTTAGGTATGGGCCTTGAATTCCTGTGAAACTATCATTATTTGCAGACGATATGATAGTTTACCTAAGCGACCCAAAAAACTCCACCAGAGAACTTCTACAGCTGATAAACAACTTCAGCAAAGTGGCAGGTTATAAAATTAACTCAAGCAAGTCAGTGGCCTTCTTGTACTCAAAGGACAAGCAGGCAGAGAAAGAAATTAGGGAAATAACATCCTTCACAATAGCCACAAACAACATAAAATATCTTGGCGTAACTCTAACCAAACAAGCGAAAGATCTGTACAACAGGAACTTCAAGTCCTTGAAGAAAGAAATCGAAGAAGACCTCAGAAGATGGAAAAATATTTCTTGCTCCTGGATTGGCAGGATCAATATAGTAAAAATGGCCATCTTGCCAAAAGCAATATACAGATTCAATGCGATCCCCATCAAAATCCCAACTCAATTCTTCATAGATCTAGAAAGAGCAATTCTCAAATTCATCTGGAGCAACAAAAAACCCAGGATAGCTAAAACTATTCTCAACAATAAAAGGACTTCTGGGGGAATCAATATCCCTGACCTCAAGCAGTACTACAGAGCAATTGTGTTAAAAACTGCATGGTATTGGTATAGCAACAGGCAAGCAGATCAATGGAACAGGATTGAAGACCCAGAAATTAACCCACAGACTTATGGTCACTTGATCTTTGATAAAGGAGCCACAACCATCCGGTGGAATAAAGATAGCCTTTTTAACAAATGGTGCTGGTTCAACTGGAAGTCAACATGCAGAAGAATGCGAATTGATCCAATCTTATCTCTTTGCACTAAGATCAACTCCAAGTGGATCAAGGACCTCCACATAAAACCAGACACACTGAAACTATTAGAAAAGAAACTTGGGAAGACCCTGGAGGACTTGGGCACAGGGGAAAAGTTCCTGAACAGAACACCAATAGCTTATGCTCTAAGATCAAGAATCGACAAATGGGACCTCATAAAATTACAAAGTTTCTGCAAAGCAAAAGACACTGTCAGAAGGACAAAAGGGCAACCAACAAAGTGGGAAAAGATCTTCACCAACTCCACATCCGACAGAGGGCTAATATCCAATATATACAAAGAACTCAAGAAGTTAGACCGCAAAGAAACAAATAACCACTCCACCAGAGAACTTCTACAGCTGATAAACAACTTCAGCAACGTGGCTGGTTATAAAATTAACTCAAGCAAATCAGTAGCCTTCTTGTACTCAAAGGACAAGCAGGCTGAGAAAGAAGTTAGGGAAATAACACCCTTCACAATAGCCACAAACAACATAAAGTACCTTGGCGTAACTCTAACCAAACAAGTGAAAGATCTGTATGACAGGAACTTCAAGTCCCTGAAGAAAGAAATCGAAGAAGACCTCAGGAGATGGAAAAATATTTCTTGCTCCTGGATTGGCAGGATCAATATAGTAAAAATGGCCATCTTGCCAAAAGCAATCTATAGATTCAATGCAATCCCCATCAAAATCCCAAATCAATTCTTCATAGATCTAGAAAGAGCAATTCTCAAATTCATCTGGAGCAACAAAAAACCCAGGATAGCTAAAACTATTCTCAACAATAAAAGGACTTCTGGGGGAATCAATATCCCTGACCTCAAGCAGTACTACAGAGCAATTGTGTTAAAAACTGCATGGTATTGGTACAGCAACAGGCAGGTAGATCAATGGAATAGGATTGAAGACCCAGAAATTAACCCACAGACTTATGGTCACTTGATCTTTGATAAAGGAGCCACAACCATCCGGTGGAAAAAAGATAGCCTTTTCAACAAATGGTGCTGGTTCAACTGGAGGTCAACATGCAGAAGAATGCGAATTGACCCACTCTTATCTCCTTGTACTAAGATCAACTCCAAGTGGATCAAGGACCTCCACATAAAACCAGACACACTGAAACTATTAGAAAAGAAACTTGGGAAGACCCTGGAGGACTTGGGCACAGGGGAAAAGTTCCTGAACAGAACACCAATAGCTTATGCTCTAAGATCAAGAATCGATAAATGGGACCTCATAAAATTACAAAGTTTCTGCAAAGCAAAGGACACTGTCAGAAGGACAAAACGGCAACCAACAAAGTGGGAAAAGATCTTCACCAACCCCACATCCGACAGAGGGCTAATATCCAATATATACAAAGAACTCAAGAAGTTAGACCGCAAAGAACCAAATAACCCTATCAAAAAATGGGGCACAGAGCTAAACAAAGAATTCTCACCAGAAGAAATTCGGATGGCCGAGAAACACCTTAAAAGATGTTCAACATCATTAGTCATCAGGGAAATGCAAATCAAAACAACCCTGAGATTCCACATCACACCAGTCAGAATGGCTAAGATTAAAAACTCAAGAGACAACAAGTGCTGGCGAGGATGTGGAGAAAGAGGAACACTCCTCCACTGTTGGTGGGATTGCAAAATGGTAAAACCGCTCTGGAAATCAGTTTGGCGGTTCCTCAGAAAATTGGGCATGTTACTTCCAGAGGACCCTGGCATACCACTCCTGGGCATATACCCAGAGGATTCCCCTGCATGCAATAAGGACACATGCTCCACTATGTTTATAGCAGCCTTGTTTATAATAGCCAGAAATTGGAAGCAGCCCAAATATCCCTCAAAGGAGGAATGGATACAGAAAATGTGGTATATTTATACAATGGAATACTACACAGCAATTAAAAATAATGAATTCATGCAATTTGTAGGTAAATGGTTAGACCTGGAAAATATCATCCTGAGTGAATTAACCCAATCACAAAAGAATGCACCTGAAATGCAATCACTGATAAGTGGATATTAATGAGCCCAGAAGCCCTAAATACTCAAGACACAAATAGCAAGTCAAATGATTCCCAAGAAGAAGAAAGGAGAGGACCCTGGGCCTGTAAAGATTGCTTCCAGTTTAGTAAAGAAACCGAGGGGGGAGGGGGAATTATTGGGGAACAGATGGGGGGGAGAGGAACTATGGGAACTATGGTGGGTGGGAACTGGGAAAGGGGAAAGCCTTTGGAATGTAAACATAGAATATAGAAAATAAAATTAAAAAAAAATATGATAATCAAACATAAAAAAAAAAAAGAAAAAAAAAAAAAAAGAAACAAATAACCCTATCAAAAAATGGAGCACAGAGCTAAACAAAGAATTTTCACCAGAAGAAATTCGGATGGCCGAGAAACACCTTAAAAGATGTTCAACATCATTAGTCATCAGGGAAATGCAAATCAGAACAACCCTGAGATTCCACCTCACACCAGTCAGAATGGCTAAGATTAAAAACTCAAGAGACAACAAGTGCTGGCGAGGATGTGGAGAAAGAGGAACACTCCTCCACTGTTGGTGGGATTGCAAAATGGTAAAACCGCTCTGGAAATCAGTTTGGCGGTTCCTCAGGAAATTGGGCATGTCACTTCCAGAGGACCCTGGCATACCACTCCTGGGCATATACCCAGAGGATTCCCCTGTATGCAATAAGGACACATGCTCCACTATGTTTATAGCAGCCTTGTTTATAATAGCCAGAAATTGGAAGGAGCCCAAATATCCCTCAAAGGAGGAATGGATACAGAAAATGTGGTATATTTATACAATGGAATACTACTCAGCAATTAAAAATAATGAATTCATGCAATTTGTAGGTAAATGGTTAGACCTGGAAAATATCATCCTGAGTGAATTAACCCAATCTCAAAAGAATGCACATGAAATGCAATCACTGATAAGTGGATATTAATGAGCCCAGAAGCCCTAAATACTCAAGACACAAATAGCAAGTCAAATGATTCCCAAGAAGAAGAAAGGAGAGGACCCTGGGCCTGTAAAGATTGCATCCAGTTTAGTAAAGAAACCGAGGGGGGAGGGGGAATTATTGGGGAACAGATGGGGTAGAGGAACTATGGGAACTATGTTGGGTGGGAACTGGGAAAGGGGAAAGCCTTTGGAATGTAAACATAGAATATAGAAAATAAAATAAAAAATAAATAAAAAAAAAACAAACAAAAAAAAGATTTCCAAGAAGAAGGAAGGAAAGGACCCTGGTCCTGAAAAGAGTGGATACAGTTTTGTCGGAGAGTATCAGAACAGTGAAATGGGGAGGGGGGCTTGGGGAATGGTTGGAGGGAAGAGGACTTATGGGACATATGGTGAGGGGGAACTGGGTAAGGGGAAAGCCTTTGGAATGTAAACAAAGAATATAGAATATACAAAAAATAAAGAAAAAAACGAAAACAAAAAAAGAAAGAAAAAAGAAAGAAAGAAAGCCAAAAGGCATTTCCTTAGTTACTAAATCTAACTTAAGTTATGGCTTTGCTCAATTAAATCACATTTCCTGAAAAAAAATAATGTCAGCTGTAATAGTTTTAAGAATAAAAGGCACACCATTTGTATTTGCTTTGTATTTCACTTAAATATTAATATGAATAAAATGAGTTCATCCTTGGACATATGTATTTCAATTAATGAATATCTTTTTAAAAGGTTAACTGGTTTAATTATATCATATCTAATTAACCTTTGAGTGTTTCTTAGCAAGTAGAGTGTGGTGTGCATGCTGAACAAAGTATCAAGGATGATTTGTAGGCATAAAGGTGATAGGAAGGAATTCAAATTTAAAACAAACATTTTACAAAATAGAAAAAAGAGCCTGCAGCCTCCGCCATCTTCCCAGGTGTTCAGATCAAGCCTGCTGAACCAGCCTCCACCAGCTTCCCAGCTGTTCCAATCCAGCCTGCAGAACCAGCCCCCACCATCTTCCCAGCTGTTTTGATCCAGCCAGTGGAACCAGCCTCAGTCACCTTCACAGCTGTTCCAACCCAGCCTGGGGAATCAGGTGTTCCAATCCAACCTGCAGAACCAGGTACCCGAGATATCCTGAGTTTAAGATCTTTGGGGACTCAGGCCTTGATCAGGAGCTGCGCACAAAGCAGCGGTTTGGGGGACCCCAGCCAAGCCTGGGGGCTGTGCCCTGAAGGAGGACCCCCCGCACTCCCTGCAGTTTCCACCATCTTCCCAGCTGTTTCAAACCAGCCAGCAGAACCAGGTACCCGAGATATACTGAGTTTAAGACCTTTGAGGACTCAGGCCTTGAGCAGGAGCTGCGCACAGAGCTGTGGATTGGGGGGCCCCAGCCAAGCCAGGGCTCTGTGTCCTGAAGGCAGACCCCACACTCCCTGAAGCCTCTGCCATCCTCCCAGCTGCTTTGAACCAGCAGGCAGAACCAGGTACCCGAGATGTCCCAAGTTTAAGACCTCTGGGGATTCAGGACACCAGACAGCAATCCCTGAGCAGGAGCAGTGCAGAGCAGCGGCCCAGCAGGCGGGACCAAGTACCTGAGATATCCCGATTTTAAGACCTCGGGGGAGTCAGGCCACCTGTCAGCAATCTGTGAGCAGGAGCCCTACAGGGCAGGGGTGCAGGTGTCCCAGTCTTGGGGAAACAGCCTTACGAGCCCACAGGAGGTTCAAGCACCAGCTAGTAACTACAGGACCAACTAACACCAGAGATAAACAGATGGCAAAAGGTAAATGTAAGATCATTACTAATAGAAATCAAGGCAATATGGCAGCATTCGAACCCAGTTTCCCGACAGCAATAAATCTCGGATACCCCGACACACCAGAAAAACAAGACTCAGATCTAAAGTCACTGGTCAGGATGCTGATAGAGGAACACTTAGATAAATCTCTTAAAGTAATACAGGAGAATATGGATCAAAAGCTAGAAGCCCTTACAAGGCAAACACAAAAATCACTTAAAGATATTCAGGAGAATATGGATCAAAAAATGGATGCCAATAAGGGGGAAACAAAAAAAATCACTTAAAGAAATACAAGAGAACATGGGTCAACAAGTAGAAATCATAAAAAAAGGAAACACAAAAATCCTTTAAATTCCAGGAAAACACAAACAAGCAAGTGAAAGATCTGAGCAAAACCATTCAGAATCTAAAAACAGAAGTAGAAACAACTAAAAAATCACAAAGGGAGACAACTTTGGAGATAGAAAACCTTGGGAAGAAATCAGGAGTCATAGAAACAAATATCAACAATAGAATACAAGAAATAGAAGACAGAATCTCATGCTGAAAATACCATAGGAACCATGGATTCAACAATTAAAGAAAATGCAAAATGCAAAAAGCTGGTAACCCAAAACATTCAGGAAATCCAGGACACAATGAGAAGACCAAACCCAAGGATTATAGGGATAGATGAGAGTGAAGATCTACAACTTAAAGGGCCAGCAAATATCTTCTACAAAATTATGGAAGAAAACTTCCCCAACCTAAAGAGAGAGATGCCCATGGATATACAAGAAGCCTACAGAACCCCAAACAGACTGGACCAGAACAGAAAAACTTCCTGTCACATAATAATCAAAACCCCAAATGTACTAAACAAAGAAAGAATATTAAAGGCAGTAAGAGAAAAAGGACAAGTAACATATAAAGGAAGACTTATCAGAATTACACCAGACTTCTTACCTGAGACCATGAAAGCTAGAAGATCCTGGGCAGATCTCATGCAGACTCTAAGAGAACACAAACTTCAACCAAAACTACTATACCCAGCAAAACTCTCAATCGCCATAGATGGGGAAACCAAGGTATTCCATGACAAAACCAAATTTGCATGATATCTGTCTACAAACCCAGCCCTACAAAGGATAATAGGGGAAAAATACCAACACAAGGGGGAAACTACACCCCAGGAGAAACAAGATAGAAACCCCCTCTCATCAAACCCAAAAGAAGAGAAACACTCAAATATAAAAAAAAATTATGCCCAAAATGTCAGGAAGTAATAATTACTATTCCTTAATATCTCTTAACATCAATGGACTCAATTCCCCAATAAAAAGACAGACTAACAAACTGGATACAGAAATAGGACCCTACATTTCCCTGCATACAGGAAACACATCTCAGTGTCAAAGACAAACACTACCTTAGAGTAAAAGGCTGGAAGACAATTTTACAAGTAAATCGTCTCAGGAAAGAAGCCAGAGTAGCCATTCTAATATCAGATAAAATTGACTTTCAGTGCTCGCTTCAGCAGCACATATACTAAAATTGGAACAATACAGAGAAGATTAGCATGGCCCCTGCGCAAGTATGACACGCAAATTCGTGAAGCATTCCATTATTTCACAATAGCCACAAACAACATAAAGTACCTTGATGTAACTATAACCAAACAAGCAAAAGATCTGTATGACAGAAACTTCAAGTCCTTGAAGAAATAAATCGAAGAAGACCTCAGAAGACCTGAAGGCCCTAGAACAAAAAGAATCTAATTCACCTGGGAGGAGTAGAAGACAGGAAATCATCAAACTAAGGGCTGAAATCAAGTAAAAACAAAGAGAACCATACAAAGAATCAACAAAACCAAGAACTGGTTCTTTGAGAAAATCAACAAGATAGATAAACCCTTAGCTAGACTAACCAAAGGGCACAGAGACAGTATCCAAATTAACAAAACTAGAAGTAAAAAGGGGGATATAACAACAGAAACTGAGGAAATTCAAACAATCATCAGATCCTACTACAAAAGCCTATGTTCAACACAACTGGAGCATCTGGAAGAAATGGACAATTTCCTAGACAGATACCAAATACCAAAATTAAACTAGGATCAATTAGATCAGCTAAACAGTCCCATAACCCCTAGTGAAATAGAAGGGGTTATAGAAAGTCTCCCAACCAAAAAAAGTACGGGACACAAAAAAGGTGGTTTTAATGCAGAATTCTATCAGAACTTCAAAGAAGACCTAACACAAATACTCTTCAAACTATTCCACAAAATAGAAACAGAAGGAACACTGTTCTCATTCTACGAAGCCACAGTAACACTGATACCAAAAGCACACAAAGATCCTACAAAGAAAGAGAACTACAGGCCAATTTCCCTTATGAATATTGATGCAAAAATACTAAATAAAATTCTTGCCAACTGAATCCAAGAGCACATCAAAACGATCATTCTCCATGATCAAGTTGGCTTCATCCCAGGGATGCAGGGATGGTTCAATTTATGAAAATCCATCAATGTAATCCACTACATAAACAAACTAAAAGAAAAAAACCACATGATCATCTCATTAGATGCTGAAAAAGCATTTGACAAAATTCAGCATCCTTTCATGCTAAAAGTCCTAAAAAGAGCAGGAATTCAAGGCCCATACCTAAATATAGTAAAAGCAATATACAGCAGACCAGTAGCCAACATCAAAATAAATGGAGAGAAACTTGAAGCAATCCCACTAAAATCAGGGACTAGACAAGGCTGCCCTCTCTCTCCCCATATCTTTTCAATATAGTACTTGAAATTCTAGCAAGAGCAATTAGACAACATAAGGAAGTCAAAGGGATACAAATTGGAAAGGAAGAAGTCAAAATATCACTTTTTGCAGATGATATGATAGTATATGTAAGTGATCCAAAAAACTCCACCAGAGAACTTCTACAGCTGATAAACAACTTCAGCGAAGTGGCTGGTTATAAAATCAACTCAAGCAAATCAGTAGCCTTCTTGTACTCAAACGACAAGCAGGCTGAGAAAGAAATTAGTGAAATAACACCCTTCACAATAGCCACAAACAATATAAAGTATCTTGGTGTGACTCTAACCAAACAAGTGAAAGATGTATATGACAAAAACTTCAGGTCTCTGAAGAGGGAAATTGAAGAAGACATCAGAAAATGGAAAAATCTTCCATGCTCTTGGGTTGGCAGGATTAATATAGTTAAAATGGCAATCTTGCCAAAAGCAATATACAGATTCAACGCAATCCCCATCAAAATCCCAACTCAGTTCTTCACAGAGTTAGAAAGAGCAATTCTCAAATTCATCTGGAATAACAAAAAACCCAGGATGGCTAACACTATCATCCACAGTAAAAGAACTTCTGGGGGAATCAATATCCCGGACCTCAAGCAGTACTACAGAGCAATTGTGCTAAAAACTGCATGGTATTGGTACATTGACAGGCAAGTAGATCAATGGAATACAATTGAAGACCCGGAAATGAACCAAAATACTTACGGTCACTTGATCTTTGATAAAGGAGCTACAACCATCCAGTGGAAAAAAGATAGCCTTTTCAACAAATGGTGCTGGTTCAACTGGAGGTCAACATGCACAAGAATATGAATTGACCCACTCTTATCTCCTGGTACTAAGATCAACTCCAAGTGGATCAAGTACCTCCACATAAAACCAGACACACTGATACTAATAGAAAAGAAACTGGGGAAGACCCTGGAGGACATGGGCACAGGGGGAAAGTTACTGAACAGAACACCAATAGCTTATGCTCTAAGATCAAGAATTGACAAATGGGACCTCATAAAATTACAAAGTTTCTGTAAGGCGAAGGACAAAACAGCAACCAATAGATTGGGAAAAGATCTTCACCAACCCCACATCCGACAGAGGGCTAATATCCAATATATACAAAGAACTCAAGAAGTTAGACCCCAAAGAACCAACTAACCCTATCCAAAAATGGGGTACAGAGCTAAACAAAGAATTTTCACCAGAAGAAATTCGGATGACTGAGAAGCACCTTAAGAGATGTTCAACATCATTAGTCATCAGGGAAATGCAAATCAAAACGACCCTGAGATTCCATCTCATACCAGTCAGAATGGCTAAGATTAAAAACTCAAGGGACAACAGATGCTGGGGAGGATGTGGAGGAAAAGGAACACTCCTACACTTTTGGTGGGATTGCAAGATGGTATAACCTCTCTGGACATCAGTCTGCTGGTTCCTCAGAAAATTGGGGATGACACTTCCAGAGGACCCTGTCATACCACTCCCGGGCATATACCCAGCGGAATTCCCTGCATACAACAAAGCCACATGCTCCACTATGTTCATAGCAGCCTTATTTATAATAGCCAGAAGTTGGAAGGAGCCCAGATGTCCCTCAATGGAGGAATGGATACAGAAAATGTGGTATATTTATACAACGGAATACTACTCAGCAATTAAAAATAATGAATTCATGCAATTTGTAGGCAAATGGTTGGATCTGGAAAATATCATCCTAAGTGAGTTAACCCAATCACAAAAGAATACACATGAAATGCAATCACTGATAAGTGGATATTAATGAGCCCAAAAGCTCTGAATACTCAAGGAACAATAAGCAAATCAAAAGATTCCTGAGAAGAAGGAAGGAAAGGACCCTGGTCCTGAAAATTCTGGATTGAGTTTTGTAGGAGAGTATCAGAACAGAGAAATGGGAGGGGGGAGTGATAGGGGAATGGGTGGATGGAAGAGGACTTATGGGACATGGTGAGGGGGGAACTGGGAAAGGGGAAAGCCTTTGGAATGTAAACAAGAATATAGAAAATAAATTAAAAAAAATATAATTTAAAAAAAGAGAGAGAAGCATTTGATATATTAATCCCTGTTATTGAGAATCCTAAAGTCATTCTAGTATTTTCAATAATTTGTATTGAATTTACATTTAAAAAATATATCTGATAGGGAGTAGGGCCCTGGGTTCATGAGAGTAAGAGAGCTGTCACTGCCCCTTACCACCTACAGCACTTGAGAGAGCTCTGCATCTTGGCTGGGCAACACAGTTGAGCTGATCTTGGTGGCAGCAGGCAGATGAGCTGGACCAAAGCATTTGATCATGGGACAGGTGGCCTCACAATTTGTTTATGAGAAGGGCAGCTTGGACAAGGGAGAGATGCCTTCCACCATCCTTGCCCTTTGTCATCTACTGCAGTAAGGAAAAGCTGGCCCTGCCTCGTTTCTGCTGTGTGTTGACACAGGTGAAGAAGATATGCACTCTTCCCCTTTCTTCTCCCTTATAAACTTATGATAGGCAAGAGGTCATAGGTGAGAAAACTGACCTTGTTCCTCACTGGCAGCAACACTCAGGAAAGCAGGCTCTTCACCGTTTCTGTGCAGCACAATAGAGGTGGCTCTAGATACAGGGTTGGCTAGTGAGCTGGCATTGAAATCATGAGCATGGGAGAGCTTACCCTGACTCTTGTCTGTTGTGTAGTTGTGCCAAAAACTAGAGATACCTTCCTCCCTTCTCTCAATCCTCATCACTTATGGCAGGCATGAGAGTGAGCCCAAGGGTCATGAGAGTAGGAGCCAGGTCATGACCCTTATCAGCTGCAGGACTCAGGAGAACAGGCACTGAGCCTCTACTGAGCATGAGGGTAGATAGAGCTTGCCCTGGTTTGTGCAGGGGTACATCAGTCCTGAGGGCATGAAAAGAGAAGAGCTGGTGAGATGACCACCTCAGATATCTCTCAGGCCCAGATCCAGAGATTTGATTTAGCTCACCCCAACATCTATCCCACAGATAAACTATTGAAGTGCATGAAAGGCTCAGTCCTACCGATCCAGACCTACAGGTTCTTCATGACACAGGGCAACAACAAGGTATCCAACAGGAGTTGAAATGATGTTTCAGTATTGACAGAGTAGCAGTAGCCAGAGGCTTAGTACCAGAACAAAGAGTCATTACAATGAACATTTGCAAGTAAAGATGTATGGACAAAAGGGTATACTATAGGACACACTGTGATTCAACTATAGCTGCTACAATAAGACATTTTTTTTCTCCATTGTGGAGGAGGTTACAAGGGTGGAAGGCAGTTATGAGGGGAAGGGTGAGATAAGTGGGATTGAAGTGTATGATGTGAAATTAACAAAAAAATAAAATTTAAAAGTTAAAATTATATCTTTTATTTTTAAAAAGCAAACATAAATGAAGACACTATGATCAATAACACTCTCCAGATCTTCATCCAAGTCAGGAGAAGTGGTAATTGTACTTACCTGGCCTGCTAATGAACCATGCAAATGAAGGGCCTCATCCAGTAACTTCAGCAGTTTTTGAAACTGGCAGTCCTCATACTCAAAGCGCTCCCCAAAGGTGAAAGAGCAAATGATATTGGAAACAGCATTGTTAATCTTCAAGTGAGGGTTCAGAGGTTGTCCTGGAGGTGAGGAAAGGGGAAAATGTGTCCTTCAAAATTATGTGTTTCTATTTTCTATAGATTTGACTCTATATGTTATATAACATACTCAACAAAGAAGCATATTAGAAGCTGTGTGCACAGAATCCTACATAGAGATGAAATTTATCAAGGACTCTTCCAGTGTCTAAGAAGTCAGATAGATGGGCAGGTGTTAAATTCTATGTGTTTACTGATCTTTTTTGTGGCTTAGATGCAGCACTCCAGCACAGAGTTGTGGTAAGACATTCACCATTTGATCCTCGTGAAGTGCAAAGCCTTAAACAAATACCATAATCGTTCACTTCATTGTCAACTGATCTGGACTTAGAATCACCATAGAAATGAACCTCTTTATCCGTGAGGGCTATTCCAGAAAAGTTTATCTGAAGCATAGAAAAGTCACCCAAATGTGGGCCATGGCATCTCATAGAGTTCCAGATTAAATCAAAATGAGAAAGAGAGCTAACATCAGCACCCTGTATGAGCACAGACGGTGTGTTTAGTGTGATCCACTATGTTATGCTCCTACATCCAGAACTTCCCTGCCAAAATGCGCTTTAAGGGTACTTAAAGTTTGTTCAACATAAGCTTTTCATTTACTAATTTTCTTTTGTAAAGTGTTATGTCAGAACAACAGAAAAGGAGTTAAGAACCAATAAATAGCTCTTCATGGCATCCAAGACATGCCCTGAGAAATGCTTACCTCCCTCCTCTCTTATGGCTTCCACAAGATGATAGGCCTCCTCTCGCATGCGCTGCTCTAAGCTCTTCTTTCCTAATCCAAAGTTCCTCAGTGTCATCACTGCAAACCTCCTTTGCTCCTTCCATGTCTGTCCATTAGATGAAAACAATCCTACAACATGGAAATTCCATATAACAATAGTGTGATTCTATTATATAAACAAATACTAGAGACATGAGAATTTATGTATGCATAAAATCCCCAACTAAGGATATAACTGTCAATATTGCTGACATCTTAGAGCGTCAAGAACTTCAATAAAGTTTCTCTATGTAATTTGAAGACAGAAACTCCATGAGGTTGTCAGCACCACCAAGGTCCATTTTTTTAATGGATGTTCTGGTTAGATTTTATTGTTACTCACGAGAAGGGGACTACAATTGGAGAATTGTCTAATGCAGATTGGCCTTTAGTCATGTCTATGAAAAAACTTTACTGAGTGATGATAAATGTGGGAGGGTCCGGTCTCCAGGCCAGCATAGGTGGTGCCATTCCTGGGTACATGGTCCTGTGGTGTATAAGAAAGCTATCTGAACAAGAGCCAGTGTGCTAGGCATTAGGCACTGTTCTTCCATGTTTTCCACTTCAGTATCTGCTTCAGTTCCTGTCCTGACTCATCTCAGTAATGAGCTATAATTCAACAGCATGTTCTGAAAAGTTTCCTTTCTTTTTTCAAATACTTTTGATCGTGGTGCTTTTCTAAACAATAGAAAGAAAACTAGACCAGCTAGTGGCCAAATAAGTATGCAAATCTAAGGGGGTCCTGATGCTAAAGCTACACTGTTGTCAAAACTCTTATAACTCTAACTAATGATTTGTGGATTTATGTTACACTAGACACCACTATAGACACCAGGAATACACTAAAGTATATATATACTCTTGCTTTACAGGAGAAAGTCTATACAAGGGCAACTTTTAATTTTATATGAATTATTTCAGAAGGCAAGAAGGATGAATATTTAAAACAAAAGAACAGAAAAAGAGAAGGGAAAAGATATAGGTGTCTCCTCAGACAATCTTTTGAAGGCAGAAATGATACCTGTATCTCTATGTCCCCCTCTTCCTCTCACCTCCCACTCTCCCTCCCCCCTCTCTCTCTTTTCTTCCCTCCCTTCCTCCCTCCCTCCCTCCCTCCCTCCCTCCTTTTCTCCCTTCCTCTCTGTTTGTTTACTTCTAGAATGCTTTTCAATATTCTTCAATGTCAGTGTGACCTCTGCTATCCAAGTAAAAGACCATTCCTGACATCAGATACAGAAAGACCATTCAAACTTATCCTACCTGACCCTTCAGTCACTTAGACCTGTCTTATGAAGCAATATTTATATATTTTCTTCCTTTTTCTTTATAACAAATAGTAATACATTTAAACATTAAATACTAACATTTTTTTCTAATGAACTCAACTATATTAAGAAGCTACTTAAATACTTTTCCCCCGTCAATTTTATATATTGCAGTGAACTTCTTACAGTTAGACTGGCCATTCTAAAACAATTGACCATCTTGTACAGTTTCCACTTTCTCTATCAAGTACCTATTATGCATGTATTCCCCGTCGTTATCTCCCTCCATGAACCCACTACCCAATTTCTCTCCACTTTGCCTCTAAGTAGGTGCTCCCTACCAACTCCCTGACATATCTTGAAATGCTGGAAACCTTCAACATGAGGTTGAAAACCTCTTCTTTCATCCATCTTCATTTCTGAGCATGGAAAACTCTTACAATCTTCAAAAGTATCTGTTGATACTCACTAGCTCTACCTTAAACTAAAACAACTGCCTTACTTTACAAATTTAAGGTATTTCAGGCTGCACTCCATGCTCCTGTTTATTACTTTTTCACTTACAATTCCTAATTGAAGCCAACAACACCTGGATCTCCACCAGAAAATGCAGGCAACCTCCTTTAAAATCATAGTATTTCACAATGGAGTTTCTTGCCAATCCTTATACAGCTGTGGATGACAAGAGCAGTGTAACATGCCATGAAAATATAAAGTACATGTCACAGTGGTAAAGAAACTTACCATTATTTCCGGTGATTCGTTCTCTAACAGGACTCTGAGAGCGATTCAGAAAATTTTGATCGAGGTGGGTAAACATTTTTTTGATTAATGGAAGTCCTGATACAACCACCACTGATATTCTGCCCAGATCCAGACTAAATACATTCCCATATTTCTTCACAAACTGAAAAATATTTCAATAGTCAGTTGCAAGTGGCCATGTCTGAGGATCCAGGGATGTCATACATGTGCACCATTAGTGGATTTATATTTGAAGTTCTATATTTTTTGTGAGGAGAGATAAAAATTATTCCATAGAAAGCATACCTCCCCCATACAAATAAAGTAAATAAACATAAAAAAGATGTAAACTCAAAGTGAGTTCTTTTGACCTAAGTTCTTTAAGAAACAATAGACCAAATAAAATACAAAAGATTAAAAGAACAAACAAAATTCTACCATTCCAGAGCAGTATGTCAGGTTTATAAAACAAGTACTATTTTCAGGGTGCCAGCATTAGAAAGAAATAAGAGCAGTCTATTGAGTGGAAGAAACAGAAGCTAAAGTGAGTTTACCAGGTTCATAGAACAAGCTTTAGAGTCCTGTCCCACTGTCCTCCTTTCTGGGACCTTGGAATATCCCCAATCCTGCAATTTTAGATTAGTGTCAGGATATATACAAGACACCCACAGCCCTCTCTTACCTGCTGAATCGCTAAGTGTCTTTGGTCAAAGTCTATTTGAAAGAAGTTGCCCATTAAGGGCAGACGCCATGGCCCTGGTGGGTAGCTTTTGGGGTGCCGGCTTCTGAGGATGTTAACCAGGAACAGTGAAATGACAACAGCCAGTAGCAAAGTCCTGATATGGAGAGATGCCCAGAAAGAGATCACCAGGGTGCTCAAAGAGGTAATCATATTTGGGATCCTAGCACCTTCCTCTGTAGAAAAGAAAATGAGGAACAGTAGGACTTCTGTGATGGGATTACAGTGGGTATTCCCACCCCTTCCTGCTCCTAGATGCTCCTCCCACTACAAGCCCTGCAGTGGCTTGGTATACTCACTGTTGGGTGAAGCAGCCTGGTATTTATTTCTAGAAAAAATCTATATAAATTTGAAATAGACCAAGCTGAGGGAAATTACTTACTTCCTTTTAAAGAACTCTTTTGGATGGCAGTGAGACTCCTAGGTTTATGATTTTCATAGTCAGACCTGAGTCAGAATATTTACTTAGTCTTTGACCTGCTGTTTTCCAGTGAACCTTTCACCCAGTGACCATAACCTGTCTGGTAAACAGACATTTCTTCTGAGTTTTTCAGGGCATTCTTGTCTTTACATAAGCTCTGTAAATTTTAGTATGATGGAGTTTGTATAATTTATGTGGGAGATGATCTTTCATTGAGTGAATTATTTTTTTACAGTTCTTCATATGTAAATTATACATGTATGGCTTACTCTCACTCACCCTATTCTCTTTCCCTTTAACCCCCATCAACATCCCTTCTTTTTGTTTTTGTGGTTTGTTTTGTTTTGTTTTAGTTTTTGTTTTCCTATGTTCATGGCATACCATTTTTTTTGTTACACCTGAGTTTCATCAGAGTTGCCTGTGTGAACATGGGTATGTAATATTGAACAGAACATGGTGGGACCACCAATGAGCTCATATCGGAAGGTAATGATGCTCGCATTTCCCAGCATCCATCAGTAGGCAATATTAAAATAGGGAGATAAGACCCCTTCAGCCCTTCTCCTATCCATGATTAGATATTGTTATAGTCCTATGCAGACTCAGTAAACCAGGCAAAGACAGATACTATGAGTTTATAATTACTGTGACCATGGTATGTACAGAAAATAGCATTTTCCAATTTTCATGCAATCTCCCAACTCTATTATTGTTTTCTGTACATTTAATTATAATTTCTGAGCCTTACATGGAATAGTGTAAAGATCCTATTTAGATTTCAGCATTAATATGATCTTTACTTTCAAGAACTTGAGCAATTAACAGTGTCTACATTCACTGTTACTCATTATAAATAAAATATTATATGATTAAAACTGAGTTTGTGGGTATGATTATAGGTTTTACAAGGCAGTTTGATGCCATGTCAATAAAGCTAAAGTACAGCAATCAGTTCCTGCCTAGGACCTATGACCTACTCAGCCTTCAGCTTTTGTCAGGTTTATAGTACATGTTTGCCTGAGCAGTAGATGAGCTTGATAGTATTGCCTTGTATTGAGGAAACACAAGTTAAATATTATTATTTGCCACCAGGCACTGACACTGACAAATATGGCTGAATATGGAAGTATTTAAAGGATAACACAGGATCTTAATAAGTTCCTAGCACAGAATATTAATAGGTTCTCAGATGTGTGTTTTTTTAAGGTCTTTGATGACTCATATTGCTATTTTTTTAAGATTTATTTATTTATTATATGTAAGTACACTGTAGCTGTCTTCAGACACACCAGAAGAGGGCATCAGATCTCATTATAGATTGTTGTGAGCCACCATGTGGTTGCTGGGATTTGAACTCAGGACCTTCGGAAGAGTAGTCAATGGTCTTAAACGCTGACCCATCTCTCCAGCCCCCTCTCAGATGTGTTTTAACTGGATGTCTTGTTTCCAATTATTTCCTTTTTTTTTTCATTCCCTTTCTCCCTGTTTTTACCCTTTCAGATCAGGGCCTTGAGCATTGCCACTGAGATACATTCCCTGCTCAGAGAAATTCCCCTTTGAGATTTTATCTACTCTCACTAAGATGGCTAAAAGAAAGAAGAATTAAAGAAGGTGGAGGAGAAGAAAATGAAGAAATAATGTTTGACCAAATATAGGGTGGGAAAAACTTATTTGCTGTTGGCAATAATAAAACTAGTGAAGCCACTGTAAAATTCAGTGTGGAGGTTCCACAGAAAGCTAGAAATAGGGAATCAGATAAGCAGATTTGGGAACATATTCAAATGACACTAAATCCTACCACAGAGAAACACATACATCTGTGTTCATTGCTGTTCTAGTCATTACAGGCAGGGAATGATAACATCACAAATGTCTACCAACTGAGGAACTGATAATGAAATGGGTATATTTATAGGATGGCATATTATTCAGTTGTACATAAAAACAAAACCATTAAATAGTTAAGTAAGTGAAAAGAGCTGTAAAATATCATTCTGAGTGATGCAACCCAAGCACAGAAAGACAAATGTAACATTTTCTCTCATTTGTTGATACTAGCTTTGAATTTTTGGACACAGCCACAGAGGTGACAAAACTAGCCAGAGTCCATGGTTGCCAGGGACTGGGGTGCTAATGGGGTTATAAAGAGAGGAGACATAAAGAGAGACTACAGAGACTAAGAGACTGAAGAGTCCTCAGTCCTAAGTAAGAACCCTATTTCATACCCTTGAAAGGCTCAGGGACCATTGTGGAAAAGTATAAGAACCAGGTGTAGGCAATGACTACAAGAGAGCAATGTTTTCTACACACAGCATGGCAGCTGTACTACAAACGTACAGGTGTTGTAATAAAGTGTGCTAAACCTGCCCAAACCCAAGCCAGTCAAACTTCCAGCACACCGAAGGAAGGGAGACTTAATATCTACCATGTAGTTGATGAGTTATTGGCAACTAATAGCTGCTGGTAGAAAGAAAGGGATGGTTATCTTCCAGAGTATGACATGTTTTGGATTAACCTTACTGCAGGGTATGGCTTAATACCGAGGTTTACATCAATAGTACAAGTAAGACTTGATATTTTTTAAAGTAATAAGAACAAAAAAACAATGAGTACTTATGTAAAGGGAATGTGGATATGAGAGAAGGTTAGAAAGGAGTAAATTTGATGAAAACACCTTACATGAGATTCTCAAAGACTTTAAGAAAATCTTTTTAATATAAAATAAATACATTGGAATATGATTATAAGTGGAAAAAAGCTTAGAGAAATATACTAATATTATTCTATAATATTTTGGGAAATTGAAAATATTAGTTTTTATACCTTGAACCTTAATCTGTTTTTTAATGTGATAAAGAACAACAAAAGAAATTATGAAAACATGCTCAAGAAATCCACGCTATCATTAGGTGCACATAGTGAATTTAACTTTACCTACCCATTGGTCAAAAATGTCAAGAACTGACAACTAACCATTGGAAAACTGCAAGAAGTATTTGGAAAGTCAGTAAGTAAATAAACTGTGAGGCTTTCAAAAGTCTGGCTTTAGATAGCCAGAGAAATGTTTTTGTTTTCTGTTTTGTTTTGTATTGATTTGATTTTTTTCTGTATCTCAAAGAAGGTGCAACAAATCAGGAGTTAGGTTAATGAAGGACTGAATGAACTTTGAAACATCTGGTATTGTTCTGGTATTCTGTAACAAAATGTTACGAAATCAGGTATTTGCTGTCCATAGGTCATGATGACAGTGCATTTGTCTCTTTCTTTCAGTGTTAAGTTGAAACTAAAATTCGGGTTTTGCACAACTCAGAGAAATAATCCACTGAGTCTGACCCTTTACCTTTGATGGTTTTTAGCGGCAGATTCTTGCTTAGTCTTACAGAATGCCCCCAAACTACTTTTGTAGCCTGTGCAAACCTTGAGCTTACTTTTGTCCTGTCACAGACTCCTGAGTAGCTGGAATTACTGTGTAAATGTAACATATTTTCTGTATCCTCTGTTGAAGGATATTGGGTTCTTTATAGTTTCTGACTATTATAAGTCAGGCTGCTATGAGCATACTGGAGCATGGGTCCTTGTTGGAGCATCTTTTGGGTATATGGCCAGGAGTGGTATAGCAGGGTGCTCAGGTAATACTATGTCCAGTTTTCTGAGGAACCACCAGATTAATTTCCTGAGTGGTTGTACCAGTTTGCAATCCCACCAACAATGACGAATGTTCCTCTTTCTTCTCATCCTCACCAGCATCTGCTGTCACCTGAGGATTAGATCTTAGCCATTCCTACTGGTGTGACTGGAATCTCAGGGTTGTTTTCATTTGCATTTCCCTAATGACTAACGATGTTTAACATTTCTTTAGGTGCTTCTCAGCCATTCAGCATTCCTCAGTTGAAAATTCTTTGTTTAGCTCTACACCCTGTTTTTTAACAGGGTTATTTGGTTCTTTGGAGTCTAACTTACTGAGTTCTTTGTATATATTGGACATTAGCCCTCTATCAGATATAGGATTGGTAAAGTTCTTTTCCCAATCTGTTGGTTGCCATTTTGTCCTATTGACAGTTTTCTTTACTTTACCGACACTTTGCAATTTTATGAGGTCCCATTTCTCTGTTGTTGATCTTAGAGCATAAGTCATTTCTGTTCAGGAAATTTTTCCCTGTGCCCATGTGTTCGTGGCTCTTCCCACTTTTTCTTCTATTAGTTTCAGTGTATCTGGTTTTATGTGGAGGTCCTTGATCCACTCTGACTTGAGCTATGTACAAGGAGACATGAATTAATCAGTTTGCATTCTACATGCTGTCTGCCAATTGAAACAGGACCATTTGTTGAAAAATGCTGTCTTATTTCTAGTGGATGGTTTTAGGTCCTTCTTCAAAATTCAAGTGATCCTAGGTGTGTGGGTTCACTTCTGGGTCTTCAGTTCTATTGTTCTACCTGCCTGTCCCTCTACCAATACCATAGAGTTTTTTATCACTGTTGCTCTGTAATACAGTTTGATGTCAGGTATGATAATTCCCTCAGAAATTCTTTTACTGTTGAGAATAATTTTCACTATTCTGGGGATTTTTTGTTATTCCAAATGAATTTGCAAATTGCTCTTTCTTACTCTATGAAGAATTGAGTTGGAATTTTGTTGAAGATTAAATTGAATCTGTAGATTGCTTTAGGCAAGATGGCCATTTTTAATATATTATCCCTGCCAATCCATGAGCATGGGAGATCTTTCCATCTTCTGAGATCTTTGATTTCTTTGTTCAGAGACTTAAAGTTCTTGTCATAAAGATCTTTCACTTGCTTGTTCAGAGTCACACCAAGGTATTTTATATTATTTGTGACTATCATGAAGGGTGTCATTCTTGAATGAAGCATCGAGAGTTAATGTACAAGGCATTGTTTTCTTCCCGAGTCTAGTAGAGAGACAATGAAAGTTCTCTGATGGGTTCTTTCATTCAGGAAATGTGGCTCCCTGTTTCATTTATAGATGACAGACATTTCATGGCAGGTCCTAGGTATGGTGGAGAAGAAAGTTAATGTAGATAAAAGGGAAAGCATGGTCAGATTCAGAGACATATGGGAGAGTTCAGAGTGGTCATGATTCTGAGCCATGTAAAGAGACAGGGGAGGGAAAGGGAAAGAAGAATTCAGAGGGGAACCATTGCAGTGGCAGGAAGGAAAAGTACAAAACGAGTGGGTAACTGAAAAGGCTGGATTATATAGAGAAGCCCACTATGCTGGCTAGGGTGAAAGATATGTAAGTCAGGAGGACTATGTAATAGGTTGGACCTGAGGAATGTTAGGAGAACCTGGTGATCACACTGTTTTAGTAAGCTAGTGAGACTAAGACAGAGAATATTGTATCCATAAATAACAAACAGGAATGTGTAGGAATACTACCCTGGGGCAGGTTCCAATATTGCAGAAGCCAGAGGGTATAGAGAAACTCAGAACATACCAGCTCAAGAGGCCAAAGGAAAGAGAGTATACCTGTACTATATTCTAAGGGGAAGGGGAAACGAAAGGATCACAGAACAAGAAGCATATATAGAAGCTGTGGCATCTAGTAGGCAGCCCTAGAAGGAAGTAAGGATTTCCTGGAAGGTGCAGAAGGGGTGTCATGGTAACAAGATTCCTAATCTGTAGCATCCCCAAGTGGACTGAGAAACTTCTCGGAGAGAAATGTCCCAAATCACAGAGGAGAGGCATCCCTTTCCACCTGATGGGAACCCAGTAGAGTAAGACTCCTGGCACACCAACTTGACCGTCATAGAAAAATAGAAAAAGCAGTGAGCTCCATAGTAGCATGTACCCAGTAGAAGGAGAGCAACAAATGGTTTGATCAGATTAGAGGGGAAAGAGCTGCACGAGTATACTGGGAAAGGCTTTGGGAAAGTGTGGGTTCCTGTAGAGAAAGGACCAAGCGTCTTAGAGAGCAGCCTGCATGGTGGGGCCCCAAAGGGCTTAGCAGAGGGATATCCTTGTTGGTTTATTTTCCCTCAGGACTTTTCACTCAGACCTATCTCATGGCTTCAGTTTTTCATAGTAATAGGGTCACAGGTTTTGTAACCAAAGAAAGAAGTTTAGACCATCTGGACCTGAATAGAGCAACACTCTGTGAACTACCTTATCCCTTGCCTATGAGAAAATCTCTTTAATAAAAGTGCTCAGTTCATTGAGCAATATGCATTATGTGTTAAGTTTCAAACCTGGGACAAATGGCTGAGGTGCCTATTAACATATCAAAGCAGACCTGGTGGCCAGGTTCTCCCAACCATTAGTCTCAAACTATTATTGCCCAACCCTGACTTACATAAACTTGCCCTTACTCTGAATTTTCCTACTCAAGGGGCTGGGTTCCTTGCTCTTCTCTACATAATCCAACCATTTTGGTTACCTATTGTACCTTTGCCCTCCTGGATGATGCACCTTCTCTCCACTCTCTCTTCTCCTCCCCCATCTCCTCACATGGCTCAGGGTCATGTCCAGTCTGGACTCTCCAGATGTTTCTTGTTCTGGCTATGCTCGCACTTTTATCAGCAATGAACTTTCTCTTCCACCATATCTAGGAGCAGTCATGTGACTTTTCTATTCATTTCTTATTTATTTCTCATTTTATTTATTTATTTATTTATTGATTGATTGATTGATTTTTATCAGTTGCTGAAATCATGGGAAGTGGCATAAATGAGTCCCCACTCCATGAAAGATGGATACCCAGAGGTAAGTAAGTCAGGGACAAACTTAGTTTAAGGAGACTGATTGTTAACTTGTGTTTGTAATTAGATCTATAATAGCTAGCAGAATAAGAAAATAAATAAAAGTCCTTGATCTTGAAACAAACTCAGGATCTTCTTCTACTAACCAATAAAAAAGAAATAAAATATTAACTTCACAACAGCAACTTGCCAAAGCAATACTTTAATTTTTAAAAATTGCCCTATCATGGAGAGAAGGAACTTCTAGAGTCTACCTCCAGTAGAAAGACAGGGCATCAAGTAGAGGGATGGGGTTGCCATCCCACAGCCAAAAACTCAGACCCAGAATTGTTACTGTCTGAAAGAACCTCAGGAACAAAACAGAGAAGAGCCTAAGGAAAATGAGGTCCAGTGACAGACCTAAATTGGGATCCAGCACAGGGGTAGGCCCAAAGCCTGGCACTATTACTCATGCTGTGGTGTGCATACAAACAGGGACCTATCATGACTGCTTTCTGAAAGGCCCAATAAGCAGCTGAAAGAGTCAGATTCAAATATTTATTCCCAACCAATGGACAGAAGCTGGTGACCCTTGAGGTTGAATTAGGAAAAAGCTGGAATAAACTGAGGAGGAGGGTAACCCTATAGGAAGACCAGCAGTCTCAACTAACCTGGAACCCTGGGTGGGATCTCTCAGACACTGAACCACCAACCAGGAAGCATACACCAGCTGATATGAGCCGCCCGCCCCACCAACACCTATACAGCAGAGGACTGCTGGGTCTGGACTCAGAGAAGATTCCCCTAACCCTCAAGAGACTTGGGGCCCCAGGGAGTGGGAAGGTCAAGTGGAGTGTGAGTGGGGACATCCTCTTGGCTAGAGAGAGGGAGGGGAGGAAGTGAGGGATATGGAACAGTTGGAGAGTGGACTAGGAGGGGAATAATCTTGACTGTAAAACAAGATTAAAGAATAAAAAATTGTTTTTTTCAAATTTACCTTGATAGCTATAAAAGAAAAATTACAGAAAATGAGTTTTATCCAAGTCTTTATAGGCTTATCTTCTGATTAAAAAAAGACAATAGCGTAATTGCTTCTTATTTCTTCCATTGATTTACAAAAATCCAAATTCTGATTATGCTTCTAAATATTACAAATATAAAATTTAGGTCCTACATTTTCCTAGAAATAATAGGATTTCTATTGATATAAAGAAGATCATCAAGAAGTTTCAAGGGAAAAACAAATTGAAAACCACCCTAAAATTTTAAAAAGACCATTTGAAATAACTATGCTCAATAATTAAACAACTATATTGAAGGGTATTAAAAATGGTAAATAAAATATTAGATAACATAATGACAAAACGGTATTTAACTTAGCAAAAGATGTATCTATGTACTTTAATTTTTTTTAAAAAATAAATATATTTTTAAAAATACATTTTAAATGATAAATATTTATACAAGGTGTAATAAAAATTACAATTGTTAGATATTTCCAGATGAAAAGCATGGGTAAAATATTTATGCAATGGTTAGATGTTTCCAGACAAAAATAGATAAAATGTTATATTAATGGTTAAAATAAATATGTGTCCAAAATTTCAAAACAATTTAAAGATTTAGGTGAGTTGTGAGTATCTGAGTAAATGAGTTAAGTTATCTAAAAAAGAAAACATAAATATAATATATATATATACATATATATATGTGTATATATATATATATATATATATATGATGCTAAAGCTTTAAAGTTCTAGTTTTACATAGAATGTTAAACCTCTATCTAAGTTAGTTGAGCTGTCTTAAATCATTTCTTTACTCTTCCTAACAGCTGTAAGTACTACTACTAAAGCTTTATGGAAACAACTAAAATTACTTGTACACACAGATTCAAAAGTCTCTTTTTGCCATTTTAAATTTGTTCGTGGTTGTATGGACCACTCTTTAGACTTTACTTTCACTAAGGCTCGGACACAGGATTCCGCTGCAGCTGTTTTCAGCCACTTACTGACTGCTTTCTGTGCAATGAAGATTTCAAGACAGATTTAAACACTCAATCGTCCTGCTTACACATCTATAATTGTAATCTCTTTTTATCAGTTTTGAAAAGTTTGTATCTCTCAAGGAATTCCGATAATCACCTGGGGAACAAGTCTCAAACAAGTTCATTTATTACTTAAAATTCAGAGACATAAATGAATGAGTAACTTGCTAAATGAAGTAATTTGTATGTTAATTGTTAAGCATTGTTTGTTTCACTCAATTTTGCCTTGACAACTACAGAAAAAAATTACAAAAACCAAATTTTATCTAAACGCACGTTTTTACTATACAAATCCCTTCAAAATCAATGTGCGAGTTTTGTTCTCTTTATGATGTAGGGCCAAGCCTTCGTTTTTTCCTGTAGGCTTCCTTCATATCCCAACAGAATTGGTAAAAATCATAAATTGAACTGGCACTAGAAGACAACAACCTGGTAATAAAAACGGAAGACTTTCCAGAACTTTAGCCACCTGTAAACTACATGTAATTTGTAATTTGTATGCCATTTGCCAAATGTAGTTTTATCCCACTAATCTCTGTACAGATTTTACCAATTCTGTTGAGATACAAAGGAAGCCCACAAAAAAATGCTTTTAAGGTCCTTAGGCAACAAATGGAACCAATTAAATATTGATTGACCAAGAATTGCTGTGATGATTATACTTGTACCTGTTTATACTTGTATCTTTTTCTCTGCTTTACCACATAATGAATCTAAATACCATAGACATTTGTTTAAAATTCATTTAGACAGAGTATGGTGTCAACACAACAGTACTATTGAATGATTTTATAAAGAAAGGTATTCATGAGAACATTCTGATTTGTCAATAGTCTGTGGCCAACATTTGCAGATAAATTGAAAAGTACTTCAGTGTCTCAATCGCTTCAGTATTATAGATGATTGAACTACTAAAATCCGAGTAAATCTAAAATTAGTTGCTATTATTGCTTTATTTTGTATATATATATATATATTTATATAAATAGTTTATGCTTATATAAATTAAATATTATTATTATGTGAATGCAGGTTGACTGAATCCACACAATCGGGAAAAAAAAATCATTGAAATTATTCAAGAAAAAGAGGCTAATATCACCATGATGCTTTGGAGCATCTAAAGTCTAAAGTGGGGAGATGGTGGGATCCTGGTTTTCTATACAAACCGTGATGCAGGCATGACCCCTTGATGAGAAAACACTGTAAGTAAGGCCTAGGAGTAATGTTATCCTGGGAAGACAAGCCCAAAAGAGAGGAAAGTGTGGATGGCAGACCTCAGATAAGGGGGTTAAGTTTGCTCAAGTTCTACTTGCAGTGACTCTTTTATGTTTTTTACATAAAATTAGTGTGAAAAATAAAAATTGTTTATTCTTGATATGAACTCTGATACTTGTCTGTCTGTATATCCATTCCTGGGATGACGCTGGCTGCACTGGCCCTGGTATTGCTCCATTTGAATAAAGACTTCTTTGATTAAGGGCAGGCAGTTATGATGACTAAAGGCATATTTGCAAAATCTAAGCTTAAATATTTTTCACACTTCTTCACAAACTAAAATGCACTTTATTGGTCACAGTTGAGTGAACCCTTGTTTGTGTGTTCAGGTGTGGCAGGTGTGAATGTAGCCAGTGTGATTGTTTGGGAATGGCTGTGAGGACTGGGTGTGAGTGGATGCAAGTGCTTTACTCCTTATAAGGGTTTTGAAATGTTTTCTTCTTCTAAGAACTGAGCTCAATTTCAATACCCAGCCAAACCAGAAATTTCCCTTTAAAAGTTCCTAATGAATTAAGCAAATATGAATTAGGTGTGCATCTACCCTGTGTCTCCAGAGGAAGTCAGAGGATAAAAGTATCAGCGGATAAGCAAATAGCATACACAACATCCAAAAAACTTATAAGGCTATAACTTTAAATATGAACGACCTCAATATTCTCATCCACAGGTATGAAATGAATTAAGAAATGAAATCCAACATTTTGTTGTCTCCAAGAAAATTATGTTCTTTTTAAAAAATAGGGACCGCCTTAAATCAAAGGCATGGAAAAATATTCCAAACAAATGATACTAGAGAACAAGTAGTTGTCAACCCAAAACCCAACAGAACAGACTTGAAACCAAAACAAATTAAATGAGGCAAGGCACTTCATCCTTATCAAGGCATATTAAAATTAATTTTAAAACCTACCATAATAATAAACATGCATTACTAAGTTTGTTGTACCCAATTTTACAAAACCGTGTAATTGGAATTAAAGGCAAAGATTGACTGTAACCCAATACTAGCAGGTGATTTCAACACCACACTTTTTCTGAAATATAGGAAATTGGCACCAAAAATAAGTAGAAAAACAGTTATATTAATGACATATTTTATCAAATGAACCTAACGGATATCTGCAGAATATTTCATCTAAACATCAAGGAATATATATTTTACTCAGTACCCAATTCAAGATTTTCTAAATAAAAAAGGAACACACCCTGGTGAAATGACATAAGGTAGAGGAGACAAATTATTTCATACTGACTTTCTGAGTTATTTGATGATTTATTTAGAACATTGCTTAGTATCTAGCATGACTTTACTTGTTACCTAGAATAGAATGACCTGAAGAAATAGTTAAAACAAAAGGTCATTGACCTTAGGAAACTAACCACAAAGTCTACACATTACAATTGTAATATATAACTTTAAAAGCAAAAAGCTGACTGCCACTCATACTTCTGTAAAATCTCACCTGCTTGTTATATCCTACAACTTATGTGTATAGGGTATGAAATGAGGATGCATACTCTATTTGATACTATGTTCTTATAGGAGCTATACTGGCTTTTGTACACTTGTGAGTATATCTCTCTTTCCCTCTCACTGGTGTCCGAGTTTTTTCCCCAGAAAAAATCCTACAAGAGTGGGGCATAGCACACCTTAACAAAATCGCAAAAGTTAAGTTTTTTATATAGTTTAGCATATTATTGTTTATTGATGATCTACTTATTATAGCAAGGAGATGAAAATAGCCTAGATGCCCACCAACAGATGAATTCAGAACAAAATTATGGTACTGTTTTTGTACACAATATACATGAGCATTATATACAAAATACTATATATTAAATATATAATAGCATAATTATCCATTAATAAAATATTTATTTGTATATTCAACTATAAATTTTTATTAGAATAAAATAAAAATTATATAATAAAATTAGTATTATTCAATTATATAGAAAAATAATGTACCACATTTTCTTCATCCATTCTTCAGTTGAGGGACATCTAGGTTATTTCCAGTTTCTGGCTATTACAAATAAATCTATAAACATAACTGAGCAAGTGTCTTTGTGAGATGTTGGAGCTTCTTTTGGGTATATGCCTAGGAATGGTATAGCTGGGTCTTGAGGTAGAGCTATTACCAGTTTTCTGAGAACAGGCCAAATTGATTTACAAAGTGGTTGTACAAGTTTGCACTCCCACCAACAATAGAGGAGTGTTCCCCTTCATCCACACACTCCTCAGTATCTGCTATCTCCTGAGTTTTTGATCTTAGCCATTCTGATGGGTGTAAAATGGAACCTCAAAGTTCTTTTGATTTGTAGTTCCCCATGACTAAAGACTTTGACCATATCTTTTTTTTGTTGTTGTTGTTTTTTGTTTTTTGGTTTTTTTTTATTTTTATTTTCTATATTCTATGTTTACATTCCAAAGGCTTTCCCCTTTCCCAGTTTCCACCCACCATAGTTCCCATAGTTCCTCTCCCCCCCAACTATTCCCCAATCATTCCCCCTCCCCCCTCGGTTTCTTTACTAAACTGGATGCAATCTTTACAGGCCCAGGGTCCTCTCCTTTCTTCTTCTTGGGAATCATTTGACTTGCTATTTGTGTCTTGACTATTTAGGGCTTCTGGGCTCATTAATATCCACTTATCAGTGATTGCATTTCATGTGCATTCTTTTGTGATTGGGTTAATTCACTCAGGATGATATTTTCCAGGTCTAACCATTTACCTACAAATTGCATGAATTCATTATTTTTAATTGCTGAGTAGTATTCCATTGTATAAAAATGCCACATTTTCTGTATCCATTCCTCCTTTGAGGGATATTTGGGCTCCTTCCAATTTCTGGCTATTATAAACAAGGCTGCTATAAACATAGTGGAGCATGTGTCCTTATTGCATGCAGGGGAATCCTCTGGGTATATGCCCAGGAGTGGTATGCCAGGGTCCTCTGGAAGTGACATGCCCAATTTTCTGAGGAACCACCAAACTGATTTCCAGAGCGGTTTTACCATTTTGCAATCCCACCAACAGTGGAGGAGTGTTCCTCTTTCTCCACATCCTCGCCAGCACTTGTTGTCTCTTGAGTTTTTAATCTTAGCCATTCTGACTGGTGTGAGGTGGAATCTCAGGGTTGTTTTGATTTGCATTTCCCTGATGACTAATGATGTTGAACATCTTTTAAGGTGTTTCTCGGCCATCCGAATTTCTTATGGTGAAAATTCTTTGTTTAGCTCTGTGCCCCATTTTTTGATAGGGTTATTTGTTTCTTTGCGGTCTAACTTCTTGAGTTCTTTGTATATATTGGATATTAGCCCTCTGTCGGATGTGGAGTTGGTGAAGATCTTTTCCCACTTTGTTGGTTGCCGTTTTGTCCTTCTGACAGTGTCCTTTGCTTTGCAGAAACTTTGTAATTTTATGAGGTCCCATTTGTCGATTCTTGATCTTAGAGCATAAGCTATTGGTGTTCTGTTCAGAAACTTTTCCCCTGTGCCCAAGTCCTCCAGGGTCTTCCCAAGTTTCTTTTCTAACAGTTTCAGTGTGTCTGGTTTTATGTGGAGGTCCTTGATCCACTTGGAGTTGATCTTAGTGCAAAGAGATAAGAGTGGGTCAATTCGCATTCTTCTGCATGTTGACCTCCAGTTGAACCAGCACCATTTGTTGAAAAGGCTATCTTTATTCCACCGGATGGTTGTGGCTCCTTTATCAAAGATCAAGTGACCATAAGTCTGTGGGTTAATTTCTGGGTCTTCAATCCTGTTCCATTGATCTGCTTGCCTGTTGCTATACCAATACCATGCAGTTTTTAACACAATTGCTCTGTAGTACTGCTTGAGGTCAGGGATATTGATTCCCCCAGAAGTCCTTTTATTGTTGAGGATAGTTTTAGCTATCCTGGGTTTTTTGTTGCTCCAGATGAATTTGAGAATTGCTCTTTCTAGATCTATGAAGAATTGAGTTGGGATTTTGATGGGGATCGCAGTGAATCTGTATATTGCTTTTGGCAAGATGGCCATTTTTACTATATTGATCCTGCCAATCCAGGAGCAAGAAATATTTTTCCATCTTCTGAGGTCTTCTTCGATTTCTTTCTTCAAGGACTTGAAGTTCCTGTTGTACAGATCTTTCGCTTGTTTGGTTAGAGTTACGCCAAGATACTTTATGTTGTTTGTGGCTATTGTGAAAGGTGTTATTTCCCTAATTTCTTTCTCAGCCTGCTTGTCCTTTGAGTACAAGAAGGCCACTGACTTGCTTGAGTTAATTTTATAACCTGCCACTTTGCTGAAGTTGTTTTTCAGCTGTAGAAATTCTCTGGTGGAGGTTTTTGGGTCACTTAGGTAAACTATCATATCGTCTGCAAATAATGATAGTTTCACTTCTTCCTTTCCAATTTGTATCCCTTTGACTTCCTTATGTTGTCTAATTGCTCTTGCTAGAACTTCAAGTACTATATTGAAAAGATATGGAGAGAGAGGGCAGCCTTGTCTAGTCCCTTATTTTAGTAGGAATGCTTCAAGTTTCTCTCCATTTATTTTGATGTTGGCTACTGGTTTGCTGTAGATTGCTTTTACTATGTTTAGGTATGGGCCTTGAATTCCTGCTCTTCTTCAATAGCAACAAAAACAACAGAAAGCCCACATACACATGGAAACTGAACAATACTCTACTCAATGACACCTTGGTCAAGGAAGAAATAAAAAAAGAAATCAAAGACTTTTTAGAATTCAATGAAAATGAAGGTACAACCTACCCAAATCTATGGGACACAATGAAAGCAGTGCTAAGAGGAAAACTCATAGCTCTAAGTGCATCCAAAAAGAAACTGGAGAGAGCATACACTAGCAGTTTAATGGCACACCTTAAAGCCCTGGAAGAAAAACAAGTTAATTCACCCAGGAGGAGTAGAAGACAAGAAATCATCAAACTCAGGGCTGAAATCAATCAAATAGAAACAAAGAGAACCATACAAAGAATCAACAAGACCAGGAGCTGGTTCTTTGAGAAAATCAACAAGATAGATAAACCCTTAGCCAGACTAACCAAAGGACACAGAGATAGTATACAAATTAACAAAATTAGAAATGAAAAGGGAGACATAACAACAGAAACTGAGGAAATTCAAAAGATCATCAGATCCTACTACAAAGGTCTATACTCAAAACAACTGGAGAATCTGGAGGAAATGGACAATTTCCTAGACAGATATCAAATACCAAAATTAAATCAGCATCAAGTAGATCAGCTAAATAGTCCCATAACCCCTAAAGAAATAGAAGGGGTTATAGAAAGCCTCCCAACCAAAAAAAGTACGGGACCAGATGGTTTTAGTGCAGATTTCTACCAGACCTTCAAAGAAGACTTAACACCAATACTTTTCAAACTATTCCACAAAATATAGACAGAAGGGACACTGCCCAACTCATTCTTCGAAGCCACAATTACGCTAATACCTAAACCACAAAATGATCCAACAAAGAAAGAGAACTACAGGCCAATTTCTCTTATGAATATAGATGCAAAAATACTAAATAAAATTCTTGCTAACCGAATCCAAGAGCACATCAAAACGATCATCCACCATGATCAAGTAGGCTTCATCCCAGGGATGCAGGGATGGTTCAATATACGGAAATCCATCAATGTAATCCACTACATAAACAAACTGAAAGAAAAAAACCACATGGTCATCTCATTAGATGCTGAAAAAGCATTTGACAAAATTCAGCATCCTTTCATGCTAAAAGTCTTGGAAAGAGCAGGAATTCAAGGCCCATACCTTGACCATATCTTTAAGTGTTTCTTGGCCATTTGAGATTCCTCTGTTGAGAATTCTGTTTAGTTCTGTAGCCCACTTTATAATTGGGTTATTTAGGTTGTTGTTATCTAACTTTTTTCTTATTCACTCTACATCCAGCTGACTGTCCCACTCCTGCTCACCCCTCCCATAGTCCTTCCCCCATCCCACTTCCCTTTCTTCTCTGAGTAGGTGGGGACCCCCTAATTATGCCCTGCCACCACCATGGCAATCAAGTGTCTGTGAGGCTAGGTGCATCCTCTCCCACTGAAGTCAAACAAGGCAGCCCAGCTAAAGAACATTTTCCACATACAGGTAACACCTTTTAGGATAGGTTTCCCGGTTATTTGGGACTCACATGAAGATCACGTTGCACATCTGGTACACATGTACAGGAAGGCCTCTGTCCAGCCCATGTATCTTCTTTGGTTGGTAGTTCCATCTCTGAGAGCCCTAGGGTTTAGGTTAGTTGATTCTGTTGGTATTCCTGTGGAGTTCCTGTCCCCTTAGGCACCCCAATCCTTCCTCCTATTCTTCCAAAAGAGTCCCCAAGCTCCATCTACTGTTTGGTTGTGGGTGAGTCAGCTGCTGGATGGAGCATCTCAGAGGAAGCCATGTTAGACTCCTGTCAGCAACCTTAACAGAGTATCATTAAGTGTCACGAATTAGTGCTTGCTTGCCCATGGGATAGATCTCAAATTTGGCCAGTTATTGGTTAGCCATTCCATCAATCTCTGTTCCATCTCCTGTCCCTGCATTTCTTGTAGATAGAATAAAGTTTAGGTTGAAAATTTTGTGGGTAGATTGGTGTCCCTATTGCTCCATTGGGGGTCTCCCTGGCTATAAAAAGTGGCCTTTTCAGGTTCGAAACCCCAATGCTGTGAGTCACAGAGAAAAATAAGCCCATTGATTCATGGACACCACCCTTATCCCAGGTCTCTGTTTTTTCCTGGAGATAACCCCTACTTCCCTAGTTGCAGATTTCCATTCATTCTTACGGCCATCTTGCCATGCCTCTTGTCCCTGCCCACATGTGATCCTGACCCAACTCCTCTCCACATCTGCTCTCTCACCCAGTTCCCTTCCTCCATCTGCTTTCTATGACTATTTTATTCCCCCTTCTAAATGAGATTCAAGCACTGGTTCTTGTGCCTTCCTTCTATTTAGCTTCCTTTGGTTTGTGGAGTGCAGATTGAGTATCCTGTTTTGATTTTGGTTTTGGTTTCTGAGATAATTTTATAAAATATTGTCTTTCTGCTCTTTTTCTTAGTTCATCATTTGTATTCAGGAAGGTTGCTGATTGTAGCTTGTTAAATTTGTATCCTTCTGCTTTGATGAAAGTATTTATCACTACATAATTCTCTGTATGAATACTTTTACAGTTTTATGTATAACCTCATATCATATACAAGAAAAGATACTTTCCTTTCTTTTCTTATATCCCACTGATATTGTTTAGCTGTTTTATTATTCTAGACAAATACTATATTGTATATGTATGGAAAAAGTGGAAAACCTTGTCATGTTACAAATTTTAGTGACAATGCTTTGAGTTTCCCTCTATTTACATTGATATTGAATGTAGACATTGTGTGAATTGGCTTTATTATGTTGAGACTTTTCTTTTATATTCTGAGTCTCTCCAGGACTTATATCATGAAGTGTGTTATAAGTCATCAAAGGCCCTTTCTGCAAATGATTAAAGAATCATGCTTTTATGGTCTATCAGTCTGTTTTCTTTTAGGGGGGCAAATTATGTTTGTCAATTTATATATGTAGAACCATCCTGCATCTCTAGAATGAAGTCCATTTGTTTACAGTGGATTTTTTTATGTGTTTTGAGATTCACTTCCCAAGAATTTTCTTATTGAGCATGTTTACAGCTATGTTCATAGGGATATTGGTTTGTAATATCTTTCTTTGTTGGGTCTTGTATGGTTCAGGCATAAGGTAATTGTGGCCTTATCAAAAGAACTAAGAAATACTCTGCTTTATTTTGTAATGTAATTTGAGGAGTATTGCTGAGAATTTGTCTTTGAAGTTCTAGAAACATTTTGTGCTGAATCCATCTGCCTCTGATGTTTCTTTGGTAGGTTAAGCTTGATTTGCTTGTTTTCCTTGTTATTATTGTTATTTGTTTGTTTGTATTCTTTTTGGTGTGTTGGGAAACTTTCCCAACAAAAAGTTTTATTAGTGAAATTATTTTTGTTTTACTAGAGATTTTGGACTGGTTTAATTTGTTTACATAATCTTCAATTATCTTTCATATATCATAAAATGTATTCATTTCTTTTAGGTTTTCCAGTTTGGTAGAATACAAATTTTTAAAATTTGTCCCGCTTCCAGTCTGGTCTGGTTTACCTTGGGAGCAAACTCTCCAGCCAGCCCAGCAACACCCAGAGGAACCTCCACTCAAAGGCACTCTAACATTTCAAGGATCATAGGAGCAGAGGTGAGGAGGACTTAACAATTATCTCAAAACCACTGAAAGTAAATTGGGAGGATACAGGAACCCCACCTGACCAGTGGCACAGGTTCCTTCCTGTCTGGGCTGGTTTACTTTGGGCACGAACTCCTCAGCCAACCCCGCAATGCCCAGAGGAACCTCCACTCCCAGGTGCTCTAACAAGCCTAGGAACACAAGATGCTGGATCTCAGGATCCCAGGATCCTAGGAGCTTGGTCACAAGATACTAGGGCCCCAGAAGCAGCTTGATTCCTAGGAGCTCTGACACACTCAGGTTCTCAGGATCACAGGATCCCGGAATCACAGGACCACAGACACAGCTGAACTCTGAGGAGTTCTAATACAACCAGGATCACAGGAAGGAAAGGATACAGCCACATATAGCGAAGGTAGGTAGCATTAGAGATAATCAGATGGTAGGAGGCAAGCATAAGAAGAGAAGCAACCAAGGTGACATGCTATCATCAGAACCCAATTCTTCCACCACAGCAAGTCCTAGATATACCAAAAAGCAAGGTTCGGATCTAAAATCATTTCTAATGGTGATGATAGATAACATTATGAAGGACATAAATAACTCCCTTAAATAAATACAGGAAAACACGTGTAAACAGGTAGAATCCCTTAAAGAGAAATACAAAGATCCCTTAAAGAATTATAGGAAAAATCTCAATACATGAAATTCTTAGGCAAATGGATGGAACTAGAAAATATCATCCCAAGTGAGGTAACCCAATCACAAAAGAAAGCACATGGTATGCACTCACTGATAAGTAAATATTAGCCCAAAATCTCTGAATATCCAAGATACAATTCACAGACCATATTAAACTCAAGAATAAGGAAGACCAAAGTGTGGGTGCTTCCGTTCTTCTGAGAAGGGGAAAAATATGTACAGAAACAATTATATAGATAAAGTGTAGAGCAGAGACTTAAGGAAAGGTCATCCAGAGACTGTACCACCTGGGAATTCTTCCCATATACAATCACCAAACCCCAACTCTATCATGGATGCTAAGAAAAGCTTGCTGAAAGGAACCTGATATGGCTGTCTCTTGAGAGGCTCTTTCATAACTTGGCAAATACAGAGGCAAATTCTCACAGTCAACCATTGGACTGAGCATGGGGTCTTCAATGGTGGAGTTAGAGAAAGGACTGTAGGAGCTGAAGGGGTTTTCAACCTCATAGGAAGAACAACAGTATCAGCCAACCAGAACTCCCAGAGCTCTCAGGGATTAAGCCATTAACCTAGGGGTACACATGGCTCCAGCTGCATATGTAGTAGAGGATTGCCTTGTCAGGCATCAATGGGAGTAGAGATCCTTAGTCCTATGAAGGCTTGATAGATTCCCCAGAGTCAAGGGCGGGGAGGTGGGAGTGGGGTAGGTAGAGAAACACCTTCATAAAAGGAGGAGGAGGGAGGATTGGATAGAAGCTATCATGGAGGGGGAAACTGGGGAAGGGGTAACATTTGAAATGTAAATAAAGAATATATCCAATAAAAAAGCCATGTCTAAAAATATATATGTCCCAAGTATATCCCTGTGATTCTCTAAATTTCCTCAATGTCTGTTGTTATATCTCCTTTTCATGTTGAATTTTCTTAATTTCAATCCTCTATCTCTACCTTTTAGTTAAGTTAGGATTTTATCAATCTCAAAGAACTAATGCTTCATTTCTTATATCATTTTATTTTATTTTGCTTCTTTATAATTAATTTCAGCCTTGAACTTGGATATTTCTAGCCATCAACACCTTGTGAACATTATTTCTTCTTTTTTTCCTAGAGCTTACACATGAGCTAGTAAGTTACTAATATGAGATCTCTATAGCTTTTTTTATGTATGTGTTTAGTGCTAAGAACCTGCCTCTTAGCACTATCTTCACTCTGTTACATAGGTTTGGATATTTTGTGTTTTCATCATCATTCAATTCTAAATGCTTTTAATTTCCTTCTTGATTTTTGCCTTGAATCATTTTTGATTTAGTAGTGAGTTGTTTAATTTTCATAAAATTTTGTAGTTTCTGTTGTGTCTGTTGTTAATAGCCATTGTGTTTTCCTTATGGAATCTATTTTAAATTCTATTTTTGTCTTAAATTGTTCTACTTTTGTATCCAAATGTTGTATTTTCACAGACTTCCTCAAGAGATTTAATCATATCATTGAACATATTAATAATAACTACTCTAAAGTCATTGTCTTATGCATCAGATATCTTATATTTCTCAGGTCCAGATATAGTTTTGTTACAGGGATCTGGTGGATGTATATTGATTTGGCTTTTGCTGTTTGTTGTTTTTATTTTTGTTGACATCTGTTATTATGATAATTGTAGTTATGATATGGAGATGTAGCTATATATGATTCCTTGTGTTGATTCATAGTCTTCCTTTTTGTTATAGGTATTCTATTTCTTCATTTTTGTTGTACTTGCTGAATCTTAGAAAAGTGTGATAGCTGATGGTTCCCTGGTAGAGAGAAGTTCTGCAGGCTGTTGGGTAGCAGAAATAAATAGAAATGAAGTAGGATCGAAGACTGAGTGGAGTTTCAGGAAAAAGCTAAGGATGTGTCTATACCTTGAAGCTAGGACCCAAGGGAGTAGAAGATGTAGTGGATGTGGTGTTAAGATGGGTACCTGAGTACAGGTTATGGTGAGACATAAAGATATTTCTGGAGAGACAATGATGAAAGTTCTACAGGGAACCTGGATCTATATTAAGCACTGGAGTCTCTAGTGAATGAAATTGAAGTGGGAGTGGGGGTCCTTTAATCAGGCTGCTACAGGACTCAGAGTTAGACAGGAGAGATCATAATGGAGGATAGGAAAGAGCAATAATCACTGTCCCAGTATGGTGTGACCACTGAGAGCATCAGGTAGATAGTGTTTTTAGGTATAGAATACTGATAAAAGCAAGAGGATTGAGCTAGAAGGGAGAGTTGAGAGGGTCTACAGGAAAGAACAAATCTAAATTTGAACCGAGCATCAAAGGGATACCAGGGAATAGAGATAGGTTGGGAAGAAGAGTACCAGCAAGCAGGTAGCTATAGGCTTGGAGGTTTTGGAGTAATATAGGAGAGATCATCTTAGAGGACAGGAAGGATGGAGAAAATTGACTCCCTGGGTCTCAGGTCAGTGTGGTTATTGGGAATTCAAGATAGAAAATGTTTCTAGACTTCAGAGTCTGACACAAAGTTTAAGAAGGAGTTTGTTGTTGACTGAAATAGTTCATGAATTTGTTCATCTGATTAAGAGAACTTGTGTCCTATGGTTGTGATAAATAAATTATATGAACAAAGAAAATTAGGGAAGAGATAGCTTATTTGGCATACAATTTCAGGGTATGGTCAATCATTTTTGGAAAGTTAAGATAGCAGAAACACGAAACAATTTATTACATTATATCCACAGAGAACAGAGGATTAAGTTGTGCATGCTAGTGCACTGCTTGCGTTCTTCACACTTATGAGATTCAGAGTCTCCTTCCTAAGGAATGCTGCCACCTAGAGGACCAGATCTTCCCTCTTCAATTAATATAACCAGGATCATCTCTAAAAGACACCCCTAGGCCAAATTAATATAGATACATGCTATCACTAAGATTCTCTTCTCAGTGATTTCCAGGTCATTTTAAATTGTGCTCACTTGACAATTAAAATAACTTATCACAGACGGCTTGATCTATAAGCTCATCAAGAAGTTGCACAGTGGAAAATGTGTAACTTCTCAATAGAGCTGGGTACTGTCAATCTATGAATGAAGAGATTGAGTCCTCAAAAATCTATATTTACATCCATGTTGACACATATGACATGATACATACATAGGCTAATATGTGAATAGGTGATAGATAGATAGATAGATAGATAGATAGATAGATGATGTACAAATTTAATATGAACAAACACATATATACTTATATTTAGCCACAAATATTGTTTGCACACATATCCCAGCTTAAGGCTGATAAAGGCTTTGGAAAAGGTATGGAGACAATGGGATTCAGGCTAGAGGATGAGCATATTGGTTGGATTAAAAGCAGATTTCATGTATTTTAGTGTAGCGCCTCTCCAAATAACAGGGTAAGGACCATAAAAAATGGCTCAATAAAGGGGTTGTTGCAGCAACTCTTAATGAAACCCATTGGAGAGTCCTGTTACCAGGTATGTAGGCTATTTTAACTTGGGTATAGGTCATTGTAAGTGGCAAGACAACAAATAGGTTTATTGTAGTTGATAAGGATGTTTTCTTCCCCTGTCACAGACATTCATTAGACCTTTATTGAGGGTTAGGCTGTCTTACCCTTATTCACTTGACTGCAGAAACAACAAGGAAGAGAACAACATCCTGACTCTTTCCAAACTTACCTCCAGGTTAAAGAAAGCTCATAATAAACTAATTTAAAAGACACTAAAGCTATGCACTGCCTTCCAGGAAGAGAGTGATCTCCCAGCAGCGCTTTCACTTATGGAAGCAGAGATGGGAAAACTGTAGAGCATAGTGACTAAATCATCCATCTGTGATCAATCACTCACTAAACATTCAGAACAAAATTCCAGTTCTCTTAAGCTCCAAAGGACTTTTCTCAGGAAACGTAGGATCAGAAGTGAGGAGGAGGCAACATCTGTCCTAACACTGGGAATTAATTGGGACCAGTAGGACCTAGGCACACAAGAACTCCACCAGACCTATGGCTCAGGTTCCTTCTGGTCTGTCTGGGCTGGTGCCCTGATCAGACCTTTGGTGCAAATTCTACAGCTAGTCCCACAACACCCAGAGGAAGCTCCACTCCCAGGCACTCTAACATGCCCAGGATCATAGGATCAGAAGTGAGGAGTATGCATCATCTGTCCCAAAACCAAGAGTTACTGGGAACAGTGGGACCCAGGCACACAGGAACTCCACCACAGTAGTGGCATGGGTACCTTCCATTCTGTCTAGGCCGGCTCCCTGAATTAGGTGTAAACTCTAAAGCTAGTGTGGGATCTTTACAAGCCCAGGGTCACAGGAGCTTGGTCACACTAGGATCTCAGAGTTCCAGAGGCAGCTTGATTCCCAGGAGCTTGCATATACCCAGGATCCCAGGATCCCAGGATCCCAGGATCCCGGGATCCCAGAATCACAGGATTACAGAGAGAGCTTGACTCTGAGGAGTTCTGACACAACCAAAATAACAGGAAGGACAGACTCCAGTCAGATATAGTGAGGGAAGGTAGCATTAGAGATAACCAGATGCCTGGAGGCAAGTTTAAGAACATAAGTAAAAGAAACCAAGGTTACTTGGCATCATCAGAACCCAATCTTCCACCATAGCAAATCCTGGGTACACCATCACACCAAAATGCAAGGTTCAAATCTAAAATAATTTCTCATAATGATGATGGAGGACTTTAAGAAAGACATAAATAACTTCTTTAAAGAAATATAGGAGAACACAGGTAAACAGCTCTAATCCCGTAAAGAGGAAACACAAAAATTCCTTAAAGAATTACAGGAAAACTCAATCAAACTGTTGAAGGAAATGAACAAAACCATCCAGGATCTAAAAATAGAACTAAAACAATAAAGAAATCACGTAGAGAGACAATACTGGAGCTAGAAAAGCTAGGAAAGAGTTCAGGAGTCATAGATGCAAGAATCAGCAATAGAATACTAGAGATAGAGAGAATCTCAGGTACAGAAGATAAGATAGAAAACATTGACACAATAGTCAAAGAAACCACAAAAAGCAAAAAGCTCTTAAAACAAAACATCCACGAAATACAGGACACAATGAGAAGATCAAACCTAAGGATAATAGGTATAGAAGAGAGTGAAGATTCCCAAATTAAAGGGCCAATAAATATCTTCAATAAAATTAGAGAACAACACACATGGGATGCAGTCACTGATAAGTGGATTTTAGCCCAGAAGCTCTGAATACCCAAGACACAATTCACATATCAAATCATCCCAAGAAGAAGGAAGGGGAGGGTCCTGATCCTGGAAAGGCTTGATACAGAAATGTAGGGGATTACCAGGACAGAGAAGTGGGAGTGGTTTGATTAGGGAAGAGAGCTTATGGGACTTATGGGGAGGGAGGAACCGGGAAAGTGGAAATCATTTGGACTGTAAACAAAGAATATAGAAAATAGAAAAGAACAGATTAAATATTTCAAAATTATTTATACAGCCAAAAGAAATTTAGACAATTAATTTGGGTGGTGGCTTGTAAGAGAACATCAAAGTGAGACTGAGTGTTTTGCTTGATATTTATAGTTATTGTATCAATTTTGAAGATGACCTTATAAGTTATTCTTTTTCTGAGATGACTGCTTTTCAAAATCATTACGACCAATGAACCAGAATCTTACCCTCACCTAATGTCTGTACCACCCTCAAAGCAGAACATTGAAACAGTTGATGGATGACTTCATGGATAGACCATCTTAATACACACACTATTTCTTATATGAATGTAACCTGACCCCTGTGGACTGAGAATAATGACAATCACTCAAGTCAAATAGCTTTGAACATAGCAGGAAATCCATATCCAAATAATACTGCCCACAATTCATTCCTTGGTGCATCAGAACTGTCAACTCTTAGCTTAGCTACTATGACAGTAAAATCCTTTGGTGATAGGGACATTGAAGTACAGCCTTATTATAATGAACTCCAATGTCTAAAATTTTTCTTATTTTGGGTTTCTACCACAGTAAGAGTCAAGATTTTAAGTTCTACTAAAAACAAAATGAACAAACAAAAAGACTATCTTCTTATGTTTGATAACATGTCCATTATTTTTATGATTGGTATAAGAATATATATTGTGCTGAATATAATAAAAATTAAGATTAAAATTAAAAAATTTAAAGAAAAAAAAAAAAAACCTCTAAAATCAGATAACCCTGAGTATACTGAGAAAAATCTGGCAAGTTTCGACAAACAAGTGCTACTGGCGACCTCTAGAGGTTTGGCGGCCATACAGGTCCTTCTAACCAGGAAGCTCAATTTATATGTTAATGCTATGGATCCAGAAGTGGATTCCATAAAAATAAAATTAAAAATGTAAAAAATAAAAAAATAAAAAATCCAGAAGAGGATTTCCTCATGAAAGAACTGAGCAGTATATTAATGTGGCATATTCTTACCTAAAATAGGAGTACTAGACTGTTCTATGTCACTGGAATACACTGCAGGAGATGAGCAGTTTCTAAGTAGAAAATACTTATATCATATGACTGCTTCAGATGAATTGGTTAATTTGTTTTGTTTTGTTTTGTTTTGTTTTGTTTTGTTTTGTTTTGTTTTGTTTTGTTGAGACATGGTTTCTCTGTGTAGCCCTGGCTGTCCTGGAACTAACTTTGTAGACCAGGCTGGCCTCGAACTCAGAAATCTGCCTGCCTCTGCCTCCCAGGTGCTGGGATTAAAGACATGTGCCACCACCGCCCGGTTGAATTGGTTAATTAGCCATTACTTCTCATTCCTAGTTTGGGACGAAAGCAGGGATAATATCATAGTGAACTCACATTACATAAGAAGGCAGTTTCTCTTTGGTGGATCTGAAGCAGAACAATAATTCACTTTTTATAACAATATGCCTTTCCTGATTATCAGGAAATACCAACCCACAATATATTAGAGAAGAGCTTGGTATATCTCTCACCAAAAAAATAATAAATAAACAACTCCCTAGAGCACCTGTGTCTAAGCACTGCTTTGATGGGGACAAACAATCCACACAAGGAACATTTGAGACCCAAGTGAAGTATTTCTTAAAGGCTCATATCCACATACAAAATTCTCAGTACAAATTGGTTTCAGTGTATCTCTAAGGGTTTCCCTAGTCTGAACATTTTCAGATTCACTCAAAAGTTCAATTCTTGTGTCTTCTCTTACAGACCAGTAAAACATAGGTATGAGCCTATACAGAAGAAAAAAGAATTACATCCTTCCAAGACATAATGAGATAAATTAAATATTCTCATTGCAAATGAAAAGAAGAGAAAATAGGCCAGAGCAACACCCAACTCCATAAGGCTATGAATTAGACCCTATCTCCATGTTTCACATCTTAGAAACAGAATAATCTTCTATGATATTCAAGGAGTTTTGGTTAGTCAATGTCTCTGGCCTAGCCAACTACAGGCCACCTGGCCACTGTCCTGGCTTGGCTGTCTTTAATGCCTACAAATTTCCTTGGCAGGGCTTCTATGTGCCTGTCATCTCCAAAGTTCTTGAGATTCCTATGTAGCATTGGCTTCAAAAGCACCCCTTACCTTGCCTTGAGGAATCCTCGTCTTCCATTTAGTCCCTTGCTTGCTAGAGCTTCAGTTTCTTTCTTCAACATTTTAAAGTATTCATTATACATGTTTTACTTGCTTCCTTTGAGATACAGCAAGATTTTTTTCTTGAGGCAATTGTATAAGGTTCTGTCTTCCTTATTGATTTTTCAGTTTGTCATTTGTATATAGGATATATTATGCATGTTAAATTTGTATCTTGCTACTTTGGTTAAAGTGTTTATCAAATACAGAAATTTATCCATAGATATTTTTAGATTATGTATATAATTATATATAAATCAAGATATTGTGACTCCTTCCTTTTTTATTTATATCCCATCAATATCTTTCACTTGTCCTATTATTATAGAAAAGTCATATCATTCTAGACATACCTATATTGAATAGGAAAGAAGAAAGTGAAAAACCTTGTCTTGTTAGGAATTTTACTGAAAATTCTATGAGTTTCTCTTGATTTACATTGATGCTGCTTTTGGGCTTGTTGTAAATCACTTTATGATGTTGAGGTATTTTTATACTCCTATTATTGCTAGAACTTATATCATGATGGGGTGTATTATGTTGTCAAAGGCCGTTTCTGTAAATAATGACATGATCATATGGTTTTTGTATTTTGGTCTTTCTTTTTTGGCAATTTATGTTTATCAATTTATACAAGTTGAACTATCCCTGAATCTCTGGAATGAAGCCTATTTCATTATAATGGATTTCATTAATTAATTAATTAATTAATTAATTTTTTCACTCCATATTTTATTTTCTATCCCCAGCCCCCATCCACCCTCTGACTGTTTCATATCCTGTACCTCCTCCCCACCCCACTGTCTCCATGTGGATGTTGCCACCCCCTATCTCAAACCCCTGTCCTCTAAACTTCCTGGGGCCTCCAGTCTCATGAGGGTTAGGTGCATCATCTCTGAATGAACACAGACCCAGCAGTCCTCTACTGTATGTGTGTTGTGGGCCTCATATCAACTGGTGTATGCTGCCTGTTTGGTGGTCCATTGTTGGAGAGCTCTCAGGGGACCCAATTAAATGAGACTGCTGGTCTTCCTACAGGATTTCCCTTTAATTCAGCTTCTTTCAGACTTATCTAATTCATTAACAGGGGTCAGGTGATTCTGTCCATTGGTTGGGTGCAAATATCTGCATCTGACTCTTTTCAGCTGCTTGTTGGGTCTTCTGGAGTGCTGTTATGCTCAGTGCCTTTTTGTGAGCACTCTACAGTCTCAATAATAGTGGCAGGACTTAGGAACTCCTCTTGAGCTGAATCCCACTTTGGGTTTGTCTCTGGTCCATCTTTTCCTTAGGCTCCTCTCCGTTTCCATCCCTGTAATTCGTTCAGAGAGGCAAAATTATGGAGCAGAGTTGTGACTGTGGGATGGCCCCCTTTTCCCTCACTTGATGGCCTGTGTTCCTGCTGGAGGTGGACTCTTTAAGTTCCCTCTCCCTACTGTCTGTCATTTCATCTAAGGTTCCCCCCACTTTGAGTCCTGAGAGTCTCTCACCTCTCAGCTCTCTGGTGCATTCTGGAGGTTCCCCTTAACCTCTTATCTCCTGAGGTTGCCTGTTTCCACTCTTTCTGCTGGCCCTCAGGGCTTCAGTCCTTTTCCCTCACCCAAAGCCAGATCATGTTCCCCTCTCCCCCTGACTCCAAACCTCCTGCCCACTTTCCCTCTCAGGTTCTTCCCTCTCTCCTCATTTGTGATTGTTTTGTTATCCCTCCTAAGTGGGACTGAGACATCCTCACTTGGGCACTTCAGCTTGTGGACCTTTTCGAGTTTGGTGTACTGTATCTTGGGGACTCTGTGCTTTTTAACATCCACTTATTAGTGAGAACATACCATGCTTGTCCGTTTGGTTCTGAGTTACCTCACTCAGGATGATATTTTCTAGTTCCACCCATTTCCCTGAAAAAACTCAGGATGTCCTCATTCTTAATAGTTGAGTAGTATTCTATTGTGTAAATGAACCAGAATTTCTGCATCCATTCTTCTATCATGGGACATCTGGGCTGTTTCTAGCTTCTTGCTATCACAAATGAGGCCCTTATGGACATCGTGGGACACGTCCTGCCCCTGTGGCCTGGTGGGGCATCTTTTGAGTATACACCCAAGAAAGGTATATCTGGGTCTTCAGATAGATGTTTCCAATTTTCTGAGGAACCTAATGAATGATTTCCAGAGTGGTTGTAAAGTTTGCAACCCCACCAGCAATGGAGGAGTGTTCCTCTTTCTCCTAATCCTCTCCAACATGTGTTGCCACCTGTGGTTTTGATCATAGCCATGCTGATTGGTGTAAGGTGGAATCTCAGGGTCATTTTGATTTGCATTTCTCTGATCTAAAAAATTTGGCAACGGGCTTTGGTGCATTTTACCTCAGTGTTTCTCCACATAAAATTAAAGACCACAACAAGCTAGCTCAATAAAATGATTGTTAAAGCAGCTATTACTGTACCTTAGTTTCTGTGACAAGATGTATAGGCTATTTTAACTTGGCCATAGTTCAGGGTAAGTAGCAAAACCATAAATAGGATCATTGTAGCTGATAAGGATGTTTTCTTCCTCTCTCACAGACATTTATGGAGCCTTTATTAAGAGTGAGACTGTCTTACTCTTATTTGTTTGCCTATAGATACAACAGGAAAGAGAACAATGTCCTGTCTCTTATCAAATTTATGTCTACATTGGAGAAAGCTCATAATCAAGTAATAACCAGACATGGAAAAAAGATAACCCTCAGTGTATTGAAAAAAATCAAGTTCGACAAACAATTGCTACAGCCGACCTCTAGATGTTTTGTGGCCATACAAGTCTTTCTAACCAGGAACTACAATTCATACTTGAATACTAAGGATCCAGAAATGCTGACTGCAGTTAAAGGACAGAAATGGATTCCTCGCAAAAGAAGTAGATGGTATAAAAACCTGGGCTATTCACCTGGGTAAGAGTAGGTGTGCTAGCCTGCTCTGTGTCACTGAATAAAGTGCAGGAGATGAGTAGTTTTGAAGCAGTAAACACATATGATGGGTCACAGCATCTGAGGATTGGTTCACTGTTAACCATTACTTGTCATTTTTGCTCTGTGACTAAAGTAAGAATAATATTACAGTGGAACCTATCACAGAGGAAAGCAGTCTGCTTTGCTAGTGAAGCAGAGCCCAATTCATTTTTATTATAAACACCCTTTCCTATACTCAATAAGGTACCAACCCACAGTGGGTTAGAGAAGAACAGGGCAGATCTTGCACTACAGAATCACTCCCTAGTGGCTCTGTGGTGGAGGTTGGTCTAGTCCTCCTATGTATTCACATTCTAAATACTGGCCCCCAAGATCAGGTTGTCCCTGAAGAGGAGAGCCTCAAGTACTCCAAGTGATCCTGCATAAAATCTTCTCCTCAAGTTAAAGTTAATTCGAAAATAAAGGCTAGAGCTTGTGATTGGGTGGTAAAGAAAGCAAGGCGGGATTTGAATATCAAGTGATGGATCTCTGCAGAGACCATGGAAAGAGTATACTAAAGAGGAGTAGGCTGCCATGAGGCAAGATGGACCAGAAGCATGTGTTCAAGTAACAAGGGATATATGCCTGGGATGCAAGTTAGAATAACTCACATTGCTGGGCAGTGGTGGCGCACACCTTTAATCCCAGCACTTGGAGGCAGAGGCAGGCAGAATTCTGAGTTTGAGGACAGAGTGAGTTCCAGGACAACCAGGGCTACACAGAGAAACCACTGTCTCAAACCAGAAGAAGGAGGAGGAGGAGGAGGAGGAGGAGGAGGAGGAGGAGGAGGAGGAGGAGGAGGAGGAGAAGGAGAAGAAGAAGAGGAGGAGGAGGAGGAGGAGGAGGAGAAGGAGGAGGAGGAGGAGGAGGAGGAGGAGCAAGAATAGCTCACATCCTGCCCAATCTAGGCTTACAGCTTGTCAATAAAATATAATCATTGTATGTCTGTTATGCAGTCTAGCTAGAATATATTTTCTTCTTCTAAGCACTGATTCATTGGGAACAAAATCAACACAGTGAGCATTTTTTCTTTTTATTCTTTTGGTTTTTTGAGACAGAATTTCTCTGTGTAGCTCTGAATGTCCTGAAACTCACTCTGTAGACCAGGTTGGCCTAGAACTCAGAAATCGGCCTGCCTCTGCCTCCCAAGTGCTGGGATTAAAGGCATGCGCCACCACTGCCATGCAAAACAGTGAACATTTTAAGAGCCAACTAAATAAAACTTTTACTTCTAATCCTTAAAAGCTCACTATCCACACATCAAATTCTGCTGTACGGAGTGGATTCAGTGGGTCTGCAAGATTTTCCATACTCAGCATTTTCAGCATCACCTACAATTTCAAATCTAAGGTCTTCTCTCACAGTCAAAGCAAACTTAGTCATGAGTCCTTACAAAATATATAAAAAAATTAGATACTTCAAAGATATAATGGGACAAACTAGGGGTTCTTATTGTAAACGAAGAGAAAAAAGGTCAAGGCAACACTCAAATTCAGCAGGACATGACTTAGACCCTATCTCCACATGTCACATCTTACTCATAATATGAAAAGACAATTGTCTTCTATGGTAGTCAAGGGTTAGGGATGCCCAAAATCTTTGGCTTTGCCAAGTCACTTGGCCACTGTCTCAGTTTGGCTGTCCCTGGTGCCTACAGATTTCCTTGTCAGTGCTCCCACATTCCTAGCATTTCCAAGGTTTTTGAGTTTTCTGTGTAGCTTTAGCTTTACAAACACAGCTCCCTGTCAGTGACAGATTCCTGACTATAGCACAGCCCCACGCTCAGCGGTCCTCCACTCTGAATATTCAGTACAAGCCACCATGGCCGGAGAGCTCTTACATCTGCCTGCTTGCAAGAGCAGCACCACATAGGAGACTTGGGAAGAGAGTGAGTGTAATGGGAGCAATGGTCACTTGCAGTGCTACAACAGCTTGAGAGAGTTTGGACAGAAGAACACAAGGAAGTAAATCCCTGAATGCCACAGTCCTTGGCACCCACTGTACAATCAAGGTTACTCAGCTCTGCAGGCTTCCCAATGTCCATTTTCCAAACAAAACTATTTCAAACATCTATCTTTACATCTTTGATCTTGTGGAGAATAGATTCGGCAGAATCTTCGCATGATCTCAAGGTATCGTTCCTACTGTCTCAAGGAAAAAGTGTATAGCTTCTTTTTAATGGCACTAATCTCACTACCTACCACAGTCTCCCTTGTCCCAACATAAGTTTATGCATAGTTTTGATCCTTAGTCATCCTGTAAATCTGGCTAAATGTATCTAGAACTCCTCGTGCCCAAGTATGAGTTATGTGTGGCTTAGACATTCTACTCCATCTGATATTTTAGTCCACCACTTGTGAACTCAGCCTCATGAAACTCCCAGAGCACAGGAAACATGAAAACACATTTTCTGCATACTCTGTTGGCCTCTAGTCCAATATCTAGTAGTTTCCTTTCCTACCTGGTATCTCCTGTGCACATCTTCAGTACTAAAATTTTCATCATCATTTGTTTTCCAGAACTTCATAAAGAATCACCCACTAAGGAGCATGTACATTCTGAGCTTTGAAACTGTTCAGCTCTAAACAATTCAGAATCATATGGCTGGTATAATCACTGCAACAACCATATTTCTTGGTACCAATTTTCTGCCCTAATTGTCTTTGTATTGCTGTGATTAAATAGCAGTAATAACTTAAAAGGCAGGAGATATATGCTGGTTTGTGATTTCTGAGGTTTTGGTGTGCAGCCATCTGGTTCCATTACCCAGAAGACTGTGTTGAACATAATGTGGTAACAGAAGTGGGTACTGACTTTGTTTTGATCAGAAAGCAGAGATAAAGCATACAGGGGAAAAGATAACTTTCAAATGTTGTATTCCCAGTAGCCTACCTCCTTCAACAAGGCTGGACCTTCCAAATACTTCCAAATAGTGACATCAGTTGAAGAGTAAGACACAATATTGTTAGTAATTAAAAATCATTTAAAAATTCGTATTTGCATCTCTATGAAAAATTCATGAAAGCAGAAATATTTGGTGTGAGAGCATATATACTTATGTATTGATAAATTAACCTGATCCCAAGGCTAGAGTCTTTACCACCATGTACAAGGATGTCTGTTTTTCTACTGTCAGCTCAGACCTTGAGATTATTTGCTGAGTGAATACAAGAAAAGTGATTGGATTGCCTTTCATTCTTGTTAGCCTTTTAATTTAATTTAACTTAATTGTTTTTTTATAAAAACACAGTATCATACATCCTTTAAAAGCTACTTGCAATTTCTTATTTATTACTTAATAAAAAAATCTCTTCTATCTAGATTTCTCCTTTTGAGTAGCTAATTCTTATCTCATTGAGTTGTACTGTTTGATGGTTTGAATAAGAATGACCTTCAAAGGCTCATGTAGGTGATGCTTGGTGGAAACTTTGAAGAAGAATTAGCAGGTATAGCCTCAGCTGGGCCATGGTGGTACATCCTTTAATTCCAGCACTTACGAGGTAGAAGCAGGTGGATCTCTATGAATTCAAGGCCATCCTGGTCTATAGAGTCAGTTCCAGGACAGCAAAGTCTATTCTGAAGAAACTTTGTCTCAAAAAAGAACAAAAACAAATGGTATAGCCTTACTGAAGATATGTGTCACTGTGGGTGGGCATGAAGTTTCAAAAGTCCATGCTGCTCCCAGTTAGCTCTTTGTCTGTGTCTCCTGTGTCTGTGGATCAGGATGTAAGCTCTCAACTACTGCTTTAGTGCCAAGCTTGCCAACCTGCTGCCCTGATGTCCATAAACATATTCTTTGAACTTCAAGTGAAATAAATGCTTTCTTCTATGAGTTGACTTGATCATGATGTGTTAGCCCAACAACTGAAATGTGAATAAGACATACATTCTAGCATATATCAAGGGAGGTAGGTGTTTATCAATTATTTTATATTGTTAATATTTCTTAAACAATTGCTCTGGTCATTTTGCATTCAGTACCACTATTTCAAAGGCATGCTTATTTTTTTTTAAAAAAATTATTGTCTCTTATTTGAGCAGGACTTTAGAAACTCGGTGATATGCTCAGACATAATATCTCTATTTCAAAAGTACAATGTAATACTCCATATTTAAAATTAATTTCCTGGATTGACTTTTACATTGCTCTTGACCATCTGATACATTTGCTGCAGGTATTAGGTGGAGACATAACTTAACCTATTTCTTTGGAAGACTCAGAGCAGTGAAAAGTAGACACTTGGTTTTATGAATTTGCAAAGTCCAGTGTCAGTCCAAAATAGTGGGAGCAGTGATTGGAGAGAACAATCTTTATAGCCCTGGACACACAGAGCTTCCTCCACTTCCTTATTGCCTGTGTAATCAGGAAGGTGAAATCTCACATGTCACCTAGTTCTAGCTTCCTCTCTTTCCTTATAAAACCATTGGTGAGCTCATCTCCATGTCTTACATCCTGTTTATTATAAATCTTATCTGACACATGACCTCACTGGTGGACTAGCAGGCATGGGCAGGGCTTGAGTGCTTCCTGTGTCCTTGTATCTGGACTGAAGCCACACCTCTGAAAAAGGTCATTAGCTGTTATTTCTCACAGAAGTAAAGTTTCTCTTTCTTTTTTCTACCTATTTATCACACACACACACACACACACACACACACACACACACATATATATATATATATATATAAATACACATCTGTCTACCGTTATTACCTACATATCATTCTATCAGTCGGTCTATTATCAATCATCTATCTATCTATCTATCTATCTATCTATCTATCTATCTATCTATCGATCATCTATCTAGCTGATCCCCAACCTATATATCACTAAGTTATATGGAATTTCCATTGGTTTTAATATTACTATTGATATTTTTGAAATTACAGAAATTAGTAAATTTTAATGTGAGTTGTCTCACTCCAGCCCTAGATTTGTTTTAGACATTTTCTAGTGATTCTTTTGCTAGATTTTAAGAGAGTCTCACTATGTAGCACTGACTGGCCTGGAACTTGTTGTATTGACTAGGCTAACTTCAAACTTGTGGTTATTCTCTTGACTTAGCCTCTTAACTGTTGGAATTGCTGGTGTGTGGCACTAGGTTAAGTTTCCAAAACATTATGATTTCATTATCACCCTAGGCATCCTATGACCTAGCCAGTAGGAAGATCTCAGGGTAACTTGGTAAGTTAACTATCCAGATTACTCCCCTCTCAGGTTTTCTTTTCAGGGGTGAGAACTCCATTCTTCAGATACTCAGGCTGAAACTTTTGATGTGTGTTGTTTCATTTCTAAACTTAAATGTGAATTAGCAAATATGGCTGAATCTACCCTCAAAAAAGATCGATTTTCCAGCCCTTTGGCACCATCTCCACGGGCAAAGCTCTCAGCTCTTCTCTGTGCTTGTCCTATGGGTATTCACACCCATTCTTCCTGGAGCACCTCATGATAAACAAAATCATGACCATATCAAAGATACATTCAAACAGCTGTCTACCAGCTTCTCCTAAAGGTTTCCCCATGTCCAAAATGGCCCCTGTAATTTGGGCTTTCTAATCCCGCAGACCTTCCCCCCTACTTCCTGATTGTTCTCTGGTAGCCACTCTCCCTCAGTGAGACAGCAGGCATATGTCCTTCCTCATGTGCAGCATCAGTAGCTTTGTGGCTTTGTACACGTGTCCTTAGGGACTTTTGTTCAGAAACCATCTCAATAGGGTTTCTTCAGTCACCTGCACAAACCCCATTCCCTCCTTTCAGCAGTGTCACTCTGCCTAGATTACATCTCTACTTCCCATTAGAAACTTAACTCCTCAAGGACAATGTTCAGTCTACTTGGGTCTCGGTGATATTGCTAGTGATTAGACACAGGAAATGCCCAAGAGTCATTTTTGCTGATGAAGCCCATAAACCTAAAACAAACAAACAAACAAAATTAGAAGTAAATACACAAAAACTGAAAGAGTACATCAAAGATATTAAAAGATTAGACTTCCATAAGGTAAAAATAGAATAGTCTATACTAACAGAATTGTTTGTTATGATGGTCTCAATAGCCCCAACATAATTTCTAACTATATAAATGTAGTCTTTAAAATTACCTGTGTTTTTATTTACTGCTGGAACATTTTAAAATAAATTTTAGAACTCAATTTGGTGTAAAGAAGGTGACATGGGCACCTCCTGGAGGGGGGGTGCATCAAACATATTTTTCGAAATGATCTAACTAACCATCCAGTGGTGAAGATGGGATTTGGACACGGTGCTATTTTTATTTCACAACTGTTTTCCCTCTGGCTATGCCCCCCCCCCGGGATCATTTTTCTTATCTGTAAAGCAGATGACGCGGAGTTAGGCTGCATGATGTGAAGAATTTTTTAAAACAAATGTCAGTGGCTGCTGCCGAGCCTCGGGCAACATCATCTGCCTGAATTATCTATCTGTGTAATGGCAAAGTAAAAAGAAAAAAAAAAAAACAAAACATTGGAATGCGACCTGGAGAATATCAAGGCACAGCGAAACCTCTAGAAGTATGGTTATTGTTTGTAAACGTGCAGTCAGATAACACAGAACAGCAACCAAAGGCAGTGATTTGGAAAATTCAGGGGAAATTTGGTTGAAATTTTGAGCTGAGCATGAGCACAGGTAAGATAGGACAGCTTCTCATTGCCCTCTTGTGGTCAGGATGTGAAACTACAAAACAAGCCATATCCCTTAGATGCTCGAAATGGGCTTTTCCTGTTTTCTTTCAAATACTACACTCCAGATCTAAGAGGTTGGTAAGACTCTGCTCATACCAATGTATTTATTGTCAAACAAGTGATCTTAAGTGACTTCTGGATGAGGCACGGTTTCTTCAGCTAACACAGCAGTCCCAGTTCTTTGTGATCTGGGACCAACGCTTGCCTCCTGTCCCATGCTCCAAGTAAAGCCACTTGTTTGCTGCTCCCCGAGGTTCTGATTACATGGATTGTGGTATCAATGCCTTATGCAAGCACATCTATTACAGGGTTTCTATCTGGAAATCCCAGCTAAAACATTAGTAGACAGTGACAGTCTACTTTTTGAGAGTCGGACAGTGTTTGGTTTGGCTGTTGTAGATCCCAGAGCCCAGGACCTCAAAAAAGGGAGTACATTTTGCAATTTAAAATATTCCTTTTGGAGCAGAGTGGTGGTGATTGAACCCAAAGCCTTGTGCATGCTAAGAAAGTACTCTGCCATTTCTATCACTGAGGTACATCCCAAGCCTATGTATATACATGTATGCATACACATACATGCATAATATGTATACATATCTATACTTACATGCATATATATATGTAAAGAAAGGGTCTCATGGAAGGTTTTGTCTAGTGTTGAAATTTCTATGTAGCCAAAACTGATAATGAATTTTCAAAACTCGAATTTTTACCTCCCTAGTGTTGGGATTATCTGCAAGTACCAGCACTCATAGCCTAAAATGTTATTTATTTCAATTTATCCCAAGAATTTTATGAAACTAAAAGCAACTAGCTCAGGCTCCTGCTTCCAACTTGAGTTAAAGTGACCCATTGATGGTTTTCCAATGGGATTTCCAAACCTAAACTCACAAGGCTTGGGATGTCTGTCTCCTACCAGAGTTACTTCAAACAGCTAGGTTCTGTGTACCTACAATATAGGTTTATTTAGATGACTGTATTATGATACTAATAAGATATGTATGGTACAACCTGCACAAAAAAATTCTGTGCATACCTTCTGCAGAATCTAAAGTAGACCTTACTTATATTGTCATATTTTCAATGAAAGGAGAGGTGTTTATGTATTTTTGAAATTTATAAGTCAACATTCTTCTAGTTTTAACTTGTTTGGGTGCCTCACTTTAATGATTGTTGTAGCATTATTAATATTATTATTATTGCTATTAATCATTATTATTATGATTAGTGTATATTGTGTACATATTTAGGAGTGTGGGTGACTTTGTGAAAGTTACACTATCACGTTCAACATAATGTTTTGAAATAGGATCTGCCATGGATCTCTTTGGCCTGTGGAGCTTCCTGTCAGGTCTAAGACCTTGCCTGTCTGGGGAACTCCCCAGTGCTGGGTTTACAGGTGCACGGCACTACATCTGGCTTTTATGTGGTTGCTGAAGATCCAAATTCCTGTCTTTGTGTCTATGTAGCGTGTACTTTACCAACTAAGCCACGCCCCTGGCCCTGCAATACTATTATTATCAAAAGCTTTTCAGTACCCTAATAGAGAGTCTTATACACCATAGGTGCGAATACAAACCTGCCTTGGAAACTATTGATCTAAAGAAACAAAATTCTCCAGGCTTCAGAGATTGACCCAATCTATGTTTTTACCGTACCTTTGAATATTATGTTCCTGTTTATGACAGACTCAGTCTCAGGACTCTGAGATGAATTGTGGGTTCATGAAGGCACACTCACGTTCACATTTCTGTACACTAGCACATGCATGAGATAACCTTGGACACCTTTGCCTGAGAGGCACTCATGAATGAGTCCCCAACTATTCTTCTTGTTCTAAACATATTTTTATTCTCTACACCACCTCTACATGGTTGCAGCTCAGTCTGCATGTAAAGGTGTAGGACAAGTTTTGGAAGTTCTTTCTTTCCACTATGGATTGAATCAAACTCAGATCTTTAGGCTTGCAATGGAAGCTGTGTTACTCTCAGAATCATTTCAGTGGGCTAATGCCAGTATATTTCTGGCAAAACCACATAACCCACTTTGTGGACAAGAGCAAATACAGTTATAATTAGAAAGATACAGAGTCCCAACCTGCTCTTACTAGTCAACATAGCACTTCCCAGTCCGTAGTCTTTTTTATTGTACATAGTTACTTAGATTTTTATTTATTTATTCATTTATTTGTTCACTTGACATCCCAATTGCAGTCCCACTCTCCTCCCAGTCTCCCCTCACACAGTCCCTCCCACATTCTCCCCATCTTCTCCTTTGAGAAGGAGGAGGTCCCACCCTGGTGCACCAAGTCACTGCAGAACTAGGCACATTCACTCCACTGTGGCCAGATAAGGCCACCCAGTTAGGAAAATAGGATCCACAGGCAAGTAACAAGAGTCAGGGACCTACCATGCTCCAATTCTTGGGGGACCCGCATAAAGACTAAGCAGCGCATCTGCTACATATGTGTTGGGATGGGGGTTAGTTCTAGCCCATGCTTTCTCTTTGGTTGGTGATTCAATCTCTGGGAGCCCCCAACAGTCCAGGATAGTGGATTCTGTTGGTTTTCCTATGGAGTTCCCTTCTTCATTGGGTCTGTCAATCTTCCAACACTTCCACAAGACTCCCAAGGAGCTCCATCTGTTTGGTTGTGGGTCTCTGCATCTGTTTAGGTCAGCTGCTGGATGGGGCCTCCCAAAAGACAGTTATGCTAGGCTCCTGTCTGCAAGCATAATGGAGTATCATTAATAGTGTCAGAGATTGGTTCCTGCCCAAGGATGGGTCTTAAGTTGGGTCAGTCATTAGTTGGCTAGTCCTTCAGTCTCTACTCTTTGTAACTCACAACCAAAGGACATGCATGATATGTACTCACTTATAAGTAGATATTAGCCATAAAGAACAGGATACCCATGCAACATTCCACAGATCAAAATAGCAAGGAGAGCTCAAGGGAGTATGCTTGGATCTCACTTAGAAGGGGAAGTAAAATAGAGGGGAAAAATGAGTAGGGGTCAAGTGTAGAGAGAGCTGGGGAGAGAGGGCAGGCTCTCTCTAAACAGAAACTGGCTTTCGGGTTTGGGGAACATCTTTTGGATGTGCCAGAGACCTGGGGAGGCTTCAAGGAATCTATGACTCTAGCTGAGACTCTTAGTAATGCATGATATGGAGTCTAAAGTAGCCACCTTCTGTATCCAGGAAGGATTCCCAGAGAAGGGATAAGGATATCAACCCACCTACAAAGCACTTCCCCCAAATTGTTCTGCCTAAAAGTAGTGTGGGCACAAAGACAGAATAAATCCTTAGTGTTGACTCTGTCCATATTTTCTAACTTACATTCATTAAATTAGTATGGTAGCTTGGCTCTCTGAGAAACACTTGGGGTTATGTCTCCTCCTATGATTTCCTGTACTGCCATCCAAACTGTGAATCTGACTTCCCCATTATTCTCACAGTGGAAAAAGAAGTCAAGTCTGTGTTTTCTCACCTCTGTGCAAGGCAAGGCCCAGGAATTATTGTGCTGCTTTAACTAACCAATACCACTCTTTAGGATCTCTCTGGGACTCTGGCAGATTGACACAGAAATATAATGAACTTCCACGGGGCAGTCTTTGTGCCTGTGAGGATCACAAAGGCAGGTTTTCTCAGTGGGGCTTCCCATGAGCCAATCAACTGAGCAATCCCAAGGGAAGCCTGCTTAACATTGCCATAATGAACCCTGAGTCACAGGGGCCAACTGGTTGCTAATTTTCTATGCATATGGTGCTCTTTCTTGTTAAACTTCCCTAGAGCTCCTCGGCTTATTTAACTTTCTTTAATAACCAGCAGATGGCTTCTGTCTGGGCAGTCATCAAGTGGTGCTTAGCAATGGCAGATTCAAGAGGAGGCATGGGACTTGTTAAGGGTGGGGATCCAGATGCTGACATGCAGAATGCCAGGTGACGTTATCAGGCATTGTCTAATTGGTGTTGAAGGCAGTGAGGACCACTGAGAGGGGGTGACTTCTGGAAGAGGTAGACTAGTGCTCAGCAACTTATGCAAACCAGCAAAGGCAAAGGTTGTGGGACTCAAGTACTGCTGTGAAATAGAAGCTGGTTATTTTCTGAGCCCTCACATTACATATGATGTTCTAGGCACATAAGAGTTTTGTTAATGTAGAACAAATATAAACTGGGAATCATCATTTATTCATCTATTTAAATACCCAAAAGATTTGGTACGGCCTTGCAGTGCATCAGGTCATATCCAGGGTATACAGCACTTGGGATCAACAGTGAGCAATAAACGGTCTCAGCTTTTTAAAAAAGTGATGCTTAATCATGAATTTTTATTACATTTTAAAATTTGTATTAATATCTTTTATTGACAAATCATAATTGAATATAGTTATAGGGAATGGGATGGTGTTTTAATATATCTAGATAATGTAGGATTACATATATACAAGTTAGTGTATCCATGAAGTATAATCAGCTCATAAATAGCTCACTTAGTTTTAGTGGTAAACACTTAATGATAACCATGAGTAAAGTAGATGTTGAGCACGGGGAAGACAGTAAAACTCCAGTTTATGCAGCTGACGGATAAGGAGAATAAACATGAGCAGAGTCAGGATAAATCTCAACACTATCCTTGGGTCTGCCCACATACTTTCTGTAAAGACTGCAAGATATGGCAGACAAAAGAGGATCCTGTCAAAGCATGGGTGAATGCTCACACAAATGTTCAGCAAGCCCCTCTCCAAAGAAGATACATTGTCTAGTGTTGAGTGTGGAAACTCTAAAGCATGTGTCCAACAGATATTTCTTGACCTCTTTCCTTGTGCTCAATGCTGCCCTATAGGCTTCGTCTCAAATTATATATAGAGAAAGAATAGGCTGTTCTAGTGCTGGAGGAAAGAACAAGTGAGAAGAGTGAAAACTGCATATATGATGCCCTCTCAAGTAGTGATTAGGAAGAAAAGTGAGTTCAGGAAGGGGATAAAGACTGGTGTGTGTGTGTGTGTGTGTGTGTGTGTGTGTGTGTGTGTGGTATAGTGTGTGTGTGTTTGTAGGCTTGTGTATGCTGAGGTAGGTGGCAGGTCATGTGGAGATCTTTGAGAAAGCACTGTAGGTAGTGAGATTAAAGTTGATTGCATATGAAAACACTTTTGTAGTGACATGTTAAAATTAGAGATATCAGTTTTATCATATGATTTCTAATAAATATACATATGTTATATTATTCATATGCATATACTATATTGGGTATATTGTGTATGCTTAGTGTATATATATATAGTGTGCTAGTGTATACATGTATAGACATATTTGCACATGTGTATGCATACATATAGTATATGTGTGTATAATTCCAAACATAGACATAAAGAAAACGAAAGACATAGAATGTAATGCTATATGCCAAATAATAGATTCAAGGGTACAGCAGCCTAAAAAGTCATACTTTTATATGGTCATGATTTTAATGGTTGATTTGGAAAAGAATCATCAGTAGTCCAGGTTAGAGATGCCAACAAGTACCAAGATTAAGGGGGCATTTAAAAGAAGAGGAGGATGGTTTTAATCCCTCAAGAATCTCCACTGAATTATTACAGAGGACAGGAAACAACAACCACACACTTGGACATTGGCAACATTTTACGAAAAAATAAACAATAAACATCACCACTGAGCCACATCTAAGCCTTCTGCTTTGCCTAGACAATCACATAACAGTACCTAGGCTGTAGATTGGGCCAGAGAATGAAAATTTAATCATGTTTGGAAATAACAGATTAAGTCAAGGTGAATAATGTCTGAATAAATGTAGAGAGGGGGTTGTCCATATTCTTTAACATTTTTGATGCTTTGAAAGTAATATATCTATACACATATCCATATATACTGAGAACATATTCTAATTTAAAGAAAATTAAAAAGATGTCACATGAAAAATGCTATTAAAATATCAAATCTAAAGACTTTTCTAAAAATTCTTATGGCAACCTACTACTGAAGAATATTCCTATAGTACATCTATATACATAAACAAAACAAGTCAAAATAAATTGCTTTAAAACGAAGCCTGGTGCCAGCAATGGGTTGCTTCTTTTGGATTTGTTGGCTTATAAGTTTCTACAGACACTTAAATATGGCAGTTTGCTGCCAGTACTCATGGTTTCCCTCTGGAACTTAATGGCAAAGCCCTATTGTCAAAGATACCACATGCATGCTTTGTAGAACATGGAGAAGCCAAGCTGCTACTTACCTGGAAGCTTCATTCATATTGACTAGCTTTCATAATGCTAGAAGATGCTATGCTATCTACTGGAGAATTCAAAATAACCATAAGTCACACTCAGCTGTTAAGCCAGCAATGATTGATTGTAAGCCAAAATCAATAGTGCAGTAGGGAGGGGCCTGAACATCATGAGAATAAGCAACCACTTTTAACTGGATTCAAGGCACTCCAGTCAATGGCGTTCAACCCATGGTTAGGTAAGACTTAAGGGAGAGCATATTATTTTATTTTTACTAAATGGACATACATTAAATTAATACCTAATAGCTTATTATGATATCCATAGACCAATGTAGATCTCAGCCTTCATCTGGGAAGTTTTGTTTGTAGTAGGTGATGATCAATACAAAGGCCCACAACAGGACAAGGTGCAAAGAACAAAAGTTTCAGTGATATTCAGCCTTACAGGGAACATATACACTGGACCTTCTACTCCACAGCTCAGGAATCATGGAAGAAGAGGGTAAAGAAAGAGTGTAGGAGCCTGAGGCATGTATGACTGCAAAGAGTGTCTTCTGGATAGAGCAGGGCAATTGCAAATGTGTACTCACCGCAATTGTGAAAATATGCACAAGACATGGGCAAGTCCAGGCCAGATCAAATTCCAACATGGAGGGGAAAATGAAGTGTGACTTTTCACCTCTAGCTAAGGAACCCGTGGCATTTTTTAACTGCTAAGAAAATATGGGTCAATTTTATCTAAGAGAATAGCTCCTAGTAAGACAAGCTTGATCCAACAGAAGGCCACACATGCAAGACGTTTTGGACAGTACAAATGAACTTGGATGGGGACAAGAAAAAAAAAGACCCAGCATTGGGAGGAAAGAAAAGGGAAGAGAAGGTCTATCTAGCAAGAGGCTAGAGATGACCAAAATCATTGTGCAAAGTTTTTAAATAACTGACATGAAATGTGTTTTCAGAAGCACATAGTAGTAAAGGGGTACTCAGCATGATTTTGTGCAACTTTATTCATATAATATTTAGAAAAATATGCATATGTATGAATGCATAGGTTATTACATGTATACATATTATCTATCTACACACATGAAAGGAAAGGGAAAGAAGACATGCAAAGGATGAGACCAATGACAAATTGGTAAAAATGTTGTTAGCTGATAAAAAGAAAGAAAGATGTATGTATTTTGTTAATTTTTTTTTTTATTGGATATATTCTTTATTTACATTTCATTTCCCTTTTCCTGGTTCTCTGGCCCCCAAAGGTCCCACATGCCCTTTTCCCTCCTCCTGTTCACCCATCCACCCCTTCCCACTTCCCTGTTCTAGTATTCCCCTACACTGATGCATCGAGCTTTTCCAGAACCAGGGTCCACTCCTTCCTTCTTGTCAGACATGATTTGGTATGTTGTGTCTTTGGTGTTCCAAGATTCTAGGCTAATATCCACTTATCAGTGAGCACATACCATGGCTATTCTTTTGAGACTGGGTTACCTCACTTACTATGATGTTCTCCAGCTCCATCCATTTGTTTAGGAATTTCATGAATTCATTGTTTCTAATGGCTGAATAGTACTCCATTGTGTATATATACCACATTTGTTTTATCCATTCCTCCATTGGAGGACATCTGGGTTCTTTCCAGCTTCTGGCTATTATAAATAAGGCTGCTATGAACATAGTGGAGCATGTATCCTTATTGCATGCTGGGGAATCTTCTGGGTATATGCCCAGGAGTAGTATGGCAGGGTCCTCCAGAAGTATCATGCCTAGTTTTCTGAGGAACCGTCAGACTGATTTCCAGAGTAGTTGTACCAGCTTGCAGTCCCACCAGTAGTGGAGGAGTGTTCCTCTTTCTCCATATCCTTGCCAACACCTGCTGTCTCCTGAGTTTTTAATCTTAGCCATTCTGACTGGTGTGAGGTGAAATCTCAGGGTTGTTTTGATTTGCATTTCCCTAATGACTAATGATGTTGAACATTTCTTAAGGTGCTTCTCAGCCATCTGAAGTTCTCCAGGTAAAAAGTCTTTGTTTAACTCTGTACCCCATTTTTTGATAGGGTTACTTGTTTTTTCTGGGGTCTAACTTCTTGAGTTCTTTGTATACATTGGATATTAGCCCTCTGTCAGATGTAGGGTTGGTGAAAATCCTTTCCCAATTTGTTGGTTGCCGATTTGTCCTTTTGACAGTGTCTTTTGCCTTACAGAAACTTTGTAATTTTATGAGGTCCCATTTGTCTATTCTTGATCTTAGAGCATAAGCTATTGGTGTTCTGTTCAGGAACTTTCCCCCTGAGTCAGTGTTCTCCAGGGTCTTCCCCAGTTTCTTTCCCATTAGTTTTTGTGTGTCTGGTTTTATGTGGAGGTCCTTGATCTACTTAGAGTTGAGCTTAGTACAAGGAGATAAGAGTGGATCAATTCTCATTCTTCTGCATGTTGACCTCCAGTTGAGCCAGCACCATTGGAACCTCTCTTTAGATGAAAGTAAGCAAAGAAATCCTGAAAAGTCATTGCATGGGATTGTAGGAAACAATAACTAGAAAGATTGTAAAGAATGCTTCATCTAAATTCAAAATCATCTTCTGCAGCTAAATGAGACATAAATATGTTTTAGATTGGAAGTTATTTAGATAAGTTTATTTATATGCATATAGAATTTGGGGCATATTAAAGGACTGGCTTTTGAGTGCCCAAATATCTTGTTATAGGTTTGTCTTCCTACCCAAGCTAATCTTAATAGTAGAAGCAATTCTCAAATCACAAAAGACCTCACATTAGTGGCATATATATATATATATATATGTATATATATATACATATATATATATAGTATATATAGTATATATAGTATATATAGTATATATAGTATATATAGTATATATAGTATATATAGTATATATATATTGGCTTTCTAAATGTAAATGAATGTCAATCTGACTGGCTGTCTCAAAGGTTGGAAACATATTACCACCCAAATGATAGCCATTTTAGCCTGTTTTTGAAAAACAATAAGCAAGTGAAACATAATTCTCAAAAAATGATGTAACATTCTGGAGTTACCTTCCTTCAAGTGAGTCTATGTTGACTTCTCTGGAACCTAGAAATGGGTACAAAAGATGAAGAACAGGTTGAGATAGCAGTTGGTAATATATGAAGTGGGGTCATGAGAACACTGTAGCTTCTGCCTGTTTCCTAGAACTCTGGAATCACTGAAGACTTGAAGTGGCACATGTAGAGAGGCCACCGAAAGGAGCGTAAGACTCATGAAGAGAGATATTTGTTCTCCCTATGGCCTGCTCCAAAACTATTTGACTAAAGTTGTAAAACCACAGAAGCCCACAGTGTCCATTCACCTAGGTGCATCCAGTATTTTGGGTCCACAACAACTTCATGAGAACATAAGTGGTTGTTTTTATTGTAAACTCCTGTTTTAGAATACATGACTGTCTCACAAAAAGCAAAACTATGGAGGTGTCAAAAGAGAGGTGGGGAGTTTCTAGGACTTGCAGAAGGGTAATGAGAGCAAAGAGAAATTTAGTTTATACAACAGAACACAATCCTTCTTAATATGTCATCAACAGCCACCATGCCCCTCATCTCTCGTCTGAATAATGATTATTCCACTTTCTTGTTCTACCTGGAACCAGATTCTCTCAGGGGACAACACATTGTCCACAGTAATTTCACATAGTTACGTTAGCTGGACTTTATTTCCTTTAACACCCCGTGTATCACAGAATCAAAAAATCAGATCTCCTATGTCTCTTTGCACTCTAGATTTCTCCATTTTACAGTGTCAACATTGTGATGCATACTTTTCTCTAACCCACCAAGGTGCTTGTCATCCAGTTAATTGGTGTCCCATTTCCTTTCTTTATTCTCACATCTACTCCTGCAGTCTTTCTAATGGTGCAAACATTTTCAGTTTCCCCAGACATCACTTAGGACTTGGGTCACCATCTCTTCAGCCACCTCCTCTTCATTTTGGCATGCTTTCCCATACAAACTCTTCTATGTGAGCTACTGGCAAAGACCGTGATTTCTAACCAGACTATCTCAACCCAATACTCTCAATGTTTGATCACCATTCACCAGTGCTGATTATATAAACCTTATTCTCATAGTGGCCTTTCCTCCTGTACACTGCATCTTGTTGCTAAAGACATTGTTCACTTTTTCATATATCTCTGATACCTTCTCTCTGCAGTTAGACACCTCATCATTTGCATCATTAATATCCCTAAAATTGTTGAAAGATTTTTTACAAATTTGTAAGCATGCTTAATATTATCAAACATGAAAAAAAATGAACTCTATATTTTTCTGTTGTGAAAATTCTCCAAAGGATTATATTTTATAGCCCTACTTACTCCCTTAATACACAAAGGTTGAGGTCAGGAATGTTTTAATTCAGATGCCTCTGAGAAGTAATGCCTGTGACACTAGCGGATACTGCGGACCTCAGCCAGAGCTTTCTCTGGCTCACCAACTTTTGGGTCCTAATGCATATGCTCATATGCTCATACAAAAAGAGAAAAAAAGAAGGAAAAAGAAGAAAAAGGAAAAGGGGAACCTTCCCAAAACTATCCAGATGTGCTTCGCTAGCACTCCCCTAGTGCTTTCCTCTAGACAATGTACTCTCCTGGCATCTCCCCCTACCCACCCAACACACACCCTTAACACTCCCCTAATGCAGACCATAAATGCCATAGGGTTATTTCTATCCAAAATTGCCCTAAAGATAAGATACCCCCTGTGTTTGTATTAGATATTCTTTTTATGGCCCCCGCTCCTGCATGGAGCCAAAGATTAACTGAATTCCATTCTCCACAAAAAAGAGCACTCCCCAATAAAACACAATAAAACTTGAGGAACTCCAGGGGGGATCTAAAGGTTAATGGTCTATGGATGTTAGCTAGTGGGTTTAAGTTACACATTGACTGATATAACCTGTACCTCTAAAAAGTATAAAAGCTGCCTACAATGTACCTTTGGGTCACCTTTTCCCCAATTTGCAGGGTGACTACAACACATTGGAATAGAACCTCATGCTGATTGCAGCAGTCTCAGCCTCCGTGTCTTTGTGAAATAAGGGCACACGGACACTAGCTCTTTTCAGGTCCATCACCACCTCACACAAACCTGGAGATAAGGCGCTTCAGGATTTTCAGGGGAAATAGCTCATTTAGAAATGGTAGACAACAATGGTCTGGAGATGCAAAAAAAGATGGAAGGAAAAAGCCAATAAACTATACTACTAGCAAAGCCAACCATTACTCCAAACAATCTAAAACAAATGCTGTGATATTTCCTGACCTAAGAGTATAGCAACAAGGGGAATAAGTTTCAAGAGGCAATGTATCTTAGTAATTTGATTCTATTTGTTTTGCCCTGGTTTGGGGGACATATATTATAGGATTACCATAATTTGAAGATACATACAGATGTAAATATGTGGCAAGAAGTACTCACTAAGAGGCCAAGGTTGATAGCTCTGGCTATCACTGAAAGATCTTAATAGCCATTCACCACAGCATATTCAGACAATCCTTGGAGTAGGGTTGTTCCATCTAAATTCTCTGGCCTATCTTATGGACAATTCCAGCTTTTCTGTCAGTGGTGACTATCTACTGTGGTCTTGTCTGTCCCAAGAAGAGGCCACACAAATACATAGGAGGTCCCCCATCTCTCATTCCTGGAATGTCCTGATTTCCTCTTTTCAGTTCCCTTTCTAGGATCCTTCTGAAGAAAGAATTGCCATCAATGTCACTGACCTCAGTCAAGGTTGAGGAGTAAAGTAAGCAAAGGAGAAAGATGACCTGTACTCCAGACCAGGCAGACTTTCCTGACACACATACTCACCTGTATTTCCTTTTATGGGAAATCATCTGAAATGAAATTAAGAATATATTGAATAAAATAAAAAAAAAAGTTCTTGAAAAAAAAGCATCAATAATTTTGCTGCTGAATCAAGGTCTTCTGTATAAATGATGTTTATTAACTGAATATTAAAGCTGTTAGGCTTTCTCAGTCACCTTTGGACTCCAATTCCTACCATTCTGTACCCTGCTCTAACAAAGAACTACCTGTCCATGAAGGCATTGGCTTGAAATAGGACTTCCAGATTTTGTCCTCTGAGGAACCAAGGCAGATATTAGACATAAGTAAGCAGTCAAATACAAATATGAGGGTCAACTCAGAACTTGAAGTAGGTACTTAACCTGTCAGTCACAGAAGCTACTAATATCAGCTGAAAAAAATGACTATTTTGGTCTTGCAGGAAAGAAAACTTGCCCTGGAGAAGAACTGGCCATGTGAGTTGTTCATTTTCTTTACTGTTCTTATGCAAATATTTACCTTCAAGTCTCTAGTCAATGGGAAGCTGAGTGTGAAATTCAGAATGGGCCTCATGCTTTCCCTCATCAGCCATTACATCTGTGCTCTCCCCATATAGTGATGCTCAATAAAGAGAAAGGAGAACAGGAGGAACTGACATGTGCTCTGACGCGATTGAGGCCTGCTCACATGGGAGAAGGCAGAAAGCAGCAACATAGGAAAGATAAAAAGTGTCCTCTAAGGAAATTGGACATAGATCCTAGACAACTATTATCTAGATGTGGTCTCTGCATAAATCACTTGTATGCTCAGTGAAACATCATTTCATTTAAAAGGTGCAGAAAATGACCATACTTTTCATATAAGTACATATAAATTTATATGGACAGGAAAAAAAAAACTTAGTTGAAATTACCATCCCTGGCTATCTTGGTCTTCCAGAAACTGAAAAAAGCAGTGCCTTGGGAGCGGTCTGCCCCTACTCTGACCATTGTCAGGTAGAGTGCCTCACTGAATGGACCACATGCTGCTGCACAAATTCCTTAGTAACACCTCACCTTCTCTATGTGGTGAACTTCACTAGGAACTGTGTCCGATTTCCTTAGAGGACATTCCTTAGAGGACATTCCATAAGTCAGAGAAAATAGGGGAATAGATATTATCTAAATCATAAAAAAAATCATTGAAATTGAATCTCTAATGTCCATCCTTCTCATCCTGTCATAGATAAGCCCTTGCTTTTGTACCACTCAAGTAGTTTACAGGACAATGCAAAAGAATGAATAAGAGTTAGAAAGATCCCCTGGGGCAGCTGACCAAAAAGGCTCTTCCAACTGGCAGGTTTGTAGTTGGCTCATCTTTCTATGTCTGAATGGTCCTCCAGGAAGTCAGCAGGGGAGAGCTAGTCACACCCACAACTTGTGTGCCACCACAGCCCTAGCCATTATCATCCCTAGCTCTTTAGCAAAAAAATATGCTGTGGCCTCCCTTTCCTCTCTGACACTATTGACAAGAGATCACAAAGAACTTCAACCTTCCCTCCCCAACACTTTCTCTAACATGAGCAGGCACTCCCTGTGAATACATCAAATAATCAGGCCAGGAAAACAGGCAAAACAAAACCACCACCTCCCTCTCTAAAACACAAAAACTAAGGAGAAAAACAAACAAAAACAAAATACACCTACCTGAAAAAGACAAATTCAGAAATCAGCACTTAAACTTATAATCATCCCAAACCCAAATACCTAGATACTCTGGCAATATTTATCCCCACTAGAGCCCAGCTATCATACCTCAACAAGTTCTAAATATTCCAACATAGGTAAAGCACAAGAAAAAGATCTTAAAACCAACTATATGAAAATGAAAGAAATTCTGAAAGAAAAAAATGAATAAATCCTTTAACACAGTCCAGGAAACAACAAACAAGCAATTGGAGAAAATGAATAAATGGAAAAACATTTCTGACACAAAACACACAGGAAATCTGGGACATGAATAGACAAAATTTAAAAGTAGTAGGAATAAAGGAAGGAGAGGAAGACAAGTTCAAAATCCTAGAAAATCTTTTCAATAAAACCATAGAAGAAAAAATGTCCTAATTTGAAGAAGGAGATGTCTATCAAGGTACATGAACCATACAGAAGACTGTGCCAGAAAAAGAAAGTCCTTTTGCCAGATAATAATTGAAAAAGAACAGAGAATAAATATTGAAAGCTGCCAGGGAAAAGACCAAGTAACATCTAAGGCAGACCTATTACAGCTACACCTGACTTTGTAAGACCCGAAAGAAAAACAGGGGCACCCCAGCGCCCCACGCCTTGGAAGGCATCACCCCAATCACTCACGAGAAACAGTCTTGATGCAATAGCAGGAGGATTTTAATTCCAGAGGTCTGGGGTCACAGCCATTTCCCCACGCGGGGTAGGTGACTGTGAACACTGGGTGCAGAAACAGGACTGCTTTTATAGATTTACAGGAAAGCCCACCTAACACAAGCTACTCCATAGCTTCCAAGCAAATCAGTTTAAATTATCCGAGCCCTCGCTCTCTGAGAACCAATCAGTTTCCTACAGAAGCTGGATAGACTAGTTAAGTCATTCTGCTTACGTGGCCACCACGCACAGGGTCATTCCAGGCGTTTCCTGTTACACATTTCCTATGGGGCCGTCGCAGTGACCCTGCCTACCCAGCGGTGTCCCAGCCCTCATCCTTTCAACTTCTCAATAGAGAATCTAAAAAGCCAGAAGAGTTTTGACTGTTTGTTGTGTAGACTCTAAGATACCACAAATTCCAACCCAGCAAAACTTTTAGTCACCATAGATGGAGAAAAGTATTCTGTGATACAGTCAAATTTAACTAATACCTATCTAGACATCAATCCCTACAGAAAATGCTAGAAGGAAAACTCCAACCTAACTACTCTGCTGAAAACATAGGAAATAAATAACCTCACATCAGCAAAATCAAAGAAAGTGAAATATACACACGCACACCACCACCACCACCACCACCACCACCACCACCACCACCACCACCACCCCACCACCACCACAGTACTATTTCTACCAGCAGCAGCAGCAGAAGCACCACCACCACCACCACCACTATCACCATAGCAACCATCAACAACGAAATGACAGGGATAAATAATCATTGGTCATTGATATATCTTGCTATCAACAATCTCAGTTATCCAATAAAAAGACACACATTAACAGAATAGATGTGAAAATAGGATCCATCGTTCTACTGCATTCAAAACCATACCTCAACATTAAGAATAGACATTACTTCAAGGTAAAGGGTTGGAGAATGATATTCTAAGCAAATGGACCTAAGAATGATGATGCCAATTCAATATTTAATAAAATAGACTTCAACTAAAATTAATCAAAAGAGATAGGGAAGGAAACTTCATATTTAGGACAGAAAAAACTCACCAATACGACATTTCAATTCTTAAACATTTATTACCCAAACACTAGAGCACCCAAGGTTGTCACCATTTTTTTTTTTAATTTAACACTGCATAGCATTTGGCTGTACTGTGTTTAAACAAACCACTTAACCTTATCTATCTGAGAATGTTGCATTCCAATTCTTTGTAGCCATTCTGTTTCTCAACATAACTGTTTTTCTAATCAACAGGTAAATAGCTCCAGTGAGCGAGGACGAGTGAGATTCACATATCATTATGCATTTCATAGTTTTAAAGATCATTTAGGTGGATGTAGCTAACTTGGTGAAATTTAAGATCACTGTAAACTACCTACTAAGTTCAAAGCCAGCCAGTAATACATAAAACTGTGTCAAGAAGAAAAGGAAAGAGAGGGAGAGAAAGAGAGAGAGAGAGAGAGAGAGAGAGAGAGAGAGAGAGAGAGAGAAGAAAGAGAGAGGGAAGAAGGGAGAGGGAGGGAGGGAGGCAGGGAGGGAGGGAGGGAGGGAGGAAGAGAGAGGAAGAAAAAAAGAAAGAGAGAAAGGGAGGGGAGAGAGGAAGGAAGGGGGAGGAAGGAAGGAAGGAAGGAAGGAAGGAAGGAAGAAAAGAAGAGAAAGAGGTGGATGATGAGGAGAAGGAGGAAGAAGAGGAAGAGGAGGAGGAAGAGGAGGTGGAGGAAACTCTCAGTTTACCTCACTCTACAGGCCTGAGCATTCTTTTCTGGAGATAACACATGCAAAGTTTGATCTATTCCAGGCAGCCTAAACCTGTTTATTGCTCCATTTAACTGAATTATAACCACAGCTTCAAGCTGTAGATATTTTTTACTTTACTGTTCCTGTTTTGCAGATGTAGAATCTTCAGATCAAGGAGATGTGCGATTGTTAATGGCAGAACTAGAAACAGATCGGTTTAACTCCAAAGCTGATTTTTTTCTGCTCTATTACACTGCTTTTGCCAAATGCCATATGGAATTTAACACATTAGCTAGAGATGTAACAAAACTGCTAGGTGTTTTCTAGGAGGCTTCACTGGAAACAATGCAGGCGGGGTTGATTAAAAGTCCTAATGGGCTGAATATCTTTAATAGAAACATCTTTACAAAAAGGTGATTGGTAATAGAAGAAGACAAAGGTGCTCTCTCATTGTCTTTGCTTTTCAATCAGTTTGTCTAAATTCAGATTGGAGGGAAGAATGTATGAAACGTACAATTCCGTCCATCTCACCAAGCCAAGCACTTTTCCTTGCTTTTCCTGTTTTTTGTTTTGTTTTTTAATTCTGTGGGTGATAGTTTATTTATCATATCATTGTTGACTTTGTGCTTCAAGCTATGTCAATTTAGGAAAGCTGAGATCTTTCAAGAATCTTCCTCCTTTTATTCTTCCCTTGAAACATGACCTTGGTCCCTATCTTTGAACCAGTTAACCTTTGAGAAGATGCAGTTTGTGGTTCAGGTTGAGAAATCCAGATTCAGAAGTCTACAGGAGTTCTAAGAATAAGCTCAAACAGCCGTGAAATAATGTGCTGGCTTGAGACACAGGGAGCCAGGAGTGGCTGTGCCAGTCATGTAACTAGTTTGTGCAAACGTCTCAAAGGAGGCTTGCACAGATATACATGGGATTTCCTCTATGGGAAGGAGCTGTTTCTCTCTAACAAGTTTAGCCAAGTATGAGTCCAAGGGCTGAAGGAAGATGGGGTTTTAAAGGCTGGCCTATTCATTAAGAAGAAAACATATAGGCTGAATTAAACTGCCCCCAGCAGCAGGGAAAGGTTCCGTGACCTAGGGCAGTCAGGTGGGCGGAAACGCAGCCCCTGCTAGCCTGCACCTGCTGTGTTCTCTGCCTCCTGCAGATGACTCTTGCTTGTGTCCTAGCCTCCTAGTGTGCATCCATGGGCATTTCTGGGCCTTGTGGTAAGTTTGAGTGGGATGGAAAACATACCCAGTAAAGTGCCTGCCTCCTGTGTCTATGTCTCTGATACAGCTCCTTTCATATTCCCACCCTATGAGAAGAGGTTTGCACTGGATGTAGATATGCTGCGATTATAGTATTTAAAGCAGAGAATTGCGGCTTTTTGAGTAAAACTAGAGAGTATTTCTATATATCTACAATTTAGTCATTTTTGTCTTGAGATAGAGTGTACAAAATATTCAAAGTACAAAAGAATCAACAAACATAACACAAAAAATCAATATAAAAATTACACAAAACATTCAATATACAAAAATGCAAAGGCGCTTCATGGTCCACCAACACAGTCAGATCTGTCCTGAGCTCCCAAGTACTCCATGCTTGTGTTTTCTTAATTTCTTGTACAAGATTTTTTTTCTTTTTTTTTCCTGGACAAATTCGGATATGAACTGAAAGGCATGCAGGCCATTATATTGGATCTCCATATATTGATGATCATGTCAAGGATGACAGTGATGAACTAGAAATCACTTCTTTGAAATGGATATTACAACTCTCAATGGAAAGTTAAAAAAAAAACAGCAACAAAAACTTTTGCTCAATAAAGATTCTAAAGTTACCAAACTTAATAAGGAGATATCTGAATCAAAACAAATGAAACAATTTAAAATTATTACGACATTTTTACTTTCTATATTTGCCCTGTTCCATTCCTTTCTTGTTACTGGTCTCAATTTCTTGTCTCCCGTCTGTTGGGCGACCTCTACTTCATGGATTTTATCCCTTCTTGGTCTACTTTCCCTGATTCCAAGCAACTGAATCCTCCAGAGAGGCGCTGGCCTCCTACTGCACTATCATTACGGTTCGATGTCACATGGATCACATGGCTCCATCAATAGTGACATCAGGTGTGTGTGAATGGCCTGACTAGGGAGACTGCAGCTTGAGGATTAACAAGGCAAGTGATAGCAACAGAAGTTTCTTCACAGTCTGCATGCAGTGCTAGTATGTTGAAAACTTGCCTGTTACCATCAAAGTAGAAATTCAGAGTGTCAATGACATGTGTGTTATGGACAGTAGGTACTGAATAAGTACCGCATGATTGCCAACTCGAGCTGTAAAATTTTAACAGTCCCATGAATTTCACAGGATTTGACTCTGGCTGGAATGCTTCTGGTAACAGGTTTATGTAGCACTCTTATAGGATCTTGCCTAAAGAACTCCAGTGAATTAAAACAAACAAAACATAAACGAACGAACAAACAAACAAACGTCTTCCAGACAATGTTTGCTGAAGCACGAACATGTTTGAAGGTCAAACATGTCCATTTGTGAATTTCTCCAACCCCAGGTGACTTTCTGGCCTTGAGCTACACAGACTGCCTCAAATAAATATTTTCTTGTTTGCCCCAGATTGTTCACTGATTCCCTTTCTGGAACTTTTGAATCCAAGTAGGAAACATCTCACTGCTTAGAATCTTGAACCTGGGTCTTACATCCTTAGCGGAAACTGGAAGAATGCTGAATGTAGAGTGTGTGGTCGGTGAGGATCCCACAAGGGCAGGGCAGGAGGTTGAGTGGCATATACCTCTTTATTGACTAGAACTAGAAATAGCAGCGGTGTTATGTAAGTTCCTGCTTGCTTCGGGACCTCTGCATGTTGTGATCACCCATTTCACACCAAGCTGGAAAGAGATGCAAGCAGAAGCTGTTCGGGCCTGCTGGTTATCTTGCTTTGTTAAGGGTATCAATGAGAGGAGTTCTCTCTTTAGTTCTCTTAAGTGATCCAGTGTCCTTTTCATAGAGTTCCCTTCTTGTCCACTTGAGGGCGCTGGAACCCACGTTACCGAGCCTCGCAAGAGACTTAATTCAGGGATGCTCTGAAGCCCTCCAAAGGGGCATGCTCCAGATGGTGGCACCAACCCTGCCAGCCTGCCTATCCATGAGTGTCTAAATGTGCTGACTCGCTGAAAGGGAAGCCATAACTCCCACTTAGGAATCCCACAGCACGGGTTTGAGGCCATTTTAAAAGAGGCATTCACCAAGCTGGAGAGGATGAGGGGTCGGTGGGAAATAATTGGAGGTGGGGACACCTGCCCAGGGATCTGGCACTCGTTGGTCAGAAAGAACCCAGATTTGGGGCAGTGGGAGATGGGCCTGCCTCCGAAGGGTTTTTCTTTGGAAGAGCAAATAGGCTCACTTTATGACTCCTGCGGCTGAACTGGAGCCTATAAATAGTATTTTCTGCTCAATAGTGAAGAACAAGGTAAGGGAGTCAGCAGCGTGGCTGAAGCAGCAAGCTGGGCTCCGCCTGGTTCCAGCTCACCCGTGGCCTGCTAATGACACCCCCTTAGGGCTCCACAAGCCACTTAACCTTTAACTGTCTCCTAAACTCAGTCTTTGTATGAAACAGTATCGACAGTGTTTGCTGCGGATGACTATGGAGATCCAATAATTTAAATAAAGCGCTCGGCATAGTGCCTAGCAATTTTATTTATCTCTGTTTTCAAGAGCACAACTAAAAAGAAAATTGGACAACTGACCAAGAAGACCTACCTGGGGGGGGGGCTCCCATTAAAGGTGACTGGTTCCCGTTATGCATCCAAGAGTCTGTAATTGACAAGTGCTCCTACTCCTGCTTTACAAAAGGGGCAAAAGCTGTGCTCAGGGAGCCTAAGAGATTTGCCAAAGTCTCCAGACTCTGAGGTAGGCAGGCTGAAAGCCCAAGCCTGGTTTGTGTCTTCCTGTGGCCCCACGCCAGGACACGCCACTGCCTGTCTGTGTCAATGCTAGGTCTTCACCCAGAGGCCCCTAGGTCTGGTGAGCTTTTGGCGGGTTTATTCATCATACACAATGGCACAGGGGCACATATGTTGCGCTGGCAAGGCCGGGCATATTTTCCAATGTCGGGGGAAGCAGTGGGTGAATGAATAATACAGGCAGAGAGATCAACAGAAGGGGCAAAAGGAGGCCAGAGCTGTACCAGCTCCCCGGCCCCCAGCAGGGCAGCAGAAGGCGCAGCTGGCGAGCTGCAGACTGGTGCTCCAGTCCAATCATCTTGCCGCTGGATTTTTGCACAGCTTTCCTTCCCCATTCTTTCTCGGTTTTGACACTTGTGATTATTACCAATCCTGGTGGCGCTGACGCACGGAGTGCAATGGTTACCATGGCATGCTTAATAGCGAGAGCAGATGTTTGGCAGGGGAGCATCATGCATTCTAAATACACAAGGCGAAAGTCGGTGGAGGGCGTAATTGATTTGCTGACTGCAGTGGGAAGCCAGCCCACGCTTGCTCAGGGCCAGGGCACCCTACCACATCCTTGCTTTAACACTGAACAGTCTCATCATCAGCTGACCTCTGCTAGGTCCCTGGCTTTCCATGTTATCAATTCCCACCTGCTCGCTTGTCTTCTGCAGCACTTAACACCTGCAGCCTCCCAAACAAGCTGTGTCTGGTCTGTCTCCCGTCTGGGCTTGGCACAGCTGTTCCTACAACTCAAGACTAGGTTCCTTTGTCTGCTGAGCAACACCCACACAGCCCGCCGTTCTCGCCTCGATCCTCAGTGTGCCTTGGTTCTATCTGAGTCGCTGAAACTCTGCTTGGTTTCTTCACAAAATTTACTGCTGTTGTGCAGCTTGTATGCTCTCTCTCTTAGTAGAATGGGAGTTTCTTGAGGTCAGGAACTCTGATATCTGTAAGAAAAAAATCAGGATTTTAATTGAGAGAGGAAATGACACCAAATTCAACTTTCACTCATTATCATCAGGATCACATTTCTTGCAAAACCCCGTATAACCAGTAGCATCCCCAGTGGTCACACCCTCCCTCTCGTTATCTGTATGCAACAGAACCATTTCCTAGTCCCCAGTTTCTCCTAGAAATCTGCAATCCTTCTCTCATTCATCTTTATGTTTTCCAGTCTCATCCACCAGTCAAGATGCTTCTCAATTATTATGCCGTTCCCCTGGCATACTTACCCTCCCAAACATGTGATCACGTCTTCCTAAGGCTTCTCTAATACCCCATGTTAATTGCTTTCTCACTGCTATGACCAAATGATCTGACAGAAGAAACTTAAAGGAGGAAGGGCTCATTCTTGCTTGCAGTCCAAGAATACAGTCCATCATGACAGAAAGGCACGGTAGTAGCCAGAGAATACCCGGCGGCAGGAGCAAGAGAGCTGGTCTCCTCTCATTCAGGCTTAGGGTACAGAGTGAGCAGGAAAGTGGGGCCACTCTTAAGTCTCAGCCCAATGGCCCACTTTCTGTGACAATACTCTCCAATCTTCCTCTTTAACAGCACCATCCGCCGAGGGACAGATATTTGAAACATTAGCCTATAGAGGACATTTCCCATTCAAATCAAAAGGTTCATCCCTAAGACCTCTTCAGTCCAACTTCAAAGGTCCATATAGTCCCAGAAAAATCCCAGCACTGTTTAAAAGCCCATAGTTTCTTCAGAGACCTGGGGCAGTCTCCTAACTGTGACTTCCTCTGCAATTTATTTAAAAATTCCATACGTTTGGCATACACTAGCAGAGTAGAGATCCCCACTGCATAAAGAAGAAATGGGACCTAGTAATGAAAGGTAGAGCCAAAGCAAGACCAAAACCTAACAGGAAAAACATTAAATTCTGCAGTTCTATATCCAACATTTGGGATGATCTTGGAAGTGTGCAGAGACATCCCTTCTGTGAGGAAAGATACATTGTTGCACCGGGCCTCTTCTGTCAGCATAAAGGAAGCACAAAAGCCTATTTGGGTTTTAGAGATTCCTCATATGGGTATGGTTCTCTATCCTAAAAACAAAGTGGCTTGGAAAACTGCTAGGTACTGAGTGAGGCCCAGAACAGGAAAAAAAAAAAAAAAGGCTCTTTAATAGGCTGAGGACCCTGTATAGGCAGCACTACAACCTGAGTCATGTTATCCAGAAAACCCGATAGTACCGCTTGGTGGCAGGGAGGGATCTGTTGGAAGAGTTTAAGTTTGTTGCAAACCCCCCACCCCTGTATACACACTACACACACACACACACACACACACACACACACATACACACACACACACACAAAATGGGCCTTGTGATTTGAATGTGTAAATCATAATGGAGGACCTTTGGAATTTTGGAGCATGACTCTACTGTCATCTGCAGATAACCATTTCCCTTTGTGATACTGGTCGTGATTTGATTTTGGGTCTTCAGCATGAGATCATCAAGTTATCTAGTAACCTGAGCTTCCATCATGAGATGGGTATTACCTGACCCTCCACACCATAAAGTTGAGAGTATACAGCAGAAATCCACCCGTAAATGGAAGAAGGTCAAGCAAGAAACCTGCTGCTATGTTGGATACACTGTACTAGTTCCATCAGGCAAAAATGCAGTTCTTGTCCTTACTAGGATACTATTCTGGTTATTGCTTTGTCTTTCCTTCACATAATGCTTTTTCTGAAACCATCCGTGGACTTACAGAATGCCTTATCCACCATAATAATATTCCATTTCTGATTGAGGGTTTCACTTCTGATTTAGGGACTTAGATCACAGCCAAAGAAGTATGGCAATGAGCTCATGTTTAAAGAATCTACTGGTCTTACCGTGTCCCCACCACCACCCTAGAGTAGCAGGCTTAATAAAACAGTGGAATGGCCTTCTAAAGACACACGTACAGAACCAATGCCTTAAAAGGCGTAGTTGGGGGTTGTCTAAAAGGTATTATGGGACTCCCAGTCAAAATCCAATATATGGTATTGTGGAGTTCGTTTGTTGTTTTTCTCTTCTCTTCTCTTCTCTTCTCTTCTCTTCTCTTCTCTTCTCTTCTCTTCTCTTCTCTTCTTTCTTTTTGGCTCATTTGCATTCATATCTTACTGGAGAGTTTACCTGCCTGTTGCTAAATTCATCTAACCTCTTGCTGCCACCGCTGTTGCTACCACTGCTACAGCATTTCTTTTCTGGCATCAGAACCCAGCTTCTTCAGGCCTCTAATGTGGATGGAAGACCAATGGCTCTCTGTAAAACCTCGAGGTCTCAGTGTCAGACTGGGATTACTAAGGTATCCAGTCCCACTGCAATTAGCATTTGTTGGGCTCTCTATAACATCTATAGTGTTAAAGATAATCACCTTTGCATTATCCCTTATAATATGTCTCCGTTTAAATATATATTGATTCTTTTCCTCTAGAAAATCCTAATACATACCCACACTCTCACTACACTTCACTTCCATGACATTTGGAACACATTTCTTTAAGGATACCTAATCTCTAAGATGCAGGAATGTCTTCTGTTATGAGCCCAGAATTTTGCTACAAGTCTAAGGTCACATCCGGACTCTCCCAGTAACTGTTTATATTCACTTTGGTCATGTTAAATGATTGTTCTCAGCTTCATCTTTTATTAACTTGCTTGAAAATATTTTTAATCATGTGTATGTGTGCGTGCTGTGGGTGAGAATGTGGACGTGAGATGAGGGTATCGAATGCCTTAGAGCTGGAGTTAGAGTCGATTGCGATGTGTCACAGGTACTGGGAACTGAACTTAGGTCCTCTGCAGGAGCATTCTTAACAATCACATGAGATTATGATAGTTAATCCTGGTTGCCCAGCCGATTCAATCAAGAAGTGCCTAGAACATTTATAAATCACTCCCCTGCATGTCTGTGAGCATGTCTCCTAAGATGATGAGCAAACTGGTCAGTGCAAGACTGAGCAGCACAATTCACTAAGCGGTGATACCCATGAAACAGAAAGGAAAGATGGTAGAATTAAATGGTACAACCATCATTCTACTCTACTTCCTGGCTGTCCTGATGTGACCTACTTTGCGTTGTCACTCCCTTTTGCCATAATGAATTGAAACGTCCGAGATCATAAGACAAAATAAATATTTTCTTAATTAATTTTTTTCTTTTTAGACATTTGTCACACCAACAAAGAAACAACTAATACCATTGTTGAGGACAGACATAGAAAGATTTCAATAAATAGCTGTTATTAACAAGTGGTTGTTTATGTAGTTGCCTGATGTCACCAATGACATTGATCTCTTTGGAAGTTGTAATACCTCTGCACTCCCCATTGCATGGTCTAAGTTAATGGCTCCTGTACCATACAACTGAGTAAGTGGCAGAAATTTATTCTATCCATTGAGAAATCGTACCTTGTCTGTGAATTAGATATGTGAGTTGAAATATTAAATATTGATACCTTTGAAATAATAAATATTAGAACCAATTTAAGCAAATTTAAAAAGGGCTAGTATAAAAAGTTATATAGAGAGATGCCTTGACTAATTTCTACTTCACTTTAAAGTTGCTGAGGCTAAGAATAGTTTGCAGTTGATGATTGTCATAGAGATACAAGTGAGTTTAAATATATTTCATCAAGGCATTCTGAACTCAGAAAATTCTGAGTAGTCTCTCTGTCTCTGTCTCTCTTTCTCTCTGTGTGTGTCTCTCTCCCCCATATGCATGTGAGTGTGTGTGTTTGTGTGAGTGGTAAGTATGAGTGGTGTGTGTGTGTGTGTGTGTGTGTGTGTGTGTGTTTAATGGAAGGTATCAGATTTTCCAAGGATGGAACCAATGCAAATTTACCTGAAGAAAAAAAAGAGAGACAGATTTTGGTGATACTTTATAATAGTCAAAATTAAAGTTAGTAAGTTAGCACTTTGGTGATTGTAACCAAGGTAACAAATGACTAGAGTGGGATAAGAATGTAAGTATCAAATAGTATGTGAGACCACGTGAGCAGAGGACTGAAGCTATTGCCTCTCCGTACATAGAATGTCTGTGACTTTCAACCAGTATAGCATTCCATACAGGTCTGTGATCTAAAGAGATGGATTCGAGATTATTTTTAATTTATGACACTGATCATAATAGGTCCTTTATCATCTGATTAGAAGAACGCTAGCATGACACTCCACAATTTACATTTGTGTGGTGACTTCTTTTCATTTGTTTATCAGCACTGTGATTTTTATTGCTTTTTTTGTGAGATAGAACCAGCCTTGTAGTCCTGGCACAGTCTCACTTGGTATTACACATTGTGGGATTTGATTTGATAACATTTTGTAGAGAATTATGAATGTTTAGTCATAAGTTATTAGCATGCAAATTTCTTTGGGATGTGTTGTTTTTGGTATAGTTTTGGTGAAAACTCTATGTGGTCTATGCTACTTCCTTCCTCTACACTAGGAAAATCTGTGTAGAACTATCTTTTCTTAAACATTTATTAGAATTTTCCCATAGACTGCCTCATTGTGAAGGGTTTTCATGTTCTAGGGAGCCCCATAGAACCCAGACCAAATGTTTCCTCCTGAGAAGGAGAGTAAGGATGGGCCACCAGTGGTCCTTGAGAACTTCCATGGCAACAATGTGTTTAGGTTTCCCCTTCTGATGTCCCTGCCACTTCAGGTCAGCATTTCCCCAAATGGAGTCTGTTTTTAGAGACAGTGTGGTAGGAGGATTGGGTTTTAGCCACCATTTTTGAAATTCTGAAGTCTCACTGATTCCTTCTGTATTTAGGCATTGGGACATTAGCTCTCTGTTTTGGGGTTAGAGAGATGAGTCAGAGTGTCAGACTCATAAGATGTCTGACACAGTAGTCAAAACTGATTTTAAAACTTTTTTGTGAACATAATAATTGTGTTTGTGTGATACGATTTTATTAATTTATCTGTATAATTGTATAGTGGCTGAGTCAGGAAACATTGTTATTTTGATCACCTTGAACATTTATCACTTCTTTGCACGGTTATGCTCAGTTCCTCTCTTCAAATGTACAATGGCCATATAACTCAGGCACAGTAGCTGAAGAACCTGAGAGCTGACCCTGCCTATCCCCTGCATCCCTCTCCTCTGGCATCACAGGCTTTCAATGAATAATACTTCCTTTCTCAGGAAATGGAGCCACTTTACTCAGTCTATGAGGCCCACCTCATTAGAAAGGCTGTTGGCATACTTCTGAATCTGAGAAGCACTTCCTAAAGGGAGTCCTAGACACAGATGAAACTCTCCATCCTTTCTTCTCTCTGTCTCCTGTTCTCCTCCTTTCCCGTTCCTCCTTCTCTTCAATCTCCAAGACCAGTGTTTTCACCTTGAAACGCTTCATTACACATTACAGAATGGAAATCATTTGTAGATGGGAACACTCTGTTCTAGCGTTCCAACCCCAGCTTTTTGCCAGATTCGAAGAGGACTCTCTTTGTTAGTGAGCCTCCTGAGCCTTCCTGTTGTGAGTGAAGTTAAGGCAGTTATTTAAATTCTAACTCCAGTCTAGAAGGATAGTTCTTTTTGATTGGAAATGAAAAAAAAAAAAAAAACCATGAGTCAGCTGCTTAGGAAAATGCATCACTGATGATATTAGTACATCAAAGCAATTTCATCAGTCTAGGAAGCACATTTTCAGAGGCAAGACTGGCAGGGCACGAAGGACAGAATATTAATAAAGCTGTCAGAGGTGATAGTGCTGTTTCAGTTCTGGGCAGCAGAGGGAGCTCTTAGCTCCTAGTCCTTATATTCAAAGTCAGCAAGAAAGCAACAAACACAGTGAAAGAGTACCCTTGGCTTTATTTTGGCAAAGTGAATTTGGTTTACTTCACTAGGAGGAACTGGAAAAGCAACAACTTGTTAGTTACAACGAGAGCAGGTACAACAGGCAAGATTCACCTTGAGACAGACACTGGTTTATATGTACATTATGAATTTTAATGTATTCAATTCTCACAACATCAGTTTGGAGGATAAGTGTAAAGGTAAGTGTAAGAGTAAGGATTACAACTAGGGCTAGGGACTGGGTAAGTGTAAAGGTTAGTGTAGAGGTTGGGGATGGGATTGCAGTTGGGGTTGGGGTTTAGAGTAAATTTAAGGCTAAGTGTATGGCTTACAGTTCTGGCAATATTGAAGAAGTAATATTACTGTGGCCTTTGTGGGGATGAGGAAGCTGAGGCTCAGGGAGATTAAATGACTTCTCTATGGTTCCTAAGGAATTGGAAGAGATGGGATTTGCATGGAAGTCCTTTGACTCCAAAGTTTTATCTCTTGATTATGAATAACAGTTTATTAACGTACACACTTGAACCCATTTCATGTTGCAAATAGTTAATTTGTTGTAAGTTCTTTTTTCTTCTATTGTTTCACACACATGCACATACACACACACACACACACACACGCACACACGCACACACACATGAACTAAGGGAAGAGAAGGAAGAAGTAGAGAGGAAAGGAAAGCACAGAACTCTTTAGATTGAGAGAATAAACAACTTGTTTCAGGTCTTCAGGTGTGGAAATATTCCATAGACATTTGATTGCTAGCATGTAAGATCTTATGGTTGTATGCTCTTTATTACTGATCATTAACATATAAGACATGGTAGGTTTGACCCAGACCCCAGTCTTCTACCTTTAAGGCTGGTACTATTAAATATTCTTCTTTACTCTACAGCCCATCCTCTATGCTAAATTTTGCTGTGAGTGGAAGGTCATGAGGTTCAGAAACTGGCGACACCACCCTAACCTCACCTCTTCTTGAGCTTTGGTCACTGAGTCAGAAACACAAGAACAGCTATTGATTTCATTACAACAACCTGCTGTATCTAAAAGATTACATTTCATGGCACTTCATTTCTGTGATGTCCCCTGAGGTTGGGGCAGGGAATGTTAATACAAATACCCCATGGATGGGCTCTCAGAGTCTTTTATTCCCAGAACAAGGTATCTTAGCATTGTTTCTTCCTGGAAGATAAAGAAGGAGGAGGAGGGGGTGGAGGAGGAGGGGGAGGAGGAGGAGGGGGAGGAGGAGGAGGAGAAAGAGAAGAAGGAGGAGGAGGAAGAGAAGGAGGAAGAAAAGGAAGAAGAGGAAGAAGTTTATCTCACTAACATTAAGAAAATCACAAATCTGTGCTTACAAACATAAATATTTAGAAAGTAAATTAGTGATATTACCACTTAGAAAATGACAATACTAGGCTCCTCTGCAGTACCTATGACATCCCTAGGAGTACTGGCCATGAACTCCCCTTCTGTGGAGCAAGCCTTAAATCTAATCAGATAATATATTATCTTCATAACAGCCATGCCATTATTGTCCTAGTGGATACAATTTGCTTGTCAGGCTAGTATTGTAGCAGTCAGCCTTTCCATATCGTGGGATAACTTCTTCTAAATGTCATACTCCTATTGAAGTAGATCTCAGACAATGAAGTAATTTGACCTTACCATCAAGATAGTATATTGGGAATCTACAACATAAGATTTCTTTTTCTAATATCAGATTCTACTAATCTGATATTAGTTCTTTTTCTAACATCAAAGTTTCTTTTTCTAATATCAGATTCTAATATTATTATGATCTCACCAAGAAGTGAATCTCTCCCCCTATCTAGCTCCGGGACAATGTCAGGACTTTACAAGGAGGTATACCTATTTCATGTGATAATAGTCTACCATTACATACTACAGTTATTGGTACATAAAAATCATAATTTCTAGGTCAGTGACTCCATTTGAAACACAGTTGAAAAGAGTCTGTATTTGCAAAATAGTCTTAGTTCTCTCACATGTAAATTGTGTGGTCTTAGTCAAATCCTCAGTCTTTTTATCTGCCATGTGGGCCTCTCATATACTTGTTGGATTGTAGCAATTGTGAAATGATACACATACTATGAGAATAAGACTTAGGGCATTAAGAAATTCATGCAGAATCCAGGTCAATGTGATTCTTTCAGCCTTCCTTGTGACTAGAAAGAACTTTTTCACATCCTTTCTCATTACAAAGAAACTGATAACAGTGGTCAGTCTGAGAGAATCCTCCCTACATCAGAACTAATCAACAGGGCCTCATGACCCAGCTCTGTCCTGCTATGAGCTCATAGGAGGAGATGGAAAATGGGCTGGGCAGATGGAAAAACTCAATTTTCTGACAGGGATTATTTATTTGTGAAGTTGAAACCACTTGAAGCGACTATTTTGTATTAAGAAGATGAAATATCGTTATATTCACAATGGGCCCATGGAATTAACTAATGCACTGCGATTACTAGTGTCCCTGTGAGACAGGGGGAAGGAATAATAATGGGGCTTTTAAAAATGGTCCAAACACATAAATTATTTACTCAGTGTGTGTCAACCATTCCCTTGAAGCTATTTCTGCTGATGGCATTCTCCTTCATTCCCTTCTTATGAAAGGCACTGCTCTTTGTGACTGAGTTATTACAGAACATGAACATTGCAAAACACATAGCTACCATTAGGAGACCTATTTAGCACTGGCTGCTATGTGTGTTGCTTTCCATGTCTTATATCTGTTAGCTGTGCAAAGCTGGCACCTTAAAGCTGACTTTCTAGATGAAGAATATAAAATTCAATGACATTGATTTCTCTAGATCATGCAAATAGCAAGAAATGTACCTTCCCTCCTCTCTGTTTTCTGACTTGAAACCCCAAATATAAATCAAAACACGAATCTATCACATGGTATCCCTGTGCTATTTATGTGGCATTTGAAAGAATATTCAGAGTTTGTTGTTCCCCTGGCTTTGTAACCTTATCTTTCACCTGGGTCATCATTTGTGTTGGCAAATATTCCATTTCTAGAGTACAGAGGGGATCCCTCTCTCAGACGTTTTACTTCTTTTACTTATGCTGCCTAGAATACTCACCCCTGTTATCCCTGGACCTCATCTCATGCACTCTGGCCAGTTGCTTTCCTTTGTTTCACCTTGGTGTGGTCATTCTCTAGGAAACACTCTCTGACAGCAGCCATGATCCTGTTCCTGTGCCCTGAGCTCTAGTTGATCTTCCTGGCTTTCTTTCACATGTTACTAACATAACATTCTATTGCACTGAACAAGGTCAATGTCCAATTGCAGTGAAACCTGTAAGCTATTCATTACTCATGGCTGAATGGAAGGATTCCAGCATGACACGAACTGTATTTTCTAAACTGATGAGTGAATGAAAGAACAAATAGATGAACAACAGTGACAAATGCTTTCTTCTCAAGCATCCCCAAGGTGTGTCTCCAGCACCTGTGATGTCTTTAAATTTAAAGAAATTAGCTAACATATTTTGATAGGAGCTAGTAGTTAATGCCTCATTGAGAATCTGAAAAATGTTGAGGGAAATTGTGGTCTTGGCCGGGTGGTGGAAGTGGACACAAAAATGTTTACTCTCTAAGTAACAGAGGGCAAAGTTAGCACCGGGCTAATTCCAGATAAGGATCAGTACTGGTTAAATGTCCAATGTAATCAGTAGTGTTTGGGAAAGAACATTTTGAAAGAGGTCTGAACACAACTTTGGAAACCCATGCATATTTACACTGATATCTGGTATATAGTAGGCAATCAGCCAATAGTTATTAAACAGTAAAATGTAAAATATACAGGCCAAGCTCTTTTATATCACCCTGGAAGAAGAGGTAGATGCTTCAGAAGGAAGATACTTTTAAGACATTGCTGATCACTCCAGAGCAGCTCAGGCTGGTAGTAACCACATGTTCCTCAGCTGGGGACAAATGTACATAATTCATGGCTTGTCTGCTTTTTAGAGCCTCACAATGTCTTTTATAAAATAGAAATTATAGGCCCACAGCATGTATTTAATCTCAAGTGCCCTTCTCTTACCTTTAGATTCAGTGAGCCCTGGCATGAGGTAACAGATAACCAATCACAGAAGCTGAATGTTGTACAAGATGCATCCAGCCAGGCAGGTTTTGCCTGATGTAGGAAGCTAGATAATAGGGTATAATAAAACCATCATGTGTAATGAGGATGACAACAAAAAATTGTGTAGAAGTAAAAAAAAATAAAAGAAGGAATTGTAGAGAAGGAGTCTGAGGATCATCTCTGTCTCTTATTTTTCTGGTGCTTTCAGCAAATGTTACAGAACTTCTCCAAGCCTCACTATCCTCAGCTGCAAATGGCCACCTTTATTACTGTGTCTCACCTACTTTGGGTCATTTTTCTTTATTGTTCCACGGTCATGGGTGCACTTACAAACATACAGTAGATAATACTTAGATTACCACATTGATTGGTTACAAACCAATCTTTCAGGTTTCGTGGGGCACACTGTCCTAAATTTCTGCCTTCAGAGTACAGTGTGAAACTTTATGCTCTGGGAGCTCCTGCTGTGCACTGGACTTTGTTGGGATTTAACTGAGAAACAGTCAGCCTCCATTAACATGAGATCTTCTACATCTTAAAACCTGGGGAAGATTTGCTGTGTTGTCAAGTGTGATTGTTACTGTAATAAAGCTTCAAAGTTCAGAGGCAGTGATGGTCCTCTTCCCTTTTTTTGCCTTGGTGTTAAGGTGGTCAGACCTTGACAGTCATTCAGATTCTTCATAAACAAATTGTCTGTTGTCCACAATGTCTAATGTTTAGAAGCCACCACCTATGTTTTGTATACAGACAGTTTTTCAGACAACTGCTTCCGAGCGCAGTGAGCTACCAATCATATTTGTAGTCATGTTCATTCATGCGACAGTTCTGATTGTTAATGTGACTTTGCTTATGTTCAATCAAAACTTGTCTCTCCACAACTTCTTCTATCCCACCTATACCCCACCACCACCACCCCCACAATATGTCTGGTACTCAGAGTGGAGTCTCTTTCCTGCGTGGTTTTCAGTTACTTCATTCTTTTCTGTTAGATGCTGAAATAAGGGTGGGTGGCCCCATGCTGAGTGAAGGGCAGATGTTGTTCACCAAGGCCAACCCTAATGGGAAATTGAAATGAACAAAGTGCTAGGCTGGTTTGTGCCAGGCTTTACACAGAGAAGGTTAAAAATGGAGGCTAATGATTGGGTTTTAGAAAGTTTTATAAAGATAAGAGGCATGTGGTATAGATATTGCAAGATGAGAAGGAGTTCAGCTCTTTAACCAAAGAGAGGAAAAGGCATTGCAAGGACAATGGCATGAATAAAAGCATCTACAAACAGACATAGTCCCTTTAGGAAGCAGCTGGGTGTCTCTGTGCCTGGAAGTGATATGGACTAACACTGATAAATAAAGCAGGAGCAGAGGAACCCAGGGTAGGGCATATTTATACAAGATGAGCCAGGTGCAGCTACTTTGGGTAGTAATTTAGCTGTTTAGATTGTACTGAGTTTGTGATACTTTTATTTCTGCAATAATGATTATTTAGTATCGGCTAGGGTACAGCCCAATTCTGGACCTAGACATCTTACAACAAATGAATCAATGTATATAGTAGGGAACTTGGAAGACTAGGCGTGCTGGAACATCACCTTAAATAGGATTTCCTACAGTGCCTTGCATAGTTCTTAGGAATTGTTTAGGTGCTATTTGAAAATTTAAAAAAAAAGTACTTCTACTGACTATGTTTGGAGTAAGACAAAATTTGAAAATTTCCTTTTTGTGTTTACTTGATTTTATTTGTATTGTACTCTGCCTTAGATCATGAGACTTACTTTACTGATGATAGTATGAGGTTGAGTTAAGCAGAATGGAGTTCATATTTATCTTCCTGAGGAGAAAGTCATGACTCACAGGTTAAATCTGATCAATGAGGGGAAAAAGTATCATCTCCCAGAGGAAGGAAACAAACTTTGAATAATATTTATTTTAAAAAGTAGTATAATAATGACAAGAGGAACCAGGAATTCTTATCTTTTGTGGATAGGGCATCAGAAGGTCCTGTGGGACTGTTCACCAACACAGGCAAGGGTCACATTCTTCTTCCAAAAGGGAATTTCTATTTCCAAGTTCATAAATGTCTAAGGCTATCCAACCCCAAGCCCGTGTCAGTGGTCTCCAGAGCACAGTACTCATGATGAAATATGGATTCTCTGGCTCATTCCTCAGGCACAGAGGAAAATATGCTACATAGACTGTTTATGTGTGTTAGGGAAAGTGGATAGTGTGTCTTGACAGAAATCAGAAAGGAGAGCATATATGCTTCACTTATTTATTTTCATTTATTTGTTTGTGGGATTAATGTAATTACAGCATTTCGCCTCCTCCCTGCAAACTCTCCCATACACCCTTCTCTGTTCTCCTTCAAATCCATGGCCTCTTTTTGTAACTAATTGTTATTGTATGCATATATGTGTATAACTATAAATTCCTAAATATAACCTCATCAGTCTACATAATATTACTGATATGTAAGTTTTCATGGCTAACCATTTGTCACTGGACAAAAAAATTAGTGTGCTCTTCCCTGGGGAGGTCCTGTTCCCAGCCTTCCTCAGTTGCCCACAGTTATTCATAAGGAGTTGAGGCCTATGGCTTTTTCCCTATCAACACTGACATGCCTATGGGTGTCCTCCTTGTTCAGCTCACATTCAGTCGGTCATATAGGTTAGACTTTGTGTGTATAGCCTCTGATGTTACTAGGAGACACCATCTCTTGGAAAAGTTCCTGATCCCCTGGTTTTACTACCTTTCTGCCTCCTCGTCTCCAATGTTTCCTGAGATGTAGGTGTGGGATTGTTTTGTAGACATATCCAACAAGACTGAGCTCAACTTTGTTTTGATTGGTTTTAGTTTTAGTAGTCTCAGCCTGTTACAAAGAGAAGTTTTCCTGATGAGATCTGATGGCTACACTTATCTGTGGCAATAAGGACAAGTGTTTATAGCTTGATTGTAACAATATTGGTTTAGTAAATTAGAGTTTGTAAACGTTCCTCCAATAACCACAACTTCACTCATACTATTTGGTCTTTTCATACATGCTTTTCTTTGGGGGTGAATGTCATCTTTGTTCACTTTCTTGGAAAAATCCAACTCAGCACTTCAGCTGAGTGTAAGTGCCTTCTCCCTTAGGAAACACTCACTGATCCATTCCATTGGCGGCATCCCTTCCTTCTACTGTGCATGTTTTTTCCAGGAGAAGTCTAAGGGTTTATCTCACCTACACAATCAATTATGTTCTTGTCATAATTTGAATCAAGTACAGAATAAAAGATCTGCTAGAGTCCTAACCTCTAGACACTTATTTAATGTGATGCATGCTTCAAAAAGGGGATATTTGGACACAGAGATGAACATGCAATCAAGGAAAATATCATGGGAAAATTAAGTCAGAGACCAAGGTCATGCTCCTAAAATCCAAGGCCTGCCAGGAAATGTCATCAAACTAGGCAAAGGTATAAAGTGACATAAAGCAAACCCCTTCGGACAGAACTAGCCGTGCCAGATTTCAGTTCTAGCTTTCTAGAACTTCTAGCCTCTATGTCTCAGTTCAGAAATTCTAGCCTCCAGTCAACAAAGTAATACACTTCTGCTTAAAAGAAGGCCTAGTAAAGACTAGGAAGATGGCTCAGTGGTTAGAAGTTCTAATTGCCCCCTCCAGAGTACCCACATTGAACAGTTCCTGACCGCTTAAAGCTTCAGAGGATCTGCGACTCTCTTTCATCTCTACAGGCATGTAAATGCAGTACATATTTACATAGATGACACAGGCATAGACACCCATACACAAATAAAAATATCAAAGACAAATCTTTTAAAATTTTTTATTTTGTGAATTTATAATATAATTACATTTCCTCCTCATTTTCCTCTCCAAATCCTCCCATATCCCCCTTTCCTTGCTCTTTTTCAAATTCATTGTCTCCTTTTTTATTAGTATACACACACACACACACACACACACACACACACACACCCCTAAATAACCAAATATAACTACACTCCTGAATACACAAATGCAACTTCTTCAGTCTGCATGACGTCAACTTGTTTGTATATTTTTGTGTTTCTTTGTTCTCTGACAGTTTGGTATTGGATGGCCAATTGATGTGCTCTACCCGGAGGAAGACTCTTCCTTGCAGTATTCCTTACTTGTTTATAGTTCTTTATATCTGGATGAAGCCTCCTGGGATTCACATAAATATGTCTCCCGTTGTTGTCTCTGTTATATTTAGGCAGGCATGTTGGTAAAAACGTATGGATATAGATCAGACATTCTGAGGAGACACAGTCTCACAGAAAACTCCCTGATCTTCTCGCTCTTACAATCACTCTGCCTGCTCTTCCCCAATGATCCCTGGGCCTTAAGTGTGGCAATTGTGCTAGAAATATAATTGTGTTTCTTTCTTTTTTGTTTCTTTTTTTGCTTGTTTGTTTGTTTTGTTTTTGAGACGGGGTTTCTCTGTGTAGCCCTGGCTGTCCTGAACTCACTTTGTAGACCAGGCTGGCCTCAAACTCAGAAATCCCCCTGTATCTGCCTCCCAAGTGCTGGGATTAAAGGCGTGCACCACCACCACCTGGCCTTAGAAATATAATCATAATTCTGCATTTTGATTGATTTTAGTTTTCTTCAGTGGTCATTGTTGTAAAGAGAAATTCCTTGATGAGGGCCAAAGGCTAATTATACTTTTCACCAGGTCTAAGGATAAATATGTAGAATGTTCTTAGAGATTATGCTGTTTTCACAAGGTAGCAGCTATAGGTTCTCTTCCAAGATCCTTGACTTCATTGTTCATGGGTATTTGTTTAGGTTTCCAATAGCAGTAAAGATTCTGCTTCTGTTGAATAGGTCTTAATTCTTCAATAAAACAACATTGGCTGGCTAAATGGATGAAGAAAATGAATATACATGTATCTGCTTTGTGTGAGAAATACATCTTAACTTTAAGGACATACGTGGCCTTAGAAAAATAGCATGGACAAAAGTATTCTAATCAAATGGAACCAGGATACAAGCAGGCATCACTATCTTAATATCTGTCAACATATACACTTCAAACTAAAACTAATCAGACAAAGTAGAGACCTACTTCATTATAATCAAGGGAATACTTAACCAAAAAGATGTTGCCGTGTGTGGCTTTTGCTACACCACTGGGAACGGACCACACTACTTGCTACACCCAGAGAATATTGGATTTACAGATGAAGAACACAGACACACACAGTTGTTTAATTTCAACTTGTAATTTTGGTACAATTGCTAGATGCTACTTATCTCCTGCCTAGAGAAATTTGTCCTTATCACTCTTAGCACCTCTCTACCTGCTCTCAACTTTAGTTGCTCAGTTCCATCTAGTCTCAGCTAGGCACTCCTAACTATCTACCTGTAGAAGTACAGGAGTGGCCTATAGATACTCTGCTTGAGATCACACAAGGATGCTTGGCTTTTCTCCCCCCCAAAAAAGCATGGCAAACTCTCCCTTCTCTCTCTCCTACATCTGTCTCTTGCCTGTGCAGAGCTGGAAATCCCACTTATTTCTTCTACTCAGCAATTAGCCCATGGCTTCTTTACTGATAAATCAAGAATCAACTTTGAAACAGGACCTTTTCTCAATCACCACTACAAGTATCAGAATCAACCCTACAAGATGTTATTATCTAAAGGTATATGCACCAAATTCTAGTGGACCTAATTCCATAAAAACATACTGTTGGATTTAAAATGAGTTTGTGTGTATGTGTGTGTGTGTGTGTGTGTGTGTGTGTGTGCACCTGAGTATGCACACATGCATGCACATGAATGTGTGCATACATGTATTTATATATATATACGTATATGTGCTTATATAACAATAATAGAGGCCAAAAATTTAAAACAGAATGGTGAGGGACATGATTAATATCAACCCATTAATTATAGGTGATTTCAGTGCCCCATTTTCTATAATAGACAGGTCATCAGAGCAATTAATGAACAAAAAATCTTTAATAAAGAACAGTGTCTTCTATACATGGTGGAGAAATTGCACCCAAAAATAATATTAACAAATAGTATAATTGCTTAAATAAGACCTACGTAATGATCACACCCATCAGCATGGATAAAAGTTTAAAGAACTACAAGCAGTGTCAGCTAAGAGAGAATAACTCTTTCTCTCTGTCTCTATGTATCTCAGTCTCTCTGTTTCTCCCTCTCCTCTCTCTCTCTCCTCTCTCTCTCTCTCCTCTCTCTCTCCCCCCTCTCATATTTACCTTTAATCATTTTTACAGTCCAGTCATTATACTCCTCCCAGTCTGCCCTCCAACAGTTCCTTATCTCATTCATCTTCCCATCTATATATAAAAGAATGACCCCACTACACCCCCACCCAAACCCTCCCCCACCCCCACACCACCAGTCCTCCCCACTTCCTGTGGCCTCAACTTTTGAAGGTTAGGTGCATCTTCTTTCACTGAGGCCAGACCAGGCATGTTATCCAATCTCAGATTGTTAGCCCTAAACACATGTAATAGAAGCAATACTAAGTTGAACCTGTGTGTGTGTGTGGGGGGGGGTGTTTGTGAATGCGTATGTATGTATGTATGCATGCATGCATGTATGTTTTTATGTAAGTTTACATGGTTGCTTACATAGCAACAGAGGCTAATAATTAGAAAGGGATTGGGGGCAGGAGATGATTTGTAGGGGAAGGAGAGTGTGATGAAAAGAATGTAAACAGTATTCATGTATGAAATTCTCAAAACTCTTTTTAAAACTATAATAGAAGCCCTAGTAACCTAATGCATTTATTTATACATGAGTTCCTCTGGCTCCCTTTGCATTTCAACCCTCCTGAACTTGAGTCAATACTGTAGGAGAGAAGCAAGATTCCCAATTCCCTTCCCCTGATCACTTCTTTCTTTTCTTCTGCCAATAAAGGCCAGGCACAGCATAGCAGAATCATCAATCTACATTCTCTATATCCACAGGGAGGAGAGAGATGGCTTTTGGAAAAACAAATTAGACTTGTCTGAGGGGACATGTAGTGAAGAGTCACATTTCAGAAGGTGTCCAAGCCCAAGGACTCTCTGCTTAGAGCTGGCTCCTTGAAAGCAGAAAATGAGCTTCAGTTGTAATCTTCTGGGGATTGGCTAACTAGCCAGAACTTTGGAATTCTGATGAGACAGACTCTCTGTCTGAATCTCTCATGTAAGAACAGAAAACTGTGTGGGATAGCACTGTGTGTGCTTTAGGGATTGGTACCAAGTGCCAATTGCTCTTCACAAGATAAATCTCCCTTGGCCTTTGTCAGAGCTCAATCTGCCTATGAATTTTCCTGGACTCTATCCCCAGAATCACCATCTGCTAGTGATTGTCCTACCATCTGACCGTTTACCCTTTGTCTACTGCCCTCCTCTGGGCAATTCCACTATCAGTTGGAGTCTACCCATTGTCCATTTTGGAAAAACTGAGTCTGAAGAACAACAAAACAGAAGAGGGGGATGAGAGGAAACAACGCACTGTGTAAGGATCCAAGGCCAAGATGTGATGTGGGAAGGCCTGGAGTCTGCTCAGAACCTGGGGCAGGAGCATGTGGCCAAGCCAGAGCCATATTGTGTCCCAGGCAGCCTGATGGCTCCACAAATAATATTGATGCCTTTTGTTTGAAAACTTCTGTGGCAGCTTCCCACTTTCCAACAAGCCGTGGTAAATGCTGGGCCCTCCCCAAACCACTTTGCCTTTTGCATGGTTTCTGGCCAACTGCACAGGCAGATGAGGCCCCTCAATGCTAATGAGGGAAAGGGCTGGCATTCCTGAGTCACCCAGCTCTGGGAAGCCCGCCTTTGTTGCTAAGGAGCATTGGAACTGTAGCTGAAAGGCTCATAAAGACAGGGAGGAGAGGGAGAAAAAGAAAGGCACTTGTTTCCAGAACTTCACAGTTCTCTAGATGGCACCAAAGCTCTCCAGTTTCTGATCCCAGTTAAAGTATCACCCCCTTCTATATTGTTCTTCTTAATGTTCTTGGGAAATTCTTCAGAAGAGTTAGGAAACACTTAGCAAACTCGGGACTGTTCTATCACTTTTGTTATGCTTTCCTGTCTGTGAACATGCCACCCCCAGGTGGCTGGAGAATGCTTTGTTACTGGCTTAGAAGGGTTTGGAGCTGAGAGAAAGCAGCTGGGGAGAGCTAATGTCCATGTGTGGGCTCCATTCAGTACATATTCACCAGTGACCCACATGGTAAAGGATCTGGGCTTTGGTGACAAAGTTGAAGAGACTTTGCTTGGATTTGCTGTCAGTCTTGCTGGACAATCAGGCCATTCACACCAGAGTGTTGGACTAGTTTGCTGCCAGTGTGGCCTACATAGCATTCATTAATGGACTTGGAATTTACACAACTGTTTTCTACTCCTGGCTCAGTCACTCTCACTAGACCTCTTAGAACCAACATGATTTCAGTAGTACCCTGAGCTTCAGTTTTTTTCAACCGTAGAATGAGCAAAGTAATGCCGTACTATTTTGGAAAGTGAGAAAAGCAGTTATGGGCAGGAGGGTAATGTAAAAGACAGTTTGTGCTGACCAGGAAAGTATTCTGAAAATGAGCCAAATGCTAGTTTCAATATCTAGAAAAGACTAATAATTAGGCCTGTTGTGATGGGTAGAACTATATAAAAATAGAGGATGCTTGTTTCTTCTGTGGCACTTTTCTGTGGAATGCAAGATACACTGCTAAGCCATTGATGCAGTATCTCATTTAGTATGAATGGAATGGTGTTGCTCTGGTAAAAAGTAAATTGCTAAAAGCTATATGGTATGAGAGAGTCTGCTCCTGGTGAGAAAATGCCTCTATCCTTTAATCTCACCATCTTTAAAGTTTGTGGTTCTTGGAAAGTTAGAGTATGCACACACACACACACACACACACACACACACTCACATACACACACATACATACACACCACTGCATTATCTCTAGGAAGCTTACTGCATACTGTGACCGACTTAGGAAGGTCCTACTGCAGGAAGATTATCAATCAACAGAAACTGGCCTTTACTTCTCTGTCTTTATTAAAATTCCACAGTGACACACAGCGAGTATTCAATAAGCCACTATCTGATAATAATAGAAAATAACAAATGCCACAATGACATTCTGAAGTATAATGACATCATAGCATATTATTATTTATGTCAATTTGTTGGCTTCAGAGCAGACCTTCTATCAACCTCTACTGTCACCTTAATAAATAATTTTCACTATGAATTTAAATTTTATTTCCTTAATTTTTACTCAGACAAAAGTAATGAGTTTACTCTCACGATATATACACACATAGACAGACAAACATAAAGACAAATCCCAGACCAAGATTCCCTTTTTGCCTACATTCTAACCATTCTGTGATCATGTATTCTGAACTTATATAGCCTGACCCTAATCTGAACCCTCTTCCCCATCTCTGATGCTTCTTTGTGATTGTTCATGTATTCACCCCCCCTGCTTTGTTTATCATTGGCTGAAAAGTTCCCATTTTGCCTTGCCATATTGAACTTGGGCCTAATATCTCCCCTCTAAGGCATAAATCCCTCAAAATAGTCCCTCTGCTGCCATCACAGATATAAATAAAGTCTAATTGTTCTTTTAAAAATAATGTACATTTCATTAGTTCCTTGAGAATTTCATACAACTTATTTTGATGATATTTGCCCACATTTCTTTCTGTAATTCCTCACTGATCCATATTTTCCCCATAATCTCCTACTTTCTGTCTCCCTTTGTTTCAAAACAAGTAACACAAACACATACCTACACACATGCACAGGTATGCACACACACATACACACCTCATACATACCAATATACACACATACATGCACTCAAACACACAAACATGCACACCGCATATACACATTCATGTATACATATACACATATACACACACATACACACAGACACAAATAACACATACTTACACATGCATATACACATATACATACTCAAAGATACAAACATATACACATATATACACAAAAATACATACATACTCACACACACAATCTTGGGGTAAAGCAGGGAATGATTCAAAAGAAATTTGTTACATGTACCTAGAAGAACAAAATATATCTCAAAATTTGTTTTGGTATGGTAATGGATCGATTCTCCACTGTTTTTCTACACAGACCATTTGTTCATTTATGGGGGGGAGGGGGATTTCCTGAGAGTTTATGTCTCCTGAATGCAAAGAGTTGTAAAAAAATGGCATTGCTTCCAATGTTTATCACACTCTTACAAAGAAGTCCAATTACTTCCTTCTTATAGATAAAGAAACTGAAGTTCAGGGAGATTAAGTTGCTGCCAAGTCTTCTGAATAGTGAATGTATTTGAGCTGTTTTAGAGCCTGTTCCTTTTCTATTCTTGGTGTAATCTGGATGGTGAGAGTAGAAAGCGGGTTATGATCTGGTCATGGTTTTCCTTCACAAAGAAATATCCATTCAGCCAAAACAAATGGAATCACTAGTTAGGGACACAAAGCTCTGGGAACACCTGTTACATTGCAAGGAATGTAAATAAGCTCCATCCATTTACATCGGCTGGTTACTAAGGCCTCTGGATCAAGAACTCGATTGGATGTTGGACAGAAAAGTCTAAACAAGGCAAAATCCTTGTTGTTGATTATGACTGAGTTCATTAATCTCAAATTAGGTTAGAGTTCCCTCTATTCCAGCAGCTAATCTAGTCCACCAGCCCAGACATAAAGGGTATAACAGATCCACAGTTCCACACAAAGTTACCTGTCTCTGACAAATAACTAGCAGTCATAGCTTTCTTATTCTCTATTTTCTAAGCCTGATTGCTCATCTGTGAAATGGTTGCATGAGACATCTTGCTGAGATGTCAAAGATGGTGGAATATAGTTCCAAGTTCCTGGTACTATCGAGCCATTAATCCCAAAACCTTCATTTTCTTGGTTCATCATCAGAAAGGGAAAGTCATGTCTGGGAAGTTTAGTAGTTCTAGAACTTAAATTAGTTAAAACTTAAGTTTATTTCTGTGAACCTAGGTGCTTTTGCTTTTGTTCTTGAATATTTGTTCATGAGATGTTGTCATGACACACCACACTAGAAAATAGACAGTACAGCTTGCTCAGAAGCTATTTTCTTTGATTGTTGCCTGACACGACCTAACTCATTCATCTTATCTCTCATACCATTCAAGCTCAGCATCCAGTTTAAGTTTCCTAAGTACTGGTCCTGGTAACATCTTATCTCTGAAGCATCAGGACCATCTTCCTTCAGTTGAACTCATGGATATATCTGTGCTGCTTGAAGAAGGAAGAGCTGGAGAGCTAGAGAACTTTAGAGACAGAACTATATGGTTGGTGGAAACTCTACCAAATTTTCCTGCCCCAAGAGAGGAGAGGACTTCCAAAGAGTAATCCCTCCTTGAAACTTCTTTTGGGGACTCTGGGAAATATCTCTGGAGAAACTGCTCACAATGGCTAGTTTTGCCTTGGAAAAGATGTTAAAGTTACATAGAAAACTCAAACTTTAAATTATTGTTCTGCTTACTGTTGAGACAATGTCAAAACTTCTATTTTATTTTTGTTTTGTTTATTTTTTTTCTTTGAGACGGGGTTTCTCTGTGTAGCCTTGGCTGTCCTAGAACTCACTCAGTAGACCAGGCTGTCCTTGAACACAGAGTCCACTGGCCTCTGCCTCCTGAGTGCTAGGACTTAAAGGTATGTGCCACCATTCCTTTTATTTTTCATATGGTCAAAATCATTCCTAAGTATGTGGCCTATTTACCTACATAGGAAACTATGTATTAAAGCCCTTAGTATTCTGAGGCAGTAAGATTATGAGTATATAAGCCTATCTGGACTATATGTGCACACCTTGTCTCAAAACTAAACCCAGACATTCTGGTGAGTTATTAATATTACAAATGCATTTTGACACATGAACTCATTCTTTTTTTCAAAAATAGTTTGTTAGAAATGTAGAAAACAAATATCAAACACATTGATAATAAGCACTAAAAGAACAGAAGAACACTTCAAATGATTAGACTCTTAAATCAGAAGAGAAACTACTCTCTGATCATTGTGAACTGTTCCTTATCACAGCCAAGTCCTGGTCAAAACAGGCTAGAACATTTCAGCTCTGCCAAAGCCTCTGCCCAGCCCTCAGATTAAGGAGAAGCAGAGGTCCCCATGAGGGGGGGGATGACAGAGACAGCGGCTCTCATGGTGTGTGCTTGTTCTCACAGCTCCTTTAAGTACCGAAGTGCTGGCTCCAAAATTATGTTTTCTCCAGACCTGTATCTTTGCAAGGCCTGGTTGATTTTCCGGGGACTCAGGGACAAGTTGTAAATGAGGTTGTAGTTGTGAATGAGGCGTCTGGCTCGATCCTGCTCTAGCACTCCTGTGACGACATGGGTAGATAAAGTTTATTTTATTAATTTTTTTTTAAAGAGGAGGGGGGCTAAAGAAAAGATATATGCTAGCTTGAATGAGTTGTAGGTACATGTTAATCACTAATGTTTTATGACTTTAAATTTTTTAAAATTTACTTAAGATATTTAGACTAAGATATGGCTTGCAGACCAAAGATGACAACTTTGGGGAAGAACAACCAGATAGATCCAATAACACTACACATTTGTTTTTTTAAAAATTTAAGCTTATTCTTTGTATAACATACTTAAATTTAAAGGCAATTTTTTACAGAAGTGGTGTTCTTGCTAAACGCGTTCCTAAATAACTGGGATTTTTTCTTATCAAAGTATCTATGAATGTTCCCAAACGTGTAAGAGTTAAACTGCTCCCGCTTGACATACATTTTCTGTGACTGTCTTCAACTAACCTGTGTGCTAGATGTGTGGATCCACAGCAAGCATTCTGTCATCCATATGTCATCTGTCTCAACGATGACAATGTCAGCATGTTTTCTGCATGGAGGTTAGGTGTTAAAATAGGTGGAAGGAGGACTATAAGTATAGATTGAAGCATCACTAATGATCACTAACTACCTCATAAGCCTGAACTGTGAGCTTAGACATGTTAGATGCTGCACTTGGAAATACAGAGGAACAATCTGTTGCCTATACAAGTTCTCCAACCCATGGAGAAGGTGAGTTATATGAAAGATTAACTGAAATGAAACAATCTTTACAATGATGAATATTTACCTACGAATACAGCCTATGCCTCAAGCTCCATCCCAAGCATTGTACAATATTGATTCATTTGGTTCTTATCATTACCCACTTCACATAGGGAGAAACAGTGGTAGAGTTGTTCAATCACTTACTTAAAGTAGTTAAATTAGATAGTTAACTGCAAAGTTAACTACTATATCACACTATAAAATGAGGGTAAGAGATTAAATGTAGGCCACAATGTCTGCTAATTTTGTTCTTTGAACTGTGAAGATCTATGTGATAAATCGCCAAAAAAGGGTGTCCCAACATTTTTAAAAGACGTAAGATGTAGACCATGTGTCCTGGTTAGTTAACTTCCAACTAAACACTACCTAGGGTCTCCTTGGAAGAGTCATAGTTAGGAATTACCCAGATCATGTTGGCCCTTTGGCCAATCTTTGGGGATTGTCTGGCCTGTTAATTGATTTAGGAAGATACAGGTCATTGTGGGAGGTACTATCCTTAGGCAGATAGTTCCAAACAGTTTTAATAGTATGAAAACTTAACTAATAAAAGTCTGGGATTGGATCTATATCTTCTAACCTAAAATAAGCAAAACCGCATTCTCCTTCTATACCAGACGTAGTGAGAAGTCAAGGAGGTCTAGGTTTGAATTATGGGTCTAATTCCTACTAGCCACTATGTCAGCATTTTGAGCTTGAGTTCTTCCTCTGCAAAGAAGAGTAGTAAGCCTTCAGTCTTGCAGATGTGAGAATTTAGAAATGAAAAGAATACAATGTCTAGGCCCACATCCTTTAAGGCATTCTGCCTCTTTGGACTTTATATTTTCTGTGTAGACTTTGGGTCATTGGGTGAAATCTTAGTATACTGTTTACTCAGCCATTTGTTTCAGACACATTCTTTCTTTAGAATACTTGTCATTCCTTGTTCCTTCTCTTTGAGGCTATTTTCTTCACAATCCCCATTAGAGAATAAGCCCAGTAAGTTCCCAGAAACACTGATTTGATGATGGATGGTCTGCTGGATCCTGGATAGGGAAGGCACTGGCCTACTTAGCTGCTTGCACATAATAAAGAATGGTGAGTCATCTGTGGGCAGAGCAGGTGTTGTCAGCTCTACATCTCGAAAAGGCCTTCATGGTCCGTGAAATGCTGTGGCTAATGAACCAACAGCGTGACCTTCGCTAATCCTCTTTCCCATTAGACAGTTGTAGATGTTCCCAGATCTGGCTGATATATTCTTTGGCTGTTGAGCAACTAGCAAACTTCATAGAAACGGAGAAAACAGGCATAAACAGTGAAGGGGGCATGAAAAAGGCATCCCAAAGCCATCAGAATCTGTCCCCAAAGTCAACAAAACTACATTTTTCTCAGATTGTTTCATTCCTATTAGAAAGGTCCAAACCTTTGGGGAGTTTCTTAGCAACTAAGTTTAGGATCCAGGATACATTATCATGACTTAACATTTTATTTAGGAATGGTTTTCCTTTCCACTTAGTATCTAGCTAGGCTCAGGGTTACTTCAATAACCTTTTAATCTCTCTTCTTCACCATAGAAATCATCCCTAAATGATTTATCTCAGCTTTCATCTTCCTGTTTGAACTTTGTGTGTGTGTGTGTGTGTGTGTGTGTGTGTGTGTGTGTGTGTATTTTGGTAGAGAAGGATGCCTCATCCTAACTCCCAGGATCACAGTAAAGGGTCAACTTCACCTTGCATCTAATGACCAAATGTATACTTCTGTGCCAGTCCTGTTCATCCTTTTCCCTGTCACAAGTCAACTCAACTAGCATTTGGAGAAGATGGCTTCAACTTAGAATGACTTGATGAAGCCACCAAAGCATTCTTCACATCATGCTTCAGTTCCAGATCCGGCTCCCCAGTGCAGTCTCTGGTACTTCAGCTCACAGTACATGCAAAGCTTTCTTTCATGTTTGTTATTTTTTGTTTCTTATATTAGGATTTTAATTGATACATTCTTACATAGTACCTTGTATTATTCCAATAAAAATCAACTCTATAATTTAAAGTCTTCTCAAATATTTATCATTTCTCTTAATAAAATTATCCAGAATTCATTCTTTTTACACTGTTAAAGACATGGTTCATTAGAACTCCTTTCTCATATTTAATACTGAGCACCTTATATCTCCTTTAGACTATTTAGTTTTCAATTATGAAACTTTATTATGCATCACCTCTTCTGCTTCCTTTGTAATGCTGTCAACTACTGCCATTCTGTGCTTCACCTAGGAATCTGTCCTCAAGGGCAGAAGCCACTGCTCAGTCTTTCTGGCTTTCTTCCTGGTCTAGCCCCTAACCTAGCTCCGGAGTCATTAATACAGTTTTAGTAAATATTTTATTATTCAGCTAGCTTCCCCTTACATTTAATAATTTCAGGTCTTTCTAAATTGCATTTCCTTCCTTTTCCATAATTATTAAAAATCTTGGGGTATTATGCTATGATATTAAATGAGTACTAAAATTGTATTAAAATCAAAACAGAAGAAAAAATGCACAAAGGAGTAGAGACCTTTCCATTTTCACACAAGTGCCTTTGTACAGCATGGCAGCACTCAAACTTTAGTGATCATCTTAAAATTAATAAAGCCTTTGCTGATCCCACAAAAGGACTCTTTTCTCTCTAATGCTCACATGACATAATCTAAGAGCACTTGTTACCTTGCATGTTGTATTGATTTATTCACACACTTGAAATCATTTATTTACTCTAATACTTCTGAGATAACAATGAACCTTCAAGTAAAATTATATGATATCAAATATGATGATAGATATTAAGGAAGCTGGCAAGGCCAGAGGAAGTCTGACCTAGATCTGTCTCAAGTCCCAGAGAACAGTGATTTGATTACAGTATAAATAATACTGAGGAAGAGGAGACCAGGAAGACAAAATACTTCAACAAATGAGAAACTAAGGTGTGTCTGAGAAAACGCAAGTGACCCATTACCCATTATGACTGTGTGAAAAATGCTAAAAATGAAAATGGTAGAAGAGGCAGTTCAGGTGGGCAGGTACCAGATTTGACTTGCTAAGTAGCTTGAAGTTTGTCTTGGGAGCAGAAGGGAGTTAGGGGAATTAAAAGAATGAAGCATGTGTTGAACTGGTGGAAGAGTAGAGGTAGGGTAGAAGTAGGTAGAAGAGTAGAGTAGAGGTGACTGATGTTGTCAGTCACCTTGTGGGGAATTCTGCTTTGATTCATCTTGGTTTTCTGATTTTTGTAGGCACCCATTTCTTAGATAAAATATACTGTTTGCTCATGACATGAAACCAAGCCAGTCTTGGTTAGAAGAAAAAAGCCAAGTGTAGGTTAGAACACAAAGAAAACTGGGTTGGTGGGCTTTAGAATTCATACTTTACCTGTGTTGTTCATGTCACACAGGTAAAGGGCATTTTCCAGCTTTCTGAACCTGTCTATCCACAACTCAGGTTGTTTATCCTTCATCCCGGCCAGATGCTCAACAGGCTGGGAGACTGGCCTGTTCTTAAAGGAGGTCACAGGATCTTCTGGTGCTGAAGTCATAGTGGTAGGGTTTTTTGGCTGCATATTCTCTTCTGGAGCTTTCTACCAAAACAACATAAGCATCTTACTGGCACACATTCACTACACAGAGCTTCTCCAGACTCTTGGCCAAAGTTAAGGCCACACACCAGAAAGATTTATTGCAAAGTCTGGCTTTGGAAAACAAGGAAAAATCTTACATATTTGGCAGCATAGGGCTCTACCTGCCAAGTTTTAACTCAATGAAAACATGACAAGTTTATTTTTTCTTTGAGAAAGGCGATGACATCACTTTTTTATCTCATTTTCTGTTTTGTAACAAGCAAAGGGCTTGGAATCTGGGTGGCATTCTGATATTCTACTCTATGAGGGCTAGAGGTATCTATAGGGACTGGTATTCAGTGAAAAGCCATGACCTTTTCAGTGGATTTTGATGAAAGAGTGACTAGCCCAAAAATATTGCTACTTTTGGCCTGTAAGCACAGTTTAAAGAATACCTAAGTCTCTCTCTGACTGTTATTTAACAAAGGAAACTGAAGCTTAGAAAAAAACGAGAGACTTATAAGATTGGGCAGAACTCACACTAGACCCAAAATTATAAGCAGGTCATAGAGGTGCTTAGCTTACTTCAGTATTTTAATCCCATGCCCACTCTGGAACAGAAACGTGCTTTTGCAATGAAATAGACAAGTGAGACCCAGAGGTGCCAAGTAAGGCATCCTGACACCTTTCCTGTGGAGAAGGCGTAAATAACTACGGCCTGATCAGTGCTTCTCTAATCCTTTGGGCAGTTTGCCTTCTGCCTGACCAGCCCAGATAGTTATAGGAAGAAGCACCAACTTCTATTTACATGGTTTGGTACTGGGCATCTAAGGCAAAACAAGTAGTATAACTATTGTCCCGCAGAGAGGGTGCAGGGAACATGACTCACAGTAAAGACGGTAAAGCTTGCCCATGTTTAATTCCTTGGCTTAGCTCATGTTTCACTTCTGTCCATAAGTAGCACAGTAAGATTTCCATTTTCTTCCAGATAATTAAGCTAGTAGAGTTGGTTCTGTTCATTGCAGTCTAAAATGTTTATCACTTACCATGAAATGATTTCTATCATTTGCATTCCCTTCCCCCAACTTTCAAATGTCTGAAACTTTGCAGTCTTCTTTGTTTGCTTTTTGATATGTCAAACTTTTCATGTGTAAGTGGTGAACACCCCAGCTTCCTGCAGAAGAGCAGCTGTAACAAGAAGCTTCTCTATGAGCTGGGTAACAGACATGGGTGAGGTAGCTCCCGGGAATGTGAAGAATTTTTTGCTTGAAATACTAGAACACTGTGAAATTGCTCTGACATGGTTGACAAGCAACTGGTAGATTTTTCAGGATGAATATAAAATAATTCCTCTTTGATAAAATTAATTGTGGGACAAAGAGAAACTTTTCACATGGAAAAACCAGAGAGATGGTTCTTATGCATTGTTTTAGAGCTTTGGGCAACTTTAGAAAAGGTGAAAGCTTTAGAAAAAAATCTACTTACTTGATACACTTGCATACATGGATATTTTCATTAAAAATCTTTTTTATTTTTTGGATTCATCCTGACTTTCTGATAATTAAAGACAGGGAGAATTGAAGACTTTGAACCCAAATTAGGCTCAATAAATGAACAAGTAACTAGCATACTCTATATCACTTTTCTGTACCAGGAGAAGTCCAAATTCCTTGCTTGTTCAGGGGATGCTGATAGTCTTTTTGTGTATTTCTCCAGCTTATCCCTTTCAGTCTCACATCTCTCTCTCCAGGCACATAAAGCTTGACTACTGAATATGTTCCTTGTCTTTATCTCTTTATAGTGTCACTCTCTCGGTTACAGAAACCCTTTTTGGTTTCTAGAATGATTGAGTGCCTATGAAAGTTTCAAGACCCGTCTCATATCCCATTCCCTGTACTGCCTTTCCTTACAGCCAAGGATGGGCAAGAATTTGTTCTTTCTTATCCATTTTTCTGTCAAGTACCACTGACTACAGTATTTGTCTATGAATTTTGTGCCCTAGAGGTCATTACTGATATATCATCAAGGTCATATGAGATAGTTACTGAAAAATCTTTAAGGTCTAGTTAGTAGCTGACAGACATTCTCAACACATGCTTGTTGAATGAATGAATGAATGAATGAATGAACATATGGATGGATTATTTTCTTTGGTATAATAGAAAGTTGTTTTCTCAAACCTCTGCTTCATATCCTTTTTTAAAAAGTGGAGCAGTGAAGATTGTTTACACAAGGATTCCAGAAGAGTCAATTATTACAGAAATAAAAAAAAATGTTCTACAAGAAGCAAAATAAAAGAGCAAAATACATTTAAGAAGATCTTATTCACAACAGATTTAACACTCAAGGAGAAAAGCATTTGTGGTTGTTTTTCACATGGCAAGATGCTTGCCAAAATGGATATTGTTTTCTAAAATATTTCCATGTGTGAAGTGCATGAAGAGACCTCATATCATTTTAAGATGAATTATTTTCTAATCCAGCCATTTCAAGACAACAATAGAAAAATTCATGCTACCTTTCAGCTTTTCAGTATCTCCTGGCTAAATGCTGAGAATATAAGATGGATTTTTTAATCATTTGCTGGATATTTATTTTCTTCTCCCACATTCTCTCTCTCTTCCTTTCTTTCTTTTAAAAATCAGAGAACTTGTTACATTTTAATGGGTGATCCCTTAGGGAAAGGTTGCCCTCAGGTTGTGGAAGCTGAAGTTAAGATATCAAAATGTTCTTCTGGGCACCCTTTAGTCTCATGACAATTGGAGGACACATGCTTTGGAAGCTCTGCTGTACGTGTACTACAAGGACATTTGCTTAGGGCATTTGGCAAGCCCCTCTCTGAGCACAGGCAAGAGGCTTCCTCATGCTAACTAGGTTAGGAGTTAACCCATATTCTAGGAGTTAATCTGTTTTCTTTTTCTGTTTGAGGCAGGTCCTAAAGACAGACAATAAGGATGTAGGGTAGAAATAAAGAACCCACAGGGGAAGGCCCAGCCCAGCAAAATGTGGGAGGATGAAATCAGTGGTCCTCAAGACCCTCCCAGGAGCTCCATATGCCCAGCTGCATACCACATGTTCAGTTTTTCTTTGGGGTCTTTCAGGGACATCAACCAAGTGCTCCCGGGTTTCCTTTTTATTCTTTCCTAAACAAGAAGACAGAGAGAAGGGTTAAACTTGGCACATATATTTGGCATACACATACACCCAAGGCAAAGTCCACAGCCTGGCTCTGATGAGTGAGTTACTTATGTTAGGCAATGGGGACCCTTGGTGGATAGAAGGCCAGATCCTTACCTGGTGGATCTCAGAATCGGGGAGGGGGTGATAAACAGTTGCTCAAATGGATTCTTTAAACACCATTAACATACACACTGCAGAAAAGAAATATATGAAGATAGGAAAACATTTGAGCTTATTTAGGAGCAGTGGATATGGTGGGAAGTGATTATTCTTGCAGGAAATGAAGCAAGTTAATGAATAGAAGGATGAGCATAAGTCATCTGGATAAAGACATGGTGATGGTACCCATAAAGCAAAGGTGTGAATCAGCCAAAGTACAACCTGTGGAAGACTCTGAAAAGAAAGGTCCATGCACCTTAGCAAGGTGGACCTTGTGACTCTGTCTCCTAGAATGCAAGCCCTGTGCCCCCTCTTTAATTAAGGGTGTGAAGACCTGCAATTCCCAGGCTGCTGGCTGCTGCCTTCATGAACAAAACTGACTTGCTTTAAATGCAGTCCTCAAAGGCCTAGGAGTACCCTATAGACTCGAAATCCCTGTGACTATCACGTGCCAAGTGAAATGTAAACATATCAGTAATAAAAAATACATTACTCCTCAGTTGGGCTTTACTATTTTCAATTAAAAAAAATGAACCAAAACATTATGCAAAGTTGGAAGAAGTTGGTATAACACAGTGGGTGACAAAATCAGGTCTGATCATAGAAGTGTTGGGTTTAAATCCTGGCTACTTTTGTTATGAGATCCATGACCATGAGCATTCTACTTCACTTTTTCCTGCCTCAGGGGTTTTCTACTGACAGAAGGAGGGCACCTCAGGAGACTGTTAGTATTAAACGGAATTACCTAGAACAAAGGAAGTGTTCAATAGGTGTTGAAAAGTTAAGAGTGTTTTCTAAATTTCCATATCAGGCTTAGATTCCCCTTTATAACTGTCTATTAGCTTTGCCTCCTCGGATCATTATAAATTATCTTCTTCAATTACTTTTTGTATGTTTACACTTGGATATGCATAATATGCATGTATGTAGTTGTTTGTGTGTGTGCATATGTGTAGATGAACTATGAACATGAGCATATTTGTGTATGAAGACCAGAGGCATTTTCCTCAGTTACTCTGTATCCTTGAGCCAGGGTCTGCCCCAGAATCTAGAGCTCACCAGTTGGATAGACTGACTGTCCAGCAAGCAGCAAACACCAGAGTCCTTGTCTCTGCATTCCTAAGCCCTGTGGTTGCAGTCCTATGATTTCCTGCCTTGCTGGGCCTTTTGTTGTTGTTGTTGTTGTTGTTGTTGTTGTTGTTGTTGTTGTTGTTGTTTTCAGCATACGTGTTAGGAATCAAACTCCTGGTGCTCATATTTAAGTAACAATTGACTTATCAACTGGGCCATCTCCCTAGATCATCTTCATTTTTTTGTTTTCTTTTATTTTCTTTCTCTCTCTCTCTCTCTCTCTCTCTCTCTCTCTCTTTCTTTCTTTCTTTCTTTCTTTCTTTCTCTTATGGAGAAGACCATAAAATTTCATGTTTACCTGGAGCCTTGACCTCCAGCTTGAGAATGGTCCTCAGTGCATACTCTCGGATGAATAGTTCTACACTTTAATGTGACATTTAGAAAATAAAGCTACTATGTAGTTCCTTTCTCCATTTTTTCCCCAATCCTCTGAGAACAAGAATGTGTCTTTTCATTTCTTTCTCACTCATACTTACTCAAATGCCGTAGACTAAAGTTCAGTTGATGCTCATTGAAGATCATGAAGGCAAATCTGAACAGACCTGTTAAGAATTTGAGTTGTCATGGCAACCCATGAACACCTATCTACTTGTACTCAGATCTGCTCATGGTCCTTAGTTTGTGAAAAATGATTTTGTTCTTTAGTGCCAGAGAAAATGCCTCAGACTCCTCTTAATCACAGAGATGGACAGTTAAAAGGACTCTAGCAGCTGTGTATGGCAGAAAGGCAGGGATGTTGAGTCTCACTCAGACAGACCTAAACACTAACCCTGTCTTTTTCTCTTACCAACTGTGAACTTTTGGATTAGTTCTTTCATTTGTGAAATTCCAGAAAGTTGCCATAATATTATGGAGTAAAAATCATGGATGTAAAATATTCAACAAAGGAAGTTATTCAACCTTAGGCAAACATCATTTTCCCATAGAAGATTTACTGTACAACATGCTAGACAGTTTTCTGGGTGCCAGTTAATGTGTGGGACGTTTTAGAATAAGTCCTAGAACCTAGACTTGTCTCTGTCTAGCTCTTTCTTGTAGTATGAGATTTTTAGTATTCTCTTTGGAGAATATATGAAGAGTCTACTTGGTTTTAATGTCTCTGTCTAGTTCTTCCTTGCTATGTGTGGTTCTCAGTGTTCCCATAGTAGAATATAAGAAACATCTACTTGGTTTCTATTAAGTGTACACTTTTCCTTTGTCATAGTTGATGGCTTATACAGAAGGTAATTGTTTGCATATGTAAACATTATTTGAAAGACCTGTGCTGGAGATCTATTTTTCTTTTTCTTCTCTCTAACACAGCAGGAAGGGTAAATGAGAACCATCTGTCTAGTCAACCACTGGAAGACTTACAATGGGGGAAAAAGACCCTACTGATTTCTAGAAGTATCCAAGTATGGGAAGGACAAAGACTTATAAGGCTGCCAAGGGACTGTGATGTTCATACAGCCATCCCTCCTCCTGTTTGGTCCCACTGATTATTGAAGTCAGCTCAACATTAGCTCAACTTGGGGAGCTTTAAAAATGATCAGTGCTGAATTGTCTCACCAGACCAATTAAATCCTGATTTTAGCTGAGCACAACCATGTCCTTGTTGGCCATCAATGCAAGGAGAGGTCCTTGATCCTGTGAAGGATCGATGACCCAGTGTAGGGGAATTTGAGAGCAGGAAGGCAGAACTGAGTGGATGAGTGGGGGGATACCCTCATAGAACCAGGGAAGAGGGGGTGAGATATGGGGTCTTGTCGGGAGGTGGGAGCAATCAGGAAAGGGAATAACAATTGAAATGTAAATAAAGAAAATATCCAATAAAAAGAAAGGAAAAATAAAAATAAAAAGTATGTATTTAAGACGTTATAACATAACTGTTCCATGTAGTAAGTATGATGAAGTGATTGTTGTAATCAAATAATAATAAAATAACAGCATATCTATCAAAAAAAGTGTTCTCTGGTTGATTTTAAAATGAAATAAGGTTGAAAGCATTTGACTGAGACAAAATCTTCAGGACTCATGGGACCTTGGGACCTAAGGACTGAAGCTTGTGTGATCAGCAAACTAACATTCTTTAAATGCTTATCAGTGGCAGGTGTTTTCCGCATAATCTAAACAGTAACTCTACAAGGTGAAAATTACCTCTATTTGACCCTACATGACCTAAGACAATAAAAATTTCAGCTGTCTTCTTAATACCAATAGGCTATACATCTGTTTCTAATTCATTCATCCATGAAGGACATACTAGTCAAGTGCTTCCTAGAAGCTGGCACTGTTATGGGGAAGGACATTGTAAAAGTGAACAAGACTAGGTCTTTCTTCTCATGCAGTGTGCATTCTAGTCTTGAAGCCAGAAAACAGACACACACCAATATCAGGTATGGTTTGTGTTTCCAAAATAACCAAACCCAAATTCAAGACAGAGAACCACACAGCAGTCACTGAGGAGTTCATCCAAAGAAGTCACAATTAAGAAGAAAACTGAGTAGACAGCCAACATGGGGGCAAGTTACACAAATACCTGAGGAAGAAGCACTGGGGAGTTACAGGGAAAGCAAAAGCCCTGACAGCAATACTTAGTGCATTCAACAATGGCCCTAAGGAGAGAGCTGGTATTGCACAAGGCAAAGGGAGGAGAAACAAGTGCTTTGAGTTTGAAGACCTCCTGGCTGAGCCTTAACACTGATGCTAACTTTTGTCTGTTTAGCTTCCAGCCCTCTTTCCTGGTGATTTCCCTTTCCTTTTTCACTTTTGGGCAAAGAAACTACATTTTTCTTTCTAGGACCACTCAGATACCATTCCAATGTACTATGGTTTGGGAGGATTAATCTCCAGTTTCATCTCTGAGATTGTTTTAGTCAATATACATCTCTAACAATATCTTAATCATCCTCTTTTTTTACTCAAAGATGGACATCATATTGATGATGAGCCTCTGATAAGAAAGAAAACATTTTCTATTTAATTCCCTTTTCCTTGGAAGGATATAGTGTGTGTGTGTGTGTGTGTGTGTGTGTGTGTGTGTGTGAGAGAGAGAGAGAGAGAGGCAGAGAGAGAGACAGAGAGACAGACAGAGAGAGAGAGAGAGAGACAGAGAGACAGAGAGACAGAGACAGAGACAGAGACAGAGAGACAGAGAGTTCTCACAGCTGGTGATATGTGACAGAGGATGTAAGTTTCCCTAGGTTGGTGATAGGAACCAAATAGTGGTCAGCTATAAGAGCAGCAGGCTTTCCTAACTGCTGAGACATCTCTTCGGCCCTTCCTATATGTTTCTTGGATAATTTTGACTAGTACAGTCAATTATTCTTAATTTTTTCTGTGCCTTAATATCTATTTTATATATCTAACCATATCTAAGGTATTGTTAGAGACATAGATTAATTAGAACAATCTCAGAGCTGGAATTAGGACTATTAAACTACGGTTCATATCACAAATCCTGATTGTATACATGTATATACATACACATATATATGTATGCATGTATATATATATATATATATATATATATATTCTCCTATTATACCTATCTATTGAATTTTACCTTTACTTTGTGTACTTTGCAGTTTGTATTTTCCAACTGTGTCCTTACTCTAGATTGAAATTCTTTGCTACCATTCTCCATTTGTTATTAATTCTCATTCAACATGTAAGAACACTTAACCCTCATGGATCTAGTGATCTAGAAATGGAAAAAGCTCATCATATTAATGATCAGTAATCATGAGGACATAATACAGTATAACAACAGCAATATTACCTTGTCAATCCTCTTGCTCTACAGTGACTAACATTCTCTGCTTTGTCAAACCCATTGCCACTCTATACATCTAATAGAATCTATGTCTCTAGCATGTGAACTGTCTTCTCTCTCTCATTCCATTTTAAAGATGATAAAGATAAGTCAGATCACAGTAAACAAAATAATATGTTTATTACTCTGCTACAGAACTGATACTTCAGTTGTGACATGTGCTACAGGATGAATTGTGTTCTGTTGCACTTGTATATGGATACTCTAATGCCAGATGGTTAGGGGTGTGACTGTATTTTGGGATAGGGCATAAAGAAATGTTTATTAAACTGAAGTAGTTTGGATACATACCAATGCATTCTAACTGATGATCTTAGAAAAGAAGGAAATAGGGACATAGAGAAAAGTCAGGATGCATGCGAACAGGATGCATGTGAACAGGGGAAAATCAAATGATGATGTAGTAAGCATCTACTTGGTGATGAGAAAGGGAATGAGCTATTATGCTGTTCATCATTCTCAACAGGAGTCGCGTGTTAATCTACAGGCACATGACACCCATTTAATGGTCTCAGGATTATAACATGTTCGGTTTGAAATATAAGAACAGTTACCTTCCAAACTATGTGGCACTTTAATATGCAGTTTCACTGCATGTCCAGGGAATGCTTTCTTCAGCTCCTTGATTTTTCCTTAAAGATAGTTGACCATGTGTGCAAGAACACTGCTTTCTAGATTTTTGACATAGTACACCAATCTATAGTATATTTTCTGCAGCCCCAAGAATCGAACCTTCTTCTTAGTTCCTAGAGTCTGGATTTTGTCAAAGTAAAGTATTGAATTGTATCCATTTCTTCAAAGAGATATGTTCAGCTTCTGCCCACTGGCACCTGTGAGTTTCCCTTTGGGAAGCAACCTTTGCAGATGTAATTGAGTTTAGAACAAATCTTTATAAGGGGAAGGAGAAGTTATTTGAGTACAGAGATACAGAGGATACAGAAGAAGGTATGGGCAGACAAGGCAGTCATATGTAATGAGTTTAGGGAGGCTTACGGTTAGAAAAACCTAGAAGAGACCCTTGCTTAGAGACTTCAGAGCGACTATGGCTCTCGATGATACTCAGATTTAATAGTCCCAGATTTCAGAACTATTACTGAAGCATTCTCTGCTGTTTTAAGCCACAAGGTTGTGAAAATTTGTTATAGAGGTCAAGAACATGAATTCATCTTCACATATTTTTCAACTTTTTCATCCTTTTATTCACATTTGACTAATGCTCTGTATGTTTTTCAGTTTGAAATACCTTGTAGGATATTTTTCCTCACATGGATACAGACATATAGTTATCACACAGCACACCCAATCATGCATACTTAGTACCTTGCACATGTTCACAGTAGTTAGTTTAAGTAGAGAAATCCTAGCAACAAATTAGTATAAATGCATATTTTCACCTGTCATATTTAAAATTGATAATTGCAAATTATTTTGAAATATTCATCTCTATAAAGTTACTTACTAGTATGTCATAGAAATCATTCTGTAGCAGCCCAGTCATTTTCTTTTATAATTCTACAATTTAATCAACTGGTTGTACTGTAATTTCATTCAATGATTCCAGAAGGCTTTTTTCACTGTTTCCAACTTTACAAGATTTATAAAAGTTGCTGCACTAAACATATATCTATACAGACATATGTATTTCATATCTATATATTTATATGATATTTAATGATTTATCAGTCAAATAATATCAACCTGAAAAAGCTAGATCAAAAAGATTGCTTCTGAAATTTAAGTCAATAATTCCAATTTCCTGCACAAATGTTCTAGGTTCATGTCAAAGAGTTACTGCACAAAGTACAAATATGGAGCTTTGAGATTCATGACTCTTATGATCCAACTAATATAAAAGAATAATTGTTAAGGGAAAATTTCAGTCCTATCTTTTCTTCACTGAATATTTTTGGGAAGAATGAGATAAAACTCAGCTAAGTCTGCTGAGGCTCAAAGCACAGCACTCACCTGCTGGCATATCATACAGCAAATCAGAAGCCGCCATGTTCAGCCACTTAACAAAATTCTTCCACCTGTGTAAGAAATGGAGCCAGCAATCTGATGAGAATGATGAGAAGTAAGCTCCCACTGCTTTAAAAACATGCACAGGAAACTGACATTTGCTGTTTGGTGGCACTACTGAAAGGAGTTGTGATATCAGTGCTGGAAAGAGAGATGGTGTAGGTATATCTGATAGAAAGGATTTAATACAGGGAGTTAGATGCCTCACAATTAGGGTTAGGGTTAGGGTTAGGGTTAGGGTTAGGGTTAGGGTTAGGGTTAGGGTTAGGGTTAGGGTTAGGGTTAGGGTTTAGGGCTAGGGCTAGGGCTAGGGCTAGGGCTAGGGCTAGGGCTAGGGCTAGGGCTAGGGCTAGGGTTAGGGTTAGGGTTAGGGTTAGGGTTAGGGTTAGGGTTAGGGTTAGGGTTAGGGTTAGGGTTAGGGTTAGGGTTAGGGTTAGGGTTAGGGTTAGGGTTAGGGTTAGGGTTAGGGTTAGGGTTAGGGTTAGGGTTAGGGTTTGTGGCTATCTCACCCAGCAGAAGGCAGACTGAAATGGAGAGGAAGTTGGCAAACATGTGTCTTAGGTGTGATCAAGGAATTCTCATGTCATATGATTTTATTCTCTTTAAATAGAAGTGATATTTTAAATATGAATCCAGTTTGCTTTGCTTAATCCTCATGAATCAGTCCTATACATGGGTTACATGTCAGTAAAATTCTTTGAAAAACATGTGAATTCTGATAGGAGCTTTCAACATGTGGCCTCTAGAGCTTCATGTGGGGAAGAGATAAGCTATGATGTGTAATATTGCAACCAGAAAATCTGGTGACTGCAGATATCAGATAGTAAAGATGGAAGACAGAGTAAAGAAAAGATGGAGGAGAGGAAGCTCTCATGGGGAGTGGTCATTATCATACAAGCACCAGCTCATTTCTGGAAACAGACTGCAATATATTTATTTTTTAAATTTTCTTTACTTCTTTGTTTGTAGAAACTTAAGAAGTGCAGACATATACATAGACCATCTTCCAATCCTTTGACAATAAAGTAAAACAACTAAGAACCTCAATCTATAATCAAGAACCTGTATATCCTACAGACTATACTCCATTTTTTGAGGATCTGTCAGGCAATGTCAGACCATGTTCTCTCAGATACAAAGAAAAAGAGAAGGGCCAGAGAAATGGCTCAGTCAGTAAAGGATCTTGTTATATAAGCTCAATAATCTGAATTTGATCCCATAACTCTCAGTGGAATTCCCAAAAGTTTTCCTCTGATGTCTATAGGTGCAAGCATAAGTGTGTGAAAGTGTACACACATACATGAACACACACACATACATGCACACACACACACACACAGAGAGAGAGAGAGAGAGAGAGAGAGAGAGAGAGAGAGAGAAAATAATGAATAAAGAGAAAAAAACACAAGACACAAGGCCCCAAATAAAACATTACTAGAATTTTTTCAACATTTTCTTGATCATAAACTGAGAGTAGAAGGAGGAAAAGGTGGTAAATAGTCCAAAATATTCAACTTGGGTGTTACATGACTAAAAAGGCATATAGGACTTCTGTAACCAATACATTTCTTAACATTATTCTACTAAATATTATCCATGTCTACGTCTCTTACATTTCTAGACCTTCAAAGAGCCACTCAACTTAAGAATTGGTTCCCATGGAAATAACAGGAATTAGTAATAACAAAAGTATTGTACTAAGTTCTCATCTTCCAGCTAGGAAGTTCAGGACTTGCGACAAATATTATGATCTTGATTCTAGATTCAGCAGGATTTTATTTCACATTCCAATTCCAGGTTTGGAGAGAGAGTAGGTAAGTGGGTAGAATATGTGTTTAGCAGGCATGAAGTCATGAGTTTGATCTCTATGAGGCATATTGATTTGTGTCTATAATGACAACACTTGTGGGGGTACAGTTATAGGATTGGGACTTCAAGGTCATCGCAGATACATAGAAAATTCCAGACCAGCCTGAACTAGGTGAGATTCTTTCTCAAATAATAACAGCAGCAACAAGAAGTTCTAATTTTGTTTCAACTGTGCTTATCATTTTAACATAGATTCCAGAGAGTGTTCTTTGTACCTATTTGTTGCTGCTTGTATTATCATGCTAATTAGGTTCCCCCAAAAAACCTGTTTGTAATGTCCCTCCAGTAAGACTGAGGGGCCCTGCCCCCCAGTTGGTTTTGATTTGTAATTAAGTTAGCAGAAGCTATGACTGTCCAGGGAGACAGAAGAGGGACTTTTAGGATTTTAGGCAAGGGATCCAGGGGGAACAGGAAGAGAGAGAGAGAGACACCATGCTGAGGGACAGGGAGGAGACATGACTCCTGGGAGGTGTAGATGTCATGTAGGTGGCTGGAATCATGGCCTAAGAGGATTCCATGTCTGGATGTAGGGCAGTAAAAATGGAATATATATTTTAGTAAGTAATAACTCGGGGATATTGGAGGGAACTGGTTCAGCCATGTGGAGGTTAGGATGTGGCCCAGCCATTAAGCTATTTAAGGCATATTAAAATATAAAGGGTGTGTGTGTGTGTGTGTGTGTGTGTGTGTGTGTGTGTGTGTGTGTTTCATTCAGGAATCCAGAATATTGAGACAGGTAGTGAGGAGCACCACAGCCTCTTCCGCTGGGGTCAATTTGATTTGAGTAGTGATAATTGGGTCCTACTACATCTATTGTTCATTGTTTTCTCTCATAGTGTCCACCATTATGAAAGACAGGTAAGCTACTTATCTTATAATGATATCCATTCAAGAGTCATGCCCTCGTTTCCTTCCTCCAGATCCACAAGTTGGGCAGGTCTTACAACTTCGTATCCATGTTTTCCACATTGAAATTTATGATCATTGTTTCAGTTTCAGCTAACATTTACTATTGTAGAAGTCTGGGGTCAGTCTGATTTTTATTCATTTATATTTAGTTTTCTCTTTCATGTTGTTTTTCTTAACATCTTGTCAAGTTTTGTTGTCTTTATAATACAAATTCTCATTACAATACACAGACACATGGGTATATTTTTTTCTTCATTGGCCCAGATCATAGTGAATTCTTTCAATTTGTATACACAGGGCTGCAAAGTTTCTTTAGTTGGTGCTATCTCTTTGGTATGGCTCGTGTGGGTCGCCTAAAAGTTTATGTAATTGACCTTCATTCTACAGCATGGCAGTGTTGAGGCAGTCAAATCTATGAGGGTCAAAGCTTAAAGGCAAGTTAGTAGGCATCAAGACTGTTACCCTTGGAAGAAATTAATATAGTTCTCAAGGGATCCTGGTAAATCCCTTGATGATTAGTTGTTATAAGAATAACAACACTATTCTTCCAACTCAATGGTTTTCTGTCCTATCATGCAATCTCTCCTTCTCAAACATATTTCTGCCATAATCACTTCTATTATGTTGTGACACAGGCATAGAGATCCTCACCAAAGGCTATGCTGCTCAGGCCACCTGATTTTGGATTTTCAGTCTCTAATTTCTTCAACTATATACAGGTAAAAACAAAAACAGCAGAGAAATTCAGTCTTTTGTTATATCAGCAGATGCAGAAAATGAGCTATCATAATCAGGACTTTGGTTTTAGTTTTGTGTAGTTTAGTTTTGTTCTGTTTTCCTTATTTTGTTACTAATTTCCCAAAATGTCAAGTCACTTTAGGTTGAGCCTCTGTTCTAGTCTCATATCTAATATTCTCTGTCCTTTTTCTACAGTTACCTCTGGGTCCGTTCTGCAAAAGGCCACTAGGTTTAACATTACATATTAGACTTTTCTCATTTATATGTTCCTTTTTAAAATTGATTCCTAATGACTCTGAATTTTCCTTGAGAGGTATGCTTTCTTTGAAACCACTCATGCTTCCTCATGTTCTCCATGATTGTTATCAAATAGTCTCTAATGCTTTTTAAAAATTATTTTATTTATCTACATTTCAAATGTTGTCCCCCTTCCTGGTGCTCTCCACGAACCTCCCACTCCTCCCTTTTCCTCTTAGAGGGTGCTCCCCTACCAATCCACCCACTCCCACCTCACCCCTCTAGCATCCCCCTTCTCTGGGGCATCAGCTACATTTTCATCATTAGTTTGCCTCACTAAGGTATTGCTTTCTAATTCATGTCAACAGAATTATGTTTTTTGTATCTTTGAAAAAACAATAATTTCTTAAACTTTTCTAGTTTTTAGAGCAGAAATATTTTTAAAATGTTATTAAAACTTATAGCATGGAGTGTTGCAGTTCCTTTCCTATGTTCTGCAATGTTACTTTTATTTTAGCATTTTAGATTATCTTTCAGGTGAATGAATAATATTCTTTTAAAGTAGGATTTATATGTTGAATTTTCTCGATATTCATCATCAAATGAGAGTTTGTACAAATGTAGAGTGTAACCAAACAGATACAGTCTCCAGAATTTCATGGTTTTGCTCACTGCTTCCATTGGCCTACACACAAGGAACAGATGTCAATTCCTGTGCATCCTTGGCACTTCGGATTCTTCTTTCTGAGCTACACATGTAATACCTTCACCATACCTTTGGATGCAAGATAATTCATATTGGTATTACACGTCATAGTTCATACTTTCCTTGGTATATCCCTGTGCTGTTAGGTTAGCTAACAGGGACAGGTTAGCTGTCCCTGTGCTAAGTGACCCGACTTAGGTTTCAGGGATGGCACTGCCAGATACAAACACTAAGCTCAGGTTTCCACTCTCTACCTTGCTAAGCCCAACTCTATTGTTTTTTGTTTTTTTGTTTTTGCTATTTTTTAATTTCAGAGCTACATTCACTCAGTCTTACTGATGAACTTATTTATTAGGTGCATATAGGTTTTGGTTTTACTATCCTGCCTCAGTTTCCTCATTTGAAAAATAGAATAGTTACTACACCTTTAATTCTTAGCTGTCACGGGAATTAAAAGCGTTAATATTTAATAGCACTTGAAACATTGCTTGGAATTTTTTATGTTCTATGAATGTTCTCTATGAATAGGAACAACTTTATAAGTATTCTCACCACTTTTAGAATGTGGAATGGAAAGCTAGATTGGCTATCTAACACTGAGCCAAAAGGCAGACAGCAGCACATCTCTAATAGTTCTTTACTTAACCCCTTTCCTATTCCCTTTAAACAGCAAATGCCAAATAAGACACCTCATGTTTCCTTTGTCTTCTAAACTGTTGCCTTTGTCCCCAGGATTGGCAAAAATAGTTCTTTCCAACCTAACTCTATTTTTCAAAATGGGCCAGATGTGTATTGTAAGTCCTACTTGTGGCTATGTCAATTGCTCTACTCTATTCAGGAAGCCTCCATAGCAGCTTTATTATTCCTCTCCTCCCCCAGCACAATTTGGCGTGTGCACGTGTGTTCTAAACTGGCTTGAAGCATTTAATTTTGCCAATATAATTTTAGAGTATTAGATTGCCTCCTGTTCTTTCTCTGTCCTCCTTAATTACCATTTATTACAAAGTCACAGAGAATTCACATTAAATGTGAATTCTGACTTCCATCTCCCTGGCCAAAAACAGGGATAATAATTTCCATCAAATACAACCTGAGCTCATTTTACATAAGGGTGATTCAGAGTGGAGATTAGAAATCCTAATCAAGTCTTCCTCACAATCGCCTTATCCTGGCAGTCATTCACTAATGTCTCTGCTAATTGTTAGGAAAATGGAAAAATAAAAAGAAAATCTCAGACTTTCAAAAATTTATTAAAAGAAAAAAAAACAATTTTGTTGCAGGGCTGGCAAAATTACCCCTCTTGTCAGCTATTGCAACATGCTAGTTTAAGAAGAGAACACAACTCATTTTATTTGGCTAGATGGGGCTAATCCCACATCACCACAATCCCTCCTGATGTTTTATTGATTCTAAAGGACATTTAATCAGGAAGCAGCTCAGCACTAGAATCCTGCTAATTAGCAGACAGCCACATTCCAAATGGCTTTCCAATTGAACACAGATTAATGGACAATATGTACTAAGATAATGATTCAAGCATTCAGCTACTAAAATGTGTGTCTAAATTGCATCTTTAATCTCTTAAGGATATAGGTTTGCATACAAAGCCTAAAATGGAATGGGTTTAATTCATAGAAGAAGCTTTAGCCAATGACTGTTTAGAAATGAAATAGGTTTATCTCTTATAAACACATTTTTCTTTGATTCACATGGTGTTGATGTCCTAGAATATTCTAAGGTCAAAGATAGCAATTTTCACTCATATTCCAGATCCCTGCAATACTGGTTCTGAGTTAGTTATTAATCAATGGTATCTATGGTACTATGTCCTACATATAGTGTGATCTTTGGTGCTTGATTTTTCTTCATTTAGACTAGAGCCTTTTTGGAAATCCCCCATTTGTTTTCTACTTTCCTCTCAACTTATCTTTCTGCTTTTGTAGTGTAACCATCTCTAAGGAAATGCTAATTTCTAAAAGCAGCCCAGAGAAATTCATGTACTAGGTTAGAGTCTTGGTCTCATTTATTTATCACTTCGCATAACCCTTACTCACCTTATTTTCCCTTGTTACTTCTTTAACCTTAATGTGTGCCATATATTTTAACACTGATTTCTCATCCTAACTAGAGTATGCCTGTATGCCTAGATGAGAAAGGGGCTTTGTTTTAATCATAGCTGTACTCCAAATGTCCAAGGAAATGGTATATTGTTGGCTTTAGGCATATGTTTGATAAATCAATGAATCAACAATCTCATTGAATATGCACTGAGTACTTACTTTGTGCCACATTGCTAAGCTCATTTAGTGTGAGGAAAGCAGCTTTGTTTCTTGCTGTAGGGATATTATTGTATAGACATCAATTAAGAAACCACACAAACAAAGTCAATTCTCCAATGAGTGCTAGAAAATCAAATGATTAGGTGCTATTTAAGTGCTTAACACCATGAACCTGAATTCATTGAGATGTTTAGGAAAGGCACTCTTCAGTTTGACCATGAGCTGAAGACTGGAAATATTTTGAGATAATGTCTCTCCAAACTCAGGTCAAGTATATAAATATTCATCATCACAAATTCTACTGCTTTAGATATTTTGGGTACAGAACTGAACTAAATAAATAATCTACTTGTCCTATGGTACTACAGTTTACTGTTTATTACAATATAGTAACAAACAGCATGCTAAATAAACGTTATTTTTATTAGAAGTTGAGGAGTGTTGGGGAGACATTACACTCAGTATAGAATATTTATTTATATGAAACATTTGAAAAAGAAGTTTGAAGTTTGTAGAGCAAAAAAAAAAAAAGGGAAAGCAGGTAAAGGGGTAAAGGGGAAAGAGTGGAACATTAGAATTTTAAATAAAGTAATTAATATAGCCCACACAGATTGGATGAGCCCTAAGAAGTTTACTGACTTTTTCTTTCTACTGCTAGAAGCAGTTTCCTAAATTTATCCATTAGCCAGTACCCATAAGAAACCTTGAAAGTAACTCTTTAACATCTCCAGAGAGAGTCTCTGGGGATTTGTGTCCTGTACCCTTGATAGGATGGTATATCCTCCTTGCTCTTCCTAACCTTCAACTCTTACCTTATTTGCTCACTGAAGATTCTGGTCTGTTAGATTTCCCTTTTTCTATGCATCAAGCTAAATCAATTTCAATCCTTTCCTTTCTTAATAATCATTATTTGATGAAGATGCTTGGTCTTCAACCTCTACAACACTAGTTCATCTGCCTGGTCCTATTATTTAGCTGTTTAGGTTGACATATAAGTAGTGATAGTTCCTAAGAGCTTAAGGAAATTTCCTGTTTTGTGTTTCTATGATTTATGAGAACTTTTTGTATTAAATATTTAAGAAATTATATCTATGTTGTGTATATGTGCATGCATATATGTGGAAGTCAGATCGTAACTTGTGAGAGCTGGCTCTTTCATTCTACCATGTTGGATCCAGGGACAGAATTTAGGTCCTCAGGCTTGGCATTTGCCGACTGAGCCATTTTACCAGGCCCTTTGGTTTTAATAAACAATGATTCTTTAACCCAGGTGTCAAGTGATTGAAATTGATTCATTCCCACATGAAATTCCTTCTCTAAAGTCAAATTTCTGTACTTGGCACCCTATTAGAAGACAATGAGGGACAAAAGTTGTAGTTTCACAAATAACAGCATAATAGCCAAAATGTCTAACATCTGACCCTGGTTTTTCTCATAGTTTTCAGATCACAAAAAGGTTTAATTCTGATGTGTAGATGGGCCACCTTCTTGTTATGTCTTTGTATGGTAGAGAGCAGAAGGGAGCTTCTGTGTCTTATTTTCTTGGAATTTTACTATGTCTCTGAGGATGGCCCAACTTCATCTAAATTTAGTGACCCCTTGATGTCTCAGCTTCTAGAATCAACAGAGTAACTTAAGATTTCACTGTATTTTCATTTTGGTAGGGCACAAACATCAATAATCAACCTACTTTATTTCACCTCGGTAACCCAACTCTTGGTGGTGGAGCAATGTTTCCAGCAGGGTTATGGTTACATACAGTCCGTGCTTGCTACATATAGACATGACCTAGAAATAAGACAGAATTTGAAGCTTCAGTAAAATGGAATTAGTGTTTCAATTTCTTCCCATTATTAAAGCCTACAGAGTTCGAACAAAGAATTATTGCTCAGGAGTATATTGTGCCATCGAAGTATCATTCAGGGTATGCCTTCCAGATCAGCGCTTACGGGTAACAGACATATTCAATTAAGATACAAGTGTAGTTTACTATTCAGAAGCCACTAGACTTTCTATTACTTACATTTTTGTCAACCCATGTATAGTTAAGGCTGAGGATTGATTGATATTCCCTTACTGTTGTTAAATTGTAAAACCTTTTGTATCATTTACTTTGATTTGTAAAAAACATGTGTGTTATATTCATGGTTAGTGATACTTTTTGTTTGTGATGTTTAATGGGTTTAAACTTAGCCATAGTTCAAGGTTTAGTCCATAAAATAGTGGCACCAGGGCAGGCATGGCATGCAGCAGCTGGTCATATTGCCTCCGTAGTCAACAATCAAAGATCAAGAAATGCATGGTAGTGCTCAGGTTTAGTTTGTTTTTTCTTTGTTGTTGTTGTTGTTTTATTTTTTTATTTTTATTTTTTTTCTATTTTCTAGTCTTGAATCCTGAGCCCAGGACAATTCTCACCTACAGTTAGTGAGGATCTTCCCTCATCAATTTACATAGCCAAAATAATCCTCACAGATCTGGCAGAAAGCCCACCTCCCAGACTGTAGGTTCTATCAAACTCACACTTAACACAACATTACCCATTGCAATCATTATCTTGGCCCTTCTTAGGTTAGTTAATTACTGGAGAGAGTAGAAAACTCAGTTAAATGTGAACAAACAAATTAGAGAAATGTCTTCATAAGTGCTTCTAGGACTCTACTATTCCTCTGACCTATCATCCTGGGATATAGGACAAAGAAACCAGGGACAGCCTCCAAAGTACCAGAGTTCAAGGAAATTATTCAAACTAGTTAATCCTGAGCTTTCTTACCAGGCTTTGCTCATTCATTCCACAAGAAACCATAACAGTCTCTTGAGCACACTTCCCATTTTGTTCTGAACCTGGGAAGCAAGAAAGCAGCCAGAGATCAAAAGCTCACGTTTCTTTGTCTTTATGAGATTTTTGAACAAGCCTGCTACTTTCTAGGTGTAAAGAAATTAAGTCAGAGAGAATTGTAGAAGAAAAATAAAAGATTCTTCTGAAACATAAAAAAGAACAGAGTTAATCCAAAACACAAGAAGTTGAGGAGAATGGTGGACAGAGGACAAGAAGATGTGTATAATAGGTTGAAAAAGGCCCAGAGCTGTTTAGAACCATAAGTATTATGGTATTATCTGTTTGGCAGTAGCTTTATGCCTTTTCCTGGGAGTGCAGAGATCTTAATGCTTTCTCACCTTCCTTGCAGGACGGTGTCTTTTCCAGGGTGGGATGGTACTTTATTCATTAATTTCCTTACCACTATTTTTTTAGCAGTCTTGGAAAGGAACAAAGTAAAGAATGGATGAAAACAGAACGTGTGTGGGGAGGGGTTAGCAAAAAATCAAGGAGATATGGAAGTTGATCCTACACTCTGCTATTCCTATTTAATAAAAACTGATTAATTTCATGATTAGCACATACTGATGTTTTTGAATACCTATACTGAAATTATTTTCTCAAAATAGATCACTCTGTCAATATTCAGTTTTGCTGAAGGCTAAAACGAATAGCAGATTAGAAGAGTACATCATGGTACCTAGACACAGATTGATTGATGGATGCTAAAAACTGACTGACAGTCATGAGGAGCATCAGAAATATCTACCAGAAAAGTTTATTAAGACAGGGGTTGCTCTGTACTACCATTAAAACCCTCCAAAGCATGAATATCCATACTAATGATCCTTAGTAAGAAATTAATTTTATTCTTTCCATGAGGAAATTTTTCAATAGGAAATAAACTCTAAAAGTTAATAAGCTATTATTTAGCAATAATATAGCTTCCTCCTGTATTGTGTTTTACACTGCCACTTGACTCAACCATCATCATCAGTTATAAAAACCTCTATGGATTTCCAATTACCAGATTTAGTCCTATTTAAAGAAAGCCTTTTTGCAGCATGGGATGGCCATGTCCTGTTCCTCCAAACTTTCTTTCATTGCTTTCTTGAGTACTCCAACCACTCCTTTCATAATTTTTAATCTCTTTCACTGGCTTCTCTTGTCTAAATTCTCCACAATGAATGTCTTCTATAACCTGAATACTACCTCACTAACCTCTGTTCTATAGTGGTCTAGATTGCTCCAGTGATGTCCGCTGCGTCTTGAGTCTCAAATTATGTAATTTCAGTCTAACTACCAAGATTACCATGTTCAAACTCAGCCCACGAGAACTTTCTCTTCTAGTTTACATTACTCCTATTTCCTTTCTTATCTCACTGAATGGCATTATCTTTTAACAAGCTGTTGAATTTGAACTTAGTATTGGCCTATATCCAATGACGTATTAAAGCCCACTTTATCGTTTCTAATGTCTCCATCTCTCCTGTTAGTATGTTACTTGAGACATCATTGTTATTTGCTACATTACTGGAACAGCTTCCTATAGAGCTCTCTTTTCTTTGAGTTTTGTTTGAAAATTTTCAATTTTGTTTGAAAAATTCACAAATTATATTAAAATGTCCCTCTTGATGTTCACATATGGTCATATTATTTGCACATTTAAAATGCTTCAGGGGTTACAATGGTTTTATAGGATATATATATATATATATATATATATACATATATATATATTCCTTGGAAAGACCCTTCATACACAGACTCATACTTTTCATTAGACAGTTATTAGAAACCATTCCTCGAACAGGTCATTGTCTCCATCAGTTCTTAGTCTGGGGCTGGTCCACCCTGTTCATTTGACCCTGATTGTCTGCTCCATCATTTAATCTCTTCCTCATTTGATCTTTGCCAAACCTATATGCTGACCAAGGTTTAATATTTATATAATCTTCCTAGTACATTTTAAACATAAATTATATTGATGCCTAGTTAGTTCTATGCTCATGGTTATGGCTATGGCTTACTGTTGTCATAGAATGTCAAAGGCATTTCCTTCCCTTAAGGTCCTGGTGAACAAGAAGATTGTATTTGTTGTCATCAGTGCCTAGAACTAAACAATTAATGTATCATACATAAAATTAAATTAAATATGCCATACTGATTACAAATATGGCTACTGCATTAAATGTAGAGAACAATTCTGGATTAGTAGAAATATTTTGAGTGTTTTATGACAAAGATATAGAAACAATTAAATATGAAAAAAGTGTGCCTGAGAAGTTGTAGAAGGTGGATGGAAATTCTGATGTCCTAACACCTTTTCAAAGGGGAAATTTGGAAGTTGTCTAGAAGTGTTAAACTGAGGCTGCATGCTCAAGAGCCAAGTTTCTAGAGTCCAGCTGAAATATATACTTTGCTCAGGAAATGGGAAGGTATGATGACTAATATCAGCTGTCAACTTGGTGAGATACAGAATAATCTTTGAATTGTCTCTGAGCACAAATGTAAGAGATTATCTTCAGTAGATTTATTGAGTTTGAAATACCTACCCATTGTAGGTAGGACCACCATTCCCTAGGTCTATAATTATTGAATCTTTATAAAGAAGTGAGGTCAGAACAATCATTAATCATGATTCTCTACTTCTTGACCTCAGATGCAATGTAACCAGGGGCCTCAAGCTCTTTATTGCTATAATTTCCCTGCCATGATCATCTGTAACTTCTGTGAGCCAAAATAAGCCAGTCCTTCCTTAATTTTTCTAGGGTATTTTGTCACAGCAACAAGAAGAGCATGGCAGTGGAACAATTAAGAAGCATATGTGGACCCACCTTCCATTGACAGTCCTGTCAAACAATCATTATTACTGAAGATGTGCAAGACAAGATGATGGATGAGTCCATAGATGAAGATGACTCATATTAAATGTTTCTATTCTTTTTGTGATTCATCAAACCCAAATTGATCTGAGTGACAAGATCTGTATGTTATTTTTGATAATGTTTATTTTCCTTAGAAGCCACAGGTGCTCTGAAAACACTTTGAATTGAAAGTTCTTCGGGTGTTCTCATTTCCACTCTATTCTTATTTTTGTTTTCATGTCAGGGAGTGGTAGAGAGCTCTCATGGACTACCCAATAAAGTTCATGACTTTGTCTTTCACACTTTAAGAAAGTTAAAAGACTTTTAAGTCCAACATATCAATGCTTCCCGTTCTGACCTTTAAAGTCAGCTCTCAACCTTGGATCCAGGAGCAAGGAAGTTGTGGTGTGGTTGTACCCTTTGCTTCCTGTATCAAATATCCCTTGGGCCTTAATTTGCTTCACATTCTGAGGAAGCAGAATTCTATTTAACATGCCTCCCAGAACTGTATTATACTTTGAGTGAGTTCCAGCTGTCTTAAGAGATGCCAGATGGCTCATGAGAGACATACCAGCTCTGAGGGAAATACACCCTATTTCCTTGGATCTGAACCACAAAGTTAAGCTTTCAAGGCCAGCTGTAGACAAGAACATTTAAGGGTTCCATGATAGCCAGTGTTTAATGTTGTATCATGTGATCATAAGACTGATTTCTCAAAATACTGGTGTGTGTGTGTGTGTGTGTGTGTGTGTGTGTGTGTGTGTTAAGGTTAATTTAAGGCCTTCTATACCAGACTACACATAAATAATTTCATATACATAATCTTATTTAATCTTCATGATAGGCAAAGGAGATGACTATTTGGAACCCAGGTTTTCCAGATAAAAATCTGAGATCAAAAGAGATTAAGTGTACATATTTTAATTCTCAAGCTATTTGTGTTGTAGTTTATGTATAACATCTGAAAACACAAGGCTTCATCAATGGCATTACATGGTTTATAACCTAACAAAGACCTGCTGCTTCTTAATATATTCTTTATGAATATAGAAAAAGCAAGTCATAGCTTTCAGACTACCCTGCAGTATTCTCATTTTACTGAAATAATTTTGCATGTACAGTACATATGTACACAGGTACATGCACACAGACATTAGCATAAGGCTAGCTTTTCATGTTGGCTACTACATGTAGTACCAGAGAAAGGCAGCTTTTGTTTGAGAATAAGAAACTATTTGTATGGTACTGCATCTTTGCTTTCTTACTAAATAAAATTAAAAATTACAACTAAAGAAAGCTACTCTAACTTCCTAAGTTTTATCCCCTGAATGCCCAGAATAAAGGGTATGCTGTGATGCCCCTGATAGGACCTTTCTCCTGTAATTTCCAGTCTTCCCTAATCCTCTAATTTCTATTTTTTTGGGGGGTATTGTTCTATGTAAAAACTTCTGAATATCCTCTCTTAATTATATTCCATCTGATGTCAATTTCCATCCTTTTCTATACTTGAAATGTCAACTCTGCCTTTGCTGCTTGTGGCCCATTTGTCCTCTTCAAAATCCAGAATGTATTTCTCTTATGAAAGGGCAGTACCAATGTCTACCTACGTTTCATGTTTTTGTGTATGGAGTTAATTTTGTTGATGTACCAGGAGATCATGTCAGTGAAGCATTTAGCCCAGTGCTCAGCACCTAGTCAGAGATCAGCAGTGTGAGGCTGTGGGATTATCAATGCAGTTGTAGTAATAGCAGCAATCATCACTCCACCTCTATCCTGTGTAGCTTTGAGACATCAGAAGATTCATGAATTAATATTGTTCTGGGTCCTCTTCCATGAAACACATCTGCACTGGTAATTACTGTCTCAAATCAGCATGCTAAGCTCTATCTGCAATAAATTACATCAGTCCTAAAATATGGTGTTCCAAAGGCTTGAGATGCCACATGCTGACCCCAAGTAGAGGTTCAAAGAGGATGTGAGAAATGAATTTGGCCTTGAAAAAGTACTTGTTTGCATTGTAAAATATTATTTGGATATTATCATAGTATCATATTTTCTATTATTAACATAGCCAAATGTAATTGCTGAACCAATTCTGCATGTTTCATAAATCTTTTCTCTATTTTGTTTTCTCTTCTCAAGTATGCACAGACACAGACACAGACACACAGAAAGTTGTATAATCTAATCCATAGGGAGAACATAGAACATAGCTACACCTTATTGCTAATATAGACTCGGTATTCTAAAGTAAGTAGCCTGTTGACTCTTTTCAAATCTGACATATAATTTTGGTTACCTTAGGCAGGGGCAGGCAGCCAGAGAATGATCTATCTTCTCTTCGAAAGCTCAGGTTGAGGCAGTCTATGTTGAATTTGCCTTGGCATGTTCTTAGTGCCATCTTCAAAATCTCCAGCAGGCTCTTGTTCACTTCAGACAGTAGGCCAGAATCTCGAGGTGGTTTGCTGCTTAGACAGGCAAATAAGTACAATGAAAAGAACAACCTGCTAAAGGGTTCTGCAGGCTTTTACGTTGTGTCTCTCAGTTCAGCTATTTACTGAGATCCACCTTAGTTTTACTAATTTGGATGAGGGCTGCATGTGAATGTTCAGAGAGCTGCATGCCTCTTTTTCATTAGAATGATATCTATAATTTCTGCTCAGGAGGCCCAATTCTTCAGGGTTATTTCACACACCTAAACACCTAATCTGTCTTTCATCTTTTTTTTTTTTTTTGGTCTTATTCGAGAGGGAAATAGCAACAAGTTGTAAACCAAGTCTTGACCTACTTAATCTGTCTGTTTTTAAGTTTTAAGTTCAGTTAATTATTAATAGCAAATTAAATTCCCAAATCATTAATTGTCACTAACAAAGTCAAACAGATGCTCTCATATAGTGATGGTGGATTTATATGGGGGTTGATTTGCTTGTATTGGGCAGATATATTACATACTTTCTAACCTTCCTTTTTAATGTCTGAAGGACTGAGTGATTTGGGAATAGTGTTTATTTATAGTCATACATGCAAATATGTACGTAATGAGACGGTCATGTTTGACTTTTTCTTCTTTAAATAACACATGAATGAAAATGGGGTTCTAAAATGTTATTCTGATTTGTTTCATGAACCTGTTACTTCAAAATTCAAGTGTTCCCCTGATCCATTTGAATCACACCCTCCTCTGTAAAGTTCAAACTGACTTACACCTTTTGAAGGGAACTTTCCTTTCTCAGAAGGAAGTGATAACGTCTGTATACCCGACACTCACATCCTCCAGACTTCTTTCAGTGGTAGGTGCTAGTTGGAATTTACTGTAAATAGCAGGCTTTCTGGAGAAGTTATTACAGGAGTGTATTTCAGCTGGCTCTCTTTAGGAGCTTCGAGCTCTGTAGCCCTCGAGTCACAGAGCTGCCCCACACAGGAGATGATAAGGATCGCTTCTCCCTGAGCCGCAGGCTTAGTCCCATGTTTCTACAAACACACTGTCTGGTCTGAACAAAACAAGTGTCTTCTCCAAAGCTCTCAGAATGATCTCTTTGTGTGCTTCTGCTAAACAGAGATTCCCAGGTGTTCCTGCAACTCACATCATAGAACATCCTTATGTAACTACAGATGTCATTTTATTCAATAGCTATTATTGAGCTCCTCCAATCGACCAGTAACTATGACAGGACTAAGCTAAACACAAACTCTGCTAGGACAGACAGGATTCTTAACCTCAAATGTCAAATAAATAATCCCAAATACAATGCCTGTCAGGAAGGAAAAGAATTCAGGACCATGAGACAAAGAAATGAAATAAGGTACAGGGGCCAGAAGAGGCCTCCCATATAGCATTTATGAGGACTAAATGATTGATAAATTTCCAGGGCCACAATTTAAAAATCATTAGTAAATGGAGGTTGATTGCTGCATATTATTCTATTATTCATAAATTTGTTTATTAATGAGACTAAGAACCCGAAGGGTAAACTTTGATTTTCATGGAACATTTCGCAACTCTGATGGGACTAGCCAAAATTTCTAGTAATGGAATAAACTCTACTGTTTGGTATAGGGACATTTATGTCCAGTGATACAGCTTCTAACTATGAAGCATCCTTATTTCTAACTAAAAAAGAGACATTTTTCATGTTCAATTGTCCTCTGGTTCCCTTCCTCTCCCTGGAGTGCCCCTTCTGTCTTTGGGACACATGCATTCTATCACTTTCTATTCTTGTGTTTTCTTTCTGGCCTTTAATGAAGACCTTTGTAGTTTCTGGGCTGATATACATGCAGATATAATACACACACACACACACACACACACACACACACACACACACACTTTTAAATCTAAGATCTAAGATCTTCAGTAAAAGGAAAATCTTTGGTTTTGTTACCAGTTAGAAATCAATGTAAGAAAGCTCATTTGCAACTGGACACTGAAGCACAGAGGAAGTAGATGAGGTGTAAGGTGACAAAGAAGTGGAACTCAGGATTTTGGTGATGGAACCCATGTCCCTGACAATTGCCCTTCCTCCTTATTCTTGGTAAACACAGAAAATGTCACACTCCACTCTGCTTCATCTCTAATATTTCTACACACTTTTAAAAAATGTTCTGTCATGTCTTTTGCTTAAGATTATGCAAAAAAAGTATTACTAATTTTTAAGTCTAAAACCCTTTGTTAATACCAATAACCTAGGACTTAACTGACCAAACCTATTTTCTCAGATCAGAGTTTAAAGGTGAGTTCTGCAACCTACATGGATCTTTATTTCAGAACGAGATTTTTCTTTTTCAAAGATAAACACAAAAGCAGATATTTTGGTATTAAGAAATATATGAAATAAATGATAATTGCTTTTTATGTTGAGAGAGAGAGAGAGAGAGAGAGAGAGAGAGAGAGAAATGAGAGATATAGGGAGAGGGACAGGGTAGGGGATGAAAGAGAGAGAAAGGCAGGGAGCAGGGAAAAGGTGGGGCACAATTCACACAAACTGTTCGTGAACAAGTAATGTTAGTGAATGTCTCCACTGTCCTGAAAGCTCTAGAAGTCTAGTGAGTCTGAATTTTTTTGTTTTTTTTTATTTACCAAACTCAAACTCAGGAGCCTTAGGTTATGAGAGTGGAGCCTCATGAAAGGGGTTATAGAAGAAGTTACAGTGTCTCTGTCACTCTATCACTCTCTGTCTGTCTCTCTCTCTCTCTCTCTCTCTCTCTCTCTCTCTCTCTCTCTCCCCCTCCCTCCTTTCTATCATGTAAGAATTAGGAAGGAAGTGATATCTGAAAGCCCAACCCCAAGCATGCTGCTACTTTCATTTTAAGCTTTGAACCTCCCAAACAAGCACACCAGTTCACCACAGCAGTATGACTTAGATATGCAGGAACCATATGACTATAAAAGGGAAGAAAATACCTTTGTTTATGGTAGCTTGGACCTGGAGGTTTTCTTGGGTTACTATATGCAGTTGTTCCATGTTGCTGTAAATTATCTTTAGTTGCTTCTTTCAAAAAACAGAGTAGCTCTCCACAATTCACCTGAAAGATAAATACAAAATAGAACAGCTTCATTTAATTTATGTCAAAGAGAATGAGGCCCATTGGAGTCAAATGTATTTGGAAAATGTTTACTATTGATAATTTTCAAAAAATCTTATTTAAAAAAATGCAGGCCCATAATTATTAGTAGTTTTAACTAAATGGTCTTATCTGGACAAATGGCAAAATAGTACCTCCTCATTTTTGCCTTGTGGCTAGGTAGAGCCCAATTACTTAAATTCTCAGCAGGAACCTATAAGTATAGGAAAATGTTTTTGAATGTGTAACTACATATTCATTCAAATTTTATCATGTAAATGTTTTTGGCCACTCTGATCTGTGCTGGTTCACTTTACTTCCCTACAGCTTTGGTCTGAGAACACAACACAACACATCAACTTCAACTGCACTTGCATCAAGTTATATAATATCAGTGAACTCTGCCCGAAACACCTTGCTTTGGATTCCAGACAACTGTGTTGGGAACTGCAGGGGTCTTACTATTCAAGGAGTTTTCTACCCATACTGAAATACAGTAGCTTGAGAAAACAAAGATTTAATATTTTATACAACTACTCCTCAGCATTTATCATAAAATTACTGTATCTTTAGATTATATTAAGTTAGAATGTTTGATTTTTAAAGATGTTGGTTGAATTCCTGGCTTGATTTTCATGAAATTCAATTCAGTGACTTTTGGATTGGGATTGGGACAGAAGTTTCTGCTTCAGAAATAGTGTTAAACAGACTTTTGCTAATATGTACTACATACTTATGTGAAATGGCACTCTTAGACTGATAATTACAAAATCAAAGTACTGATCAATTTGATTAAGCAACATCTGAGAAATGTTGAAGATGCATTACATCCTGCAATAACAAATATCTGTGAAAGATTGAACTCTTTTGTTTTGTGTGTGTGTGTGTTTGTGTGATGTGCATGTATATACACATTTATTAGTGTATGCTGTGGAGGTTATCACTTAATGTTGACTATGCTTTATATCATATATTAAGGCAGTGTATCAGGTTAATCTAGGGCTTGCTAATTTGACTAGCTTAGTTAACTGGCTTGTCCTAGGGACTCTATTTTCTTCTCCTGTGGACAAGTATTACAGATGGGATGCAGCAACTCTTTGGAATGGATGGGGTTGCTAAAAATCTCACCTGTCATTCTTCATTTGCTGAGTCATGCATGGCTGTATAAGGAACAGTGTGACATGGTTCTCACCCCTGAAACGGAGCAAGCAGGGCATAGGCCTCCACCGACTACTGACACTTGTTTGTATAATAATGTACATAATTTACTTTATGTTTCTCCTTCCAGAGATGTTCTCCCTAGCAAGGATAATGACTCCATGATAAATAGAAACAGCAGTAGACAGTAGACGGGAAGGCAAGGGTGTGTCTAATATGCGTAACAAAAATGATAAAGATGTGACCTTCAGGAGAGTCCTTAAGGCTGTGGGAAAGAACTCTGAAAACTCAAATTCAAGAATGTACAATTTCTAAACTATGCAGAATATAAGGATGAAATATGAATTATATGAGAGGCTTTGCAGACCTAAAATACAGAGGCAGCTGTACTAAGACCCAGATTGTCAGAAATATATTAAGGAAGGAGCTAAAGAGGTTTGTGGAGTGGGGATTGCAGGAACCCACCCAGATAAGTTTGTTTGCTTGTTTATTTGTTTGTTTGTTTATTGTGCTTACAAAGGCAGGCAAATTCCTGAGCTCAAGGTCAGCCTTGGACAGAATGAGGTTAGCAATCTCAGAGTGAGATACCACCCAGCTAACACATTGTCTTTCTTTACAAAAGCAGGCAGATCCCAGAATTCAATTGCTTTGTTAAAAAATATACTTGCTGTCTTCTAAGAATCAAGTGGCTAAGGTCATAAAGTGCCGATTAATTGGATAATCAAAAGGGAATCTGGGTAAATAACTGAATTTATCTGCTAATAAAAGAGTGAGCTTTGGTCTATCAGAGCTCAGATGTTTAGACGAGCTTTCTGGAGAACAATTAGGGGCCAAGCACAAGGCAGTCACGTTGTACCCCATGATTGACTTTGAATCTTTCTCTTTTCTGCTACCAAACACCTCTTCTTCACAGTCCATCTCCATTGCTGGTTTTGACTTGCTTTCCTAGATGAGATCACTGCGGTACCAGGGACATTGAGAACAATCAGTCATATAGGCTATATATAAAGCCACTCTGCCTTTTCCATAATTGAACTAACGTCTAAGCTCCATGTCTCCCATTAGTCCCTTGGTTTCTTCAACAAATTTCCCTGACAACTTGGGCCTCAATTTCCAAAAATGGTAGCAATAAATTAAATTTTAAAGACACTTCTGATTTCTAAGAGACTGTCACAACAAGTTTACCTTATAAGCCCTCTACTCTTATCTTGAGGCTCAGAGAGCATGCCTGCTCACCACTGGACTCCAAAAGGCCCACTGATTTGAATCAGTATCAGGCTTTATATGTTTAGAACAGGCAGTGAAACTTGAGACTCACAAGTTCTTTAAAGAGAAATTGAACATATCTGGGAGCCCTAACCTTATTTTCTCTTCTAATGTTTTCTCATGAAAACTTTTCCTCTCACGGATATACATAAGCTCAGAGGTCCTAAGGAAAGGACTTGGCCAAGGGAGAAACTAACTTCTTAATTGTATGACGCCGATGGGTTAAAGAAAAAGACATAGAAAGAACCCACATTTAAAATCACATAATAGCCATACCATTTCCGGAGAACAGCTTCTAGAAAATCTTTGGCAGAGGAGCTTGACTGTTGGTAATGACAGAGGGACTTTATGCCTCAAGAAGAGGCGGCTCAGCTGTGAGTAGTGGAGAAAGGCTGAAGAGATGGGGTCCAGTGTCTTCAGCTCTTTCTGAAGTTTGTCCAACAAATTGGAGTTCAGTGGGTATGAGTTGAGTTCTCTTCTGATCAGTGTGGTTAGAAAAGAATCTTCTCTTGTCATTATACTTGGCTTTTGGACAGCTTCCTAACCCAACAAGTAATAGAAATGTGAGAAGAGTTCTGAGCCAAGAAAAGTAAAAGCAGAAGCAGAAACCACTGCCACAGGTGTCAAAGCTGGGCCTGGCCTAGGGCAAGACAAGATGGTGCCATCTGAGGAAAAGTGTTCGTTCTGGATAGTTTGATTAGTTTCTGGGACATTGGATCTCTTCCTTAGGAGGGAAGGAAACAACTCTTCTTATACGACATCTTTGCTCTTTAATGCCCATCATCTGTCTTTCACAATCAATGAAATGAAAACATTCCATCCTAAGCATTTAGAATAATAAATCTTATGGACTTAGATTAGGGAGTTTGGTGCTGAGAGCATAAAAAAAGATAAAGGCTGAGTTGAGATTGGGTCAACTGGGATGGTAGGGGAAGTTGAGATATGTAGACTTGCCTGAAAAGTCCCCAAGGAAGATTCCTGTGAATCTGGGGAATATGAGGAGTATGACAACTCTCAGTCCATCCTCTGATGTTCTTACCATTATTTCACATGAAAATACAGTCAGTGACTATTACCCACCATATACACATCTATAGAAAACAAGCCAACAATTCAGTATACATACCTTGGTTTGGCCAGAGCTGTCCTTTGCTGTATGTTCCAAGCACCAGTCTATAGGCTTTTTTCTGGGGAGACTATGTATATAAGATAGAGATTGGTCTCCTGTTGGTGCAGAGCTGCAGTGGACATTTGCCTCAGGAGAAATCTAAAAGAAAGAAAGACAAATGATAGCAAAGAGTATAAATATAGAAGGGATAAGGAAACAAAGAAGGAAAATATGCATGAGTCAAGAGGCTTCTTTCAGTGAATTACAATTCTAAATGAAATTCGGACCATGATGCCATGGCATAACTGAATTTCCAGTGAAGAACACTTGCTCCACATGATTTCAGCATTAGACAATTAACACATGTGGAACAAAATGGTAACAATTAGATATTGTTTCATCTGTGCAAGGAAGGTGTTTTTAACAGATGCACATAGGAAAATAGGTAGAACATAAGGTGTTTGTAGACAAATGCGGAATCTTACTAGAAATGAGAGTCTTTGTAGGATATTTTTTATTAGCAAGTTCAGTAAAGGATGTTTAAGACAATTATGAGCTTTGGCAAGAAGAAAAGAAATTTAAAGTGTTATTCTTCAAAAGTGTTATTTAAGTTTATAACAAAATAATAGAGGATTAGGATCAAGGTTAAAATCTAATCTCATAACCATAGAATATGGTAAATTATTGATATTTGAGACCTTTTCTATATTTTATGATGGTTTATCACGTTGGTGTGCAGGGTCTTGATGGCTGGAGAAAATTGTTCTATCTAGGGCTACCTAACTCGGGGCAACAGTAGATAACTTGCTTCCAAAACACTTTCCCTAAGCTACCTAGATATTCCCTCGATGTAACTTTCATCTTTTAAATTCTTGACTAGCTAATTCCAGAATTCAGATGCCTAGAAACAATCCTTCTTTCCCAGTTTGCAGGGGAAATCCTCAATGTAACCAGTGCTAAGCTGTTTTTACTGTCCTTTCCCAACAATTCCAAGAAGCTTCACAAAATGTATGCCTTTTGCTTCCAATCCATTTCAGGCTTTTGGGTATTTTCTCACATGCTCTGAATGTGACAATATATCTTTTCTCTTAAAAAAAACAGACAACAAACAAACATTCTTTATAAGATGTTCACATTCATCACTTTACAGTTTGGGTTCATACTCAACTTTAATTAAATCTTGAGTGAAAATCCAGATCTGTGATTAGTATTAGTCTCAGAAAATTAAAGATACTTCCATCAAAGGGACTGTGGAAGCTTACTCTCTTCAGTCAACTGATAGTGGTGGCAAATCACTATCAGTATGACAGCAACCTAAAGGTACTTTGTAGTCATGAAATATTTTAAGGCAAAATCAAGAGGCTCTCCAGAGTGGGCAAAAACATCAGTTATAGAATATGCATGTAAAGAAGAGTTGGGTATGTTAAATATTCTGAACAAGGCACCATAAGGGGATATATAGCAAACAATTTTTCTCCTACAGCAACCCTGTGGTTTTACCTCCATTTTATAGCTGGAAAGCACAGGTTTCCAGAAAACACACATATACTCACACATACCCACACACATTCATGTATGTATGTATGTATGTATTTATGTATGTATAGGATTTCCAGAAGTCTTTGCCAAGCACTCTAACAGACCCTAGAATGAGCAGAGCAGAATCTTCCATTGCTCTCATAACTTGCAAACACTGAGAGACACAGTAAGGAACCATGACAGTAGGACAATATAGGGTAGAAAAAGCCCTACTAGAGCAGTGCATAGATTCACCTAACATGGACTTAGCAATCCATGTCATCAGGCAATGTCATCTATGTTTAGGCTTGAAAAAGAAGTTAGATTTTGATTGGCTAACAACAGGGTAGGGAGGGGAATGGAAGAAAGACAGAAAAAGGGAAGTGAATAGAAAAAAATGCCAATAGAGTATACAGTGAATGAGAGACAGAGAGAGAGAGAGAGAGACAGGGAGAGAGAGAGAGAGAGAGAGAGAGAGAGAGAGAGAGAGAGAGAGAGAGAGAGAATCTCAGAATCTAGTGTTTGAGAAAGGACTTGCTATAATCTGTGCTCTGTCTGAAAAACAATACAAAATCCTGCTTTTGAATGACAAAACCATCTACAGTACCTTTAGTCAGTTCTAGTTTTGTGATATTTGCTTGTAAGAATTGTCAAAAATAAAGAATAAAAGTTCTATACACACTTAATTTTTTATAGGGAATATTAGAAATGTTGGAAGCCAAATAAATCTTACATATTGAAAATATGGTTCTAATTTTATTCTTCTGCATCTGGATATTCAAGCTTCCCAGCACTATTTATTGAGGATGCCCCTTCTCCATGTGGATATTTTTGGCATCTATATCAAATATAAAGTGGCCATAGTTACATGCACTTATGTTTGAGTCTTCTATTTTGTTAATTTGCCTACCTACCTGGTGTTTGTGTTTGTGTCTGTGTGTATAAACACACAAATAAATAGTGTTTAAGAATACACACCAATTCTTTGTATATACTATTTCATAAGTATTTTATATATTATAAGTATATTATAAGAGAAATATGGATTACAATAAGAAAAAAACACAATAAAGACAAAAATAAGAGAAATAATACCTGAAACAAATTTATACTTTAGAAACAGCCTAAACAAATCTACCTGGGATCAAAAAAGGCTGACTTGGTTCACACCTGTAGATGCGAGTACACATGGAAATTGCTATAAACCATCAAGTACCAGATATGATGTGACAACCTTTTTTATAATAGCTGGTCAGTACAAAGAGAGGTGTTTAAAAAACAGAAAATGCAGTAGTGTAAAGATTAATAAAATCTGCCCTGTAAAACAGATTAGACTTCTTGGCTAGAATCAAAACTGAAGAAACAAGCAAGCAAACAAACAAACAAGCAAACAAACAAAGACATAGAGAAAAGGACTAATGTAAGGAACTCGGTGTCTGGCTGGGCATGAGTGTTTTGGAGTGAGAGGAGAAAAACCTATCTTGGTTTCTTGCTGATGCAATTGGAAGAGTAGAACTGAGACTATGCTTGATCAGGTAACGGGAAGATGAGCAAGAGCAAAGACTTTACTTTGAACATGCAGAATTGAGCTGCTGCAAATACACATTCAAGTGGGAAAGTCCCTTATATCTACCTATTGATCTCCATAGTGAATGCAATAAATCATGGGGTTCTAATGCATAGCGGGATGCCACCTATGCAAAAAGCTCTTTGAAGAACACTATTGCCATTTGGTTCTGATAGCTATTAAAATGAAAGCAGTCACAGTTTTATTTTCATACTGCCATGCTATAAGCACATTTTAATTTATATTTTACAATAGTGTTACTGTCTTTGATGTTAGTCACACATTCTTTTAAAAAAATGAAAGAAATCAGCCTTTAAGACTTGTCCAACTTATTTTTAGATATATTACTATTCTTAAAAATATAAAATGTTGTGTTCTTATAACCTGTTAAGCCTTACCTCTTATTAAAGATACCCTTTGAGTATCATCTACTATTTGCTGTCTGCTTGCCCTCTTTCGTGCTGTCTGAGCCTTTATCAGTAACTTCCCTTTTGGAGCAAATTAATCTGTCCAGATTGTGGGCCACATCCCAGGCTTATTTTTATCTGCGTGTGAGTGATAAAGATCTAGAAGTCATTTTGATTGGTGTGTTTCTATAACTACAGCAGGATTCCATTTACCACTTAGTCAAGGTGGTAATGAGGGTTTCTGTACCAGGCAATTGTGGCTGCCATCTGGCAAGCCAGCATTACATGCCTGCCTGGCAGACAGAACCAATTAGTCAGTCCCCACACCTCCCAGGAGGCCTTCCTGTATTTGGTAGCTGGTGTCCCACACTGAGCCTCTCAAAAGCCCAGGATGGATTCTAGGTGAGGAGAAGAAAGTCATTTCCTTTGGTGTTACAGAGCCAGCAAAGACTTCAGATAGAGGAGGTCCATTTGCTGAACTGCTGACACAGCAAACTTCTTTCTGGTGGTCATGGTAATTGCAAGGTCCATGAGGAGCTGAATATAGGTGGGTGGATGTTGAATATGGAGGTGGCTTATGTGCTACATTCCTTTGATTTTACCAAGACAAAAGAGCCGACTCAATCTGGAAATAGCAGTGCCTAGAATCTGAACGAGAATAATCAGTTTGACACTTCTCAGCATTATGATATTGTCCAGGCAACTGTCCTTGTCTCTATTACCTTATCCATGAACTAAAGATGTAACTGTTGCTAAGTGTTCTTTGCATCATTGGGTGATTTGTGGAAGAAATTAGTTAATACAGGTACAGAGCTTAAACAAGTGCTTGGCACACGGCAAATGATATCTGCTAGCTCTAAATGTGAGTAAAGAATTGCTCAAGTTACAGGGTAGGAAGAACTTTTTTTGGGTTGATTGAAGAAAACTTGACATGAAATAAATTGAGGAGAGGAAACAATATATACATAGTGATTCTCACTGTATATCACCAAACAGAGGGTAGAAAGGCACTAGTTTTCTATTATGCTTTAGTTTTAAATTATTTGCATTATTGTTTTCTAGCAACTGTGTAATATTTTATGATTAGGGAAATCAATTAAAATTTAAATAAAACAGAATTTTTACTGTGTTGCTCAATTAGTATAGTGCTTTTCTAGCACGCACAAGCCCTGAGTTCCAATCTCGCCACCTTATAAACTAGGCATGATGTCTCAAGCCTGCAATCCTAGTATTCAAGTGGGAAAGCAAAGAGGTTAAGAGGCTGAAGGTAGTTGTCAGCTACACAGAGTTTGAAGGCAGCTTGAGATATCTTGGATCTGGCATAGAAGAGGAGGAAGCACAGGAGGGGCTGAGCAGGAGGAGTAAAAGAAGCACCAGGAGGAAGAAGAGGCGAAGGGGCGGGAGTATATGGAATAGGAGGAAGGAGGAGGAGAAAGAGGGAGAGAAGAGGCAGAGAACAGCAGAGGCAACAGTGGTAAAAGTGGGTCAGACATCCTATCTACACCCTCATGAGTCCCTTTAAATTGGAATCTCAGGTTGTCATCTATCACAGTAGAGAAACAATAGTGGCATGTACATCCAGCAATACAACACACAAAATGCAAATAATATGTATCTGAAAGCACCTGGTTATAATAAAGATTTTTTTTTATAAACTGTATTATTTTAACTAAAGTTATTCTCAAGTGTAACAAAAGAGAAATATATCAATGCTAGAGTCAAAATTAGAGGAAAACTCAGACATTTAGGTGTTCATACAGTGCTATTTTAATCTTGCTAGTTTATTCTTTCTGCTCTACACAGACCATACCTTCAGGAACTTACCATGAGAAAGCCAATAGAAAAATACTAAATGGAAGCCAGGAGGCCTGAGGTTTAGCCTTAGCTGTCCCATTAACTTACTGGTCACGTTACTTTCATAAATGGACTCCAGTATTCAGTTAGAATGCTCAGAATGCATCCTGAAATACAGTTGTGGGCTGGCTGTCAAGTATTCCACATACACAGTCTTTTGCCTGGTTCTTACACACAGAAGGTTAGAATCCATCGGCATTCATTTCCTCCTCTGGATAAAATCTAGTTGGCATCTTGGTGCGATTTTAAAGGGCTATTAAAATTATAAGCTAAAAATATTTCTCTTTGAGTTTTATGCAGACTTTAATCAGTATTCTACTAAAATATCTGGCTGTCACTTAATGTTTGGCAGCATTGCAAAACGCCTACTCTATGTATCCATTTAATTGAAATTTCAGTAATTTTTGGAAATGGCACTTTGTTATCAATGAATCATTAGTTTAGTCTTGATTTGGATCCAGTTTTCAATTGGTGCTATACTTGCCTTTTAATTTCAAATTACTAAACACTTAGATTTATCCTTCTCAAGACAGTTTTTATGAACTGTTCAGATGGTTCCTAGTAGAATTTGGTAATACATATTTCCACCAAAACAGTTTGGGGCCCACAGCTTTTTGATATTTAGACAGGGGTGCATGGGATTTTGAAAATTAATAGTCTTTCCTTGCAGTGTGAGAGCAGACATACTTTCCGTCTCCAACAGGCTGGAACCTCCCGTGGTGTTCTGGTTAGATTCTTGTCAACTAGACAAAAGGTAGAATCATTTGAGAAGAGGAAGCTTCAACTTAGAAGATACCCGCTTCAGCTTGGCCTTTAGTCAAGACTGTGAGGCATTTTGTTGATTAATGACTGATGCAGGAATACCCTGCTCATTTGGGGTGGTGCTACCTTGGTCAGGTTGTCCTGAGTTATATAAGAGACCAGGCTGGGCAAGCCATGGAGAGCAAATGAATAAGTACCATCCCTTAATGGTCATTGCTTCAGTTCAGGACTCAAGGATCTTGGCTTTCTATATCTGTAATTTACCTTCCTAATGGACTATAAGCTGTCAGATAAAGTAAACCCCTTCTTTTCCCTTACGTTGCTTTTGATCATGGTGTTTATCACATAACATAAACATAGACTAAAGACACATGGCTAGTGATGCTCATTTACTGTACCGATTGCTGAGTATGAGTGAGTTTGCCCCAGTTATGTTGACCAACTCAATTTGTTGTAGACAAGGTTGTACTACACAAAATCCCCTCAAAATTCATTTTCAAGTTGAAAAAGAAGAATTTATAATTTCTATTCTATGAAAAAGTACTTATGTCTATTTGAATATGTTTGCATACATTTATGTTTTCCTCTGTACTTTCCTAAAGAATTATCAAGAAAAGCTTGGCTATTTCTTGCTACTTACCCTGCCATCCAGGAATCTGTTACTGAGTACTCTGGTTAAGAACTTTTGCTTGCTTTCTTCCTTCTTAGCTGGGTTAGCGGTTATTTGTTGCTCAGAAGAGTCCGTAGGTCCTGTCAGATCTCTGCTAACCTGTCTTGAGTTTTCAGTCCCGGGTTTCTGGAGTGAGGCATGAGGTTCTGTTTTCTCATTCTGCTTACTGTGAAGAGAGTTTGCACCTTGTCATTCATAAAGAACACTCATCATCATACACAACACTGGCATGAGAAGCAGAAGGTGTGAGTCTGGAAGCGTGAACAGCAGTAACAGCCCTGTGAGATATAGTGGTAAACATGGCTGTCTGTCTAAGCATCGTATATCTGAAAGCACCAAGCTCTGTATTCTCAGACTATTTTTTTCTACTCCCACTTCCTAATAATCTGAGTATCTGCTCTAGACCACTTACTGAAAGAAGTGAGCAGTCAAAACTGAACACTAACCATGAGTACGTTGCTCATTTATAGTTCAAATAAGCTTTTGCACCTAGAAATGGGTGAAAGTCAGAATCTTTTGCCAGTCACAGACCTATTCTGTCTCTTATCAGTTCTTTGACACCAAGACTTTTTTCCCTCTAAATGTTCTCTCAAATGCTCCAGTATTTGTTGATCTGATCCAAATTAAGCTATGAGCAATTCTTGGAATATACGTGTAGCTTTCTGGTCATCCTTTCTGTAACGGCAGCATGAAATTAAAAAGAAAGTTTAGAGAGAACTGAGATTAACATCTATGTAAATGAAAGGAGATGGTTCCTAAAAAGTGAATAGAAAGAAAATTCTGGGAAGTCACGAGAGATCTCATCCAGGAATATTGGCTCAACAGCAAAACTAAAAGATGTTTCTAGATAAAGACCCAAATAACACTCTCAAATGCCAGTATGTTCTGCAATGGGCCTCTAGTTTAGCCATATGAGCACTGTTAGATAGATCCTGAGCAAGAGGTCAAAGAGCTGGTTTCAACGAACTAGTAGAAGTGTACACAGGAATAAAATGAAAGAAGGTAAGGTAAGACAGAGATGAGGAAGCAGGGCAAGGAGGTGGAAAGAACCAAGTGAGGAAGTCTAGTTGCCTGAGTAGAGGGGTGTGGGACATAATCTGGGTTTTCAGACAGCTCTCTCCCACTGTTATGTTTAGAGACACCAAAGATTTCCACACATTGCAATACTGGTGTGGAGAAGACACTACTGAAGAAGCACAGTGGACCAGATACAATAAGAGGTTATATGAGAGAGGCCCGGTGCGGGAAAAACCGCAATCAGGGACATGTGCACACCCATTGGTGTGTTTGGTGACAACAGTTTAATAACTTCTAAATCTCCTAATTTTTTTTCTGCTAATAAGACAGTTACTTGACTGATCTCACTGAGAAAGTATGTAATGGAAAGTCTGAATTAAGGATAAAATATTTGAATTATCTGCTGTGAAGAGAGACCTGGTGTCCGATTGGGAAATGAGGACAGTCTGCTAGCCTGTTAAGATGGAGATTACAGACTTTTGTGACACCAGTTTGAGAGCATGGGTGCTCTCCTCTGAGAGTGCTCAGTATTCCTCCTGGAGACACAGAGAAAGGAGACAGTAAAGTTCACCCAGAACTATGCCTTTGCCAGACTAGTAAATTCCAAAGACAATAGTGAAAGGCAGAATGTTAGGGAAAAAAAGAGTGAATATTTTACAAATAGATCTTATACTGAAAGAAAAAAACATTGATTTTTTTTGTTTCAACATACTTAAATTTCTATTAAAATAGCACAAACTTCAACATTTGGAATTGTTCTAATTTTGATTTTGAAATCAGAATAATGGCTATCTGTGGAGGTTAATACAGAATGTAGATGGGAGTTTGTGGAGCTTTGGGGTACTGGGACCTTCCACTTTCTTGAACTGTGCATTTGCTGCATGTCTGTATGATGTTTGTGAAAACCCAGTGAGTGATGCACATAAGAGATGTTCTTTTATGTCAGTGCAAATATAGTCCTCTAAAATGTCTGGAAAATTGGCATAAATCTTACCTATATATGTGCCCAACATATCCATGTCTAATGATCAGTGCAAGAATTAGTATTATTTGGTGTTCAGAGAGACATAATTATGGCATGTGATAACTAGTAAAAGAAATGAGACTAATTGTTTCCTTTCATGATGCCAACCATATAGCCCTTTTTATCTCTTAATTAATTTGGTCCCTAAATCAATCACAAAGAAGGTGTATTCTTATTTCCAGATGAAGAAACTGAGATTCAAAGATTTTTAGGTGACTACATGGCTTTTCAGTAATAGACACTGATTTAAATACTATACTAGAATGCCCAGCTTTATATCCTGTATGCAGTAGGTTCATAGGGTGAACATGGAAGCTTGGGATTGAATGATGATTCATAAACAAAGGAACAGACCACCAATGCAGGAAGTATAGGCTTTGAAGTCCATGGAGGAGACAAAAACACTCCTGGGTGGAGGCAAAGAACCTGTATCATCTTTGCTTTATTTACCTATAAAATCCTTCTCTTGATAGACTCAAGACAGAAATGCCCAAGAAATTCTGCAATATATCTGCCTGTCTTTTAAAACAACCACAGTAAATGTGAAACCAAAAATAACCTGTTAGGTCTGTTTCAAGTAAAAACTGTCTTAAAAAAAAAAAAAACATAGCACTTGAAAAAAATTAGCATGAAATAGACTCTCCAGCTGAGAAACGACATGTGTCTGTGCTTAGCACAAACATCTCTTCAACACACATTTCTTGTTGTGTTGTTCACAAACTCACAGTTCTTTCTTCTAGGCGGTGTGTTAGCTACCTACTTTACTGAAAATAGAAATTTGCCATTTTAAAAGAAAGGGGAAAACACAGCGTGAGTAGTGCGTTGGAAACCTGGCAGTTAGCTTCCTCACAAGTACTTCTGGCCCCAGCTTCTGATCCTAGGGTTACTATAAAGAATTCAGTAGCATCCCTGGCTAGAGTAATTAAGGATGATTACAGTGCTGCTGAGTGATCAAAAATGAGGGCAAGCTGCCCAACTGTTCCCTCTCCCACACTGGAGACTTGTTGCAACCAGGCCTTCAGGGCTCCCTACTGATGAAACTCAGAGTACTGGGGCTAAAACAAAAACACTACCAGGTGAATGGTAACATCCTTTGCCTTAGTGATGTGGGTCCCTGATGACTCCCCATGCAACTCCACCTCCACGGATCGCATATTTCATTTGGATTACATAAAATCTCAAACAGAGTACCCAGGGGTATCAGCAAAAGGTCACCAGATGCCATCCAAAATGTCTGCCAGCCTTGGCAGCCAATCAATGCCTCCAATTCCCAACACATGTGCCAACTATCCTCTAGAGTAGACTCCTGGGACTGGGATAGCACAGGGACTGGAGATCTGATTTTCATTTTTGTAAAATATTCTTATTGAAAGTCTTAAAAGATCATCAACACAATCAGGGTCTTGCCTCTCTTCTTATTTTTTTAGAAAGATATTAAATATAACATCGCAATTCGGGAGGGAATATACCTGAAATATCTCTGTAACTGAAATATCATGGTAACTGAAGGACAAAGTCTGTGATAAAGTATATTGAAAATGTTATTGTGAAAATCTGTGAGTTTTTTCTTTAACATTGTGCTTTCCTTGTTAAGCTACAGAGATGCGAGAAAAGAGATTTAGTTTCCAAAAAGATGTTAAAATGATGTTAATTCTACTCCTATATCTATGCCCAAACAAATCACAGCTCCATCTCCAGTGACATCATACATGTATGCCATACATAAATGTATGTCCTAAATGTATACATACACCACACTTCATGCTGAATTCATGGTTTGCAAATTTGGTATTATTGTCATGGTAAAAACTGATGATGAAAGAGATTAAGTAATTTACTCAATGCTTGTAATAGACTATATCTTTAATCCAGACTTATATGCCTCCAAAGTCTGTGTGCCTCAAGTCCACACCTATAACTTACAAACTATTCATAATTAAACAATAGGGTTTTAAATCTTGTCTTTAAAATATGAATGTGAATTTTATTGAAAACTAACCTAGACTGGGTTCAATTCTATATCCTAAGCTAGTGTCTTTATAGACCATCAAAGTGCTCATTCAGCCTGTCTTTATACTTTTCTAGAGACAGAGATGTTACAATCCCAAAGTAGCTCAACTATAACATTGAGCTGTGTTCTGGCATTAATGAAAATAGTAAATTTATGTGTTCCACTCATTTATACTACAATGTTTTGGGAAATATAGCAGCTTTCTCAAATGACTGTGATTATGTAAGATAGAAAATTAGTAACTAGTCCAACTAGTCCAGAAATTGTTCTTTGATGTGGTTTACTTTTAAATTGTAAATGACATCTCAAAATCTCTGCTCTCCTGAAAGGTCTATTTTTTATTTACAGTTGTGTATTTTGTACCACAGACCTTGTCTTCCGTTTGTCTTTTGGGTATATATTATTACCTCCTTATTTTGATGATAATATACATCTATCGAGGCTAGCCATTGTATTCAAACTGTATTGTTAAAAGAGAATATACAAAAACAACAACAAAAACAGATAAGTAAATTAAAGAGAAAAATATTCTAGAAAAAACTGGATCAACTGACTCTTGGGAAACCTATGAAAAACCTATGAACCAGACTCATATTCATTTACCAAAGAGTGAAAGGCCATCACAAACAACTAGTAATACAATATATTGTATTAAAATAAAAAAGGCTAACAACAACCAGAATTAACAGCCAGAAATTCTTCAGTTAATGAGCAGTTGCCAAATATGTCTTATGTTCATTCAATGCCAGTACAGAAAGAAAAGGCACCATGGCACTTGGCCTGGTGTTCAGAGGCCCTGACAAATGGCAGTTTAGTGTTGTTTCCACCATCATAAGTACCTCCTTCATCACCCAGGTCTATAGTACATTCCTTTTTCTCTTGAGTTCTAAAGCTCGCTTAACTAATAAATATCCTAAAGTTCAAGTGCACAGGTTGTGCTTGATTTCAGTAAAGGGAACTCTACACAGATGGAAAAATACCTAATGTATACTGATACCTTATTACTTGATAACCATAATAAATACAACTTCTAGGAATTGCCAAGTTGAAAAAGCAAAGAGTGATTAGTATATAATCAGCTTGTCAATAATAGAATTATTTAATTTTATGAAAAATTCCTGAACACCATTGCAATAGGGTTTTCCCGGGTGAATTAATTTTTTCATTGGACAACTTTGGCCTCTTTGAAATAAATAACTGCTAAAGGCAAGAGATTTTATGTCATTTCGATGTGCTTTCACTCAAATTGAGCTATTGAATATTGAAGCACATTGTGCAACTAAACAGCCTCTTCAGCAATTTTTCCTCATATTAGGGCACTGTGTCTGAATGAGGTCTTCTAACTACACTGAAAGAATATAGGTTCGTTGTGTAGCATACCCTAGGTCAGTGGATTTCAACCTGTTGGTTGTGACTCTGACAGATTAAATAGCAGATGGCTACGTTATGAATCATAAGAGTAACAAAATTAAAGTTATGAAGTAGCAATGAAATAATTTTGTGATTGGGTTTTACCACAACATGAGGGACTGGTTTAAAGGATCACAGCATTATGAAGGTTGAGAACCAATGCCTACATGGTTTTATGGAGTGGGAACAGTAACCATTGCCCATTACTTTGTCTGATTGAATTAGACTAAATCAGTGATAGGTAAAGAAATCATGGATTTAATACTGTACTGCACAAATATAAACTTGAGCTATCTCAAGCTTTTATTTGTATATATGATGTCATCATGCAAAGCTGTCATATTCATGCACAGATACTTTTGTTCTCTTTAGATTTTTAAACAAAAAAAGATGAAATCACATCATGATTATTTTAAATCTCTGGTTGAGGCTGGGCGGTGGTGGCGCACGCCTGTAATCCCAGCACTTGGGAGGCAGAGGCAGGCAGATTTCTGAGTTCGAGGCCAGCCTGGTCTACAAAGTGAGTTCCAGGACAGCCAGGGCTACACAGAGAAACCCTGTCTCGAAAAAACCAAAAAAAAAAAAAATTAAATCTCTGGTTGACAATACAATGTGGGACATTTACATATTAATACTTTATTTTCTGTAATACTTTAAATATTTCACACTTTCTCAGTGTCAATATACAAGAATATAACCTATCCTGCACCATTACAGTTTACTGTCACTCACTTTTTTATTTATTTGAATACTTTGTTCTATGAAATATATTCATTTGATGCTTAGATCCATGCCATTCTCTTGCCTAGCCAACTGCCCAGGTAGGATCTGTTAGCAGCTACTGCTGACTCTGGAAGGGTAGCTTTCATGGAGATAGTTTGCTCCTTGCAAGTTGTCTCAGTCTTCCTGTACCTCTGTACTACAGGCCACTCCCTTCATTATGGTGGCTCTTGCTACAGATTGCTCCATTTAGTTTCAGTGGCATTCATCTTGTGATCTTTTCAGACCTAATGTTGGTAGCCACAGAGCAGATGCTGACCAATCATCCCTCTCCTACACATCGAAGTTTTCTTACTCTGATTCTCTATCTCTGTAACTATTCCAATCATAACTAAAACTTCCTTATTGTGGAGGATAAATGTGCAAGTATGTTTCCTACAGGTATCCTGCCTTACAATTTGTGAAAATCTATGAAATTAACTTTTGTATTCAGCAAAGACTATTCCAACAGGATTGAAACATAAATATAACACTTAGGCCATAGTTATTGGTTGATTGATTGTTTGATTGAGGCACTGGCTTTATTGGGTTCATATCATTAATTCATTAGTCAGGAGGACCTCCATGAGTGTGTTGATCTTCTCCACATTCTTTTCTGCCTGCTTCTCGGGCCTAAGGAGCTCTTCTTTCTTTCTTTCTTTCTTTCTTTCTTTCTTTCTTTCTTTCTTTCTTTCCTTCCTTCCTTCCTTCCTTCCTTCCTTCCTTCCTTCCTTCCTTCCTTCCTTCCTTCCTTCCCTTCTTCTTCTTCTTCTTCTTCTTCTTCTTCTTCTTCTTCTTCTTCTTCTTCTTCTTCTTCTTCTTCTTCTTCTTCTTCTTCTTCTTTCTTCTTCCTCCAATAATGGATCTTGGCTTTTTCCCTACTTTTCTTCAGAATGACTATCACTGCCTGATACTTCCACCTAACCTCATGAGTTTGATGCCCCAGGTAAGCAAACTTTCTGGTAGACTTCAGCCACAATAGCTTTGTTGTCATAGGGTAGAGGTATCCTGTTTGGGTATTCCTGGCAGCCTGGCCTTGCTTGGTCTGATGGGGCAGTTTTTCAGAATGAACCAATAAATTCTGACTCCAGTCTTTCCAGTGGTAGAGGCCTTAAGAAGGGTTGGTGTTCATCTGCTTTCAGAAAAAGGTTAAGTGCTTTAATCTGTTTCTGTAGAAATTTCTAAAAATACTGATGCCCTCGCAGACCATAACCACCACCTTCCATCCCAGGGGTGCATGGTTTGCCACAATGGCCAATAGGTTGTTCAAAAGTGGAATTGGCTACCCAGTACTAGAACTTGCCATCTTCAGCAGCTTCCTAAGAAAGGAGGACATGCATAATTATTTTTCTAGTGCTAGGAATCTGTGCTGGTTATCTTGCTACAAGCTAGAGTCACTTAGAAGAAGGGATCACAATTGAGAAAATACCCCCACTAGATTGGTCTATGGTCCATTTTTAATTTTTATTGATGGTTGGTGGGAAAGGCACTACCAAACCTGGGCTGGTGGTCCTGCCTATAAGAAAGCAAGATGAGCAAGCCACAAGGAGCAAGCAAGTAATCAGCACTCCTTCATGGCCTCTGTATCACCTTCTTCCTTCAGTTTCCTGACATATTTGTGTTCCTGCCCTGACATCTTTCAGAGATGGAATGTAACCTGAGAAGTAATGGTGAAATAACTCTTTCCTTCCCAGGTGATTATGCGTTTGATGTTTTATTCCAGCAAGAAAAACACCAACTAAGACAGAATCTGACCGCATACTTTGATTATACTAAGGTATATACATATCTAAGGTTTTTGAGGAGCCCATATTTTAAAAAGACCTGCATAGTCTCTAAGCCTTGTCAAATTGGGGTATTTTCATTTTAAAAGTGTTCCTAACTTGATTTGTAAAAAATAATATCTCATTGCTGTATACATTTCTTCTAATATCATGCAGGCTAAAATTTCTCCATATCAGTTGATCATTTCTTCTTTTGTGAATTGCCAGTCTGAATCTGTTGTCAAATTTTGATATAGGAATGCTCATATTTACCTATTCACTTGCAATAGCTTTGTGCATGCTAAGAGGGTTATTTTTTCTAGGGTGTGAGTTACAGGCATTTCAAATAGTCATTGGGATTTCAGTTTAAAGCTTTTCTTCTTTTTTTTGAAAAGCAGAATTTTCAATGATAAATTGACAACTTTTACCATAAAGTCCCAATATCTGGGATCAGTCAGTACACATTTTCCTTGTTGTTCCACAGAATGTCACTGAAGAAATCTGCCCTTGCCTTTTACTATGTGCATGCATTAACAACAGCAGTATCTTATGCATCATTGAACATCTCACAATACTTCAGATAAGCACAAAACCAAACAGAAGGAATCAACAAAACCCGTGGAGACAGTTTTCATACTGTCAACTGGGCAGGATCTAGAATCAACTAGGAGACAAGTTGCCATGCATGTCTATAAGAGAATTTCAAGATGAGGTGAACTGAGAGGGAAGACCCAGCATAACTGTCCAGACTAGAGTTGTGGGGTGAGTAAGGAGAAAACAAACAGAACCCCACAGTGCTCTGTGCACTGTGGATGCAGTATGACCAGCTGCCTCATGCTTCTGTTAAGACCTGACTGAGAACCGATGTAAAGCTGTCCTTCCTTGAGCTGCTTTTTGTCACATGTTTCATCACAGCAAATAGAATTCAACTAGTGTAGACACTGTAGGTGAAAGGCAGCAGCTAAGCACAGTAAAATAGGGTTAGGACAGAAGGATTTTAGCATATTCATCCTTTGGAACTTGTGTCAATGGACACAACATCACTTGCTCTGATGTTCAGTTGGTGTCGTTTTAAGGTTTAGTTATTTTTAATTTGTGTGGATGAGTGTCTGACATGCATGTATGTCTGTGTACCAGCCATGTGCCTGGACCCCTTGAAAGCCAACAGAAGATACCAGATCTTCTGGAGTTATAGACAGTGGCCAACTGCCATACAGGGACCTGAGTCCTCTGCAGAAGCAGCAAGTGCTCTAAACCAGCCCCCGACTGTGTAGTTTAGGGGATAGTTATTCTGCCTAAAACCTCTTAGTCCATTGATATTTCCTTCTCCCCAAGTATTTAAAATTGGACTCTGAGTTTGGCACATTCTAGAAAACTATTCTACCATCGGGTTTTGTTTTCAGTCCTATAATATTCCAACCTATCCATACATCATACACTGATGTCAGATTTTCACAGGACAAAGTTTACTCAGGGTTTATCCAGAAGCCACAATTTCTCTTTCCTAATTACCCTTACAGTGCCTGAAGTGGTCTCTCTTTTCCTCTGTCACTCCCAGTTCATCTGTCCTTCAGCAGCCAGAAACATGTTTTGGAAAGTGTAAATATGACATATTCTCCATTGCTCTCAATTTTCCAATAGATTCTCATCCAACAGAGAGCATTCACACCATGGCTCACACAAAGTCTAGTCTGAGCCTGTTGGCCTCTTTGAACTCACAGGTGTGTTGTGTTTTGTTGTTGTTGGTTTGCTCTGTGCATTCAATTTAGTGACCTTCTTGTTTGTCACAGTTGCTAGGAAGGCCAATTGTCTGATATCTAAACTTTGACCCGTGGAAAGTTGCAACCTCTTCTTCAGAAGAGAAAGAGGATGCACACATCTTATAGTAAAGTAGAGTCTAGTTGGAATGTGGCTGCTGGAACACTGGTAGGGTCAGCTCAGGTCCTCTTACTGTCTGCTGTGCTGTGGTCATTCTTATGCGTGACCCTGCTCTGTTTCCACAGAGACACATACAAGAAAGGCCTTTTGAGAATTCTTTTTTTTTATATATATTTTTATATATATATATATTTTTATTTTCTATATTCTATGTTTACATTCCAAAGGCTTTCCCCTTTCCCAGTTCCCACCCACCATAGTTCCCATAGTTCCTCTCCCCCCCATCTGTTCCCCAATAATTCCCCCTCCCCCCCTCGGTTGTGCTATTGTAATATTTTCCTCTTTTTCTGATTATACTGACCCATCTGAGTGGTCACTGCTTGCGAAATCTCCTGCCACTAATGCTCTATGTGCTCCACTGAATCCCAAGGCTCAGTTATCAGAAAGTGTTCACACCATGGCTCACACATACTCATACCTGTGGAGAACATAGTGATCGTATCACAGATAATACATTAATTTCTATCTACTGAAACTTTATAAACAGTTTGGAAAAAGTCATATCAAATTTATTATTGTGAATGACTTCAGAGGACTAAAAGTGACAAAATTGTGTTCTCTAAAAGAGTTCTGTGAGAAAACAAAAGAGAAAACATGGATTTATAATACCAAAGTAAACTGTTATAAGTGTGTACAATCCTTCCCCTTACAACTTTTCAGATAGCCTACTTAGTGTCTAATACTGCTTTCCTGATAACTCAGTATCTAAAGAACAAAAGGATATTTTACTGACCTTTGACATTGGAAGCAATTATAGAAGTTGACTTTATTTACTGGTAGGAATTTCTTAAAATATGCACATTCCAGTTTTGTTCAGGAATTTAACTTATAAATTTATTATCAATTTAACGACACTTATTATAGGTCTGTCCTAAGGATCATCTCTAATACTCCTTGCTGCCTTCACTTTTAGTGTGATGGGGTTCCTTGTACACTATATCTAGAATCAAATACAGTGCTCCCTTGACTACCGACTATAGAGGGGAACACGTCTTTCTGAATATCTTAGCACATGCTCAGCACAGATAGAAAACTAAGCATTTAACTCATGTCACCACAACCATACATACTAACCTAAGAAGAAAGCTGGTATGTACCATGTTGATTTGGTTGTTAGCATATTTTCTTGCTAAGGTCCCTCAGCAATCTGCTACCTGCATCTTTACTATGATGAGTACTTGTTTTCCCTTTATTTTCTGTTAGAAAATATCACACATAAATCCTCTCCACCTCCAGAAGGTAGAACACCTAATAACAATTATTTTGATCTGCATTTTAGTTTTAATATGGTCTGTGCCCTCCAAAACTCAGGTTGAAGTTTACTCTCCATTGTGAGATGCTAAAGGTATCCAGCCTTACAATTTGTGAAAAACTATAAAATTAACTATTGCATTCAGCAATGAGTATTCCAACACAACTGAACCATAAATATGGCATTTAGGATACAATTATTGGTTGATAGATTGGTTGATTGACTGAGGCACTGGCTTTATTTAACCAAGCTATTATCTTTAGAGTGGGAACTCTATGAAGTGTTTGGGCTAAATAAAATTCTAGAATAGAATCAACTACATGATAGGTTTGTGGGATTTCAAAAGAAGAATGGAAAGAACAGAAAAAATAATCATCATGCCTATACTTTTGCTTTCTAATTGCCATGCACATATCTGCACCACTATAAGACTGCCAAGAGGAAGATCATCATCAGATGCAACCCCCCTCAACCCTGGGCCTCCAGATCCATGGGCACAAATAAACCTGTTTTGGTCAGATGTATCTTGTCTGTGGGACTGTGTTAGCAACAGCAAAATACAAAAGCAGGATATCACCTACCTCAATAGTATGCCTTGTATCAGGCCATTGTGAGAAAGATGGTTTATCAGAATTGACAGTAGCACATCTTTTCATTCCTTTCATTTGGGCCTCACAATTCCAGCAGTAAGGGGCAGGGTGTATAATTGAATTTGCTTTTATCTGCTATTTGTCAAGATGCTCTGACCCTTGGAAATCACCACTTTCATGTTTAGTCCTTAAAATAGTTTGGCTACAATTTGTCCAGGAGTTGTTCACCAGCCTCTGGAAGTCATCCCCCATTGTTACCCTTTCTTGTTTGGAGATGAGATAAAGGCATGTCTTCCTTTCAAGGAGATCTCAAAGACTAGTCAGGGATCCTGAGTAACATCTGCATGCTATTTGGAAGCTTGAGATCTCAGGCCTGAAACTCTTTAAAGCAAGAAAACATTGCTATATCTTTACTTTTCTTGGCAACTGGGTTACTCTCATTTACTTCCTCAGCTTCCAACATGTAAAGGACTTTGTACTTTGTGCCTAGGATATAGTTTTGCAAACAGGAGAGACAGAGATATAGGAAGTCTTAACACAATGAAATACTCAGGGGTGTTATGGGAGCTATTTGTATTTTAGAAAAATCCTTCACGCCATGGTGAAGGATGGGGATTTTTCTCACTAGAAGGTTTAGGAGTCAATAGGGGATCCATTTAAAAAGCAATTTTGACTTAATCCATCTGCAGAGGGAGTTTGGGATCTGCTCAGGTGGGGTGAATGTTGGTTGTTCATGCATGACACTATAAAAACAAGGCTTCATACAGTCTACTAGGGGACAAGAAAGGCAGAGGCAAAGAGTTGACTTGGAAGGCTTGGATGGAATCTTAAAGGGAAATGATAATACAAACCGCAGAAAATTTGCTTATTCTTCAAAGCTCATAGATTAAGTTGCTTTGAGAAAAGTAATTATATTAAATGGGTCTTGAGCATTTATCTTTTTATCTAATAAGGGATGTAGAAAAGAGGAGGGGTGACAAATATTCCAATCTTAAGTCTAACAGCAGCTTCCCTCAGTTACCTTATTTGTGGCCCAGATGGGTGGTTTTTATGGGAAGAATTGTGTCAACATCAAGATTACTATGTTCAAGTCCCAAATCTCACATCTTACATCTTACACACACACACACACACACACACACACACACACACACATTAATACATTATAACATATTAATATAGTGGGCCTATAATCCAGTTGACTAGCATCTTTATAAAAAGGGACATTTGAATTTGAATACAGGTGCAGACATGGAAAAGTCACATAGTACCAAAACTCTAATGATAAGCAAGAGTGCACAGGGCACATGGAAATCCTTTCCTGGTACCTCTGGATTGAATTATGCTGGATGCTTACCTGAGTGTTAAATCTCTAGCAGCCACAAGTGTGAAAAAAACAAATCCTGTGGTTTCTGGCACATTGACAGAGTAGCAAGCTCATATACAGTTCTAGATCTTCAAGTTTGACGGACTATTTCCTGTTCAATAATGTCCTATAGAAAATCTTAGCTAAATGTGTTGCCACTGTTTTTCATTATACTTTTGGTTTAGTCTTTAATTCAGATTTTCCTTTTGATGATACTCCCCCTTTGTTATTTTGTTAATCTTCTTATGTAGATTTTGAACTAATTAATTCAACTCAAAGACACAACCTTTCCAGATTTAGCAGCCCTAGGTTCAGGCATTTGGGGACTTAGGGGACATGATGGCTGTTGATCTCCTTTACCTCAGCAACAAGTAGTCTGTTGACAACTGTTCACTTTTGAACTGCCGAAGATAATTCTAACAAAGCACATTAATTGCCTTGGCAGTCAGGCAAGAACAGCATGAAGTTCCCTGAAAACCTGTCTCACTATAAAATAATACCACTTTTATAGCATTTCATGAGCAAGAACTGTGCCTTTTACTTCACAATTTACTTAATATGCCATTTACTCCTTTACCATTTAAATTAAACAAGGGTTCTTTCTCAGTTTCCTTTTAGAAACAAACTACACTTGAAATTCTTAAAACAAGAGGCTTTGAATGAGATGGAGCTAATCACCTTTATGAAGAGAAACAGAAGGTCTGGTTGTGCATTCCTGGTAGAAGTATGCTCCACTGCTAATTCTCTTTGCTTTTCATACAGTGACAGAAGATTACTAAAGATATTGAAATGATCATTTACGTCACCATAGTTTCTTCGTCTATAAAACAGAACATATCCTGCTTCTTAGGCATGGAATATAAATGAAATGACAACCTTTTCATAGGTTGGTATATGGCTTTCATTAAGCACTTTATATCCTTGGAAGGACACACTTCAACAACAATAGCAGAATCACTTATTAGGTACATGAGATATCCTGGACACTGCAAAATGACCACATACTTTTAATCTCCTCAACCTACTATGCAGGTGTCATTAAATTCCTGCTTTATAGATTAGAATAGAAGAACAGACAAATCACTACATTTTTCTCAATGTCAACTGACCAGGGAGAAACAGGTCTATGACTAAAACTTTCATCACTCTGCTGTGCAAAGATCTCAAAACCATGGACTCCATCCTGCATTGCTCACTTGCTAGTCTATGCAGGCAAGACTGATGACACCCTTCCTGTTGGAATGGGTTCCTCTGAGTGACAATGCTGGTGGTGAAGCGGCAAAAGCAATTGGTGTTGCATATCCATTTGGATGGCAATGGTCATAGGACCTTCCTTCTGTGACTCTGCATCCATTTGTATTGTTGGATTCCAGATGTTCTTTTTTAAGTATGCTTTTGGTGATTGTCTTGCCTTTAATAAACATTACTTCCATAGCTATGTTCAATGACACAAGAGCAGAAAGAAACAAAGAAATTATCTTTGGAGGGAAAGGCAACTAGCCACCAACTTTCTAATGGGTCTAATGGCATTCTTTTCTTTTAATAACAGCTAAAAATGTAGAGGAAAGAGCTCGTCATGCTTCTCTGTGTCGAGTACCTAGTTAACTTTAAAGATGTCTGAATAACCCTCCTCAAACATGCTGTCATTAATGGAACAGAGAAAGCACATGTTGGATGAGCTCGGAGGAGTTTGCTTTGAGAAGGAGCAAATGTAAAATGAACAAGGGAAATCCTTACAAGCTGTGATTCATTATTAATCCCACCCTTGTAATTCACAACAAATTGACTAATAGTTTGCCTCCCTATCTCACTCTCACTACCAAATTATTGCATATGGTGGATTACAAACTTGACTAGGAGAAGCAGCAATACTCCATTGATATTTATAAGTGTCATAATGCTCATATTGCCCATCTATTTGGAAAATTAGCCCAAGTAATTAAATAGAATTGGGGAATTATAAAGATGAAAGTATCAGAAAAAATGTTCACGGAGTTATCAACACTGTTTTATTTCTACTTTTACATTTTAATGGCTTAATTTAGTAAGGATGGCATTTTTAAAAGTTCTTTGTTTAAAAAAATCATTATTATCTAAGAAACACAGTCATTTTTCAGAGAAGAAACTTACATCATTGGCTTTTCTACGAAGTAACGAAAGTGTTTACTTCCAATAATTTTCACTATCATCTCCGGCATTGGTGCTGAACTCTGTGGAGTCTTCCAAGGTGAAGACATGATGCCTCTCCAAATCTTGTCAGATCCTTAGAGAAGGAAAATAAAGCAGTCAAAGAAGTTACAGATTTATCATCAACAATAACACCAGGACCTACTGGCATTATTCTTCTGAAGAGAGAACATAGACCACTTTAGTATAGTGACTAAATAAGATATTTGAAAAAAATCAAGAACAGTACGATCATGACATGCCGTAATTATTTTCTAAAAGCAGAAGATGAAATTCTTATGTGAAGAGTGTAGCATCCTTGTCCTTTCAAAAGTCAAAATTACAAGTCTGAAAATCCTTGTTAAAATAGCTCTCCTCAATCCTTCCCAAATAATTTGACTGCTTTTTATTATAACTAGTCCTTATCCAGTTCAGGCATAAGCACTTTATTCTTATGCTTTTTGGAGAGGTCTCTCTTTCTTTCTAGGGAGTGGGGGGAGGGGGATGGAAGATTTTGTGCTATGTACAACTTATATTACATATGCTTCTCTTCTATTAAATCATAGGGCCTAGAAAGATTTGGTATAAAGGGTGTCACCCTACACTCATTTAACACACCCAATAGAATTACCTATTACATCCTTAAAATTACACTCATGGTGTTTGTGTGTGTGTGTGTGTGTGTGTGTGTGTGTGTGTGTAATTCAGAGAAGTACCTGCTGTGATCAGTTTTCTGGTTCTCCTAATCGGGTTCCAGGAAGTGAACTCAGATCAAATGGCTAAGCCATCTCCACAGCCAGGGTAGGAGATATTTACAATAACCATAACCATTCTTGCTTTACTAGTGAGGGAAGTGGTAGCTAGAGCTCACAGTCTGTGGAGAAGGACTGCAAAGCGAGGGCACTGATTCCTTGGGAGACTACATCTTTCTAACTTCAGGACCTGGGATGAGATGGGACTCTCCTGAGGCCAGAGCAGAAAGGCAGGCTTTAGTAGAAGACTTGAAGAATGGACACTCAGTTCTGATACCCATTTTTCCCATTAGCGAATTCAAGAGTAATTCCTTTGCTCAGAGACGTTCTGTGAATGCAGAAGACAAAATGCTCGTAGAAGCATTGTGCATCGAAAAAGAGATACATTCTCTCCAGTCTCTACCCACAGCTGCTGACTCTGTAAATGAAAACCAGCTTGAGAGAAACCATGGGTGTTTAAGCCGGAGGGATGCTAGGCGAACCTGATTGACTCCTTCTTTTCAGAGAGTTCGAGAGGCCTCTAGAAATTACTCTTGTTCAAACACTGCCTTTATAGATGAGAAATTCCAGAGAGGGTATGCTGCCTCACCTAGGAATGCCAGATTGGAGGGGAAAGGGGGAGAGAGATCTTTCCAGTGTTCTGGTCTGATAGCTACAGCAGGGACCTTCCTATGGTTTCAGTTCACTTAGTGTGGACAGCACTAAAACCCCAGAAGAAACCTCATCCTGCCCACCACAGGCAGGATGGAAGCTATAGGTGTGGAAAGCCAAACACGGATTTGAGATTATCTTGTTCTACTTGCCCTGCAGCGGGGCATCAACTTTGAGACCATCCCCAAGAGTGATCAGAGGGGCAAGGAGTCTTACCGCCAAAGTGGCGCTTCCTACCCAGGGAGTTCAGAGGTTCCACTGCTTCTGAGTAAAATGTAATTCAGAACATTGGGTGTGGAGCTCAGGAATCCAGCCAATCACAGGGCTGGTTCGCGGCTGAGGCATTGAAACCCTGTCGCTAAGGACGCAGAAGCTGTTGCTGGGCAGGAACTAGATTTACCCTCACCACTAGCAGCAGAAGGTCTTAAGGGGTGAGGGGAGAGATCAGATGTCTCTCAGGGTGTGGCTGCTGCTTGGAGGGAGTTGTGTATTTTGAGTTCTGTGCTGAAGGATCCCTATGCCTTTCCAGAAGCCCATCGTGCTCACCTGCAGACTGCCCCACTCTTCTACTAAGACGGCCTTCTACTTTGTAAAACTTGCCTGGAACTGGAATGTTTAGACTAACCCTCGCTTCTGGATGCATGGCTTTAGGTAAACATCTTTGCTCCACGAATGTTTCCTGCTGTACATTACCAGAAAAGGAGACCAAACAAAAGGATGATTTTGTTGACATTAAATAATAATAGAGCCACTTATCGATGTTATAACTCAGTTGATAGAGGGCTTGCCTAGGATGCATGAAGATCTGGATTCAGTGTGGAGGGTGAAGACCTGGGTTTGAACATCCACTCCACATGAACTAGGTGTGATGGTGAGTGCCTATATAGGACAATCACTCAAGAGGACAGGACCAAATGTCCAAGGTCATTCTTGACCACTTATTCCAGGTCAGCCTGGGTGACAAGAGATTCTGTAAAATAAAAACAAAGAAATGAAACAATATAACTCTACTAATAATCTAGGCAATCTCTATGCCAGATGCTTTATTTGAACTTGGGAAGTATTTGTGATTGACAACTGCCAGCTAAGTGTTTTACTTTTATTTTAAAGGGAAAGAAAATAAAGTTTGGATATTGAGAAATTACCAAGACCCCAGGAGGCAAGTGGAGGAGTTCAGCTATCTCAGGGACTCTACTCTTGTCTCAAACACCTCGTCAGGTCTAGAGGACCATGGCTTACATATTTTATTCTCAATGCAGATCTCTCAACTCCAGCTTAATCCCTGTGATTTCGGGGTGATCACGTCCCTAGGGTGGTGGTTCTCAATCTTCCTAATGCATCAAAGCTTTAATACCCCTCCTCATGTTGTGGTGATCCCTCTGCCAACCATAGAATTATTCCTTTGCTACTTCATAACTCTAATTTTGCTACTGTTATGAATTGTAATGTAAATGTTGCATATACAGGATATCTGATATTTGATTCCTGTGAAAAGGTCGTTTGAACTCAAGGGAATCTGGAATCATAGGAGGAAAAAAACTGCTCTAATGACTAGTGAACCCAAGGGAGTTTAACTTACTCAGTATAACTCAGTATATCTGTCCTCCTGGATAACTTTCCCATCTAACCCAGATTTCTAAGTTTGCTGTACTGTGTTTAAAGACTGTAAATGTGAGTGGTGACACTTTAAGTCAACTCCAAAATGATATCATTGTTTCTTTCAGATCCAACATCCAAGGACCCATCTTCAGCCCCTGGCTTTGCTGTGTTTGCAGTTTTGAGCAGCCTCTGCTGTCAGTTGTAGGCAGAGAAGGATGGCCTGGATTCAGAGACTCACTCTCTGGATGGCAAGATACAGAGGCACATATCATGATACATAGAGCTATGGGACCAAGAGGGAAGGGAAACTCCCTCTCCCACCGCCAGCTCTGTTTTCATGCTGCCTTCCAAAAGCCCAAATCTGAAAAGGTCTCCTCCCCTCTACTCATGTCTCAAGATGACATCATCAGCCCCAGAGACTCATGGTTTTCAGATTCTGTTCTCAGGATAGACCTTTCTCTCCAGACTCTGCAATTTTGGTTTGCACAAACCTCTAGGGAGTAGAGCACCCATTGGAGTTAGAGTCACTCACTGTAGCTTCCCAGCCTCCTGATAACTTCTCCTTCCTACCCTTTCTCTGGTATGACTTTTTCCCATTCTAAGTAATCTTTGTGAGGTTAACATTCACATTGTTCCTCCAACACTACATCTTCCTGGGACTGATCAGACTATCGATCAAAATAGGCTTTGGAAAGCAAAAAGGCTGGACACTTGTGGAGCTCCCCGTGATGATGGAAGTTGAGATTTCCAGTGCATGTTTGTATTTGCAGATTCTGTCAGGAAAGCTTGTTAACAGGAAGAGAGGCAGAGCTGAAAACATTGCAGGTAGAAAGCAGAGGGCAGCACAGAGCCTGGATCCAGGTGTGCCTGGTGGGGTTTTATGATGTCAGACACAGGTGCAAACAATTTCCCTTTTGCTGACAATATTTCAAGATGGACCGTCATTAATATTTACACCTAAAATCACTATTGGTTTGTCTTAAAGTTCGGATTCTTCTTAAAATGTAGATGTGGGACACAGTTAATCCATTGGATATAAACTCCGCTAATTCCGTGTGACCCTTAAAAGGAGCAGTAAATTATGTCCTCTGCTTTTTGCTTGACTATATAGGTTTAACAATGGCCAACTTCAACTAATGACCTTCACAGAATATATTCAGCCCTGTAACCAACTTGATTGTTTTAGGTGAAATATATATTTTCCAAAACCAAGGGAACTTCTCCTTTGCCACTTCTGAACATATGAGCTGCCATTTAATTAGTCTGTTAAGTGGAGAAAACTAATAATGGCTGTTTCAGGACTGTACCCCAGTACAAATAAGTAATTCGCTGACAATAGAGTATGCATTTACTTGTAACAATGAATATAACACAGTGAGTATTTATTATGTGCTAGGAAGGTTTAAGAGTTTTACCCTCAACATTCCATGTAACAGTTGTAACAACTTTACAAGGACTATTTATTCTTCTGTTTTAGAGAAGAAGCTGAGCTTAGCAAAGACACCTTGCTTGTGGGAATGTAGGTGGGAAAGTCAGGAATGTAAGGAAAGTCCAGGTGTGCCAGATGACAGGAACAGTCAGCCTTTCCCCATTACTCCTTGGTGGAGTCTAGTTGTTGTCATTATAATCCAAGAGTGTTAGTGCATTCCTGTTGCCATTGTAATCATTAGCGTTCCAGTTGGTGGTCTTTTGAGGTTTCAATCTCTTCTAGCATTGGAGGGGATACAGTGATTCTGAAACACGACTGTGGATTTTCATCTCTCACTCTGCTTTATGAAGTGACATAACCAAGAAATACCTCCCCTGTGGTTTATATTAAACAAGGCAAAACAAGAGGCTCTGCAGTAAATGTCTCCCTAAGATTAAATACTGTGGTTAAAACCACCTTCCCTGGATTCAGCAGCTTTAGATTACGACTCACCAGAGAAAGATTACACAGAAACATCTCCATCCAATAGTCAGCTCTCTCTTTGCCCCCTCAAAGAAAGATGAATTGCTGTAATAAGAAAACCAAAGAGTGCCTCCTTCCCAAATGTCAGGATGTTCCATTACCATCAAACAGAGGAGGGAAGAGAAAAATGGGGCCCAATTCTTTTCTTTGGTCCATATAAGTCAAAGTAGAATGAGTATACGAACAGGAAGAAAAGAAAACTGCTCTTTAAAAAGCTTAATTATAGATCTATGAAAATGAGGCATTTTGTAGTGAAGTCCTTGACCAACAGGGAATACCTCAATACCAAGCTGTATTGCAAAATAGTTATGGATTATATTGTTCAGTTACTTTATTCTCCTTCTCTGCTTCTCCCTTTCTTTCCCCCTTCTTCATCTTTTTATTTTCTTTCCTTCCCTCCTTCTTTTTCTTTTCCCCTCAGTTCTACCTTTCATCCTCTTTATTTTCTCCAGGAGACAAAGTTCTATGTTGATAAAGGTACTTCAGCTGATTGGACAAAGTGCAGCAGGCTTGTTTTAGAACAGAAGAGAGGGTAGTTAACCCTTTCCTCCTCTAAGAGCCTCTCAACTCTGAAAGAAGACTGTAACATGCCGACTAGATGGACAAACTTTGAATGCTGCAGTAACAAAGTGCCACAAAATGAATAAATTCAGTAACAGGAATATGTCCTTGCCCAACTCTGGAGGCCATCCGTCCATGCTGGCAAGGCTGGGTTCTGCCAGTAAAAAATATGCCTCTTAGCTTAGCTACTGAGAGTATGCTGGCCATTCTGGCATTTCTTTCTTGACTTGTAGATAAACTTGAGGATCCCAAGATGCTCTTCTTTTGTGTATGTGTGAGTCCACATTTTTCCTCTTTACAAGGACACAGGTGAGAGTGGATTAGGCTCTATCACCCTGTGACTTCGTCTTCTCCTGTGTTACTATCCTTTGTCTATACCATATCACAGTGGGAGATACTAAAAGTTAGGTTAGTGCTTGTATTGAGAGATACAGGGACACACAAATCAACCTTGAAGAAACTCAGAAGCCTGATTAGCACTTAGCATGGTTCTGTTACTACTTCACACAAAGTACCTTTGCTTTTCTGTGATCTGATTTCTTGGGTAATACTAATTACATAAATATGAGGACAGGATGTTTCAAAGACTCTAAGAAAAATATTGGTACATGTACAAGGTTGCTGTCGTTATATTTGCCTCCTGAATGTTCATTATTAAGGCTGTTTTGTTTGCCTCCTAAACCCTTATGTCTATGTATAGTATTTCTCTTCTTAGTCAATAACTGGCACATGCTGTCACATGTTACCAGGGATGACTAGATTCCTTTGTGGACTCTGTTTGCTGAGAAACAGTAAAGCTTCCTCATGCCTGAGTTCCTGGCTCATAAGATTAGCTAAGATTGGATTCTCTTTGTGAAAATGTGCCACGAAAACACCTTAATGAGGTGTTATGGCAACGTTTCTTATTCTTTCAGCCCCAAACTCACTTCAGAGGACCTGCTCCAGCGACAGATAGAAGCAAAAAGGTTTATCCAACTTCCATTCCGAGGAATGAGAGACGCTTATTGGAAGCGCCTTCATAAATAGTCATAATAGACTTCAACTTTTTATCAGTCGAATTTTTTTCTTGATCTCACAATTAAATTTTATTCAAAAAGAAAAAGCCAAAAAAAAAGAGAGAAAGAAAAGAAAATGTGCCACAATGTCTCATGAACTGTCCCACTCTACTCAGTAAAGCAGCGGTTTCAGTAAAAATGCTTTTCCCATCATGATTACTGTTTTAGTACTTTACCTCTGCTCAGCAGCATTTTACTTTTCTTTAAAAAATATTAAACTTTCTTTGTAACAATTTCATTCATGTGTAAGGTGTCATTGTGATGACTCTTTTCCTGCTCTTATTTCCCTCCTAACTCAGTCAGACTCCCCCAACAACCAATCCATTTTGCCAACTCACAAGTTACTGTTGTGTCCTGTTTTACCCACCTACCTTTGTCTAACTACTTAGTCTATCTCCCTTTAAGATATTTTCAAATAGAAAGTACTATTATTAGAGACAGTGTGTATTACTGTGTAGCCTTGGCTAGTTTGGAACTCACTATTTAGACCAGGCTTGAACCCTCAGAGATTTGCCTACCTCTGCCTCCCAGGTGTGATTGCTGTGATTAAAGGCATGCGTAACACCTAGTTATATAACTTACATTTTAAAATTTAGTTACACAAGATACTAGTTGTCCATGTGACTTTTACATATAGCATTTGTTTTTCCCTTTAAAGCAAATAATAATAATAATAATAATAATAATAATAATAATAATGTAGCCAGCACAGATACAATACCATCAAAGCCAATCAACATTTTTATTAGAAAAAGATATATAACGCAGAATCAAATAAAACTTGCTTGAACCCTTAGTCAGGGGGTCTATGGTTCAGACATATAAGTCAGATAAACCTGGCAGTAGGTTGAATAACTTTCCCAGGTCTGGCCAGATCAGCCAGATTTTGGAGCTATTCTAACTTACATACCAACCATATGTCCCTTGTTACTTGCTGTTTCCCCTGGTCATGTGTTCATGGTTCATCTCCTATCATGGCAGCTTTTTCCTCTCTCTCTGTCCTTTCTTCTTTCTCCTTTCTCTACCTGCAATCTAAGCCAGTTAACTGAAAACTTGCCTACCTCTATTTATTTTCTAATCATAGGCTTTAACCTTTTATTGACCAGTTAACTTGGGGAGCAATATTACTTAGAATCACTTGGTGTACATGAGAATCTCCTCATTTGGGGCAACCAGATCTTGGGGTACAAAATTTAGTATTTAAATATAAACAGCATCAGTGCTCACTCCTACTTGGGTCTCCGTAAAAGTTCACATGAAGACTCAGTTTTGTCGTACTATACATTTTCCCAAAATCAGTTCAGGCTGGTTGACTTTGGACACATTGGGAATATATTGGAGATGAAACTGTCTAAGTTTTATTTTTGTTAGGGAAGAAAAAGTCTATTATATTTTTCAGAGAGGAGTGTACCTACAGCCTAATGGAGGTAGGGTACCAGGTTATTAGGTGAGTTCTTAGAAAAGGGGTTTGTGTGTAGAATGCAGGAAGGTAGGCAGGTAAAGGAGTTTGTTCATTGGGTACAGGCTTAGAAGATGGGGTGTGCATAGACCAGTTGAAATAGAGTTCCATCTTTCTAAACTATACCCATGCCCTATGCTTGCCTGCCTTCCTCTTTCCCTTTGATTCACCTATTTACCATATATATATATATAATATAATAAATATAATATAATATAATAATATAATATAATATCTGCCACATAATTTAATATAATATTAGTACATGCAAAGAAAATATAGCGTGTCTAGTTTGAAAGAAGTGGAAGAAGAGATTCCAGTATAATTATAACCTGAGATTTACATATACCTTCTGAACTAAACTGGCATGTAACACTTAGCTTGTGAATATGGAAGAGGGTTTAATTTTTTTCCATCCATGGGTGGAGAAAAGTAGCAGAGAGAAAAGAACAGAGTAGCTTTTTAAGAGTGGGACTAAAGGCAAAGTAGGAAAAAAGTTGTTTATCTAAAATCTAGCCCTCAGGCACCCTAATCTACACATTGCTAGGGAATGACTATGGAAAATATGTGGAAGACTGTGAAATACAGTAACACATGCATTACTTGTTTAGACGGCAGGTGACTATCACTCAACAGAAAAGTGATGGGAGATTTTCTACATTGGCATGAGGCCCTTTGTGGCCTCCCCACACTGGGGTTCAAAAGAAAGGCAGCTCTGTGGCCAGCTCCCAAGAGAGTTGTCTTTTAAGATCTTTGGACAACAGCATCCTTGACAGGTAACTAATAGTCTCCTTGATAGCCCCCACCCCATCTGAGACTGGCAAGACAGTAGTATTCTCAAGTTTTTCTTCCTTGATATTCTCAAGAGAAGAGAAAATCTACAAAAGTAAAGCACTGATGTGTTGGTGAGAATGAGCCGAATTCCCAGCAGGATACTTTGGGGTATATAAGATGAACGGTCTTTATTATCAGATGCATCAGTTCTAATTGAGGTCTTGCTAAGAAGGCCCTCAGAAACTGGGTAGAAAAGAAAATAAAGATGCATGGTTGTCTCTGTTGTCTGGGTGAGTCCTCTCTATTTCAGTTAAGACAGTACTGGCATTCTTCATTTTAATGGACTGTCCAGGGCACTCCATGCCATTTAGACTTCCTAGAACCTAGGAACTAGCATCCAGAAGTGTGAAGCATTTGTTGTAGTACTTCAATTACTAATCAAAGGACTCTCACTCAGTATTGCTGTGTTGGCTGGGGGCCAATGTTTCTATGGGAACCCATGCAGCTTCTGTAGAACAGATTCTTTCTATTTGTGTGCCCAGCACATGTGACTGAGTTTTTCTTTTTCTTTGGTGCTTAATGCCATTGTCTTCTCGCAGACAGGCGACCCACTTAAGAACCCATTATTCTTGCTAGGATAATCAGACTCCACAAGGCAATTTCTGTATTCTCTTGAGTGACTGGACTTTGTTCTTTAACACCATCAATGCTTTGGTCCCTGCTCAATAAATACTAAAGATCACAATTCTGATAAAAGTAGATTCTTCTTATCTTCCTAAAACTTAGTTCATGCCAGGGGTATGGTCAAGTCTAAAGGACAGACTTCTTTAAGATAGGGTTTTAGTGAAGAGCTTCTTAACTCAGAGACGCAAGCATCTGCAGAATAAAATACCAAAGGGGGATGTTTTCTTTAGGAACATGTTATTGTCCCCTCCTCCAAACAAGGCCAGATATTTGTCAAATGTGGATATTACTTTTCGTGTTACTGTGAGAAAATGCCAAATTGAAGCAACTTAGGGAAAGAAGAAAGGTTTTATTTTGATTCTCAGTTTGAGGATAGCATCTTCTATGACAAACATATTGTCATGGCTGTAAGACTTGAGACAGATGGCCCCATTTCATCAGCAGCCTAAAAAGAAATACATGAATGCAGGTCACAGGTTTTTGTTGTTGTTGTTGTTGTTGTTGTTTTGGGTTTTTTTGTTTGTTTTCTGTTTTTCTGCCTTCTTTTTTTGGTGCAAATGTTCTTCACACCTCAAATAACTGACACTAGAAACTCCTTCATAGAAATACCCATAAAGCCTTTGGAATGTAAACAAAGAATATAGAAAATAAAAAAAAAAGAAATACCCATAGGTTTGTCTGTAATGTGGCTGTAGATTCTCTTATGTCAGTGTTAATCATCATACCACATTTCCTCATAAGCATTAAGTGTTCTTCCCCCTAAGGGACTCTGACTATGCAGTGGGTAGAGAAGGGTATGAGAATGGGAGAGTTTTCTCTCCATGATGTGAGAAACAAGTGTGGGCTAAAACAAAAACAGTTGCCCCTTTCATGCTCTGTATATTGCTTTATTGATCATCATGCTTGGTTATTTTCTATTTTATCATAAAACTAATTCAAATGATCTTAAAAAAGTGGGAATCTCACCTAGGCTACCCTGTTGGTACATTATAGAACCTGAAATTGAACCTGACTTGGCTTCAATCTTAAGTATATTGTGTATATTGCTGCATAACAGTATTCTTATATATTTACATATATAAACACAAATAGCCATGAATATGTGATATATTACATATAAATATTAATATTCATGTCCATGAATGACTATAGACACCTGAATGGAGCTTTTAGTTTATAATTTCCATCAAATTTGTCTCTCTGTATTGAAGATTCAGATAACTTTGTGTCACAAATTCTTTGATATTAGTTGCTTAATTCCAAATACACACTTCATGTGCTGTTTAACATTTGCTTTTATTATATTAACAGGGCTACCCTAGCAATGTCCCACAAAACATGTGGCATAAACAAATTTTTTTCTTTAAGTTTTGGAAGCTTGAAGTCAAATTCAAGGGATGGACTTGATTTTTCATTCCGTGTGCTACAAATAGACATCTCATTGTGTGCTCATATTCCTGGCGTATCTCAGTTCAAATATTCTTTTCTTAAAGAACACTAGTCATAATGGATGAGAATGTTCCTGATGTCCTCACATTGGCTTAGCTCTCCTTCTTAATTCTCCATCTCTACATAGCCAGATTTTGTGAAAATACCAGAATTGTCATTTAAGTATTGGAAAGACAAGAGTCATTGGAGCAAAGAGGACTTACTAAGTTTACACTAAGCCTCTTTTAATATGCTGATGCAAGAAGGTATAGAGTGTAGAGCCAGCTTGGCCTACAAGAGGGTCAGACTGTCTCAAAAACAAAAAACAAAATAAAAACAGACTAAACAAAAACCCAAACCAAATGTTCTTTACCAAAACTGAAAGCTATAAAAACAGAATTGTTCAAAGACAGAATGTTCACCTGATGTTATAGGTGATCATTCATAGGACAGACTAATGTGTTTAAATGGAACTATATCTTATGTTTGTGTTTGTCCATATGCATTTGCATGTATGTGTCTATGTGGTTTTTTATGTGCCAGGAGGCGTTTGGACGAGCCTGACAGGATGAACATGTCAAGAAAAGGATCTTTCTCTAAACATTGCTTATTGTATCTTACAATTAAAACTAAAAACACCCTCCTATTTGCTGCTTAAACTAGCAGAAACCATGCTGCCCATTCTAATCTAGACCACTTGGTGGCAGTAAAGCAGAAACGTCTGCAGACAAAAGTAGAAATTCCTTCAGAACTGTAATACATTTCATAGACCAAGACAACGGCAGTTGTAAAACATTATCGTGTATCAATCGGCATATTTTCTGATCAAATCTTTATAAGGCTCAAATAGGCTCATAAATACTGAGCTCTCTGGTTTGGCTTACTCATGCTTCATGCTTCTGTTTAAGATATTTCGGAGGGTTGGAAAACTAGCAAATGGTTGAAATATCAAAGCAATATGCCACTGCCAATTTGTTTTCCTGCAATCGAGGGAAAATATATGTGCCTCGATTAGAAACACGACCCAAACAAGAAGAATCTGCCACATTCAAAGCTGAGCTCATTTCACATGCAAAGCACAGCCCAGGCTGAAGTAAACCAAGAGCTATATCATTTTGCTACTTGATTTTTGTAAGTAAGCTCCAATTTCTATTTCCACAGGGTATCATTATGCAGTGGATTTTCTTTCATAAATAGTTATTGCCTGATGATAAAATTAGCCTTGATGACAAACACTTAAAAATCACATGGCAAAGCAAGCTTTCCTCATAACCTTAGCCATGTGTTCTTGGTTGAAAAGAAGACTAGAAAAATGTGGTATATGTACTCTATGGAGTTTTATTCAGCTATAAAAAAGAATGAAATCACCTTATTTCCACAGAAATGGAATGAACTAGCAATCATCATGTTAAATGAAATAAGCCTGACTCAGACAAGAAAACACCACATTTTCTTTCTTACACAGAATCTAAATAAAAATAAAAAATAAAAAAAGTTTTTAAGAAAAGGTTGATATGAGAGAAGAAAAGAGTCCACTTGGGAAAAGGAACTTGTGGGAGGGAAGAGGTAACCAGGAGGATTTGAACAAAGGATATAATGCTGATCTATGAATGTGGCATGAAGAAACCCATGTTTTATGTAATTAAAAATTAAGAAGAAAAAAAGACTGTGTTGGTTTATGAGTGCCCCAACACATCAGTCTTGAGACAGAGGCCTAGAGGTTCAGTGACCTGCCAAGAAATACCACTGTTAAGTGGGCTGTCAGCTGGTTAAGTCAGACTTCCCACAAAACAGTGTTAGGCTGTGGAATGCATTCATTGGGACTCCTTCACCACTCCTTGCCTCCAAAGCTGGTGAGTGGCCAAGCTTTCTCTGCTCTTATTTCCTGCTTGTGCACAATGGTCATCTTTGAAAAAAGAGTACACTTTGAAGAAAGCTCTGTCCACACCATGTGAGCTGCTTGTGTTCCATTCGCTCTTTCAGCACATGGGGCTACTTACAATATACCAGCAGTTGAGGATTTTGTGTCTTGGAGTCAGTTCCCTAGATTTGGCCCAGACTTGTCTTCCACCTTCAGTCCTCTGACTTCTCATCCTGGCAAAAGTTTGTTGTGACTAGGATGAGTGGAGCCTCCTGTGTGTTTCCAAAATGCCTTGTCTAGGCACTTTCCCAATGAAGGATCAGTCCTTTGCATTTCATTATGCTCAGGGCAGAGAATATGCCTGTTCTATTACTGGGTGTTATACAAATGACCTTTAATTACCCCGTGTGACAGGAGAGAATGATCCTATCTCTTCCCTTCACAGAGTGGCTCTCATTTTAAAGGAAGTAAATTTAAGGAACTTAAATAACATGCAGTATATAATATTTGAGACATATTATATATTATGTACTTGTACTTATTTTAAGAACTATCCTCTTAATATATTATATTATTACAAATATAATATATTATGCATGAATATATTATAATTATATATATTATCTATGCATTTTCATCTTTAAGACATATATACACATGATTGCTTATTTTGCATTAATAATAATTACTAACATCCTGCTATGCACCAGGTGATATATAAGTACTTTCTACATTTGGCATGACTCACAAATCTTTAAATACAAGCTATTCTAATTATGTAGAAAAATTATCAGTGCAATTCATTATAGTTCACTCCCATGCATGTTCCCCTTAGAATCCATTGTCTTCTGACTCTGCAGAGATAATGGGCATGTAAACGGAGATGATGGTGGAGCTGAGTGGTAAAATCTGAGACTTCAAACTTTAACCAGTTCTCTCCTTTCAGCCCCACAGGGCCCATCTGTATAATAAGAAAAGTAGGTAAGACCTTCTTTTCATGCAGCCAGAGCAGTGCCGCAGATTTCCAGATTCCATGGTCTGTGCTCTCCATTGCTTCTGTTTACACTGACAAGCATATTTATTTGGCAGCTGCCTGGGATCTATGAGAACAGATGCTAACTTGTGGAGTTAGCTAGTTCACAGAGCCCTTCATCCTTGTGACTTTAACTACTGCAAAAGTTTAGAACTAGGAAATAAGGGCTTTGTAACGAATTTTTTTTGTAATTCATTTGATTGCATGCAAAAAAATTATTTTCCAGCTTTCTTGCTCAAGTGGCTTTTTGCCTAAGCCATATTGCTGTGCATTTGTCAAAGAAGTTTGTCATTTCCAATTTGGATAAAGCCCTTTTGTCAGAGAAATCTGGCCACCAGAATATAATGATAAATGTATTGAAACAGTTTAAAAATGGGAATGACTGTATTTCCTCATAACAAGGAGAACATTTTTGAAAAAAAATCAATAATAAGAACAACAACTAATGGTGATAATGTCTTCCCTGACTCATAGGGATATTTAAAAGTAAAATGATGTAATTTATGGGAAACACTTTGAAAAACAAAAACACCATGCTGCACAAGATATTCTGATTATCATTCCATTGTCTCTACGCACAAATAAAAGTGAGCCTTTATCTCTTTGAGGACCCAATGTCATCCTTGATAAGTCATATGCATAATTCACAGAGTTTATAAGATGTTACTGGAGCTCAAGGCCCTTGTGCTTATTACAATCGCTATGTTGGTTAGTTAAAATATGTGGCTAAAGGCAAAAGCATTCTTTGCGCTTAGGTTCTCAAAGCTTAGAGATGAGGGCTAGTATAATTAACAATTGCCACTATATACAGAGCATTTCTAAGCATCTTGGAAGTTCTAATCTATTTGGTTACGAGAGCCAAATGAGTACCTTATTTAATAGTTGAAGAAAATGAAGAACAGAATATAAGGATATTTATACCAGTTGACAGCTAAATTCAGTGAATTTTCTGTAGAAATCCATGAATCTTAACCTTAATCAAAGTATACTGAACTCCATAGTCAAATTTCAGGTCTCTAGCATGCTTTTATCAAAACCCTTGGCTCTTGAGAATTGCCCCTCCCTAGAACACAAGTCACAGTTTCTGATGGAGCTACAAAGACATATCATGTATCTTCATCTGTCATAGGAAGAAACATGACCATGCCCAATCAGGAACAATAATCCTTTCATTCCAATCTTACTAAATGACTCTGTGGGTGTTGCAAGGTCAAAGACTTGCCATTAAATTCAGCGTCGTTTGTGTGAACCAAAAAAGGAGGGACTGTGAGGTCTGAAGGGGTGTTGGCCAGTATGCTAAGTTTTATTTTCTCTTTAATCTTTTTTTTTCACAGTCCAGACTTTATCCCTCTATGTGAAAGTGTACACTCATCCATTGGTTAGAAGCTTGGAGGTTGAATCAGGGAAAAGCTGGAAGAAGCTAAGGAGGACAGCAACCCTATAAGAAGAACAGGAGTCTCAACTAATCTGGACACCCAAGATTTCTCAGACACTGATCGACTAACCAGGCAGCATATACTAGCTGATATGAGGTCCTCAGCACTTATACAGCAGAGGATTGCTGGGTCTGTACTCAGCCAGAGAAGATGCATCAAACCCTGAAGAGACTTAAGGCCCCAGGAAGTGGAGAGGTCTGGTGGGGTTTGGGTAAGGGGTGAGGACGCCATCGTGGAGATGGGGGAGGAGAAATGGGATTTGAAACAGTCAGAATGGTAAGATTTATGAAGATGGTTTATAGAAGAGAAGAATAAAGTCAACAAAAGGCCAAAAGCAAGAGATGAAAGCCACCATAATGTATTCTTTTGCTTCATTAGTTAATTATTGAATTAATTAATTTTACATCCTGATGGAAGCCCCTTCCTTCTTGTTTTCCCAGTACCACTCTTACAAATCTCTCCCCCTCCATTACTCCTCTCCTTCTCCTCAGAGAAAGGGAATTCCCCTCAGGTACCACCAGCCTAGGGATCTAGTTGTAGCAGGGACTAAGCACACATGATGTGTTTGTCATAGCCAACAGCTCATTAAACTAGGCTTTCAAAGTAATTAGTGTCTGTATTTAGGTTCTGTTTAGGCAATCATATTTTTAAGACTTCATGGGTACAGCTTCCCTGACATATATAGAACACACTATTTTAAAATAGATGACAGGGGCCTCTGGTTCTTCCAATCTTTTCTCCCTCTTAGACTTAAATTCTACTCAGTAAGAGGGTGTTCATGCCTGGTACTGTAAATCTATCAAACTACCCTTGATGAGTTCACCAACCCTAGAGGAGAACCTACATCTGCCACTTTACTAAAACAGCATAATCTCTAACTTGGTTTTAAAAATGTATCCATCCAAATGCTGGTAAATGGGTGAAGCTTCTTTCCACATCAAATTGAGAGAGAAATCAAGAACAGGTCAAATGCATAGAACAATAGCCCATATAATGCCTCTTCCACTTTTAACTGAGTCAAATAAATCATTCCTCAACCAAGAAAAAGAGGGAAAATGTAGTAAAATTGAAGAAACAGTAGAAGTTTCATAAATAAACTTGAATATTATCTCACAAAATAAAAAATGTTTTGTAGAATATAATATGGATGTCTTATATGACTTGACATAAACAGTAAAATACTAAGAGAGAAAGCGATATTAGAGAGTATACAAATAAATAATTCTAAAAAGAGTATTTAGTAGTGTAGAAGTTATTTTTGCATTTATTTATATAAACAATTTGACAGCATCAGAAGAATGCAGTGGACCAGAATCAGCTGTAAATATTTCTTTTTCTTTTTATTTTATATGACTTTGAAATAGGTCATGTGAAAGTATTATAGGTACAGAATGTTGTCCCATATCAAATGTAGTTTCTAAGTCTTGTCTAAAGATCACTGTTAGACAACTTTGGCCTTGAATTGACAGCAAGACTTCTGTCTCAATTTTCCAAGTGTTGAGATCACTGGTACATGAAGCTAGATTTCAACATTTTAAAGTAGATGATTGTATATTGAGTTGTAGATGTTTCTTTTAATTTTCATATGTTCTAGTACTCTGATTAGATTCTTTATTTATTTTACTCTTGGCTTGTTTAAAGTGTCATAACCACAGTTCCTTAGAGTTCATGTCTATCAACTATAAGAACAGTCATCTGACTTGAGGTCTTGATACACCTGGTATGGGGCATCATTTGTCAGATACCATTTATGATAACTTATCATATTTTTAAGTGATGTCATCTTCCCCAGAACACGTTTATCACATCTCTGAAATGCTTATATGCCTGTGATATGTTAGGTATTGTATTTTGCTGATACAATACCAAGGAATGGAAGTAAGGTTTATCTTTATGAAGCTCTATAAAAGAGTGAAATATCTACTTTTCTAGAGGTTGAAACCTTTTCTCCAAAGGTTTCAACATACACTAGCTTCCTCCTAGAAATTAGTCACATATGCATGTCCAAACTCCATTCTTCCAGAGAAAATATTTGGTTTACACACTTGTCAGTCATAACCTCTTAGACTGGGAAAAGGGATCACATAGTCATGGTGAAAATTAATAACCAAACTTTTACTTGACAAAAGACAAGAATACTAGGTAAATGCTTCCTAGGCTGACAGCTATCTCTCCTTTACAAAAATTCTCTGTGAATCAGAATCCAGTGATCTTTTGAATTTTAAATTATAGGAACTCTAATGTTTAAATGCCCAGCACAATTTCACGTATAAATCTCTGATTGTGTGTTCTGGGCTCTTTTAACCTATCATGTTCTGGTTTGAATATAATTTCCTCTTTGTGCTATTATTTATAACTATCTCCATATGATCTTCATCTATATAAATGAAAATGGGCAGCATGGTTGTTTTTCTATATGTCCAGCCTTTACTAGAAGGTATTATGAGGATGCTATGTAGAAAGAGTTAATCACATACAGATCTAGGATTACCTAAAACTTTAACTAATGTGAATATAAAAAGCATCCAGAGGGAGTTGGTGTGTGCCGCTGACATTGCCCTGGCCTTTTCAAGGATCCTAGCCTGATGCTCATATAGAAATGTCAAAGCCTTTCCTTCTGGTCCAGGTGTAGATGTTGATAATGTGTGCAGAAAATATACACCATAGCTTTCTTCTCCAAAATATTTACAACCTGAAAACTTCTCTCCTTCAGACTGCTCCTACTAAATCGTTCTCCTTGATCCAGCTGTATATCATAAACACTGCTTCCTTGTTCATCTGTATATCCTGAATCATGCTTCCACATTCACCTCTACACAGTAATCCTTATATAATAAACATGCTGAACACCTGGAGTGTTGTGGTTTCTCTATCAGAGGGACCAGTGCACCCAACTCCAGGTTTGTCTTTGTGTTCCCGCTGTCTGTCTTTTCTTCATTCCTCACCACCCCAATAAAGTCTGTCCCTGGATTTGTGCTGGATGTAGCACAGATATCTTAATGGACATTCTTCAATATGTAATGGTCGCAAGCACTCAGAGTCTATGCAAGCTGGAAATACAAGGGACTAATTACATTTTTCACTTCCACTAGCAAATATTATTTCTGTCCATTCCTCACTGCCACTCATAATTCTGAACTTCTCTTTACTTAAAATGCTCCCTTTAAGTTTCAGCTGGGTGATTTTCACAGAAATTTGTCTCCTTGAGAAGTACCCTAAAGTGATTGATTAGCTTCCCTTGCAGAATTTGCTAAGCCTAGAGGACATTAGCCATTTCCATTTTTCTCCACACTTTCTAAGTGGAGGTGGGGAGATAAGAATCCCTGCAGTCCAGGGACGAGAGGACAGATCTATGAAGAAGCAGCTGGGACCAAGGCAATAGCAGCCCTTGAGAGCAGCTCACGCCGTGGGGTCAGGGGAGCAGCATTTTATGTTCTTTTGTAGAATAAACTGAATATTTTTATAAGAAACAAATCCTCCCTCTATGATCCCGTTCCCATTAGTAGGTCAGGGTAAGAGCAAACCAGAGCAGCTTAATTTACTTAGAAGACATTCAGTATAAATACTGTATTCCCTTGTGTAAAGTTCTTGTTCTGTTAGCCTTAATATGTGCAAGCAAAGATGACTTAAAGTTTCGATATGCCCAGAGACCACTCTTCTTATAACATGGTTCATCTTTTAGGCTTTTAGACTCTTGATGTCAAGAGTCAGAAAGTCAACATCAACACAGCATGTATTTTCCCTCCACTAAACTACTCTACAATCTGTAACTGCTAACCCCACAAGTTTGAAAGTTTACCTTAACATTTGTGGGAAGCAGATGGTTTCCATATACGGCCAACCTGTTGTTACCAAAGCATTTTCTAAGAATTGTTTTCCAACCACAGTCATAAGCATAATTAACCTTTCTTTAGATTGAATAAATAAGAAAATGATCTCTACTCTGCATGAAAGCTAAATATGCTATTCAAGTTTGCCTCAGGGCAAGCCCCAGGACAAATATAAAACCACACACATTGCAATGACTGATCCATGTTTGGTATGGTTTCTCAGGATGCTGTTCTCTCTTCTCCCCCATTCGGTATATAGTGCCCCATCTCTTTCTTGTGACATGCTCCTATGTGTTTGCTTCTCTCTGTAATCATTGGTCTGGCTTGGCTCTGTTATATTTGCTCTCAATAGAGTAGAAACCAGGGAAGACATTTTTAGGCTGTAAGGGGTGATGGCTGATTTTATGTGTGCTTCACTTTACTGTCTCTGGATGCCTGTGGGTTCCCACTTGCATTTCTGGCTTCTTGTGTTTTGATTCTTTCTTTGGTTTGGTTTCTGACCTAGTGTCTTGCTGAACTTTGTATCTTTCTCTAATTAATATTCAGTGTTTATCATGATTTTCTTTTTTTAAATTTTTATTTTGAAGCAAATATAATTAGAGTCTTGTAATGTTAAATGAAAATCCCCCCCACACACACATAATGATAAGTAGAGATTCTATTTTTATGTTTCTGACTTCTATGTCTCGAATAACTATACTAAAACATGCCAGTAATAAAGCAGCATTGTTACATGGAGTTAGTCCATGTTTTTATCTGTGTGTGTGTGTGTGTGTGTGTGTGTGTGTGTGTGTGTGCATGCCTGTATGTGTGTGGTCTTGTCTTTGAGACAGAGTCTTATGTGTTACATACTGATTTCAAGCCTGTGTGTAACTGAGGTCTTGAAATTCTGATCTTCTCAACTTCATCTGCTGTATGCTGTCATTTCTGGTGGTTTAGTGGTGCTAGGGACCATTCTGGGATTTGTGAATGGAAGGAAAGCATTGCATTCTATTTCTACCCGATCCCTGAATTTGAAGAAGAATCTTTAGTGATTTGCTTGGCTTTAGCATAGCACAGCATCATATTCTTTAAAGGTATGTGTCAGCATTGTAAGATGATTTATACAAAGTGGTTTTGTTGCTCTACCCAAACATTAAAGGAGGGGATTGAATTAATTGTTATTCAAGAGAAATTCAAGAAAACCTCAAATGGGAGTCCTGAGATCATCTAAGCAATAACCTGCTCCAGTCAGGAATCACTATCCTGGTCCATCAGCAGTCTGTTTATGTGTGCTGAGTTATTCATTTCACAGCTTGAAGCAGAGAGCTTTGTAAGGGATCTTGCCTTTTGGCCACTCTGCTTCCTAATTGACAGCCTAGCTTCCATGAAGAAGTGCTGTTTGCTTTTCTGGTTCTGACATCTGAATGCCTAATAGTTTATGATAACTTGTGAATTAAATGGTGGCAGAAGTTTTTGAAGCCCTTCTATTCATAAAGATGGTTGATATCCCCAGCATTGAAGGGCTCAGTCCTTTTCTAGTGTAGGTTGTGCTGCTGTTACAAGTTCTACTTTAATGGGCCTGGTCGATAAACAACAGCTGACTGAACATCTCTCAGATTCCATGGACTGTTTTCAAAGCACCATATATCCCTTGGACAATTTTATCCTAATTATCTAATCAGGTTGCTTCTCACTATGATCCTTAGTCTCTCGATGATGACTCAGCACCAGAGAGCTCAAGTGACTTCGCAGTAGACACAGTGACAAAATTAGGATTAAAATTGCCTGATTCTCAACTTGAGCTTACAGACTATCCAGACTACATGATTGTTTTAATTCTTCTATCATACATTATATCCTAACAACAATTTTCCTTCCCTCAGTTCTTCTCATTTTCCCCATTCCCTTTCCTCCCTCCCCCAAATCCACTACTTCTTTGTTTTTGTTCAAAAAAGAGCAGGTCTCCCAGGAATATCAACTGAACATAGCATAACCAATTACTGTAAGACTAGGCACAAATCCTCATATGAAGGCTGGGCAAGGCAATCCAGTAAGAAGAAAAGGGTTCCAAGAGTGGACAAAAGAGTCAGAGATATACTCACTTCCACTGTTAAGAGTTCCACAATTACAAAAAGCCATCTAACTGAATGTAACATCTATGTTTGGGACCTAGCTCAGACTCTCATTGGCTCAGTGATTGTCCATTCAATCTCTGTGAGCCCTTATGAGCCCTGGTCCAATTCTATAACCACCCTTCCACAAGACTTCTGTAGCTTGCCTTAAGGTTTGGCTGTGTGTCTCTCCGTCTGTTTCCATCTGCTGCTGCTTGAAATCTCTCAGAAAATACTTATTCTAGGTTTCTGTCTGCAAGCATAAGAGAGTGTCATTAATAGTGTCAGTGTTTTGCTCTCTACCATGGGATGGATCTCAAGTTGGGCCAGTCTTTGGCCATTTCTTCAGTCTCTGCACCATCTTTGTCCCTGTGTATCTTAGATGCAGGACAAAGTTTGATTTGAAGGTTTTCTGGGTGGGTTAGTATGCCCCTCACTCCATTGGAAACACTATTTGGTGACCTAAAGTGGACACTTCAGCCTCTTTATGTCCTGCTGGTCAGAAACTCAGCTAGGGTTACCCCATTGTCTCTCCATAGCCTATGCCATTCCAGGTTTTCAGCTGGTCCCAGAAATGCCCTCACTACCAATTTCCATTCTCACAAATCAAGCCACAACTATATTCATAGCAGCTTGCTTCATAATATCCAGAACCCTGAAATAACCTAGTTATCCATTAATCAATGAATGAATAAAGAAAATGTGGTATATTTACACAGTGAAGTATTACTTGGCTGTTAAAATCAGTGGCATAATTGACCAAGTGTCTTTGATGGATGTTGGAGAATCTTTTATCCAAAAGATGAACAGGAGTGGTATAGCTGGGTCTTAAGGTGGGACTATTCCAAGTTGTCTAAGAAACTGCCAAATTTATTTCCAAAGTAGTTGCATAAGTTTGTACTCCCACCAACAATAAAGAAGTGTTCCTTTTCTTCAATATCCTGGCCAGTATGTGGTATCTCTTGGGTTTTTGAAATTAGTCATTCTGAAAGTTATAAGATGGACCCTTAGAGTTGTTTTGATTTATGTTTCCCTGAAGACTAAGAACTTCTTTGAGCATTCTGTAAGTACTTCTCCGCCATTCAGATTCATCTGATGAGAATTCTCTGTTGAGCAATGTTTCTCAGTTTGTTTGTTTGTTTGTTTGTTTTTTTAAATTGAGATATTTGGGTTGTTGGTGTCTAACTTTTTGAGTTCTTTGTAAATTTTGGATATTATTCCTCAGTCAGATGTAGGATTAGTGAACATCCTTTTCTAATCTGCAGGCTGCCATTTTGTCCCATTGACAGTGTCCTTTGCCTTACAGAAGCTTTACAGCTTCTTGAGGTCCCATTTATTAGTTGTTAATCTTAGAGCTTGAGCCATTGGTGTGCTGTTCAAGAAATTCTCTCATGTACCAAATGTGTTCAAGGCTATTTCTCACGTTCTCTTCTATGAGATTTGTTGTATCTGGTTTTATGTTGATTTCCTTCATCTGCTTGAACTTGAGTTTGTGCAGGGTGATAAATACACATCTATATTTATTCTTTGACATGTAGACATCTAGTTAGACCAACACCATTTGTTGAAGATGGTCTTTTTCCACTTGATGGTTTTGGCTCCTTAATAAAAATTTAAGCATCTATATGTCTCTGGGTTTACTTCTGGCTCTTTGATTTGACTCCATTGATGAACCAAAACCATGCAGTTTTTATCACTATTGCTCTATAGTACAGCTTGAGGTCAGGAATAGTGATTCCTCCCAAAGTCTTTTTATTGTTCAGGACTGTTTTGGATATCCTGAGGTTTTAGTTTTTCCATATGAAGTTGAAAATTGATATTTCAAATTCTATAAAAATTGTGTGGAAATTTTGATGGGGATTACATTACATCATACTGTAGATTGATTTTGGCAAGAAGTGACAGGGTAGAGGGATATCCAGGAGTGCCTCCACCCACTCAGAAATGAAGGGGATGGGGAAAATGGAAGAATTGTGGGAGTGGTTGACAGGGATGGGGCAGTGAGAGGGATATAAAATGAATAAGAAAAATATAAAATAAAATTTAAAACTAAAAAAAGTCATGAAATTTGGAGGTAAATGGATAGAACTAGGAAGAAAAAAATTCGAGTGAGGTAACCCAGACCCAGAAAGAAAATATGGTATGTATTCACTTATAAGTGGATACTAGCTGTAAAGTTAAAGGCAATCATGCTATGGTCCACAGATTCAGAGAGGTGAAGTAACATAGAGGACTTAAGGAGGAATGCAAAGATCTCCCTGGGAAGTGAAAATTGAATAATACTGTTTTTAGGTGAAATGCAGGTGGGTGCGTTGGGAACTGGTTGAATCAGGTTGCAAGAGGGAAGAAAATACTGGGAGAAACTAATGAAATTAGGGGAGGATTTCTGTAGGGCAACATGGAAACCTAGTGCAATTGAAACCCCATGTAACCTACAATAGTAACCGGAGCAAAGACTCTTAGTCATTGGGGACATGGAGCCCAAACCAGCCACCTTCCATAACCAGGCAAGTCCTCCAGTGGAGGGATTGTGACACTCACTCGGCCACAAAACCTTGAATCTACAGTTTCTCCTGCCAGCAAGTTACCAATAACTGAAAACTGGGAGAGTTTACTTACAAATCTGGCTGACCAGCCTTCCATAATAGTTCAACACAAATGGCCATCAATGTGCAATATACCACTGAGTCTGCGATTTCACATTTGATACTATTTCCTATCAACCTTTTTCCTCATGGTCCTTAGTGCCCTGCAGACCTACAAATATTTGTGACACCTCAGAGAACCTATCAGCATAATAAAATTTGGGATGAAAGTCCTGGTTAAAAATCACAGTTGGAGAAGACCCTGGGCCTGTAAAGATTGGATCCAGTATTGTAGACCCAGAACAGAGAAATCGTGTGTGTGTAGGGGGAATGAGTGGGGAATAGCAGGGGGGGAGAGGAATTATGGGACATATGGTGGGGGGGGTAATTGGGAAAGGGGAAAACCTTTGGAATGTAAACATAGAATATAGAAAATAAAAAAAAAGAAAAAAATCACAGTTGGAAGGATTAAGCTTATGCTCTCACTTATGGTCTGGATTTGACCAACAGAATAATATGCATCCTCACCTCTTTACACTGTTAAAAGAGGTGGTAAAAAAGGAAGAAATTAATTGAACCATATATGATACATTATCATCTGATATCTAGGTAAGATTATTTTGAATTATAGAAGGCTTGTAGCTTTGAGGCATTCTTTCATTCTTTAAATTTATTCTTTGATGACTTTATTCATGCCTGTAATCCATCCTGTCTACTCTCTTTCCTTTACTTTCTGTTATCCTTCTCCCACCCTGATTTCTATCAGTCTTCATCCCAGTAAGTCCCCACTCACTGTCATAGTATTTTGTTCTGATTTTGCCTTCAGACCTGCTGAGTTTAACCAAGGCCACTTAGATGGACATGGGTAAAGAGCTATGTGCCAGAGCATGAGTCTCCTCAGATGTAACATCAAGAAAGACATAGACTTCCTTCACACTGATAGTTCCCAATGGCCATTCACTCCTATGTGTTGGGCAGAGCAGGACCTCAGAATTCTGGCCAGAAACTAAGAGTGAATATTTACTGGCTAAGTCAGTATAGGCCCTATGTAGTTTACTGCAGATGTAGTGTGTTCATAGTTGTTTAAGCCATGTAATGCCAAACAAACAAACAAACAAACAACAAAAAACTGTGCTTTTAAGCCCTCTCTCTGTCATTGGGGTATTTTACTTTTTAGTCCCATCTACTGAAATATCCTTTGAATCTTAGAGGTTAAAGGTTTCCTTTTTATTGCAGACTGTTCATCACTTGTTCTCAGCATCTTGACTAGTCATGAGTCTGCACCAAGCACTGTCCCAATCCTCAGGTTTTTTATCTCTATAATAGAGATATTAATAATAATTACTGACTTTGATAAAGTCATTAGTGTAGTATCAAACTCATAAAGAATTCACTTTTCTTTATTTTTAATTCCTTCTGGTTAAGTTCTTTGAAGGAAGGTATGTCATTGTAGATCCTGGACTCATGTTTCTAATCACAGTCTTTCTCAATTTCCCATCAAAAATTAAGATACTGGCTCTGTGAAGCTAGGACCCTGCTTACCAATTAATATCTGGGCTGGGGAAACTGGCAAGTTCTTTCCCTGAAGATCAGCATGCTGAAATGAAATGCCTTAAAATTAGAGTGCAGTGCATTCAGATATCATATCTTAGTTTCATCTCCATCCAGGAAGCATGTGAAATCAAGCCAGTAAAGTACTTAAGACTTCAAGAAAGGAATGTATGAGAAGGCAATGAAAATGGAGGTTGGTGCCTGCAGCTCTAAGTCAAATTAACTTATAGAGCACAGAAGAAGGATGCACCTTGATCTATTCAGGATATGGTTTTTATGCTCATTTTAAAAGTACAATATTCCAAGGGTTTAAGATTTGCTGATTGAACATTTGAGACTGATGTCTGTTACTGAGAGATTAATACAAAGGCTTCAGCATGTCCTTCCACAGCCTCCACCTAGCTTCCAGTTGAAGATATAATCACTTCTTGAAAGTGCTTCTGTTGTCTGCTCTGAAGATCTCAGCTTCCAGAACTATAATCTCAATAAAGTTTGTTTTACAGCTACCTGGACTCAGGTGATTGATTATTGATTATAGCAATAAAAGCAGATTAGTTAAACTACGAAAGCTTTTGGGGTTCCAACTGTCCATTTACCATTGCAAATGATACCCCAGGCAATCAAATCCAACCAGCCTTGCTTAACTTTTATCCATCTTTCAAGATGTTCTTTTTGCTTCTTTATTAAAAAAATTGCTTAAACCATCTAAACAATGTTCTGTTCTTCTTACAGCCAACTTGATTGCTGGGGTGGCTATGAAACATTTGTTTATTGATAGTCCTTTCTAGAAAGAAAATTATGCTGTAGTCTTCTATGATATTCACTACCTGGTATTGGGCTTATATTTGGTGAGTAGTTGGAAAATAATTATTTTCAAACTGTTTATAAGAAAAATATAAAATCAGAGATTTAGAAAACTTAAGAAAAGGGAAGAAGAATTTATCCACTATTTATTGAATGTCATATATCCAATGCATATACTCTTAACTTAGGATACTTTCAAGACTCCTCATAGCACTTTTTTTTTTTTTGCTATCATAGACTTTTATTTAGGTGTTCTTTTTTTATAAGAGCTTTGCTTTAATTTTTTTCATGTATTTTTTTTTTAATTTTTATTTTCTATATTCTATGTTTACATTCCAAAGGCTTTCCCCTTTCCCAGTTCCCACCCACCATACTTCCCATAGTTCCTCTCCCCCCCCAACTATTCCCCAATCATTCCCCCTCCCCCCTCGGTTTCTTTACTAAACTGGATGCAATCTTTATAGGCCCAGGGTCCTCTCCTTTCTTCTTCTTGGGAATCATTTGACTTGCTATTTGTGTCTTGAGTATTTAGGGCTTCTGGGCTCATTAATATCCACTTATCAGTGATTGCATTTCGTGTGCATTCTTTTGTGATTGGGTTAACTCACTCAGGATGATATTTTCCAGATCTAACCATTTACCTACAAATTGCATGAATTCATTATTTTTAATTGGTGAGTAGTATTCCATTGTATAAATATACCACATTTTCTGTATCCATTCCTCCTTTGAGGGATATTTGGGCTCCTTCCAATTTCTGGCTATTATAAACAAGGCTGCTATAAACATAGTGGAGCATGTGTCTTTATTGTATGCAGGGGAATCTTCTGGGTATATGCCCAGGAGTGGTATGCCAGGGTCCTCTGGAAGTGACATGCTCAATTTTCTGAGGAACCGCCAAACTGATTTCCAGAGCGGTTTTACCATTTTGCAATCCTACCAACAGTGGAGGAGTGTTCTTCTTTCTCCACATCCTTGCCAGCACTTGTTGTTTCTTGAGTTTTTAATCTTAGCCATTCTGACTGGCGTGAGGTGGAATCTCAGGGTTGTTTTGATTTGCATTTCCCTGATGACTAATGATGTTGAACATCTTTTAAGGTGTCTCTCGGCCATCCGAATTTCTTCTGGTGAAAATTCTTTGTTTAGCTCTGTGCCCCATTTTTTGATAGGGTTATTTGGTTCTTTGGGGTCTAACTTCTTGAGTTCTTTGTATATATTGGATATTAGCCCTCTGTCGGATGTGGGGTTGGTGAAGATCTTTTCCCACTTTGTTGGTTGCCGTTTTGTCCTTCTGACAGTGTCCTTTGCTTTGCAGAAACTTTGTAAGGAAGTATTTCTTTCTTCAGTCCAGAGGAAGGACTAAAAATTTACAAGTGTAGTAAATTCACAAGTTACTTTTAAGCCCAGGTATTCTAAATGGTTTGTCTTTTGTTCTGTTCTGTCTTGCTTCTGAGTGAGATCAGGTTATCTGCTTCTGGTGAAATGCACTCTGGGAGCCTTTCATTTTCCAGCTTTCCACTGAGTTATTGAGGATGTTCAAACACCAGGCTTATCTCTACTCAGCATCTTGCAGGTTACTTCCTGCATAAAGCATTATCAGACTGCAGATCACACAGTGTTTTGTATAGGCATATGAAGCAATTGTACTTTGTTGACAAATGATAGACATAACATACGCCACCATTTTGATGTATATAATTGGGTACATTTTGATATATAAATATATTTGTAACAAAACCATAATTACCATCATTCCAATCTCTAAAGTTCTCTTGTGTTCTTGATAAAAACTTGAAAGTTCAAAGAGAGATGGAGAAACAAATGTCCTTTGATATTTTTCTCACCTTAGGAGAAATAATTCAATCTCTTACCATTCACTAAGTGCTGCCAACTGGGGTGTATGTGCAGATACTTCTCATCTGGTTGAGGATGTCCCTTCCACTTCTCATAAAAACAAAATCAGAATTAAATCTGAATTTTAGAAAAATATTTTTGAGATAGTAGATTTCCTATTACTTTGTTAACATAGTGAATTGCTCTCAATAGATTAATTTTTATTTTAATTAGTTAATTAATTTAAAACAGGGTTTCATGTAGCCCACACTGTCCTATCTATAGCTGCCTATGACCATGAGCTTAAGGTCTTCCCGCCTCTACCTTCCTTATGCTAGGATTATAGGTGTGCGTGGCCATGCTGAGTATCTAACTATGCTAAAGTTATAGGTATGTCCCATTCCATTGACTTGTAAAAAAAATAAAGTGTCACATGTGTTCTAACAGGTGATCATATTTTACATAGAATCATGAGTGACCTTTTCCAGGATCACATATTTGTTGTCTTGTCTCTATCCATATCCTGAAGTAGAAGTTTTTGGTTGTGTCATGTGATGCAGACTCATGTGGTGTTCTGCTAATACAGATACACTTGGCTGAGGCAAAGCCTGTGGGAGGACAGGTGATGTCTGGAGAGAATATATATATATATATATATATATATATATATATATATATATATCAGTGGACAGTGAAGGGGCCCTGGCACAGTTAGTCTTCTACTGCTTTATTGGTCTAGCATCTTCATATGGCAGAGAACTTTCAGCATCTCAGATTGTTCTGGTCACTCCTGCTGACTCATGTGGATTCAGTGGAGACCTGGCTGTTTCAGATGGATTGTGCTACCACTGCTAATAGGAGTTTGGTATCCTGAACTGGATTGGTATACTGGTATCCTGACAAACAGAGACTGGAATCACTCCAAAAACTTCCAATAAACAGGTCCACATCTTTTTGTCCTATTTACCACATTTTCTCCCCTACCTTTAAACAGTTGGCTAGAAGGAGGGGCTCTAAGGGTTTGAAACCCCTTATTAAAAGTAGGTTTTAAAAATCTAAGACTACCTTATCCTCTTGTCACTTTCTGGCCCCTTTGTAAGTTCAGGAGTATTTCATAAGATTGTTACTTTGTGATGACATACAGAGCATCAGTGTGTGTGGCTTATATACAGTAAGAGTAAGACTGAAGTAGTTGTACAGAATTGCAGTCAGGAAATTTAGGAATTAAATTTAGGAAATAATTATTGCTTTTCTCCATAGTGAGGGTAATTTTCAGTTCAGGTCTCATTGGTCAGATACTCTGACCAACAGATATACCAAACCAGTAGGGGAGCCAGAAAAAGGGGATCCAGAACTCCAAAAAGTTCATATAAGATAGGAGAGAGGAGAGATGCAAATAGCTTCATTTTCTTATCCACAATTATTCTCAAGGTTTTCAGTAACCCGTTGTGAATGTATACAATAAATTTCTTGTTCCCGTGTGTGGTATTGTAGTTGAATATGCATTATATTGTTATGCATACCACAAACTGTATGTCATTAGTCCATATAGGAGAGCCCAGCTGATGCCTTAGTGGTCCTAAGGTTCCAATGAAAAGAAGAGGTTCCCTACGTGGTTTTGAATATGGATGGGTATATCTGAAAAGAAGTGTTCTGCAATCACAGACTGGGAACAAGCATGGAGGAGCCTTCAGCATACTCATCCTTGAACCCTGAGTAGAAGCTCTGGGGTATTTTGGAAAACTGGCATTGATACTCTGAAGGGAAACCTGAAGTAGAATATGGTTTTAAAAAGACCAATTATTAGACATTGGTTTATTGACTTATTTAATGAGGGCACTCCATATACTGCTTATTGTCATACATGGCTTTACCTTGCTACCTTAAACAAAATGAGCTTGACCGGACCAAAGAAAGTAAAAAGCCCCATCCCCAAGGTGTTTATTGCCCTTAGCAACCTGAACACAAACACTTGAACCTTTCAACTATGACATATGCCTTTTTAAAAAAATGAAAGCAGAGCCCAGAAGCTACCTGATTTGGCAAGTTCTGGTTGCTTGCTTGTTCACCCCAACTTGCAGTTTTAGAATATAGAATATGATTGAAAATTTTGACTGGAACTGAAATCTTTTGGGAGCTGCCTTGCTCCCTTCCACCTGTAGATGCATCTCCCTTCCAGTCTCATTGGTGTTGGAATGCCAGTTCCAGAGAGATTCCTGCAACAGTGAAAAGTAAAGTTCTCTACCAAAAGGCAGCAGAGATCAAACTGCTAAGCAGAAGCAGTTGAATCTTACAACAAAAACTGTCAGGCACTCATTCACAGCAAATGTCAGACTCCAGACACCAACTGCTGATGTGTTAGAGAACGTTGATTAGGGGTTACGGAAGCTGCCTGTAAAGTTTGTTACCATTCTTTAAGAACATCAGAAGTGACGTGATTCTAATTCTACCAGAATTTTATGTTTGTCTTATAGGTTTTAATTCTTGGAAACTCACATTTATATTTAGATGGAAGATGTACTTATGCTGAATATATTATTAAATAAAGAATTCTGAAATTATTAGAAGCATCAACTTTGTTCACATATACCATACTCATTTGAAAGTTATTTCTGTCATGAACATAATTAAAGTCATTCCTCTGTTCTGGTTAGTTTTTGTCTACTTGACAACACATAGAGTCACCTGGGAAGAAGGAACCTCAGTTGAGGAATTTTCTCCATAAGACTTGTAAGGGTAAGACTTTCGGGGCATTTTCTTGATTAAATGATTGATGTTAGAGGATCCAGCCCACTGTGGGTGGTGCCACTCCTGAGAAAGTTGTGAGTTCTGTAAGAAAGCAGGCTGAGCAAGCCATGGAGCAAACCTCTAAGAACCATTCTTCCATAGACTCTGCTTCAGTCCCTGCCTCTACCTTCCTGCCTTGAGTTTCTTATTTGACTTCCTGTGATCATGGATTATGACCCTTTAAACATGAAATGAAACATTTCCTTCCCAAATAATCATTGCTCATGGTATATATCACAACAAGAGCAAACAAACTTGAACAAACTTCAAATTGGATAAGTTCTACAGAGGTAGGGGGAGCTTTAATTGTTCTTTGTAAACTGATGTATACATCTGTATACAAGTCTGTAGAATGTTTTGAAGTATGCCATTAAAGTTTCAGTAGTAAACATTGTTTGAACATAAATAGAATATAAAACAAAACAAGAATATATATGCAAAGGACATCATTATACACATAGGAAAACCCCTCTAGGGAAACCCCTCTTCGCTTCTCAAAACCAAAAATCATTTCCCCTTTTTTGTCATTTTCTTAATCATTTACTAATGAAAATAGTGTGCAAACCATTTTACTTTGGCTAGAATAATAGATGTAGAGGATAAAAATGAATTCATTTTAGCCCTGTCCTTAGTGAGCACTAAACCCCTGAGGCACTAAAACTCAGTTACCCATTACAGTAATGCTCTGAGAAAGAACCTCATGGCCTCTAGGGCACACAGAACAAAGGTGTCTAAACTTGTGTAAGGGTGTGCTTTCCAGAAGAGAAGACTATGGAGTAGATTTTTTACATAATGTTTGAATTGACTAAAGAAAAATATGATAAAGAACTCAAACCTAAGTGAGGTATTGAATTATTGGCCATCAAGAGAGAAATGCAGAGTGGAAGCAGCAAAGCAATGAAAGGCTCAGTGGGAGAGTCAAGAAGTGCCAACTCTATCCTGGAAAATGTGAGTAGCCTCAGTCACAAGCAAAGTGGACTCACAGTGATCCCGAGAAGCTCTTCAATCCTGGCTGAATAGTAACTTTCTTCAATCATATTTCTTTTGTTGTGATAAGTCGTTATTGACGATTTCTCTCATGCCAGATACACAAAGAACTTTGTTCCTTTGGTGAATCACTGGACTGGGCCAACCTTTGGCATATTCCTCATCTCTAGAGGAAAGAGACTTACAAAGGGCAGCTGACTGAACAGTAGGTTTGGCATTCTGATCTCCCAAAGAAACACTATAGAAAGGGTGGGAACTGTTAGCTGAGTTCGGATTTCAATTCTAAGACAATTTTGTTACTTTGAGAAACATATGCAAACTACTTTAGCTTAGGTCCCCTTGTGATATAAAACAGCTAATGATGACTGCTTCAACTGACATACTCAAAAAACATGAAAGACGCTATGCTTACAAATGCCCCTCCAAGTGGAGTAGTATTGGATTATGAAACTCTATTAATGCTTTCTCATTTTTTCCAGAGCACATTTTGGGAAGGTGCTGTCTCTCTGCGATGATTCCATGTACTCCACCATATTTTCCAGCCTTCTGGTTCCAAGATCTAGTGCTCCCCATGGGAACTCTGTTCTGAAACTGCCTGAGAGCAGAAGATTTGTGACTTTCTGGAGTTAGAGTATGTGGCAGGAACATGTATTTCTCACTGAAAACTCTAAGTGTACATTTCAAATTCAGAACAGTCAGTATCTATCAGCCCATCTCCAGTTGGAGGCTCAGACTCATCAGAACCTGAACAATGGCCATTAATGCTGACAGTGCTGAGGAAGGGACAGTGTGTGTCGGGGGACATGGGGCATGGACTTCACTGAGGTCTCAGAGGCACAGGCAGATTTCTGAAATCAATTTTTCTTAAAATCAACTCATCCAAATGAAGTCATTATAAAGCTAACCAAGGATAACAGCTCCATCAATCATATCTTGTGCCTTTACAGTTGAGTGAGATTTTTTTCTTCCTTTTATAACCCAAACAGAGAAAGTCATTTAATTTCCCAGTTAGAGGCAAAGGAGTTTTTTTTCTTCACTCCTTGCTCTTCACCTTCATCGAACAGCTGCCCCATTTTAATGCTGAGTTCCATCATTCACTAGTATTGAAAATTGTTTAGGGGCAGTGTGGGATGGGGATGGGAGATACAACAATAAGTATGAGGATTTTTATGGGAAGAGCTAATCAGATTTTCAGAAGATACAGTGATGTACTATAGAGCTTCAAGGCAGGAGGTTAAAATAAGCCGACCTCCACATGGTTCAAGCTCATGGTTAGGGAAGAATGAGTTTCGGGACTTTAGAGGGAGGGTTCAAAGAAGGAAGCAGAGGACCCCACTGTGTAGCAGCAGGGAAGAAACTAGGCTCATGTTAGAATCATTCCCTTTTGAAAAATTGCAATATCACCCTAATAGCTGTAGTATATTCATTTTTTTGTTCTCATTCTAGGAAGAAATGAAGTTATTATGGAAGATATCTCCCTTGAAAAGAATAGCTGATGAGGTGGATTGATTATGGCAGATGAATTACATTTGCTTTATTGCATCCATAAAGCCCAAAATATACAGTAAAATTCTCATGAGACTAAGTCCGGGGCAGCTGCATGCTCAGATCCTCCACACAATAGTCAGAAAACCTGACAAGCATGTGAAAGTTTTGTCTAGATAATATTTCTCTGAGGATTTAGGGATTTCCACAATGTGGGTAAAACAAACAACTATTTTTAATATATAGGGAAATAAAGTAAATTCTTAATTCAGGGCCTTCCTTTTTAAATAGAAGCATAACAAGCTGAATATTGTGTGAATTGTTCAAACTCATGAAATGTATCAGAGCGATAGGGAACTTTTGAAATCATGTCTTCAGACTCACAAGTGGCCTCCTTCTAATACTCCATGCCTTAGTTGCTGAACACTGCATATTTATTGATGAGAACAAGAGCTTGAGAAGTGTGAATGGAGGAGAAATGCATGCTTAAAGCAATATTTTAAAGTTATCACTAAATTAATCCACAAGAGTCCTGTGTATTTGTATAAATTTCAATCTATAGGCACAGAAGCTGTAGTCTAGAAAAGTTAACTTGCTCAAGAGCTAGGGCAGTGAGACTAGAACCAGCTCTGTGTTCACAATGCCCACTTGTAACTGGCTAGTTAACATTCAACCAGACAGGTTCAAGGGAGTATCTAGTTTTGATTGAAGTAGAAATTAAGGAAAATCAAATTATATATATTAATCCAATGCCAGAATTTTCTCTGCAGAATCTCTGACCAATATTCATGAGTTTCTACTTGAGTGACTACAGACATGAAGGATTGGATCCCTTACAAGATATATAACTATTGTACATATGAGATATGAATGTTTCTCATATGTGATTCATTACTCTATCCTTATACTACATATCTCTAGTTCTTTCCATTATGTGTTTCATACTCAACAGTTTATTTGTTAATCCAAAAGAGTATTGATTCCTATTTACTAAATACTAGGCACTATACTCTCCTGAGAATAAGATACTATTACAAATATCTTCTTTTGTGTGTGTTCATGAGCATGTGTGTATATATGAAAATGTGAATTCATGCATACCATTGTGGTTGTGTGCATCTAAAAGTTGGAGAATAACAGATGGTGCTGGCTTTTGCCCTTTTCCCATCATCTGGAAGACAGAGTCTCTTTGTGTTTGCCATTTCACATGCCAATTTAACCATCCGTAAGTTTTCTGGGCCTTTCCTGGTTTTCTCTCCCAATGTCACCATAGCAATGTGGAAATTATAGATTCATATTCTTTACTCACTGGGCTGTCTCCCCAGCACATTATTATCTTTATATAGTTTATATTGTTTAAGCCAAGGACTTGGATACAACTCTATATTAATAACTGGAGTAGGGAAGATGATTATCCAAACATATAGAAGCTTAGAAAAGACAGCATGCACTTTAAAATGTGGTTTGCATAGTTGTACAATAAAATGTTTATATAATAGGCCATAGACATGCCTCTGAGAATCTCTTAGATGATATATGGGCAGAAGTCTTCCTATGAAAGCAACCAAAAACCCTTCTTGGAAGTCTTGAAAAGTTTCCTCAAAGATCTAGCTAAGTTATAGCTAATGACATAGAGGAGTCCTAATTAAAGGGCATGATTGGTTTCCTTCAGGGAAAATATGTGTGAGAGATGAGGGCCACCGCTATGCAAATGCTACCTTCCAGACTGATCCAGTGAGGCAGCATCTCTTCAGCCTTCCTAACAGAAATGTCCATGAATGATGCCCTCCTCATGGCAAGATTGAACAAGAAACAGTATCTATTGAATTTCAGGCCCGTTTCCTAGTTATCTCCAATAATTTATTGAGAGCTGTGGTGGTTGAAATACATATGGCTTCCATGGACTTATGGGTTTGAATGCTTGGCCAATAGGGATTGCACAATTAGTTGAAGCCTTGTGGGAGTAGGTATGGCCTTGTTGAGGAAATATGTCACTTTGGGAACAGGCTTTTGGGTTTAAGATATACCTGGTGTGACACACAATCACCTTCTGCTGCCTGCAGATCAAATTTTAGTACTCTCAGCTCTTCCACCAACATGTCTGCCTGGAAACTGACATAGTTTTCACCCTGATGATAAGGGATTAAACCCTGAAACTGTAGTCCAGTGACAATGAAATACTTTCCTTCATAAGAATTTCCTTTTATATGGTGGCTCCACAGCAATGAAACCCTAACTTAGACATTAGCATCGTGAAGAAAGAAATTATTCATTTTTATGAAGTGACTTAGATCAGGCTCTTGAAATCTAAATCTTTCAAAGCTCAAAATTACTAGCTCATATACAAAGGAGAGGAATTCTCAACCATGTGTCTCAACTACTAGTTGTTTTATATTGTAGGATGCTGTTTTCTTCACATTTCTGAGCATACAACCAACAGACTCCTTGATGCTTTGATTAAAGATTTAAGAGGAAACATGTTAAAATTAGAGTAGCTTTAGTTTTGGCATCTTCATTTACATAGGGCCCTTTGAGGATCTGAGGAGGGAGGCCTTTGAAAGGAAATCCACCCAGTTCTGCCAACTTTGCTTCAGGAAGATACTTTAACAATTCTTTTCTTAAAATGGTCTCTAGATGGGCTAGAGACATGATGGATTAAGATAAGAACCGTTGTTGCTTTTCCATAGGATGTAGATTGGGTTTCCAGTATCCAAATAGCCACTCATGATTGTAACTCCAGTTCTAGGGAGTCTGGTGAACCCTTCTGGTCTTATAAACACTAGGTATTCATGTGATGCACAGACATGCATTCAGGTGTCGACATAACCCTGTGACCATCAATCACGTAAGGCAATGCCTGCCCCAAGACCATTGATACCCCCAAAGATACCTGGCTACAGTCAGGCAGCCTGGCCAACTATAAAAGGGCTGCTTGACCCCTCTTCTCTCTCTTGCCCTCTTCTCTTCTCTCTCCCACTCCCCCTTGCTCTCTTCTCTTACCTTTCTCTTTCCCAATTCTTTTTACATAGTCATGGCCAGCTTTTAGCTCTCTACTCTTCTACAATAAATCTTTAAAATCATGGGCTGTCTTCTTTCATCTAAACCCACTGTGCTGGAGCAATGGAACAGGCCTCTCAGCATTTCCAGGAGCCAACCAGACCAAGACGCACACCCCCTGGCTGGGTTTCCTTCACAAGTATCCAGGCCTACATGCAAAGAAAACAAACATACACATATAAAATAAAAGTAACTAAATCTTTAAGAAAATAGTCCTTAGAATTGGGAACTATTAGAGAGAGAAAAAGATCAGTGGTAGGGGAAGGGGGCAGCCAAAAGTAATGAACAATGAATGAGATCAAAGTGAATTAGAAAAAAAAATGATAACTGAAGTCCCTCAATTAGTATACTTCATATATGTTAATAATTTTTAAAATGTGATCAATTTTGTTTCATAAAATCTGTACTAAACTCATCTTCAGAAATAGTTCATCAAATAAATATTTATCTTGTTGTCATATATTCTTTACATGAAATAATGATTTCAATATGACCTTTACATATGTGTGTATTATGTACTTGAATATTTTATTCACCCATTTCATTTTTGTTGTCCTACTTTCTACCCCAACTGGATCCACTCTTCTTCCCCAAAAGTTTTCCCTATATTCTCAAGTCTTATTTTTTAATCAAGATTTATTATTTATTGTTTATGTGAAAGTATACATCTGCACATAAACATGTGCAGATACAAAAGCAGATGGAGAAAACATCCAATCCCTTGGGGCTTATGTTAAAGGTGGATTTTACATACCTCACATTGGTACTGAGAATCAAATTTGGGGTCTCAGGAAAAATTTTAAGTGCTCTTAACCACTAAGCTCTCTCTTGACTTTTAAGTCCAGCTTATGCAGAAGAAAGAAAATTTGCAGTGTTTGCCTTTCTAGGCCTGCATTAGTTTGCTGAACATGAGTAACTACAGATCTAACTATATTCCTACAGGTGACATTATTCTATCAAATCCATGTTAAACAGATCTGTATGACATGGAAAACTTAGTTATCTAGTCAAGGGTGGCTTTGAATTCATGGTCCAGCTGCCAAGTGCTGGAATAACTGCATGTACTCAGCTAAACAAATATTTCTTAAGTACCTAACAGAATCCAGAATTCATTCTAGGTACTTAGAATAAAGCTATCATAATAAGTGCTTTTCTTGTAGAGATAATAGTCTAAAGAAATATTTACTTCTGCCAATATTGCTTTAGAAAGATATTTACACAGTTACTTTCTTTAAAATAGGCCTTACCTGGGCTGGAGAGATTATGGATCAATGGCTAAGAACGCTTGCTGCTCTTCCAGAGGACCCATGTTCAGTTCCCAGCACCTATATAAACATTCACAACTGTCAGTAACTCCAGTTTCAGGGAATCTGACCCACCAACACCTGGCAACAGAGATTTATGTGAAGAAAACTGATTGACAGGGGATGAGATCTGAGGTCTTTGGTTGACAACTAATAACCAACGGAGAGGAAGGAAACAAGCACTCAGCAACACTTCCCTCCTGTTCTTTGACTTTCTATGGCATTCCTTATAGGTGGTTAGAGAACAAATAACTAAAGTACCACAGAGCTTACAGGAGCAGCTTCCTGGACCATGGCTTTCAGATTAGTGGACAGTGGTTCTGGGAGAGAAATGGATGATATCTGATATATTGATGTGTCATATTCAACACATAGAATCCCAGCAAGAATGTTTCCTGGGGAAAGGATTGTATAAAGTAGACTGTCCATCCTGATATTGTTTAAAACCAGGAGCAGCAAGAGAAAAATATGCAAAAAAGGATGCTTTGTTGTAGTCTTGGACTGGGAGTTGGCAGTATCTGACACCACAATTTATATTAGTCTAAAGGTATCTAAAGTTTGCCTTTGGCCAACTTTGAGGTATTATTTTCAACATATAAAATGTTAAGCTTTCCAGGGGATTCTTCTTTATCTTCATCTAGTTTATAAATGAGGACATGTTTCTAAAAGTTGGTTAACCTTAAATGGAAGGAGTTTGCATTCCCCTGCTATAGTGAGAATAATAAAGCTTTGGGAAGCACTGCTTAAAGTAAATATTTGGTGGCTAAATTCCTTACTAACCCCTTGGCTTGCTGTTAAATTAGACATGTCCTACAAGTACATTTGATCTGGTAGGTTAAATGTGAGAGACACTAGATATTGAAGCATTCTTGTTTCTTTCTTGAAGTTCCCTTAACCAGAAAGTCTATTTCCAAATAGAAGGAGCAGAGAATATCCCACTCATGACAATGAAGTGATTTGTCCACATGAAAGACATGTTTCCAATCTCTGAGTACAATCTCTGAGTACAATTCATTCAAATGAGATCTTCCAAGATTGCTTAAACATTAACAAAGCAAATTCCAAGAAGTCTTCAATTCTCAACAAAGTTAATGGCTACTCTCTACACACTGAGCCACTAGTCATATTTAATAGCTAGAAAGTCTATCCTTCAATGAGAAGCCTAAGAAAATTAATATAATCTAGAACTCATGCTAATCAATTAAGGAAACTTTGAGGTATAAATTGAACATAAAAATTCTTTTCTTCAAACCCTATCATTGGAAGGATGAGGAAAATGTAGTGTAAAAATGGAAAGTGTACTTTTGAAGTTCACACCTCAATTGAGTAGAAATTGTCCCAGGATATTCTGTCCCAGGAATTCTGTTCCTTTCAGCTACAGGACACTGTTTCACAAAACGCAGACAAGCATAGCTTCAGACTGAGGCCTGCAGAAAGTTGCTCAGTTTAGAGGAGAAAATGTATTGATCCTATCTCCCTTCTTCAATAACAGAGGAGGAAATCCAACATTAAAGAGTTCAACTGGAGAAAAATCGTGAGTGAAAGGCAAAGTGAAATCATACTTGTTTTGTGTCTTTACATCAAAAATCACTTAACTTTTGCAATTTCCTTTTTATGTCTTCAGGCTCTCAGTTTCATGAAAAGTGGAAAGGGGAAGTGTTCTTTCTTGAGATTATTAATAATGCTTTTCAGATGTATATTAAGAAACTTAATCAGAAGAAAAATGTTGTACAATCATCTTAGTTATTGTTCTAATTCTGTGAAGACACATCATAAGCAAGGTGACCCTTGTAACATGAAGCATTTAATTGGGGGCTTGCTTACAGTTTTAGAGTCTCAGTATATTATCATTACAGTGGGAACATGATGACACTAGGCAGGCATGGTGTTGGAGCAGTAGAAATATACATCCTGATCTTCAGGTAGCTGGCAGAGGGAGAGCTACTGTGTCTGGCACAGGTTTCTGAAACCTCAGGAAAATACATCCTCACACCCAGAAAACCTATAAACATGAATTTGGAGACCATAGTACATGAGCAAAATATTTGTAAGGGAAACAAATGCCCAAACAAGGATTGTAAGTGGGGAGAATAGGTCCAAAATACCATTAAGTTCATTTTTCGTTGACCATGGTCTGGTGGGCATGGAGCCTGCTCTTAGCCATTGTTCACAGACCCAGTGAGAGCATTAATCTTTCTTTGTGTGGTTACCAATTGGAGCTAGCTTCTGGGTTAGGGATGGGGCTTGTATGCACTTCCACACTTTGAGCCTCAACTTCATCTGTCTTGGACATGGCCCTCTGCTTTCTGTCAAAGGTCTCTGTGAGATAATTTGTGTATAAGTCCCGTATATCTACAATGGTACTGGTTTCGCTGAGATGGCCTGAGGTATAATTCTCTTATACTTCTTACAGTGTGATCTTCAATTCCACTATTGCCACCTGTCTACTTCACTGAAAACTAATATCTTGTTTCTCCCCATATATTAATTTTATCAGCTGTTTTGCAGCTATCCATAGTCAGTTTAATGTAGGAAAATTAATGCATATTAACAGTGTTGAATCCTGATAGAAGATTATAATACCATTTGTTCTTTTCTAGTTATATGTGTGAGGTAGAGACATGTGCTGGACCAAGGACTTAAGCAGAATTAAAGTTTAGGCTTCTGTTTCAATGTAGAGTAAGACATAACTAAGAGAATGGTAAGAAAAAGTGCTATATATAGGATATTTTTGTCCATGGTGGGAACTGAATCACTAAAGTATTGATGACTTTTCAAATAAACCTACAAAAAGGTAGTCTATTTTACATATTTTATAAGGAAATTAAATTTCATAGAATTCTCTTTAAACCTGTGAATATCAATACTATCCATGGCCATGAATCTGCTAAGTTAGTATGCAGAAAAGTCAGTAATGCCCAGCACTATTAGCTTGAAAGGCACATCCCTTAGCAACAGGCCCACATGACTTTCATTTTTGTGTTTAAGGCTTTGAGAAACAGTTATGAGAAAGATGGTGACAATTCATGCAAATTTTGCGTAACTAAGATAATTAATTTGTAGTTCAGATGGCATCATGATTCCATGTGGTATAAGCCAAAACAAATTAAATAAGCTACAAAACATATTGTGGGTTTTCTTGAATTGACTGATTCTTTAATTCAACAATTAGTAATTGAATGCTTGCCATGTTTGATATACTATATGCATTGGTCACAAAGCCATATGCCTCACACAAACTATTGTAACAAATGGACAGAAGCAAATATATGTGACAGAATGTTATGCTTTTTAATTATACTTTTAGAATAAATATAACTCTTTTGGACTGGGCTAATAAATACGTGAGTGGTTTTTCTTTGTGCTTCTTTATATTAAACCTCCACCTCTGTCATATAACCTAGATTTCCTTTGTTCAAAAGTAGGTAAATATGCTGTCTCTCACAAGGGCAAATATCCGAGGCAGTAAATTTATAAGATAAAAATTCGCTTGGATCATGAAATTAGAGGCTCCAATTCATTATGAGATAGATACATTGAACCTCTAGTAAGTGCATTAGACAATGCTAGGGGCACTTGGTAGAGCAAAGATACTTATTTCACACCTAGGATGTGAAACAAAAAGAGAAAGAAAATAAAGAGACAAACTACTGTCTCCTTTAAGGGCACTCTCTGATGGCCTGAAGACTGATCCCTCACTCCTGTCTTAAAGGTTCCACCACCCTTCTCTGCCCTTCAATAGCACCACTTTGGAGAACAAGTCTTCAGAATGTGGGGGGAAATTTAAGATCCAAACTGCAGCAAACCACAAAGTATTTAAAGTAAATACATTATTTTAAAATGTTATGTATTTCTTTTTGTACCATTGTGACTCAATTCTTGAAGAAATTTAGTTTTAGAATAAACTATAAGAATATCCTGACTTCTATTTCTTGACTTCTAAGATAATATAAATATAATTCCATTTTAACTGTAAGAAAAATTCTATGAGTTCTCCTTTGAGTCTCAGCTCTGTTGGCCTTCTCTGCCAGTCTTCTCTATGAAACATCCATGAACTACAGGACCATAGTTAAGAGTTAACTATTTGTCTGTCTATTTTATGCCACCATTTCTTAATGTTTATTACAATGTTTATGTGTTAATGTTGTGTCCAGATGTTTGGTCCTTTCAAGGACAGGTGTTAGTTCAGCGAGTGCTGTCACCTCTGCTCCTGGTGGAATTAATTGATTGCAGTGTGACAAGCCTAGAAGAAAGCTTGGCAGTAAATATAAGTGAGAAGTTTTCATCTGATTTTCCTTTTTGGAAGACTCTTGGGAAATAAACCTCCAGCTTCCCACACCCTAGCACAATTTCTTGTTTTGAGTTACATTCCTTGGACCCATCTAGTTTTTCCTCTTGTGGATTCCTTTGGGAAGAAAATGGTCTTTGCAGTCTTTTAAAGAGGCCTGAATAACATGCAAATGCTTCTGACAGCAAAACCCTGTGCCTTTCTGGAATCAGTCAGGCATCAATGTGTTTCCTGGTATTTCCTTGCCCCAATTTGCCTGTCTTCTTTATTGTCACCATAAGACTTTTGTATTTTAGTTAGAGCACCATCATCTTTTGCTTCTATCTATGTTTTGTGGAGTTTTGGCTAAAATGTGTTTGTAAGAAACCAGCCTTTAAATCTATGTTGTAGTCCTGACTAAAAGCAAAAAGCATCCATGACTGGTAGTAAAGTGTTGAACAATGTAATCAGTTAACTTTGTACTAGTGTGTAATTGTCTTATTACCATTGAAGAATAAGCCATTAGGACAACACAAAGTTATGCTCTTTAATTGGTAAAGGAACAGGGTAGGTTGGTTGTATTTGATAACATCAATGGCACACAATAACAAATGAAAGACTGGAGGTCCATTTACAAGAATCCATGACAGATAACTTTAGGTATCCATATATGAAAGTTTGAATTATATCAATTCTCAGATAAAGTCTAACTAATACTTGAAAACTTGGCTCTAAGAAGAAAAAATACCAGTGAAAAAGAAGATCTTGGATTTGTTTAACATGGATCTATAAGGAGGGGAGGGGAGAGAGAGAGAGAGAGAGAGAGAGAGAGAGAGAGAGAGAGAGAGAGAGAAGGAGAAGAAGGAGGAGGAGGAGGAGGAGGAGAAGAAGAAGAGTAGAGAAGAGAAGAGAAGAGAAGAGAAGAGAAGAGAAGAGAAGAGAAGAGAAGAGAAGAAAGGAAGGAGGAGGAGGAGAAAGAGGAGCAGGAGAAAGAGGAGCAGGAGAAAGAGGAGGAGGAGAAGAAGGAGAAGGAAAAGAGAAGAGAAGTGCTATTGAAAAATACATAAATACATACCTCATATTTAATACTATGACAGGTTATTCAGTACAAGGAAAAAGTCTGACTTGTGATTAAGATGTCAGCCACATGGTTGGTTGAATCTCGTGCTAGACAGTTAGAGGCAGGTCTATAGGTTTTATGTTGGGCTTAGATTCTTAACTGTCATGGCCAGTGGCAATTCCATTTCCAAGAAGGAACAAGTCATGATTACTCAGACCAGACAACCTGGTGGTAGATAAAATGGCATACAAATCTTTCCCACTTGGAATGAAACTTTACCTAAGCCACTCATCATGTGCATTTGAATTCCTCCCTGGAGCCTTTGTCATTTCTACCAATAGAAAATTTGTAGAAAATATAATTTAATTTTGTGACTCTCATACAAAATTGTCTGTGAATAAAGGGGCCTTCTTGCAGTAAAGTAGGTATTATAATAGACTCACTTTGGTGTTCTTAGAATACAGCCTATCACTGAGTAATAGCAGGCTTGATTTAAGACAGCATAAATCTAGTTTTAGGACAATGCTTTCAGTGGTTGGACACTTCCTTCAAGGTGTGGCATACGCTTGATTTTTTTCTACTTTACTCTGTTAAGTCCCATGTGTGGGCCTTGGAAGTGAGGATGAAAGTGAGAATTAGCCTTGACACTTGAACACATGCCGCATAGACAAAACCAGTGCTTTCCATTCTCTTCATCTTGGGCTCTGTCTTACTTATAAAACAAAGCCCTATAATGTAAAAGACCCTTTTCCAGGGATCATTTTAAGATCTGTCCTGAACTTAGCTCAATTGCTTTGGGCTTATCCTATGTCTCTGGAGTAATAGACAAGGAAGCACACTGTATCCTGTTAATATAAGGAGAAGAGCTATAAGCACACCATAGGAGTAAGTTGGGAATCTGCAGGCATCATACAAAGGCTGGGTTTTTCTTTAAGTTTCCATATTGAGTAATGAGCATTTATAAGTATTGATAATAGTCTCACAGAATAAAGGTAAAACAATAAACATTCATATATCATAGAGATATAGGCTTGAATTAGCTCATCCTGTCAAAGAACAAAGCCTAGCTGAAAGACTGGACAAAGCTTAAAATATATAGTTATGTGCTACTGAGTTGTATAGAAAATGAGGCAGTTATCCCATTCCAGAATGTATATTACATAGAGCTGATCAGAAAATTATCCTTATAAACTAAAGATATTACACCATGCGTTGGGTTGAGATGCCCCTGACTACCTTTGCTATCCCCAGTATCAAAGGAGTGGCTACAGAGTAAACAAATGAGTGTCAGTTGTGTCCTCTTTACAAAATATGGCTATGGGATAGTAACTTCCTGATGCTATTACTCATTACTGAGGCTATGGAGTGCTCACAAAAAGGGACCTAGCATGACCGCGCTCCAGAAGACCCAACAAGCAGCTGAAAAAGTCAGATGCAGATATTTGCACCCAACTAATGAAGAGAAGCAGCTGACCCCTGTTGTTGGATTAGGGAAGGCTGAAAGAAGCTTAGGAGAAGAGCGACCCTGTAGGAAGACAGGTAGTCTCATTTAATCAGGACCCTCCAAGATCTTTCAAACACTGGACAACCAAATAGGCAACATATAGCTGGTACTAATATGAGGCCCCCAACACACATACAATGGGGGACTGCTGGGTCTGTGTTCATTCAGAGATGATGCACCTAACCCTCAAGAGTCTTGAGGCCCTGGGGAGTTTAGCGGTCAGGTGGGGTGAGGGCTGTGGACATCCATGTTGGGACAGGGTTGGGGAGGAGGTAAGGGATGTGGAACAGTCAGAGGGTGGATGGGGTTGGAGGGAATAAAATATGGAGTGTAAGAAATTAATTAATTAATTAATTAATTAATTAATAATAAAAAGAAATGCTCCATTCTTAGACTTTTAAAATTATATTTACTACTACTACTACTACTACTACTACTACTACTAGTAGTAGTAGTAGTAGTATGTTTGTGTGTATGTGTCTGTGTGTATGACTACACACATTCCTGATTATACATGTGGAGGTTGGAGGACAAGTTTTACAAACTGATGTCCTTTTACAATGAATCTTGAGTCTTTTGTTGCAAGTGTTTATAACCACTGCAAAATCTTGGTGGTCTTACACTTAGTTTTCCAGAATATCCCAATGTGCACACCATCCAATATGTATTCATTAGATTTTTACCATTCCCTTAGAATGTCTCCATTGAAAACATTGAGGTGGTCTATACTGGCATCCCAGAGCTTCATGTAACAGAAGACAATGGATGGGTCAGACTAGTATAGATGTTGGCTTTGAAGCCTACTCTTCCTTTTCAGCAGAACAGTCTTAGCTTCGTAAATATCTGTTTCAATGTTCTTGTTAATCCCAGTGGCTTTGGTGAATCCAATAAATCTGTGAAATTCATCCCAGATGCTTTTCTCAAACTTATAAATGATTATAAGCAGAAGCAAAGTCACTAGTTACCTCACACTGACTTCAGTTTGACATGTTAGCTCATAAGTATGTGAATTTGACTTTAAAGCAAAAAGTAGAAACAACATACCATGACAGAAAAAAATCACAAAGAAAAACAAGTAATTGAACTACTGCTCACAAATTTTTTATTAATTGTTGAAAATCATATATTGAGTACCATAAATATAAACCATAAATCAAAGTTTCCCCATTCCAGAAGTTACACATTGCTGAGATAATAAGAAGCACAGTAGTGTATGCTAAAAAGGCCAATGATTCTTACAAAGTTGCAAAGAACTTACTTAAGTTTTAAAGGTTCTCAGAAACGGCTGCATAGGAGCACAACTTAGAAACCCAGCAGCTGTAATTCTCCTTTAATTTCTTCCATGAGAGATGCTGAGGGAGTCTTAGGATAGACCAAAGGTTCCTCCTGGCTAGTGTTCTGGGCTAGGACATGATGTTGAATACTGCAATATTTTATGACCACCTGTTTTTTTCAAATAACAATAAATGTCTTCTGCAGGCTCCCACAGGGACATTAATCAAAATCTGAGACAGTTGTTGTATCTCCTAGGTTGTAAGAATGATGGACAGGGGAGAGGTAAGCCCATTAGCTCTCTGGAGAGCAACACTCATTCTTCTGGATTGAAGTAGCTATATCACTTCAGGTTTAAGTCAAAGCATAAATTGCCAATATATATTTCAGACTGTTTCCAGTTTCAAACACTACAGAGCTTCTCTTCTTGCCACAGAAGACAAGAGGCAAATGTAGCTGCTAAGTGATATGTTTCTCTGGCTTTTCAAGTCAGAGGTCACTCCAGAATGGTGTGGTTTTGTCTGTTCATATGGTTCTCATGAGAGAATGGAGCAGTCAAGCAACTTGTGTAGTTTCCAAGACATAAGAAATAGACAGTGGTGTGAAATGAGCAAAACAGGTTGGTAGCCTACAGAGGTTGATGAGTTCTGTTGCTTTTGGCACTATGTGGCTAGAAAGTCAAAGTCAGGTAAACTACAGAACCAGACAGTTTCACTTAACAAGCTTGCCTTTGCAGTACTTTCTTTAATATATCACAGGAAAACACTTTCTCAGTCTCCCAAATATAATCTACCTATGTCCACCACAATGGGCAAGTCCATCAAAACAGCAATCAGATTAATAGCTGATCGGATAAACATCTTTTCTGACTGGTACCATAAATGCTAAACAACTATGACTTAATCATTCCTGTTTTCCTACTTTTATTCCTCATGAAAGGAGTCAGGCATGATATCAAGTGCTCAGGTTGAAGGCTTTACAGGAAATGTCATAATCAGTGTCCTAGGTAAGGCCCAGCACCTTCTTCTGAGATCCTGGGTTAGAAGTAAGCATGAAGATTAACCATTCAGAGACTGAATGGCAAGGAGTCCTTCACTTCAACCATATAGAACCAGTGGTACTGATTTATAAACCAAGTATCTATGATAGAGAACAGGTTTTTAGAAAGGACTTTTATTGTTGGTGAATCTTGTTTGGGTTCTGAGGATTGAACTCTGACCTCATGCTTACCAACTATACACGTTACCCAAGTTAAAGCTCCAGCCTGAACCTCAGTACCTTCCAGCCAACTAACTGCTGGATGACAAGGAAAATTAAATTTCCTTTCACTACAACACTCCTTCCTTGAAAATGTGTATTGTTGTATTAGTCTCTTTAATGTTACTATAGAAATTACCTATAGATTGATAATGATGTAAGGGGCTTGATAAGATCATTTTGGGGGTTCCATAGCATGGGGCCAGCATCAACCTGACTCTGGTGAGGACAACATAATGCATGATGTTACATAGCAAGAGTGAGTGTGGAGGACGATCATGTGTTGAAACAGGAAGCCAGAGTGATGAACATCGGACTCTTTAACTTGCCCCAGTAAGTGCTTTCTGAAGTCCTGTGAGAACTACATAATCCATGCTAAGGAGTATGTCTTTGTGCTGATAATCATATACTTGACTTCACCTCCTAGAACTTCCTATACACAAACTGTTAAGTAACAAATTATACCCAAGCACTGGCTGTTGTTAAAAGACATTGAAGTATGGGCCAGTTATAGTAACCTAGAATAATTGTTCAATAAAAATACTAAGCATAATAGACATTACTGAGTAAACAGAGCTTTATGTTGGCCATAGACGTAATCAGTCCTTGCTTTCCAGAGAAGAAAGTGAGCAGATGGTCAAGATGCTAATTCAATAATGTGGAGAATCATTGGTCTTTTAATTTTTTTTTTTAGTTTACAATGAAAGAAATGCCCTTTATCCTGTCATAAAAGTAACTCATTTTAAAAATTAATAGGATTTTAACATTCTGGCTAATTACCTTTCCAGAAAGTGATAGAAGATACAAATGCATGAGGGTTTCAAGACTGCGATAACAGAATCTATGAGTTCTTTATCCTTCCTGTCTTATCTCTGTGCCCCTTCAGAACAGAGACAGGCCCAAATATGCCATTTCCCTGGCATAGTAGCTACTATTGTGGTATTGAAATTTTCGGTTCAAGTTTACAAGTATTAGTTTTAGGGTGTGTTTTCTCTAAGAAGTGGAATTGTGGAATAGTCAGCTAAAGTAAATGAATAAAAGTATAGTTTCTAGAGGAACAATATTATAAGTTAATTGAGTTATATTATCTCACAAGGTACATTTGGTTTATTTTGCAATTGGGAAGTTACTTCATCTCCTTCTAGAAAAGGATACTATGTGTTATCATTTAACAACATTATTTTGTGTAACGGCTTTTTTTTGGCTATTTTTTTGGATATATTCTATATTTACAATTCATTTCCCTTTTACTGGTTCACCACCTCCAAAGGTCCCAAATGCCCTTTTCCCTCCCCCTGCTCCCTTATACACCCCCTCCCACCTCCCTGTTCTTGTACTCCCCCACAATGATGCTTTGGACCATTCTAGCACCAGTGTCCACTCCTTTCTTCTTGTCAGACATCACTTGGTATGTGATTTATGTCTTTGGTGTTCCAAGATTCTAGGCTAATATCCACTTATCAGTGACTGCATACCATGTGTATTCTTTTGAGACTGGGTCACCTCACTTAGTATGATGTTCTCCAGCTCCATCCATTTCTCTAAAAATTTCATGAATTCATTGTTTCTAATGGCTGAATAGTACTCCATTGTGTATATATACCACATTTTTTGTATCCATTCCTCCTTTGAGGGACATCTGGGTTCTTTCCAGCTTCTGGCTATTATATATAAAGCTGCTATCTTTCCGGAGGACCCAGCCATACCACTCCTTGGAATATACCCAGAAGATTCCCCAGCATGCAATAAGGATACATGCTCCACTATGTTCATAGTGTAACAGCTTTTGAATAACTGTTTAGAAGTCCTTGTGTAACAACTCAATGTACCCCACATAGAAGTGTTGAAATGCAGATCAGATGTGTTTGTTGATAGGGTTAAAAAGAACTTTCTACTTTCTCTTCTGAGACAGACTGTATTAGAATAAAAATTAAGCCTTGATTGTTACTCATTATTTTTAAACCCCTAATGGCTGACGTAAAATATCCTAGATTTACCTTGTATTTTCGGTGTTGAAATTGTGTAACAAATTATTTTTTTCTAGAAAAAAGAGATTTATAAACAAAAAATAGCAAGAAATAAATAATGAAATAACAGATGCTTTGAATTCTACAGTTATAAAAGCAAATATTAGTATTTTCTTTGTAATATTTCATATCCATGTAATTATTACATGCAAATAAAAAGGGCATCATTGAACGAATCAAGGAATGTCTTTGCTTTTAGTTGATTGAACCCAGGGTCTCCTGAATGCTAGTGTGGTACTCTGCCACTGAGACACATCTATGCACCTCTTTATACTTTATATTTTAAAACACGGGTTTAATAAGCTGTCCAAACTTAGTTAACTATGATCCTCCCCATGAAGGAAACTAGCTGGGATTATAGGCCCCCAAGCATTGACCCAGTTTTGTTAAAAGTTTATCCTTTAGACAGGTATAATATGTATAATACTTAATAATTTGTCCTTGAATTTTCAAACATTTTTATTAATTTTTGAGAATTTTATGCTATTTGAAATTTAGTTAACCCCATAACTCCTACTTTAAGAAGCCCCTTCACACACTTATCCATTCCTACCCATCTTTAAAGACTCCTCCTCTTTCTTTTCTGCCTAATTATCCTTGTCTTTCTTCCTTATCCTGTTTGTGTTGACAGAGTACACTTAGAATTGGGACCTCACCTGGGTATGTGGCTATTAAAGAAAGCCGACTCTTCCCCTGCCAGCAACTATCAAATGCCAATAGCTCCTATGCTAGTGGAAGGATTTAATGATCACCTCCCCCTTTATTTTGGGATTTTATCTGGTTTGATCTTGGTGACTCATTTTCTCTCAGTTCATGTGTGCAGGTGTCATGTTATATCTGGAAAACACTGATTCCTTGAGATTACCTACCACCTCTGGCTCTTACAAACTTTTTACCCCACCCCTTCTTTGAAGATTTCTCAGCCTTGAGGGCAGCTTTATACTATGCACGTCCACTTTAGGTCTGAATCCTCCACAATCTTATTATTTAAGCACCAACAAGTTGAGGCTCTTTCTGTTAATTGTTAACTACTGCAAGGAACAGTTTCTCTGATGAGAGTCGAGAGTCTCTGATTTATGAATACAGTAAGAAACAAATCATTAGAAGTAATTTTAATTCTATATCCATTTAGTAAAATAATAGGATTGGGTTCTTTCCTGTGGTCTATAGACTACTTAACTATAGATGCTTGAGTCCTTTACCAGTGCCAAGTATACATTCATTCCATAGAGTTCACATTAGATCCAATCAGAAATTGGAGACCCCTTGTCCTGGCTAATTTTATGTCAACTTGACATAATCTGTAGTCATATGAAAGGAGGGAACCTCAATTGAGAATATGACTCCATGAGATCCAGCTGTAAGGCATTTTCTTAATTTGTGATTGCTGGGAGAGGGCCCCACCCATGGTGGGTGGTGCTATTCCTGGACTAGTAGCCCTGGGTTTTATAATAAAGCAGCCTGAATGAAGCCATAGGAACAAACCAGTAAGTAGCATCCCTCCATAACCTCTATATTATTCCTGCCTTTGAATTATTGGGCTTACTTCCTTTGATGATAAACAGCAGTATGGAAGTGTAACCTAAATAAACCTGTTCCTTCCTAACTTCTGTTTTTGGTCATAGTGTTTCATGGCAGCAATAGAACACCTCATTTAGACACTGCCATGATATTTGTGTCACCACTGCAACCGTGAGGATATCTATTCAATGTTAATATATATATATATATATATATATATATATATATATATATATTAGAATTGGGACCTCACCTGAGTATGTGGCTATTAAAGAAAGCCGACTCTTCCCCTGCCATATATATATATATATATATATATATATATATATATATATATATATTGTTGGGTTCAAAGTTGGATTAATGTGATGATTACTTTTATCTTTGGTAGTGTGGATAATGCCTTTTGTCACCATGAAAGCTAGATAGTAAGAATGTAGCTTCTAGGTGAGTACCAGCTTGACTTCTCTACATTCTGTGACTCAAGTACATGATGTCTTCAACAACATGTCTTAGTGACAGATTGTTGGAGAGCATCTAAGAGAACTGGAAAAAGTATAATGCTTGGAGGTCTGTGTAACCATTTTAGTAAACAAGTTAGAAAGAGTTAACCTAGTACTGGTATTGGTATTTTTATTTGCTAGCATCTAGGTTATTTCCAGTTTATTCCTATTATAAATAGAACAGCAATGGACATGATTAAGCCAGGGTCTTTGTGGTAAGAGGAAGTATCTTTTAGATACATACCCAAGGTAGAAAGTACAAATATTTTCCCATTTTGTAGGCTGCTGCTTTGTCCAAATTTTATTATTTCCATTTATTTCAAGTTCTGGTGTCATCATGTTTGTTTGCACCACCTTTAAATGATAGTATTAAAAAGCTCAGTGCACAAAATTATGCTTCTGCTGATGAAAATATTCATTTGCATGTGTTATACTTATTGTTTTATCTTTAACACTTTTGTCCATTTTAGCTACAAGCCTTTCTCTGTGAATTCTAGGCCAATCAGGTCTACAAAGTAAGTTCCAAGACAGGTGGAGCTACACAAATAAACTCTCAAAAGAAATAAAAAACCCCACAATTACATACACCCTTTTGACTTCATTTCTTGATTTCTTTTAGATGAGTTTTTTACTCAAGCTATTTTTCTCTCTATTGATATTGAAGTGATTCCTGATTTCTATTATTTCCATACCATCTAAATTTTGAATATTTTGATGAGTTTCTAAATTATACTATACATATCTGTTCAGCCGTTCCATGATACAAATACCGTAAAATAATTTAACTTCAATGGATTATATTCCAGGGTTACTTGGTACATGTGTTGTTTATCTTTGTCAATTAGACATAAACTAGAGTCAGTGGCAATTTCCTCCATTAGACTGGCCTGTAGGAAACCCTGTTTTCTTAAACAGTGTTTGAAATAGTAGATCCCAGTTCACTATGGCCAGTGCCAACCCTGGACAGATAAGCCTAGGTTTTAGAAGTCAACTGAGCAAGCCATGAGGAACCAACAGTAGGCAGCACTTCTTCATAGTGTTTCCATCAGATCCTGCTTCTGGGTTCTTTTCCCAAGTCCCCGAACTTCTTGATGATGGGTTGTGATGTGCAACTGTAAGCTGAAAAATCTCTTTCCTTCCCAAGCTGCTTTTGATCATAATAACCACAGCAACAAAACTTAACTAGAGCAGTGTCTTCTGTAATATTGAAGTTTCAAATTGTTTTATTTTATGTCTGTAAATTGAATACTATTACTGGGATTTTATAGAGTCCATGTATTATTACCAAGCTCAACAGTCCTTTGATCAGTCTTTTTTATTCTTATTCCGTTTTTCCTTTCATGAGATCATTCTTTCTTTTAACTTTCCTGAAGACATCTCTTCTGGGTCCTTTTCCTGAGGGCATCTTAGTGGTGAAATTGTTTGCCCCTGATCTCAACAGTGGTGTCATTGAGATATCACACCAATTAACTCATAGTAATCTAAGTATGTCCTCACAGGGTTTCATTTCTGTTGTAGTTGTTAAGCTCTGTAGTATGTGAACAGTCTCTATTTGGGAAGATTCACATTTTGTGGTGTTCTTGCTCTTTTTTCATATTTCTAGGATGGGTCTGAATATAGATTTATTTGTACAGCTTGATGAATTGTAGAGACATTATTTGGAGGGGTAACCATGGAGAATTGTGTAATCTTGATGATAGAAGTCAGTGAAATCATTGAGTAGTCTGGATTCCAAACATTCTAGGCGTTTCATTCTCTATGCTTCATAAATTGTTTTATACTGTCTAATTTTAATTATATTATGTTATCAATCATTTCTTCTGATGCTTCTAAAAAGCTCTTTAACTGACAGAATTGAGTCTGTGTCATTTCTTTCTTTCTTTTTGTTTTTGTTTTTGTTTTTTTTGTTTGTTTGTTTGTTTTTTTCGAGACAGGGTTTCTCTGTATAGTTCGGGCTGTCCTGGAACTCACTTTGTAGACCAGGCTGGCCTCGAACTCAGAAATCAGCCTGCCTCTGCCTCTCAAGTGCTGGGATTAAAGGCGTGCGCCACCACCACCCAGCCTGTGTCATTTCTTTAAGTTTCTAATTTTATAGTCAATATTTAGGATACTGTTTATTATCCCATTTACTTACTTATTTATTTTTCTTTTTAAAAATTTTGTGTGTATATATGTAACTTTGAGAGCACATCTGCAGTTGAATGAGTATGAAAGTGCATGTGTGTGTGTGTGTGTGTGTGTGTGTGTGTGTGTGTAGGTCAGAGGACAACCACAGGTGTTGTTATTCAGATGCCATCAACATTTTGGAAGCAAGGACTCCCAGTTAGCCTAGAGGTAAAAGAGGAGGCTACATTAGCTGTTTGAAAAACCACAGGAATCTGTTTGTCTCTCCCATCCCTGTACTGGGATTAGAGGTGTGTGCCATCATGCCAAACCTGGCTTTTTATACATGAGTTTTAGAGCTCAAACTCAGGATCATATGTATGAAAGTCAAGCATTTTACTGACTGAGATGTGCCCCAAGCTTAAATAATTCACTGACTCTGTGGGCTTTGTAAGACGACATTTTTCCCCTTTAACTGTCATGAAAATATAGGCCTATTGAAATTACCTTTCTTCAAGTCTGTGGGGATTGTTTTGCTATGAGGTTTTTTTTTTTTTTTTTTTTTTTTTTTTTTTTTTTTTTTTTTTTTGCTATGAGTTTTCTGTGTACCCTTAAGCTGGGTTTTGTTTGGGATTCATTGACTCACATTATTTATACATTTTATTATAAATTTATAGTTCCTGAAACTTCTATGGAATAAATGTGATTATTTCAAATGCCTAATACTGCTATTAATGCAGAACAGCAATATATTAAGGTTTTAAGTTGAAGCTTTTGTGTAGCATTAGGTTAAATAAAGGCAATTTGGAAAATATTTTTCTTCCATTTTTATTCATAGCTAAGAGTTAAATTGTGGGGTTAGTACCTCCATTCCTCTCAAACCTGTCTTCCACCTTTCTTCCCTTTTTTCTTCTTCCCCAGTACTCTTCTATCTTCTCTCTTCCTTCCCACTTTTCATCTTCCCTTCTTTCTCTATTTTCTTCTCCCCTTTCTTTCCTCAGTCTCTCTCCTTCTATGCTTACTTTTTTATTGAAGGCAGAGTGATTGGGGATCTTGGATATTTGCTGAGTCTTTATTTCCACTTTTTATTGTCCCTAGTTCTTGTATCTCACTAGAGGAAGATCACATGTAATTGTAAATATTATAAGCCTCATATATAGGAGGGGTCTATCTATCACAGTATTTGCTTATCTGTTTACAGTTACAGAGTCTATGCTAACATTCTTTTTCATTGTAAAGATATTTATTTACAGTCTTATAAGCTCAACTCTATATTTACAAATACAATTTTATTATCCATGTTAATTATTACTCTCTTCCAGTTTGTTGGAAATATATTTTCTCTCATACAATATATTCTGATTACAGATTGCCTAGTACAATGTTGATAGGATGGGTTTTGTTTTATATTATAATTTTTGTTATTTTTTTCTTGTTATTACTTAGAAGCCTGTACTTTTCTACTGAGACACAGAAAGGGAATGGATCGGAATGAGACATAAGGTGGCAAGGAACTGGGAGGAGTGTGGGCAGGGACTATAATAAGGGTATATTGCACAAATAAATTTTAATATCTTATTTATTATTGTTAGAGGTTTTCAAAGAGTGACAGATTCCAGTATTCCAAATTTGTAAAATGAAACTTACAATTTTCTTGAACTATATTTAAGAACATATATCTACTTACAACAGTCAACATAATAAATGTTATTTAGAATTTTGCAAATATTATTTGAAGAAATTTATGCCCACCCTAATTTTAGGATAGTTGTCTTTATTTCATTTCTAGTTATATTTGCTGTGTTGTCTCCCACTCAATTTTTATTGAGCACATTAACACCTGATTCATTTTTTTCAAAGCATATTTTCTTCTTAGCTTATTTAACAATTATGCCACTTAATTAAGCATATAAGCATATAATGAATGCCATAATATTTCAACTTAATGATTTTTTAAAATATTTTTGTTGGTATGCCCTTGACTTAAAGTGACTTCAATATTAATGTTTTTATCTTGTAATTTTCCTGAAACTTCTAAATAGCCTCTTTTTTAAAAATAAAATAAAATAATAGGTGGTGTCTACATTTTTCAGTTTATGTTTGATGTCTGTTTTGTGTTTTTTAGTATTGTTGCAATTAATGAAGATGTAGTATGTCATAATATTTTCTAAGTATCACAGAACTTTTCATGTTTTTTACATAAATTTTTACATAAAAATTTGCATAAGATAGAATTATGTAAACCATCCTATGAATTCATGAAAAGAAAGTAAAATGTGTGCTAATAAAAGAGAACATTTCATCTAGCTCACTTTCATATATTTGTATCAATATTTCCCAAGTTTTAGTTACATCTATCCCTTATGTCAAATTATATGCTATTTGAGATCTCTGTGAGTATGTGCCTATAAATTTAAGACCACTTAGCCCCATTCCATCAGCTTTGTTCCCTATGATTCCATTTATTTCAATGATTTGAATGATTAGGGTGATCACCAAGGTATGGTTTGCCTTGAGTTCCAATCATAGCTATGTTTATAATGAAAAGTAAGATCCCCACATTGATAATTCATAACATAGCATTTTTAGCCTACAGATATATCCTGTATATATATGGGATAAATATGAACCATCTATTGCCTCCATTTTCATCTGTCTATGTCTGTTCAAACGTAACAATTCATGCATTTATATGTATGGATGATTATATACCTGTGTGCACATATATGGGAAAAAGAAAGGTTGACTTCTAGTGTTTTCTTAAATCACTTCCCACCTGAGTTTTCAAGACAGAATCACTTACTGAACCCAGAACTCAACAACTTGTCAAGATGGTCAGTGAACCCATGAGATTTTCTGTCTCTACCCTTTCAATTCTTTGATTACAGGTATATACCATCATACCTAGCTATTACTTGTATGTGTACTAGGATATGGTCTCAAGCCTTCATACTTGCTCAGTGAACACTTTACCAACTGAGTTATCTCCCCAGTATTTTTCTCTTTTTATGTTTCCTTTATATGACTTGGGCATTTTACATGTATTTAGTATGTTAATTTAGTGTTGCTAACATATTATCTCATTTTTATGTTTTATTTTCAAGACAGTTTTATAGACGTCAGCACTGAAGCTTAACTCTATTTAGTATGAGTAGGCCTTGTCAATAGTCTTTTTCATATAATCTCACTGGTGACCATTGAATTGTCTTTGTCCTTTGGATTCATCCTACATTTTCATTTAGGCTTTTAAAGGAAGATATAGAAATGACTTATCTCAAGAGACTTTATGATCTTTATACTATATTAAATTTAAGCAGAATATCGTCTAAAACAAAAGAACATCTATCTAGCTCAAATAGGAATTTTTCCTTCTACAAATTCTAGCAGGCATGTAGGGATGGACCACGAAGAGATAAGCTATCATACTTTATGAATTCTCTGAAACCATTTCTACAGATATCATCTGCCTTAGCTTTTAGATATCCTAGATTAGGGATGTTTTATTCCTGCTCTCAAAGCAAGAAGTTGTAACAAAGTGTAGGTGGTATTATCCAAATTCCCAAACCTGAGAGATGAAGCTGACAGTCTCCACTTTTCTATCTAGTCCTATCCAGAAGAGAATGCAGCATATTAGGGCAAGAGTATAGTGCTGCATCACCATATCACCATCAATTCTATCACTTGGGAGGCTGAGGTAGAAGGATCATTCACTTTGGTCCAGGCTGGGTTGGTTATAAATATAATCTGCCATTATGGAGGTGGGGAGGCAGCAGATACCAGGTGATATTTGAGAAGAGTGAATAATTCATAGGTATTTTCCAAGTGAGTGAGCAAGGAAGGAGAAAATATGCCAGGCTAGAAAGAAAATAGGAGCAAAGTGTATTCTTACTCTTCACAGGAGTAAGTCAATTTTTTCTTTTCTTTTTTCTGTATTCTTTGTTTACATTCCAAATGCTTTCCCCTTTCCTGGTTCCCCCCTCCCTAGATGTCCCATAAGCCCTCTTCCCTCTGCCCATTCCCCATCACCAAATTTTCTCTTTATTTGATTTCTAAAATAGCTTATTAATGAAGTATTATTGACTTTGCTTATGCAGTCTTCCTTTGTGCTGCATATAGTATACATGACATTTTTTTTTCTCTCAGGTTTTCCTATTCCTTTTCCTGAACAACAAATCTAGTTTAAACGGAAGCATAAGGGCTACATTTACTAACCTCCCCTAATGTTTATGGTCACAAACATATTACTGGGAAACTCATGGGAAAGCTCTGTTGGAAATAGATTGAGAGATGTCATTTTCTGTTGCTTCCTGTCGGGTGTTTGATTCACTTACAAAACCATGTATGTCTTAAACCATAGGGTAGGCTTAACATTAGAAGTTGCATTGCTACTAATGGTAAAACTGGAGGGCAACAAGAGACAGGTTCCCTGGTGACAACACAACATTCCAAATATATATTTTAAGATGTACTTTATGTGAACAAAACAGTAATCTTTGGCTTAGATCCCTGCTGAGCACCCATCCTCTCTGCTGCTGGCAGCCACATTCAGCTTCCAGCCCATATTTCCAAGATAGAGCAATTATTCTGAAGATCCTAAGGCTGGTCACTGAGGTCCTTAGAAATTCTTATGTTGAGGAAATATTTAGAAAACCACACAGAAATATTGAGAGAACTCTGATTTTGGATTCGATTTCTAAGGTGGACTCAAAGATGGTCTTATAGCAATGGTGTAAACTGGAGTGAAGCCAGGAACATTCAGGAAGAGAAAGTGGTTGTGTGACTGCTGATACTGCTACAGTTTAGGAGGCTGTGAAAGGCCAGAATGATGACCTTTCAGGAAGAACAAATGTTTTTAAATAATGGATTTTTGCCCCACCTCCTTCTACAGTCAAGTGCAAAAGGATGAAAAAGGAATCCCATTCTTCTATTAATAACTCCTTAGTCAGCCTCATGCTGACAAAGCAAAAAGGCACTGTAAAATTAGCAATTGTGCCTGCAAATTAGTCCCTGTCAAAGCCATTAAAAGTGAAAAGGAATTAAAGAGAATTCTATTAATGGAGTCAAGGATGGAAAACCAGGAGTGTTAGCGTATAAATGCCCAGAAAACCGATGCTTATTTTAAGAAAGGTATTACCCTGGCCTTAAAAAGCTGATTGCATCTGTGCGTGAGGAAAATGGTAATTTACAGCCTGTGGGTCAGTGCTTTTCTTAATGGCTCCATGAAGCAAATCTATCAGAGCTTGGAAGAGCACATGAAACAGCTGATGTTAGTGAATGTTGCCCCTTGAAACCCTAATTTGAGGAATCCCTCGTCCTCCTTAGAAAGGCAAAGCAGACAGTGGAAAGATTTGGAAAGTTAGAACATAAGTGAAGTTTGAGTACTTGGCTGTCCCTCCACTCATTGTGTGAAAGCCTCCATGGAATGTGTATGTTGTCAGATTTCCATGTGCAACTTTATGAAGATGATAATTCAATATTGAATATTGAGAATCATCAGAAAAGAAGCAGAATCTCAATAAAGATGATAAAACCGTTCCTAACAGAGCATCCAAGGCATAGGAATGGACCACTTCCCCGATGGCTTCTTCTAGAGCTTAGCCGTCTTTCACAGTCACAGTAATTTAATCCCTCTTCATTTCACAAAGAAATGAAATATTTGCGGGTAGGTTGGAGGATTCACTGAATCTCACCAACTCTGTCTTATAACCAAGTATTTTGCGTCTAAAATTTTTATTTCCCCATTGGCCTAAAGGGGGCACCAAAGAAATAAAGTAACCAGTGTAAATCAAGGAAAACTACTGTTTGAAGGTTAATAGATCATCATGTAAGACCAAACAACTTTTTAAAAGATCTTTTTATTTATAAAAGACTCTAGAAGTTAGACACCAACAACCAAAATAATCCAATTTTAAAACAGGGTACAGAGATAATCAGAGACTATTCAGTCTGATAACCAGAGGAATTTCAAATGATCACGAAGCACTTAAAGAAATGTTCAATGTCTCTAGTCATCAGGGAAATACATATCAAAACAACTTTGAGATTACATGTTAGTGGTCAGAATGGCTAAGATAAAAAATCTCAAGAGATAACACATGCTGGTGAGTATGTGGAGCAAGGGGAACACTCTTCCACTTCTGGTGGGAGTAGAAACTTGTACAACCACTCTAGAAATCACTCTAACAGTTCCTCAAAAAATTGGAAATAGTTCTATCTGAAGATTCAGCTATACCACTCCTGGGCATATACCCAAAATATGCTCCACTATCACAAAAGGACACCTGCTCAACTATAGCCAAAAACTGGAAACAATCTCGATGCCCTTCACCTGAAAAACTGATAAAGACAATGTGGTTCATCTATGACAGCATACTGTTCAGTTATTAAAGCCAAAGACATCATAATTTTTGCAGACAAATGGATGGAACTTGAGAGTATCATTTTCTGTGACATAACCTAGCCCCCAAATACATGGCTAGTATCTACTCAATCATAAGTGGATATTAGCCATAAAATACAAGATAACCATGCTGCATAGACCAAAAAGAAGGAAGGCCCAAGCAAGAATGTTTAAATCTCACTTCAAAGGGTGAACATAATAGTCAGAGGAGGCAGAAGGAGGGATGCAACAAAGGGGAGAGTAGATTGGGAAGGGAATAAGGGAGTTCAGGTTCAGGTATAGAGGAGGATGATGAGAGTTGGCAGATAGTCATGAAAATGAATGGAAATCTGCAACTGGCAAGGGTAGGGAGGTGGGGGCAGCATCCTAAGACATGCAAGAGACCAGGGATAGGGGAGGCACCTAAGAATCAATCAGGGTAGCTTTAGCTGTGACTCACAGCATTAAGGAATTGGAACATGACGAGGCTACCTCCTGTAACCAGTGGCATGGACACTAACCAGCTCACAAAACTTTTGACCCCAAACTTATTCTGTCTACAAGAAATTCAGTGATAGGGGACAGAGCAGAGATTGAAGGAGTAGACATGCAATAACTGGGTCAAACAGAGAAGTATTCCATGGACAAGCACCAGTGAGGACACTATTAATGATACTTTGTTATGCCTGCAGACAGGAGTCTATCATGGCTATCCTGTGAGAGGCTCCACCCAGCACCTGACTCATACAGATGCAGACCTCCACAGCCAAACAATGGATGGAGCTTGGACACTAATTGGGAGAGTTGGGGCAAGGACTGAGGGCCCTGAAGGAGATAGGAACTGCACAGGAAGACCAACATAGTTGACTAGCCTGGATCTTTGGGCCTCTTACAGAATGAACCACCAACCAGAGAGCACAAACAGGCTGGACCTAGGTCCTTACAAATATGCAGCAGATGTGAAACTGGGTCTTCATTTGAGTCCCTAACAACTGGTGCAAGGGCTATCTCAAAGCTTTGGCCAGTCTGTGGGATGTGTTCTTCTAACTAGCCTGCCTTGTCTGACATCTGTGGGAGAGGATATACCTGGGCCTGCAGAGACTTGATGTTCTAGGGTGTGGAGTTCTCTACCTTCTCAGAGAAGAAGGGGAGGGGTGAGGGAAGGGATTATGGTGGGTGTGACTAGGAGGGGGGACAGTGAATCAGATGTAAAATGAATGAATGAATAAATAAATACATAAATAAATACATAAATGCAAGACCTTTTGTTAATTGGTGGGTACTGCTCACAGTAGGTGGTAAGTGTTGTTATAAAACTCAAAGTTGTACTGGCAACACTATCAAGCATCATCTCCAAGCATAGTAATGAGCCCTGGAATCATCTTTCTTCAAGCTTTCAGGATCTCAAGATCATGGGATGTAACTGAGGTGGGACCCTTGGGAAAGATTTGATTGTTCAATAATACCACCACAGAGTTTTCTTTCCAGTATTTGTTTTAGTACTACCCTTAACACCCAGTCATAGAAAATAGTTTTCCCAGAGAAGGTTTTTGCAGTTCAACATGTGAAGCCACCTTTTACACAGAAGAACCATGGTTAATTTCTAGGGTTTGACAGCAGCACAGCAAAACCATGAACTAAAACAATGGAAACACCTGTTCCATCTGTGGATGCTGGAAGATTGCAGTCCCATGCTTGTAGGACTAGAGTGCTTAGGGAAGATGCTGACTTTGCATTTTTGTGCCTCTGTTGTTTGATGCCACCTGTTGACATTCCTTGGATGGAAAGGTATAACGCTAAGCTCTGCCCTTCTCATCACATGGTTTCCTAGCTGTGCTTGTTTTAGAATGACAACCAGTGCACTAAGGGCTCCAATTATATCTGCTGTGATCAAATTTCCCAATCAAATCACAGTTTGAGGTTAGGAATATAATGTGTTTTGCAGGTAACACTAGTCAAATTAGAATATAAAGATGATTAAGGAATTGTCCCCAATCTAAACAACATGGCTTCTTAGAGAAATTTTCTTTAGGAATAACAAATCTGGCCTTTTAACTTAGCCAAATCTAAACTACTCACCAAGCAACCTTAACCAAGTTGTTTAAGCTACAGTTTCATCTTTTGAAAATGTAAATAAATTGTGTAAAAACTTAATAACCAATGGTTAGAGTATTAATTTTGAGGTGAGCCGCATAGGCCAGGCACTAAACAGATGCGACTTTCTCTCCTCATATCAATACTTTATGGTTTTATCAGTAAGGATTTTTGAACACTTAATATATACCAACCTCTAAGGTATCATTAATACATAAGAAACACTGACCATAATGGCATATATCTATGATTTAAATGCTCGGGAGGCAGAAGAATGACTTCAAGTTCAGGGCTAGTCTACTTAACCTGTGAAGATCATGTCTTCAGAGAAGGTATCAGAATCTGGAGAAATGACCCAGCTGTTAAAAATGCACATTGCTTCTTTAGAGGACCCTTGTTTGGTTCTCAGCACATACACAGTGGCTCCCATCCATCTGTAACTTCAGTTCCATTTGAATTGATGCCCTCTTCTGACTTCCACAGGCTTTAGGCATACATGTGGTATACACATATACATGCAATCAAAACACTCATAGTTACAAAAATAAAATAAATAAATCTTAAATTTACATATCAAAATTCAAACTACACACACATATACATATATATGTATATATGTTTATATATATATATATATATATATATATATATCATAGTACTCTATGCTAGACTAGATATCTATTATCATACTATAACCTAAAGCAACATAAAGAAGCAGTAATATGCGATTTTGAGGGAAGAAATCTGGTTATCTATTAATTGTCAGAGCATTTTTTACTTTCTGCTTCTACTAATGTGGCATGTGCCCTGGGTCAGGAATTTAGTTATCAGAATATAAGTTACCCGGGAAGCAAGGTGAATGAGAAAACACAGCAAACCAGGCTTCCCTTGGTGAACTACTGCCTGTGGTATAATGGTAGTTTATCAAAGACAAACCTCAAATTCTATTCCTATTCAACATGACTGCTTTTCTTCCACATGCGTGTGAAAATAGTTTAAATAATGTTATAGTACATCAAAGGCTGCTTATTGCATGTTGTATAAGTTCAGGATGATGCAGTAACACCGTTTTCCATGATCCATTGAAATCAGAGAGGAGATGGAGTCAGGCACCACATATGGGAAGGCACTATAACATTTCAGTCCCTTGGTTGTATGTTCTAAAGGAAGTAGGCTCTGCATTAGCTGGAAGTAATTTTTCACTTTCCAGACTTCCTCGTAGACAGCCAGTCTCCCGAAGGCCCTGCCTTCCTACCTGTGGACTCAGCACCAGTGCCAGGTAGATGAGCTCTCCAGATGGTTTGTCTTTTCAGAGAAATCCTAGGAGACTCACAGTTTGGAAGAGTAGAGAGTCCATGGACTTGATGTCTGTTTCTGTGCTCGTTAATTCTTTTTATTGTTTATGTGACTTACATAGTTTCATGGACACCAAGATGAGTCATAAAGCCTTCTAGAATAATATATTTCCTTACCCTTTAGGGTAGCCTATCTTGAAGACATTTATGGGTATTTCAATCTGAATTTCTGAATAAACTATGCTTGCTCCACTTGTCATGAACTTAAAGCCTATTCAAAGAAAAAATTGTAGGGATTGTCGTCCCTAAAAGTATATTTAGTGGTATCTGAAGTGACTTTGGTTGATTGTCCTGACTGGTATGTGGTGGTGGGTGGGAGATACCTCAGCATCAATATTTACAATGTAGAAGAAAATTGCTTCTAAACAGTTGAAGTACAGGACATGCCCCTACAGAAAGAATTACCTTGTGAAAATATCAATTCCAACAGAGCTGAACAGTCTTCACTCAGAGGAATAATTTTTTTCCTTTAACCTTTTCTTTAACCACCAAGGAAACTGTGGAAATAGAGGTGGATAGAGTAGATTCTCCAGTGACATGTGGGCTAGCTAGTTTGACTTACTCAAAATTGAAAAGACACTGTCTCAAATGAGGTGGAAAGGCAGTGGACCTTACCTCCACAAATATATGTCATGCATGGTATGCACATGCTTGTAACTTTTCACATTTGCGTGAACATGCATAACACACACACACACACACACACATGCATGCATGCATGCATGCACACACACAATAAGCACACATGTACACTGAACTGAAACCTATTTCCAAAGTGTGTAACTCTTCATTGGTACTAAAACAAAGAGGAAGAGCAAAGTAACCCTTTGTGAACAGTGGCAATGCTGACTTTACAAGACTCTCTTGTGTCTTTTATTGAAGATGAAGAGCGTGTCCTAATTTTAACATGGGATACAAAAGAGGAGTAAGGGGAAAGGAAACTCAGATAATTTTTGGGAGATAATTTTCAAAAAGACTCATGGAACCAGGAGATGTGTATTCTTGTCACAGTTCCCTCCTGCACTCACTTAGAGAATATTAGTTACCATTTGTTTTTACTTCTGTCGACATTAATATTGATCCTGTAAAATCATTGATGAAGTCACTGAGCTTGATACTTTGTTTTCCTATCTACTAGAAGAGCCTATTGTGCAAAGACAGTGGTTTATATCACCTATTTATATGGGAACTTTGACACTAGCCACAGGACCTTGGACATAGGTGATAATAAGTCTGTGTTAATCAATAAAGTTCTTCTAAATCATGTTTACTGTACCATCATGATTTTTCTATAAGAGCTCAAGGATCATAGATAGCTTATTTGTATATCATGCATATTCATTAAATATAATTAGTTGAACTAATGAATGGCTGACAACAAAGTGCATGGTTTCTATATGAAACCAACATTTCTCTAACTTTTTCTTTTCCCGTTTGAACTGAAATTCATTGCCTCTAGTTTTGAGATGGGTATTAAAAGCAAGATTGAATCTTAACTTGTTTTGTTTAAAATATAATTGTACAGCTACTGGATAACATTTATTTCATCAGCATTTTTCTTTTTCTCAAATGTAACTGTATTAGCTATATATCACTACAGTGCAATACTAGAACCAACAAACTTTATAATGAGAAATGCTCATTTCGCTCATACTGTTTACGTATAGCTCACAGTACTCAAAGTGCAAAAGATGGCCTCATCATTTTTGTCCTTTAAGTTAACTGCAGGAGCAGTAAATAACGGAAGTGATAAATAAAGAATTAAGCGACCATATGAAGAGGCAATAAAAGAGAGTAGGACCAGGTTCCTTCCTTTTCTGATAGGCTTGAAAGAACTCAAGAGGTTTCATGTTGTGACTGATGTCAAACCTTCAGGGCACTCAGGATATCCAGGTAAGATTTTCACCCCTCAAAGATTCTATCAGCTCACTATAATGCCACCCTAGGAATGAAACCCTTAATCACAACAGTAGATTCCAGGGCCATAGGTGCCATCTCAATGTCCTTATGCAAGGTTGTAATTCCCTGAACTTAGTCTAATGCTGTGGAACTTGGACATCTATTTCAAATTCCTTATTGTCTAATGTTGTACTTTCCAAGGACCTTACAAATAATGAGGACTGCTACATTTTTCAGTAAGATAGTAAACAATCTGCTCATTGAAGGGTGTTTGAGTCTCAAAAGCAACATGCCTTTTGGTGTTTACAACACTGGCTAAATTTAAATCTTAGCTCTGCTACTATGTCCTCCTGAGGGGTAGATAAATGTTCCATGCCTCTCAAGACCTCATAGACTTATTAGAACCAATTATTAGGAGCACCAATGAAATACAGATCTGAGCAAGCTATACAGTTCAATGAATATAGACACTCTTACCATTACCACACCGGATTTGCCAGGACTGTGGTCATGATGGGAGTCAGGATTTTGTTTTCATGACTTCTCCCACAACCTCTATAAATTCACTCATTTCCATCTTGATTTCCTCTCTTGTCTCTGAGAGTTTTTCATCCTTTCATTGTACAAATTGATGGTATTGGGAGTCTTGATGGAAGCCTCAGTATTGGGTGAATTCTGCACACTAGAAAATGGGCTCACAGATTGAGGTCACTGTAGCTTTGGAAACTGTTACAAAGGAGAGAGAGTGGAAAGGGTCACACAGTTACAGTAGGGTACAAGGGGCAGAACACTTGGCAGAGGTCACAGAAGAAGAACCTGATTTAAGTGTAATGCAACAGCATTTCTTTGTGGCAGCTTCCTACTTTTTCCTCCCAGAAGCTCTGAATACCCAAGACACAACCCACATATCAAATCATTCCCAAGAAGAAGGAAGGAGAGTGCCCTGGTCCTGGAAAGGCTTGATGCAGCAGCAGTGTAGGGGATTGCCAGGACAGAGAAGTGGGAGGGGGTTGATTAGGGAACTGGTGGAGGGAAGAGGACTTATGGGACTTAGGGGGAGGGGGGGAAAGGGAAAGGGAAAATCATTTAGAATGTAAACAAAGAATATAGAAAATAATAAAAAAGAAAGAAAGAAAGGAAAGAAATAAGACAGTAAATTTAAAGGCTCTAAGCTGCTGCCACATCTGACTCTGACCTATTTGTGTCTGCTCCACACAGTCCTCTGCTTTCATTCTACCCCACGCTATTTTCCTGATGCCTGGTTGTCGTTCTTCTTCACATGCCCCTTGGCCCAGGTTTGCAGATCTGTCTTCCCCACCCACCAGCTTATTAACAATGTCCACTCACCAGACAGAAATCCTAGGATAATGCAGGGCATTTTTCAAAAGGTTTTAGGGTCTTCTTTGCCTCTATTATCTTCAGAGTGAGTATAATAAGATTTGTGGGACTAACCAGTGGTTATAGAAAAATTCTGGTACAGAAAACCCAAATGCAGTAAGCAACCTTCCACAGAATCCATAGGGGCTAGAGAAACAGCACATCTAAAGGTGCCTGGAAGCAGGCAAATCCAGTAAGCAAATTAGTGACTCACGGATTCATCCATTCTTGTTCCAGAGAGTAAGTAGAGGAGATTGAAGAAAGAATTCATTTTGGAGCCAGTAGACAACTAAGACCCCTGCGCATAGTTTGCAGGAAGGAAGGGGTTTCCAGGAAAAGAGCAGCGGCTAGTCTCCTAGGTCTGAAAAGAAAAAAAGGCAAGAGCAGAGAAATTCAGAATGTGTCCATTTTGACAAGGGCATTGTGCTGCACTAAGTACTTGTTGGATTCATCTTCTTTCGTTCCTTTTGATGAATGAAAAGTATTATTAATAAAGTATTATTTTCTTCATTTTGTCAATGAAAACACTAAAGCCAAAATAGTTTAACAAAATTGTCTTACATTATTCAGTAGACCTCAATACTGATCACCTTTAACTCGTTCCAAAAACCAAAGTTTTCTACCAAAGTTTCTTTTTAAAGCTCTTTTAAGTAGTGTTCTGTTTGAGGTTTTCATTAGCCTGCTCAGGCCTTGTACTTTTATCTCACATTTTTAAAGTTTCTTACGTACTTAAACATTGTTTACACAGATGTATTTTAAATGAAGATTAATACCTCTATAATAGAAAAGAAATATTACTTTCTACAAATAGATGGTAGAGACAACAATAAAGAAATGAAAAGAAAGTTGTGATTATTTTTCTTAAAAAAGCTTGAGAGGCTCTGTGCCTAAGGCATAATTTCTCTGTTATAAAATGAGGTTAGCAAGTGTTTGAGCGTGCAAATAATACAGAACACCATTCCCTGTAGAACAATGTAAAGGAATCAAAGACAGATAAAAATGACTACATATGGTACACATCATAGTTTCATGTCCTTTAATTAGGACCTCCAACCTCACATGCACATGTGAGGAGGCCTTGCTCATAAAATTAGTGGTAATATAATCTCTGCAATCCAGTAATTTTATCTTATACTCCACCTCAATTTGAAAGTAAGAATGCAGAAAATGAATGGATTTCTGTTGTAGAAATCTTCAGCCTGACCTGGCCTTCCTACCATGTGATTTCATGTGATGTGTTGTAGCTGGAAGTTATGACTGTTTTCTACTGGAAAATATAAAGTTATTATTTGAATTGGGTAGTTAATTCTTCATTTGCAAGCCTACAATTTAATACCCTGAAAAATATGAATAAGCCCCTCAACCAACATTGCATTTAAGCCAAAGTAAATTAAATCAAATCACTCATCTTTTCTCTTGTGTATTTTCAAATTGCCCTGCCTTCTGCCATTGATAACCTGTTTTCTGTATTTAGAAAAATCTTCCCTTGTCTAAATAGCATGTCTGTATATGCAATGTTGCGGAATGCAGAGATACAGCCTAGGAAGATGAGGGTAAGAGGAACACAACGAATAAAATCCTAACAGAGATACCTAGGCTTTTGATACTGTGGCCCATCATTATCTACAAAGACAATGCTTGAAAATGTCACAATCAGGTTAACAGAAATCATTTATAGTATTTAAGTATGCTCATGATGGTATGTTTGTCTCCATTTATAGCTAGCTTGGCTATGTGCAGCCTGTGAGTTGTGGGTTGGACATTCTGTGAGATGTGATTAGCAAATGGAAATCTCTAAGAAAATGTAGCTGGAAGTGTTTCAATGAAGCACAGGGAATGTGTGTAAACTATGCAGTAAATGGGAGCTGAGTAATCAGGGATAACACACCATTATTGACTGAGATGAAGCATACAGTATTGGAAACAGAGCAGTAGTCCACATTTCTGAGCTTATTTTCAATTGCAGGAGGCCAAGAGTTAGAAAAGGAAGAAAAGATTGGAGAGAAGCAGATTAAGAAAAATAAGGGGCAGCCAGATAGTGGTGGCATACACCTTTAATTCCGGCACTTCTGGAGGCAGATCCAGGCAGATCTCAGTGAGCTTGAGGACAGCCTGGTCTCTAGAGCTAGTTCTGGCAAAGTGATGACTTTTCATGTATAGAATGGACCTGATAGGATGATTTTGTGTCACAAATTTAGGAAAAGGTAGCTTTCTGGGAAGTTGAGATCTCCCTAATTGCTGACTTCTACTTGTGATATGAGGAAAGCCAGATTGCTAATTCTATGTAGAGTCACAAAAAAAAGGTTGAAAAAAAAAACATAGGCAGAGTTTTTGAACCAGAATTTGAACATCCAGTATGACAGAGAAGATACTCTTGTCAAATAGGAGCTAGATCTCTTCCATTTAATAGAAGAGGTAACTGGGGTTCAGATTAACAACAGATATTACTTTAATGTCTGATGTGAAGCATGCACATCACTAGGAATGGTGGAACAACTGTGAAGTACACAAGTTTATATAAATACCGACCCACAGCGCTGAACTTCTAGGTCAAACTGTCCAACACCATTCCTCCAGCTTTCTCATCAGTCAAATTGCCACAATCATGTGTTGAGGAAAGCAAACATATGTTTTCTCAAGGATTCTGGAGAGAAAGCAAGTTTTCTATATGTAAATGTTGCAAGGTCTAAGTCAAGAGTTGAAGGCCTCTTACCTTTCATACAAACCAGAGTATTTTAAAATTCATGCACCCACTAGAATGCAACATTGTTCCAGATACAAACTAATGATGTAAATAGAACAATGACTGTTCTTCACACTAAGATGGCCAGGCATCGATCAGGCCTCACCATGCTTTTAGCCAGATCACTTACCTTGAATGGCCTCTGCCATCCTTCCATATGCTCCACCTGTGTGCAGGTGTCTGGAGCTATGCTTATAAAGGGTTTATGTTTTGCACTGTTTGGTACATAACAGAAGCCAACAATTCTCATGAAGTGCTACTTGATATGTTAAGTCAGTCACTTGATGTGATGATATCTTATGGGTAAACTTGACCTTGTCTCTCAAGGGTATAGTGGACAATTTATTTATTCTTTTTATACTGTCTAACAAGAACCCATCTATTGAAAGTAGTGTGTAATCTACAAAGTATGCAGGAAAGAAAATATGTTTGCTCTCTCATCGGCCCCAGAAAAAACAACAACAACAACAACAACAACAACAAAAAAAAAAACTCTGCTCGCCCTCAGAATTCTGAAGAGCCTTTTATCCTTTCAAAATTAGATAAAGGATACTTATTTCTGCCCAATTTTGGTTAAAGAAAAAGAAAACATCAGGAAAGAGTTGCATAGACTCCAACTAAATGTTATTGTTCTGTTCAATTGTTTTGGGCAAAACTCCTACATTAATACTTTCCAGTTCACCTATCTCAAGTAAAAGTAAAGTCTAAATCCTCAGTATGAGTATTAAAATGATCATTTCGAAAAATATGGCTGCATTCCTGGGTGAGAACAACAGCTTACAGTGCTTTGAACAGTGCAGTGCTATCTCTTAAACTCATCAGTAGCTTGCACCATTTTACTAAAATAATGTGAGACATCTGCAGACCAGATCAACCAATGTACGTTGCTAGAATATTCCAGAAAATATCAGAGAGAAATAAAACTCCTATAAATTTTCTCTTACTCCAGAGATAGTCAGGATGTCCACAAACAACTAATTCTATCTTAAGATGACTGTGTGGCATATATATGTGAAATGCTTCTAAACACATAGGCCCATGCTGGGGGCTGCTGTCAGTACTGACATCCTCAGTGGTGATACTGAGAAACCAGACTCTAAGTGTCTCTTATCAATTAGACATTCAGAACAGGGAAGGGCTGGTTAAATGTGTGGCAGTGAGGAAGTGGCAGGGTTTTATGCCTTATTAATTGAACATTGCTATTTAAACTCTCGAAGACTCCAGATGGCTTTGGCATGCAGGCAGACCATAAAAGAAATAGTCTCAAGAAGACAAAAAAAAAAAAACCCAAAAAGAAACTCAAGCTAGGTAATTTCCTGTTCCTCCATAGAATCATACATTGTATTTAGTATCGAGATTGCAAGCCTCCCTGAATTCTTAGCTGGCCTTTCAGTGCTCTGTCCACTGATGCTCTGTAGTGGAGACTATTCTCATTTAAAGTCTGGGCATCAGGTCATAGTGACAGAAATAAGCACCAACCTTTATTTATTTTATTTTATTTTATTTTATTTTATTTTATTTTATTTTATTTTATTTTATTATTATTTTACATTTTTTATTATTAATTTATATCCAGAAAGCTTTTTTCTCTCCCTCCTCTCCTCCTAGTCCCTCCCTCTCCTCTCCCACTCCATCTACCTTTTCCCTCTTTATGCTCAAAAAAGGGGAAGCTTCCAGTGGGTATCAACCAACCTTACCATATCAAGTTGTAATAGGATGAGGTGCACCTTCTATTGAGGATAAACAAGGCAGTCCAGTTATGGGAAAGGGATCCAAAGGCAAACAAAATAGTCAAAGATTGTTCTTGATTGCACTATTAGAAGTGTCCCACATGAAGACACAACTGCACAACTCTTACATATGTGCAGAGCATCTAGGTCTGTCTCATGCCTGCTCTTTTGTTGGTAGTTCAGTCTCTATGAGCTCCCATGGGTCCATGTTGACTCTGGTTTTCCTTGTGTGTCCTTTACTTCTCAGGTTCCTGAAATCTTTCCTATCTGTCTTCTATAGGATTCTGTAAGCTCTGCCTAATATTTGGGTGTGGGTATCTGCATCTGTTTCCATCAGTCGCTGGGTGAAGCCTCTCTGATGACAGTTATGCTAGGTTCATTTCTACAACTATAACAGGATATCATTAATAGTGTTGTCCCTTCTCTCATATTGCTCCATTATTTTTTTTACCCCAAACATCTTGTAGGTAGGAACAATTGTGGGTTAAAAGTTTTGTGTCTGGGTTGGTGTCCCAATCCCTCCATTGGAGGACTTGCCTGGTTTCAGGAGATGGCCTGATCAGGCTCATTGTCCTTCAGTGCTAGGTGTCTTAGCTCTAGGGATTCTAGGGATTCACTCTCAAGGATTCTGGGGAGTTTGCATTAATCTGGGTTTCTAGCTAGCCCCAGAAATGTCCACCCAATTCCAATCGTCTCTCCCAGCACTCTTTTCCTCTGCCTTTTTTCACCTCTTGTTTCCATCCTCACTTTTCTCCACTAAGACCCCTCCATCCTGGACCCTTGCTCAACTATGTTCATAGCAGCTTTATTTATAATAGCCAGAAAGTGGAAACAATCTAAATGTCCTTCAAAGGAAGAATGGATAAACAAAATGTAGTTCATTTACACAGCTATGATTCAACTATTAAAAACATTGACACAATGAAATTTGCAGGCAAATGGACAGAACTAGGAAAGATCATCCTGTGTGAGGTAACCCAGACTCAGAAAGACAAACATGGCATGGACTCACTTATAAGTGGATATTAGTCATGAAGTACAGAATAACCATGTTATAATTCACAGATCCAAAGAAGCTAAGTAACAATGAAGGCTCAAGGGGGGGGGGATGTTTGAATCCAACCTTTATTTTAAATCAAATAACGGCTTGCCACTGCCCCCAAAATTTGCCCAACAAGTAAAACTTTACTTGATTTCCTTTCTGCTATCTATGGAAGGTATTTCCTTGTGAAAAAATGTCCTTTTTAAACAATCATCCTGAAAAGAAGACCTCTAAACCAAGTGAGGGAAAGGTTAGGTTTCTAGGAAATAAGGTGATGGAAAAGATCAGCATAGAGGTCTTTCTAGTTTCACTTGTTAAAGAAACAAAACATAAAGATGAGGATACCCTGTCACAAAAGACACTGATATCCAGGCTCCTGGCCACCTCTCACACAGAAGATCACACACTATTATCCTAGGTCACCATTGTTTTAGATTCTGATAATTAATATTCTTTTTTCTCTCAAATCAACCCCACTATGGTTCCACCAAAGTTGGAATTATATTCCACATAGTTAGGAATGCAACTATTATCTTCGCTGTAGGTTTGTTGAGACTCTGTGAGGACATATGGGTAGCCCTAGCAATAGGAGATAAGCATGAAATTCTTATACTAATTTAAAGTATAATTCAGTGCTATCAGACTGTGCTTTGGGCTCATTCACATTGGTATCCATTCTCATTAGGTGGATCACCTTGAGGATTATTTGTTATCAGCAACTTCAGTATTCTTTCAACAAAATAGGTATGGGGTGTGTTCCTCCCTGGTTCACTGTTAGGAGCATATGAGACAATAGAAGAAAGAATCCGGCAGAGTGTCAAGTTCTTAGTATTCATTGTAAGTGGAAGCTCTCACTTAGAGTGGACGTTTGAAATGAAAAGGTCACCATATTTACTTTAAAGTTGATAAATTAAGCTTTAATCCCAAGGAGGAAATTATTCAGTACTATGAAAACAGCCATTCACCTCCCCTGGGATGCTAAGTTCCTTTCTACCAAAATATTCCTTGCACTGCAATTTTTCATGTCTTACAAGGTTCAGTCAATACAATAGATTTGATGATTAATTTATTGTGTTCCCCAGTAAAAGCCCAGAATTGACTTCTTAAAATGGGATTCTTGCATTTTAGCCAAAGGAAACTAATTGGCAGCATTTAAAGGGGAAGCATGCACACATGTTCAAGCACCCCCACCCCACCCCCCCACACACCTGAGCAATGGTGATGATTCCTAATTTAGGAATGCAAAAGTGGAGATATGGCTTTCCATGTTAATCTTTTCTGACTGACTGAGCTTGAATTTGAGCCAGGCAGTTGCTCTGTGTACACTGATTCCTCTTGACCATCACTTCTTGCCTATTGTAAGGATATCAGATATTTTTCACAAATTCTGTTAATATTAGGTGCAGTCCCATTATTCTTTGGATTACACTTTATCTTTGTACAACAGAAGTACACAGATATGTATTATTTTGTTTTTGAACCCGTATCTTTTTCTACCAGTATTTCCCTTTGAAACTCATTGCCCAATAGAATAAAAATTGACTTTATAACAGAATTCCATACAACTTTTAAAACTGTGTTTCTTAAAGAAATGGATTTAGCAAACACAGCGTAACTGTTCAAAAGGTACATTTCCCACTCCCACCCTCACTCCCCATGTCACAAACTAACTGGAGTGGGCAACTTGCTGAGGATTTGATTTCTATAGAAGGCAAGACCCCTTCTTTCATAGCTCCCAGTCTTGTGCTGGCCTCTTTGATGTTACTAGCTCCTTTCTGAGAATATCTGAGCGGCAGGTGAACTTCTACCTGGAGGCTCTCTGGCAGGTGACCTAGGGAGTTCAGGGGAGGCTGATGTGACCACATGGTGTCAGTCTTGCAGCACTGACAAAATGATCCTGGCACCCTCTTTGGTAGCAGGATATGCTCCTTCCTTTCTTCCCATATCTCTCAGGTGAACCAGGATACAAAAGCACCCATGGGAACACTTTTCTACCCTAGAGAGAAGATATATGAGAGCTCTATTATATATGCATTTCCCAAGCTCCTCTCTCTCCTGCACTGCCCCTTTATATTCCAGTGCCCACACTTAATTTTTTTTTTGTTCCAGGCAATGAGAGAAATCATACTTTCAGAAGATGATTTTCTTTCGCTAAAGTACTCTTGGCTTGATCCAGGATACTCCCAGAAGCTCCTGAGACAGCCAAGACTACTCAGTACATGTTTGCTCTCCTGGGTTTTATTGAATACTTTCTCCCTATTCTTGCATCCTTAACAGTTGCATAACACCAATCAAATTTTAAACATTTTGTGCCTCAGTTTTCTAGTTCCATAAAATCTATTTCTGAAAACTGTGATGCTTTAATTGGGTTTGATTTATAGTCCATAACTCATAATCGGCACTCAATATAGTATGGTAATTATCGATCACACATGAGGAATAATTGCCATCTATTTAAGTATAAAATAAGACTTTGCAATTTTTACCAGTATTTGATGAGGCAATGTAGAATTATGTGTGCAGATGAGAGAAAGGGGTTGAGAGAGTGATAGATATAGAGCTAGCCTATGAATATGGTACTTGGATAAGGTGTACAGGAATCGAAGTATCTGAGGTGCTCCTGACACATGTGACACAGCTGCTGCACTGGTCCTAGCATCTCATTCAACCTGACAACTCTATGGTTTTGTTCAGGTGCCAGGCAGCATTGTGGGATACTCATGATAGGCAGTACAATGCCGAGGAATGACCAGTATCTTCCCCTGAAACAACTTACAATCTTGTGCTCTAGGACCACTTGTACTAGCACCATCACACTCCCAGAGATAGAGATAGATCAAGTCCCAGGAAGTTGGAATCAATGTCAGGTTGAAAAATCAGCTCCTGGGCTCATTCGCTGTATGAAGACGAATAGTCACTTACCCTTGGAGTTTTACTTTCATCATTTGTAAAGATGGGAGATAATAAAATTAAATAACTTTAATTTTAATGTTCCTGTTGAAGATCAAATAACAGAGTATAAAAGTAGCACAACAGGCACAGGGAGTATGAAGTCTTCATGTGTTTAGATTATCAACAGATGCAGGAAGATGCTCATGACTTGTGCCATGTGTGGGAACTGCAGCTGCATTGATGGTGCATTGCTTTGGAGGACCTCTGCCTGGAGATCTGGGAGTCACTATGATTACTTTATTGCATTCAGATAGACATCATTGGACATCCTTGTCTGACTCCCCTTCCTGAACACAAAGGTGGAACTGTTAGGTCCTCTAGAGAGAATGATGCTCTACTTGGTCCATTCACTCCTGCTGGACTCCTGCAATTAAATTATTGCCTAAGTATCAATGAATATGTAATCTGCCTGGCAGTAACATTATATACCATACACCATCGTTCCATACAAATTGAAGGTATTGAGACTAAGCAGATTCTAGATGAATATATGACATGATGTGGTACAATCCTAGAGGGATGCTAATATGGTTGCAACCAATCATCTATTTTGTAAGTAGGAATGGAGACACATAAGTCTATGTAATTGTTTGCATACCTGTGAGGCTCTGAGCCACCATATCAGGTTGACTCACCCCTTGTAAATCAATATGATATTGCTCAAAGTGAGCCTGGTTTCAATTCCTAGCACCCTAGTTGAATGCAATGAACCTAACCTAGTTTAATGGCAGCTTACAACCATTTGTAACTCCTGATACCTAAAAGGCAAATAAAATTAGAACATAGCCCTTCACAAAGCTAACTGTGGTAGTGACTATCACAAAATTCTTTATCATCAGTATGAATCACTGTGACACAGACTGTCATGGAATAAAGAATTTCAGATCTTCAAATGTAATGAACTCATGAAATACAACTATAGATGGATTAAAACTGTGCAACATATCCCATGTGCTAGCCCAGTCTTGGCCAATAGCTCTAACCACAGTTATGGAACATGAGTCCCTTAAGGGATTCTTCACAAAGTTCTGAAAAATGCTATATACTCTTCCTTTCTTTCATGTTTCTAAAGATACATAATAAAAACAATGTATTAACATTTTTTATTCTGAATAAACTTGTTCAAAGCTTGTGTCAATTTAGCTGTATACATTTAGTTTATAACTGACCATGAAGTTCAAAGCCTACAGTATACATTAGCATCCAATGGATTAAATATTTTGAGAACCATATTACACACTTGAAAATGTCTAAGTTAGCAACACCATCCTGACTATTTTATTGCACTTTACCATTCATTGTGGTAATGATCCATCGTCATAGGCACTATGTGTTATCATTAAATATTGTAAGGTAGGTGCTCAGAAAGTAGAATAATTTCCCTCAGGCTCATATGGTAACCTCGCCTTGTATTTCTATGTGATGTTTATCATATATGTATATCCCCATTATGCTCTTCTGTCTTCAGGTGTATTGAAATCTATGGTTGGGAATGATGTAATCATTCTTGCCTAGAGATCTCCTAAGACTGGGCCCCAAACTGCTTCATGTATGCTGGGATTTCTTATTTGGTGACCCTATAGCACCCTCTTTATCTCCTTTAGTTTAAGTTGCATATGACAGATTAAAGATGGTTCGGTAAATAAAAGTACTAGCTTCTATTTCACAGGTTTAAAGTTTGATTCCCAGCACCCACATAGCAGTTTACAAGCATGTATAACCCCAGTTCCAGAGGATTCAACCCTCTTCCACAGGCAACAGGAAAGCACATGGTATATAGATAGATATGTAGACAAAGCACACATAAATATAATTTTAAAAGAAAAAAGAAAGAAAATTATTGTGCATGTAAATCATCTTCCTAGTAACAAGTCATCTGCAAAGTGGCACTGTCTTCATTTGTGCTGGATGGCATGCCAGTGTAAACACAGTGCTCATATTATGTGAAACTCATGTCTGTTAGACTCTGGTAGTTGAAGCTTGAAATGTTTCTTGCACTTAAGAGAACTGAACTGAAGCCAGTTTTCTGTGACTTCAAAGACCCAAATGGTTTCCATTACACCCAGTGTATCCCATTTCAGTCATAAAAGTTCTATTATGTTTTGGCCCAAATAACCAATGGACCCCATTTTTGCTCCCATGGTAGTTGATAATTCTGCAGAGAATTATAGGGAACAAATTTGGGAAGAGCACAGGCACCTACACTCAGATTTCTATGACAGCATGGATTGCATTAGGCATCTAAATACAAATTCTGCCACACAGAGCTGAGAACAAAGAATGCTCTGAGTAGACAGCTGCTATTTAAGCTTCTGCAATCCAGAGAATGAGTTGTTATTGTCAGTAATTCTTTTCTTTTAATAATGCCTGCAGTCAAAGATTAGATTCCAGTACTTTTTTGTTGATGAATGCCTTGACTGATCATCATAAAGGTAAGATGCTGGTGGTAAGGCACTCAGACACACACAACTCTGCTCTTTTTCCCTGACCTTCTAAACTGGCACTAGGACTCAAACCGAAGAGTTGTACTTGAAAGATGAATTGAATCTCTCTTCCTTCTCACACACTGTAGAAAACTAAGGGAACAATTGTCTTGTCAATAGTTTTCAAATGGGCCATTATAATTCTCCAAGATTAGTTTCAATGCTTTAGTGTTTATGTTCATATGTATTACTCTTCTTTCCCATCATGGCTTAAGGCATGCTCTTTTTATAAGCCCCAAGGGTTATTCTTCATAACTAGCTCCCCATTTCCATGTGGCTCCTTCACATTCTTACAGTCTCCATGTCATTATAGTGGGTTCTTTGACTTGTCGTTCTGTCCCTGACCTTGTTAAATCCTGTGAGTTTCTGGTTTTGATATCACCCATGAGCCCTAGGAAAAATTAGAACAAGCAAGATCTTTTACTATCTTTGCTGATTGCCTCAATGTCTATAGCTTCTTTCATGGTTCTTGTTCAGATGTTGAGGTGCACTTTAACATTCCTGCTGTTTGCCACTCTGTGTCTCTAAATACTCTTGCTGTCATGAATTTCCATTCCACATGCTTAGCAGTTCCTCCTCATTCTTAAATACCTTAAGTACTCCCTCTCCTGGCAACCATTTTTTCCTCCCTTAAGACTAGGGTAGCCAGCCAGCTGTTGACATTGGGTAATGTGAAATTATTCTCCTGTCTTTAAGTAGAAAGATCATTCTGGAAATGCACAGAAAGCACTTAGTTGGAACAACAGAGAGATTCAAATGGCCAATTAATTCCTGTGTTGTACTCTTATTACACATGCAGCTACAATATAAGGTTTAGGCTTAGTGTATTTCCTGCAATTACTAAGACAGAGAGAGGCAAAAGGGACTGACTGAGCACAACTAGTCAGTAAAAAGATAAATTATTGGAGACTAGTTCTGAGCTAGTCTAGTTCTGCAGGGATTTATTCCCATTTTCCAGAGTATCTGTGGATCTATATTCTGCCCCACCACTGGGCACAGTGGCTGGGAAATAAAACACAGGAGCTCTTGACTGTATCTCCCTGCACAGAGGCAGTCATGTGGGCTTTAGGGAAGCACCTAGACAACACTCATGGTAGGAAGACACAGTCCAAGATGTAGGGGCCCTAAGTTCCCTGACTTCTGGGTCATCAGTTGCTGCTAGTTAACTACACAGAGAAGTTGGAACTAAGTGTTGGGGGTCCACAGGCCACAATGAGGACCAGACCAGGTTCTCCCAAACTTCTGGACATGCAGGTACCATTGTGCAACAAGGAGCTGAGAGCAGAGTCTGGACCCTACCAGCTAAGGACAGCAATTAGTCCAGGGAAGGGGTAGAGTGGGGAATGAAAACTCCAGCTTAGCTCTGGTGATTTTCCTTAGCTTGATGATGATTTTCTGGAAGCTCAGAGAGGCCTTCTATGGGAGGTTTAAGCCGTGGCTCTGTAGGCAAAGTCCTTCTCTATGTTCCCCATGAAATTTCTCAATGAGAGAAACAGTCTTTGGTTCCAAACTGATCATTAGTTGTTCATTGTGTAAAATGGATGATGGAAACTTCTCAGGGTGGATCAGAAACTAAATACCCTTTTCAGGGTGTAATGTCCAGGAAGGGAAGCTATTGGCTAAACCCTCAGGGTCTCTAGGTGCCTCATTACCATAAAGAACTCATTTTGGGTTATGTGACTTATGTGGGGAGTATAGACACATATTCCAGGTCAGGCAGGGTGTAGGGAAGGCCCTACCCTCTTATGTTGTGTACCTCAGTTTTCCGGTCTCAGAACCACTCTACCTTACCAAGGTTCCTGGCAAGGTCCATAGTCCTAAATGTATGTAAGATTCCTTATTGAAATTCTGGCAGAGAATAAGCAAGGTACACATAGCTCTATCTTTAGGTTTTATTTTCGTAGGTGTCTTAGTTGTACAAGCAAGGACTTTGTATTCAGGTTCCCTCACAACTACACAACACATCCCACAGCATATGAAATGGTATTGCTTCTGAGTCTCTTCCTTGTTAGACTGTACGCCTTCCTGTGCAGGGTTGAAAAAGCATATTTCCTTAATTTTAGGTGTTGTCCAACACAGGAGAGTAGGCCTGTTGACATAAAGTGTGGATTTTGGAGGCAGTCAGCTAAGGGGCTGATCTCATTTGTATTACTTAATGGGGTGAGAGTTCTGGCAAATTCTATAAACTACCCATGCCTAAATTTCCCCATGCACAAAGTAAGACAAACAGCTTTGCTTTTTCTGTTATTAACATAACCCAATGGCTTAGTGAATTTAGAAAGTATGTCTTTTTGAAGGCATAAAGTACCTCCCTAATTGTTATTCATCAGGATGACATCATACAAAACAATGTAAGCTATTGCCACTGCTTTGTTTATCTGCCACAACTAGATGGTAAGATCCCACTGCTGAATATAACACTCTCTTTAGATATAGGACAAGAAGAAGTCAGTTTTGAACTGTCAGGAAACTCTCTCATTGATGGCTAGCTTACATCTTGTCAAGAGCAAGAAAAGACATCAGTGGTCTTACCCAGCTCTGGACCTTGCTTGTTAAAACACTGACATGCTGTCAAGTTGTATCCATAGTACAAATGTGACAAAATAAGTGCTTTATGATTGGATTTGAGGCTGGGTCCACAGGAGGGATTTCCTGTCTAGTACTATAAACCTGGTCATATACATAGTATTGAGGAGATCTCAGTCCTCAAACTTGAACAAGAAAGCTTCTTTGTGGAATGGGAAGTTGTTAATGTAGAGCTTCAAAACAATAGAAAGCTCTGAGTGTGTATAACTGAATGCTCAGCTGTGGTCAGCTCATACAATTCACCGCTCAGAGACCTTTGCAAAAGTGGAAGTAGAAATAATGTAAAAGTCAATGATGGGGAATAGATCTATGAAATCTTGAATAGGATATAGCTATTGTACACATTAGTTCACATTAACTACAGTGACCAGCACAAGACCTACAGAATATTAAACCAATTATAATTTTGTAGGAGCAAGGGATGCATCCTGGTGGCATATCCCCAATTGGAAGAACTATTTGCTACTGTGGGAGGTAGAGTTACTCCCTTTGAAGATATGGCTACTAATACATTGCTTATCCTCAGAATATTACCACATACCCTTTACATAAAGGCATCACTAGTTGGACTCAGTGGTTTATTAATAACAATATGAGGACATGAAGTTCAGAAAGAGATGGGGTGGGAGGCAATGGGGGAATCAGAGAAAGATAGTAGGGATAAATAATTTTATATATATATAAATTTAATGACTACAAATATAAAATACATTTATTAGTGCCATCAAAAAAGTTTGACTGTAAATAGTCTTTGACTAAATACTAATACAATCATATATTTGTCATTTTATCTTCTTTTAATCTCCTCCTATTCCTCCTGGGTCTCTTGAAACACATCTCACCTTCCTCTCAACTTCATATCTTCACATCCTCCTTAAAACCAAGCAAACAAACCAAAAATTCACGGAATACAATTAGTGCTGTTTATATGTATACAGATGTGAGACCAGCAACTAAACCACAGGTAACATATAGTGGCTGCACTCTTAAAGAATTATTCTTCCTTCTCTGTAGAGATCAACTGTTTAACAACACTTCTACATTCATGCTGAAAACTTGGCTGGATTGATTTTGGATAGTATTTGTAGATATAACCACAGCTATGGTGAATTCAGGGTGCAGTGTCCAAAAGATAGCATTTCACAGTATTCACCCCATTCTCCAGCTTTTACATGGTTTTTGTATCCTCTTTCATGATTTTTTGCTTAGTTGAGGGCTTGGGGTTGATAAAGGAATACCATTTAGAACTGAGGACACGCCATAATTTATTCTTGGGAATTTGACTACTTGTGAGTCTGTATTGACTGTTGTTGCCTACTGTAAAAAGTAAATTCTCTGACCAAGGTTGAGAAAAGCCTATGCCTCTGGGAATAAACATATATGATGAGAATGCAATTTGGAAACATGACTTGTTAATAAAAGATCAATGTCAGGTGTCATAGCTGGAACAGGAATGACCTCCTTTGACTCATGAGTTTAGATGCTTGTCCTTAAGGAGTGTCATGATTAGGAGGTGTGTCCCTGCTGGAGTAGGTGTAGCCTTGCTGCAGGAGATGTGACACTGGAGGCTGGCTTTCCAATATGGTAAAGCTACACCAAGGGTAGCTCATAGTCTCCTTCTTCTGTCTTTGGATCAAGATGTAGAACACTCACATCTCCTCTAGCACCATGTCTGCCTGAATACTGCCCTGATGCCATGGCAATAATCCTATAAAACTGCAAGCCAGCCTCAATTAAATGTTTTCCTTTATGATTTACAGTGATCTTAGTGTCTTTTAATAGCAATAAAACTCAATCTAGGCCTATGACCTCCTTAACTATTAGTTTTGGGCTTCGTTTTCAGTTCCAAATATGAGATCCTTTCTGTGGAGCAAATTTCAGTTCCAGAAGGTAGCATATTACAGTCTTGCCACTATTGTACCAATGGGCTCATACTGTCTGGTCAATCAATATTGTAGCATTCAGGGTCCAGTGCTGGATAAGACGACTAATGGCTTTTGTTCAGTATATCACTTTCTGGCATGATGAAAACTGGCCAGATGAGAAGAATTTTATGGTAAGTTCAAGGTTGATTTCTCATTGTCCTGCATCCAAAGTGAGTGGTGTCTTTTAAAATAGGGTCTTACCAGGTTGGTCTGGTGGGAATACAAGGATAATGGCAATAGCACACATGGATGTAAGTATTCATATTCCTCCCAGGCATATGCTTTTATCACCATATGTTAGTCAGATAATCATTAAGGAAAAATAATTGAACCATGGACGACTAATTCTTAAGGCTCCATATAGCATGGTTTAGTGTAAGGAGGCAAAGAAGTGCTACTAAATACATGGGAGAAGTCTGAAGGTTGAGTTTCAATAGCTCTATTTCTTTCACTGTTAGTACCATGAATGTCATTTGATGTTTCAGATCATGAGATTTCATCTCTCTCTTTTTTTATATATGGATTGTCCCCAATTATTTTATTGGTATCTTTTCATTTACACAGCATATTAGTCTCTAGATAGAGCTAGATGAATGAAGATTTTAGGAGGGAGTGTGGCATGCAGGAGCACTGACTCCCAACTATTGCACTCTACACGTATCTACTATAAATATTTTGACCCAAGATTTTATGTGGGTGTTCATTTTGTCAAATTCTAAACAAACAAGGCTTACATTTTATATGCCTGTACCCTTTCAATTATTTTGGGAGATATTTAGCAAAATCCATTAATTTCAATGTACTTTTAAAATAAAAGTCTAGTTAATCTAGTAAATTTATTTGGATTTAATTTTTGAAAACTTAAACCAAACATATTTACTTGAATTTTAACTCTATCTAGCCTGAGATTATCTACTATGTCTCTCAAATTTCCCACAAGAACAAAAGTGTTAAAAGGCCACTGAGGTGGAAAAAGACTCAGAAAGTTTAGGAAAATAAGGAGAGTTTCATGCTTGACATTCAAAGCCAAGCCGCTGAGAGGAGGATGGCAACAGGATCAGAACGTGCTGGCTGAGCACACAGATGTTTATAAGGAAAAGAAGTCAGTGCTCCAGAGGCCTCTGCTTCAGCCCTGTGGGCTCAGCTGATGAGTTAATTACTCAGCTATCAGGAGATAACTTGGTTGCAGTCACACTTGTAACTGTGTAATTATCGAGGAGTTTCCACGAAACAACATGTGTTTGTAAATATACAATTAAGTGTTGTCACTACCACTTACTATGAAATAATGCCAGCCTTTCGCACTTGAGGTGCCAGCTGCTGGTCTGTGCACTTACACTTTTTTTGAAATAGGTCTAACTTTCTTAAAAGTGCCAACTCACAGGACCTCACAGGAGCAAAGCTGATGTTGCCAATGATACAAGCCTTTGGCCTCAAAACTTAACTTCTCTATTTCCTATTTTGCTTTAACAACTCCTGACTAGTCTGTAAAGCATCACTCAAGTGTCTGTTCTTTTCATTAAATTGTAGATTCCATTGAACCAGATGTTTCTTTTTTAAAACAAAAATTGCTTATGTTATTACATTTCAAATGTTATCCCCCTTCCCGGATTTCCCCTGTTCAAACCCCTATCCCATCCCCCAGCTTCTATGAGGGTGATCCCCCACCCACCCACCCACTCCTGCCTCACCACCCTGGCATTCTCCCTACACTGGAGAATATAGCCTTCAGAGGACCAATGGTATCTCCTCCCAATGATGCCAGATAAGGCCATCCTTCCTATACATGCAGCTGGAGCCCTGGGTCTCTCCCTCCATGTGTATTCTTCAGTTGGTGGTTTAGTCCCTGGGATCTCAGTATGGCTGGTTGATATTGTGCTTCCTAGAGGAATTGCAAATACCTTCAGCTCCTTCGGTCCTTTCCCTAACTCCTCCATTGGGGTCCCTTTGCTCAGTCCAATGGTTGCCTGTGAGCATCTACCTCTGTATTTGTCAGTCACTGGCAGAGCCTCTCAGGAGACAGCTATATCAGGCTCCTGTGAGCAAGCACTTCTTGGCATCAGCAATACTTTCTGGATTTGATGTCTATATATGGGATGGATTCCCAGATAGGGCAGTCTTTGGATGTCCTTCCCTTTAATCTCTGCTCCACATGGTTTCCCTGTATTTCCTATAGACAGGAACAATTCTGGGTTAATAATTTGGAGATGAGCAGGTGTCCCCATCCCTCAACCAGGGCCTTGCCTAACCTCAGAATATGGTCTCTACAGGTTTTCCCTCCTCTTCATTGGATAGTTTTTTTTTAATATTCTTTGTTTACATTCCAAATGATTTTCCCTTTCCCTGTCCCCCCTCCCCCTAAGTTGCTTCATGGATAGTTTAGCTATTCTCATCTCCATTGGGTCCTGGGAGCCTCTTGCTGTCCTGGCATCTGGGATTTTCTGGTGGCTACCCCCAGTTCCACATTCCTCCATTGCTATACACCTCTTAAGTAAGGACTCTCAAAGACCAAGAAGCACCTAAAGAAAAGTTCAACATCCTTAGTCATCAGGGAAATGCAAATTAAAACAACCTTGAAATTCCACTTCACACCTGTCAGAATGGCTAAGATCAAAAACTCAGGGGACAGCAGATGCTGGTGAGGTTATGGAGAAAAAGGAAACATTCCTTAATTGTTGGTGGGACTGCAAGCTGGTACAAGCGCTCTGGAAATCAGTCTAGCAGTTCCTCAGAGAATTGGACATAGTAATTACCTGAGTATCCAGCTATAACACTCCTGGACATATACCAAAAAGGCGATCCAACATTTAACAAGGACACATACTTCACTATGTTCATAGCAGCCTTATTTATAATAGTCAGAAGCTGGAAAGAACCCAGATGTCCCTCAACCAAGGAATGGATACAGAAAATGTGGTACATTTAGAAAATGGAGTACTACTCAGCTATTAAAAACAATGAATTCATGAAATTATTAAGAAAAAGGATGGAACTAGAAAATATCATCCTGAATGAGGTGACCCAATCACAAAAAAAAAGAAAACACACACATGGTATGCACTCACTGATAAGTGGATATTAGTCCAGAAGTTTGGAATACCTAAAATACAACTCACAGACCATATAAAGTCCAAGAAGGAAGACAAAAGTGTGGATACTTCAGTCCTTAAAAAGGGGGAACAAAACACTCACAGGAGTTTGAGGGTAGGAGGGATTTGGGAGGAATAGAAGAGCAGGAGGGGAAAAGGGGGAGCAGGAGCAGGTATGGGAGGAGATGGAATGATAGGCAGAGGGTCAGGAAATTGCTTCTTTTACCTACTTAGCTGTTTGTATCTCCTAAGCTTTTTTAAGCACATTATATGGTGCTTCCATACCAAGGAGCAGGAGAAGAAAGCATAGAAATAGCATAAATGTAATACTAATTCATGTCTCATATAATTTGGGGTCTTTGCTTTGTGTACATCCCTGTTTAAGGGACCAGGAATAAAAGCATTAGTAAAGCAGGTATGATGAGCACAAATAACATAGAAGGAAAAATGCCTATGTGTACCATTGACTATATGACAAATATTTTCTTTCTTTTTTTATTTTCTATATTCTTTGTTTACATTCCAAATGCTTTCTTATTTCCCGGTTCCCCACCATCACCACCACCATATGTCCCATAACTCCTCTTCCCTCCGCCCATTCTCCAATCCCTCCAATTTCTCTGTTCTGGTACTCCCCTACAATACTGGATCAAGTCTTTTCAGGACCAGGGCCCTTTCCTTCCTTGTTCTTTGGAATCGTATGATTTGCTAATTGTGTCTTGAGTATTCAGAGCTCCTGGGCTAATTAATATCCACTTATCAGTGATTGCATTTCATGTGTATTCTTTTGTAATTGGGTTACCTCACTTAGAATGATATTTTCCAGTTCCAACCATTTGCCTAAAAATTTCATGAATTCATTGTTTTTAATTGTTGAGTAGTATTCCATTGTATAATGTACCACATTTTCTGTATCCATTCCTCCATTGAGGGTCATCTGGGTTCTCTCTAACTTCTGGCTATTATAAATAAGGCTGATATGAACATAGTGGAGCATGTGCCTTTGTTGCATGCAGGGGAATCCTCTGGGTATATACCCAGGACTGGTATAATAGGGTCCTGGAATTGTCATGCCCAATTTTCTGAGGAACAGCCAGACTGATTTCTAGAGTAGTTGTACCATCTTGCAATCCCACCAGCAATTTTCAAAATACTCTAAATGTTGTGTTTCATTTAATCCTCTCTCTTTCTCTTTCTCTCTCTCTCCCTTCCCCTCTCTCTCTCTCTCTCTCTCTCTCTCTCTGTGTGTGTGTGTGTGTGTGTGTGTGTGTGTGTGGGTGTGTATGGTGTATCCATGTGTGTGCTCTTGAATGTTACAGTATGTGAACAATGGTCAGAGGACAACTTGAGGAAATTGAATGATGAGAGTGGGGGAATTTCATTTCTCCAGGGATGATTGTCTTGATAGGTTTTTCTGGTACTAAGTGGTCAGCTCTGAACATGTGTACAAACAATGTACATGTAACATTAAGTAAACTCAGTAGGTGACGTGCACATGTACAACTATGATTGTATGCATGTATGTATATATCTGTACATGTGCACACCATCTACTGAGTTCTTACACACAACAAGAACAACAGCAACAGCAGCAGCAGAAGCAAGAGTAGCAGCAGCAGCAGCAAAAGCATCTGTATCAGCAACAATAATTAAAGAACACAAGGTTATGGATTTGAAAGAGTGTTAGAGACTTATGAGGAGTTGGACCAAAATGAAGAAAGCACAGAAGAGGCAATAAATGCAATACTAATTCATTAAATCCTCAAAAAATAAAACTAAAAAAGATATCCATTATAATTTATATGGCAGCCCTTGATAAAATGATTTAAGAATTTGTATTTAGCTATATAATCTCATGTTCTTTTGCTTATACTCAGAATCTAGAGTCAGAAAGTCCAATGTATTTTAAAAGTTGAGTTTTATTTGAAAATTTGTCATACAGGTACAAGTGTTTTAGCTAGAAAGACTATCTTAGTTTCTTTCTGATAAACTTTAATAAAATACTTTCAAATTAAAATTAGATGCCTTGGGAAGTATATATTACAATATGTAAACTCTTTGTTCATTTTAGCGATAAAACAATCATTAATGTCCCAGCAGATACTCATGCACGCTAAATAACTTAAGAAATAGTTAAGCATAATACTAACATTTTAATGACACAAAAATCAAATAAAGATAAGCCAGAAATAACTATTATCACTCACAACCAAAAATGAAGCTTAAGCAAGATGAAAATTAAATTAACATATACATATATATATATATATATATATATATATATAGTTATATAGTTAAGTGGTTAAAAGCCAATTAAAATGTACATGGCAAGGGAATTGAGGTTATATTGTATTCCCAGGGCCCTGGTGAGTGATGCTTTGTAGTTCATCGCAGAAGCATTTAGAATACAGAAATTTGAAACCAGTTCTGATACCTGTCCACAAGATAGAATCTTGACTTATTGTTGATTCATTCACATGAGCAGTAATTATATTCTCTCTGTTTGCGCTGTGATTCCTTCATCTGCTCTACTATTTTTCTATAATTTCCATGATGATGACTTCCGTGGCCCATGCTGATCACTTAGATTTACCATATTCTTGTTTGACATCAGCCTGTAGTTGCTATCTTCTTTCATTATTCCCCAAATTCCACCTAATCAGGTCATTTCTAGTCAGAATTAAAGTGAACAGTATGTAGTACCTGAAGGGTCTCTTCCTATAGGTGAATGTAGGTGTCTTAGTTCTATAGTTCTATAGCCTGAGATTTTAGCCTTCCATTTTAGCACATAGAAGTATAATGGCATAACAAAATGTGCTATGAAACTGCTTTCTTCCTTTCAAAGGAGCCACAATCACTCTGTATTCAGCACTTTCCTCTTCTACCTAATCCATTATAATTATCACTGACTTTTGTTTTCCTAAAATCCCTCTATTCCACCTATTCAGTTTCCCCATGACCTCTGTTCCATCATCATTTTCTCCTAGTCTGCTTCCTAATGGGTCTGCCTATCTCCACCCAAAAAGAGCTTCATAATCTTTGTTGGTTTGGGTATAAACTTTTACAATAAAATCCATGTGTATCACTTACCTGCTTAAAATCATTCACTGGTTTTCCTTTGCTCTTGAATAAGAGTCACAGCCTTAGGACAGTGACTTGTAGGCTATCTGTGGCCTTTGTCTATCTCTGGAGCCAATCACTTACTCACCTAATAGGCAGTAGTTCAATCACTACTTTCTCTTACTATTCTACATTTTTAAAAAGTTCTTCAAAATGCAAAGGTTCCAGACACTGTAAGAGTGTGTGTGTGAATGATTCTGATATTAAGATCATAGTCCATCTTGTCCAGATAGCTCTCTGAGCTTGAGGCAAAATGAAGGACTCCCTTTCTCTGTGTGTCTTCCTCTGCTCTGCCTGGTCTTTTCTGGAGAGTTTCTCTAACCACAGGTGCCTAACCTAGAGGATGAACCTCACAGAGCTTCCTTCAAGTGCTGCACAATTCAGCATATAAGTCCTGCTTAGACCTTCCCACTGTATGGTAACTAGGTACTATGTTATAACAAATAAGCCCTTCCTACCTATAACCTCCCAAGAATATGAGGAAAATCACATAGGCTATGGCCAGACTACAGGTTCAACTTCTTCTCCACAGTAAGAACCTGCCCTGCAAGCACCAGAAATTCATCTTCATATAAGTGAAGCATTCCAAGCACCTTTGCCCTAGCCAATAATGTACCCTCACTTTTGAAATTCCTACCAACACCCCAAGGTTGATATAGTACTTTTCACCCCCAATCAAATTTGATCTGTGTCACTGAAACTAAGCTCAGAAGTCATTCTATCCCTGTCTCTGTTCCCCTCACTCTTGTGGGCCAGTGGCCAATAACCTCTGAGGAAGCAGAGACCCACAGGAATGTTACATGTGTTCTAAGTTTACCTTTTGTAGTACAACGGACAATGTTAGTGCTCTCTCTGATGACCTGGGATTGTCTATCAATTCTTTCTGCCTTCTTCTTCTGTGAATTTTATAACCAACCACCTTAGTCTCTTTCTGGAAGCTGGCTGTCTAGTTTCTGTAGCCTCTTTGCTACAGAAGGTATCTGGGAGTGTTAAGACTCCCTATTTGTAGCCTTCAATGACCCTAATTGAAGGAGTTTGAAAAATCAGCAGCCTTACCATAGGCAAGGCATGCAGTCTAGCATTCCCCAGGAGGAGTTGCCTGAAATTTCTTCTACTAATTTGTATATGAGCAAATGATTTTGATTTCTCTGCTTCTCTATCTACTATCCAAGTTCTGAACAATCACTCCATAATAGGTGGCAAATTCAGAAATGGTGTTTCAAGTCCTGCCCTTATCTTGCCAAAGATACTTAGAAAGCTTTTACTTACTTTTCGTGTCTCGTATCAAACATTGTTCCTTAGGAGTCTTCAATTAGCCAACAATCTCTCTCTATCAAAAATTATGAGACTATCTACCCTGTAGCTTGTTCATATTGGTTGATATAAGTTCTTTGGATCAAAATTTCTTTATGAAGCAAAGGCCAGTTGTGCTAGACTCTTGTTTGTCCTCAAAGCTTGCCCTAAAAGCAAAAGGTCCACCAATAAGCATTTATTAAACAATGAGTGTGCCTGATATAATGACATGTAAAAATCGCATCATTTATACTATGAGCAATATATACCTTCCATATAACAATAGAGTTTTTAATATAAATTTCATAGTGTCTTAGTCATCCACACACCTTATACATAACTGTGAAATGAATGAACGAATGCATTGAAACATAATGATGTATATTTAATTGTATCATGGTAAGGTCGCAACTAATTTGAGAAAATGAAACATGAGTATGGGAAAACAAGTTACCAAAGGAAACATATGCTCTGAAACATTTTTGAAAATGTCCAAATTGGTCTCTAGTATACCTTACCAAAGAAAAGTTTGTACTTTTTGAAATCTTCATAAATGGGCTACTGCAAATGCTATTTTAATAAAAATGGGCAAAATTATGTCTTTTGTTAAAAAAAGCTAAGGCCAAATATGCTAAGGCCAAATAAAGTTAAGGCCATAAGCTTATGGCCCAAATATTTTCTCTACTTTCATCCTCATTGATGAGACTATGCATTGACATAAGCTTCTTTGATAAATACTTAAAACTAAAACCAGTTGAAGCTTCATAGCTTCATGCCAGTGTAGTTTAGTGGCATAGGGAGCTCAGCAGTTTGACAAACTTCAGTCCAGAAAAAAATACACTCACATTTTAGGATATATTGTTTAATAGGAACTCATAACCTAAAATCAGCAGTACGATTCAAAGGTCAATGTACTAGACATTAGATTTAATTGCTTTAGACATTAGTTTAATTTAGAGGCTCATACTCCAAATTTTACCACTTCTCCAAAGTTGGAAGAAAGATTTTATCAATATTACAGATTCTTTTTTTAAAAAATCTTCCCTTTTAAGCAATACCAATTATGTTTAAGTAGAAATTTTTGACATCTGCACAAAACAGACATGAAATAAATTGAATTTGGGTGTTGAAGACAAATTTCAAGGAAACTATTATTGAAACGCTTATTCTGGATGTTAAGTGTGGCTAAGGAAAGAAAACATTTTCCACATGAGTGATTAGCAATTGCTTTTATTTATATAGATTGTGTATTTATTGATATGGCTTATGTTGACTATGCATATTTCACAGTATAAACAGACAGCTATTGACTGTTGAGCATACTTCATATATAACCATCAAATTGTCATACAAACCAAGACATAAAACCAGATGACCTTGAAGTCAGATCTCTGTTCAAAGATTAATTCTATCAGTTTCCCACTCTTTTTTTCAACTGATCCAAACCAATAGAAAGTTAGCTGGATTTGAATAATGCATAGATTTCTTCAGTGTCCAAGCATGGCAAAAAGTTTAGATTTTGGAGCCAGAGCATCTGTGTTCAAATTCCCTTTCTGCTATGTATTGTCTAAGTTTAGAGATAAACTGCTTAACTTTCACTCATGTTGTGGTGACACAGTAACCTGAAAGCTGGAGAACTAGTAACAGCTGATGCACCTTTTGTTTTGTTTTGTTTTGTTTTGTTTTGTTTGTTTTTAGTGCAGATCAAGTAAAATTAATGATATAAAGTGCTAATATTATACAATATATTTAAATTACCATGATTAACTCTATCATTTGTTCATTCTTATTTGTATGTTTATGGAGAAATCTCTTGATGTCTTTTGAGTTTACTTTCTATATCTGCAAACTGAGGCTAATGACAAAGTATCCCACCAGTGATTTGGGAAATTTTATTTAAATTATCTGGGAGAAAACCCCTCATTTATTACAAAGCCCATGGCTTGAGATATATTAAACATTTGAAAATGTTGCATGAATGATTGAGGAAAATTGCATGAAATGATAATTTTTGGTGATAAATTACTTCATGGTATCCTTACTGATTTATTTCACAAAAGTCTCGAGGTATCTTCCAGGTGCTAGCCTCCATGATAACTCTTAGAGAATGTGAAGAGAAGTGGCCTTTCATGGAAATCTTCTATCTTGTGTGAGAAATAGACATTTGCTAAATGACCAAGCAATCCAACATTACAGAAACATGTGTCACCAACCACACTGATGAAGACATGTAACAACCATATTGAGTGCATTTCTCTTACATTGCAAAAGTAGAGCAAGGATTGGAGGAGGAGGACCAAATCATTGATTTCTATATCGAATGAAAAAGATTGGTGATTTTTTATATCTTATAAGTTAAATTGTGCTCTTTAGGTCAGAATGTGTAGCTTAGTAAGAGATAAATATTCATCTACTTATTAAAATATATTTTACCATGATAGGTAATTTCATATAAAATAAACAATAATGGTTTTCAATAGTCAACTGCCTTCCCCATACAACACACTATGTCTTTTTCCTCAAATGGAAACTTTCCTATTGGACTACATTCAAAATGAGTAAATTAGAAAGAAAGGAAGGAAGGAGGGGAAGGAGAAGGGAAGGAAATCAAATCTGAACTTCTGGCAAGTTAGATTGTATTTGTCCTTATGCCTGTGAGATCCTTCTGTGCCTTCCATTTCACATTGCTCAGCCACTGCTCAAACAAAGGCAGATTTAAAATGTTCCTAGAGTGTTTGACTTATTCAGTGACTTCATCATTAAAAGGACACTGGGGAAGGAGGCAAGAGTAGCATTTCCAAGATCCATTACCATGTGCATGCTGCCTTCTCCCACATCCCACTCTTGAAATATCACCGCCCATTCAGTTTTATGCTGCCACAGTAGCTATAAAGCAGTTCTCTGCAAGATATGTGGGAAATCTATCACTCCACACTGGAGCAAACAACTTTAAAATGCAAGGCCAAGAGGAATAGGTGTTTTATAAATTTGAAACTCAGAGGAAAATTGTGCACACATCCTGATAATATTTGTGTGTATTTTACCCTATAAATGCTGAAAATTATTGGGGCAGTTTTTAAATAGGAGAATGCAATAGAATTTGGTCTCCTGATTAGATTCCTTTAAGCATGAAAAAAGGGAGAAATCAGTAGCCCAGAATCAAAATTAGTGGCACTGTTCATTTACAATTATTTAGATAAGTGTACAGAACCAGATCAGACTATACATACTCAAGAAGGATTTAAATAATGGAGCACGTTTGTTATTATGCCCTTGGTGATTAGAATACAATTATAATAATGACACATAAATCTTTAATTGTGACAAAATAAGTGTATCTATGTGTAATATGTCCTCACCAATATTCCTGGAGTCAGTTGACAGTCAAGGAGGAGGGGCCAAGACAAAGGAGAAAGGGAAGTGGTTTTGGTTTTCCCATCGGTTTCCTTCTTGTTAATCAGCTTCACTTGCCTTTGCTCTCAACTGCCTCTTAGCAAATAGAGAGTGTTCTACCTGAAGCTCAATTTAGGATTTCAGCATCAGTCCTTTCTCATTTCCTAGGGGGAATCACAAGCTCCATATGACAGAGCACTGGATAATGAGGACCAATTTCAATGACTAGGTAATAAAGTGTAGCTGGTGACCCTAAGGTAGAATCAGAATCACCTGGAGGGCTTGTAGACCACAGCAAACTGGGTGGAAAATGTAGAAGTTCTGATTCAGGGCATCTAGTCTAGGTGTATTCTTTTGCTTTTTAGTGTGATAAAAACAATGTAACCAAAATCAACTTGAGGAACAAAGAGTTTATTTCCCTTTCACTTCCATACCAAAGACCAATATTGAAGGAAATCAGCACAGAAACTCAAGTCAGGAACCTCAAGCAGAAACTGCAGCAGAGACCATAAAGGAATGATACATACTGGCTTTCTTTCCATGGCTTGTTCATCCTGCTTTCTTATACAACCAAGGCCACCTGCTCAGGCACTGCACAGTGGTCTAGTCCCTCTAACATCAATCGTTAATCAAGAAAATAAACCCACAGACATACCTACAGTTCAATCAGATGGAGACATTTTCCCAATTGAGGTTCAATCTTCCCAGGTGATTCTAGTTTGCATCAAGTTGACCAAAAAAAAAAAAGCAAAGAATAAAAAACAAAAAACAAAAGCAAAGAATGAAAAACAACAACAAAAACTAGGCAACATATTAGAGTAGGGTTCAAAATGTGCTTTGGGCAGCGTTCCACTGGGACTGGCACTGCTCATTTGGGATTCTTCTTTTGAAATCACAAAGTAGCTTTGCTGGGCAGACTGGCTTCCTATGCTAGCTAGCTCTTCTACTTTATGGCACTCACCCTCAACCTCAGTCTTGTCTGTTATAGAATGGTCCAATTTAAATCTTGTACATACGGGTTAAACAAAACAGGACATGCGTATTTCTTGCTGCTGTGCTTCAATTTTGAGAAGCATTTTGTAAAGTTTAGACAATTTTAAAAATACTTTGCTATTTGCTTTTTTTTTCAAAACAGTGCTTATGAGCTGTTGTAAGCTGCTTGCAGCTAGAGCAGAAGGACAAAGATTATGAAGCAACAAGATTCAGCACTTAATATGATTTATATTTAGATTACGGTGAATCTGATTTTATTGCAGTTTGATGTTGTTCAGGTTGTGTAGGAATCATTTAAGAGAGGCATGCTAAATATGGAAGTGGGTAATGAGTGTGGATATGTATACTGAAGATATAGATATAAATGTTATGTCAATTTGCACTTCAAAAAAACAACCAAAAATATTCTGAAATAATTTTAATTGTGGAAATTTCTTCGTCTGGGTGAGTGTTCTCCTAATATATAGCTTATAAGGCAGTGTTCTTATCTGCAGGAGCTTTCAAAAATATTTTCATGAAACAACACCTTGTTGGTTAATCTCTTCTGTAGAGACATAAAACAGAATCTCAGTGAGTTGGTTCCTTGTATCAATATTTTGTTTTTCAGAAGATCCTGGTATATTGTCAAATGATGATTTCTAGACTGGGCCAAGGAAGTCATTGTACTTCAGCAGTATTCACTAGTACATACCCTTACTCACGTGCACTTCCTGCAGAACCAAGCTGATGAACTAGAATTTTAAAAAGGTATACATAAAATTGGAATAAAATGGTGGTGGGGTGGGGATAGAATAGGAATTACAATGGAAGATTATAGCAATGTATTTGACAAAAATACATGATACAAATGTATGAAATGATCAAACAAGAAAATGATAAAATAAAAACATAAGTCAGATCCTGAATTAGTTACTATATGTGGACAAATGAGAAATTTATTGGATGAATAGGAAATGGCTGAAATAAATTTTAAATATTGAACATTACTGCACAAGAGTAAGGCATACAGATGACAGAGGCTCTCAGAGGAGTTGTGTTAGGGATGTAGAGGTAGGAAAAACATACAGAAAATACAGCACAAGTTATGTTTATTTTAACAGTTTGGGCCCTATGTATCTCAAATATATTCATGGTTCATGAGAAACAGAGGCAACAATTCTTCATTTCTGTCATTGTAATTTTGTTTTGATTTTGGTTAATTTTTTATAATATATGAGTTGCAGTAGTCTCTCCTTATCTATAGATATATGTTCCAGAATTTTCAAGGATACATATACATACATATATATATATATATATATATATATATATATAGTCTTCCTTGAAAATATACATATATGTACATATAGGTATATATATAGACACACACATATATGTGTTTATGTTTATGTATATATAAAACTTTTCTATGTATATACATTTATGATAAAGTTTAACTTTTAAAATTTGTTCAGAAACATAAGAGCAACAACAACTAGCAATATAATGGAAAATTAATACAAATACAATAATGAACACCACCCTTCTCTCTCCATACTACCAACCATGTTCAGTGTAAGTGAAAATATAGATGATTGCCCTCTAGATAGGGAAGAGATTATTGCCTTATGGCAGGTGTTTTCATATGTAATCTAATTGGAACCCCATAAATCATCATTGTGATGTAATATTTCCTCCACTTTAATGGTGGAACAAGTACCACAATAGAATGGTAAGCAATACACATCTGACTTAATAGTAGCAATTTCTCTAAACTGATTCTAATTGCACTTATAAAGTTCTTTTTAAACATTTATATTATTCATTGACATGGAGTTAAAATAAATTTTAAAGGAAGAACAGAGTTCATTTAACCATAAGGAGGAGATGGAGGCTCTTCTCAGGCCCTAGGCAGAGAGATTAAAATGTGCCAGCATATACGCATCTTGGTAGTTATGCTTGCTGTGTGTCTGAGAAGTAGCTCTGAAAACATGCAGCTTATATTAAATTGATTTGCTTATTCTTTGGATGTTTGATTGTTCATTCCAGTTTTCCATTCTCTTCTCACCATTTACAATATTGGACATAAAAGTAAAACAATTTATTGAACAATAAAAATGTCCTTATAAAACAAAGGTAGTAAATTCTTCTAAAGACAGCTCAATGACATTCCTCAGGAGGCCCAAGGAGAGGTCCTAACTAGCATAACACAATCACAACTGTGGGAGTATACTGAGTCCTTACTGTCAGAAAGCAACAATTAGAGAACCCATGGATGTTTATGTAATGGGGAGACACATGATGTTGTGTGTCAGGAATGAATCAAGCAAGACCTTGGCATGTATAAAACCGCCCACAATATTTCTACTTATATGTGTTCTGCATTGACATTGAGCATTCAAAGGTGTTTTAAGTCACTTTGGTAGAAAGATTGATGAGGTATTGTGTGGGAAGCTCATTTAAGTGACAGCTCACCTGTCACAGACAATGGAACTGTTTTAAGAGAGCTTCCATATTCATACCAGTCTCTATGGCATTTTCCTTTAATAATGCATTGTGAAAAATAAGATGTTTAGCCAAGGCTGATAATTCTTTGAAGCTCTAATCATTTAAGCTGTCTACCCTTGTTCAGGGTAATCATTTCTATCCATTATCCATCATGCTAAGAAATGACAGCTCAGGGACAAGGAAACTTTTCAAGTAAATGCTTTAAGACAGAGCTTCAGTATGCCGGCACTGTCCGATGTTAATTAAATTATATAAACAATGACTCATGACATAAACACAGAACAGAGAATCCTGAAAAAACTACAGTCCAATAACTTTAAAAACATAGATTCTTCCAAAGAAAATGACTGAGGATCTTTTTAATCCTGAAAGTACTTTGTACTTTTCTCCCTAAAATTGCAATTGTTGAAACTGCATATTCTCTGAAAGTGTCACTTCTTTGATTATAGAAAAGGATGAGCATCTCTTTCTTCTTGATTATTCACATTTTGAAGGGAAGGTAATAGGACTGTTTAGGAGTCACAGGACCACAACTAGAGACCCTTTGACATGCTAATATTGGGAAATCAAATGCCAGTAGATGAGGTTTCATCATTTTATGAACGTCAAAATTTATTTAATGTGTATTCCTGTTGAATAGCTGCCAGTATTTCTTTTTTTTTTTTACAATTTTTTTTTATTTTCTATATTCTTTGTTTACATGTTCTCTTCTAATGAGTGTTTGAAAAATTGAGACAATTATCATGTTTCTGGAAACTTTTATTTTCTCAGATGGACAACAAATTTGGAATAAGCAGCAAGAGAAACTGCAGCCTTCATTTTCAAATTAACCCATTTGAAGTCTTGACACCATTAAGAATGAAAGGGGCTCCTAGATCATTCTTGTCTTCTGACATCCCTTTATGAAATCATATGCAGTAGAAGGCCTCCTAAAAGAGTGAATCTTCCACAAATGCCAGACATCTCACTATGAGTTCATAACCTGTCAGTGGTGGGATTTAGATAAAGTAAATCCTTATGTACATTTCAGGTTTTTGAGGTTAAATACTGTCTTATTCATCTTTGTATGGCCCCAAAAGAAAGACTTCAGAGAGAAAATTATCCAAGCCAGTGTTGAGACTTTAGTGGAAATGTTGTATACAGCAACTTCTTCAGCTTAAGCCCATGAAGCCCCACCAGAAGATTCAACAATGACTACAGAGTAAAAGGAGTATTCAGAAGAATGCAGTTTGAATACTTCATAAACTTGGGAAAACAACATGCTATAGGAAGAGAAAATTGGAAACTTATAACCAACCATAAGAGCTTGAGAGTGCATTCAAATTCCATTTACCATTCTGTGACATTCAATTTCTTAGCACTTTATATGACAGTCTCCCACATTGGAAGGGGCAGAATCTGCTTACTAGGTGCTACTCTCTTTCAGAAAACTCTTCACAAACACTTTCAGACAGTTTTCACCAGCTATTGGTACATTCGGTAGCCTAATCAAGTCTACAAATAGAATGACTACACACCTCCAGCTTAATTCTAATATACTATCAGAGGAATGATGCCTGTAATTCCACATATTTCATTTATATTTTTATTTATACAATGTCCAACAATTCATGAGTGAATATAAGCTTTCTAGAACTCAAATTAATTGTTATTACTAAAATCAAATAAAGCAGAAATAAACAAAGAGCCACAAGGTACACTGTATGAAGCTATGCCTGCAGTGAGAAAGCACATCAGTGTGTGCATTAACTGTGGAAGAGAGAGTTTTTGAGATACAATTTAAAGTCTTCAATTGTCAACAATCTAGATTCATACATAAACTAACTTAGCTGGGTGGAGTGTTTTGTAGAGTAGCTGGTTGTATGTTGATGTGACCAACATCACAAAGCAAACTTAATGTTTTGATAAAATATAATGTTGAGCAACTCAATAAGAACATTCTCCATTGAAGCCATTACTTTATTCAAACTTTTGGGTTTTGTTTTAATTAATCATTTATACATTCACATTTCAAATTATATCTCCCTTCCTGGTTACCCCTCCACAAGCCCTCCATCTGTCCTCTCCTCCCTCCTGGTTTGCCTCTAAGAGGGAGTTCCTCCACCCACTCACCCACTTCTGCCTCACCTTTCTAGCATCCCCCTTTGCTAGAGCAACAAACCTCCACAGAAACAATGGCCTCCCTTCCCATTGAGGTCAGATATGTCCATCCTCTGCGACATTTGTATCTGGAGCCATGGATCCCTCCATGAATACTCTTTGGGTAGTGGCTTAGTCCCTGGGAGCTCTGGAGGTTTTAATGAGTTGACATTGTTGTCCTACCTGTGTTGTTGCGATCAATCCCTTTTTCCTCCTTCATTCCTTCCATAGCTCTTCCATTAGATAGTCACGACTGCCAGTGAGTGATGGGGCTGCAAGGGTTCCTGTCCAAAGGAAAGACATAAAAAAATGGAATGGAGACTGAAGAAAAGGCCATTCAGAGACCCTCACCTAGGAATCCATTCCATCTGCAGATACTACCAAACACCCAAATTATTCAAAGTTTTTAAATTCCTGCTATAACCTAAAAATATCTGAAAAGTCAGCTATTATTTATTTATGATAACAATACTAAATAAAGGAAATGGCAGTTGATAGGATAACTGGGACATCTGTTAAGGATTTGTTTGTGCATCAGTATCATTCTCTTAATGATCCTAAAGGTATATTTTGAACTATTCACTCAAAAAAATAGGCCCTATTCCCTCAATGGACTAAGGATACTCATAGGAAAGAAGGCCATTTGAAAAAATTTGTTTTAAAGATAGGAAATCAAGGTCAATGCATGTATAATATCTAAATAGTTCTTAAATAGGGGATCATCAGAAAAATGAAAGTTAATTTGATAATAAAATCAGGTGATAAACACATCCATATTCTCAACCACTGCACTTAATACAAATCAATGAATAAGGTACAGAGGAAAAGTAGACACATAGACTAACAGAGAGATGTGTATATCTATTCTTATAATATATAAAAATGTGTGGCATACAACACAAACAATGATCATAAATAAATTGGAATTTTAAATACATACATCCAAAAAGAATAAAGACCTAAAATCAATTGATTAAATCATAGGAAACTAAAAGTACAGAAAATTAAATTTCCAGTAATCAAAATTATATAAGTAATAAAAATTAGGACAAAATAAATTAAACTAGATATATTAAATCAATATAAAACACTTAAACTAAACAATTTTCAAAGATCAATAAAGGGATTAAGTCTGCAATATTAAGACCTTTGCCTCTGCTGTGTGTCTGTTCACTTCAAAGGTGGTCCTCCCTTTCTGCTCCTTCTGGGACCATATGACATACACTAAAGACCTTCCTTTCCCACAGATAGCCTTCCATCTCTCTTCCCCTGGGACCTAGACTCCCTTATCTGAAAGGTTATATGGAGTGCTTTCTCACCCTTCAGTTAACTCTCCCCTCATATGCCATCTAGGACCCTAATATCACCATCTACACATCTATACGAAGGACCTGCTAACTTCACAGGTTACCTACATCTCTCCTTCTGTCTCTCTTCCCAACACTGCGATTGGATACTTGTGTGGAAATCTGCATGCTCCAGAGGTAATCCTCATCTCTGCTCTCGCTGCCATTCTAAGTTTGGCCTCTGAGGAACTCAGTTTAGAGAGTTCCTGCTGATAGGAACTAGATGAACTAGTACCTCTACTGCCTTAATCCTGAACCAATACTGAGTGACCTCAAGACTGAACTTCAAGCATCACACAGTTGACCTAAAACCTGTCAAGTCAAGGTCAAGCAAGTAAGATTCAAATGGTTATAGAATGAAGGTGAGCCTAACATACTACAGAACACAACCAATGTTATAATTCCAGATATCCAGGTCTTATTATATAAAACATAAAAGACAAAATATCTTCTGCAAACTTAATTCCCTAGTAATAGCCTCAAGTGAGAGCAACTTGGATGATATTTAAGAATGAACTCAAAATAACTCTTACAGACTCTTACAAAAAGGAATGCTGAAATAAAGAAATTAGAATGAAATGAAATGAATAAGACAACTCATCATATGAAAGTAAACATCAATAAAGAGAAATATGAGTACCCAAACCAAAATATGACTTGAATTAGAAAATTCAGAAAGTCCAGGAAGTTCAGTGTAAAGCCTCATAAATAGAATTAATGAAGTTCAAGACAGAATATGAAGGCTCCCAAACAAGGGAAATTGTTTTAATTTTAATTGGATTACCCAGTGAAGAAAATGACAAGTTAAAATTAAATAGACAAAAACATCTCACAAGAACTATTAATAGAATGTGACAAATAGTTGGAACATTATGAAAAGATCATATCTGTGAATCATAGGCATAGAAGAAGAAATTCAATTCAAGGATGCAGAAAATACTTTCAATAAAACCCAAAAAATTTCCCAAATCCAAGGAAGAGATGCTCATTTGGGTGTAAAAGGCACACAGAATACCAAATACCAAATAAACAAAAAAAACAGGAAATTCCCTCACATCATATGATAGTCAAACCACTAAATGTATCAAAAAACTAGACAAGTTATTGAAGAGAGAAAGACCATGTCACCTATAAAGCCTGGCCTATCAGAATAATACCTGGATAGTCCTCCTCCCTTTCATCACCTCAAAACTTCACCAGATCCTTAGTACCAGAAAAATCCATGTTAAGCCCATTCACTAACCTCCACTCCTTTCTCCTAGAGTCCTCTGGGGCATACCCAGCTGTCCTGAACTGCTTGCTGCCCCTTATCCATAGTTCCATTGTCCAGTCACTGCTCTACCCTCTTTATTAGGCCTATAAAACCAAGAACACCACTTTACACAAACTCAAGTCCAAGTGGATTAAATCTAATAGATGAGAACGTGGTAAACTGCCTTGAACACATTGGCACAGGAGACAAATTCCTGAACAGAACACAAATAGCTCAGTCACTAAGATCAACAATTAATAAATGGGACCTCATAAAACTGAAAAGTTTTTGAAAAGGCTTAGGATACCATTAATAGAACAGAAGGCAGCCTGTGGATTTGGAAAAGATCTTCATCACCCCTGCATCTGAGAGAGGAATAGGGAAATGCAAATAAAAAATCCATCTAACATCAAAAAATATTCCATCTTCCACCTCATAGAATGGATAAGATAAAATATCCAAGTAACTGCTTATCCTGGCAATGATGTAGAGCAAAAATAACACTATTTCTTTGCTGGTGGGAATGCACTCCCACAGATTAGGACAGCTGGGTATGCCCCCAGAGGACTCTATGTCAGGGTAGTGGGGCATAGTGAAGGGATCTAACCTAGAGTACACAACTACTTTGAAAGCCAATCTGACAGTTTATCAGAAAATTAGGAATAATTCTACCTAAAGTCGCAGCTGTAGCAATCATGGAAATATACTTAAAATATACCTACTATGCCATAGTGACTCTTGATCAACTATGTTCTTAGCAGCTTATTTATAATAGCTAGAATCTGGAAACAGTGTTGAAGTTCCCCAACTACAGAATAGGTAAAGAAAATGTGCTACATCTACAGAATGGAATATTATTCAGCTAATAGAATAAATACATCATGAAATATGAAACAAGTGGATGAAACTGGAGAATATCACGACAGTATTATGCTGAATGAGGGAACCCAGACTCAGAAGGACAGGTATGGTATATCCTGCCTTATAAGTGAATATTAGTGTAGGACTAGTATGAAACAATCTACAGATCCATAAAAACTGGGTTATGAATAAGGCCTAAGGAAGGACACATGAATCTTACTTAGAAGGGGAAACAGAATAATCATCAGGGGTGGATAAAAAGATGGAATTGGTTGAGAAAGGAAATGAGAATGGGAACTGGGATGAGAATCAGATGAAGGGAGAGGGTAAACGGATATGGCTGGGAATGAGAACAGAAATCAGTGGGGGGCATTTCTGATACTACCTGGAGACCTGGGATGAAGAGGCTCCAAAGAGTGTGGGGTGACCTTAGCTGAGTTTCTTTTTTTTATTTTTTATTAAACTAAAACAAAATTCTTTTAAAATATACAACTCAGTATTGACTTTTTAAAAGTCATCAGGATATTGCCTGCAGCTTCCCGCCCAGCTGGCGGTGGGGAAGCCGGAGGGTCACCCAGCGTGCCAGGTGCTCAGAACCATCCGGTGGCGGCGGCAGAACCAGGTACCCGAGACAGCCCAAGCTTAAGACCTTCGAGGACTCAGGCCTGGAGTGGGAATTGGGCACAGAATAGCGGGTGCACTCTGCACTCGCGCGCGGGGCAGACCCCGAGCTCCCTGCAGGCAGCTGCCATATTGCCTGCAGCTTCCCGCCCAGCTGGCGGTGGGGAAGCCGGAGGGTCACCCAGCGTGCCAGGTGCTCAGAACCATCCGGTGGCGGCGGCAGAACCAGGTACCCGAGACAGCCCAAGCTTAAGACCTTCGGGGACTCAGGCCTGGAGTGGGAGTTGGGCACAGAATAGCGGGTGCACTCTGCACTCGCTCGGCGGACCCCGAGCTCCCTGCAGGCAGCTGCCATATTGCCTGCAGCTTCCCGCCCAGCTGGCGGTGGGGAAGCCGGAGGGTCACCCAGCGTGCCAGGTGCTCAGAACCATCCGGCGGCGGTGGCAGAACCAGGTACCCGAGACAGCCCAAGCTTAAGACCTTCGGGGACTCAGGCCTGGAGTGGGAGTTGGGCACAGAATAGCGGGTGCACTCTGCACTCGCTCGGCGGACCCCGAGCTCCCTGCAGGCAGCTGCCATATTGCCTGCAGCTTCCCGCCCAGCTGGTGGTGGGGAAGCCGGAGGGTCACCCAGCGTGCCAGGTGCTCAGAACCATCCGGCGGCGGTGGCAGAACCAGGTACCCGAGACAGCCCGAGCTTAAGACCTTCGGGGACTCAGGCCTGGAGTGGGAATTGGGCACAAAATAGCGGGTGCACTCTGCACTCGCGCGCGGGGCGGACCCCGAGCTCCCTGCAGGCAGCTGCCATATTGCCTGCAGCTTCCCGTCCAGCTGGTGGTGAGGAAGCCAGAGTCAGCCAGTGTGCCAGGTACCCAGACCCAGCCGGAGGCCGAACCAGCCTCCCATCCAGCCAGTGGCAGGGAAGCTGGAAACCGGACCCAGCCAGCTTCCCAGCAGCTTGGGACCAGCAGGCGGAACCAGATAACTGAGATATCCCACCTTTAAGACCCCTGGGGAAACAGGATATCAGACAGCGAACCCTGAGCAGGAGCAGTGCAGAGCAGCCGCCCAACAGGCGGAACCAAATACCTGGGATATCCTGAGGTTAAGACCTCGGGGGACTCAGGCCACCCGTCAGCAATCTGTGAGCAAGACCCCCGCAGGACAGTGATTCAGGTATCCCAGTCACTGGGAAATAGCCTTACAACCCCACAGGAGGGTCAAGCACCAGCTAGTATCTACAGGACCAACTAACACCAGAGTTAACCAGATGGCAAAAGGCAAACGTAAGATCGCTACTAACAAAAATCAAGGCAATATGGCGGCATCCGAACCCAGTTCCCCAACAGCAATAAATATTGGATACCCCGAAACACCAGAAAAACAAGACTCAGATCTAAAATCACTGGTCAGGATGCTGATAGAGGAACACTTAGATAAATCTCTTAAAGTAATACATGAGAAAATAGATCAAAAGCTAGAAGCCATTGCAAGACAAACACAATTAAATCCCAGATATCTCAACACACCAGAAAAACAAGACTCAGATCTAAAATCACTGGTAAAGATGCAGATCGAGGATCACTTAGATAAATTTCTTAAAGTAATAGAGGAGAAAATAGATCAAAAACTAGAAGCCCATACAAGGCAGACACAAAAATCACTTAAAGAAATCCAGGAGAATATAGAGCAAAAAGTGAATCCCAATACGGGGGAGAAACAAAAATCACCCAAAGAAATACAAGAGAACATGGGTCAACGAGTAGAAGTCATAAAGGAGGAAACACAAAAATCCCTTAAAGAATTACAGGAAAACACAAACAAGCAACTGAAAGATCTGAGCAAAACCATACAAAATCTAAAAACAGAAGTAGAAACAACTAAGCAATCGCAAAGGGAGACAATGTTGGAGATAGAAAACCTTGGGAAGAAATCAGGAGTCATAGATGCAAATATCAACAATAGAATACAAGAGATAGAAGACAGAATCTCAGATGCTGAAGATACCATAGGAACCATGGATTCAACAATTAAAGAAAATGCAAAATGCAAAAAGCTGGTAACCCAAAACATTCAGGAAATCCAGGACACAATGAGAAGACCAAACCTAAGGATTATAGGGATAGATGAGAATGAAGATCTACAACTTAAAGGGCCAGCAAATATCTTCTACAAAATTATGGAAGAAAATTTCCCCAACCTAAAGAGAGAGATGCCCATGAATATACAAGAAGCCTATAGAACCCCAAATAGACTGGACCAGAACAGAAATACTTCCCGTCACATAATAGTCAAAACCCCAAATGTACTAAACAAAGAAAGAATATTAAAAGCAGTAAGAGAAAAAGGACAAGTAACATACAAAGGAAGACCTATCAGAATTACACCAGACTTCTCACCTGAGACCATGAAAGCTAGAAGATCCTGGGCAGACCTTATGCAGACCCTAAGAGAACACAAACTTCAGCCAAGACTACTATACCCAGCGAAACTCTCAATTGCCATAGATGGGGAAACCAAGATATTCCATGACAAAACCAAATTTGCAAGATACTTATCTACAAACCCAGCCCTACAAAGGATAATAGGGGAAAAATACCAACACAAGGGGGGAAACAACACCCCAGAAGAAACAAGATAGAAACCCCATCTCATCCAACCCAAAAGAAGAGAACCACTCAAATACAAATAATAATAACAATTCCCAAAATGTCAGGAAGTAATAATTACTATTCCTTAATATCTCTTAATATCAATGGACTCAATTCCCCAATCAAAAGACACAGACTAACAGACTGGATACGGAAACAGGACCCTACATTTTGCTGCATACAGGAAACACATCTCAGTGTCAAAGACAAACACCACCTTAGAGTAAAAGGCTGGAAGACAGTTCTACAAGCAAATGGTCCCAGGAAACAAGCTGGAGTAGCCATTCTAATATCAGATAAAATCGACTTTCAACCTAAAGTCATCAAAAGAGACACAGAAGGTCACTTCCTGCTTGTCAAAGGGAAAATCCACCAAGAAGAATTCTCAATACTGAACATCTATGCACCAAATGCAAGGGCACCCTCATTCGTAAAAGAAACTTTACTAAAGCTTAAAGCACACATCGCACCTAACACAATGATTGTAGGTGACTTCAACACTCCACTCTCCTCAATGGACCGATCAGGAAAGCAGAAACTAAACAGGGACACAGTGAAACTAATTGAAGCTATGGACCAATTGGATTTAACAGATATATATAGAACATTCCATCCTAAAACAAAAGAGTATACCTTTTTCTCAGCACCGCACGGTACCTTCTCAAAAATTGATCATATAATTGGTCACAAGACAGACCTCAACAAATACAAGAAGACTGAACTAATCCCATGTCTCCTATCGGATCACTATGGAGTAAAAGTGGTCTTCAATAGCAAGAAGAACTACAGAAAGCCCACATACACATGGAAACTGAACAATACTCTACTCAATGACACCCTGGTCAAGGAAGAAATAAAGAAAGAAATCAAAGACTTTTTAGACTTCAATGAAAATGAAGGTACGACCTACCCAAATCTCTGGGATACAATGAAAGCAGTGCTAAGAGGAAAACTCATAGCCCTGAGTGCCTCCAAAAAGAAACTGGAAAGAGCATACACTAGCAACTTAACAGCACACCTGAAGGCGCTGGAACAAAAAGAAGCTAACTCACCCAGGAGGAGTAGAAGAGAGGAAATCATCAAACTAAGGGCTGAAATCAATCAAGCAGAAACAAAGAGAACCATACAAAGAATCAACAAAACCAAGAGCTGGTTCTTCGAGAAAATCAACAAGATAGATAAACCCTTAGCTAGACTAACCAAAGGGCACAGAGATAGTATCCAAATTAACAAAATTAAAAATGAAAAGGGGGATATAACAACAGAAACAGAGGAAATTCAAAAGATCATCAGATCCTACTACAAAGGCCTATACTCAAAACAACTGGAGAATCTGGAGGAAATGGACAATTTCCTAGACAGATACCAAATACCAAAATTAAATCAGCATCAAGTAGACCAGCTAAACAGTCCCATAACCCTTAAAGAAATAGAAGGGGTTATAGAAAGCCTCCCAACCAAAAAAAGTACGGGACCAGATGGTTTTAGTGCAGAATTCTACCAGACCTTCAAAGAAGACTTAACACCAATACTCTTCAAACTATTCCACAAAATAGAGACAGAAGGGACACTGCCCAACTCATTCTTCGAAACCACAATTACGCTGATACCTAAACCACAAAAAGATCCAACAAAGAAAGAGAACTACAGGCCAATTTCTCTTATGAATATAGATGCAAAAATACTAAATAAAATTCTTGCCAACCGAATCCAAGAGCATATCAAAACGATCATTCACCATGATCAAGTAGGCTTCATTCCAGGAATGCAGGGATGGTTCAATATACGGAAATCCATCAATGTAATCCACTACATAAACAAACTAAAAGAAAAAAACCACATGGTCATCTCATTAGATGCTGAAAAAGCATTTGACAAAATTCAGCATCCTTTCATGCTAAAAGTCTTGGAAAGAGCAGGAATTCAAGGCCCATACCTAAACATAGTAAAAGCAATCTACAGCAAACCAGTAGCCAACATCAAAATAAATGGAGAGAAACTTGAAGAAATCCCACTAAAATCAGGGACTAGACAAGGCTGTCCTCTCTCTCCATATCTTTTCAATATAGTACTTGAAGTTCTAGCGAGAGCAATCAGACAACATAAGGAAGTCAAAGGGATACAAATTGGAAAGGAAGAAGTCAAACTATCATTATTTGCAGACGATATGATAGTTTACCTAAGCGACCCAAAAAACTCCACCAGAGAACTTCTACAGCTGATAAACAACTTCAGCAAAGTGGCAGGTTATAAAATTAACTCAAGCAAGTCAGTGGCCTTCTTGTACTCAAAGGACAAGCAGGCTGAGAAAGAAATTAGGGAAATAACACCCTTCACAATAGCCACAAACAACATAAAGTACCTTGGCGTAACTCTAACCAAACAAGTGAAAGATCTGTATGACAGGAACTTCAAGTCCCTGAAGAAAGAAATCGAAGAAGACCTCAGGAGATGGAAAAATATTTCTTGCTCCTGGATTGGCAGGATCAATATAGTAAAAATGGCCATCTTGCCAAAAGCAATCTACAGATTCAATGCAATCCCCATCAAAATCCCAAATCAATTCTTCATAGATCTAGAAAGAGCAATTCTCAAATTCATCTGGAGCAACAAAAAACCTAGGATAGCTAAAACTATTCTCAACAATAAAAGGACTTCTGGGGGAATCAATATCCCTGACCTCAAGCAGTACTACAGAGCAATTGTGTTAAAAACTGCATGGTATTGGTACAGCAACAGGCAGGTAGATCAATGGAATAGGATTGAAGACCCAGAAATTAACCCACAGACTTATGGTCACCTGATCTTTGATAAAGGAGCCACAACCATCCGGTGGAAAAAAGATAGCCTTTTCAACAAATGGTGCTGGTTCAACTGGAGGTCAACATGCAGAAGAATGCGAATTGACCCACTCTTATCTCCTTGTACTAAGATCAACTCCAAATGGATCAAGGACCTCCACATAAAACCAGACACACTGAAACTATTAGAAAAGAAACTTGGGAAGACCCTGGAGGACATGGGCACAGGGGTAAAGTTCCTGAACAGAACACCAATAGCTTATGCTCTAAGATCAAGAATGGACAAATGGGACCTCATAAAATTACAAAGTTTCTGTAAGGCAAAGGACACTGTCAGAAAGACAAAACGGCAACCAACAACGTGGGAAATGATCTTCACCAACCCCACATCCGACAGAGGGCTAATATCCAATATATACAAAGAACTCAAGAAGTTAGACCCCAAAGAACCAAATAACCCTATCAAAAAATGGGGCACAGAGCTAAACAAAGAATTTTCACCAGAAGAAATTCGGATGGCCGAGAAACACCTTAAGAGATGTTCAACATCATTAGTCATCAGGGAAATGCAAATCAAAACAACCCTGAGATTCCACCTCACACCAGTCAGAATGGCTAAGATTAAAAACTCAAGAGACAACAAGTGCTGGCGAGGATGTGGAGAAAGAGGAACACTCCTCCACTGTTGGTGGGATTGCAAAATGGTAAAACCACTCTGGAAATCAGTGTGGCGGTTCCTCAGAAAATTGGGCATGCCACTCCCAGAGGACCCTGGCATACCACCCCTGGGCATATACCCAGAGGATTCCCCTGCATACAACAAAGACACATGCTCCACTATGTTTATAGCAGCCTTGTTTATAATAGCCAGAAATTGGAAGGAGCCCAGATATCCCTCAAAGGAGGAATGGATACAGAAAATGTGGTATATTTACACAATGGAGTACTACTCAGCAATTAAAAATAATGAATTCATGCAATTTGTAGGTAAATGGTTAGATCTGGAAACTATCATCCTAAGTGAGCTAACCCAATCACAAAAGAATACACACGAAATGCAATCACTGATAAGTGGATATTAATGAGCCCAGAAGCCCTAAATACTCAAGGCACAATTAGCAAGTCAAATGACTCTCAAGAAGAAAAAAAGGAGAGAACCCTGGGCCTGTAAAGATTGGATCCAGTATTGTAGACCCAGAACAGAGAAATCGTGGGGGGGGGGAAAGAGTGGGGAATAGCATGGGGGGGGAGAGGAATTATGGGACATATGGTGGGGGGTACCTGGGAAAGGGGAAAGCCTTTGGAATGTAAACAAAGAATATAGAAAATAAAAAAAAAATGATAAAAAAAAAAAAAAAAAAAAAAAAAAAAAAAAAAAAAAGTCATCAGTATAATTTATAATAGTTTACTGCCTCTTAAATATACATGATATCTTCTGAAGCTAAAATTATTATGCACTTGCTTTTAAAAACTACTTGGAATATTAAACATGATAGTAGAAAAAAATCTCTTGAGTGGCGGTCAGTCTGGTCTCCATCTTGCCAGCAGGCCACAGGTAGAGAGGCCCAGGTATGCAGACTTAATCTGTGACTACCATCACTCACGTGGAAATCTGCTAGGCTCTCGCCACTAGCCAGGGCCATGGCAGTGGCTCAGCGGGATATCTCCACGGCCGCTGCCTTGCACCAAGGTGGCTGGGAGCAGCCTGCCCCACCATTTCCCCAAGCCCGTTCAGTGGCGGTTGGTCCCCATCTTGCCACCAGGCCACTACTAGAGATGCCCAGGTATGCAGACTTAATCTGTGACTACCATCTCTCGGGTGGAAACTTGCCAGACTCTCCCCACTAGCCAGTGCCAGGGCAGCAACTCAGCTGGACAGCTTCACGGCCAATGACGTGCACTAACTCGGTTGGGAATCGCCTTCCCTGAGGTCTTCTCAGCACTCACAGAGGCAGTCTTGCCACCTGGTCATCTGGAGAGAACCAACAGGCAGGCCCAGCCTCACGGGAGTTTCAAACACCAGCCAGTGACAATAAGGCCAACTAATGGCAGAGTTAACCAGATGGCAAAAGGCAAACTTAGGAACATTACTAACAGAAATCAAGGCAGCATGACAGCAACCGAACCCAGTTTGCCGACAACAGGAAGTCCTGGATACCCCAACACACCAGAAAAACAAGATTTGGATCCAAAATCACTGTTCAGGATGCTGAGTGGAACACATAGATAAATCTCTTGAAATACAGGAGAAAATGGATCAAAAATATGAAGCCGTTACAAGGCAAACACAAAAATCACTTAAAGAAATTCAGGAGAATATGAATCAAAAAATAGAAGCCAATAAGGAGGAATTGCAAAAATCACTTAAAGAAATACAGGAGAATTTGGGTCATCAAGTAGAAGTTATGAAAGAGGAAACACAAAAATCTTTTAAAGAATTACATGAAAACATGAACAAGCAAGCGAAAGATCTGAGAAAATCCATCCAGGATCTAAAAACAGAAGTAGAAAAAAACTAAGAAATTGCAAAAGGAGACAACTTTGGAGATAGAAATCAGGGGCTATAGATACAAATATCAACAATAGAATACAAGAGATAGAAGAAAGAATCTCAGATGCCGAAGATACCATAGGAAACATTGACTCAACAGTCAAAGAATATGCTAAATGCAAAAAGCTTGTAACCCAAAACATCCAGGAAATCCAGGACACAATGAGAAGACCAAACCTAAGATTTACAATTTAAAGGGCCAGCAAATATCGTCTACAAAATTATGGAAGAAAACTTCCCCAACCTAAAGAGAGAGATGCCCATGAATATACAAGAAGCCTACAGAACTCCAAACAGACGGGACCAGAACAGAAATATCTCCTGTCACATAATAATCAAAACCCCAAATGTACTAAACAAAGAAATAATATTAAAGGCAGTAAGAGAAAAAGGCAAAGTAACATATAAAGGAAGACCTATCAGAATTACATCAGATTCTCACCTGAGACCATGAAAGCTAGAAGATCCTGGCCAGATATGCAGATTCTAAGAGAACACAAATTTCAGTGAAAACTACTATACCCAGCAAAACTCTCAATCACCATAGATGGAGAAACCAAGGTATTCCATGACAAAACCAAATTTGCATGATATCTTTCCACAAACCCAGCCCTACAAAGATAATAGGGGAGAAACACCAACACAAGGAGGGAAACTTCACCCTGGAAGAAGGAAGATAGAAACCTCTTCTAGTCAAACCCAAAAGAAGATAACCTCTCAAATATAAAAATATAATTTCAAAAATGTCAGGAGGTAATAATTACTATTTCTTAATATCTCTTAACATCAATGGACTCAATTTCCCGATAAAAAGACATAGACTAACAGACTGGATATAGAAACAGGACCCTACATTTTGCTGCATACAGGAAACACATCTCAATGTCAAAGATGAATATTACCTTAGAGTAAAAGGCTGGAAAACAATTTTACGAGCAAATGGTCTGAGGAAACAAGCCGGAGTAGCCATTCTAATATCACATAAAATTGTCTTTCAACCTAAAGTTATCAAAAGAGACACAGGAGGTCACGTCTTGCTGGTCAAGGGAAAATCCAACAAGAAGACCCCTCAATACTGAACATCTCTGCTCCAAATGCAAGGGTATCCTCATTCGTGAAAGAAACTTTACTAAAGCTTAAAGCACACATTGCACCTAACACAATAATTGTGGGTGACTTTGACACTCCACTCTCCTCAATGGACAGATCAGGAAAGCAGAAACTAAACAGGGATGCAGAGAAAATTATTGAAACTTTGGACCAATTGGATTTAACAGATATATATATATATATATATATATATATATATATATATATATATAACATTTCATCCTAAAGCAAAAGAATATACATTTTTCTCAGCATTGCATGTTACCTTCTCCAAAATCTATCATATAATTGGTCACAAGACAAATGTCAACAAATACAAGAAGATCGAAATAATCCCATGCCTCCTATCAGATAACTATGGAGTAAGAATGGTCTTCAATAGCAACAAAAGAACAGAAAGCCCACATACACATGGAAACTGAACAATACTCTACTCAATGACACCTTGGTCAAGGAAGAAATAAAAAAAGAAATCAAAGACTTTTAGAATTCAATGATAATGAAGGTACAACCTACCCAAATCTATGGGACACAATGAAAGCAGTGTTAAGAGGAAAACTCATAGCCCTGGGTGCCTCCAAAAAGAAACTGGAGAGAGCATACACTAGTAGCTTAATGGCACACCTGAAAGCCCTGAAACAAAAAGAAGCTAATTCACCCAGGAGGAGTAGAAGACAGGAAATCATCAAACTCAGGGCTGAAATCAATCAAGTAGAAACAAAGAGAACCATACAAAGAATCAACAAAACCAGGAGCTGGTTCTTTGAGAAAATCAACAAGATAGGTAAACCCTTAGCCAGACTAACTAAAGAGCACAGAGACAGTATCCAAATTAACAAAATTAGAAATGAAAAGGGGGATATAACAACAGAAACTGAGGAAATCAAAAGATCATCAGATCCTACTACAAAAGCCTCTACTCAGCACAACTGGAGAATCTGGAGGAAATGGACAATTTCCTAGACAGATACTAAATACCAAAATTAAATCAGGATCAATTAAATCAGCTAAATAGTCCCATAACCCCCAAAGAAATAGAAGGGGTCATAGATAGGCCCCCAACCAAAAAAAGTATGGGACCATATGGTTTTAGTTCAGAAATCTACCAGACCTTCAAAGAAGACCTAACACCAATACTCTTCAAACTATTCCACAAAATAGAAAAAGAAGGGACACTGCCCAACTCATTCTATGAAGCCACAATTACGCTGACACCAAAACCACACAAAGATCCAAAAAAGAAAGAGTTCTACAGGCTAATTTCCCTTATGAATATCAATGCAAATATACTAAATAAAATTCTTGCCAACTGAATCCAAGAGCACATCAACACTATCATTCTCCATGGTCAAGTAGGCTTCATCCCAGGGAGGCAGGGATGGTTCAATATATGAAAATCCATCAATGTAATCCACTACATAAACAAACTAAAAGAAAAACCACATGGTCATCTCATTAGATGCAGAAAAAGCATTTGACAAAATTCAGCATCCTTTCATGCTAAAAGTTCTGGGAAGAACAGGAATTCAAGGTCCATACCTAAACATAGTAAAAGCAATATACAGCAAACCTGTAGCTAACATCAAACTAAATGGAGAGAAACATGAAGCAATCCCACTCAAATCAGGGACTAGACAAGGCTGCCCCCTCTCTCCATATCTTTTCAATGTAATGCTTGATGTTCTAGTGATAGCAATTAGACAACATAAGGAAGTCAAAGGGATACAAATTGGGAAGGAAGAAGTCAAACTATCATTATTTGCAAATGATATAATAGTATACTTAAGCGACCCAAAAAACTCCACCAGAGAACTCCTACAGCTGATAAACAACTTCAGCAAAGTGGCTGGCTATAAAATCAACTCAAGCAAATCAGTAGCTTTCCTACACTCAAAAGACAAGCAGGCTGAGAAAGAAGTTAGGGAAATAACACCCTTCACAATAGCCACGAACAACATAAAGTATCTTGGCATGACTCTAACCAAACAAGTGAAAGATCTGTATGACAGGAACTTCAAGTCCTTGAAGAAATCAAAGAAGACCTCAGAAGATGGAAAAATATTTCATGCTCTTCGGTTGGCAGGATCAATAGAGTAAAAATGGCCATCTTGCTAAAAGCAATCTACAGATTCCATGTAATCCACATCAAAATCCCAAATCAATTCTTCATAGTTCTAGAAAGAGCTATTCTCAAATTCATCAGGAATAATAAAAACCCAGCATAGCTAAAACTATTCTCAACAATAAAAGGACTTCTGGGGGAATCAATAACCCTGACCTCAAGCAGTACTACAGGGCAATTGTGTTAAAAACTGCATGGTATTGGTACAGCGACAGGCAAGTAGATCAATGGAATAGGATTGAAGACCCAGAAATGAACCCACAGAGTTATAGTCACTTGATCTTTGATAAAGGAGCTACAGCCATCCAGTGGAAAAAATATATTCTTTTCAACAAATGGTGCTGGTTCAACTGGAGGTCATCATGCAGAAGAATGCGAATTGACCCACTCTTATCTCCTTGTACCAAGATCAACTCCAAGTGGTTCAAGGACCTCCAAATAAAACCAGACACATTGAAACTAATAGAAAAGAAAATGGGAAGACCCTGGAGGACATGGGCACAGGGGGAAAGTTTCTGAACAGAACACCAATAGCTTATGCTCTAAGATCAAGAATTGACAAATGAGACCTCATAAAATTACAAAGTTTCTGTAAGGCAAAGGACACTGTTAGAAGGACAAAAAAGCCACCAACATATAGGGAAAAGATCTTCACCAACTCCACATCCAACAGAAGGCTAATATCCAATATATACAAAGAACTCAAAAAGTTAGACCCCAAAGAAACAAATAACCCTATTAAAAAATGGGGTACAGAGCTAAACAAAGAATTTTCACCAGAAGAAATTTGGATGGCCGAGAAACACCTTAAGAGATGTTCAAAATCATTAGTCATCAGGGAAATGCTAATCAAAACAACCCTGAGATTCCACATCACACCAGTCAGAATGGCTAAGATTGAAAACTCAGGAGACAACAGGTGCTGGCATAGATGTGGAGAAAGAGGAACACTCCTCCACTGTTGGTGGGATTTCAAGATGGTACAACCATTCTGGAAATCAGTCTAGCGGTTCCTCAGAAAATTGGGCATGACACTTCCAGAGGACCCTGTCATATCACTCCTGGGCATATATCCAGAGGATTCCCCTGCATGCAATAAAGACACATGCTCCCCTATGTTCATAGCAGCCTTATTTTTACTAGCTAGAAGTTGGAAGGAGCCCAGATGTCCCTCAATGGAGGAATCGATACAGAAAATGTAGTATATTTATACAATGGAATACTACTCAACAATTAAAAATAATGAATTCATGCATTTTGATTAGATCTGGAAATGATTAGATCTGGAAAATATCATCCTAAGTGGGTTAACCCAATCACAAAAGAATACACATGAAATGCAATCACTGATAAGTGGATGGATATTGATGAGCCCAAAGCTCTGAATATTCAAGGCACAATTAGCAAGTCAAAAGATTCCCAAGGAGAAGGAAGGGGAGGACCATCCTCCTGAAAAGACTGGATCCAGTTTTGTAGGAGAGTACCAGAACAGAGAAATGGTGGATGGGTGATTAGGGAATAGGCAGGGAGGGAGGTAGAGGACTTATGGGACATATGGTGAGGGGGGAACTGGGAAAGGGGAAAGCCTTTGGAATGTAAACAAAGAATAAAAAATAATATAAATGAAAAAAAGAAAGAAATCTCTTATGAAATTTTCTATGAAAGGAAATTTTGAAAATTTCTTGATTAGATAAAAAGCACTCAATCTCCAAGGGAGAATACTCAGCTAGTCTGTGGCTTCATAGCATGAATGGGGTAGTGTTCCTTCTGTTTCTATTTTGTGGAATAGTTTGAAGAGTTTTGGTATTAGGTCTTCTTTGAAGATCTGTTGTAATTCTGTACTGAAACCATTTGGTTCGTTTTTTTTTTTTCTTTTTGGTTAGAAAACTTTTAATTACTACTTCTATTTCTTTAGGGGTACTGGGATTATTTAGATGGTTTATCTGATCCTGATTTAACTTTGGTATTTGGTATCTGTCTAGATAATTGTCCATTTCATTAATATTTTCCAGTTTTGTTTTATAGGCTTTTGTTTTTTATTAGATATTTTCTTTATTTACATTTCAAATCATATCCCCTTTCCTGGTTTTCCCTTTGAAACCGCACTATCCTCTCCTGTCTCCCTGTATCACCCACCAAATCATTCCTGCTTCTCTGACCTGGCATTGTCTACCCTGGGGCATCGAACCTTCACAGAACCAAGGGCCTCACCTCCTACTGATGTCTGACAAGGTCATCCTCTACTAAATATAATGCTGTAGCCATAGGTACCTCCATGCATACTCTTTGATTGGTGGTTTAGTCCCTGGGAGCTCTGGAGATATGGGTTGGTTCATATTGTTGTTCTTCCTATGAGGCTGCAAAGCCCTTCAGCTTCTTGGGTCTTTTCTCTTGGGTCTTTCCTCTTTTGGAGACCCTGTGCTCAATTCAATGGTTGACTGAAAGCATCCCCCTCTGTATTTTTCAGGCACTGTCAGCGACTCTCAGGGAGACGGCTATATCAGGCTACTGTCAGCAAGTGCTTGTTGGCATCCATAATAATGTCTGAGTTTGGTGACTATATATGGGATGGATTCTCAGGTGGTGCAGTCTCTGGATAGTCTTTCTATAAGTCTTTTCTCCACACTTTGTTTCTGTATCTCTTCCTATGGGTATTTTGTTCCTATTTCTAAGAAGGATCAAAGTATCCATACTTTGGTCTTCTTATTCAGCTTCCTCTGTCTGTGAATTGTATGTTGGGTATTCCAAGCTTCTGGGCTAATATCCACTTATCAGTGAGTGAATACCATGTATGTTCTTTTGTGATTGGGTTACCTCACTAAGGATATTTTCTAGTTCTATCCATTTGCGTAAGAATTTCATGAAGTAATTTTTTAATAGCTGTGTAGTATTCCATTGTGAAAATGTACCAGAATTTTCTGTATCAATTCCTTGGTTGAGGGACATCTGGGTTCTTTACAGCTTGTGGCTAAACAAGGCTGTTATGAACATAGTAGAACATATGTGCTTGTTACATGTTGGAGAATTTCCTGGGTATATTCCCAGGAGTGGTATAGTTGGCTCCTCCAGTGGTACTATGTCCAATTTTCTGACGAAGAGACAAACTGATTTCCAGAGTAGTTGTTCCAGCTTGCAACCCCATCAGCAGTAGAGGAGTGCTGCTCTTTCTTCACATCCTGTCCAGCACTGCCGCCACCTAAATTTTTGATCTTAGCCTTTCTGACTGGTGTGAGGTGAAATCTCAGGGTTGTTTTGATTTGTATTTCAATAATAACTAAGGATGTTGTGCATTTTCTTAGGTTCTTCTCAACCATTCATTATTCTTCAGTTGAGAATTCTTTGTTTATCTCTGTAGCCCATTTTTAATATGGTTATTTGGTTCTCTGGAGTCTAACTTCTTGAATTCTTTGTATATATTGTATATTAGCTCTCTATCAGATGTAGGGTTGGGTAAAGATCTTTTCCCAATTTGCTCATTGCCATTTTGTCCTATTGACAGTGTTCTTTGCCTTACAGAAGCTTTGTAATTTTATAAGGTCTCATTTGTCAAATCTTGATCTTAGAGAATAAGCTATTGGTGTTCTGTTCAGGAAAATTTCCCCTGTGCCCATGTGCTTGAAGGTCTTTTCCATTTTCTATTCTATTGGTTTCAGTGTATCTGGTTTTATGTGGAGGTCCTTGGACTTGAGCTTTGTACAAGGAGATAAGAATGGGGTACAGAGCTAAACAAAGATTTTTCACCTGAAGAAATTCAGATGGCTGAGAAACACCTTAAAAAATGTTCAACATCATTAGTGATTAGAGAAATGCAAATCAAAACAACCCTGATATTTCACCTCACAGCAGTCAGAATGGCTAAGGTTAAAAGCTTAGGAGACATCAGGTGTTGGCGAGGATGTGGAGAAAGAGGAACACTCCTCCACTGCTGGTGGGACTGCAAGCTAGTACAACCGCTCTGGAAATCAGTCTGGCAGTTCCTCAGAAAAATGGACATGATACTTCTGGAGGACCCAGCCATACCACTCCTGGGCATATACCCAGAAGATTCCCCAGCATGCAATAAGGATACATGCTCCACTATGTTCATAGCAGCATTACTTATAATAGCCAGAAGCTGGAAAGAACCCAGATGTCCCTCAACAGAGGAATGGATACAAAAAATGTGGTATATATACACAATGGAGTACTATTCAGCCATTAGAAACAATGAATTCATGAAAATCTTAGAGAAATGGATGGAGCTGGAGAACATCATACTAAGTGAGGTAACCCAATCTCAAAAGAATACCCATGGTATGCACTCGCTGATAAGTGGATATTAGCCTAGACTCTTGGGACATCAAAGACACAATTCACATATCAAATGATATCCGACAAGAAGGAAGGAGTGGACACTGGTGCTGGAAAGGATCAAAACATCAGTGTAGGGGAATACCAGTACAGGGAAGTGGGAAGGGGTGGATGGGGGAACGGGGAGGGAAAAGGGCATGTGAGACCTTTGGGGGATGGGGAACCAGAAAAGGGGAAATGAAATGTAAATATAGAATATATCCAATAAAAATATGCATACTGGGAAAAAAGTGGATCAATTTGCATTCTTCTGCATACTAACTGACAGTTGAACCAGCAGCATATGTTGAAAGGGCTATCTTTTTTCCACTGGATGGTTTTACTTCCTTTGTCTAAGATCAAGTAACCACAAGTATGTGGGTTCATTTCTGAGTCTTCAATTCTATTCAATTGATCTACCTGCCTGTCACTGTACCAATATCATGCAGTTTTCATCACTATTTCTCTGTAGTACATCTTGAGTTCAGGAATGCTGATTCCCTCAGAAATTCTTTTATTGTTGAGAATAGTTTTTGCTGTCCAGGGAGTTTGTTATATGGGATGATTTTGAGAATTGCTTTTTCTAACTCTCAGAAGAATTGAGTTGGAGTTTTGATGGAGATTGCGTTGAATCTGTAGACTGCTTTTGGCAAGATGGCCATTTTTACTATATTAATACTGCCAATCTATGAGCATGGGAGATCTTTCCATCTTCTGAGGTCTTCTTCAATTTCTTTCTTCAGAGATTTGAAGTTCTTGTCATACAGATCTTTTACTTGTTTGGTTAGAGTCACACCAAGGTATGTAATAGTATTTGTGACTATTGTGAAGGTTGTTGTTTCCTTAATATATTTCTCAGCCTGTTTATCTTTTGCGTATAGTAGGTAGGCTACTTACTGATTTGTTTGACTAAATTTTATATCCTACCACTTTTCTGAGGTTATTTATTAACTGTAGGAGTTCTCTCGTGGAGTTATTGGGGTGAAAATATCATATCATCTGCAAATAGTGATAGTTTGACTTCTTCCTTTCCAACTATATCCCCTTTACCTCCTTTTGTTGTCTAACTGCTCTAGCTAGAATTTCAAGTACTATATTGCACAGATATGGAGAGAGAATCTAGTCCTTGTTTAGTCCTGTCTAGTCACAGATATGGAGAGAGAGTCAAGTCCTTGTCTAATCTTGGATTTTAGTGGGATTGCTTCATGTTTCTCTCCATTAAGTTTGATGATGAGGTCTATTGGTTTTCTGTACATTGGTTTTACTATGTTTAGGTATGGACCTTGAATTCCTGATCTTTACAAGACTTGTAACATGAAGGGATGCTGAATTTTGTCAAATGTTTTTTCAGCATCTAATGAAATGACCATGTGGTTTTTTTCTTTGAGTTTGTTTATGTAGTGGATTGCATTGATGGATTTACATATATTGAAACATCCCTGCATCCCTGGGATGAAGCCTACTTGATTGTGGTGAATGACCATTTTGATGTGGTCTTGGAATCGGTTGGCAAGAATTTTATTGCGAATTTTTGCATTGAAATTAATGAGGGAAATTGGTCTGAAGTTCTCGTTCTTTGTTGGATCTTTTTGTGGTTTTGCTTTCAGCATGATACAGGCCTGTCTGCACTCACAGAAGGCTAGCTATCTCCTGGTGCCACCTGGGTATGGAGTCCTGTGGCAGAGAATGGTCTCTAGTTGCAGACAGAAACCAGAAGGCTTGAAAATAGGCTTTTGTAGTCAGGAACCAAGGACCAGCCAGGGACAGGATCCTTCTGGTTTCCATCTGCACTCCAGAGCATACCTTGTGACATAGCACTCCATATCAAAATTCATACCAGAGAGAACTGGTCTCCTAATAGTTTGATATGCAGGCTTGCAGGAGGGACAAGCCACAGTCAGAGAAAGCAAGACCAGCTGATACCAGAGATAAACAGATGTTGTGAGGCAAGAGCAAGAATATAAGCAACAGAAACCAGAACATCAGTGGCATCACCAGAACCCAGTTCTCCCACCACAGTGAACCCTAGTCACCCAAACACACCAGAAAAGCAAGACTCTGATTTAAAATCACATCTTATGATGATGATGATGATGATGATGATGATGATGATAGAGGATGTTAAGTAGGACATAAATAACTCCCTTAAAGAAATAGAGGAGAAAAGGTAAACAGCATGAAGCCCTTTAAGAGGAAACACAAATATCCCTGAAAGAATTGCAGGGGAACATAACTAAACAGGTGAAAAAATTGAAAAAAAAAAACACCTAGGACCTAAAAATAGAAATAGAAACGGTAAAGAAATCACAAAGGGAAACAATCATGGGCATAGAAAACCTAAGAAAGAGATTAGGAGTTATAGATGCAAGCATCAACAACAGAATACAAGAGACAAGAACAGTAAAGTGGGAGGGGGTGGATGCGGGAGCAGGGGGAGGGAAAAGGACATGTGGGACATTTGGGGGTGGGGAACCAGAAAAAGGGAAATGAATTGATTGTAAATATAGAATATATACAATAAAAAAATCAAAAAAAAAGAAAACAAATTTTAAAAAATGACTTATAAATAAAACAAGTGCTCAATAAAAAAAAAAGAGAGAGAGAGAATCTCAGGTTTAGAAGATACCATAGAAAACATTGACATGTCAGTCAGAGAAAATGTAAAATGCAAAAGTCTTCTAACCCAAAACATTCAGGAAAGTCAGGACACAATAAGAGCAAACCTAAGGATTTTAGGTATAGAAGAGAGCAAAGATTTCCAGATTAATGACCCAGTAGATATCCTCAACAAAATTATAGAAGAAAACTTCCCTAAAGAAAGAGATGCCCATGAACATACAAGAGGCCTACAGAACTCCAAGTAGAGAGGACGAGAAAAGATATTCCTCCCATCACATAATATTCAAAACACCTAATCCACAGGAAAAAAAGAAAAAATATTAAAATCAGTAAGGGAAAGTGGTTAAATAACATATAAAGTCTGACCTATCAGAATTATACCATACTTATCACCAGAGACTATGAAAGCTAGAAGATTCTAGGCAGATCAGATACAGACAATAAGAGAACACAAATTCCAGCCCAGGATACTATACCCATCAAGAATCTCAATAACCTTAGATGAAGAAACCAAGATATTCCACAACAAAAACAAGTTTATAAGATCTTTCCACAAATCCAGCCCTACAAAGAGTAATAGATAGAAAACACCAACACAAGGGGAGAAACTAGACCCTAGAAAAAGCAAGTAAAGTAATCTTTAAAACAATCTATAAAAAAAGAAAGTAATCTTTTAACATACACAGAAGATAGTCACACAAACATAAGAATAACATCAAGTAACAATCACTATTTATTAATATCTCTTAATGTTAATGGCCTCAATTCCCCAGTAAAAAGACATAGACTAAGAGATTGGATATGTAAACAGGTCTCAGCATTTTGCTGCATACAGGAAATGCACCCCAGTGCCAAAGAAAGAAACTATCTTGGAGTAAATGGCTGAAAAACAATTTTCCAAACAAATGGTCCCAAGAAACAAGCTTGAGTGGCCATTCTAATATCAAATAAAAGCAGTAAAGGACACTTCATACTCACAAAAGGAAAAATCTACCAAGAAGAAGTCTCAATTCTGAACATCTGTACTCCAAATGCAAGGGCACCCACTTTCATAAAAGAAATTCTACTAGCTGAGATTTCTAATAGTGGGGTATATTGTGACTGGAGTCTCATATAGCCAAGTGGGGTTTCCAGTGGAAGGAGGGTGACATCAACCCAAGCCCTTTACCTCAAAATTTGCCTTGTATGTGCAAGGATATACATGGAGCAGAGATTGAGGAAGTGATCAACCCATGACTAGCCCAACTTGAGACGTAACCCATGGGAGAAAGTCGAACCTTTTTGATTATTACTTATACTCTGCTATGCTTGAAGACAGAAACTGTCTCCAGAGTGTCTTCATCCAAGAGCAAATGGAAACAGATGCAGAGACCCACAGCCAAGCATCAGGTTAAGGTTTGGGAGTCTTGTGGAAGTTTGGGGGTTAGAACTAATCAAGCTGAAGGGCTCAAGGACATCACGAGACATGCTACAGAATCAATTAACCTGGGCCCATGGGGTCTTTCAGAGATTGAATCACCAATCAAAGAGCATGCAGGGGCTGGACCCAGGCTTTCTACACATTTGTAGCAGATGTGCAGTTTGGTCTTCATGTGGATCCTCTTATAATTGGAGCTGGGGGTGTCTCTGACTCTGTTGCTTGCCATTGGATCTACTTCCTCTAACTGGAGTGCCTGGTTGTGTGGGCTCCAGTGAGAGAGGATTGATTTATCCTGCTGAGAATAGATGTCCAGGGCAGGGTGGTACCAAAGGAGGCTTCCCTGCTTTGGTAGAGTGGCTTCACCACTCTAAGGTGAAAGAATGGAGGAAGTAATGTGGGAAGGAATTTGTAAGTGTGGCACTGAGAGAAGAGGAAGGGGATTTGCGATCGAGATGTAAAGTAAATAAATAAGTAAATCATTGGAAAACATAAGATATTTTCTATGATTTTATAGAAATGTTAGACATTTTCATTGATTTTTCAATGAAGACATAAAAAGAAAGAAAGTATTGGGGTGATATCCTGTGAGTTCTAAAAATCGCATGCCTAAACAGATGATTACAGCTAGGAAAAATGTCATAATGGCAGAGAATAGAAAAACTTTCCACAGTAATTTCTAGTAAACTAAATAATTCGTGTTCATCAAGCTAACTCTACAGAGGAAACTGAAATGAATTTCTCATACCGAAGAGAAGAAATACCATGATTAAAAGGCTACAGGAAAAAATAAACTAAGCTAGGTTATACAAAAGTAGGCTAAAAAGAACCTCCCCCACACACAAATATTAAGAAAGATATAAAAAGCTATAGAAATCTATTAATAATAACTATGAATATCAATAGTCCAAACTCCCTAATCAAAAGACACAGGCTGGTAAACTGGTTTTAAAAACAGGATCCATCGTTTTGTTGCTCCCACAAAATACCCTCTTATAATCTAAGATAGATACTGCCATGTGTGAATGATTGGGCAAAGGTATTTCAGGCAAAGGGAACCAGGAAATAAGCAGGAGTTGTTATTCTAATATCTGACAAAAGTGACTTCCAATCAAAACTAATCAAAAGAGATAAAGAAGACCACTGCATACTGATCAAGGAACAATCAATCATGAAGACATTACAATTCAAAACACATATGCTCAAAACACAGGTGTATCCAATTTTATAAAGGAGGTGCTACTAGATATAAAGCCAAAGATTAGTTCAGACACCATAAGAGTAAATGACTTCAATATTTTGCTTTCAATAGTAGACAGGTCATCCATACAAAAACTAAGTGAGAAATTTGGGGATTAAATGACACCATAGAGCACATTGGCCTGTCAGATATCTACATATTGGCACCCAAATATTAGAAAATTGAACAGTCTTCTTGGAAACCCATGTAACTTTCTCTAATATAGAATACATATTGTGATGCAAAGCAAGTCTCCAGAAATATAGGAAAATTAAATACCTAAGTCTTCTCTTATTACAGAGGAATAAATTTACAGATCTACAGCAATAGAAAATACAGAAATTATACAAAGGGACATGTCTTAGTTTGGTTTTACTGCTGTGAACAGACACTATGACCAACGCAACTCTTTTTTTAATTAAATTTATTCTTAGTTACATTTCAAATGACTTTCCCTTTCCTGGTTCCACTCCCCACAAAACTCCCATAAGCCATCACCCCTCCCCCTGTTCCCCAATCAACCCCCTCCTGCTTCCCTGTCCTGGTATTCCCCTACCCTGCTGCATCAAACATTTCCAGGACCAAGGGCATCTCCTCCCTGTGTTTCGGGAGCCATCGGTAACACTATGTGTACTATCTGGTTGATATTTTTGTTCCTGGGAGCTCAGGGAGTCCTTGGTGGCTCATATTGTTCCCTGTTCTATCTATGGCACTGGAAACCTTTTCAACTCCTTGAGTCCTTTCTCTAGCTCTCCCATTTGGAGACCCTGTACTCAGTTCAGTGGCTGGTTGAGAGTGTTCTCTCTGTATTTGTCATGCACTAGCAGAACCTCCCAGGTGACAGCTATATCCAGCTCCTTCCAGCAAGTACTTGTGGGTATCAATAATAGTGTTTGGGTTTTGTACCTGTATATGGAATGGATCTCCAGGTAAGGTAGTAGTCTCTGGATGGTCTTTCCCTCTGTCTCTGCTCCACACTTCATCTCTGTATCTCCTTCTGTGGGTACTTTGTTCCCTCTTCTAGGAAAGATGAGAATATTCATACTTTGTTCTTCTTTCTTCTTGGGCATTATTTGATATGTGAATTGTGTCTTGGGTATTTCAAGCTTCTGGGCTAATATCCACTTATCAGTGAGGGCATACTATGTAATTTCTTAGTGATTAGGTTACCTCACTTAGGATGATATTTTCTTGTTCTACCCATTTGCCTAAGAATTTCATGAATTCATTGTTTTTAATAACTGAATAGTACTCCACTATGAAAATATACTCTTATAAAAATAGTACTTAGTTGGGGCTGGCTTACAGGTTCGGTGATTCAGTCCATTATCATCGAGGCAGGAGCATGGCAGTGTCTAGGCAGACATGATGCAGGCTGAGGTGAGAGTACTACATCTTTATCTAAAGGATTCCAGCAGAATACTGGCTTCCGGACAGCAAGGATGTGGATTTTACAGTCTATACCCACAGTGACACACCTACTCCAAAAGAGCACTACCTTCTACTAATTCCACTCCCTGAGCTGAGCATATAAGAAACCATCACAGCACAGAAATAGAACAACACTGTATTGAATGATGAATGTATCATCAAAGAATTCAGAAAGGGTGTATCAATAGGAAAAGAAGTCAAAGTATCTTTATTTGCAGATTATATGAGTCTATATGTAAGAAACTCTTAGTGCTAATAAATAACTTTTTTATCAAAGAGGCAAGCTGCATGATCCAAAATTCACATGAAAAATTGAGAAGCCTTCCTGCATACCAACGGCAAATACACTGAAGAAGAGTGTCTGAAATTTCATGAAAAATTATGACTCCTTCCAAAATTCAGAGATGACTACTGAAAACCAGAACTGATAAAATGGTAAAAAGCAAATGATTGTATGGTACCTATCTCCAACAGATGCATTGAAATTATAGTACCTGCACCTAAGCCTCAGGGATTATAACAGAAGAGGGAGTAGAAATATTATAAGACCCTTAGGAATAGAAGTTTGCCAAGAAATTATGTCTCCTAGAAATCTTAAAGAAGCTAGACCCATGAAGTCTCATTAATATGGCTACCTAAACAAGACCTGAATAAGGATGACACCAATAGATATCTTCATATAAACATCTTTAATAGAAAATCTTATCAAGCTTATACACTAAACAAAAAAAAATAAAGAAAAAACACACAAAGCTACAGATGACTAAGGAAAGCTGAGAATGGAAAAAATAGTCCTCTTCCCCAGGGAAGATCACATCAATCGGTCACCCAAAACCAACTGGCCATCCCTGAATTATCTACATACAAGTAACTATATGCACTAAGCACATATTTAGCAATATACAAATGTATATACATACATCAAATAATGTATGGTTTATTGAATATATATCACAATAACAAAAGAAACAAAGGTCATTTTTTAAGAAAGAAAGCAAGGTAGTAAACATGAAAAATATTCAAGGGAGGAAAGAAAGATAAAAGAAAAATTATAAAACTATTTTCAAAAAGTAAAAAAAGAAAGGATAACAGATTTAAAAAGAAATTATGGAAGTAACAAGAGTAACAAAATAAAATACCTAGGGATAAACCTAACCAAAGGAATGAAAGAACTCTAATTTGAAAGTTTTGACAGTGACAGAAGAAAAAGAAGACAGGTGGAGATGAAAAGAACTTTAATACTCTAAGAATTAATTAATGTTGTAAAAACAACTACTCTACCAAAAGCAATCTATAAATCTATAGAAACTCTAATAAAACTTCTAGGGCTATACTTCACATTGAAGAAGTGATCTTAAATTCTATATGGGAACAGAAAAGGCCATGAACCACCAAAAAATACTGAACCAAATTAATACTCTGGGAAGTATCACCAAACTTAATTTCTATTTATTTTTAGAGCCATAGTAATAAAAGCCAGATGACACCAGAACAGACATATAATGAAATGGAATAGAATTAAGAATTTAGATAAACCTTTACATAACTGTGTCAATATTTGACATAGATGCCAAAATTATATGCCAAAACACAAGAAATGATTCGAGAAGAACTGTTTTCAATGTGTAGAAGAATAAAAGTAGCTTATTTCTCCTTCTGCACAAAACTCAAATCTAACCAATCTGAGTGTTGGATTGGTTAAGGAGCATACTTCAACACAAAAGAAAGGTTAGTTGTGAATAAGAATCTGGTGGTGCAGGAAATAAGGATGTCATGAAAACAAGAAGCTCTTGTACAGCAAAGGAAACTCTACTAAGTAAAGAGGTAGACCACAAAATGGAGAAAGTATTTATTGTCAATAATCATTTATACCTCCAACAATGGCTGACTATCTAAAATACACATAAAAAAACTGAACAAAAATAAAATAAACCCAACTGAAAATAAGTATTCAATTTGAAAAGCTAAATCTTAAATAACAATAAAAACACTTTAGTTTGTTATTTATTGGCTAAATTTTTTTATACAATATATGTGACATCTGCAGCTAGAGATGCTATTTAGAAGGGTTGTGCAGCATATAAAAAGATTAATTTCATTGGAAGAAGTAAGACACTGTGGATGAGCTCCTTGGGCGCTGAAGCCGACTATTATCCTGATTCTAGACAACTGCTTCCACACTTATGTCTTCCCCTCTTATTTCCATGCCATCCTCATTCTGATAGAATATTTTCAAATTGTTTTATATATATATATATATATATATATATATATATATATATATGCTACAACCTAAATTCTCCCAGAGAACTCCTACAGCCAATAATCAACTTTATCAAAGTGGATAGACATAAAATTAACTAAAATAATCCATAGCCCTCCTTTATACAAATGATAAAGGGGCCAAGAAAGAAATTAGGGAAACAACACAATTTACATTAGCCACAAATAACATAAAAAATCATCAAGCAACTCTAACCAAGGGAAAGACCTACATGACAAGAACTTCAAAATACTGAAAATATAATTGAAGTAGATAGCAGAAGATAGAAAGATCTCTCATGCTCATGGATAGGTAAGAATAGCAGTAGAAATAGCCATCTTACCAAAAACAATCTACAGATTCAATGCAAATTTCATCGAAATTCCAACACAATTCTTTACAGATCTTGAAATAGCAATTGTCAACTTCATATGAAAAAATGATATGTAAAATGATCCTGGACAATAAAAGAACATATGGAACATCTGGACATATCATCATCTCTAACCTCAAGACACCCTACAAAGCAATAATAATAAAAACTGCATGGTATTGGTAAAGGAAGATAGGTTGATCAAAAGAATTGGAATCAAAGACCTAGAAATAAACCCACATTCCTATGTGTTTTTGATGAGGGAAAAAGCATGCAATGGAAAAAAGAAAACATCTTCAAGAAACAGTGCTAGTCTAACTGGATGTATGCATTTAAAAAATACAAATAGGTCTTTATTTATCATTGTCCACAAACTCATATTCAAGTGGATCAAAGATCTCAACAAAAAACTACATACACTAAATCTAACAGGACGGAAAGTGAGTAATAGCCTTGAACTCATTGGTACAGGGGACAACTTCATGAACATAACACCAATGACTCAGCATCTAATATCAACAACTGATACATGGGACATCATGAAATTGAAATGTTTCTGTAAGGCAAAGGACACTATGAATAGGAAACACTGAAAGCCTACAGATTGGGAAAGGATCTTTACCATCCTTACATCTGACAGAGAGCTAATATCTAAAATATATAAAGAACTTAGGAAGTTAAACAACAACAACAACAGCCAAAATAACCCAATTTTAAAATGGGGTGCAGAGCTAAACATAGAATTCTCAGAAGAATGTCTAATGTCTGAGATGCACTTAAAGAAATGTTCAAAGACCTTAGTCATTAGCAAAATGCAAATCAAAACACTTCTGAGATCCCATCTCATACTTGTCAAAGAGCTAAGACTAAAAATCTCAAGTAATAGCTAATGCTGGTGAGGATGTGCAGCAAGCAAAACATTCCTCCCTTGCTGGTGGGGGTCAAAACTTGTATAAGCATTTTGGAAATAAATTGGTGGTTTCTCTGAAACTGAGAATACGTCTATCTCAAGATCCATTTATACCACTCCTGGGCATAAACACAAAAGATGCTCCACCAACAGGCAAGGACATCTGTTCACCTATAGCAGCTTTATTAATAGTATTCATAGGATGGAAACACCCTAGATGTCCCTCAACTGAAGAATGAATAACAAAAATGTGGTACATCTATACCATGGAATATTATTCAGCCATTACAAACAAAGATGTCATGAATTTTGCAGGCAAATTGATGGAACGTGAGATTATTATCTTGAGTAAGGTAATCCAGATCCAATACCTGCATGTTTATTATATACTCACTTATAAATGGATAGTACTCAAAAAGTACAGGATACCTACACTATACTCTACAGAACCAAAAAAGATAAGAAGAAGGAAGGCCCGGCTTTCAGCAGGGGCAGCCATCTTGCCCCAGACCCCCGCACGCAAACAGCGGGCACACTGGACACAGTGAGCGGCTGGAATCAGGTGCGTGGCCAGAGTTATAGCTTAGCTTAGCTCTGCTGGAGATCCGGGCACAGAAAGCTCAGCTGCAGGTGCAGACTACCGGCCGGGACCAGCTCTCTGAGTGGACTAGCAGCGAGGGGTCACCGGGCCGCCTCGGTGCACAGCTCCGCACTCTAGCAGCTGGAGTCAGGGGCCTGGACTCAGAGCGAGCATAGTCCAGCACTGACAACGCAGCCAGAAGGGAGCAGCAGAGCCGGGTATGAGCAGCTCAGCCAAGGCCACTCGGTGCTTTCAGCAGGGGCAGCCATCTTGCCCCAGACCCCCGCACGCAAACAGCGGGCACACTGGACGCAGTGAGCGGCTGGAATCAGGTGCGTGGCCAGAGTTATAGCTTAGCTTAGCTCTGCAGGAGATCCGGGCACAGAAAGCTCAGCTGCGGGTGCAGACTACCGGCCGGGACCAGCTCTCTGAGCGGACTAGCAGCGAGGGGCCACCGGGCTGCCTCGGGGCACAGCTCGGAACTCTAGCAGCTGGAGTCAGAGACCTGGACTCAGAGCGAGCATAGTCCAGCACAGACAAGCTGCCAGAAGGGATCTGTCTCCTGGGGACAGGCGTGCTGTGCTTTCAGCAGGGCGCCATCTACAATAAGACCAACTAACGCCAGAGATAAAGAGATGGCAAAAGGCAAACGTAGGAACGTTATTAACAGAAATCAAGGCAATATGGCACCATCTGAACCCAATTCGCCAACCACAGCAAGTCCAGGATACCCCAGCACACCAGAAAAACAAGAGTTAGATATAAAAGCACAGGTCATGATGCTCCTAGAGGAACACAAAAAAGACATAAACAAATCTCTTAAAGAAATGCAGGGGAACATCAATAGAGTAGAAGCTCTTACAATCCAAACACAAAAAACACTTAAAGAACTCCAGGAGAATATGGGCCATCAGACAGAAACCAATAAAGAGGAAGTGAGAAAATCAGTTAAAGAAATGCAGGAGAACTTGAAACAACAGGCAGAAGTCATGAAAGAGGGAGCACAAAAATATATTAAAGAATTACATGAAAACACAAACAAACAAATGATGGAACTGAGCAAAACCATCCAAGATCTGAACACAGAGGTAGAAACAACTAAGAAATCACAAAAGGAGGCAACCTTGGAGATAGAAAACCTTGGGAAGAAAACAGGGGTCGTAGATGCAAACATAAACAACAGAATACAAGAGATAGAAATAAGAATCTCCGATGCTGAAGATAACATAGTAACCATTGACTCCACAGTCAAAGAAAACGCAAAATCCAAAAGGCTTGTAACCCAAAACATCCAGGAAATCCAGGACACAATGAGAAGACCAAACCTAAGGATTATAGGGATAGATGAGAGTGAAGATCTACAACTTAAAGGGCCAGCAAATATCTTTAACAAAATTATGGAAGAAAACTTTCCTAACTTAAAGAGAGAGATGCCCATGAATGTACAAGAAGCCTACAAAACTCCAAACAGACTGGACCAGAACAGAAACACCTCCCGTCACATAATAATCAAAACCCCAAATGTACTAAACAAAGAAAGAATATTAAAGGCAGTAAGAGAAAAGGGCCAAGTAACATATAAAGGAAGACCTATCAGAATCACACCAGACTTCTCTCCAGAAACCATGAAAGCTAGAAGATCCTGGGCAGACCTCATGCAGACCCTAAGAGAAAACAAATGTCAGCCAAGACTACTATACCCAGCAAAACTCTCAATCAACATAGATGGAGAAATCAAAATATTCCATGACAGGACCAAATTTACACAATATCTTTCCACTAACCCAGCTCTACAAAGGATAATAGGAGGAAAACTCCAACACAAGGAAGGAAATTGCACCCAAGAAAAAGCAAGACAGTAAACTTCTTCCATCAAACTCAAAGGAAGATAACTACTCAAAAACAAAAATAACATCAAAAATGTCAGGAAGTAATAATCTCTATTCCTTAATATCTCTTAACATCAATGGACTCAACTCCCCAATAAAAAGACATAGACTAACAGACTGGATACGGAAACAGGACCCTACATTTTGCTGCTTACACACCTCAGAGTCAAAGACAAACACTACCTTAGAGTAAAAGGATGGAAGACAATTTTGCAAGCAAATGGTCACAGGAAGCAAGCTGGAGTAGCCATTTTAATATCAGATAAAATTGTCTTTCAACCCAAAGTCATCAAAAGAGACACAGAAGGTCACTTCCTGCTAGTCAAAGGAAGAATCCACCAAGAGGAACTCACAATTCTAAACATCTACGCTCCAAATGTAAGGGCACCCTCATTTGTAAAAGAAACCTTACTAAAGCTCAAAGCACACATTGCACCTAACACAATGATTGTGGGGGACCTCAATACTCCACTATCTACAGTGGACCAACCAGGAAAACAGAAACTAAACAGAGACACGGAGAAACTCATCGAAACTTTGGAGCAATTGGATTTAACAGATATATATATATAGAACATTTCACCCTAAAGCAAAAGACTATACCTTTTTCTCAGCCCCTCATGGTACCTTCTCCAAAATCGACCATATAATTGGACACAAGACAGATCTCAACAAATATAAAAAGATCGAACTAATCCCATGCCTCTTATCAGATCACCATGGAGTAAGAGTGTTCTTCAATAGCAACAAAAACAACAGAAAATCCCCATACGCTTGGAGGCTGAACAATATTCTACTCAATGATACCTTAGTCCAGGAAGAAATAAAGAAAGAAATCAAAGAATTCTTAGAACTTAATGAAAATGAAGGCACAACATACCCAAATCTATGGGACACAATGAAAGCAGTGCTTAGAGGAAAACTCATAGCCCTGAGTGTCTCCAAAAACAAACAGGAGAGAGCATATACTAGCAACTTAATGGCGCACTTGAAAGCTCTGGAACAAAAAGAAGCAATTTCACCCAGGAGGAGTAGAAGACAGGAAATCATCAAACTCAGGGCTGAAATCAATCAAGTTGAAACAAAGAGAACCATACAAAGAATCAACAAAACCAGGAGCTGGTTCTTTGAGAAGATCAACAAGATAGATAAACCCCTAGCCAGACTTACTAAAGGGCACAGAGACAGTATTCAAATTAACAAAATTAGAAATGAAAAGGGAGACATAACAACAGAAACTGAGGAAATTCAAAAAATCATCAGATCCTACTACAAAAACCTATACTCAACACAACTGGAGAATCTGGAGGAAATGGACAATTTCCTCGACAGTTACCAAATACCAAAATTAAACCAGGATCAAATAGATTGTCTAAACAGACTCATAACCCCCAAAGAAAGAGAAGGGGTCATAGACAGTCTTCCAACCAAAAAGAGCACAGGACCAGACGGTTTTAGTGCAGAATTCTATCAGACCTTCAAAGAAGTCCTGATACCGATACTCTTCAAATTATTCCACAAAATAGAAACAGAAGGAACACTACCCAACTCATTCTATGAAGCCACAATTACCCTTATACCAAAACCACACAAAGATCCAACTAAGAAAGAGAACTACAGGCCCATTTCTCTTATGAATATCGATGCAAAAATACTAAACAAAATACTTGCCAACCGAATCCAAGAACACATCAAAATGATCATTCACCATGATCAAGTTGGCTTCATTCCAGGGATGCAGGGATGGTTCAATATACGGAAATCCATCAACGTAATCCACTACATAAACAAACTCAAAGAAAAAAACCACATGGTCATCTCATTGGATGCTGAAAAAGCATTTGACAAAATTCAGCATCCTTTCATGCTAAAGGTCCTAGAAAGAACAGGAATTCAAGGCCCATATCTAAACATAGTAAAAGCAATATACAGCAGACCAGTAGCCAACATCAAGGTAAACAGAGAAAAACTTGAAGCAATCCCTCTAAAATCAGGGACTAGACAAGGCTGTCCCCTCTCGCCATATCTCTTCAATATAGTACTTGAGGTACTAGCTAGAGCAATTCGACAACAGAGGGAAGTCAAAGGGATACAAATCGGAAAGGAAGAAGTCAAACTATCACTATTTGCAGATGATATGATAGTTTACTTAAGTGACCCAAAAACCTCCACCAGAGAACTCCTGCAACTGATAAACAACTTCAGCAAAGTGGCTGGCTATAAAATCAACTCAAGTAAATCAGTAGCCTTCCTATACGCGAAGGATAAGCAGGCCGAGAAAGAAATTAGGGAAATGACACCCTTCACAATAGCCACAAATGATATAAAGTATCTTGGAGTGACGCTAACCAAACATGTAAAAGATTTATACGACAAAAACTTCAGGTCTCTGAAGAGGGAAATTGAAGAAGACATCAGAAAATGGGAAAATCTTCCATGCTCGTGGGTTGGCAGGACTAATATAGTCAAAATGGCAATCTTGCCCAAAGCAATATACAGATTCAATGCAATTCCCATCAAAATCCCAACTCAGTTCTTCATAGAGCTAGAAAGAGCAATTCTCAAATTCATCTGGAATAACAAAAAACCCAGGATAGCTAAAACTATCATCAACAGCAAAAGAACTTCTGGGGGAATCAATATCCCGGACCTCAAGCAATATTACAGAGCAGTGGTATTAAAAACTGCATGGTATTGGTTCAGTGACAGGGAAGCGGATCAATGGAATAGGATCGAAGACCCAGAATTGAACCCACACATCTATGGCCAATTGATCTTCGACAAAGGAGCTGAAAACATCCAGTGGAAAAAAGATAGCCTTTTCAACAGATGGTGCTGGCTCAACTGGAGGTCAACATGCAGAAGAATGAGAATTGATCCACTCTTATCTCCTTGCACTAAGCTCAACTCCAAGTGGATCAAAGACCTCCACATAAAACCAGACACACTAAAACTAATAGAAAAAAAACTGGGGAAGACCCTTGAGGACATTGGCTCAGGGGAAAAATTCCTGAACAGAACACCAATTGCTTATGCTCTAAGAGCAAGAATAGACAAATGGGACCTCATAAAACTACAAAGTTTCTGTAAGGCAAAAGACACTGTCAAAAGGATAAATCGGCAACCAACAAATTGGGAAAAAATCTTCACCAACCCCACATCCGACAGAGGGCTAATCTCCAATGTATACAAAGAACTCAAGAGGTTAGACCCCAGAAAACCAAATAACCCTATCCAAAAATGGGGTACAGAGCTAAACAGAGACTTTTCACCTGAAGAAATTCGGATGGCTGAGAAACACCTTAAAAAATGTTCAAAATCACTAGTCATTAGGGAAATGCAAATTAAAACAACCCTGAGATTTCACCTCACACCAGTCAGAATGGCTAAGATTAAAAACTCAGAAGACATCAGGTGTTGGCGAGGATGTGGAGAAAGAGTAACACTCCTCCACTGCTGGTGGGAATGCAAGCTGGTACAACCACTCTGGAAATCAGTATGGCGGTTCCTCAGAAAACTGGGCGTGATACTTCCGGAGGACCCAGCCATACCACTCCTGGGAATATACCCAGAAGATTCCCCAGCATGCAATAAGGATACATGCTCCACTATGTTCATAGCAGCCTTATATATAATAGCCAGAAGCTGGAAAGAACCCAGATGTCCCTCAACAGAGGAATGGATACAAAAAATGTGGTATATATACACAATGGAGTACTATTCAGCCATTAGAAACAATGAATTCATGAAATTCTTAGAGAAATGGATGGAGCTTGAGAATGTCATACTAAGTGAGGTGACCCAGTCTCAAAAGAATACCCATCGTATACAGTCACTGATAAGTGGATATTAGCCTAGAAGCTTGGAACACCAAAGACACAAATCACATATCAAGTGATGTCTCACAAGAAGAAAGGAGTGGACACTGGTGCTAGAATGGACCAAAACATCATTGTGGGAGAGTACAAGAACAGTAAAGTGGGAGGGGGTGGATGCGGGAGCAGGGGGAGGGAAAAGGACATGTGGGACCTTTGGGGGTGGGGAACCAGAAAAAGAGAAATGAATTGTAAATATAGAATATATACAATAAAAAAAGAATATATCGAATAAAAAAAAAAGAAAGAAAAAAAAAAAGAAGAAGAAGGAAGGCCCAAGCAAAGATGCTTGAATCTCACTTAGAGGGGGAAATAAAATAATCATAGGAAGCAGATGGACAGAGGGAACTGAGTGGGAGAGGGGAAGGAAAGGGAAATGGGGTGACTTAGTGATCAGATATAGGAAGAAGCAGGAGAGAGGGCCAGGAGAACGAATGGAAATCAGCAGCGGAGGTAGTAAGGTAGGGGGAATCTTCATGAAATGCCATAAACCTTGGAGGAGGAGGAGACTCCGAAAGATAAATGGGGGTGACTTTTTTGGTTCAGGTATTAAAGTGGCACCAGGAAGTAGCTGTGATTTCTGGGTAGGCTCATACACAGCTAAGCTTATTTTTTGTGTTTACAAAGGCAGACAGACTTCTGAGTTCAAGGTCAGCCTGGGACAGCATGAGTATAGGTCCAGAAGTAGTAGGAATGGTTGATCTCAGGGCAGGATCACCCCCCCCCCAGTAAAGCTTATTTTTGTATTGATTTGTGGGATAATCAAAAGAGACCCTGGGGTAAATGACTGAACTGATATGTAAATAAAAGACTGGGCTTTGGACTATAAGAGCTGAGCTCTCCAGAGAGCTTTTATAGGTAGTTTAGAACTTTTCTTGCAGATTTTCTGGCTTTGGTCAGAAAGCCCAAAAGCTATCCAGAGAATTATTACAGCTCTTTTACAATTTTGTCTAGCAGTGTTTCTGATTTTGGTTAGAAAATCCATGAAATACATAGAGAACTATCTTGAGCAAACTACAGAGCTATCAACTTGTGCTCCATCACTGACTTTGAATCATTTCTCCCACTGTTCCCAAACACTTCTCTCTCAGGACCCCCAAACAAGCTGAATCCGATACTCTGCAGTTGGCTATCTGTGGAATGCATTCTCCCTAACTAGGCTGCCTTCTCTGGCCTCCATGGAAGAGGATACATCTAGCCCTGAAGAGACTTCATTGCTAGGGTCAGGGGACATACCCAGAAGCTGACACCCTCTCAGAGGAGAATGGGATAGAGTGTGGAGAGGGACTGTATGAGGGTGGGGACTGGAGTGAGAAGTGATTGGGATGTTAAGTGAATGAATGAATAAATGAATGAATATTTATTTGTAAAAAAATAAAGGAGAGGAGGGATGGGGAAGGAGGGAGGGAGGAAAACAGAGGGGGAAGAATGAATTTAAACAAGAAATTAAGGAAGTAGGTCTCTGTTGTCTCTTTCAGAATAGAAAAGCACATCCTATAAGGCCATTATCACTATAATGTAAATGACAGGTCACAACATTAGGAAAAATCCTAGAATCCAAAGTGAAACAAACATTCAATGTGGATATAGATACAAAAGTTATGAATAACATATTATCATCTAGAAACACCAATTTCATAAAATGGATTGCACTCAAATAAACAAGTGGTATTAATCACAGGCAAGAAAAATATCTCTGGTTCAACACTCAAAAATTAATTATTATACCCATCTCTCTAACAGAGTTATAAAGAATAAAACCACATTATTGTATCAGTAGGATACAATGAAGGAAAAGCATTGAGCAAATACCTATCTGTCATAAAAATTAAAGAAGAGAGAGAAATTTCTTCATCATAAATAATCTCCACAACTCTTCCCTTCTCAGCTATTTTAATACTTAAAGTGAGAAGTTTAAATATTTCTCACTAATAACAAAGACTTTGTGTTCTTCTTCATCAATGCTTTCCCACAATACACTAGAAGTCTTAAAATGACCTGGACCAAAAGGTTATTCTTCAGTGACACATTTCTGAGCAGGAGGACCAGGAAATCATAAATAATAACAATAGGAATGTTAGGGTCATGAGATCTTGAACAAGTTATATCTTATGTCAAGCAAGTTTATTAAGAAATAAAGCATCATATAAACTGTTGACAAGGAAAAATGAGACAGAGTAAGCAGAAGACTAATTAATCAATATTGGCAAAGAGACCACAGAATACCTCAGACACAGCTATCTTAAGATTGATAACCACAGCTCCAGGGTAAGAGTTAGGTTCCCAGAAGCTGCAACCTTTACTTCAAGAAGCTCTGTTGCTAAGTATAGACCAGACTGTTTAAAATCTCCCCTTGGATAAGGACAAAGAACTAAGTTCTTCTTTGTCATTTCATGAGGGTCTCTGTGAGTATCTGGTATCTGACATCAGCCTGGGTTCCCAGATACCCCTTCCCTTGGAATCCCGTTCCAAACTGACACTGGTCCTTGGCATTTTCAAGAGAATAAGAATGAACACATAGGTCCAGCTCGATCACCTTGCAGAGGAGGATGCCATCTTGCCTCGGGGCAGTGCAGGCAGCTGGCAGCTGTAGCCAGGTGCGTGGACAGAGACATAGCCTAACATCAACTACCCCGTCAGGCTCTTGCTGGCACCCAGAGCCAGAGCATCTCGGCAGCAGGAGGTCTGTGCACCAACAGCTCGGCTCTCGCTGACCAACAGATGGGGTCCAGCTCAATCGGCTTGCAGAGGAGGGCACCTTCTTGCTTCGGGGCACTGCGGGCAGCTGGCAACTGTGGCCAGGTGCGGTGGACAGAGTCTTAGCCTAAAATCTAGTGCCCCATCAGGCTCTTGCAGGCACCCAGAGCCAGAGCAGCTAGGTGGGTGGTCTCTGCGCGGACCAAGGTGGGCAACAAATTGCTCGGGGGTGTGGGTCTGTGTCTGGAGTACAGCCAGGGACTGACATCTTGCCTCAGGGCACCACAGACAGCTAACCAGACAGAGCCCTGTGGACTGGGAGTGCCACCATCGAGGCTCCTCCTGAGCTGAGGAGGTTATTTCGGATGCTCAGAGGCAGAAACCTTCCAGTCTCCACCTCTGGAGCACAGATGCCAAAGCCCAGGCTCACAGGAGCTTCAAACACCAACCAGTAACAACAAGATTAACTAACTCCAGAGATAAACAGATGGCAAAAGGCAAACGTAGGAATGTTACTAACAGAAATCAAAGCAATATGGCAGCATCTGAACCAAACTCACCAACCACAGCAAGTCCTGGATACCCCAACACAACAGAAAAATGAGAGTTGAATTTAAAAAGCACTGGTTATGATGCTGCTAGAGGAACACAAAAAAGACATAAACAAATCTCTTAAAGAAATGCAGGGGAACAATAATAGGTTAGAAGCCCTTACAATGAAAAAACAAAAATCACTTAAAGAATTCCAGGAGAATATGGATCAACAGACAGAAGCCAATAAAGAAGAAATGAAAAAAATCACTTAAAGAAATGCAGAAGAAATTGAGTCAGCAGGCAGAAATATAAAAGAGGAATCACAAAAATCTCTTAAGGAATTGCAAGAAAACACAAACAAACAAGTGAAGGAACTGAGCAAAACCATCCAAGATCTAAACACAGAGGTAGAAACAACTAAGAAATCACAAAGGGAGACAACTTTGGAGATAGAAAACCTTGGGAAAAAATCAGGGGGCATAGATGCAAATATCAACAACAGAATACAAGAGATAGAAGTAAGAATCTCAGATGCTGATGATACCATAGGAACCATTGACTCCACAGTCAAAGAAAATGCAAAATGCAAAAGGCTAGTAACCCAAAACATCCAGGAAATCCAGGACACAATGAGAAGACCAAAAATAAGGATTATAGGGATAGATGAAAGTGAAGATCTACAATTTAAAGGGCCAGCAAATATCTTCAACAAAATTATGGAAGAAAACTTCCCTAACCTAAAGAGAGGGATGCCCATAAATATGCAAGAAGCCTACAGAACTCCAAACAGACTGGACCAGATAATAATCAAAACCCAAAACATACTAAACAAAGAAAGAATATTAAAGGCAGTAAAATAAAAAGGCCAAGTAACATATAAAGAAAGACCTATCAGAATCACACCAGACTTCTCACCAGAGACCATGAAAGCTAGAAGATCCTGGGTGGATATCATGCAGACCCTAAGAGAACACAAATGTCAGCCAAGACTACTATACCCAGCAAAACTCTCAATCAATATAGATGGAGAAATCAAAATATTCCATGTCAAGAACAAATTTACACAATATCTTTCCACTAACTCAGCCCTACAAATGAAAATAAGAGGAAAACTCCAATACAAGGAGGGAAACTACACCCTGGAAAAAGCAAAATAGTAACCTTTTTCCATCAAACTCAAAAGAAGATAACCACTCAAAAACAAAAATAACGTCAAAAATGACAGGAAGAAATAATCACTATTCCTTAATATCTCTTAACATGAATGGACTCAATTCCCCAATAAAAAGACATAGACTAACAGACTGGATACGCAAACAGGACCCTACATTTTGCTGCATACAGGAAACACACCTCAGGGTCAAAGACAAAGACTACCTTAGAGTAAAAGGCTGGAAGACAAATTTACAAGCAAATGCTCTCAGGAAGCGAGCTGGAATAGCCATTCTAATATCAGATAAAATTGAATTTCAACCTAAAGTCATGAAAAGAGATACAGAAGGTCACATCTTGCTGGTCAAAGGAAAAATCCACCAAGAAGAACTCACAATTCTAAACATCTATGCTCCAAATGCAAGGGCACCCTCATTCGTAAAAGAAACTATTAAAGCTTAAAGCACACATTGCACCTAACACAATAATTGTGGGGGACGTCAATACTCCACTATCCTCAATGGACTGATCAGGAAAACAGAAACTAAACAGGAATACAGGGAAACTCATTGAAACTTTAGACAAATTGGATTTTATATATATATATATATATATATATATATATATATATATATGTGTGTGTGTGTGTGTGTGTGTGTGTGTGTATGTATGTATATGTATATATATATATATATATATATATATATATAACATTTCATCCTAAAGCAAAGAACTATACCTTTTTCTCAGCACCTCATGCTACCTTCTGCAAAATCGAACATATAATTGGTCACAAGTCAGACCTCAACAAATATAAGAAGATCTAACTAATCCCATGCATCCTATCTGATCACCATGGAGTAAGAGTGGTCTTCAATAACAACAAAAACAACAGAAAACCCTCATACATATGGAGGATGAACAATATTCTACTAAATGATAACTTAGTCAAGGAAGAAATAAAGAAATCAAAGACTTTCTAGAATTTAATGACAATGAAGGCACAACATACCCAAATCTATGGGACACAATGAAAGAAGTGCTAAGAGGAAAACTCATAGCCTTGAGCTCCTCCAAAAAGAAACAGGAGAGAGCATATACTAGCAACTTAATGGCACACCTGAAAGCTCTGGAACAAAAAGAAGCTAATTCACCCAGGAGGAGTAGAAGACAGGAAATCATCAAACTCAGGGCTGATCAATCAAGTAGAAACAAAAAGAACCATACAAAGAAACAACAAAACCAGGAGCTGGTTCTTTGAGAAAATAAACAAGATAGATAAACCCTTAGCCAGGCTTACCAAAGGGCACAGAGACAGTATTCAGATTAACAAAATTAGAAATGAAAAGGGAGATATAACAACAGAAATGAGGAAATCAAAAGATCATCAGATCCTACTACAAAAGCCTATACTCAACACAACTGGAAAATCTGGAGGAAATGGACAATTTCCTAGACAGGTACCAAATACCAAAATTAAATCAGGATCAAATAGATCATCAAAACAGTCCCATAACACCCAAAGAAATAGAAGGGGTCATAGAAAGTCTTCCAACCAAAAAAAGCACAGGACCAGATGGTTTTAGTGAAGAAATCTATCAGACCTTCAAAGAAGACCTAATATGAATACTCTTCTAATTATTCCACAAAATAGAAACAAAAGGAACACTACCCAACTCATTCTATGAAGCCACAATTACCCTGATACCAAAACCACATGAAGATCTAACTAAAAAAGAGAAATTTCAAACCAATCTCCCTTATGAACATCGATGCAAAAATACTCAATAAAATTCTTGCCAACTGAATCCAAGAACACATCAAAATGATCATTCACCATGATCAAGTTGGCTTCATCCCAGGGATGCAGGGATGGTTCAATATACAGAAATCCATCAACGTAATCCACCACTTTAACAAACTCAAAAAAGAAAAAACAAAACACACGGTCATCTCATTGGATGCAGAAAAAGCATTTGACAAAATTAAGCATCCTTTCATGCTAAAAGTCTTGGAAAGAACAAGAATTCAAGTCCCATACCTAAACATAGTAAAAGCAATTTACAGCAGACCAGTAGCCAACATCAAAGTAAACTGAGAGAAACTTGAAGCAATCCCACTAAAATCAGGGACTAGACAAGGCTGCCGCCTCTCACCATATCTTTTCAATATAGGACTTGAGGTACTAGCTAGAGCAATTCGACAACATAAGTGAAGTCAAAGGGATACAAATTGGAAAGGAATAAGTCAACCTATCACTATTCGTAGATGATATGATAGTATATTTATGTGACCCAAAAAACTCCACCAGAAAACTCCTATAGCTGATAAACAACTTAAGCAAAGTGGCTGGTTATAAAATCTACTCAAGCAAATCAGTAGCCTTCCTATACTCATTGGATAAGCAGGCTGAGAAAGAAATTAGGAAAATGACACCCTTCAAAATAGCCACAAACAATATAAAGTATCTTGGTGTGACTCTAACCAAACAAGTGAAAGATTTGTATGACAAAAACGTCAGTTCTCTGAAGAAGGAAATGGAAGAAGACCTCAGAAAATGGAAAAATCTTCCATGCTCGTGGGTTGGCAGGATAAATATAGTTAAAATGACAATCTTGCCAAAAGCAATATACAGATTCAATGCAATCCCCATCAAAATCCCAACTCAGTTCTTCATAGAGTTAGAAAGAACAATTCTCAAATTCATCTGGAATAAAAAAAAAACCCAGGATAGCTAAAACTATCAACAGTAAAGGAACTTCTGGGAGAATCAATATCCCAGACCTCAAGAAATACTGCAGAGCAGTAGTGTTAAAAACTGCATGGTATTGGTACAGTGACAGGGAGGTGGATCAGTGGAATAGGATTGAAGACCCAGAATTGAGCCCACATATCTATGGCCAATTGATCTTCGACAAAGGAGCTGAAAACATCCAGTGGAAAAAGATGGCCTTTTCAACAAATGGTGCTGGCTCAACTGGAGATCAACATGCAGAAGAATGAGAATTGTTCCACTCTTATCTCCTTATACTAATCTCAACTCCAAGTGGATCAAGGACCTCCACATTAAACCAGACACATAAAAATTAATAGAAAAGAAACTGGGGAAGAGCCTTGAGGACATTGGCTCAGGGGGAAAGTTCCTGAACAGAACACCAATAGCTTATGCTCTAAGATCAAGAATTGACAAATGGGACCTCATAAAATTACAAAGTTTCTATAAGGCAAAAGACACTGTCAAATGGACAAATCAGCAACCAACAAATTGGGAAAAGATCTTCACTAACCCTACATCTGACAGAGGGCTAATATCCAATGTATACAAAGAACTCAAGAAGTTAGACCCCAGAAAACCAAATAACCCTATCAAAAATGGGGTACAGAGCTAAATAAAGACTTTTCACATGAAGAAATTCCAATGGTTGAGGAACACCTTAAAAAATGTTCAATATCATTAGTCATTAGAGAAATGCAAATCAAAACAACCCCGAGATTTCACCTCACACAAGTCAGAATAGCTAAGACTAAAAACTCAGGAAACAGCAGGTGTTGGAGAGAATGTGGAGAAAGAGGAACACTCCTCCACTGCTGGTGGCACTGCAAGCTGGTACAACCACTCTGGAAATCAGTCTGGCAGTTCCTCAGAAACTTGGACATGATACTTCCGGAGGACCCAGCCATACCACTCCTGGGTATATACCCAGAAGATTCCCCAGCATGCAATAAAGATACATTCTCCACTATGCTCCACTATTTATTTATTTATGTATTTATGTATTTATTTATTTATTTATTTATTTATTTATTTATAATAGCCAGAAGCTGGAAAGTACCCAGATGTCACTCAACGGAGGAATGGATACAAAAAATGTGATGTATATACATATACACACACACACACACACACACACACACACAATGGAGTACTATTCAGCCATTAGAAACAATGAATTCATGAAATTCTTAGAGAAATGGATGGAGCTGGAGAACATCATACTAAGTGAGGTAACTCAGTCTCAAACGAAAAGCCATGGTATGCAGTCACTGATAAGTGGATATTAGCCTAGACTCTTGGAACACCAAAGACACAATCCACATACCAAATGATGTCAGACAAGAAGGAAGGAGTGAATCCTGGTTCTGGAAAGAATAAAAGCATCAGTGTAAGGGAATACCAGAACAGGGAAGTGGGAAAGGTTAGATGGGGGATCACAGGGAAGGAAAAGGGCATGTGGGACCTTTGGGTGGCAGGGAACCAGTAAAAGGGAAATGAAATATAAATATAGACTATAGTCAACAAAAAATATATAAACAAAAGAATGAACACATAAGCCACATGCTATGAGGAAATTATTGAAATGAACATATAAGGTACTGTCACCTAAATCTACAATGAACTGATAAAGCTCTCTCTCTCTCTCTCTCTCTATATATATATATATATATATATATAGATAGATATAGATATAGATATAGATATAGATATAGATATAGATATAGATATAGATATAGATATAGATATATAGATATATATATATATATAAGCTCTCTCTATAAGCTCAATGCTTAATAGTGTTTGTGAGGACAGTAGTTCATATTTCAGTACCCACATAACACATTCTGTACCTTGCAGATACCTATAGCTCCATCTGTGATATGATGGCTTCTTCTGGCCTCCACCTGTACACAGATGGCAAATAAATATATTAAAAATCATTTACATCATATTTCACTAAGAAATTTAAACTTCAGTGATCCTGAAGTACCTTTACATACTCACTGGAATACCAAAAGTAGTGAACATTGACAATATAGACAGTTCCTTTCATTACTGAGCAAAATTCCAAATGATAAAACATTACAGAATATAGTGTAGTGATTTCATTATACAAAAGTATGCACATTTTGCCTTTATATCCAGATTAATTTCTTTGTGTTTGACAAACAAGTTAGAAATTGTATGTTCATACAAAATCTTTCAGATGGATATGTAAAGCAGATTTGTTTATAATTGTAAAAATTTAAAAGCAACTGAGGTATCTTAATAGCTATACTCAAAATAGTTCATTGTGGCAGGAAATGACATAAAGACTTGAGTCAGTTTCAAGTAAAAATACAAATACAAAACTCTGCATGTATGATTCCAAGTGCTTGGCATGCAGAAAAAGCCAAAGCAATGAGGCAACTGAAAAGAGAAATTGTTCACAGGGGAGGAGAAATATGAGATGGAACACATTGAATTTGAGGGGGGGGGGCTGGAACCATCTCTAGGCATATCATTATATATTTTTCCTCACTTGTAGGATGTACAAAACAATGGGCCTCCATGTAAACTGTAGACACTGGCTAATAATATTGAATCCATGTAACTCACAATGGTAACAACTATATCATTTTTGTAACAAGTGTTGACAGGAAAACTAGGCTTCAAAGTCAAGAGGAATCTCTAAACCTGGCTCTCAATTTGTTGTGAGACAATATTTAGTGTACAGAATAAAGTCTATTAAATATATGTACTTTATTCCATATATATGTAACAGGCTTATTAAGTAGGCCACAGTCACAAGATGTGTGGATTAATATGTTATGAAAGTTCTCTACATTTCAATTTTCTTACTTATAACATGCACATAATAGCAGTCATCTCATATAAATGACTACACAAATTTATCTAGGTAGAAAAATGAGATATGTAAATCTAGGTCCTTAAGAGAATACTGAAAAATGGTCCTATCATATTATTAACAGTCTTAGAAATGTTAGATTTTGTAGTTTGAATACAAATGGCCACCATTTTCTGAGAAACCACCAAACTGATTTCAAAATTGTTTATACAATTTTATATTCCCAACAGCTATGAAGAAACATTCCCCTTGCTCCACCTCCTCACCAGCATGTGCTATCACTTGAGGTTTTGATCTTAGCTATTCTGATACATATAGATGAAATCTCACAGTCATTTTGATTTGCATTTCCCTGATGACTAAGGAAATGAATGTTTCTTTAAGTACTTCTTAGACAATAAAGATACTTTTATTCTGTTTATCTCTGTTTAAACTAGGACACAGCTATACCTTGCCTGGGCATATACCTGAAAAGATGCCCAACTAGACAATAAGGACACTAACTCAACTATATTCCTAGCAGCTTTTCTCATAATAGCCAACCTAGATGTCCCTTAGCTGAAGAATAAAGACAATGTAGTACATCTACATAATGGAATAATATTCAACTATTAAAATAAAAATCATCATGAAATTTGTAGGCAAACAAATGGAACCAGAGAAGATCATGCTGAGTGAGGTAACCCATACCCAGAAAATCATATAGATTATGTACTCACATATAGATTTTGAACATTATCTATAAAGTATAGGATGGTCATTTTACAATCCAGAGCCTGAAGAAACTATTAAGGAAGACCTAAGGATAGATATTTGAATCTTACTCAGAAGGGAAACAAAATAGTCATCTGAAAGGGTGGAATGAGGGAACTGGGTGGGAGAAGGTGTGAGGAGGGAAATGGAGGGATGATGGTTTTGGGGGGAGAAGGGGTGGGAGAGGGCTGGGAGTAGGAATGGAAATTTGTGTGTGGGGGGAAGCTCTGGGACTAACTGAAGACCTAGCAGAGCAGATACTCTAGGGAGTCATTGGAGTTGACCTTAGCACAGATTCCTATCAGCTGAGGATATGGAGACTGAAGTAGCCACCTCCTATAGTCAGAAGGGGCTTCCAGCGGACAGAGGAGTAATCAAACCACCCATAAAATCTTCAACCCAAAATTTTCTCTTGCCTACAAGATGTGCAAGGATAAGGTTGTAGCAGAGATGTGCAGGGATAAGGGAACACAACAGTCAACCAATGACTGGTCCCACTTAGGACCCAACCAATGTAAGAGACTCAACTACTAATACTATTTATAATTTGCTGTGCTTGCTGACATGAATCTAGCATAACTGTTTCCTGAGTGGTTTCATCCAGCAGTGAAAGAAAACTGATTCAGAGACACACAGCCAAACATCAGGCAGATCTGGGAGTCTTGTGGAAGAGTGGGAGATAGAACTGTACAAGATTGAGGGATCAAGAACACCCCAGGAAGACCTATAGAGGGATAAAGAGATGACTCAATGGTTAAGAGCACTTACTGCTCCTCCAGAGGTCTAGAGTTCAATTCCCAGCAACCACATGGTGGTTCCTGACCATCTGCAATGGAATCTGATGTACAATTCTAGTGTGTGACTGAAGACAGCTATAGTGTACGCATATAAATAAAAATAAATAAACCATTAAAAAATAAAAGGAAGACCTACAGAGTCAACTAGACTCATGGGCACTCAAAGAGAGTGAACCACCAACCAAAGAGCATACATTGGCTGAACCTAGACCCTCTACACATATAAAACAGATGTGAAACTTGGGCTTCATGTGGGTTCCCTATCAATTAGAGTGGTGGGGGCCTGTCTCTGACTCAGTTGCTTGACTTTGGATTCCCTTCCCCAACTGGACTGCCTGATTGGATCTCAGTTGCAAAGGAAGTGCTTAGTCCTGCTAGGACTAGGTGTTCCAGGACAGGGTGGTACCAAAGGGGGACTTCCCCTTTTCTGCAGAGAAGGGGATGAAGTAATGTTGGAAGAGATTTGTAAGGATGTAACAAGAAGAGGAGGCTGAAATAGAAATGTAATGTGAATAGATAGATAGATAGATAGATAGATAGATAGATGATAGATAAATAAAGGGAGGAAGAAAGGAAGGAGGGGACTGACATAGAAATATAAAGTGAATAGATAGATAGATAGATAGATAGATAGATAGATAAAGGAAAACAAACAAAACTGACCACTGTATATTCAGAGATCACTATCAGGGAGTATAGCCTTTTTAGAGTAGGTCTGACTTTCTTAGAAGAATTGTATCATGCTGAGTAGGCATTAAAGTCTCAGATGCTTAAACCAGGCCCAGTGTCTCACTCTTTTCCATTGTTTGCCAATTCAGATGTAGCACTCTCATCTACTTCTCCAGTGTCATGTCTCTCTGCCTCCTCCCATGGTTCTTAGAATTCTTAGTGGTATGATGACAATAAACTAAACCTCTTTACTGTAAGCTATCCGCAGTTAAACACTTTCCTTCCTATGAGTTGCTTTGGTAATGGTGTCTCCTTACAGCATTTGAAAGCCTTACTAAGGGCTGGAGAGATGGTTCAGTGGTTAAGAGTACTGACTAGTCTTCCAGAGGTACTGATTTCAATTGTCAGCAACCACATAGTGGCCTACAACTATCTTCTGGTATGTCTGAAGGCAGCAATGTACTCACATTAAATAAATAAATAAACAAACAAACAAACCTAAAAAAAAAAAACAAACCTTACTAAGACAGCAGTATAAACAGAAGCAGAATTATATGCTGGTGGGCTTGACATGTACTGATTATAAAATGGTCTTGTACAACCTACCCAAATAGATGCAAGTCAAAATCCATAATCTCTTATTACTGTATTTTCAGGATTCTACCATTTCAAATGCTCACTTCATTTGTCACCACAGAAGCAGGAAAAGTTAAGTTTAGGAAGGTGGGTATTAGGATTTATGAGGAATATTGATGATCAGTCCAGATAGATAGATAGATAGATAGATAGATAGATAGATAGATAGATAGATAGATATACATTGACTCATGGATACATAGGTTATATAATATTGAGAGACAGAGACAGAGAAAATGTCTTTTCTCCATGTTTTTTGCTTCAGTTCCTGCCCATAAGTTTTGGCCTCAAGTTCTTGCCCTGGCTTCCCTCAACAATGGAATGTAATCTTTAAGATAATTAACCTCTTTCCTCCCCAAAGTCACTTTTGGTCACGCAATTTATCACACAAGCAGAAATAAACTGTATATCACCAAAGGATACAATTATTTTCTCTAACAGTAATTGAATTCTCTTTTAAATATTTTTACTTAGCACCTTTCAGATACTACAAGAATGAAAAAAAGCAATACATACAGGGGATCATTTTATTTTAGAGAATTTATTTAATGGAATAATTTATATTATATCTGGTTCTTCTTAGCTTCAACTTGGCTTAATTCCACACAGAATTCTGAAATGTTTTTCTATGTTTGAGACAAAGAAAGCATACTATTTTTTCATTAATAAGATTGCATATAGAGCAAAGCTGACTGACTTCCATTTTTATAAAATAAACATAAGTAACAATACATATGTGCTGTGGCTGCTGGAATTGGGGGAATACTCTTTAGTAAAGTAGCCAGTTCAATTCACTGTAAATAACTTGTGAGTGGACTGGTGGAACATTAAAGACCACCTAGTTCTATGGTTCTTCCCTCTAACATTTATTCTACTTTTTAATTATGTTTATGTATATATATATATATATATATATATATATATATATATATATATATCTGTGTTCAAGCATGTGGGTGCCAATGAACACCATAAGATGATGTTAGGTCTTCTGTATGTGCAGTTAGAGGTAGCTGTCCAATGTGGGTGTTGTAAACCAAATTGTGGTCCTCTGCAATTACAGTCAATGCTCCTAAAGGCTGATCAATATCTGCAATCCTAAATCATGTGATTTTTAAGCTGTGCTCCAAACATGGAAAAGGAAATGTGGTAGTAGGAAAAGATACTGAAATAAAAGGATTCTATCTGCATCCTTTTCTACACATGATAGTTTCACATTTTATGAGCTGGAAAGAGTACCAAAGCACTCTTTCATTAAAGAAAAACTGTTCCTCATTAAATACTGAATATGGATCTAGTTAGGATTTATATCCTAGATGGAGAATGATGCCTAATCACTGAATTTGTTTGCTATCATAGCTAGTTGTGGCACTGTTACAATAGCAGTTCATGTGCATATTCTCTCACAGAGTAAAATTTCAGTCTTTTCTCAGACTAAAGGGAATTTCTTAATTATAGACCCTTGTAAAATACAAAAGGAAAGACATAATCACAGCATACAATGACAGAGAATACCATTTGAAAATGGATGATTTGATGCATAGTGAGGAAATATGGGACCAAAGAAATAATGAAATCTAGCAGGACATAGTCCAAATCTGTAGCATCATGTCTGATAGCAAAAGACTTACTTGACTTTAGCCTGGCTAGCTTTCCTGACTGCAGCACACTTCTCTTGCTTGGGATAGTTTCATTCATTCTCTCTGTAGTTCTCACTGACAAAGATCCCAGAGCTCTGGCATCTCCACCATCTTGGGGTATGCAATACAATGTAGGCTTCAGTTTCACAGCTTTACACAATGGTTTCTCTGGGCCTCCATGCAGGGATTCCTCTGCCACACATCTGACTTTAGTGACTTTCCTTAACCATGGTGGAAATCCTAAAACCCCTTTTCTCCAGTGTCCTCTATGATTCTAAAGCTAGAACCAAATAGAAAAGGCATCAAGTTCTGCTGCCAGGTTGGGCTGGAGCCTGTCCCCTTCCTTGAATCACAGTTGCATGAACATTCATTTTTAGGAGCAGAAAATCCCCCAGGCATTTCCTGTTTACAAGTGGGAAGCAAGTTGAGTGGGATCTGGCCCTGAGGGTACTCTTATTATTATTCCATTTTAGAGCTGGCTGTTTAAAAATCTTTTCTTCTATTTCAGCATAAGTGTTGGCTTCAGTCTTAAATTTCTTGGTGTGTTTCTCTCCTCAAAATATACATTTTGTATTGATTTTCCTCTCAAAAACAGCACTGCCAGGCCTGTCATAACAATAGGCCCTTCCTCTTCCCAACCTCTGTCTTACTTAATTTTCAACTGCAGTTATAAGACATCATGACAAAGGCAACTTATAGAAGAAATTGTGGGTGAAGGGCAGTGTGGCTTGCAGTTTCAGAGGGTTAGAGTTCATGATTATTATGTTAGATTGCACAGAAGCAGGCAAGCTGGCCTAGTGCTATAGCACTAGCTGAGATTTTACATCTTGATCCACAAGTATGGGGCAGAGAACTAACTGATAATAGTGTATGGGATCATGCTAGAAATGAAAATTAATGAAAAAAATGTTTTGAACCCAAGATTATATTTTACATTCATTTTAATATACACAAAAATAAATTTAAAACAAAAGAAATTAGCTGATTTGAGCAAAGTATAAAGTGAAAGGATCAGAAACAGAAGATATATGAAAAGGTACACCATAGCAGTGATACACCAAGATACATACACATGTACACAGACAAATACACTCATACACACACATAAATACACATATATACATACACATATGTAAATGCACTTATACACTCTAAGACATGTTCACATAGAAACACAGGCACATACACAAACACAGCAACATGATTGTACAGACCTTTAAGGCTACATGTGGCATGTATTCAAAGGCAAATTATTCAATGGCATTAAAGTATTTTAGTTCTTTTATTTTTACTTCAACATAATTTTGAAACTTCTTAGGGAATTGATTTAGGGGCTAAATCTTCCTGGTTTCAAAACTCCAAATCATTTCTTGGTAAAAATATATTCATAAACCCATTTATTATATAGCCTTAGAACTGCAAAATTTACATAAAACAGAAATAATACCAATGAATGAAATAAATTCAATTGAGTAAATGTACGTGTTTGATATATGCTATACAGGATAAGATAAGGAACTACAATGCATCCCAATGGTTTAGCAGTGTTTCAGAAATATTCAGTCCAATTTCTCTTCATTCAAAATGCCCATCCCCACCCAGAAAATGTGACTTAATACCTGTGGTGATCTCATGATAGATTACAAAAGACTAATACTCTCTCAGGCTTCTTGCACTTTCTAACTGGAACCATTATTCAAAATAAGTTGTTGCAGAGTCTTCAGTGTGGCTCAGTGGTCAAGCACATGCCTCAGATGGCTCTGACTCCATCCACTGCCATTGAGGTCATCAATTGAGACATGGTTGGGACAGAAAATACAAGCCATAGAATTGCTTATTTCCTCTTATTTGTTTCTCTTTCAATAAAAAGAGCCCTACTAACACCCAGTGATCAGGATGATGTGTTTTTGTTTGTTTTTGGAATATGCTTATGAACTCATGCTTTTTTTGATATATTTTTTCTATATTTTGTTTACATTCCAAAGGGGAACTCATGCTTTTAAATAAATAAACATATCATATGCCCCAAATCCATTGCAGCTGTTACTAATGTGCAAATTATTCCATTTTTAAAAAATTGTAGCCTACATAAAACTCTGGGAGTGTAAGCATAAGGATCCACTCCTAACTAGATTAAAATTTGCTTCCAGAAATTACCAGTGTCATTAAAATCGTTTAAATATGTTTCTGAGACTTATACCTGGAAATGAGTACAAACTAGGGATTCAGAGTGAGAGGCTCTGATGTAATTGATTCTGTAAAATTCATTAAACCTGCAGGTGGGAAGAGACAGCTAGAAGGCCTGTGTGACTTGGGCTGGCATCAGACTGAAGGGATAGATACATTACAGAATCTGAATCTCTGCTTTAAAAAAGCAATTAGCTGTTCACTCCCACATAAGCTCAGGTAATCATAAATCCCAAAATTCTGAAAACATAAAATAAATATCCTTAAAGAGTAAGGGAGAATGGAGAAAGCTGTCTGGAGGGCTCATCCAGGACTTTGCCACTAGTAAGTCTCCCAGAACTCTCAAAATCATAACTTAAGTCCATTTAACATGAGATCCACCTGTCAAACCTCATCCTTAGCCATTTAAGTTAAGCAACATACTTAGCAACATACCTAGCATGACTGTCTTCTAAGAGGCACAACCAGCAGCTGACTGAGACAGATGTGGATATTTACATAAAACCATTGACCAACATAAAACTACATGGAGAGAAACTTGAAGCAATCCCATTGAAATCAGGAAGTAGAAAAGGCTGCCCACAACCCTCCCTACCTGTTCCATATAGTACTTGAAGTCCAGAGCAATTAGACAACAAAAGAAAGTCAAATAGATTCAAATTGGGAAGCAAGAAGTCAATGCATCACTATTTGCAAATGATATATTAGTATACTTAAATGACCCCAAAACCTCCACCAGAAAACTCCTAAAAATGATAAACAACTTCATCAAAGTGACTGGATAAAAAATTAACTCAAACAAATCAGTAGCCTTCCTAAACTCAAAGGATAAAGAGGCTGAGAAAGAAATTAGGGAAGTGACCTCCTTCACAATAGTCACAAATAATATAAAATACCCATGGTGTGACTCTAAGCAAGCAAGTGAAAGATCTGTAGGACAAGAAGTTCAAGTCTCTGAAGAAAGAAATTGAAGATCTCAGAAGATGGAAAGATCTCCCATGCTCATGGATTGGCAGGGTAAATATAGTAAAAATGGCCATCATGACTAAAGCAATCTACAGAGTCAATGCAATCCCTATCAAAATTCCAACTAAAATCTTCATAGAGATAGCAAGAGTAGTTTCCAAATTTATTTGGAATAACAAAAAACTCAGGATAGGGAAAATTATTCTCAACAATAAAAGAACTTCTGGCAGAATCACCATCCCTGACCTCAAGCTATACTACAGAGCAATAGTGATTAAAAACTACATGGAATTGGTACAGTGACAGGCAGGTAGATCAATGGAATAGAATTGAAGATCCAGAAATGAACCCTCACACCTATGGTCACTTGATTTTTGACAAAGGAGCTAAACCCATCCAGTAGAAAAAAAGATAGCATTTTCAGCAAATGGTGATAGGTCAATTGGCAGTCAATATGTAGAAGGATGCAAATTGATCCATTCTTATCTCCATGTACAAAGCTCAAGTTCAAGTGGATCAAGAACCTGCACATAAAACCAGATACACTGAATCTAATAGAAGAGAAAGTGGGGGAAGAACCTGGAGCATGGGTACAGGGGTAAATTTCCTGAATAAAATGATAGCTTATGCTCTGAGATCAAGAATTGACAAATGGAACCTCATAAATTGCTTCTGTTGAAGCAAAGAAAGATGTTTACCAGAAGAAAAGATCTTTCCAATCCTATATCTGACAGAGGGATAATATCCAATATATACAAAAAACTCAAGAAGTTAGACTCCAGAGAACCAAATAACCCTATTAAAAATGGGGTACCGATCTAAACAAAGAATGGTCAATTGAGGACTACAGGATGGCTGAGAAACACCTAAAGAAATGTTCAAAATCCTTAGTTACCAAGGAAATGCAAATCAAAACAACCCTGAGATTCCACCTCATACCAATCAGAATGTCCAAGATCAGAAACTCAGAGGATTATTTGGTTTCTGGGGTCTAACTTCTTGAGTTCTTTGTATACATCGGATAATAGCCCTCTGTCAGATGTAGGGTTGGTGAAGATCTTTTCCCAATTTGTTGGTTGCCAATTTGTTCTTTTGACAGTGTCTTTTGCCTTACAGAAACTTTGTAATTTTATGAGATCCCATTTGTCTATTCTTGATCTTAGAGCATAAACTATTGGTATTCAGTTCAGGAGCTTTCACCCTGAGCCAATGTCCTCAAGAGTCTTCCCCAGTTTCTTTTCTGTTAATTCTAGTGTGTCTGGTTTTATGTGGAGGACCTTGATCCACTTGGAGTTGAGCTTAGTACAAGGAGATAAGAGTGGATCAATTCTCATTCTTCTGCATGTTGACCTCCAGTTGAGCCAGCACCATTTGTTGAAAAGGCCATCTTTTTCCACTGGATGTTTTCAGCTACTTTGTCGAAGATCAATTGGCCATAGATGTGTGGGCTCAATTCTGGGTCTTCAATCCTATTCCACTGATCCACCTCCCTGTCACTGTACCAATACCATGCAGTTTTTAACACTACTGCTCTGTAGTATCGCTTGAGGTCTGGGATACTGATTCCCCCAGAAGTTCTTTTACTGTTGATGATAGTTTTAGCTATCCTGGGTTTTTTGTTATTCCAGATGAATTTGAGAATTGTTCTTTCTAACTCTATGAAGAACTGAGTTGGGATTTTGATGGGGATTGCATTGAATCTGTATATTGCTTTTGGCAAGATTGCCATTATAACTATATTTATCCTACCAACTTACGAGCATGGAAGACTTTTCCATTTTCTGAGGTCTTCTTCCATTTACTCCTTCATAGACCTGAAATTTTTGTAATATAAATATTTCACTTGTTTGGTTAGAGTCACACCAAGATACTTTATATTGTTTGTGGCTATTTTGAAGGGTGTCATTTCCCTAATTTCTTTCTCAGCCTGCTTATCCATTGAGTATAGTAAGGCTCCTGATTTGCTTGAGTAGATTTTATAACCAGCCACTTTGCTGAAGTTGTTTATCAGCTGTAGGAGTTCTCTGGTGGAGTTTTTTTGGGTCACTTAAGTATACTATCATATCATCTCTGAATGGTGATAGTTTGACTTCTTTTCCAATTTGTATCTCTTTGACTTCCTTATGTTGTCAAATTGCTCTAGCTAGTACCTCAAGTACTATATTGAAAAGATATGGTGAGCAGTGTCAGCCTTGTCTAGTCCCTGATTTTAATGGGATTGCTTCAAGTTTCTCTCTGTTTACTTTGATGTTGGCTACTGGTCTGCTGTAAATTGCTTTTTACTATGTTTAGGTATGGGCCTTGAATTCCTGTTCTTTCTAAGACTTTTAGCATGAAAGGATGCTGAATTTTGTCAAATGCTTTTTCAGCATCCAATGAGATGACCATGTGTTTCAAAAAATGGGGTACAGAGCTTAACAAAGACTTTTCAACTGAAGAAATTCAGATGGCTGAGAAACACCTTAAAAATGTTAAACATCATTAGTCATTATAGAAATGCAAATAACAAAACCCTGAGATTTCACCTCCCACCAGTCAGAATGGCTAAAATTAAAAACTCAGGAAACAGCAGGATGTGGAGAAAGAGGAACACTCCTCCACTTCTGGTGGGACTGTAAGCTGGTACAACCACTCTGGAAATCAGTCTGGCAGTTCCTCAGAAAACTGGACTTGATACTTCCGGAGGATCCAGCCATACCACTCCTGTTCATATACCCTGAAGATTCCCCAGCATGCAATAAGAATACATGCTCCACTATGTTCATGGCAGCCTTATTTATAATAGCCAGAAGTTGGAAAGAACCCAGATGTCCCTCAACAGAAGAACGTGGTATATATACACATGTGGTACTATTCAGCTGTTAGAAATAATGAATTCATGAAATTCTTAGAGAAATGGGTGGAGCTGGAGAGCATCATACTAAGTGAGGTAACCCAGTCTCAAAAGAATACCCATGGTATTTACTCACTGATAAGTGGATATTAGCCTAGAATCTTGGGACACCAAAGACACAATCCACATACCAAATGATGTCTGAGAAGAAGAAAGGAGTAGACCCTGGTTCTGGAAAGGCTCAAAGGATCAGTGTAGGGTAATACCAGAACAGGGAAGTGAGAAGGGGTGGATGGGGGAACACGGGGAGTGAAAAAGGGCATGTGGGACCTTTGGGGGGCAGGAAACCAGACAAAGGGAAATGAAATATAAATATAATATATATCAAATAAAAATATTAAAAAAACTCAGAGGATAGCAAGTTCTGGAGAGGACGAGGAGAAAGAACACTCCTCTATTGCTGGTGGAATTGCAAGCTGGCAAAACCACTCTGGAAATCAGTTTGGCAGTTCCTCAGAATATTGGACATAGTATTACCAGAGACCCCTGCTATACTACTCCTGGGCATATACCCAGAAGATGTTCCAACATGTAATAAGGACACATGCTCCACTATGTTCATAGCAGTCTTATTTTTATAGTCAGAAGCTGGAAAGGACCCAGATGTCCTTCAACAGAGGAATGGATACAGAAAATATGATTCACTTACACAATGGAGTACTACTCCACTATTGAAAACAATGAATTCATGAAATTCTTAGACAAATGGGTGGAGCTAGAAAATATCCTGAGTGAGATAACCCAATCACAAAAGAACACACATGGTATGCACTCGCTGATAAGTGGATATTAGCCCAAAAGTTCGGACTACCCAAGATACAACTCACAGACCACATGAAGTTCAAGAAGGAAGACCAAAGTATGGATATTTTGATCCTTATTGGAAGATGGCTTAAAATACCCATGGATCACAGCCAACCAACTGACTGAGCATAGGGTCCCTAATGGAGCAGCTAGAGAAAGGATCCAAGGAGCTGTAGATGTTTGCAGCCCTGCAGGAGGAAGAATAATATGTACCTTCCAGTATTCCCAGAGCTCCCCGGGACTAAACAACCAACCAAAGGGTACACATGGAGGGACCCATGGCTCCAGCTACATATGTAGCAGAAGATGACCATTTCCAACATCGAAATGAGAGGCCATTGGTCCTGTGAAGGCTTATTCCCCAGAATAGGGGAATGCAAGTCAGGAAATTGGGGCTGATAATCAGGGGCACGGGGCATTGCATAGGGGGTTTTCAAGGGGACTACACAGAAAGGGGATACCATTTGAAATGTAAATAAACAAATATCTAATAAAAATAATAAAAAGAAATGAAGTAGGGGACCCCTGTGGTTGAATTAAAGGCAGGATGGAAGAAGCTGAAGAAGAGAGCAACCCCATAGAAAAATCACCATTGTCAATTAATCCAGACTTCTAGGAACTTCCAGACACTAAACCACCAACCAGGAAGCATACACAGGATGGTCTTGACACATATTAGCAGAGGACTTCCTGGTCTGGACTCAGTGGGAGAAGATGCACCTAATCCTGGAGAGACTTGAATCCCAGGGAGTGGGGAGGCCTGGGGCTGAGGGAAGCAAATTCTCAGAGACAGGGTGGGGGAGGAGGAATGGGATGGAGATCTGTGGAGAGCAATGGCTAGATTGTAACTAAATAAAATATAAATTTAATAATAATAATAATAATAATAATAATAATAAATGGAGCACATGGCTTCAGACTGAGTGCCCCAGGCTCCTTGTTTTCAGGCTATTTGTGTGGGAAGAATTCCTAGTGTGTCACCTATCTCATGCAGAAATGTGCTACAGCATCTCTTACCCTGCTTTACCAGAATGATTTGAGGACTTTTGTACACAAAATCTCCCAATTTCCTCATAATCTATAGATGTAATTGTTAGTTGTTTTCCATAGTTAAATTCCATTCTCCTATCTTTCTTTCTTCATGTACATTTTTGTAAAAATCCACATGCAGGCACATGCACAAACACTCACACACACACACACACACACACACACACACACACACACACCATTTTTCAGTAGAGTATAAACGTTACTTTTGTGTTCTTTGAGTCTTTGTGCCTCTCAGCTAGACATCCAAATTTCCTTTACTCTGCTGTATATGTCTAATTTGAAACTAACCTCCCAATTGTCTCCTGCTAAATAAAATCATGTTTGATGCAATTTTTCTTTACAGTCTGTAAGAGGCATAAGATCAGCGTGTTTGTATTTTGATAAAATTTACCATGTTTTAACTTTCCTTGACAACTCTTCCAGCTATAGATTTTTAGAAATATATTTTTCGTAGGTACGAGATATTTTGAGATTTTTTTTCTGTTAGCTATACGTTAACTTGATTGCATTTTAGTCAAAGAAAAAATTCTGTATCACTTATATTCAATTCACTTAAGTCATTTTATGGCTCAGAATACAGTCTATTCCTTTATATGTTCTATGGGCCCTTAAAAATGTGTGTACTGTCAATATGGGTTAGAATGGTTTTAGTACTAATGAATTTTGTTGACTATGATGCTAAGAACTTTTTATATTCTTGCTAATATTCTCTGTAGTTGTTCTAGCAATTGTTTTCAGAGAAGTATTAAAGCTCCAAGTACAACTATGGATTGGTCTGCCTTCTTCAAGTCTTATCCACGTATATTATCAAACATCTTGTATCTACTTCAGCATTATGTTTTAGCAATCCTACAGATTTAGGGCTAGCATTCCCCCTTTGTGGATTAACCCTGTGTAACTAATACTAGGTGCCTGTAAGAGTAGTTTTCTTTGGTTTGAAGTCTGCTACATGTAACCTCATAGTAGTTTCTATTTCATTTTAATGCATATTTTTTGCTATGCCATATTTGGATAATACCCCTAGGAGATCTGCACTTTTCTGAAGAGAAACAGGAGGAAAGGATCAGAGGTGGGGGAGGATATCTGAGAGAGAAGAACTAGCAAGAGAGGAGGAAGGGAAAAAGAACAGTTGGTTTAAAATATATGAAAGAAAAATAAATTACTAAATAAATTAATAAACAAACTACACTATTTTTCTCTTATTTATTTATGTATCTGTTTATTTATCTTTTTACTGGATAGTTTATGTATTTAGATTTCAAATGTTATTCCCTTTCCTGGTTTCTCCTCCAGAATCCCCTTATCCAATTCCTCCTCCTTCCCCCCCTCCCCCGTGTGCCTGCTTCTATGAGGATGCTTATCCTCCCACCTACACACTTCCACCTCACTGCCCTGGCATTCCCCTACACTGGGGCATCCAGCCTTCACTGGACTTAAGGACCTCTCCTCCTATTGGGACCAGACAATGCCATCCTTTGCTACAAAGGTGGCTGGAGCAATGGATCCCACCATTTGTACTCTTTGGTTGGTGGTTTAGTCCCTATAAGCTCTAGGGGGTCTGGATGGTTGATTTTGTTGTTCTTCCTGTAGGGTTGCAAACCCCTTCAGCTTCTTCAGTCCTTTCGCTAACTCCTCCATTGGGGTCTCCATGTTCAGTTCAATGATTGGCTATGAGAGCATCTGCCTCTGTATTTTTCTAGCTCTGGCAGAGCCTCTCTCAGAAGACAGCCATATCAGGCTTCTGTTAGTAAGCACTTCTTGGCATCAGCAATTGGGTTTGGTGACTGTATATGGGAAGGATCCCAGATGGGGCAGACTCTGGAAAGCCTTTCCTTCGGTTCTCCTCCACACTTTGTCAGAGTATTTTCTTTAGACAGAAGCAATTCTCTGTTAAAAATATGGAGATGAGTGGGTGGCCCCATCCCTCAACCCGGACCTTGCCTAACATCTGCGTATGGTGTCTACAGGCTCTCCCTCCCCTTTGTTTGTAATTTCAGCTGTTGTCACTGCCATTGGGTCCTGGGAGCCTCTTACATTCCTGGCATCTGAGACTTTCTGGTGGCTACCTCCAGTTCCCCATCTCTCATTGCTGCACACCTCGGTTATAATCTTGATCCTCTGTATATCATACCCATCTTCTCCCTTACTTGATCCTGCCTGTTTTCCCCCATAACCCCTCCTCTGTTTCCCCCAAGTTCCTCCTACCCTCTACCTCCTTTGAAGTTTCCCCTTCTAAGGACTGAAGCATCTACACTTTGCTCTTCCTTCTTCCTGAGCTGAACATGTCTGTGAGTTGTATCATGGATATTCCAAGCTTTTGGGATAATATCCAGTAATCAGTGAGTGTATACCATGCATGTTCTTTTGTGACATGGTTATGTCTCTCAGTATGATATTTTCTAGTTCCATCCATTTCCCTCTGAATATCATGAAGTCATTGTTCTTCATAGGTGAGTAGTACTCCATTATATAAATATACCACATTTTTCATATCCATTCCTCTGTTGAGGGACATCTGGGTTCTTTCCAGCTTCTGGCTATTATAAAATTCTTTGTTTAGCTCTGTCCTTCATTTCTAATAGGTTATTTTGATTCTCTGGAGTCCAACTACTTGAGTTCTTTCTATATGTTGGATATTAGCCCACTATTGGATGTAGGAGTAGTAAAGATCTTTTCCCAATCTGTTAGTTGCTGTTTTGTCCTATTGACAGTGTCTTTTGCCTTACAGAAGCTTTGCAATTTTATGAGGTCCCATTTGGGGATTCTTGATCTCAGAGCATATGCCATTGGTGTTCTGTTCAGGAAAATTTCCCCTGTGCCCATGTGCTCAAGGCTCTACCTCACTTACTCTTATATTAGTTTCAGTGTATCAAGTGCCCATGGGTGTGTTGGTTCATTTCTGGGTCTTCAATTTTATTCCATTGATCTTCCTCCCTGTCTCTGTATCAATACCATACAGTTTTTATCACTATTACTCTGTAATACAGCTTTAAGTCAGGAATGGTGATTCCCCTCAAAGTTCTTTTATTGTTGAGAATAGTTTTTGCTATGCTGGGTTTTGTTGTTGTTGTTGTTGTTGTTGTTGTTACAAAGGAATTTGCAAATTGCTCTTTTTAGTTCCATGAAGAACTGACTTAAATTTTGATGGGGATTGCATTGAATCTGTAGATTGCTTTTGGCAAGATGGCCATTTTTACTATAGCAATCCTACCTATCCAAGAGCATGATAGATCTTTCCAGTTTCTGAAATCTTTGATTTCTTTCTTCAGAGGCTTAAAGTTCTTGTCATACAGGTCTTTCACTTGCTTTAGAGTTACACCAAGGTATGAAATATTATTTGTGATTATTGTGAAGGGTATCATTTCCCTAATTTCTTTCTCAGCCTGTTTATCCTTTGAGTATAGGAAGGCTATTGATTTGTTTGAGTTAATCTTATATCCAGTCACTTTTCTGAAGGTATTGATATTGGTTCTTCTTTCAAGGTCTGATAAAATTCTGCATTAAACCCATTTGGTCCTGGGATTTTTTTGGTTGGGAAATTTTTAATGATGGCTTCTATTTCTTTAAGGGTTATTGAACAGTTCACATGGTTTATCTGATCCTGATTTAGCTTTGGTACCTGGTTAACTATCTAGAAATTTGCCCATTTCATCCATATTTTCCAGTTTTGCTGAGTATAGGCTTTTGTAGTGGGATCTGATGATTTTTTGATTTCCTCTGTTTCTGCCATATTGCCCTTTTCATTTCTGATTTTGTTAATTTGGATGCTGACTCTGTGCCCTCTTGTTAGTCTGGCTAAGGGTTTATCGATGTTATTGTTTTTCTCAAAGAATCAGCTCCTGGTTTTGCTTATTCCTTGTATATTTCTTTTTGTTTCTACTTGGTTGATTTCAGCCCTGAGTTTGTTTATTTCCTTCTGTCTACTCCTCTTGGGTGTATTTGCTTCTTTTTGTTCTAGAGCTTTCAGGTGTGCTGTCAAGCTGCTGCTTTAAGCTCTGTCAAGTTTCTTTTTGGAGGTACTTAGAGCTATGAGTTTTCCTCTTATCATTGCTGTCATTGTGTCTCATAAGTTTTGGCATGATATGTCTTCATTTTCATTGAATTCTAAAATGTATTTAATTTCTTTCACTTCTTCCCTCACCAAGTTAACCTTGAGTAGAACATTATTCAGCTTCCAAGTGTTTGTGTGTTTTCCATTGTTTTTGTTGAAATTTAAAAGCAGCCTTCGACTATGGTGATCTGATAGGGTGCAGGGGATTATTTCAATCTTCTTGTATCAGTTGAAGCCTGTTTTGTGACCAAATTCGTGGTCAATTTGGAAGAAGGTACCATTGGGTGCTGAGAAGAAGGTATGTTCTTTAGATTTAGGATGAAATCTTCTTTAAAGATTAGATCGATTTGGTTCATTATTTCTGTTAGTTTCACTGTGTCTGTTCAGTTTGTTTCTCTGATCTGTCCATTGCTGAGAGTTGGGTGTTGAAGTCTCCCACTATTATTGTGTGGGATGTGATGTGTGTTTTGAGCTTTAGTAAAGTTTCTTTTATGAATCTAGGTGCCCTTACATTTGCAGCAAAGATGTTCAGAATTGAGAATTCATCTTGGTAGACTTTTTCCTTTTACCAGTATGAAAGATCCTTCCTTGTCTTTTTTGACAACTTTTGGTTGAAAGTCGATCTTATTTGATATTAGAATGGCTACTCCAGTTTGTTTCTTGGGACCATTTGCATGGAAATTTGTTTTCCAATCTTTTACTCTGAGGTAGTTTCTGTCTTTGTCACTGAGGTATATTTCCTGTATGCAGCACAATGTTGGGACCTGTTTACATACCCAGTTTGTTAGTCTATGTCTTTTTATTGGGGAATTGAATCCATTGATGTTAAAAGATATTAAGGTAAAGTAATTGTTACTTCCTGTTATTTTTTATGCTAGAGATGGAATTATGTTTGTGTGGCTATCTTCCTTTGGGTTTGCTGAAAGATTACCTTCTTGCTGTTTCTAGGGTGTAGTTTCTCTACTTATGTTGTCATTTTCCGTTTATAATGCTTTGTAGAGCTGAGTTTATAGAAAAATATTGTGTAAATTTGGTTTTGTTATGGAATATCTTATTTTTTCTTTCTATGTTAACTGGTAAATTTTGCTGGGTACGGTACTCGGGGCTGGTATTTTTGTTCTGTTAGGGTCTGTATGACATCTTGCCAGGATCTTCTATCTTTCATAGTTTCTGGTGAGAAATCTGGTGTAATTCTGAAAGGTCTGTTTTTATATATTACTTGACCATTTTCCCTTACTGTTTTTAATATTCTTTCTATGTTTAGTGCATTTGGTGTTTTGACTATTATGTGACAGGAGGAATTTCTGTTGTGGTCCAGTCTATTTGGAGCTCTGTAGGCTCCTTGTATATTCATGGGCATCTCTTTCTTTAGGTTAGGAAAGTTTTCTTCTATAATTTTGTTGAGGATATTTACAGGTCCTTTAAGCTGAGAATCTTCCCTCTCTTCTATACCTAATATCCTTAGGTTTGGTCTTCTCATTGTGCCCTAGATTTCCTGGATGCTATGGCTCAGGAGCTTTTTGCATTTTGCATTTTCTTTGATTGTTGTATCAAAGTTTACTATGGTATCTTCTGCACCTGATGTTCTTTGATCTATCTCTTGTATTCTGTTGGTGATGCTTGTGTCTGTAACTCCTAATCTCTTTCCTAGGTTTTCTAACTCCAAGGTTTTCTCCCTTTATGATTTCTTTACTGTTTCTATTTCCATTTTTAGACCTTAATTTTTTTTCTGTTCCTTCACCTCTTTGTTTGTGTTTTCCAATAATTCTTTAAGGGATTTTTGTGTTTCCTCTTTAAGGGCTCTACCTGTTTTCTTGTATTTCTTTAAGGAAGTTATTTATGTCCTTTATTTTTATTTTATTTTAATTTTCTATATTCTTTGTTTACATTCCAAATGATTTCCACTTTCCCGGTTTCCCCCTCAACATATGTCCTATAAGTCCTCTTCCCTCCGCCCATTCCCCAATCAGCCCCTCCACTTTCTCTGTCCTGGTACTCCCCTAAAGTCCTCTATGATCATTTTGAGATGTGATTATAAATCTGAATCTTGATTTTACAGTTTGGTGGGATATCCAGAACTTGCTATGTTGAGAGATCTGGGTTCTGATGATGCCGAGTAGATTTGGTTTTTGTTGCTTATGTTCTTGTTCCTGCTTCTTTCCATCTGGTTACCTCTGCTTTTAGTTGGTCTTGCTGTCTCTGACTGGAGCTTGTCCCTCCTGTGGGCCTGTGAGAGGTGATTTTAGCTATGTCAGCACTCCCGGGAGAACTGTTCTCTCTGGGCAGGATTTAGGTGTGGCTATGTCACAGGGTTAGCTCTGGTGTCCTGATAGAACAGAGAAAGATCCTGTCTCAGGCTATTCTGGGGTTCCTGTGCCCTGTATGCTTCTAGTGGTCCCTCTTTGGCCCATTATTAGAGCAAAATTGATGGTCTCACTTTTGAACTTAGGCTAGACAGTGCTCCTGAGAGACCAGCTCTATCAGGGAGGGAGTTGGGCAAGGTGGGCTGTGTGACAGCCTTATAAAATACACTAATTAATTCATTTAATTAAGCATGAGTGTTTTTCCCCAATCTTTTTTTTGTTTGTTTGTTTTTTATTATTATTTATAAAATATTCCCAATATTCCCAAGTAGACCCCCCCAAGGACTCAAGACCAGTGAGAAGGTGGCAAGAAATCTGAACCTCCTTTCTACTTCGTTTTTTACTATAAATGTGAGGCCACCTCAAAACTAAAACAAAGTCACATGAATTATATGTATAGCTTGGATCAGTCACTTGATTTTAGACATCCTAGCTGTCAGGTCTATATAATAAAAATGCTGCCTAATACCAATTCTACTGATCAGGTGAAATGAGAAGGCATCTGTCAAACTGTAAGAACCTGTAATGACTGATAAGCATTACTCCTGTATCTTTGCCTACAAAGCTGTCTTCTAAATTCCAAGTAGCAATGATGATATATGATTAATCTCAAATGGTATCTGGCATTGACACGCTTTCTGGCAGACATAGTTCCCATCATTAAAACCAAATTTATCAAGCCAGTAGTAAGTCAAGAAAGAAAATGGGATGACAGAAATATCAACTAGGAATCTATGGAAGGAAAAACAATGGATGCTTTCAAATAGATGTGTGATCAATTGGGTTCAATCCTCAATGTCTCATGATGCATATGCAAATAGTCCAAAACACTGGGAAAAATACAAAATCCAAACTACCTCAGGTCTCATACTTTTTGGATTTTTGATAAAGAATAGATTCCCAGCTTGTACTTAACCTCTTATGGGGTAAATATGAGAGAAAACAGATAAAACAGTGAACACAGCTAGTTTCATTTATAGAAAGGACTTATTTCTGTTGTAAATATAAACTTAATTATTTTTTTTTATTTTATTTTCTATATTCTATGTTTACATTCCAAAGGCTTTCCCCTTTCCCAGTTCCCACCCACCATAGTTCCCATAGTTCCTCCCCCCCATCTGTTCCCCAATAATTCCCCCTCCCCCCTCGGTTTCTTTACTAAACTGGATGCAATCTTTACAGGCCCAGGGTCCTCTCCTTTCTTCTTCTTGGGAATCATTTGACTTGCTATTTGTGTCTTGAGTATTTAGGGCTTCTGGGCTCATTAATATCCACTTATCAGTGATTGCATTTCATGTGCATTCTTTTGTGATTGGGTTAATTCACTCAGGATGATATTTTCCAGGTCTAACCATTTACCTACAAATTGCATGAATTCATTATTTTTAATTGCTGAGTAGTATTCCATTGTATAAATATACCACATTTTCTGTATCCATTCCTCCTTTGAGGGATATTTGGGCTCCTTCCAATTTCTGGCTATTATAAACAAGGCTGCTATAAACATAGTGGAGCATGTGTCCTTATTGCATGCAGGGGAATCCTCTGGGTATATGCCCAGGAGTGGTATGCCAGGGTCCTCTGGAAGTAATATGCCCAATTTTCTGAGGAACCGCCAAACTGATTTCCAGAGTGGTTTTATCATTTTGCAATCCCACCAACAGTGGAGGAGTGTTCCTCTTTCTCCACATCCTCGCCAGCACTTGTTGTCTCTTGAGTTTTTAATCTTAGCCATTCTGACTGGTGTGAGGTGGAATCTCAGGGTTGTTTTGATTTGCATTTCCCTGATGACTAATGATGTTGAACATCTTTTAAGGTGTTTCTCGGCCATCCGAATTTCTTCTGGTGAAAATTCTCTGTTTAGCTCTGTGCTCCATTTTTTGATAGGGTTATTTGTTTCTTTGCGGTCTAACTTCTTGAGTTCTTTGTATATATTGGATATTAGCCCTCTGTCGGATGTGGAGTTGGTGAAGATCTTTTCCCACTTTGTTGGTTGCCGTTTTGTCCTTCTGACAGTGTCCTTTGCTTTGCAGAAACTTTGTAATTTTATGAGGTCCTATTTGTCGATTCTTGATCTTAGAGCATAAGCTATTGGTGTTCTGTTCAGGAACTTTTCCCCTGTGCCCAAGTCCTCCAGGGTCTTCCCAAGTTTCTTTTCTAATAGTTTCAGTGTGTCTGGTTTTATGTGGAGGTCCTTGATCCACTTGGAGTTGATCTTAGTGCAAAGAGATAAGATTGGATCAATTCGCATTCTTCTGCATGTTGACTTCCAGTTGAACCAGCACCATTTGTTAAAAAGGCTATCTTTATTCCACCGGATGGTTGTGCCTCCTTTATCAAAGATCAAGTGACCATAAGTCTGTGGGTTAACCTCTGGGTCTTCAATCCTGTTCCATTGATCTGCTTGCCTGTTGCTATACCAATACCATGCAGTTTTTAACACAATTGCTCTGTAGTACTGCTTGAGGTCAGGTATATTGATTCCCCCAGAAGTCCTTTTATTGTTGAGAATAGTTTTAACTATCCTGGGTTTTTTGTTGCTCCAGATGAATTTGAGAATTGCTCTTTCTAGATCTATGAAGAATTGAGTTGGGATTTTGATGGGGATCGCATTGAATCTGTATATTGCTTTTGGCAAGATGGCCATTTTTACTATATTGATCCTGCCAATCCAGGAGCAAGAAATATTTTTTCATCTTCTGAGGTCTTCTTCGATTTCTTTCTTCAAGGACTTGAAGTTCCTGTTGTACAGATCTTTCGCTTGTTTGGTTAGAGTTACGCCAAGATATTTTATGTTGTTTGTGGCTATTGTGGAGGGTGTTATTTCCCTAATTTCTTTCTCTGCCTGCTTGTCCTTTGAGTACAAGAAGGCCACTGACTTGCTTGAGTTAATTTTATAACCTGCCACTTTGCTGAAGTTGTTTATCAGCTGTAGAAGTTCTCTGGTGGAGTTTTTTGGGTCGCTTAGGTAAACTATCATATTGTCTGCAAATAATGATAGTTTCACTTCTTCCTTTCCAATTTGTATCCCTTTGACTTCCTTATGTTGTCTAATTGCTCTCGCTAGAACTTCAAGTACTATATTGAAAAGATATGGAGAGAGAGGGCAGCCTTGTCTAGTCCCTGATTTTAGTGGGAATGCTTCAAGTTTCTCTCCATTTATTTTGATGTTGGCTACTGGTTTGCTGTAGATTGCTTTTACTATGTTTAGGTATGGGCCTTGAATTCCTGCTCTTTCCAAGACTTTTAGCATGAAAGGATGCTGAATTTTGTCGAATGCTTTTTCAGCATCTAATGAGATGACCATGTGGTTTTTTTCTTTCAGTTTGTTTATGTAGTGGATTACATTGATGGATTTCCGTATATTGAACCATCCCTGCATCCCTGGGATGAAGCCTACTTGATCATGGTGGATGATCGTTTTGATGTGCTCTTGGATTCGGTTAGCAAGAATTTTATTTAGTATTTTTGCATCTATATTCATCAGAGAAATTGGCCTGTAGTTCTCTTTCTTTGTTGGATCTTTTTGTGGTTTAGGTATTAGCGTAATTGTGGCTTCGAAGAATGAGTTGGGCAGTGTCCCTTCTGTCTCTATTTTGTGGAATAGTTTGGAGAGTATTGGTGTTAAGTCTTCTTTGAAGGTCTGGTAGAATTCTGCACTAAAACCATCTGGTCCCGTACTTTTTTTGGTTGGGAGGCTTTCTATAACCCCTTCTATTTCTTTAGGGGTTATGGGACTATTTAGCTGATCTACTTGATGCTGATTTAATTTTGGTATTTGATATCTGTCTAGGAAATTGTCCATTTCCTCCAGGTTCTCCAGTTGTTTTGAGTATAGACCTTTGTAGTAGGATCTGATGATGTTTTGAATTTCCTCAGTTTCTGTTGTTATGTCTCCCTTTTCATTTCTAATTTTGTTAATTTGTATACTGTCTCTGTGTCCTTTGGTTAGTCTGGCTAAGGGTTTATCTATCTTGTTGATTTTCTCAAAGAACCAGCTCCTGGTCTTGTTGATTCTTTGTATGGTTCTCTTTGTTTCTATTTGATTGATTTCATCCCTGAGTTTGATGATTTCTTGTCTTCTACTCCTCCTGGGTGAATTAACTTGTTTTTCTTCCAGGGCTTTAAGGTGTGCCATTAAGCTGCTAGTATATGCTCTCTCCAGTTTCTTTTTGGATGCACTTAGAGCTATGAGTTTTCCTCTTAGCACTGCTTTCATTGTGTCCCATAGATTTGGGTAGGTTGTACCTTCATTTTCATTGAATTCTAAAAAGTCTTTGATTTCTTTTTTTATTTCTTCCTTGACCAAGGTGTCATTGAGTAGAGTATTGTTCAGTTTCCATGTGTATGTGGGCTTTCTGTTGTTTTTGTTGTTATTGAAGACCACTCTTACTCCATGGTGATCTGATAGAAGGCATGGGATTAGCTCGATCTTCTTGTATTTGTTGACATCTGTCTTGTGACCAATTATATGGTCTATTTTGGAGAAGGTCCCATGTGGAGCTGAGAAAAAGGTATATTCTTTAGCTTTAGGATGAAATGTCCTATATATATCTGTTAAATCCAATTGGTCCAGAGTTTCAATTAGTTTCACTGTGTCCCTGTTTAGTTTCTGCTTTCCTGATCGGTCCATTGAGGAGAGTGGAGTGTTGAAGTCACCCACAATTATTGTGTTAGGTGTAATGTGTGCTTTAAGCTTTAGTAAGGTTTCTTTTACGAATGAGGCTGCCCTTGCATTTGGAGCATAGATGTTCAGTATTGAGAGCTCTTCTTGGTGGATTTTTCCTTTGGCCAGCAAGAAGTGACCTTCTGAGTCTCTTTTGATGATTTTAGGTTGGAAGTCAATTTTATCTGATATTAGAATGGCTACTCCAGCTTGTTTCCTGAGACCATTTGCTTGTAAAATTGTCTTCCAGCCTTTTACTCTAAGGCAGTGTTTGTCTTTGACACTGAGATGTGTTTCCTGTATGCAGCAAAATGTAGGGTCCTGTTTCCGTATCCAGTCTGTTAATCTATGTCTTTTTGTTGGGGAATTGAGTCCATTGATGTTAAGAGATATTAAGGAATAGTAATTATTTCCTCCAGACATTTTTGAAATTATATTTATTTATTTTATTTATTTTTTATATTCGAGAGGTTACCTTCTTTTGGGTTTGATGAGAGGAGGTTTCTATCTTGCTTCTTCCCGGGTGTAGTTTCTGTCCTTGTCTTGGTGTTTTCCCCCTATTATCCTTTGTAGGGCTGGATTTGTGGAAAGATATCGTGCAAATTTGGTTTTGTCATGGAATACCTTGATGTCTCCATCTATGGTGATTGAGAGCTTTGCTGGGTAAAGTAGTTTTGGCTGAAGTTTGTGTTCTCTTAGAGTTTGCATGATATCTGCCCAGGATCTTCTAGCTTTCATGGTCTCAGGTGAGAAGTCTGGTGTTATTCTGATAGGTCTTCCTTTATAAGTTACTTGGCCTTTTTCTCTTGCTGCCTTTAATATTCTTTCTTTGTTTAGTACATTTGGAGTTTTGATTATTATGTGACGGGATGTATTTCTGTTCTGATCCAGTCTGTTTGGGGTTCTGTATGCTTCTTGTATATTCATGGGCATCTCTCTCTTTAGGTTGGGGAAGTTTTCTTCCATAATTTTGTAGAAGATATTTGCTGGCCCTTTAACTTGTACATCTTCATTCTCGTCTATACCTATAATCCTTAGGTTTGGTCTTCTCATTGTGTCCTGGATTTCCTGGATGTTTTGGGTTACAGCCTTTTTGCATTTAGTATTTTCTTTGACTGTTGAATCAATGGTTCCTATGGTATCTTCGGCTTCTGAGATTCTGTCTTCTATCTCTTGTATTCTATTGTTGATATTTGCATCTATGGCTCCTGATTTCTTCCCAAGGTTTTCTATCTCCAATGTTGTCTCCCTCTGCGATTTCTTAGTTGTTTCTACTTCTGTTTTTAGTGCCTGGATGGATGTGCTCAGATCTTTCGCTTGCTTGATTGTGTTTTCATGTATTTCTTTAATAGATTTTTGTGTTTCCTCTTTCATAGCTTCTACTTGTTGGCCCACATTCTTCTGTATTTCTTTAAGTGATTTTTGTCTTTCCTCCTTATTGTTTTCTTCTTTTTGATCCATCTTCTCCTGCATTTCTTGAAGTGATTTTTGTATTTGCCTTGTAAAGGCTTCTAACTTTTGATCCATTTTCTCTTCTATTTCTTTACGAGATTTTTCTATGTGTTCAGCTACCAGCATCCTGACCAGTGATTTTATATCCAAGTCTTGTTTTTCTGGTGTTTTGGGGTATCCAGGGCTTCCTGTTGTTGGCGAACTGGGTTCAGATGCTGTCATGTTGTCTTGATTTCTGTTAGTGACATTCCTTCGTTTACCTTTTGCCATTTGGTTATTTCTGGTGTTAGTTGACCTTGTTGTCACTGGCTGGTGTTTGAATCTCCTATGAGGCTGGGCTTACCTGTTGTTTCTCTACTGGTGGTTATGTGTGATTGCTGCTCAACGGGATCACGAGCTGGCTGCCACCCACTGACTTTGTGCACGGCCTGAGGTCTCCGGGAAGTGTGGGGGAGTGCAGCAGAGCCTCGGCAGGTGCTGCTGGGCCTGCCTAGTAGCGAGAGCCTAGCAGATCCCCCCACGTGGTAGCCCCTGATGGAATCTGTCTACCTGTTCCTTTCTAGCTGTGTTCTGGTTGCAGTATGGAGGCCTGCCGCTATCGCTGGTCCGGGCTCCTGGGGAGCTGGGTGGTGCCGGCTGCCTTGGTGCACGGCCTAAGCTCGCAGGGACGTGCTGCAGAGCCTAGGCGCTTGGGCCCGCCTGTGGGCGAGAGCTTAGCAGCTCTCCCTGCTCTAGCCCCAGGTGGAGTCTCTATCTGCACCTTTCCAGCTGTGTCCTGGTTGCAATATGGAGGCCTGCCGCTATAGCTGGTCCTCACTCTTCTTAATAAACAAGAATTGTTGCTTATCCTGGTTCCGTGGGCAGGGTCTGAGCACCTGGCAAGCTGGCTAGGTCTGGCTGACCTGCTACCGGCTGGATGGGAAGCTGCAGACAAGATGGCGCTGCCTGCAGGGGGTTTGGGGTCTGGCCTGCGAGCGCAGAGCGCAGGCACGGCCGCTGTACTCCAAACTGCTAGGCTGTGCGCAGTTCCTGCCCCAGACCTGAGTCCCCAGAGGTCTTAAACTCGGGCTGTCTCTGGTACCTGGTTCTGCCGGCAGGGTCTCAGCACCTGGCAGGTTGGCTAGGTCTGGCTGACCTGCTACCGGCTGGATGGGATGCTGCAGACAAGATCTCCCCAATCTTTTGACTTTATGCACGTGACTCAATTTTCAGTGAACCATCTTTCTTAAACCAAAGTTTTAGTTGTTCTTTAATTGGCTATGTGGACCTTTGTCTTTTAATTAGTCTATTTAGAACAATACAATTCTGCTTCCCTGTCTCATTATTGATTTTATTTTTTATACTTATCTTAATTTTTGTTTTGTTTTCCTTGAATTTCTATTTATTATTTGAATTATTTTTATTCTGTCCTTTATGATTTGTTTATCAAAAACGTTTAGTATAATTATTTTTCAGCATCCCTTGCAGGTCAACATCTATAGAAAAATCTATCCTAGGTCACCACCCACACTTCACCACTGATCCTATTTAAAAGTATCTCAAGCGTATATTGTTTAGAGTTTTATTATCACTGTCCTGCTGAGGACTGAACACAGAGTTTTGTTGCATGTTACTCCCTAGCCCCTAATTAATTATTGTCTTAAAATTTTATCATTATAAATTATGATAGTGTTATTATGACATATTTTTATATTGAATTATTGATATCATTATTGATTGTGTATGACTGTGCTCTATAATAGACATTTGAAAATATTTTAAGTTATTTTTTAGAATACATTTTCTGGCAAAAGAAATTCTTTTGTTTTCTGATATTTCTTTTTTTTAATATTCTATAGTCTTTGTTTATATTATAAATGATTTCCCCTTTCCCAGTTCCCCACTCCCCATAAGTCCCATAAGCCCTCTTCCCTCTGCGCATTCCCCAATCACCCCCTCCCATTTCTCTGTCCTGGCACTCCCCTACAATGCTGGATCAAGACTTTCCAGGAGGGACCCTCTCCTTCCTTCTTCTTGGGAATGATTTGATATGTGAGTTGCATTTTGGGTATTCAGAGCTTCTGGGCTAATATCCACTTATCAGTGACTGCATTCCATGTTTGTTCTTTGTGAATGAGTTACCTCACTTAGTATGATATTTTCCAGTTCCAACTATTTGTCTAAGAATTTCAGAAATTCATTGTTTTTAATTGCTGTGTACTATTCCATTGTTTAAATACACCACATTTTCTGTATCCATTCCTCCATTGAGGGACATCTGGGTTCGTTCCAGCTTCTGGCTATTATAAACAAGGCTGCTATGAACATAGTGGAACATGTGTCCTTATTGCATGCAGGGGAATCCTCTGGGTATATACCCAGGAGTGGTATAGCAGGGTCCTCTGAAAGTGGCATGACCAGTTTTCTGAGGAACCAACAGACTGATTTCCAGAGTGGTTGTACCAACTTGCAATCCCACCAGCAGTGGAGGAGTGTTCCTCTTTCTCCACATCCTCGCTGACACCTGCTGTCTTCTGAGTTTTTAATCTTAGCCATTCTGACTGGTATGAGGTGAAATCTCAGGGTTGTTTTGATTTGCATTTCCCTAGTGACTAATGATGCTGAACATTTCTTAAGGTGCTTCTCAGCCATCAAAGTTCTTCAGGTGAAAATTCTTTGTTTAGCTCTGCACACCATGTTTAATAGGGTTCTTTGGTTCTCTGGGGTCTAATTTCTTGAGTTCTTTGTATATATTGGATATTAGCCCTCTGTGGGATGTAGGGTTGGTGAAGATCTTTTCCCAACTTGTTGGTTGCCTTTTTGTTTTTTTGACAGTGTCCTTTGACTTAGAGAAACCTTGTAATTTTATGAGGTCCCATTTCTCAATTCTTGATCTTAGAGCATAAGCTATTGGTGCTCTGTTCAGGAACTTTGCACCTGTGCCCATGTCCTCAAGGGTCTTCCCCAGTTTTTTCTATTAGTTTCAATGTGTCTGGTTTTATGTGGAGGTCCTTGATCCACCTGAAGTTGATCTTAGTACAAGGAGATAAGAATGGAGCAATTCACATTCTTCAGCATGCTGACCTCCAGTTGAAACAGCACCATTTATTGAAAAAGCTATGGTTTTTTCCACTGGATGTTTTCAGTTCCTTTGTCGAAGATCAAGTGACCATAGGTGTGTGGGTTTATTTCTGAGTCTTTGATCCTATCCCGTTGATCTAGCTGCCTGTCACTGTGCCAATACCATGCGTTTTTAACACTATTGCTCTGTAGTATTGCTTGAGGTCTGGGATACTGATTCCCAGAAGTTTCTTTACTCTTGAGAATAGTTTTAGCTATTCTGGGTTTTTTTTGTTATTCCAGATGAATTTAATAATTGCTCTTCCCAACTCTGTGAAGAACTGAGTTGGGATTTTGTTGGGTATTGAATCTGTAGATTGCTTTTGGTAAGATGGCCATTTTTACTATATTAATCCTGCCAATCCATGAGCATGTAAGATCTTTCCATTTTTTGAGGTCTTCTTCGATTTCCTTCTTCAGAGACCTGAAGTTCTAGTCATACAGATCTTTCACTTGTTTGGTTAGAGTCACACCAAGATACTTTATATTTTTTGTGGCTATTGTGAAGGGTATCATTTCCCTAATTTCTTTCTCAGCCTGTTTATCTTTTGAGTATAGGAAGGCTACTGATTTGCTTGAGTTAATTTTATATCCAGCCACTTTGCTGAATTTGTTTATCAGTTGTAGGAGTTCTCTGGTGGAGTTTTTGGGTCACTTACGTATAGTATCATATCATCTGTAAATAGTGATAGTTTGACTTCTTCCCTTCCAATTTGTATCCCTTTGATATCCTTATGTTGTCTAATTGCTCTAGCTAGAACTTCAAGTACTATATTGAAAAAATATGGAGGGGGGCAGCCTTGTCTAGTCCCTGATTTTAGTGGGATTGCTTCAAGCTTATCTCCATTTATTTTGATGTTGGCTACAGGTTTGCTGTATATTGCTTTTACTATGCTTAAGTATGGGTCTTGAGTTCATATTTTTTCCAAGACTTTTAGCATGAAAGGATGCTGAATTTTGTCAAAAGCTTTTTCAGCATCTAATGAAATGACCATGTGGTTCTTTCTTTCAGTTTGTTTATGAAGTGGATGGCATTGATGGATTTCTGTATATTGAACAATCCCTGCATCCCTGGTATGAAGCCTACTTGATCATGGTGAATAATCATTTTGATGTATTTTTGGATTCAGTTGGCAAGAATTTTATTGAGTATTTTTGCATTGATATTCATTAGAGAAATTGGTCTGAAGTTCTCTTTCTTTGTTGGATCTTTGTGTGGTTTTGCTATCAGTGTAATTGTGGCTTCATAGAACAAGTTGAGTAGTATTCCTTCTGTTTCCATTTTGTGGAATAGTTTGAAGAGTATTGGTGTTAGATCTTTGAAGGTCTGATAGAATTCTGCACTAAAACCATCTGTTCCTGTGCTTTTTTTTTTTTTTTTTTTTGGTTGGAAGACTTTCAATTATCACTTCTATTTCTTTAGGGATCATGGGACTGTTTAGATGATCTATTTGATCCTGATTTAATTTTGGTATTTGGTATCTGTCTAGGAAATTGTCCATTTCCTCCAGATTCTTCAGTTGTGTTGAGTATAGGTTTTTGTAATAGGATCTGATGATTTTTTTTGAATTTCCACAGTTCCTGTTGTTATATCCACCTTTTCATTTCTAATTTTGTTAATTTAGATACTGTCTCTGTGCCCTCTGATTAGTCTGGCTAAGGGTTTATCTATCTTGTTGATTTTCTCAAAGAACCAGCTCCTGGTTTTGTTGATTCTTTGTATTGTTCTCTTTGTTTTACTCGATTGATTTTAGCCCTAAGTTTGATGATTTCCTGTCTTCTACTCTCCTTGTTTGAATTAACTTCCTTTTGTTCCAGGGCTTTCAGGAAAAAGCCCTGTTTCCATTAAGCTGCTAGTGTATGCTCTCTCCAGCTTCTTTTTGGAGGTATTCAGGGCTATAAGTTTTCCTCTTAGGAGTGCTTTCATTGTGTCCCATAAATTTGGGTATGTTGTGCCTTCATTTTCATTAAATTCTAGAAAGTCTTTGATTTTTTTCTTTATTTCTTACTTGACCAAGTTATCATTGAGTAGAGTATTATCCAGCTTCCATGTGCATGTGGGCTTTATGTTGTTTTTGTTGCTATTGAAGATCATTCTTACTCCATAGTGATCTGATAGGAGGCGTGGGATTAATTCAATCTTCTTCTATCTATTGAGGTCTGTCTTAATTTTTGTTTATTTAACCAGGTGTTAATTTCTTCTTGATTTTTCTTCAAAATTTATTTTTGCAAGGTATAGAATTGTAATTCAATAGTCTTTTCTTTCAGTATTTAAAGTGTGTCTTGCCATTTCTTTCTCCTGTATTCCTTTGATTTCTCTGCTTTGTACTCAACTTCCTTTCCAACCTCTTGCATTTCATGTCTCACATATCTCATTGCCCTCTGTATTTCTAAATACTTTCATCCAATGGTGGTCTTCATACTTAATCCACACTCATCAAGGTATTGACTTTCATACCTACACATGAACATTGTTTAAAGATCTGCATACGAAAAAGGACATGCTACTCTCATCCAATCTGAGTTACTTTGCTTAAATTACTTTTATGAAAATTCCATTTTTATTTGCAACTTAATATGACACTTTACACACACATACACACACACATGTACATATGGGTATATATCTCACACTTTCATTAGCCTTCTAAAGATATTTTTATTTCTTAGAGAACATTCTTTGTTCTACTGTCTTGCATTTTCTAAAACTCTGCTATTCCAATAGTCAGATTCTTATAATTGTTATTGTTACATCAGTTTCCATGGATCTGGCTTTTATTTTCTGTCATAATTGAGAAATGTTCACTGTTCTGTCTTTAACCTCCCTGACTCTTTGTTCTCAGCCCCTTCTGTTATGTTTTGGAATCCATGAAGTTTGTTGGAGACTATTTCAAGTCCTAAAATTACCACTTGATTATTCCTTAATTTTTTGTTATCACTTTCCACTTTCTTCCAACCATGTCATTAAGTTTTCATTGAAGTACTTTAATGTTGGTTGCTTAAAAATTTTATGGTATAATTCTAATATTTCTCTCTCTAGTGTCAATTCATACTGATTATCTTTTTTATACAAACTGATATGTCTATCATTCTTTTTAAGACAAGATAATTTTTGAAAGCTGGACTTTTTAATATGAGATCCTGAGCCTTATTTAGATCAACCATTATATCTGTCTTTCTATCACATTCTTTTTAAAGGAAAGAAGTACACACTGTGTTATCAATGTTACAAAAATGTATATACACACTTTCCATTCTGGCTCAATTCAAAGTGTGGTAGGAAAAAGTTGGCTTCCTCAATTTTCCACAGATTCTACACTGTATACAAGGCATAGGAGCAGCTTTCTATTGCTTCATGTAGAGACAAGGCTATTACAGGAGTGTATATGTACACGTGAAAGTTACCTTTGAAAGTACTTGGTGAAAATCCAACCTTTCTGTTAGGGAGTAGATTTTGGTATATAGTGCTATACTCACTATGTATTTAGGTTTGCTTTATTCCTGATATGTGAAATTTAACACAGGCATGCTATGTGATGTCCACAAGAACAAAACTTAAGTGTGTTTTTGTTCTGTCTAATATCATGAAACTTAGTGTTCGCTAATCCCATTGCAGGGCAGGTCAAGACTCTTCATCATAGCATGCCGAAAATGAAAATTCTAGCTTGTCACTTGTGTTTGAAGCACAAATGTAGGTGAGCTAGAGCGTTTGTGTTTTGTTTTGTTTGTTTTTAGATTTTTTTTAATTTGGCTAGGAGGGAGGAATATTAGTTTAAGTATTTTCAGTTCTAATATATTGTCTCTTATCTGTTCTTCAGGAAAGATAAAGCTTTTGGTGGAACTTTATTACTTGGTCTGCATTTGCTACCATTTCTAATTTGCTGATTTCCTTAGTTCCAGGTCTGGCATTCATGAGCTCCACAGAAAACCCAAGAATTTGCCATGGTTTCTGTCATGCATCCTAAGATCTCTAGCCAGTCCTCCTCCTGTTATTTGTGTTCTGCATTTTATAGATAAATGTCCATGAGTTTTTTCACTCCTTCATTCATATACTTTATCTATCCTTTTCCTCTATTCACCTAAGACTTAATACAAAATATCTAAGTAAGTTTGGTATGATTTTGTATATAGAAAATCCTGATTAATCTATAGAAGATAATAGAACCAAAACATGAATTTAGGAAAGTTATAGGATACAAAGAACACATAAAACTGAATTGCAGTTTATGAACAATTTATTTTATTTATATTATAAATAATTACAAGGGATATAACAAATATTTATACATACTACACCAACCCATTAAATATTAGAAACAAACAAGATATGCATGAAATTAAAATTCTAAAGCTCTGAAATATGGTATAGAAAAATTATTAAACTAATATTTTATTAATATGTTGAGAATGCCATGTACTGTATTTTGATCATATTTGGCTGCCCTTTCCTGTTTTTTACACTATTTTTCCTCCTCCCTTCCCACCCAGCTATGTGTACTTTTTCCTCACTGCTTTGTGTTCTCTTTCCTCTCCTTCTTCTTCCCTTTCTTTCTCTTCCTCCCTCTTTTTCTTCCTGCTCTCTTGCCCATCTCCCCATTGACCCAGTTGGTACTGGCCATACACTCTTGGGTATGAAGCACTTACTGCACCAAAAGAGGGAGAAAACTAAAGAGGGAAGGTGATAGATTAAGTTGTGTGCTAGAAATTCACACACAACTTAAGAGAATTTATTTTTATAAGCAGACATGGGACATACTTGTAAGATGTCAACTATCTGCAGAAAGCAGAGGTAAGAGTTGCATCAAGTGTGTGGCCAGCATTTCTAGTTCAATAATAAGGTGCTGAGAAGCACCTTAAGAAATTATATATATATAGTGAGTGGTGTGAATTAACAGATAAGGAAAAGCACTGAAGTATTATTTTTCCATTTTGTTTTTGAAAAGTATCAGTGGTACTCTTCTAGAGTTTACATACCCATCCTGTGTTACATGGTCTGAGGAATACGGCCTGCTACTTCCTTCCCAGATACCAGTAGAAAATGCCAGACATGTAATCAAGGCATTTTTTCAGCACTAAACTTTTAATGAAAACAAACATTAAACTTAAGGAAAATGGAAAATAGAGTAAGAAAGGAAGGAAAAGGGGGAAGAGAAATAACACTTGTAAAATTCTTCATTGTTCAGATAATGAATGAAATCTCGCAGAATAAATGAATTCCAACTCACTAAAAACAATGAAAATAGGTATTTATTAGTTGGAATAAAAATGCTGTGACAGTATTTAGAGTTGAAAAAGATGATTTAAGAACAAAACTAAAGTTGTCCTTCAGCTATTTCCCTGGTTTCACTATTAACAATTAAGACAACAGGGGCTAAGATGAGTATATCAGAGTAATTGCAGTTGTGAATCCTTACTTGGCACTTTTTGTGCCAGGCAAATTTATTAAAAGTTAGGTTTTTAAATTAAATTCACACCAGGAATAGGAGGCAATAACTATCATTATCACCATTTTACAAGTGCAGGGATATGCCTAAGTCATAACTATTAAAAGGCAGAAATGGGATCAGGTAGTCTTATATTCTCTGAGTATAAAGTGGAAGAAAACCATACCATACTTACTTCTGATTAATTTCCTAACTATGGATGTCATATTACATTTTGTAATTAAATAAGCAAACCAGTAAATACTAATAGTAAACCCTGGAGTACTTTCTCTTGCTTGCTAGAAATTCACACACAACTTAAGAGAATTTATTTTTATAAGCAGACATGGGACATACTTGTAAGATGTCAACTATCTGCAGAAAGCAGAGGTAAGAGTTGCATCAAGTGTGTGGCCAGCATTTCTAGTTCAATAATAGAGAATACCTGTCTCCAAAAAAATAAACAAATATTTCTGCTTATCTGAAGGGAGAGACATCAAACCAAAACTAGTTAGAGAAGATAAACATGGACACTTTATAACCATTAACAGAAAGACCCAATAACAGGGTATTGCAACTCTAAACTTATATGCACCAAACACAGGAACACACAATTTCATAAAATATTACTAAATTTAAAACCACAAATTAAGCAAAAATAAGAGATAATGGATGACTTCAATATTGCACTCTCACCAATAGACAGGCCATTTACATATATATATATGTATATATATATATATATATATGTAAATATATAAATAATAAAATATATATAAATGGAGAAAGTTAGAGTTAAATGACATCAAAAATCAAATGGATCTAACAGACAACTACAGAATGTCCCACCAAAATATTAAAAAATATAGTTTTCTCAGCATCCCAACATGGTTATTTCCTCAAATTAGTTAACACACACCTTAGCAAATTTAGGAATATTGAAATAGCATCATGTATTTTATCTGGCCACTACGGATTAAAGCTGGATAGCAACAACAGAAACAACAGAAAACAATTCACTACTGAAAAGAATTAAAAACGGAAATAAAATGTTTCCTAAAATTTAAAACAAGCTACAACCAACATCATCCTAATGAGAAAAAAGTCCTCAAATCACTTTCACTAAAATCAGAAACAAGATAAGGATATCTGCTCTTCCTCCTGTTCAACCCGGTACTTGATATCATTGCTACAACAATAATACAACTCATGCATGTAAAGAGGGCACCAGTAGATAGGGAGAAACTCAAATTATTCTTTTTTCCAGAGCTGTAATGATAAATACACCATGATAGTGGCATAATAACAGCTTAATTGGTAAATGAAATTGAATAGGGGACTTGTAATCCTATGCTCCTAAATATACCTAATTTTGGACAAAAAGCCCAATAATATAAAATGGAGAAAAGACAGGGTTTTCGATAAATTATGATGGTCAAAATGGATAGCCAGATATAGAGGAATGAAACTTTATTCTTGTCTTTCACCCTACACAGAACTTAGCTCCAAACTGATTAAGGATTTAACTTAAAACCTGATAATCTAAATCTGAAAGAAGAAAGAAAGCTATATTTTCATTCATTGTCACAGTTAAGGACTTACTGAATAGGCACTTGATAGTGTCCTCTGTACATCAAGACTTAACAACATGAAACTAAAGTATTTCTGAATAGAAAAGAACACAGAATCATTAAAAGGCAGTTCACAAATGCGATAAAATGATTTTGATGTATGGCTCATGCTTGTTTTTTCAATTTAAACCTGAGTTATTCCAAATGTAAAGTCAACTCACTTCCACAGCTCTGAAGCTCAATGATAATTTTATGTTTATATCCAAGTACCATATTCTTGAATTTTGTTATCTACAACCTTAACTTAGAGTAATAAACATCCAGAGAATTAAAGTTTGACCAACAGTGAATGTTCTGTAACTAATAATGTATATCTGAATGCCACAGTGCCCAAATTAATCCAAAGAACTCAGAACAATACAGGAGATAAAAAACCAAAGTAGTTATAAACATGTCAAGATGGTGAATATTTATAGAAATAGAATTTAAAAAGCAATCAGTTTAGCTCTGTACCCCATTTTTAATAGGGTTATTTGGTTTTCTGGGATCTAACTTCTTGAGTTCTTTGTATATACTGGATATCAGCCCTCTATCAGATGTAGGGTTGGTGAAGATCTTTTCCCAATTTGTTGATTGCCATTTTGTCCTTTTGACAGTGTCCTTTGCCTTGCAGAAACTTTGTAATTTTATGAGGTCCCAATTGTCAATTCTCAATCTTAGTGCATAAGCTATTGGTGCTTTGTTCAGGAACTTTCCCCCTGTGCCCATGTCCTCAAGGGTCTTCCCCAGGTTCTTTTCTATTAATTTCAGTGTGTATGGTTTTATGTGGAGGTCCTTGATCCACTTAGAGTTCTTTGGATGGCTGAGAATCACCTTAGGAATGTACAAAATCATTAGTCATTAGGGAAATGTAAATCAAAACAACCCTGAGATTTCACCTCATACCAGTCAGAATGGCTAAGATTAAAAACTCAAAAGACAGCAGGTATTGGCGAGGATGTGGAGAAAGAGGAACACTCCTCCACTGCTGGTGGGATTGCAAGTTGGTACAACCACTCTGGAAATCAGTCTGGCAGTTCCTCAGAAAACTGAACATGACACTTCCAGAGGACCCTGCTATACCACTCCTGGGCATATACCCAGAGGATTCCCAGGTATGCAATAAGGACACATGCTCCACTATGTTCATAGCAGCCTTATTTATAATAGCCAGAAGCTGAAACAAACCCAGATGTCCCTCAATGGAGGAATGGATACAGAAAATGTGGTATACTTACACAATGGAATACTACTCAGCAATTAAAACAATGAATTCATGAAATATTAGGCAAATCGTTGGAACTGGAAAATATCATACTAAGTGAGGTAGCTCATTCACAAAGAACAAACATGGAATGCAGTCACTGATAAGTGGATATTAGCCCAGAAGCTCTGAATACCCAAGACACAACTCACATATCAAATCATTCCCAAGAAGAAGGAAGGAGAGGGCCCTTGTCCTGGAAAGGCTTGATGCAGCATTGTAGGGGATTGCCAGGACAGAGGAGTGGGAGGGGGTTGACTAGGGAACTAGCAGAGGGAAGAGGACTTATGGGACTTATGGGGAGTGGGGAACTGGGAAAGGGAAAATCATTTGGAATATAAACAAAGAATATAGAAAATTAAAAAAAAGAAAAGAAAAATAATTCTGGATATAGGTTTTGAACCGTTATTTAAAAAAAAAAAAAAAAACAATCAGTTGGTTTCTGAGAAATTACAAGTGAGGCTTATTTGACTTAATTTACAGAAAAACATCTTTAATTTGTATATTTAATTATCTATATTAAGATATCTATTATTTACATAATATCATAGCAGAATTAAAATATATAGCTTTTTGCATGCTTACATTTTGAACCATTTCATTAGGACTCTACATGTATATTTGACATAAATACCATAATTCCAGGGATCCTTTTAAAATTTTACAATATTTCTTTAGCACAGTTTTATCCTTCTAAACATCTTCTCCCCTACATTTTATGTCAGCTCTGTTTCAACAGTTTTACAGCTATTTTTATCCTTGTTAGTGTTAAGTCACTAAAACAGGCATATTTAAGATCCTGCAACAATCTCCCCCTTTATGAGTAAATTTACAGTTTTGACTAAATGAACTGAAACCACAATTTGCAATAGTTTAAGGATTTAAGAACTTTCCCACAATATTATCAGCAATAGGCAATCTTAGTGGATGGCAGATTCTGAACCATCCTTCTGAAGTTGATTGGGTCTTTACGACCAGTAATAGATCCAGATCTATATCCCGCTAAAGCTTGGGCTATTTTATCTACATTCAACAAACACAACAGACATGAAGAAATACTTTTATAAATATCCAAAAGATAACCTCTAAAAACACCTTTCTGAATCTCTCAGACAGCATTTGGCATTGAGAAAGTATTTACTAGGAAGCACACCCTGCTCAGTCCCTGCTCCCATTTTACATTGGATCAATATGATCTGAGTCAGTCTAATGTTGCCTGTGTGAACATGGATATAGGACTGATCAATTGGGACTAGATAATCTTTTGGTGCTTGCCCCTACAGAAGACTTATCCTTTCCTCCCCTACTGCCTTTCTCCCCACAACTGTCAGAAGGCATTTATTGCCTTTAACTTTTAATCTAAGGCCTTGTGAAATTGCCCCATCTTTGTTGGTGTTGACTAGGCAGCCACATTGTTGAGATTTTACAGGCAAGGTTTCCCTGTCATGTCTAGAAGACACTATTTCACAGTGAGTTTCTGGCTCTTAATATCTCTCTGCCCTTCTTCTGGAGTGTTTACTTAGCCTTAGTTATAGGCATTACATTTTAGGTAAACTATTGGCACCTGGAAACCTCACAGCCACCTGTTCTTTGCGTTGTGACCAGTTTTGGATCTCCGTAATAGTTTTCATCTGCTGCAGAAAAAAAAAATCTTTGCTGAGCTGTATCTTTGCTGAAAGATATATCTGTGTGTTTAAAGGTAACTTTTAGTGCAACAACTTTTTGTTATATTTTATTTATTTTTTCCACTAATTTATTTGTTCAATTAACATACTAATCACAGCCCCCTTCTACTCCTAGCCCCTCACATAACTCCTCCTCCTATCCCTCTCCTTTTCTTCTCTCTGAGAATGGAGAAGATCCCTGGGTACCAACACATCCTGGTATATAAAGTGACTGTAGGACTAGACATATCCTCTCATACTTAGGCCAGAAAAGCAACCAAGTTAAGGGAAAAGCATCCATACATGGAACAGCACCTATTTCAGTTGTTGGGAGACTCACATGAGGACCAGGCTGCACATCTGCTGCATATGTGTCAGGGGCCTACGTCCAGCCCATGTACGCCCTTTGGTTGGTGGCTCAGTCTCTCAGAGCCCGAAATGACCAGTTTAGTGGACTCTGTTGGTCTTCTTGTGGAGTCCTATCACCTCTGGTGCCCTCAATTCCTTCCCCCAACTTTTCCACAAGACTCTGAGTTCTAATAGTTTGGTGTGGCTCTCTGCTTCTGTTTTGGTCAGCTGCTGGGTTTTTAATGGCTTGCAATAACTCTTCTCCATTTCCTCACCTCCTTCATACTTCACCCTTTTGTAAAAGTAGCTTTTATTCACTAGAGGTAATCATCTTCAATGCTTACTGCCTCAGTCTGCTAACAAGTCTAGTCCTGGAAGCTTCAAGCCTCTATACTATCTTATCTAGGCCTAGAATACTTTTAGCCTCTGAGACTTACTGCTGAATCTCACACTTTCTTGTTCTTTCTGAACTCTGGAAGTCTGGATTAACTTAGATGTTCTGGCTCAAACTATTCTCCAATCTAGCTGATTCAATCTAACTTCTCTCCCATCCTCTAGCTGAATTGCTCTGCTTAGCCTCACACTAACTCTAGCAATCTGTTCTAATCTTCTGCCTCCTTCTCATTCTTTGCCTCAAGCTGTCTTTACCTGTGTCTAGCTTGTTCCCTCTCTGCCACATGTCTCTGTAAACCTCTCTAGTTAAAACTGCCTCCTCTCTCTCTGCACTGCCCCTCAAGTAGCTTCCCTTTCATCTTTCTTCTCTTGATAGTTGGGCATAACCTATGTTGTGGTACTTCCTTCCGCAATTCCCATTTGTCTTCATTATTTGGGATTTAAGGTGTGCACTAAAGGCATGTTTGTAGTCCATCTAGAGGGATTAAAGTGTGTGCCAAGGACTGAGCTACAGCATTACTAGAAACAGTTTTTTTAAATAAATAAAACAATGTCAAGGTTCACAGTTTGATCAAATATCCAGCAACATATTCTCCTTTATGCATATGCTAAAAGTTGTACATAGTTTGACTTTTATATAACTTTTCTAACCAAAAGTTAAAAGTCTGAATGCCCTTATGAAGACGCATTGATGAGATGATCCTTCTTAACTGTGGCAGGCCTGATCATCTGTTTTCAGCAACAGTCCATTTCAGAAGCAAAGTATTTAATCTGCCAGCTGATGAATGATTTGTACTTCTTCAGCTCATTTGTTGAGCTGTTTTCATGCAGGGCGCAGGGTGGTTCTGCTTTCTGTATCATCTGCATTGCTGCCTTTCTTCCTTCCTCATTCATGCTTTCATGGGAAATCTTCTCTTACTCAGATTGGAACTTTATAAATTTTGATAAAACCCCTAGTCTTTCACAGGCAAAATCTCTACCCCAAATGAATGCACTCTTTGGGTTCCATTCTGTCGCTAAAACATCTTGAAAGTGTACAGGTTGATTTAATTCAGTAGTATTTTCTACCATCCAGTGACTTTCAACTAATCTTACTTCCCCTTTCTGTTTATAAGTGTATAATTAGATCTTTATGAATCCACATATAAACTAGACATTTAGGCTAGCTCCTAATTCTATGCCTGGCTCCATGCCAGCAAGACAGGCTTCTTACTCACTGGCAATGGGATATCTATCTTGATCCTCAATTTTATTAGGTAGCACAGGTTCATAATTAAGAATTTATTGTTCTCTTATTTCCTGTCTCTTATCTCTCAAGCCTTTGGATAGCCAATTCTTCTTGCTGCAGAGCTATTTTTTCAACCTTTTTGGAGATTATAATGATTGCAAATGAAAGCAGGGAGAGATGTACTATGGTGGTCACAATCGTAGTGAGTACTGTGATGGCCTTTTCAAGTAATATTTCTTTTGCCTCAAGTTCTTTCCTTGCTCTTAAGGGATCTGAAATGGAGTTCCTGGTTTTTTAATGCAGGAAAAGTCTGTATAGTTAAAATTGTCTTTTGGGTAGCTTTCTGTGATTCAGTGTTTCAGAGATTTCTGTGTTGTTCCTGTTGCTCCTGCTGCTTAGGAGTTGCCTGTGTCTCTCTGGGTGTCCAGAGGGACTGAAAGAGCTAATGTTTATTCTGGAGACATTCCCAAGATGTTTGCTTCTTTGTGGCTCTCTGTCAGAGGTCTTCTATTCTCTACAATGTTTGTGTCAGGTGTCTTCTGCTTTCTGCAATGCTAGTAGGCTTTCTCCTTCAATTATGTTTGGTTTTCCTTCCAACCACTTTGAGTATCAGATGTAAAAGTGACATTTGTTCTCCTGTAGTAGTTGTTGTTTCTGAGGCTTACTGCCTCCATCTGCTAACCTAGCTCTAGACATGGAAGCTTCCAGATTCTGGATAGTTGTGGCAAGGCTTACAGTGTTTTCAGGCTCTAAGACTTGTTAGATAAGCTCACTGTTTCTAGCTCTTGGTGAGACCTCTGGCTGGCTAGACAATTCAGCTATTCTGTCTCAAACCTCTCCATGCTGACTGATTCAAAGTGTTTTCTTTCAGCTTCTAAGTGAATTGCTCTGCTTGACCACTTACTAACTTTAGCAGTCTGTTCTAATCTTCTGGCTTCTCATAATTCTCTGGCTCATTGTGTCTTCATTTGTGTCTGCCTTGTTCTCTCTCTGGAACCTGTCTTTGTATAACTATACTACAAAACTGCCCTCTCTCCATTTCCTTCTCAGTCCTACTATCTCTTAAATAGCTCCTTTTTTATTCTTTGTACATGGGGGAGTTGGGTATATCCTATTATATCAAATCTTTATCTGATTAGTCACTTTGTCTGCCATACAATTACAAATCTCATTCAAACCTGGATTCTTGCTTCTACAAAGTAGATTATCTTCATTGCTTGGGATTAATGATATGTGCTAAGGGCTGAGCCACATCACAACTAGACATGGGAATTTTTTAGTAAATAACACAATCTTACAAGATGCTCCTCCACCCAACCCACTCCCACCTATCCCCCTAGATTTTCCAAAGCTGGGATAACTATCAAGCCTTCATAGGACCAAGGACCACTCCTCTCACTGGTGCCCAACAAGGTATTCCTCGGCCACACTTTTAGCTGGTACCATGTGTACATCTTGGTTGATGGCTTAGTCCCTGGGAGCCCTGGGGCATCTGGTTGGCAGAGATCATCCTTCTTCCCATGGGGCTGAAAAACCCCTTCAGCTCCTCCAACTCCTCAGTTGCAGATCCCATGCTCCGTCCAATGGTTGGCTGCTAACATCTGCTTCAGTATCTGTAAGGCTCTGGCAGGGCCCCTCTGGAGACAACACCAGGCTCCTTTAGCATCCACTTCTTGTCATCCATAATAGTTGGGGTTTGGTGACTGTTTATACGATGAATCCCCAGATAGGTCAATCTCTGAGTGGCTTTTCCTTTAGTCTCTGTTCCACACTTTGTCTCTATAATTTCTCCTGTGAGCATTTTGTTCCCTTTCTCAGAGGAGCCAAAGCACCCACATTTTGGTCTTCCTTTTTCTTGAACTTCCTGTGGTCTATAAATTGTATCTTGTTTATTCTAAACTTTTGGACTAATATGCACTTATCAGTGAGTGCATACAATGTGTGTTCTTTAGTGATTGGGTTACCTCACTCAGGATGACACTTTCTAGTTCCATCCATTTGCCTAAGAATTTAATGAAGTTATTGTTTTAAATAGCTGACTAGTACTCCATTGTTTAGATATACCACATTTTCTTTATCCATTCCTCTCTTGAGGAACATCTGGATTCTTTCCAGCTTCTGGCTATTATAAATTAGGCTGAGATGGACAACATAGTGGAGAATGTGTCCTTATTATATGTTTGAGCATCTTTTGTCTATATGCCCAGGAATGATATAGCTGGGTCCTATGTCTAATTTTCTTAGGAACCACTTAACTGATTTCCAGAGTGGTTTTTCCAGCTTGCAGTCTCACCAGCAATGGAGGAGTGTTCATCTTTCTCCATATCCTCCTCCGCATTTGCTCTCACCTGAGTATTTGATTTTATCCATTCTGACTGGTGTGAGGTGGAATCTCAGTGTTGTTTTCATTTGAATTTCCCTGATAACTAAGGATGTTGTGCATTTCTTTAGGTGTTTCACAGCCATTCGAGTTTCCTCAGTTGAGAATTCTATGTTTAGCTCTGTACCCCATTTTTAATAGGGTTATTTGACTCTTTAGAGTCTATCTTACTGAGTTGTTTTTATACATTGTATATTAGCCTTCTATTGGATGTAGAATTGGTAAAAATCTTTTCCCAATCTGTTGGCTGCTGTTTTGTCCTATTGACAGTGTCCTTTGCCTTACAAAAGCTTTGCAGTTTTATGAGGTCCCGTTGGTAGATTCTTGTTCTTAGAGAATAAACCATTGGTGTTGTGTACAGAGAATTTCCCCTGTGCCCATGTGTTCAAGGCTCTTCCCCACTTACTCCTCTATAAGCTTCAGTGTATCTGATTTTTGTGAAGGTACTTGATCCACTTGGACTTGAGCGTTGTACAAGGAGATAAGAACAAATCAATTTGCATTTTTCAACATGTTGAACTCCAATTGATCCAGCACCATTTGTTAAAAGGTTGTCTTTTTTCCTTTGGATGTTTTTAGCTCCTTTGTCAAATATCAAGTGTCCATATGTGTGTGGGTTCATTTCTGAGTCTTCAATTCTATTCCATTGATCTTCCTGACTTTCTCTGTATCAATACCATATAGTTTTATCACTATTGCTCTGTATAGTAGAGCTTGAGGTCAGGAATGATGATTCTCCCAGAAGATCTTTGGTTGTGAAGAATAGTTTTCGCTATCCTGGGCTTTTTGTTATTCCAAATGAATTTGCAGATTGCTCTTTCTATTGATATGAAGAATTGATTTGGAATTTTGATGGGCATTGCATTGAATTTGTAGATTGCTTTTGGTAAGATAGCCATTTTTACTATATTAATTCTGCTATTCCATGAGCATAGCAGATCTCTCCATCTTCTGAGATCTTTGATTTCTTTCTTCAGAGGCTTGAAATTCTTGTCATAAAGAACCTTCACTTACTTTGTTAGAGTCACACCAAGGTATGTAATATTATTTGTGACTATTTTGAAGAGTACCATTTCCCTATTTCTTTCTCAGCTTGTTTATCCTTTGAGTATAGGAAGGCTATTGATTTATTCGAGTTAATTTTATATCCAGCCACGTTGCTGAAGTTGTTTATCAGCTTTAGGAGTTCTCTGGTGGAATTATTGTGGTCACTTATTTATATGATTATATCATCTGCAAATAGTGATATTTTGACTTCTTCCTTTCCAAGTTGTGTAACTTGGACCTACTTTTGTTGTCTAATTGCTCGTGCTAGGACTTCAAGTACTATATTGAATAGATACGGAAAGAGGGGGCAGCTTTGTCTGGTCCCCGATTTTGGTGGGATTGCTTCAAGTTTCTCTCCATTTTGTTTGATGTTGGCTACTGGTCTGAAGTTCTCTTTCCTTATTTGGTCTTTGCTTGGTTTAGGTATACACATAAACGTGGCTTCCTAGAATGAATTGGCTAGTGTTTCTATTTTGTGGAATAGTTTGAAGAGTATTGGTATTAGGTCTTCTCTGAAGATCTGATAGAATTCTCCACTAAACCCATCTGGTACTAGGCTGTTTTTGGTTGGAAGACTGTTGTGACTGCTTCGATTTTCTCGGGACTTATGGGACTATTCGTAAGGTTTATCTGATCCTGTTTTAACATTGGCACCTAGTATGTGTCTAGATAAATGTTCATTTCATTCAGATTTTCCAATTTTGTTGAGTATAAGATCTTGTAGAAGGATGTGTTGACATTTTTTTAATTTCCACTTTTATCTCTTCCTTTTCATTTCTGGTTTTATTAATTTGGGTAGTGCCTCTATGCCCTCTGGTTAGTCTGGCTAAGGTTTTATCTATCTTGTTGATTTTCTCAAAGAACCAGCTTCTAGTTTTGTTGATTATTTGTATAGTTCCATTTGTTTCTATTTGGTTGATTTCAGCCCTGAGTTTGATTATTTCTTGCTGTCTACTCCTTTATTTGCTTCCTTTTTTCCATAGCTTTAGGTGTGTTATCAAGTTGCTAATGTAAGCTCTCTCCATTTTCTTTTTGGAGGCACTCAGAACTATGAGTTTTCCTCTTAGTACTGCTTTCATTGTGTCCCATGAGTTTAGGTATGATGTCTTCATTTACATTAAAAGAATTAAAAGTCTTTAATTTCTTTCTTTATTTCTCCCTTAACCAAGTTATCATTGAGTAGAGCATTGTTCAACATCCATGTTTATGTGTATTTACCGTTGTTTTTGTTTGAACTTAAGACCAGACTTAGACCGAGGAAATTTTATGGGGTGCATGGGATTATATCAATATTCCTGTATCTGTTGAGGCCTGTCTTGTGATGATTTTATGGTCAATTTTGGAGAAGGTACCATGAGGTGATGAAAGAAGGTATATTCTTTTGCCTTAGAATCAAATGTTCTATAATATCTGTTAGATCCATTTGGTTCACAGCTTCTGTTAGTTTCACTGTGTCTCTGTTTAGCTTCTGTTTTCATGATTTGTCCATGGCTGAGATTGGGGTGTTCAAGTCTCCCACTATCACTGTGTGGGGTACAATGTGTGCTTTGAGCTTTAGTAAAGTTTCTTTTATGAATATAGGTGCCCTTGCATTTGGAGCATAGGTGTTCTGAATTGAGAGTTCATCTTGGTAGATTTTTTTTTGTCCAGTATGAAATGTCCCTTCTTAACTGTTTTGACAACTTTTGGTTGAAAGTTTATTTTATCTGATATAAGAATGGCCTCTCCAGCTTGTTTCTTGGGATCATTTGCTTAGAAAATTGTTTTCCAACCTTGGACTCTGAGGTAGTGACTGTCTTTTGCACTGAGTTGGGTTTCTTTTATGCTGCGAAATGTTGGGTCCTATTTAGGTATCCATTCTGTAAGTTTATGTCTTTTTATTGGGGAATTGAGACCACTGATGTTAAGATATATTAAGGAAAAGTAATTGTGACTTCCTGTTTTTTTTTTTGTTGTTGTTGTTGTTGTTGTTGTTAGAGGTAGAATTCTATTTGTGTGGCTATTTTCTTTTGGGTTTGTTGAAAAAAAGATTATTTTATTGCTTTTTTTCTAGGGTATAGTTTCCCTCTTTGTGTTGGAATTTTCTACCCATTATCTTTTGTAGAGTTGTGTTTGTGGAAAGATTATTTTATTGCTTTTTCTAGGGTGTAGTTTCCTTCCTTGTGTTGATATTTTCCACCCATTATCCTTTGTAGAGCTGGGTTTGTGGAAAGATATTGTGTAAATTTGGTTTTGTCACATAATGTCTTATTTTTTCTGTCTATGGTAATTAAGAGTTTTGCTGGGTATAGTAACCTGGGCTGACATTTATGCTCTCTGTATGACATCTGCCCAGGAACTTCTGGCCTTCATAGTTTCTGGTAAGAAGCCTGCTGTAATTCTGAAAGGTCTGCCTTTATATGTTACATGACCTTTTCCCCTTACTGCTTTTAATATTCTTTCTTTGTTTAGTGCATTTGGTGTTTTGATTATTATGTTTCAGGTGGCGTTTCTGTTCTGGTCCAGTCTGTTTTGAGTTCTTTAGGCTTCTTTTATGTTCATGGGCATCTTTTTCTTTAGGTTAGGGAAGTTTTCTTCTATAATTTTGTTGAAGATATTTACTGGCCTATTAAGTTGTAAATCTTTGCTCTCTTCTATACCTATAATCCTTTGTTTAGTCTTCTCATTGTGTCCTGGATTTTCCGGATGTTTGGTTTACAAGTTTTTGCATTTTGCAATTTCTTTCATTGTTGAGTCAATGTTTTCTATGCTATCATCAGCACCTGAGATTCTTCTATCTCTTGTATTCTATTGTTGATGCTTGCGTCTATGACTCCTGATTTCTTTCTAAGGTTTTCTACCTCCAGAATTGTCTCCCTTTGTGATTGCTTTATTGTTTCTACTTCCACTTTTTAGATCCTGGATGCTTTTATTCATTTCCTTCACTTGTTTGTTTGTGTTTTCCTGTAATTCTTTAAGGGATTTTCATGTTTTCTCTATTTGGGCTTCTACCTGTTGACTTAAGTTCTTCTGTGTTTCTTTCAGGGATTTTTTGTGTTTCTTCTTTAAGGTCTTCTACCTATTGACCCATGTTCTACTGTATTTCTTTAAGGAATCTTTGTGTTTCCTTTTTAAGGGCTTTTACCTGTTGACCCATGTTCTCCTGAATTTTTCTAAGGGAGTTATTTATGTCCTTCTTGAAGTCTTCTATCAGCATCAGGAGTTGTGATTTTAAATCCAGCTCTTGCTTTTCCAGTGTGTTGAGGCATCTAGGATTTGCTGTTGTGGGAGAACTGGATTCAGATAGTGCCTTGGTTTCTGTTGGTAATATTCTTGTGTTTGCCTTTTGCCATCTGGTTTTCTCTGGTGTTAGTTGGTCTTGCTGTCTCTGACTGTGGCTTATCTGTCCTTGAAGTCTGTGTATCTGTATACCTGGGATTCCTGTTCTCTCTGTGCATACAGGTATGTAGGCACTCTTGGGAGACCAGCTCTCCTGTGGTAGTGTTTATGTATGTAGCCCTGTGGCACAGATTCAGCTCTGCCCTCTCAGGCCTCTCCACAGTCCTGGGAGGTTAGCTATCTCACTGTGCCACCTGGATATGGCACACTGTGGCAGAGGATGGAACCCAGCCAGAGACAGAAACTGGAATGCTCCCACCTGAGGGTTCCAGACAGGTTCCTCTGAGCAGCAGGGGTGGTCTTACCTGTGCTGCCTGGCCTCTCACACTCCTGTGGAGGGACCTGTGGCAGAAGGGGTAGAAGGAACAGAAGGGGAGTGGCATTCAGGAGGATAGGGGTTTTGGTGTTTGCCAGGTAGAGAGTCCAGCAGGGACCCCAGCAGCAACTCTGGGACTTCAGAGGTAGGAGGGAGTTCTTACCAACTGGGGCAGAGGGTTCTCTAGGATATATCAGGAGGTGGTGTCCTCACTGTGGAAGACCAGTCTACCCCAGCAGAAAGGACAGGTGGCAGAAGGGCTACAATGAATTTTCAAATGTGCCCTTATTTTTCAGATGGGGGTTGGTTAATATGGATTGCATACATTAAACTTAGTTTCTTTTTTATATGAGATTTTGAAATATGCTGTTTAGGCTAGTCTATACTTAAAATTAAAATGATTCTCTTGTCCCACCCTTCAAGGTACTGGGATTAGAGGCATCAGCCAACATTCCTGGCTTGCATATCTTTCATTTTTAGTGAACATATTTTTTAAGCTTGGAATTCTTAAGACTAATAGAGAAATAATTTCTTTATACTACAAGAAATAATAAATAGTTCTATTAGATGGGAATGCACATTTTCCAGATATATTATTTCAGATATGGATGCTCACATAACACTACAATGCACATAACATGGCCCCTTATCATTAATAAGACACTAAAATTCCAGACCCTATATTAATATTTCTAGCCCATATATTTAAATTTTACAATTTGTAGTTATGCACATTTTCTACTTTTTATATTGAGAGTTAGAAGATAGATGAAGGGAGTTAGCTTATCTTCCCTTGGTTAATTAATCACATTAAGTGAATTCTGAACCTACTTACTAGTATGGAGATTATAGTCCCAAACATATATGAACAATATAATCAAAGACATGTTCTAGACATCATTGAATTGAAGATTCCTATGAAGATAAAGGAACTGTCATTCAAATTCAGGGTAAAAAAAGAAAAGAATTTGTGTTTCAGTCAACTCATTGATTCTAGCGATAATTTAAACTTTGTAAAGATGTTTCATATTTCTGGATTGTTAGCTTAAGAACAGCAATGACATTTATATTTTTTCAGTAGAACTGTTAGAGTACTAAATAAGCATTTTGGTCATTTTTAAGAAATTGTTTTTTTATACCTGGAACTTCCATAAACCTTATCACTTTATTACATCATCTACCAGATTTCCCTCTGTTCTCATCTGTGTACTTCTTCCTATAGGCCAGTTTCAATCTGAAATATTGTTGAGCATATCCTTAGTGCCTCTTTACAAATGCTGCCTGGCTTTTCACCAGCCGTGTTGCTACATTCAGTTTTCTTAATGATCCATTTCCAGCATATGGCCCAAGGGAAATGCCACCTGAGTGTGGAACATAAGAACTGTTGACAGTAAAAAAGGAATGACCTTGGCTATAATCTAGAACTGAGGAAGGTAATGCCAGAGTTGTTATCTCTTGTTACACAGTACTTGTTGGTCCCACATGCTATCTCACAGACTCCAACTTAAATGTCAGGTGTCATATATGAGCTGTGTAAACTGGATGGATTAGTTTGCATCATTCTGTCTTAATTTTTCAATGGTAACAAGTGAGTGATGTTAATTCATAGTTTTTTTGTGAGATGAATAAACTCTTAAGCACAGAGCCTGATGCATCTTCACAATCACATCCGAATATCTGTTACCTTTCTCCACTGGGCCATACTCACATCTCACTCTTTGACCTTCACTCAGTCAGTCTTCATGTATACTCATACATCACACATTCCTTGCTCTTCTCATAAATTAGTGTAAGACTATGGTAGGGTGGTATGTTAAAAATATATAATATTCGGTATTGGTAGTTGGTAATATCTATTTTACAGGAGTGTTTCACTGTTGTTATGGACTTGTACAACTGGCTCTATCTGGGGATGTAATGGAATCCTTTAAAAAATAATTTCCTGTCTGTTTTACTTTGTTGAGTGAAAATATATCAAGTCAGTGCATGTTGTTAATGAATGTATCTATGTCAGTTTGCATCTGGAAAGACATATAATAAAGGAGGAAGATGCTATTTATGAGGAAAACTTGAAGGTAAGCAGATTATTCAGCATGTAACGATGATTTATAATGGCTCTTCAAGCATAGAGATAGAACTTGCTTCAAAAACCTCAACATCTGAATCCCAATATTTAGAAAACCCAAATGAGAGCAGAATCAATCACTTCACAAGAGGATTTCTTACCTCTCTGTTATGTAGGGAATACCCCAAATTGAGTTCAATTAGGTTTATAGAATTGAATTTGCCTAAAACATATCAAAAGAAGATCCATCTGTCTGAATGTCCCCTACAGAACAATTATCCACTGTCTGTTTTCTAATGCCTAAAAATTAGTTAATAAAAAATTGGATTCTATATTGTAAGACGCAAAGTCTTATGAAGATCTTCACATCTACATCAGCTAAGCAATTATGAGTTCTGAATAATGAAAGCTAGTTACAATCTTTACATTTTACATTAAATATTTTTTCTGTTGCATTGATAGACCACCACATCCAAAAACAACATATGGAATAAACAACTTACCAGGGCTTACAGTTCCAGGGGAATAGGAGTTAATTCTGTTCTGAAGGCATAACTGCAAGCATGGTGGTAGGTGTGGTGCCAGAAATATGAAGTTAAGACTTACATTCTTTTCTTGGGGGGGTCTATTTTCTTTATATACATTTCAAATGTTATTCCCTTTCCTGGTTACCTCTCCCAAACTCCCTCTCCCTTTCCCCTTCTCCCTGTTATAATGAGGGTTTTCCCCCACCCACCCACTGCCACCTCCCCTCCCTTGAATTCCCCTAGCCTTCACACGACCAAGAGCTTCTCCCATTGATCACCTAAAAGACCATCCTCTGCTAAATATGCTGCTGGGGCCATTGGTTCCTCCATATGTATTCCTTGGTTGGTGGTTTAGTCCATGGGAGCTCTGGGGGTTCTGATTGGTTAATATTATTGTTCTTCATATGAGGTTACAAACCTCTTCATCTCTTTCAGTTCTTTCTCTAACTCCTTCTTTGGAGACCCCATTGGGGACCGAGTGCTAAGTCCAAAGGTTGGCTGTCAGCATCCACGTCTGTATTTATGAGGTTCTTGCAGAGCCTCTCAGGAGACAGCTTTATCTGGCTAGTGTCAACATGCACTTCTTAGCATCCACAATAGAGTCTGGTTTTGGTGTCTGTATATGGGATGGATCCACATGTGGATCAGACTTTGAATGGCCTTTCCTTCAGTCTTTGCTAAACACTTTGTTGCAGTATTTGTGAGTATTTGTATACCTTTCTAAGAAGGACCAATGCACCCACACTTTGGTCTTCCTTCTTTTTCAGCTTCCTGTAGTCTGTGAATTGTATCTTGGGTATTCTAAGTTTTGGGGCTAATATCCACTTAACAGTGAGTATATACCATGTGTGTTTTTTGTGATTGGGTTGCCTCACTCAGAATGATATTTTTTAGTTCCATCCATTAGCTTAAGAATTTCATGAATTGATTGTTTTTAATAGTTGAGTAGTACTCCATGGTTTCAGTATCCATTCCTCTTTTGAAGGACATCTGGGTTCTTTCTAGCTTCTGGCTATTATAAACAAGGCTACTGTGAACATAGTGGAGCATGTATCCTTGTTATATGTTGGAGAATCTTTTGGGTATATGCCCAGGAGTGGTTTAACTGGGTCCTCAGGTAGTACTCTGTCCAATTTTCTGAGGAACTGCCAGACTGGTTTCCGGAGTAGTTGTACCAGCTTGCAATACCAGAATCAATGGAGGAGTGTTTTCCTTTCACCACATCCTCACCAACATCTGCTGTCACCTAAGTTTTTGTTCTTGGCCATTCAAATTGGTGTGAGATGGAATCTCAGGTTTGTTTTAATCTCCATTTCCCTGATGACTAAGGATGTTGAACATTTCTTTAGGTGCTTCTTGGCCATTCTATATTCCTTAGCTGAGAATTCTCTGTTTAGCTCTATAACCCATTTTTAAGTCTTATTTGACTTTCTGGCGTCTTCTTGAGTTCTTTGTATATATTTGATGTTAGCTCTCTATCGAATGTAGGATTGGTAAAGATCTCTTCCCAGTCTGTTGGTTGGGATTTTGTCCTATTGGCAGTGTCCTTTTCCTTAAGGAAGCTTTGCAATTTTATGAGGTCCTATTTGTTAATTCTTGAGACCTCATATAATTCTGTCTAAATCTCAGAGAATGTCACTGATATTCTGTTCATGAAAATTTCCCCTGTGCTCATGTATTCAAGGCTCTTCCCCACTTTGTTTTCTATTAGTTTCAGTGTATCTGGTTTTATGTGGAGGTCCTTGATCCACTTGGACTTGAGCTTTGTACAAGGAGATAAGAATGGGTTGATTTGCATTTTTAAGTGCTGACCTCCAGTTGAACCAGCACCATTTGTTAAAAATGCTATCTTTTTCCCACTAAATGATTTTAGCTCCTTTGTCAAATATCAAGTGACCATAGGTATGTGAGTTCATTTCTGGATCTTCAGTTCTATTCCATTGATCTACCTGCCTGTTTCTGTACCAATACCATGCATTTTTTATCACTATTGCTCTTTCGTTCAGCTTGTGGCCAGGGATGGTGAATCCCCCTGAAGTTCTTTTATTGTTGAGAATAGTTTTAACTATATTGGGCTTTTTGTTCTTCCAAATGAATTTGAGAATTGCTGTTTTTAACTCTATGAAGACCTGAATTTTAATGGAGACTGCATTGAATCTATAGATTGCTTTCAGCAAGATGGCCATTTCAACTACATTTATCCTGCCAATCCATGAACATGGGAGATCTTTCCATCTTCTGAGATCTTCAATTTCTTTCTTCAGAGGCTTGAAGTTCTTGTCAAACAGAACTTTCACTTGCTTGGTTAGAGACACAAGAAGGTATTTTATATTTTGTGTGACTATTGTGAAGGGGGGTCATTTCCCTAATTTCTTTCTCAGCCTGACTCACATTCTTAACCTCTAGTACAAATCAAAGAGCAAACTAGAGGTTGCCTGAAGCCTTTAATCTCAAAGCCTACCTACCGCCAGAGACTCACTCTGTCTGCCATTGACTGTACCACCAAAAACCTACCCCAAACAGTGCCACCAAGAGGGGATTAAGTGTTCAAGTATCTGCGTGTATGGAAGATATCATTTAAAGGGCAATATTCCATAATTTCAAAGCAAGATGAGCATCTCTGTTCCAAATAGGAAGATGGATTATATTTATTATCTAAATTCTGAGATAGTTTCAATCAATGCCCGCTGAATCCTTGCCAACTCTATTTTGCATATGTGTATATATATATATATATATATATATATATACATATATATATATATATATATATGGATATCTTGCCATGTGGAGTAGATTTATAATATGAGATTTTGAGTTACAGACAGGGTAAACAGACAGTCAATTGGTTAGAAGATATTTCTAGCAAGATGCCTTTTGAAATCCAGGACACTTGTTTTGTCAATTTGAGAGAGACACCTGTAAAAATGCCATTTTCTGTAATGATTTTCCTGGAGATTTCCACAAATTCTCATCTTTATGTTCAGCCAAGCTCAAGTATGTATAGACATACAGAGACAAAAGAACAGAAAAGAGAAATTCAAATAGGAATTTCTTGTTTCAGTGTGAAATAAGAATCAAAATATGTGTGTGTATTTTTCTAATAGTATGGCAATACATATTCAGTGCCCAACTCTCTGAGAACAAAACTGTTTTCTGAAAGCTCTCATTTGTGGCTTTTGTTAACTTTTGAGTTAAGAAGTTAGCTTGCAAGTTCTTCCACAGAACCATTTCTGATTGCCAACAGTCTGGCAGAAAAGGCACAGCTGTGAGGACTGCACTTGCTGAGTTGCCCTGTACCAGCCCTTGCCCACAACTACACCTCCTTGTGACATCTGACCCTCTCTCAGGCTTGCAGACTTGCACCTGCCTTCGCTTTCTTGTGCTTCTATAATACTTGCTTTGTTTCTTTATCTGATTCATTTCTGCCCTCCACTATTCACATCACAATGACTGCACTTGTCTAGTGTTTCAGTGATCTCTACAGAAATGCATGAATTATGAGGCTTTTAAGTTCTAAAAGCTACACTGAAGCCCAGTGGTGAAGAGAAACAATTTGAATTCTCCACAGTTACTTCTTATTTCAACAACTTAAAATCATTACAGATACCATTGAGCAAATGCTGCTCCAATCTTTCTTTTCTTCCTTCCTTTCTTCCTTTCTTCCTTTCTTCCTTTCTTCCTTCCTTCCTTCCTTCCTTCCTTCCTTCCTTTCTCTCTTTCTTTCTTTCTTTCTTTCTTTCTTTCTTTCTTTCTTTCTTTCGTTCCTTTTTGATATACAAATTCTGATTTTGCCCAATTATAGGAAACAGCATACTCAAAGATTTTGAGCCATTCTTATACTACTATTTCTGAGAATGTTTATTGATAGAGAGAATGAGAGCCAATTATATATGCATAGATATATAAGTATATATGTGTGTTTGTGTGCATGTATGTATATATATATAGTGCATAGACTATATATGTACAGAATATATATGTATATAATATATGTGTATATGTATAGAAGATATATGTGTATATATGCAAAGAGTGTTTTATATGTAGATATATGTACAATTTTATGTACATAAATAAGTGTAGAAATCTGTCAGAAGCCTGTCTTAGATTTTCATCAAGAGCAAAATGTAATTTAATAAACAAAGTTTACTAAATCCGTTTGTTTTGTTTTGTCTTGCTTTTGTTTTTACCTAGCCTTAGGATGGCAGGCATAAAAAGACTGGATCTTTGACTTTAGAGTTTTCTACTGAAATCTAAGAGAATCACAGAGACAATGACCTACAACTTTGAGGTGTTTGACAGGCTGAGTCAACTAACCTTCAATTGATTGGCCTCTGACTTTTATTATACAAGAATATAAGCCATGCCATTCATTGTATATACCGTGGAGACATCCTAACTATATCACTACCTAATAGATTCTACAGACTTCCCCAGTGGTTTGTCCTATGTGGTACAAATTCTGTGTTGTTTGCTCCCCACCATTTCTTTCTTCTGCTATCACATTCCAGTTCACATAAGATCTCTCTATGTTATATATTTTCTTACTACTTTTTTCAGTGTTGTCTTCCTTTTACATTACTATGATGTGCTTGCAGTCAGTCTACCAGCTGCTGTTGAGTCAGATGCAAATACTTAGTGCCAACCAGGTAATAGTTAGTGGAAGGATTAAGGGAGCTGAAGGGGATGGTAACCCCATAAGAAGACCAAGAGTGCCAACTAACCCAGACCCTTGGAAGCCACCAATCAATTATCATCCATGGGCTGGACAGTGTCTCCTGGCACATATATAGCAGAGGACTGCTTGTCTGGCCTCAGTGGGAGAGGATGTGCTTAATCCATTAAAACCTTTATGCCCCAGGAAAGAGGGATGTTCAGGGGTGGGGCAGGGCATGAGGTGTCTGGCTGGTGGGGTGGGAAAGTACCCACTCCTAGGCAAAGGGGAAGTGGTAGGAGATAAATAACTCTGAAAGGTGGGACCAGGAGGTGGAGCAACATTTGGAAAGTAAATAAAATTTAAAAAGAGAAAAATGTGTTTACTCTTTTTAAAATTAATTAATTAATTAACTTCCCAAATACTTACTCCTACCCCTCTTGGTCCCACCCTCACAGAGTCCCTTCCCTGCTTCTCCTCTAAGAGGGTGAATCCTCTCTGGGTATACTCCCACCCAGGGACATCCAGTCTCCTCCAATTGGCTGCATCTTCTCCCACTGAGGCCAGACATGGTAGCCATAAAGAGGCCAGACAATATGCACCAGAGGATTACCTTGTTGGACATCAAAGGGAGGAGAGGCCCTTGGTCCTGAGAAGGCTAGACACCCCAGTATAGGGAAATGCCAGGGAAGCAGGATTGGGTAGATTGATGAACAGGGGAGGTGTGATTGGTTAGGGAGCTTTCGGAAGGGAGACCAGGAAAGAGGAAACATTTGAAATTTAAATAAAGTATATATATATATATATATATATATATATATATATATATATGTGTGTGTGTGTGTGTGTGTGTGTGTGTGTGTGTGTGTGTATAAAGAGGCCAGACAAGGTAGCAGCCATGAAGACTGAGCTTCCTGTCTGATACATATGGGCCTGGGGCCTTGTTCCAGTCTATGTATGTCCTTTGGTTTGTTACTCAGACTCTAAGAGCTCACTGGGGTCCAGGTTTTTAATTCTGTTGGTCTTGTGGTGTTCCTCTTCAGGTTCCTCAATTCTTCCCCTAACTCTTCTATAACTGTCCTAACCTCCTCCAGCTAATGTTTGGCAGTGGGTATCTGCAACTGTCTCAGTCTGCTGCTGGGTAGAACCTCTCAGAGGACAGTTATGTTAGGCTCCTGTCTGTGAACCTAAGACAGTATCATTAATAATGTCAGGGATGAGTGTTTGCACATGGGATGTGTTTCCATTTGGGCCAGTTATTGGTCCAATTTGGTCTCTATCATTACATTTCTTTTAGAATAAATTTGGGGTCAAAAGTTTTTGAGTATCATTAATAATGTCAGGGACTGGTGTTTTGCACAAGGGATATATTTCCACTTGGTCCAGTTATTGGTCCAAGTCTCTGCTTTATCCCGGCATGTCTTTCAGACAGGATAAATTTCGGGTCAAAAGTTTGCTTGTGGGTTGGGGCCATTATCCCACTATTTAGGGTCATGGCTATAGGAGATGGCCTTTTCAGTTTCCATGACCCCACAGTTAAGCATCTATGCTAAGGTCAGAGCTATTGACTCCTGAATGTCTCCATCACCCAGGGCTTTGGGACTTCCTAGAGTTTCTCCCCTCTCTCCTCTCCTCACCACTGGCAGCTGCAGATCTCCATTCATTCCCTCTGGGCCTCTCTCCTGTGTATCCCTGCACCTGACCTGGATTCCCCATATCCTTCTCTCTCCTCTTCCACACAGGTCCCTCCCTCCCTCTGCCTCCTGTGATTGATTGTTTGGTAGCCCTTCTAAGTGGAATTGAAGTATCTCACTTGGACCTTCCTTCTTGTTAAATTACAAATAATCTATGGGTTGTAGCCTGGGTATCCTGTATTTTATAGCTAATATCAGTTTATTAGTGAGTACATACCATGCATGTCATTTTGGGTCTGGGTTAGCTTATTCAGGTTGATATTTTCTACTTCCATCCACTCGTCTGAAAAAAAAATCACAATGTCCTTGTTTTTAATAGTTGAATAGTATTTAAGACATACATTCTCTAGGTTTATCAATTTTTTTCTTCAATCTGAAATAATACATGATCTGAAATCCATATTATGTAATATATGCACTGCTGGTATATTTATTTTATTCTTAATTTGTTTACCTTGTCACTAATCCTGTCTGAATGTACATTTGTGCTTTTAGTTTTCATTTTATTTCTAATATCCACTTCAGTTCCTTGAACACAGAAAATGCTCTGTGAATGATTGTAAATTAAAATGAGTTGAGATTCATATGCACACATTTATTTTATTTAAGATGGCTTTGAGCACACAGTGATCTATCTGACTTTGCCTCTTGAGTACTGAGATTAAAGGCATGTGCCACCAGGCCCATCTGACATCTTCATTCCTTTATGATGCACAAGATAACTTTTAGGTGAGAACAAAATGATTGAGGTCTGACAAGAACCATGCCATTGGAGAGTAAGCACTTGAAAATGTCTGATAAGAGCTGTATCATTAGGGTAATAGGTATTTGAAAGTCTCTGTTGAGAAATGAACATGAAGATGTCTGTTTATTCAAGACTCTGTTAGCTTCTCAGGATCTGGATACCATCTTTTTTCTTTCTTTTTTTTTTTTTTTTTGGTTTTTTTCGAGACAGGGTTTCTCTGTGTATCCCTGGCTGTCCTGGAACACACTCTGTAAACCAGGCTGGCCTCAAACTCAGAAATCTGCCTGCCTCTGCCTCTGCCTCCCAAGTGCTGGGATTAAAGGCGTGAGCCACCACCGCCCGGCTGGATACCATCTTGTATGATAGAGAGACCTAATAATGATTGATATGGAGACACTGTCACTCCATCATTAAAGAATGATTTAGAAATGTAAAATAAGCAAATGTACTTATTTGCTTAGTACACTAGTAGCACCAGAAGGAAAATTAGACTGTCTAATTATAGACTATGCAAGTGTTCTTTATATTTTTGCTCCAAATTGGCCTCAATCTACTAAATTACCAGTAGGTCTGAAAATACACAGATACTAAGACAAGATCCAGCTTAAAATAAGGGACTAGTTCCATTGTAAATACCACAGACTTCTGTAACCCACTGTTTAATGGCTTTTACAGACTTCTCTAGTGTTTTGTCTTGTCTTATTTGGTACAAGTTCTTCATGATGTGGTTTCCTTTAATTTTTTCATTTCTTTCTGCACATCTTTATCCATAAGACAAAGCACATAAAAACACAGAACTGAATAAAAGCACCAGTAAAAATTGAATAAAGGGGGGTGACAGAAATATATTTATGGCTTACCAACAATATACCTGACACTTGAAATACATTGTCTTATTTCATTTTCAAAACATTCTGAAATGTAGCTATCCATTATTCTGCCCACAGTTGAGAAACCAGAAGTACTAGATGATAAAACAGTTTGCTAGAATCATTGTCCTAGGGAGACAGAAGCGATATATTCTGATCAAAGAGTAGTGATGACTGTTTTCTTTCAATATACACAGAATAACCAAAACCAAACCAAAAGGAAGCCACTGATCCTATACAGAGAAAGGTCTGGAATTCAGAAGAGGCTGTAGAAGGGGATCCTCTGGGATCGAGGGAGAAAAGTTAACGCTGTGCCTATCACTCAGCAGTCCAGCACTACTCCCAAAATGCCACTTCTGAATGCCTCACCATGTACATATCCAAGAGAACTTCAGATCTATTGTACATAAATTTGCCAGAGAAGCAGCTACTGAGCCCTTCCCCTGCAGAGCTTATTATGCAGTTACGTGTAACATTAATAGAGAGATAAAGATCAGTTTGCTACAAAAATTTTATCTCAACCCAGTTGTCAGCCCGTTGAATGCAGTCACAATCATCCTAAATGATGCTCTTAAAAGTTATGATATAATAACCTAGTTATTTGATAAATTAAGAGAACCTACTTGTAGTGCAGTAATAATCTTCTTTGTCAAGTCATTTCAATAACTCTAAAAGAGCAGACAGCCCTCAACTCAATAGGCTGATATAGAAAATGGTAAGCTCTTCCCAAGTGACTAGGAAATGTGTCTGTCGAAGAATTTTGTGCAATTATGTTCAAGGAATATTAAACCTTAATTGATGTATTGGTGATTTCAAGAATAAAATATTCAGTGTTTTCTAAGAACAAATGGAAAGCACTAAGCCAATGATTAGATTTATAGTTTGGATAAATCAAACATTCTCTCATATTCATCAGGGAAACATCTCTACCTATGTATGTCCTTGGTGCAGGAAGTTTCCTCCCAAAACACGAAGCTGTCATTCAAGGACACTCTGCTCACTCTGCTCACAGGAACTGCAATATAGAGGGGAGCTGATGTCTGCAAAGTGACCTGAGACACGGTGTCTCCTCATTTGCTCATCCTCATCTCTTGTACACATCTGCCCGTGTGCTATAGGGATTTAAGACTGTAACTGAGATGGGATACAGAGGCTGTGGAGTCTGAGTTCAGTGAAGTAGAGAAGCAGCTGCGTTGAAACATAGGAAAAACAAAGGAAAAAAATGCAACATTTTTTTCTTATGAATATATTTAATGTGTTAAACAGATTCTGGCAATTTCCTGATGGATCCAAAAGAAGCCTGAGCTGAGATTTTCACAGAGAGCGTTCCAGGCTCTGAATACTGTACGTCATGTATTGAATCACATCTGCTACAGAGAGGAAGCAATGAATAATTAACTCGGCCTCTCCACATTACCACCATAGATTACAGCATCCTGACTGCTGGACTGCCTTGTGTATATAAAGCATTTAGAAAGCCCAGTTACTCTCTTTCCTTTTAAATTTGTCTTGCTATCACTTACCACTTAAAAGAATAAATCTTTCTTTGGTTTTAATTAAAGCATTTAAAATAATTTACATTGAAATCATATGTGCTCGGGTCTGTCAGAATTGATGCTTTAATAACATGCCATCCCTTTCTCCATTGCCCTGAAATCTGTTAAATTACCACTAACCTAATTGGGAACAAAGTTGTCAAATGCATGCAGCTCTGACAGTTTGTCTTTCTGCAAACTGCCGACAGATTGCAAGTTACGCATGTGTTGAGCAGATGGGTAAGTTAAAAGGAACACCCCCCCTAAAAAAAAAAGCAATTTATTAAATCACCTGGAACCAGCAGCTCGGTCCAAAAATAGTGAGAATGAAATATAGCAGGAGCTGGGAGTGCTGGCACTAGAATATACCAGAAGGTACCGGTTACAAAACAAGATAAACATTTGGAGATGCCTCAGCTGTGTTACAGAATAATGAGGAGTTATTTAACCCGATATAGATTACCAGCCAAAATTAATTTAGGGTGCAGCTTTTTTGGAAAGCCATTTGCAAAGTGATTGCTTTAACCCTTTGTTGTCTTTTTCTTATTATACAAAGGCAAACAATTTTCTTCTCCCAGTCCTACAGCCAGTAAAACACACACACACACACACACACACACACACACACACACACACATATTTGAGCACATGCACACTGTCATATATTAAAGAATAAATTCATACTTACACATTTGAGCACATTCACCAGGGAATCTCCATAAAAGCTTATATAACCATATATATGAATATATCTGATCATGTAATTATCATATACAATCATGAACTATATATGCATATATATCAATGTCTATCTCTTCATCTACCTGCCTACAGTTATGTACAGGAAAGATTTCTTTTTTTCATGATGTTCAGCAAACCTTTATATGCACATTCACTTATATGTTCCCACAATAGTTTTCATGTACTCTAATGGGGAAATCAAACCCAAGCAAGAGATGGGGGAACAGCTTCCAAAAACACTGGGGAGGAGAATGGAGTAGAGGGAAGTAATGTCCAATGGAATCCTTTACATAAGCCTAGTTTGCATGACAAGAGGAGAGTAAGAGCTCTTTGAAGAGTTATGTGGATTAATGTCAAAGGCCAAACAAATAAAGAGGATGTTTTCTCTAGTATTTGTATTCTTTGAACAGTCCAAGCTGGCATAAAATCATCAATTCAATTTTTAAGAGGGCAATAAATCAAAACTAAAGATTTATTCTGTTTCCAATATTGAATCTTGACAGATCCATAGGCTCAGAAAATTAACTGTCTATATGTCTCTAAAACAGAAAATACAATTAATTCAAGGATAATTCCTGCTGAAAATTTGGTCAGTCAGCAAAAAGCCCAGAGTCAAAAAAAAAAAAAAATGGGCCAGGTCTCCAGGAGTAGGGCAGTGAATCAGATACAATTGCTATTCTTGGCTTACTTGTTACTCCTAAACATCACATACACCTATATAATACTGGCCTCCATGTAATCTAATGAATCTGTTGCTTTCATTTGGTGTCAATCTAACATCCAAATACCTGTGGCAAGTCACTACCTAGATGGACATTCCCTAGACCTCTCCATCTCCTTGTGCTCTACAAAATGACATTCTTCAACCCCTCCACTGTCTCACTGCATTAGCTGTTACATCACTTGACAATCTAGAGTCACACACACTAGAGTTCTAAGAATAATCTTTGTCATATATCTTATATATCAGCCATAACCAGTCACCAAACCCTGAATACTTTAACATTCAATATAACCATAAATCTATATTTTTCCATTCTAGCTTGATAAAGCAGTTTAGACTTTGCTCATTATCTGGATGGATATAAGCTTCAGATTTCAATTGATCCATTCCCTACATAGTTACTACGGTGACTTATCTAACAGTCTTACCATGTTACTTTGCTGTTCAGCATAGAGTACTTTCTAAGCTGGTCACAGGAGATCGGCTCTTTACCCTTCTCCAATGTTACTGGACACTAAGTTAGGCTTTTTGGCAAGCCAAAACTTCTGAGAAGCGGCCTTCTTCATCTCCCGCTGTGTTTGGATCACTCTTCAAGTTCTCCTTTTCCTCTTTTCATTTAGATTATACTGTCTGCCCTTACTTGCTAATCCCAGAATTCTTTGTTATTATCATTTTTTTCTTTCTTTAACTGTATCTGTACCTTTGCTATGCAAAGTCATTTCATTACACCTTTCTCAACTGTATTTTGGTAGGTAGCAACTGTTTTCTCCCAGGGGCCTAACTGGTACATTTCTCCTCCCCATTGGAAATGGGATGGAAATTTCCATTTATATCATAGTAAATAAATACAAATTGAATGTAAGTTTATACAAATTTAAAAAGAAAGTATGACATCTGAGAATTTCATAATGAAATTAATTACAAGCATGATAGGTAAAGAAAATATAAAGCAATATTATCTTGTACTGGCCAGCTTCAACTCCCCCACTCTTCTGGCACTTGTCCTCACTAGCTTAAGCTTTAAGCTCTGGATAAGTATCAGAATGCTTTCCTGTTTCTTTCTTTGCTGGTATCCTTTTCAATGCATATCTGCTCAGCTCTCAAATCCTCCCCCACTTGCATCTCTTTTTACTCTCTCTGGTTTTCATATCCTTTCTTTTAATTGCAGTAGACATTCAAGTATCATTTTCTCTCAGAAGATCCTCCTGAGTCTTTAGTGTCCCCTCCTTGCTTTTCTTTTTCTTTCTTTCTTTTTTCAAAGCCCAGTTATGTATTTTTAAATATCTTTTGTATTGAACATATTCTTCATTTTCATTTCAAATGTTATACCATTTTCTGGTTTCCCCCTCCCAGAAAACCCCCAACCCATACTTTCACCCCCTGCCTCCAAGAATATGCCCCTCCAACCCACCTATCCCCCTTCAATTTCCCCACGCTGGGGCATCTATTGAGCCTTCAGAGGACCAAGGACCTCTCCTCCCACTGATGCCCAACAAGGCATTCCTCTGCTGCACTTTTGGATGGAACCATGTTTGCCCCTTGGTTGATGGCTTAGTCTCTGTGACCCCTGGGGTTTCTGGGTGGCCAACATCATTGTTCTTCCCATAGGGCTGCAAACCCCTTCAGCTGCTCCAGTCTGGCCTCCAACTCCTCCATTGGGGACCCCACACTCAGTCCAATAACTAGCTGCTAGTATCTGCCTCTGTTTCTGTAAGGCAAGGCCTCTCTGGAGGCAACCATAATAGGCTCCTTTCTGCATGCAATTCTTGTCATCCATAATAGTGTTGGGGTTTGGTGACTGTTTATAGGATAAATCCCCAGGTAGGACAGTCTCTGGGTGGCCTTTCCTTCAATCTCTGCTCCACACTTTGTCTCCACAATTGCTCCTGTGAGTATTTTGTTCCCTTTCTCAGAAAAACCAAAGCACCCCCACTTTGGTCTTCTTTCTTCTTGAGCTTCCTGTGGTCGGTGAATTGTAACTTCTTTATTTTGAGCTTTTGAGCTAATATACACTTATCAGTGAGTGCATACCATGTGTGTTCTTTAGTGATTGGGTTACCTCACTCAGGATGACACTGACTATTTCCATCCATTTGTCTAAGAATTTCATAAATTCATTGTTTTTACTAACTGAATAGTACTCCATTGTTTAGATATACCACATTTTCGGTATCCATTCCTCTGTTCAAGGACATCTGGGTTCTTTCCAGCTTCTTGCTATTATAAATAAGGCTGCTATGGACATAGTGGATCATGTGTCCTTATTACACGTTGGAGCATCTTCTGGCTATATGCCCAGGAGTAGTATAGCTGGGTCCTCAGGTAGTACTATGCCTAATTTTCTGAGGAATTGCCAAACTGATTACCAGAGTGGTTTTACCAGTTTGCAATCCCACAAGCAATGGAAAAGTGTTCCTTTTTCTCCACATCCTCACCAGCACCTGCTGTCCCCTGAGTTTTTCAACTTAGTCATTCTGACCAGTGTTAGGTGGAATCTCAGGGTTGTTTTAATCTCCATTTCCCTGATAACTAAGGATGCTGAACATTTCTTTAGGTGCTTCAGAGCCATTTGAATTTCCTCAGTTGAGAATTCTGTTTAGCTCTGTACCCCATTTTTAATAGAGTTATTTGGCTCGCTGGAGTCTAACTTCTTGAGTTCTTTGTATATATTGGATATAAATCCTCTATTGGATGTAGGATTGGTAAAGATCTTTTCCAAATCTATTGGTTGCTGTTCTGTCCTGTTGACAGTGTCCTTTGCCTTACGGAAGCTTTGCATTTTTGAGGTCTCATTTGCTGATTCTTGTTCTCAGAATCAGAGCATAGGCCATTGGAGTTCTGTTCAGGAAAATTTTTCCTGTGCCCATGTGTTCAAGGCTCTTCCTCACTTTCTCCTCTGTAAGCTTCAGTGTATCTGGTTTTATGTGAAGGTCTGTGATCCACTTGGACTTGAGCTTCTTATCCCCTCCTTGATTTTCAAATCTTTCTGTTTCCTCCCCCCTTATTATTTAAGTTGCTCCAGGAAGTTGCTAAGTGATCTATGTGACTCATAAATTGCTTTTCAACTCCTTCCCTTTGCTTCCTTCCCATCTCTCTATAGATCTGTGACTTTAACTCAGGCCTTACCTGTGCTAGGTCAGGACACTATAACAAAACTACATCTCAGACTAGTCTTTCTCTCATTAAGTTTTCTTTGTTTAGCTAACAGTTTACTAATTTTATTATTTAATGTTGGGAAAAAGTATGTAAGGTAAATCATTTTACTGTGTCATTTTTAAATGGTTATAAATAAAAAGTAAGCCTGACAAAGATTCTGCTAAGTTACCCATCAGGAAACTGTAAAGAAACCAAGTTTTGAAGCCTAGTTACCCTCTATACTTTCAAAGAAAATAAAGGCAGAATTAGGCCTGCTACTATATCACTAATACTCTTGAAAAAAGATTTATTTATTTAGTATATGTAAGTACATTGTAGCTGTCTTTGGACCCCAGAAGAGGGCATCAAATTTCTTTACAGATGGCTGTGAGCCACCATGTGGGTACTGGGATTGAATTCAGGACCTTCAGAAGAGCAGTTGGTGCTCTTACAAACTAAGCCATCTCTCCAGCCCACTAATACTCTTTGTATGTGGAAATAGGCATGAAATTTCAACATCACACTTAAACAAAGATGGAGATTCAGTGTTCAGATTTTTATTATAATAGATTAAGTTGTACAGAGGTTGAAAGCCAGAGTTAAGTTCAGAAACCCATAGTGAAGTATCGAACATTAATCAGGTCAATAGTTGCTCAAGTTTTCTTTTCACTGTGTTGATTCTCTACATATATTGATAGTAGAGAAAATACTAAGGTATCAGATAAGTAATATATGTACATGTACATTATATACAATTTATACAAAGTAACTATATTTTACAGAAAACTCAAAAATCTTTTAAGTTTTAAGGTATCATCAGGAAGTTAAATTATTGGCTGCAACCTGCAATGCATTCACAAATCCATTGGTACATATTACAGTTTATTAACACTTTTCCAAAAGTGATAGAGAACTTGCATAAATTGATGTACACTATGGCATGTAAGGTTTCATTATCTTTATCCTTTCATGCTATATGCATTTAGTTAGAAGTAATTTTTTTTACCCTCTTTTGCACTGAGGACATCTTCAGTGAATTATAGGCAAGATATACATCAGAATCATTTGAGAAGCTGTGACTGCACATGGGTCTGCTACTTTGGCCTGAGATTCTGATCCACCACTTCTGGATGAGCACTAGCTTCAACAGCTTGGAAGGTCTATCTAGATGAGGTTGATCTTTGCTAACCTCTCCCATAATATAAGCCAGGTTAAGCTACTGTAACAAAAAATAAAAACATCTGTTACAGCTAAAGTTCATCTCTTGCTCATACCACAGGGAACATGTAAACCATCCAGGCTGTGCAGAAATCCATATTGACAAAGACTATATCAGATTATCTCCTACTATGATGATAACAACAGTGAGAGGGGAATAGGTTAGATCATAAACTAGATCTAAAACTTTAGAGCAATTTTCACATTTCATTGGCTGAAGAAGTCACATGACCACCTTTGATCTGCTAGTGGTAGAATATCATGATATTCCCAGATGCAGAAATGGGGGTAGATCTGCAAATAGTTGTAAAGAACTCTGATGGTTGTCAAAAGATTTGGCTGAGAAATTTGAGTTTCAGTCCCTTTATTTGACCAAGGAAGCCACAGAGATATGAAGTGAATTTACAAAATCATACATACAATTAGTATGCGTAGGATTAATGTGAAGGCTTCCAGACTGGCAATTCCCTTCCCAAAGGCTTCCAGCTTACCCAGTCCTCTTTACACACATCCCTCCTGCTTCCAATCATATTTTCACAACAATTTCAAAATTAGAAAATTTTCCTCTCTTATGAATAATTTAATGTTTGTGATTTATTTAGGGGCAGATGTAAATAAGATGTTTTTAACCCCACTTAGAAACAGTACACATTCATGATTTATTACAACTTTCTTTCTGTGGTAAATTAAATTCATTTCTTAGGAAATGACTCATAGCTAATCTCAGTAAGGAAAAAAAATCATTATATTGTCCTCTTTCTTATAAAATGAGTGTAAATAACTTTTAAGGCAATTTTTTCTAAAATCAAAAACGCGTGTAATAGTTCCCAATTCAGCAACATTATGTAAAACAGCCGACCGAGGGAGCAGTAAATCCAGATGCTGGCCTATTGTTACATGAAGCAAGGCAGAAAAGCAGGCGTCCCCTTTATTAAGTCAAGCTCTATCAGCTGGATTTCTTTGTGGAAATGCTCTATTTTGGAGGGTTAAAGCACCCTTAAAAATTTCCTAGGGTAAAATCTGTTCTACAGCCCCCCCCCACACACACACACACTGGAGAGGTATAAAACCATTACATTTAAGTATCATAATGGCTAGCATATGCTATTTCTTAGAAATGACACGACCATCTGGATTAAGGTCTACTGATGGTCTCATATATTTCTTGACTTTTGTTTGGGTAGAGAGAAGCCAATTTGTTCTGACTTTAACCACCCTGTTGTGCTAATGAAAAATAATAAAATGTTGCACTTATGTTTGACCTTCTTGCTGGAGATCACATATGACTTTATTAATAAATGATGTAATTATTGTAGTAGCAGGGAATGCAGAAGACAAGCCAACTAGCATTAAGAATGTGAGTTGTGGCTTTCTAGCCATCTTCTTGGACTGTTTATCTCTAGCTAAGTAGATCATAAGGTTTTTCTGGTTACTCTGCAGAAGCACTGTGTCATAGCGGAAAGCCCACCTGCCTTGTATTCAGATGTTGACTCCAGTTTCCTGAGTATGTTGCAGAATCTCTCAGAGAATCAGTGTCCTCAGCAATAAGATGAGTATAAATTATACCTGTGGTACAATTACTAAAAAGCGTAAGAAACAGGAATGTAAATTCTCTAAGAATTTTTTCCATGAGAACATTTATTACATTTTTATACAGTAACAGATTAAAGGTTGTTATTAATATTTTTTTTCTTTTACTGTTGTCTTTGTATCATTTGATTTGCACATAGAGAAGCAAAAGATATGACTGGAAGCAAGAATTGTATGGGATATAGAATGAAAAATCACGTGATATGTCTCTTCCTATAATAGTTTCTATGGCTAGTAAACTCGACTACTGAATATATACTCCTTTGTGTAATCTCACAGAGTTAGTGATATGTTCATAGTAAAGTAACTTAGTGGTTGTCTATCTCTATTAAAAAAGTTTAATGGCTATGATCTTTTAATTATCTGAGTTGGGAGCAGTACGTGTTGTGACAATGAATGCAGAAGAATGGTAGAGAGGGGCCTCTCACCTGCCTGCTTCTTCCAGACCCGTTGCTACTGCCTCACAAGCAGCAAACCCTCTGGGCCAATCCATCTGACTGGCTGTGCAGGGGATGGGGCAGCCTGGATAATTGATGGGCTCAATCTGACCAGGCACAGGTGGCAGGGAGACGGCATACAGCAGCTTCTCGGGTTTGCCAGTGCCATCTGTTGCCATAAGAACATCTGTCATCAAGGTCACCCTGTCACCCTCAGTTAAACTTACAGGTTTGGTGAGTAGGATAATGTCACCCAAGAAGAAATAGTACGGCTGGGGATAAAGAGAGAGACTGAGATAGAAGAGGACAATAAGAACTCTCTTTTTAAATTATGAAACATAAAAATATAACAAATAGGAAAAGTACTTATGATTTAAAGGAGGAAATCCTCAAAAAATGTGGTGTCCAAAGAACATTATTTCTAATCTGTCTAGCTAAAACATTAATGTATTATTAGAGTAAGAACATTTTACTGGATGCATGATATACATTTGAAAGAGAAATCTGAGTGCAGTTACAGAATTCATTTGTAAACACAAACACTTTCTTCCCCATTTGCTGAGATAAAATCCAAATCTGATTCCTTTCTATAAGCACATTCAACTACAAGACCTCTGTTTTCCACTCTGTTCACCCTTCCTTCCTCTTTCCTTCCCTCCCCCCTCTGTGTGTCTCTGTCTCTGCATGCCTTCCTGTATGCCACATGTGTATCCAAGTGTGCACATGTGTGTGTGTTCACATGTGCATACCTATTCTCTGCATGTACAGAGAAAGAACAGAATGGAAAGGCAATATCACATTCATCAAAGTATTTAACTGGCATTTGAGCTTTGCTCTGCTGCCAGAGAGAATGACCCATTTGTTAATAAAGAACAATTAAGTTAATAGACTCAAATGAGCTGACAGACAAAGCACTATAATGAAGCAAATGCAATATTGGATTCTTAGGCAGAGAATGTTACGTGTGGCCTGACTTCCAGCAGCAACGGTGTGTCTTTCCCTCCCCTTGTATATTGCTGATGCTTTTTAACGTAATTTCATCCATTGGCAATGAAACATCACTCCCATCTGTTTGGAAAGCGCGAGTTTACTTATTGGACCAATATTGCTGGCACTGTGGGTTTTCAGGGACTTAATGATTATTATTGGATGGTGAGATGAGAAGGGGAAGATAATCTGCTGGATTTTATGAAATACACTCACATCTGTCCCATCTGAGCTGAGGGCAGTCGATGAAGACAATATGGTTTCTCAGCAGTAAAGATGCTTGGGGCAGAAGGGGAGAAAGAAGCCCATGGAACATTGGTCTATTTGTTCCTCTAGTCTTGTCACCATGAAGAAGGGAAATGTAGTGCTCTAGGGGAGAAGCAGAAACCTTGGTCCGGGTGTGGCACCTACTAACATCCCAGCTACTCTGAAGGCTGAATCCGGGGTATTACTTGACCACAGGAGTTCAGGGCAAGCTGCAAAACATGACAACACCTCATTTCAGAAAACAACTACACTGGACAAAACAAAACAAAATACCAAAACAAAACAAAGAGCAAAAATATTAATGAACAACTGCATATCCAGAGATGTGGAATGTGGAAGACAACCTGCACTCAGAGGGGTCCGTGACTTAGGAGTTGACTTTTTGATTAAAAAGTAATGACTAACAGCAGCTAACTGTGGCCCTACCTCTACTTTTGGGATGTGTCTTCCATCCTCAGTCCCTTGCTGTCATTCTAGAGTGGGCTTCTGCACAGAATTGCAAAATGTAATTCAAACAAAGAAGTCATAACCATTGCCTTCTATGTTTGGGATTTAAAATTACTTAGAAACATGCATTTGAGTCTATATTACAAATGGGAGATAAATTATCTCAACTCTTTCATTCCATATCGTTCAAACCCTAATTTTCTTAAAAGAAACGCCTTATGGGTGCCCATTCTTTAATCTTGTCAACTTGGTCTCAATGTGGCCTCCTCCTATATTATGAGGCAATTAGTAAACAACAGGTCATGGAGACTCATTTAGGATCCTGACAGAGGCCACCCATCTAAATCTGTGTTGTTCTTTTTTAAAAGCATAATTGATTTGATTTTTCTTACTTCCTGCAGTTTATAACACTGAGTCCCTGACTTGCTTTCCTCATTTGATCCAAATTTGCTAGCTCTGTGCTCTCTTGCCAGCCATATTATATAGCTAGGCTTCCAAAGTTGTAAGTCTGTTTCTAATCGCTCTGAACATTTTTGTTGTGCCTTATTAATAGAGAACACCAAAGAAGCTAGCATTTTGTTTGGAGCCCTGTCCTTAGCCTTGAACTCACTCAAAGCTGAGTAGCTGAATGACCTTAGTGAAGATGTTTAATCTTTTCAAGCCCTGGATTGGGTAACTGGGATAGAAAGCTTAAGACTTAATGACTGACATACAACAAGTTGCAAATAAATAATAGAAATCAATATGATCAATTGTTAGCTTAAACTATTATTCAAAAGTCAAAAACATTATATCCTATCTCGTAGGTCCAAATGTTCCTAAAACCTGGCTTAATTCTGAGGATTTCATCTATTTTATTACTTTATGTGAACTGGCCTAAGCTGGTTCCATAAACCTTTAAGTTAAATTAAATATGTATCTCTATTCTCTGTATCTAGAAAATTTTGGATTGTGGAATTGCCCTCTCAGTAGTTAGTAGTGTGCATTATGAACAGGCAAGATTACAAAGCCACCATGATCCTCAACAGAGCTGATCTCACTGCCTGGCTTGTTTTAACAAATAGACCATCTGAAATTGTACTCTGTAACAAATGCCTTTGAGCGTTCCTGGAGCGGATGGTCCCCAAGCTCCAACTCAATGTTCAACCCAGACTTCTGCATTATAGCAGAACACACAACACTACCTCATCATCACAGGAAGCAGTAGGATTAAAATATAATGTATTATACTCTTTAGTGACTCATGGAGTTTATTCTGAAAATAAGAGTTTTGAAGTCCCCGGAGAAAGAACTGCAGGCTATACTTGGCTCCCTTTCCCTTTACCAAACAACCTCAGACTGTGTTACGTGTTTGAATGTTCCTGTTAATCAGATGTTCATCTGTCACCTCTCTTACCTCTTTTAATTTGCTGCTTCTGGTGTGCTGTCTGTCAAATAAGGAACTGAGTGTGTGCAAACCGAGACTAATAAAGCTGTGGGTGAGGATATCGAGATCTCACCCCAGTGAGACACCCACACCGATTTTGTCAATTGGCTGCTCAGTAAATTTACTAAGAGCTCTTTTATTTTCTGGACTTAAACTCTGTTCTTTCTAAGAAGAATGGACTGATGAATGGGGATAAAACAGCCTGGAGTCTGATTTCTGATATTTGCTAATTTCTACAGTATGATAATCTCTCTAGGACTGATTGCAGGGTGCCAGTATCTAACAAGTTAACATGTGCACAATGCACTACACATACATGTATATAATACACATTCTCTACATTGGCTAAGTAAAACATTGAGAGATGTTTCATATGTGTAAAGTGAATTTTGGTTTCAATTGTCTTCTCTTCCAATTGCCCCTCTTCAGTTTCATAATGAATTAAATAATCTGAGTTATTATAATGCCTGCCTGTGCTATGAAAACAAATGACAAAATAAAAATATGATTATTTTAATCAATGTGCATTAATTGAAAGTACCTTAATAGAATATTGACTTTTAAATAATACACTGGTGAATACCACCCATCCGCATGATTTGGGCATCCATAAATGCATTGTCATATTGCAGAGGCTTCTAATTTAATTGGACTTAAGTAGGCCAGAGTCAGTCATTTGTACCTCTCTGCAATGATTGTACTTAAAAATTGCTTCCCAGAAAAAAGAAAGCACAGCACTTGGAAGAGACGGCTAGCCCTTTCTGGAGAGGAGACGACTTCCTTCAATGACCCATTGTGTACCATGGAGTTGGATAAACAGACATGGGGGTAGGACAGAAGCAACTTTCCTGCAGCCAGATACAGATTAGTCTAAGTTAATAACTTACCAAGCTCCTCAAAAGGTGGCCCAGAAAAGCATGCTGTTTCTTCTTGATACAAATATTCCCCTTAACCATGTACCTTGATAATCTACACGTATCAAGTAAAAACTAGTAATAAATTGTTAGATTGGATTCTATCCATATACGCAACAATCATTTTTTAGTAGAATAAAGTATAAGTGTGAGTGTATTTTATGTGCTTGCATGTGTGTATATATACTCCTGTACAAATATGCTGGTGTGAGCTTTGCCAAAATGGTAGATTTCCAGCCTCAGATGAACATCCAGATAGAAGAGTCTGTGAAGTTCGAATGGGGAGGAGTCACAGCTTCCTTTCTTCTCCCATTTGTTTCTACCCCTCTTGAAACAGGTAAGCCTAGGAGCTATTCCTGGTAGACTCACTCTAGTTAGATTTTGGCAAAAATGTAGCAAATTCAATTGTAGCAAATTGTACATAGTTCTCTGCATGTACCTAGAGAAAAAGAAGAAATAAAGCTATGCACAACCTCTTTTCAGAAGATCAATCATACCTCATTCACACCCATATCTCTCACATTAAGACCCCCAGTCTGACACCCAGAGCCAAATTCTCCAACTGACTGGCAAGAATGGTCTGAGTTTTTCAATAATCATTTTATACATGCAGACATATATATTCAGGATCAATGAAGTACCCAGACAATTATTTAGGATTAATGGATCATCTAGAGTGCCAGTTGGCATGATTTGAGTAAAAAGTGTAACAAATGCAGCTGTTTACTAATAAATAAAGACTCAGCTGTAAGAGAAATAAATTAGATGCATTTAATTGGTAGGCTGAAATACACCCTTCTTTATTACAATGCAGCTTCTTGTTATTTTATGATGTCAGGGTAGATGGCGGACTGACAGAGTGTTTATGAATCACAGTTTGCAGATGGCACTCTTGTTTGTCAGCAGCTAGGAGCACAAGAAGCATGGGGCCTCAGTAACAGATCTTGCCAAAGACGACCCCTGAGAATTAGCTGTCTCGATTCCTCTTCTGCCAATCTCTCCTTGGCAGAACCCTACCTCACAAACCCACCTTCAATAAATTGCAGCTTTCTGGCAAGGAATCAAAGAGAGCTCACACCCATTAAGTGCCCTCCAGTATAGGTAATCTCTTTGTCACATCTTTTGCACAGTTCTTGGAGCTTCATGTGACAATAGTTATGGGAAAGACAACCAAGAATTGGGCAGGGTGGAAACTTCTACCAACCCACTCACTTGGCTCCCTACACAGCCCTCCTTGCAGCTGACAGGAGTGATTTCCCTGTCTCTCGGTGCAGCATAAGGTCTTTGCACTTCGGAGTCAAAGCGCCTCTAACTTCTGACAGTTTTGTCATAGTACAGCTGGGGATGGAGGGAGAGAACTCACCCAACCCAAGAAGCTGAGACTTCACAGATTCTGCACACACTGCATTCCCTTGGTCACCGGGTACCTCTGAGCCATGGAACAGCTCATAAGAGATACTCAATCATCACTGGCTGCAGACTGTACATTATTGTCACCATTACACTCACAACAGATGTACTCTAGTGGGATCCTTATTATAAAAATGGGAGAATCTTTGTAAAATGCTGTATTTTTATAAATGAAAATGAGCACGTTATTTCTCTTCTTCCTTTTCCTTCCTCTCACTCCTTCTATATATCTTCACAGCTTCCTCTCGAATTCAAAGTCTCTTTTTTTCTGTAACTGTTATTGCTACACACACACACACACACACACACACACACACACACGTATACATCATATATATCCTGCTGAGTTCACTCAGTATTGCTTGCATGTAGATGAACTCATGGCTGAACATTTGGAATTAGATAACACATTAGGGGACTCATTCTTGAGGATGATTAATTTTCTGTCTCAGCAGTCATTAGTTGCTTGTAGGATGAGAGAGAGAGAGAGAGAGAGAGAGAGAGAGAGAGAGAGAGAGAGAATGAGAATAAATAAATAAATGAATAAATAAATAAATAAATAAATAAATATTTAATTCCTATGGAGAAAAGAAGGTGTCATTTGCACACATGAGAGCAATAAGTATAATAATGTTAGCAGTAGAAATATGTTGCTATTTGAAGATTGAATATAAGGTAAGATAAAATCATTATCAAAGGGATAGAGAAACTATGGCCATTTAAGATATTTCAGCCCTATCCCTTTTCCAGTCTTGTTTCCTTTTCCTACTTTACAGAACTTAGTCCCACAAATCCTTATGTTCCATAGGTATACAAGAAAAATTCTGATATCACTGTTTTCCTATTGTTCTGTGTGCCCGTGGCCTCTTTGGGTATCTAGTTTGAGCTACAATGGTCAAACTAGAGTGGGAAAAGAAAGTATACAAGCAAATATTGATTTTAATTTACTCAGCTTGATACTACAGTTAAATAAAAAATTTCAGACAGAAAAAGGAAACAAGTTTAGAGTATTTATTTCAGATGGAATAAATATTCAGTATTTTTTCATAACAATACAAAAGATTAATTTTCAACAAAAGATAATTTCACTGGAGGTATATATCAATAAGTACTTGCCTGAATGAGAAGAAAGCCATGGCATGACTTTTAATGCTGGAAAAAATTAAATGAGGAATAAGTCATCTATGCAGTATAAAATATGCATGCATTCTTCCAAAGATCAAACATAAGGCAAGGAGCTTGCTATCACCACTTTGACATTGTACTGGAATTTCTAACCAGCAAGAATAGGCAGTCCATGAATATATATGTACGTGTAGATGTATATAGATGAGTTCAGATGTCAGGAAACTAGAAAGGGGCCAGGAGGGGAGGCAAACAAGGCTGTCAGGGAGAGCAGTAGGGAGGCTAGTAGAAGACACGTGATATGAAAGTGAGTCATGGAAGACTGAGGTAGATAGGCGTAGGTATGGAAGAGGATGGGGAGATACAGAAGAATGGGAAGGAGTAGGAGAGGAGCCTGCGATTTTGTATGCTAAAAGAAAACTAATTAAACATGAAATCTCATTTTCAAATGAGAAGTTATCCAGCTATGTCCTAATTTAAGAAAAACCTAAGGGAAAAAAATGTATGCAAATGCATAGTCCATTGCTATGTAAAGATGAAGAGAAGGCAACAGCTATTTATTCATATATAATATACTCCTGTAGGTATTAGATCAAAAACTAAGAAATGATTTCAATATCATCAAAAGGCATAAGCGTCTTTCTTCTTTCTACCAAAGAATACCTGAAAATTAGGTGAAAACAATTACACTCAAATTAAGATCATAAAAAATGAAGCATTTAGGACCACACTTACAAAAACCAAACCTGTGTCAGACTTCTACACCATATCAAAAAGTTGTTGGTGGATTGGCAAGTTCAAAGTTAAATACAATTTGAATTATAATATAATTCCTATTGCTGATCCAGAATATCAAGAAGCTGTATGCTGATTCTATAGTTTATATGGAAATGTAGGAATTATGGAAATAACCAAAATAATATTGACAGACAGTAAAGCTAGAAGACTTGCATTGGCAAGCCACAGTACTTTTTATGAAGCTCCACTGATTAATACAGTCTGTAACTAGAGTGTGGTAACTAGGGCATGGTTAGACCCATGGATCAAAAGAAGTTAGGACAGGGTTAGACCCATGGATCAAAAGAGGGTTTTAGAGTTCAGGACTGTAGCTGCTTTTACCAATAATGAGATTTAAAAAAAAAAGATGACAAGGGGATCCTGTAATCCTTTCAGCAATGATTCAGAATCTACAGGACAAAAGATACACTTCAGAGCTTACCTTATATAATATGAGAAATTACCTTCTAATGAAGCAAACTAAATGTAAGGGCTGAAACTCTAATGCCTAAAAGGCAACATGGAAAAAATAAAGTGCAATTACTTGGGTTTGAATTTTTCTAAATAATTGATTGAACAAACAGTGGTTTGATAATATTCATCTAAATGGCTGGGGTAGTTATATCCCACACCTAAGGTAACTAAGACACAGCCACAATGGAGGGGGAGAAAAAGTATCAAAGAGCAAGAACAGTATCATAAAATAACCAGTCTTATTCACTAGAGCTCCTAGAGACACTGCACACATGTGTAACAACTTTCAGTGAAAGCAAACTTCAGCTGAGCTGTAATTGATTAAACTATCTTTTCTTTCCTTCTTTCCTTCCTTCTTTTATCTTCTCTCTCTCTCTCTCTCTCTCTCTCTCTCTCTCTCTCTCTCTCTCTCTCATTTCAGGAGGTGTTTTGCAGGCTGCTGTGGGAGACAAGACATCCATAGTCTGATCAATCACCAAATAATATAAAACCCACTTTTATCATCTGATATACCTACTTGTGTAAAGGTAATACAGCTGTTGTTGGGGAAAGCAACCACCCTCTAATTACATCTGAGGCCTCTTTCATCAGAAGAGAGCCCATGCCTTTCATGGTAAAACTGGTTAAGTCATGCTTAGAGAATTCATAGGTTAGGGTGTGGGGGCATTTACTATTGTTATTTAACAATACTGAAACACCACCAAATGCCTCCTAAATGGCTGTTTATATCAATAGACAAAAGCTAACAGCAGTCATAATCGGATAAATTTCTCTTTTTATTAAACAGCAGTAAATGCAAACAATTACCCTCTAAAGATGCTGAGAATTATTAACAATTGAGTGCTCTGCCCTGAACAAGACACTCATGCACTGCCTCTAATGTTCAGAGAACAGCAAATTGTAAGGGCAGGAAATATGTAACAGCTAGAAGTAAAGATTCATTTAAGACTAGTTGATCTCCAGTTTTGAGCCTAGAAAAATCATACATTTTATGTGCTTCTAGAGTACTTCAATGAAGTAGGCATCATAGAATTAGAAATAGGAAATAAGAAAGGAACAGCAGATTCTAAGTGTGTGTGAAACTATAAATGCTGATAACTATTGTCAATTTTTATTGCTTCAGACTTTTCCTCCCACCCTACCCTTATCCCTAGGTCCAACTGAACAAATCTTGCTTCTACAGCCTTGTAAACTAAGTTTTCAACAACACCAACAGCACTAGTTAGCTATATTCTCATGACTTTAGAAAACACCATATCATTAATTTTCCTGTGTATTGGAGCTAAATAAATGCCTATAGTCCTGCTGAAAATCTAATATCATTCTACCATAAAAGTGACTCTACCTCTAGGATGCTACCTCTCCCTGGTTTGTCCACTTTGCATGTGGATGTATTGTATAACACTGCATAAACACTGCCAAGGCACACTGCTTGTACTTTCTATAGGGGTAACTGCCACAGCCTGGCTCCATGCAAGAGTGCTGAACAGCCTGTGCTGCACTGGATTACACAGAACTGCACAGGAGAACCAACAATATTAAACTGGAAGACAGGCTTAAAAGCTTAAAGTAGTGCTTTTCAAGCCATAGGAATTCTTAGTTATATTTATTTTGTCCCTAAGACCATTGTACTCTAGGCCTGTGGTTGAAGAGCAACACCAGATTTATGGAATGCTTCAAGATTAACAACTCATTATCTTGCTGATGATATTTGGCTGACCCCAATAATATCTGTATAAAGCTATCTCTTGACCAAAATTATGGGTTTTTTCTCTGAACATTTTATACAATATCGATATGAAGTAAATTTTCCAATTCTTTACATTAAAATCCTTTCTGATTAAGTGATCAAATCTTTAGCCAGGCATGATGGGGCAAACAAGGGAATTTCAACAATAGAGAAACTAAGGCATGAGGATTATAAATTTGTATACCATAGGACTCTGCCTTAAAAAATGAAACAAAAGCAAAGCATCATCTTTAAATTACTTCTCTCTTGACTTTTACTATAACCATTTGTGCTCAACTTGACATAAAGTAAAATCATATGACAAGGGAACACTAGTTAAGAAAATACTTGCATAAAATGGGGCTGAAGACAAGCCCACAGGACAGTTTATCAATTAGTGATTAGTGTGTGAGGCCTCAGACAATTATGGATGATAACACTCTAGACTGGTTGACCTGGGTGCTTTAAAAAAGGCTGAATAAGTCACAGAGAGCAAACTGGCAAGAATTATTCCTACCTCTGGATCAGCTCCTCCTTCCATGTTTCTGCCCTTTTTTGAGTTTGTCACAGTTAGGGTTTTACTGCTGTGAACAGACACCATGACCAATGCAAGTTTTATAAAAGACAACATGTAATTGTGGTTGACTTAGAGGCTCAGAGGTTCAGTCCATTGTCATCAAGGCAGAAACATGGCAGCATCCAGGCAGATATGGTGCAGGAGGAGCTGAGAGTTTTACATCTTCATCTGAAGGATGCTAGTAGAAGACTGACTTCCAGGCAGCCAGGGTGAGGGTCTTAAGCCTACACCCCCAGTGACACACCTATTCCAAGAAGGCCACACCTCCTAATAGGGTCACTTCCTGGGCCTATCATATACAAACCATCACAGAATTCCTGTACTAACTTTTTTTGATGATGAAAAGTGATAGGTAAATGTAAACCAAACAAACCCTCTCCTCCTCATGATGGTTTTGTTCATGATGTTTCATGACAACAATAGTAACCCTAAGACATCATTCAAAATTTTCCTCAGATATTTCTTCAAGACAGTATTTTAGTTTATCATTCATAAGATTTCTGTAGCAAGAATATGGGCTATGAGCATGATTCGGGTGAGTTCTTAGATATTTACTGCAAGGGTCTTATTTCCTCTGGTTTACAACTTGTTTCTCATACTTTAGCAGAATGAACCTGAACACTGATATTTCCCAATCTTCTGCTCATGGCCACAGTCTCTATGGAGACTGAGCTTTCTCTGCACAATATTTACCAGTTAGGGTTCATTCACAGAAACATACCCTTCTTTTAGCACACACCATGACACACTTTACCAACTATACACTGACAGTTCCAAAGCCACCTCTACGTTTTTGTATCATTACAGCTGAATGCCTACATTTCAGAATCATTTTCTTTCTTAAATTGTTTAAGCATCTGCAATAAAATACTGTGAACTAGACAGCAAGTGAGGAAAAGCTAGTCACTTCCTGTGGCTTATGGGGGGAAAGTCCACAATCAAATTTCTGTCACAAAGTGACTCCTATTACTCCTTAGACAGTACTTCCCTGTATGGTCCCCACTTGGGGATGTTTGTTTTTACTGTAAGAATGTTCATTAACTAATTCTATTTTCAAGAACTTTGTTTAGTGACTTAGCCAACTTCCCAAAGAAACCATCTCCTAATATCTTCATTTTGCAATTTACTGTTTAATCATATAAACTCAGAGAGCGGCTAAACATAAATCATATACATAAGGTTTTGTGGCAATATCTAATAAGTATTCAATGATTGAGATCTCTTTTATTACACACAATTTTGAGATCATGACAAAACCCATCAACCTGTTCTGAAATCCTAGTGGATTATTGAAACCAAATTTGAACCTTATGGAAAGAGAAGAAAAGAAGAATGGGTCAAAAATCTGATAAATATCTATAAACATAAAATTAAATTTAATTAATTAAATTAAATACAAAAAATGTATTGCACAGAATACCAGAAGTGAATTCATAAGATTAAAACTTCCTATCAGATTATACTTGTATGTATGTATTTTTGTATATATGTATGTATATATGTATGTATGTGTGCATGTATGTATGTGTGTATCTCTCATCTATCTATCTATCTATCTATCTATCTATCTATCTATCATACCTATCCATCCATACAGAGAGATTTGACTAGTTGTCTAATTAACACTAATGTGTTTTTTTTATTTTGTTCTGTTTTTTTTCTGTTATTCTATGACTCCTTCATGGCAATGAATCCATATGATGAACTGTCTTTCCGACTTTCTTCATGTATCATTGTTCATATTAAGGTCAGTATTCAGTTAGATGATTATACCATCTATAAAGACCATATAGTTAGTTTGTATTATTTTGCTCTGTCTGCCATATTTTTCATGCTTGGAAACAAATGTACTGGAGATGAAGGAATCATTTTACAGCTATGAAGTAAATGATATATGGATGAAATCACATATTTCCTCAGAACAGCTGAGGAAAACACACAAATTTGTTCTCCATTTTGACACAGCCAACTTTAGCTTCCTAAGTAGGAGAATGGAAAACTCCTCATCTCAGTAAGCTACTTTATTACACAGAGAAGAACAAAATCCCTACTGGCTAAAAGGGTCTCAAACCATAGTGAATAAAATACTATGCTTCATGCTATTAGTGTAGATGAAACTAGTGTGCTATCGACCATGCTACTTATACAGCTAGAGCATGCTGCTTATGTCTATGCATATATCTATATATCTATTACATATATATCATTATCTCTTCTCTTAAAGTAAATTCCATACTGGCGAAGTCTATTTAAAGTAGTCAACATATGAAGATAGACATAAGAATAGATGTACCTACCTGGTGAATATTCTAAAGCCATCCCTCTTTGCCTCCATTGACCCCACACTGGTAACCATTTTTCATGCCACAGATCTCTGCAGCCTTCCATTCCTATTCTGATCTCCATGACTTTCTGTCCTTCTCATGTCCCTGTCTCTCCCTACCTCAAGATGCCACACAGTTCCTAACAGTGGACCTTTCACAGTTTTAAAGTTTTGCTGATTGACTCTTTAATTCAAAAGTCAATTTTTGTGATAATGTTCAGTATTCCATCTTCTGCTCTCTTCTGCCATCCATTTATGTTGATTGATTAGGTCAGAGAGCCCAAGATTTTCATTTAGTCCTTCTTAACACCCTTGTCATTTAAGTCCATTAGTATTTGAATAGTGGATTTTAAAATATTATATTAAATTTTATTGCTTTTTGACAAAGGCAGTTCAAGAATAATTTCTAAGTACCTTATGGAAACCATAAAAAGTCAGAATGACAAGGGCCCTTGGAGATCATGTGCTGTTATCTCTTGTTTCACAGGTGAAAATACTGAGTGATCGGTCTATCATTGCACATCTCTTTAGGGCTGTAGATAAAAGCCAAGAGTTTTCCCCTCACTCTCTAGTTGTTCAGGCCTTCTTACTTTTAGCACAGCCTCATTCATCATCCTCTGTACATTAAGGGAGCACTATAGGCCTTTAGTAGTAGGAGGTGGTCTAAAAATTATCCTAGCCCCAGTATATATTGTTTTTTGTTATGATCAGAACATATGGAATGAATTAACTCTGTAGAATGTGAGGACCTGAGAAGCATAAGCATTCCTGATGAGAGCCTCTTAGCAGTACAGGTTTACTTCCCCCAAGCTGATGAACAACTCACCCCCACAAACAGGGTGGGTTCTCATGTTTCTAGTCTCTGCACTTAAAAAGGACAGGCAGAGCCACTGCCCTCTACACTGGAGTATTTGCAAAGACAGCTCCTCCACGTGGAGCTTTGTAGAGACAATAAGCCTTCCTATTATCTTAACCTTTATTAACAATAATATGACACTGCAATTTAATTCACACATTTTTAAATCTCATCATGAAAGAGAAAACACCTACAATGGAGAAGTATGGATGAATTGGCTTGAACAGAGGCTAATGCCTCTGCCTCTGTTTTGGAAATATGGTATGTTCATGGCACCAGGTCAGATAGAAACCTTACAGCCCAGTACCAGTGATTGGAGAGTGCTGGCATACTCACACAGACAGGGCAAACACGCAAATTATTTTCCTACTCTAAAATGAAAAGCTTACATGAAAAGCTTCCTATACTAGCATTTTTCTGAATGGGTACAAATATCTAGTTGTGGCTATAATGTGATAGTAAAAGACAAGAGGAAAAGTGTCAACCCATGTATTCCCATTTATTTTAATAACATTCTTCCTATTTTGTCTTTTGAAGATTTTGCAACTTAACTAGTCTATTGGATAAAATACATAAATGTACAGATTAATCAATACACATATATTGAGTAATTAAAACACTTTTGTTCAATAGACTAAAAAAAAACACAACAAAATTCTAGACACCATTGAGCTTGAGCTTCAAGTTACTCTTATCATAACATGCTGATTCTACTGATGCCCAAGCTCCTGTTTAACAGTTTAGCTTCCCCACTAGCCACACATCATGGAGCCACACACTCTGTATTAACTGGAAAGTGCCTAAAGTTCAGTCATATTTAGCTGTTTTTTTATTTATTGAAATTCATGCAAAGAAAAGTCTCCTTGGTCTCTTTCTCTGTTAAAATGTTTGACTCACTGCCATGAACCCTTTTTTAGGGAGCAGTTGAGGCATGCCATACATTCTTTCTGGCTTTCTAGTCCCTAGAGTTAAGGACAATTGCACAAAATAAGGAACACTAAGGGTTAAGAAAAAGAATAGTTTTAGCTAATCTATGTAACTCACAGGTCTTTTTGCTTGCTTGTTTGTGTGTTTGTTTGTTTATGATCTCTCTTTCTTAGTGCTAATTAAGTCCCTTGTCCAGAAGTGTTGTTCTCTTTATTGCCATGTCTTTGCCTCCTAAACATGTCTGGTACATAGTAGGTGATAGCTTAAAAAACTAAATGAATAAGTAAATGTTGATTATTTAAAATTTGTACATACAAATAGACTGCCAGGAATTTTAAATCTCTTCTTTGTTAGGGCATCACAACCACTCTGTTAGCTGAGCAAACAGAAGTCACAAAGGAGTTTCACCCCCAAGGTCCTCCAACTCTTAAGTACTTAGGCAATCACTACACCCACATCTCTGACTCCAATGTTTGCATTTAAAATATAGCCAAAATACTCCTTACATTAAAGAGATTGCTCATGGGTACATTTATACATTAATCTTCAGGTTTTAGAGGAAAATATCTGAAAATCAAGGATAATTATTCTATCTTTCATATAATGAAGTACAAACATGATTGAAGGGTAAGTTCATTGCGGCCAAAACATGGTCACAGCCTGGCTATGAATAGATTTCTTAGCCACAGAAAAACAACAGAGAGAAGATCAAGTAGGAATCCATTGGACTGTGAGAACTGAAGACTGGGTAGCTTGAAGACTTAGGGAAGAACCAAATACAACTGGTAAAAAACACCTAAAAAGAAGGAGAATTCGATGAAATAATTCCCAAATGATATTCTGCTACTCTTACAGAGCCGTGCCTACTCAGTCAGCATCAGTCAACATTTGGCAGCAGATGTGAGGAGGTGCAGAGACCCACAGCCAGACAATATGTCTACATTAGAGGTTTCCATCAGCTCCCTCCCCTCGGAGATTAGAAAACCCCACGGAAGATGGAAAGGCAAGACTGAAGGAGTTTGAAGACTCGGGGGACACCAGGAGAGATCAGCCCACCAAGTCAACAAAGCAGGGCTCACGTGGAGTCAGAGAGACTAAAGTGGCAAACAGTATGTTTGCCTCTGTATACAAATCATGGCTATTAATTTTGTGTTTTGGATTGGACTCAGAACAGTGAATGTGGGTGTATCTCTGACTCTTTTCTCTGTTCTTGAGACTCTTCATCCTGTTGGATTGCCTTGTCCAGCCTCTATGAGGTCTTTCTCTTTGATGTTGTTTTGTCTTGTTGGGCTTTTGTCTCTTGGAGGCCTGCTCTTTTTCTGAAGAAGAAATGGAGTGGGCTCTGTCTGGGGAAGAGGAGAGGTGGGAGGGAACTAGGCAGAGTAAAGGGAGAGGAAATTGAAGTTAGGATTATTGTGTGAGAGAAGATCACAGGGGCCTGGCTTCTGTCTGCCTTTGACAATTTGTCTCAGAAACACTGACTTCTGCTATGTTGACACCTTTTACCCTCACTAGAATCAATCTTGTTCTAGTGTAACAATGAAGTTCTGCATACTCCCATGGCTGATAACATTGTAACCAAAGACAAATGGAAAAGGCAAATGGAATGTGGGTACCATGTGCCATGGTTTCTTACTGTGGAAAATGCACAATGTCAAATTTTTAGCCATGTCTTTGGCAACTTGTGTGCCTGATTCATTGCATATAAGTAACCTTCAATATTCACAAATGAGCATACAGAGGCAGAAAAGTATTGAAACAAAGAAAAAGCTTCTGACTTTCCAACTTTATCTCTTATTGATAATTACATGCTTTTGTAATTATATGCTTTGGCTAATTGCCTGTTTTCTTTCTTTTTCTTTTTTTCTTTTTGTTCTTTTCCTTGCCTTTGCATGCATGTGTGTGTGCATGCATGCATGAATGCATGCACGCGTGTGTGCATGTGTATGTATGTGTTTGTGTGTCTGTCTCTCTCTCTCTCTCTCTCTCTGTGTGTGTGTGTGTGTGTGTGTGTGTGTGTGTGTGTGATATGTCTTGATACTTAGCAAGGCTTAGCTGGAATTTACATTCCTCTTGTGTTAACCTTTCAAGTGCTGAACCAATAGATAAATAAAACCATATACATCTACTACACACAACTTTTCATTCAAATATTGCTTATATAGTCATTTTTTTCCTATAGAAGTATGGGCATGTGCATACAAGGAACTTTGTGTATCCTTCAAGATATTATCATCAATAGAGAACTTACTAATATATGTAGGCATAAAGATTTTGCAACCTACTTTTAATAAGGGTTCAACTTCTCTACCCCACCACCCAGCAGAGAGTGGAACAGACAAGTTATTAGGATGTGGGAGAAGTAGACCTGTTCAGCACTGCTCTTCTTAGGCAGCAGTTCAGTCCCATAGCAAATACCAGGCATAACTTAGCAGCTGCAGACCAGTCCTCTAGGCAGGCAGACAGCAGGCATGAAACAGCAGCTACAGTCCAATCCTTTCAGCAAGCAGACACTAAGCAACTGTATTTCAATACCGAGGAAATCACCAGGCTTGCCTACCAACTTGAGGCAAGGATACAGAAATCTCAAGAGCAGTTCTTGGGTGAGATAATTTCTTAATGCTGACATCACAGGTTGAACTCAACACAATGAAAATTGAACCAATACATGCTGGTCTAATAGTAAGGTGGAGCAAACCAAACCAAAGTATAGTGACTGTTTCCCACTGCCTGTGGGGTCCTATTTGTTCTCCATCAAGTGTTCTTTCATGTGTTGGCTATATCCAAATATTCTGTTGCCAATGTCTTCTTCAGGAAAAATGTTTTTCACTTGTTTGCTTTTGCAAGACATTCTTTCACCCCTGTGCCCCAGCAAAACATCATTTGATATATCTAATTTTCCAAAGAACTAGGGGTTTCCACTTCAGATGTAGGTTATGGTAAAAATCAAGGACTGGGAACCAGAAGTGGGCTATCAAAAGGCTCTAAAAATCATGAAATTCTCAGGTAAATGTATAAAACTAGAAGAAAACCATCCTGAGTGAGGTAAAATTGATGCCCTCCATAAAAATATTGTGTATATTCACTTACATGTATTTTCTGTAATCCTTTGATAGACATGCTATAATCCACATAACCACAGAAGTTAGGTATAGAGCAAGGGCCTTAGGGGGAACTGCAAAGAAAGGAGAAATAGGACATATAGTTATGGAGAGACAGGAGGGAGAATGTAATGGGAGAATTAACCAAAGAGGGAGAGGGAAGAGTGGGGTTTGGAAAGAAAAGAATGGAAAGACAATTAACACTAAGAACTATTTGAAAAAAAATCACATGAAAACCTAATACCATAGAAGCTTCTTAAATTATATACATGTGTGTGTATGCAAAATAAAACTAAATTAAGTCATCCACTAACAAGGAAAACAGTACACTAATTAGACATCTTTTATCACCAAGAGAAAACTCTAGTGTCAGGAGTAGTTACATCTGGTTGAATTATTAGCCAAAGGGACCCATGGAAGCCTCCAGCCAACTTGTGCTATTTCCAAAAACATTGATTTCTCTTTTCAAATCGATGATAAGGATTTTTTATTGAAGACAACACTGACATATCAATTTGGTATCTTACTAGAGCCTTCACACTTACTGACTTACTGACTAGTGTTTTTTTTTTTTTTTTGATTTTTTTTGAGACAGGGTTTCTCTGTGTAGTTCCAGCTGTCCTGGAACTCACTCTGTAGACCAGGCTGGCCTTGAACTCAGAAATCCGCCTGCCTCTGCCTCCCAAGTGCTGGGATTAAAGGCGTGCGCCACCAACGCCCAGCTACTGACTAGTGTTTATGGTTCTGAAAGGTACTTTGCATGCAATCCAAAGATAAAGGTAAGCAAAAATCTACCTACAAGCCCTGGGTCTACCACAATGACATGTTTGCATGATATGCCTGTGAACAGTGCCACAAGTATTATGAGTAATTAACCATTCATTCTCTGACTAGATATAAGGCTCACTCTCTCCTATGGAACTCATGCCAGACACAGCTTTGGTGTCCATGAACATGAGGACAGATAGGTCATAGTTCCAGGGAAAACCAAATACTATTGTTTCTTTAAGAGTGCATAACAATAAAATGATCTCTAATGACTTTCTAATATATCCATAGATCAGTATCTCTCTCTCAGATGTCATCAGAAAAAATTCCTCTTGCAGTAGATGGAAACTAATATAGAAATTCACATAAGCTATTGGTGAATTTCTATATTAGTTCCCATCTACTGCAAGAGGAATTTTTTCTGATGACTGCTGAGATAGATCAAGAATTGACAAATGGGACCTCATAAAATTACAAAGTTTCTGTAAGGCAAAGGACACTGTCAGAAGGACAAAACAGCAAACAACAAATTGGGAAAAGATCTTCACCAACCCCACATCTGACAGAGGGCTAATATCCAATATATACAAAGAGCTCAAGAAGTTAGACCCCAAAGAATCAAATAACCCTATCAAAAAAATGGAGTACAGTAACGAACTATAGAAATGATCCCTGAAAGTTTATAATAGCCAGAAATTGGAAAGAGCCCAAATATCCCTCAAAGGAGGAATAGATACAGAAAATGTGGTATATTTATACAATGGAATACTACTCAGCAATTAAAAATAATGAATTCATGCAATTTGTAGGTAAATGGTTAGACCTGGAAAATATCATCCTGAGTGAGCTAATCCAATCACAAAAGAATACACATGAAATGCAATCACTGATAAGTGGATATTAATGAGCCCAGAAGCCCTAAATACTCAAGGCACAATTAGCAAGTCAAATGATTCCCAAGAAGAAAGGAGAGGACCCTGGGCCTGGAAAGATTGGATCCAGTTTTGTAGAGAAACTGTGGGGGGAGGGGGAATGATTGGGGAATAGTTGGGGGGGAGAGGAACTATGGGACATAGTGAGGGGGGAACTGGGAAAGGGAAAAGCCTTTGGAATGTAAACATAGAATATAGAAAATAAAAAATAATAAATAAATAAATAAATAAATAAATAAATAAATAAATAAATTTGAAAAAAAATGGAGTACAGAACTAAACAAAGAATTTTCACCAGAAGAAATTTGGATGGCCGAGAAGCACTTTAAAAGATGTTCAGCATCATTAGTCATAAGGGAAATGCAAATCAAAACAACCCTGAGATTCCACCTCACACCAGTCAGAATGGCTAAGATTAAAAACTCAAGGGACAAGAGGTGCTGGCAAGGATGTGGAGAAAAATTAACACTCCTACACTGTTGGTGGGATTGCAAGATGGTACAACCACTCTGTAAATCAGTATGGCGGTTCTTCAGAAAAATGGGCATGACACTTCCAGAGGACCCTGTCATACCACTCCTGGGTATATACCCAGCGGAATCCCCTGCGTACAATAAAGACACATGCTCCACTATGTTCATAGCAGCCTTATTTATAATAGCCAGAAGTTGGAAAGAACCCAGATGTCCCTCAAAGGAGGAATGGATACAGAAAATGTGGTATATTTATACAATGGAATACTACTCAGCAATTAAAAACAATGAATTCATGCAATTTGTAGGCAAATGGTTGGATCTGGAAAATATCATCCTAAGTGATTTAACCCAATCACAAAAGAATACACATGAAATGCAATCACTGATAAGTGGATATTAATGAGCCCAAATGCTCTGAATACTCAAGACACAATTAGCAAGTCAAAAGATTCCCAAGAAGAAGGAAGGAAAGGACCCTGGTCCTGAAAAGACTGGATACAGATTTGTAGGAGAGTATCAGAACAGAGAAATGGGGGGCAGTGATTGGGGAATAGTTAGAGGGGAGAGGACTTATGGGACATATGGTGGGGGAGGGGACTGGGAAAGGGGAAAGTCTTTGGAATGTAAACAAAGAATATAGAAAATAAAGAAAAAAAGAAATTCACAAATGAAAAATAGGCAGTGAGTGAGAGACTTTGGAACACTCAGTCCTACATGGATGTCTTTATCAAGTTCCTTTATCTGGAGTTCATGGAACTATGGAGAAGAGGAAGCAGAAAGACTATAATGTCAGAAAGAATGGATGTCAAGAAGGAAACTATCTTCCAGATAGAATAGGGCTAAATTCACAGAGAATATAGTAACATGCACCAGGTCTGCACAGGTTCAAGGCATATGAGGTCCTAGCACTGAGAGGAGAAAGTGGATACAGATTTCCATCCTAACCAAGAAGCTACATCCAGTTACAAAAGAAATTTAGTTTATTCCAATGGAGTCTCCTTGTGTATAAAACTTCATTTAAAAATAGACTTCAAAAAAATATGGCAGAGGAAGGCCTTGTTGGGCATCAGTGGGAGGAATGGTCCTTAGTAAGGTAAAGGCTCAACAGAGGCCCCAACAAAGGGAAACCTAGAGAGGGGGAGTGTGTTGGGTAGAGAGGCATATAAGTGGAGGCAGGGGGAAGAAGTAGAGGGAGTGTTTGGGAGTCTTAGAGGAGGGGTGATATAGGGAAAGGTTTTACCATTGGCAATGTAAATGAAGATGATACTCAATAAAAAATGAAAAAATAAAAATAAACTTTAAGCCCAGCAGTAGATAGTCAACACAAAACAATCATAATCATATTTTTGCAGGTTTTTCATCTTATATTGCTTTCTATGAACATTTTTATTTTATTGGTCATTTGCTTTTTTGTTATAGTTTCCAGTTCTGTTTTTGCTTTTTGTTTAGGAAGTTTTGTTTTTGCTTTTTGTTTATTTTTTCCATTTGTGTATGTATGTGCATGTTTTGTGGTTTTGTTGCTTTTATTTATTACTATTATCACTATTATTAATTTGAATTTTGTTATAAAAAGAAAGAAAGCATTTACTTGAACAAGTGGGGATCTGTGGAGGATTAGAGGTGAGTCGTGGGAAAGAAACTGTGATCAAAATAAATTGTATGAAAATTTTCAATGAAATGTAATAATACAGTGAGAATACAACAGTTTGTTCTAAAATTGAGTGAACCAGAAGTCAAATGTGGCTAGAGGAGAGTCTAGGAAGGAGCTGGTCATAAGCAACAGATGCAATGAGAATTCAGAGATCAACAAGGAAACTACTGCATTTGATGCTAGTCCTTTCCATGCCATGTAATGGAAAAGTCATAATATAACTGAATTCCATTGCCTGGCTGTTGAGCTGATGGAAAAATTTTAGTGAGCAATATATAATAAACCTTGAGAATGTGAATGAGAAACAGGCTGAAAGTCGGGTGGTGATGGTGTACACCTTTAATCCCAGCACTTGGGAGGTGGAGGCAGGCAGATTTCTGAGTTGGAGGCCAGGCTGGTCTACAGAGTGAGTTCCAGGACAGCCGGAGCTACACAGAGAAACCCTGTCTCAAAAAAGAAAGAAAGAAAGAAAGAAAGAAAGAAAGAAAGAAAGAAAGAAAGAAAGGTTAAGAAAAGAAAGAAAGAAAGAAAGAAAGGTAAAGAACAGAAAAAAGAAAGAAAGAAAGAAAGAAAGAAAGAAAGAAAGAAAGAAAGAAAAACAGGCTGACAAGCAAGAATGTATTAATATTATAGCATCATATTTTGTTCCATGAATATATACCAATTTTTTATTTTTTCTGATAGCTTATGCAAATGTCAACTAATTTCAGGTCAAAGTAAATCTGGAAATTTTTTTTATTCAATATATTCTCTATTTACATTTCAAATGATTTCCCCTTTCCTGGCTCCCCACACTCCAAAAGTCCCATAAGCCCCTTTTCCTCCTCTTCTCCCCAGTGAGACTGGGTTACCTCACTTAGCATGATGTTCTCAAGCTCCATCCATTTGTCTAAGAATTTCATGAATTCATTGTTTCTAATGGCTGAATAGTACTCCATTGTGTATGTATACCACATTTTTTGTATCCATTCCTCCGTTGAGGGACATCTGGAATCTTTCCAGCTTCTGGCTATTATAAATAGGGCTGCTATGAACATATTGGAGCATGTATCCTTATTACATGCTGGGGAATCCTCTGGGTATTTGCCCAGGAGTGGTATAAAATCTTCACCAACACTACATCTGACAGAGGGCTAATATCAAATATATACAAAGAACTCAAGAAGTTAGACCCCAGAAAACCAAATAATCCTATCAAAAAATGGGGTACAGAGTTAAACAAAGAATTTTCACCTGAAGAACTTCAGATGACCGAGAAATGCCTTAAGAAATGCTCAACATCATTAGTCATTGGGGAAATGCAAATCAAAACAACCCTGAGATTTCACCTCACACCAGTCAGAATGGCTAAGATTAAAAACTCAGGAGACAGCAGGTGTTGGTGAAGATGTGGAGAAAGAGGAACACTCCTCAACTGCTGGTGGGATTGCAAGCTGGTAGAACCAGTCCTTGCAGTTCCTCAGAAAACGGCATGATACCAATTATTTTTGATAATTAAAAGTAAATTTTGGAAAGAATTTAACCATGAAAATGTGCCACTGCTTACATTTATAAAAAACACTGACCCGCATTAGAGTGTTAGAAAGAGGAGTTGATTTAGGTACAAGCATTCAGATTTTTTTTAAAGGGGAAGTTTGGTAGATGTTCTAATATAAGGTACACATGGTATGAGGGGAAAAGAGAAGTGAATGGTGACAAAGTTTAAAGAACAGAGCATATTAATGTGGAGAACAGTATAGGAGGGGTGAATTTGGCTTGAAGGAAAAAATCTTTTTTTTTCCTTAATGCCTAGTGTGTTTAAACAAACTGTACATGTGAACTCTAACAGAAACACTCTTCCCATTATTAGCACAGAGAGGAACACACACACACACACACACACACACACACACACACACACACATTCACATTGTAGTGTGTTTTGTGTAGCAACTATATTAAAGCACTTTTCTTCCAGCTACAATGCATTGTACAGATTTCTCTAAGAAATGCATGTGAAAATATTGAAGTAATGAAATACAGTGTTAGAGTAAAGAAATTCACATATGCCAGATGAATTTAAGAATTGCTCTTTCTATATCTTTGAAGAATTGATTTGGGATTTTGATGGGGATTGCATTGAATCTGTAGATTGCTTTCAGCAAAATGGTCATTTTTACCATATTGATTCTGCCAATCCATGAACATGGGAGATCTTTCCACCTTCTGAGACTTTCTTTGATTTCTTTCTTCCCGATACTTAAAAGTTCTTGTCATATAGATCTTTAACTTGCTTCATTAGGGTCACACCTAGGTAGGGCATATTTTTTGGGACTATTGTGAAAGATCTCATTTCCCTAATTTCTTTCTCCTCTTGTTTATCCTTTGAGTAGAGGAAGGCTGATTTGCTTGAGTTAATTTTATCTCCAGCCATTTTGCTGAAGTTGTTTATCAGCTTTAGGAGTTCTCTGGTGGAAGTCTTGGGGTCACTTAAGTACATTATCATATCATCTGCAAATAGTGATATTTTGACTTCTTCCCTTTGCAATTTGTATAGCTTTGAACTCCTTTTGCTGCCTGATTTCTCTGGCTAGGACTTCAAGTACTATATTGAATAGGTAGGGAGAGAGTAGGCAGCCTTGTCTGGTCCCTGATTTTAGTGGGATTGCTTCAAGTTTCTCTCCATTTAACTTTACCAGATTGCAGTATATTGCTTTCACTGTGTTTAGGTATGGGCCTTAGATTCCCGATCTCTCCAAAACTTTTATCATGAAGGGATGCTGGATTCTGTCAAAAGCCTTTTCAGCATCTAATGAAATGACCACGTTTTTTTTTTCCTTTAGTTTGTTTATGTAGTGGATTACATTGTCAGATGCATCCCTGGGATGAAGCCTACCTGATTGTGGTGAATTATAGTTTTGATGCATTCTTGGATATGATTGGCCAGGATTTTGTTCAATATTTTTGCATCAATGTTCATGAGGGGGAGATCAGTCTGAAGTTCTTCCTTGTTTGGTCTTTGTTTGGTTTAGGTATAAGTGATATTGTGGCTTCATAGAATGAGTTGGGTAGTGCTCTTTGAGTTTCTATTCTATGGAAAAGTTTGAAGAGTTTGGTATTAACTCTTCTTTGAAGATCTGATAGAATTTCCCATTAAACTCTTCTGGTCCTGGGCTTTTTTTTTGATGGAAGACTATTAATGACTTTCTATCTCAGGTCTTATGGGACTATGTAGATGGTTTATCTGATCTTGTCTTAATGTTGGCACCTGGTATATATCTAGAATGCTGTTCATTTCATCCAGGTTTTCAAACCTTGTTGAATATAAGCTCTTGTAGTAGGATCTGATGATTTTTTGAATTTCCACAGTTTCTATTGTTATGTCTTCCTTTTCAGTTCTGATTTTATTAATTTGTACACTGTCTCTGTGCCCTCTGGTTGGTCTGGCTAGGGATTTATCTATCTTGTTGGTTTTTTTTTTCAAAGAACCAGCTCCCTGTTTTGTTGATTCTTTGTATAGTTCTTTTTGTTTCTGTTTGGTTGATTTCAGCCTTATGTTTGATTATTTCCTGCCATCTACTCCTCTTGAGGGCATTTGCTTCTTTTTGTTCTAGAAATTTCAAGTGCACTGTCAAGCTGTTAGTGTAAGCTCTCTCCATTTTCTTTTTGGAGGCACTCAGAGCTATGAGTTTTCTTCTTAGCACTGCTTTCATTGTATCCCATAAATTTCTTTTTTTGGGGGGGGGTGCTTCAGTCCTTCTTAGTAGACAGGGTAACAAAATATTAATGGGAACAAATATAGAAACAAATTGGAGAGCATAGACTGAAGAAAAGACTATCCAGAGACTGTTCCACCATTGGATTCATCCCAGATACAGTCACCAAACTCTGACACTATTGTGGATGCTAAGAAAAACTTGCTGAGAGAGATTGGATCCAGTATTGTAGACCCAGAACAGAGAAATCGTGGTGGTTGGGGGGGGGAATGATTGGGGAATAGCTGGGGGGAGAGGAATTATGGGACATATGGTGGGGGGGGAACTGGGAAAGGTGAAAGCCTTTGGAATGTAAACATAGAATATAGAAAATAAAAATTAAATTAAAAAAATTAAAAAAAGAAAAAAAAGTCCCTAAATATTTATTTCTACCAATCAATAAGTATTGAATCAAAGCAAAGGTCATGTAATGTGTTGACTTTACAAAAATAATATTATCTTCAATCCATAGGCTTCTTGATTTATTGGTTTAAGATACAATTTGCACATATGCAAGCTTAAGCCATCATATATTTATTTTAAAATTATAGCTATATGCCTTTACAAACTGGAAATAAATGTACACACATATGCAAAATTAATCAGTAATTTATTACCTAGAGAGGAATCTTCATTAGTTTTTCATGTCTTATTGCTGTTGCCAGAGAGAATTCCTCAAGAAGCAGGTAATGTTTTATGCAATGTTACTATGAAGTGAATATTTATTTATATAACATAAAATTTGGTGTGTGACAACAATACCCCCCCATACACACACTTTCACTTAATGTTGAATTTTACAATAAAATGTGATCTGGTTATTAGTCATACATTCATGCTAAAATATGTCAATTTAAACCATTAAAGAAGAAATATTGCTTTAGGCTTCTGCAAACATTTCTTTCCATACATGTTATTAAAAACATTTTTCCTGATTCTGTGGATAGTATGATAAATAGGTAATGAACTAGGGAGCAAGAACACCTGCACGTGCAGTTTGTAGCCACCTACATACATGGAAATGGTGATTTCTTTGGATGGCCTTTCCTTTAGACTTCGCTCCACACTTTGTCTCCCTATTTGCTTTTGTGACTATTTTGTCACAAAATTATATTTTTAAATTTATTTACATTTCAAGTGTTATCCCCTAACCTAGTATCACCCCCTCCTGGAAACCTCCTTTCCCACTCCCCTCCCCTTGCTTCTATGAGGGTCTTCCTCCACCCACCCACCCACTTCTGCCTCCCTGCTCCCAATTCCACTACACTGGGGCATCTATCAGTTCTCCATAGGACCAAGGATCTCTCCTTCTATTGACGCCTGACAAGACTGTCCTCTGCTACATATGTGGCGAGAGCCATGTCCCAGGGAGCTCTGGGGAATATGGTATGTTGATATTGTTGTTCTTCCTGTGGGATTGCAAACCCTTTCAGCTCCTTCAGTCTTTTCTCTTACTCCTCCATTGAGGACCCCACACTTAGTGCAATGGTTGTCTATGAGCATCCAACTCTGTATTTGTAAGGCTCTGGCAGAGCCTCTCAGGAGACAGCTATATCAGGCTCCTCCCATAAATTTCATTTTCATTAAATTCTATAGTCTTTAATTTTTTTTTTTTTTGGTTTTTTGAGACAGGGTTTCTCTGTGTAGTCCTGGCTGTCCTGGAACTCACTCTGTAGACCAGGTTGGCCTCGAACTCAGAAATCTGCCTGCCTCTGCCTCCCAAGTGCTGGGGTTACAGGCGTGCACCACCATGCCCAGCTTTAATTTCTTTCTTTATTTCTTCCTTGACCAAGCTATTATTGAGGAGAGTATTGTTCAAGGTCCATGTGTATGTGTGGTTTTTATTGCTTTTGTTTGAGCTTAAGACCAACCTTAGGCCATGATAATCTGATAAGATACATGGAATAATTTCAATATTTCTGTATCTGTTGAGGTCTGTTTTATGACCAATTATTTGGTCAATTTTTGAGATAGTACCATGAGGTGCTGAGAAAAGGTATATTCCTTTACTTTAGGGTGGAATGTTCTATAAATATCTGTTAGAACTGTTTGGTCCATAACTTCAGTTAGTTTTACTGTATCTCTGTTTAGCTTCTGATTCCATGATTTGTCCATATTTGAGAGTGGGGTTTTAAAGTCTCCCACTATTATTAAGTGGTGTACACTATGTGCTTTGAGCTTTATTAAATTTTCTTTAATGAATGTGGGTGCCCTTGCGTTAGGAGCATAGATATAGGATTTTGAGTTCATCTTGGTAGACTTTTCCTTTGACCAATATAAAGTGTCCCTCCTTATTTTTTTGACAACTTTTGGCTGAAAGTCAATTTTACCCGATATAAGAATGGCCATTCAAGCTTGTTTCTTGGGACCATTTGCTTGAAAATTGTTTTTCACCCTTTGACTTTTAAATAGTGACTGTCTTTGTCACTGAGGTGGGTTTCTTGTATGCAGCAAAACGTTGTGTCCTGTTTACATATCCAATCTGTTAGTCTACATCTTTTTATAGGGGAATTGAGAGCATTGATATTAAGAGATATTAAGGAAAAGTGATTTTTGTACACTGTTATCTTCTTAGTTAAAGGTGAAATTCTGGTTGTGTACCTATCTTCTATTGGGTTTGTTGAAAGATTGCCTTGTTGATTTTTCTACGGTGTGCTTTGCTGACCTGTGTTGGTATTTTCCACTCATTATTCATTGCAAAGCTGGATTTGTGGAAAGATATTGTGTAAATTTGCTTTTGTCATGGAATGTCTTGTTTTCCCCATCTATGGTAATTGAAAATTTTGCTGGGTATAGTAGTCTGGGCTGACATTTATTGTTCTCTTAGGCAACCAACAAATTGGGCAAAGATCTTTACCAACCCTACATCTGATAAAGGGGTAATATCCAATGTATACAAAGAACTCAAGAAGTTAGTCTCCAGAGAGTCAAATAACACTATTAAAAATAGGGTACAGAGCTAAACAGAATTCTCCACTGAGAAAATTTGAATGGCTCTAAAGCACCTAAAGAAATGTTCAGCATTCTTAGATATCAGGGAAATGAAAATCAAAACAACACTGAGATTCCACTTACACAGTCAGAATGGCTAAGATTAAAATCTCAGGAGACAACAGTTGCTGGAGAGGATATGGGGAAAAAGGAATACTACTCTGTTGTTGGTGGGACTACAAGCAGGTAAAACAACTCTGGAAATCAGTTTGGCGATTCCTCAGAAAATTAGACATAATACTACCAACAGACCCAGCTGTACCACTCCTGGGCATATACCCAGAAGGTGCTCCTACATGTAATAAGGACACATGTTCCACTATGTTCATAGCTGCCTTAGTTATAATATCCAGAACCCGGAAAGAACCCAGATATCCCCCAACAGAGGAATGGATATAGAATCTATGGTATATATACACAATGGAGTACTATTCCGCTATTAAAAACAATGAATTCATGAAATTCTTAGGCAAATGGATGGAACTAGAAAGTGTCATCCTGAGCAAGGCAGCTCAATCACAACAGAACACACATGGTATGCACTCACTAATAAGCTGATGTTAGCCCAAAAGCTCAAACAAGTTACAATTCACCCAGCTCAAGAAGGAGGACTTAAGTGAGGGTGCTTCAGTTTTTCTAAGAAATGGAACAAAATAGTCACAGGAGCAATAAGGGAGACAATGTTTGGAGCAGAGACTGCAATAAAGGCCACCCAGAGACTGCCCTACCTAGGGATTCATCCTATAAACAGTCAACAAACCCTGACAATACTATGGACGACAACAAGTGTATACCAAAAGGAGCATGCCATGATTGTCTCTGGAGGGGGCCCTGCCAAAGCCTTACAAATACAGAGGTAGATGCTAGCAACAAACTATTGGACTGAGCATGGGGTCCCTAATGGAGGAGCTGGAGGATGGTCCAGAGGAACTGAAGGGGTTTACAGCCCCATTGGAAGAACAATAATTTTGGCTACCCAGACACCCCTAGACTCCTAGGAACTGAACCATCAACTAAGGGCACACTTGGTTCCAGCCAAAAAATATGTGGCAGAGGAAGGTCTTTATTGGGCATCAGTGGGAGGAATGGTCCTTGATCAGGTAAAGGCTCAACAGAGGCCCGAACAAAGGGAAACCGTGCGAGAGGAGGAAGTATGTTGGGTGAAGATGCATATACGTGGAGGCAGGGGAAAGGAGGAGGGGGAGAGGTTGGGGATCTTAGGGGAGTGGGAATATTGGGAAAGGTTTTACCATTGACAATGTAAATGATAATGATATTCAATAAAAAAGAATTCACATATGATGTAGATCTTTCTAATTGCATTTAGAACATATTCTGCATTGTGTGTAACATTCTTGTTTTCTTCTAAATGACAGACTTCTAATGCCTAGTGTGTTAAAATTCACAATACATGTTACCTGTGAAAGAAACACTCTTCTGGTTATTAGCACAGAGAGGAACATGCACACATTCACGTTGTACTGTGTTTTCTATAGTGTTTGGCTTTTTTTTATTAGATATTTGCTTTATTTAATTTCAAATGGTATCCCCTTTTCACATTACCCCTCTGAAAATCCACTATTCCATCCCCCTCCCCATTCTCCCCCTCTCCCTTATTTCCTGACTTGCATTCTTCTATTCTGGGAAATCAAGTCTTCAAAGGAATAATAGCCTCTCCTATCATTGATGTCCAAAATGATCATCTTTTGCTACATGTGTAGCTGGAGACATGGGTCCCTCCATGTGTACACTTTTGTTGTTGGTTTAGTCCCTGGGAGCTCTCAGGGTACTGGTTGGTACATATTATAGTTCCTCCTGCAGGGATGCAAACATCTACAGCTCCTTGGATCCTTTCTCTAGCTGCTCCAGTGGGGTCCTTATACTCAGTTCATTGGTTGGCTGTGAGCCATGGGTATTTTAATCCATCTTCCAATAAGGATAAATGTATCCATACTTTACTCTTGCTTCTTCTTGAGCTTTATGTGGTCTGTGAGTTGTATGTTGGTTATTATGAGCTTTGGGGAAAATATTCACTAATCAGCAAGTGCATACCATGCGTGTTCTTTTGTGATTAGGTTAACTTACTCAGGATGATATTTTCTAGCTCCATCCATTTGCCTAAGAAATTCATGAACTCATTGTTTTTAATAGCTGAGTGGTAATCCATTGTGTAAATGTACCTCATTTTCTGTATCCATTCCTCTGTTGAGTGACATTTGGGTTCTTTCAAGCTTCTGGCTATTATCAATAAGGCTTCTATGAACATAGTGGAACATGAGACCTTATTACATGTTTGAGAAACTTCTGGGTATATACCCAGGAGTGGTATACCTGGGTCCTCAGGTAGTGCTATATCCAATTATCTGAGGAACCACCAAACCGATTTCCAGAGTGGTTTTACCAGCGTGCAATCCCACCAGCTATGGAGAAGTGTTCCTCTTTCTCCACATCCTCTCCAGCCTTTGCTGGAGAGTTGATCTTGGCCATTCTGACTGGTATGAGGTAGAATCTCATGTTTGTTTTGATTTTCATTTCTCTGATGATTAAGGATGTTGAACATTTCTTTGGGTGTTTTTCAGCCATCCAGTATTTCTCAGTTGAGAATTCTTTCTTTAACTCTGTACTCCTCTGTCAGATGTAGGATTGGCAAAGCTTCTGTAAGGTAAAGGACTCTGTCAGTTGGACAAAAGAGCAACCAACAGATTGGAAAAAGATCTTTACAAATATTATATCTGAAATAGGACTAAGATCCAATATATACCAAGAACTCAAGAAGTTAGACTCCAGAGAATCAAATTACCCTATTAAAAATGGGGTGCAGAGCTAAACAAAAAATTTTCCTTGTGGACCCAGCTATACCACTCTTGGGCATATACCCAAAGGATTGCCCAACATATAAGAAGGACACATGTTCCACTCTGTTCATAGCAGCCTTATTTATGATAGCCAGAAGGTGAAAAGAACCCAGATGTCCTTCAACTGAAGAATTAATACTGTAAATGTGGTACATTTACACAATGGAGCAGGACCCAATTATTAAAAAGTATGAATTCATAAAATTCTTAGGCAAATGGATAGAACTAGAAAATATCATCCTGAGATAGGCAACCCAGTAACAAAAGAACACACGTGATAGGCATTCACTGATAAGTGGTTATTAGCCCCAAATCTCCAAATAACCAAGATACAATTCACAAACCATATGAATCTCAAGAAGAAAGAGGACCAAAGTATGGGTGCTTAGGTCCTTATTAGAAAAGGGAACAAAATACTCATGGGAGCAAATATGGAGAAAAAGTGTAGAGCAGAGACTGAAGGAAATACCATCCAGAGACTGTCCCACCTGGGCATTCATCTCATATATAGTCACCAAACCCCAATACTATTGTGGATGCCAAGAAATACTTGCTGAAAGGAGCCTGATATAGCTGTCTCCTAAGAGGCCCTGACAGCATTACAGAAATGGATGCTCTCAGCCAACCATTGGACCGTGTGTAGGGTCCCCTATGGAGGAGTTAGAGAAAGGACTGAAGGAGCTGAAGGGGTTTGTGACCCCTTCAGAAGAACAATATCAACTACGCAATCCCCCAGAGTTCCCACGGACTTAGCCGCCAATGAAGGAGTATTCATGTCTCCTGCTGCATATGTAGCAGAGGATGACCTTGTCAGGCATCAGTAGGAGGAGAAGTCCTTGTTCCTATGAAGGCTTGATAGATGCCCCAATGTAGGGGAATAGAGGGTGAGGAAGCAGGAGTGGGTGGGTAGGTGGAAGAACACCCCATAGAAGCAGGGGCCAGGGGGATTGGAATAAGGTTTCCAGAAGTCAGAGAAACCAGGAAAGGGGATAACATTTGAAATGTAAATAAAGAACATCCAATAAAAAAGAGAAATTCCAGTTGTTCACTGATGAAGATACTGTTTAACTTCAAATAATCCAATTTATACCTTGATATGTTTTCTTTGGCATATGAATTTCACAATATGTTGGACAGAAATTTTGCCCTTGTGTCATAATGGTTGGCATGTTGCACAGAGCTTTCACTATAGACACTAAATACAGGTTTGTTTTTTAATAGTTGTATAGTATTTAGTTTGAAAGTTACTTACTTTTCTTAGATCTTAGCACTCCTGTCTCAAAAGTGAATACTAAGAAACAATGCCATAGCACTATATGAGAATAAGTTTACAGATTAAGTTTAAGGTAGTGTACCAACCAGAATTTATTTTTCTGCAAAGAATGCTGGTTTGAGGAAACTTTCACTGCATCTTGCATCTTGGTCTTCACCACTCAAAATCTGCTTTGTTAAAAATATGAGTAACAGTCTCTCTACTGTAGTGCATGGTCATAAGAATGAAGCAAATTAATGCTTTGGGATTCCTGGGAGCTCTAGTAAATATAGATAATATTAGAAATCATTATAAAATATAAATGTAACAAAGAGTAGAAATAGACATCACTGCCTACATGTGAATAACAATGATGGTGAAGTCAAGCATGGGAAGTTTGAAAAGGAAGGAAGTGCTGATGGAGCCTAGAAAGGCTCTCATATAGACATTGAAAACAGCTTTAAGTATATTTCATATCAAACATAGAACATACCCATCATATTCACAACTTGTGAGTAAGTTTATGCATACATGCATGAATGAAGGGACAAGAACAGAGCTGTCCTTATTCTGGCTGACACATATTTTGGAAACAACTAATTTTTTACCTCTGAACATCATGGATCTCTATTGATTCCAAGAAGCTGACTTCTATAAAGTTAGAAGGAAAAAAAAACTCTCAAAATCATGCAGGCAGATCCTATCATTCTGAGAATTTCTGGGAAAGAAAATAGGTCAGCATAAACCAAAATAATATTTTCAGCCTGACAAATTTATTTCATTGTGTTCTTTGTCTGTGCTCAAAGACAGAAATTTATGAACTGTTTGAATGCAAGAGTTAACAATCTACCCATGTCTAAATTTGGACTTGGCTTGGTTCCACATCATAGGTAAAAGGTGACATTGGCCTAGGGAGACCGCTTTAAATATTGATTGACTACATGGGAAAAGGATGAGGACCTCGTAAATAACAGAAGGGAACAGAATGGAACACATTTCACCTGTTAAAAAAGTAAGAGGAAGAGGATAAATACCAACTACCATTTCTATAGATGAAAAGTGTTGCAAGGAGGAAGTAGAAGAAGGAGTCCATTCATTAACTTACTCACATTTTGTGAGTGAACTGGATCTGTTCTGTTTGATGTAAAGTATACTTAAAGCTGTTTTATGTTGCAGAACTTTTCCTGTCCAATTACATTAGAGCAAAAGTAGGCCTGTGATTGGACATAGAAAAGGGAAGCAGACCTGGTTGCAATTGACCCACTCTTTTCTCTTTGCACTAAGATCAACTACAAGTAGATCAAGGACCTCCACATAAAACCAGACACACTGAAACTATTAGGAAAGAAACTTGGGAAGACCCTGGAGGACATGGGCACAGGGGGAAAGTTCCTGAACAGAACGCCAATAGCTTACACACTAAGATCAAGAATTGACAAATGGGACCTCATAAAATTACAAAGTTTCTGCAAGGCAAAGGACACTGTCAGAAGGACAAAACAGCAACAAACAAAGTGGGAAAAGATCTTCACCAACCCCACATCTGACAGAGGGCTAATATCCAATATATACAAAGAACTCAAGAAGTTAGACCCCAAAGAACCAAATAACCCTATCAAAAAATGGGGTACAGAGCTAAACAAAGAATTTTCACCAGAAGAAATTTGGATGGCCAAGAAACACCTTAAGAGATGTTCAACATCATTAGTCATCAGGGAAATGCAAATCAAAACAACCCTGAGATTCCACCTCACATCAGTCAGAATGGCTAAGATTTAAAAACTCAAGAGACAACAAGTGCTGGTGAGGATGTGGAGAAAGAGGAACACTCCTCCACTTTTGGTGGGATTGCAAAATGGTAAAACCGCTCTGGAAATCAGTTTGGTGGTTCCTCAGAAAATTGGGCATGTCACTACCAAAGGACCCTGGCATACCACTCCTGGGCATATACCCAGAGGATTCCCCTGCATACAATAAATACACATGCTCCACTATGTTTATAGCAGCCTTGTTTATAATAGCCAGAAATTGGAAGGAACCCAAATATCCCTCAAAGGAGGAATGGATACAGAAAATGTGGTATATTTATACAATGGAATACTACTCAGCAATTAAAAATAATGAATTCATGCAATTTGTAGGTAAATGGTTAGACCTGGAAAATATCATCCTGAGTCAGTTAACCCAATCACAAAAGAATACACATAAAATGCAATCACTGATAAGTGGATATTAATGAGCCCAGAAGCCCTAAATACTCAAGGCACAATTAGCAAGTCAAATGATTCCCAAGAAGAAGAAAGGAGAGGACCCTGGGCCTGTAAAGATTGGATCCAGTTTTGTAGAGAAACTGTGGGGAGAGGGGGAATGATTGGGGAATTGTTAGGGGGAGAGGAATTATGGGACGTATGGTAGGGGGGAACTGGGAAAGGGGAAAGCCTTTGGAATGTAAACATAGAATATAGAAAATAAAAATTAAAAAAAAAGAAAAGGAAAGCAGAGCTAAGAGTTGCAGAGACAGAGAGCATCTCAGGAGAGAGATGGGAGAAGGCCAACATGGAGAAAGATGTGAACCATCATGACTTTAACGAGCCACAGGTAGTTATCATATCATAAGGTTAGATTAATTGGGATAAAGCTTTTATCCTTATCAATTGATTCTGAAGTTATTGTATTGGCATCTTGTAAATTGAGTATTTCTTGATACATAAATCTGTTTGGTTAATTATAAGCTTCAAGAGTTTTGATTTACTTGGTTGTTGGAATGTGGGACCTCTGCTTACAGGGGTTTAAGGCAGAGAGGGACTAGTATCTCCCAGGACAAGTGAGTCAGATGCTGCCAGGGTCTAGCTGGAGAGAGTTGCTGGCTGGCAGGAGCACAAGACCATTGTCCTGCCCCACTGGAGAGTTGGCAGGTTAATTTTAATATTTCCTGCAACAGTTTTCAATGTCTGTATGAGAGTCTTCCTAGGCTCCATCCTCACTTCCTTCCTCTTTATCCTTCTCATGGTTGACTTCACAATCATCGTTATGCACATGTAGACAGTGATGGCCGTTTATACTCTTTGTTACATTTATATTTTATAATGATTTCTAATGTTATCTATATTTACTAGAGCTTACAGGAATCCTAAGACATTAATTTGCTCCATTCTTATAACCATGTACTACAGAAGAGACTTATTTTTTAATAAATTAGATTTTAAGTAGTTAAAACCTAAGATGCAGGCTAGAGAGATGGCTCAGAGGCTAAGAGCACTGACTGCTCTTCTGAAGGTCCTGAGTTCAAATCCCAGCAACCACATGGTGGCTCACAACCAGCTGTAATGAGATCTGACGCCCTCTTCTGGTGTGTCTGAAGGCAGCTACAGTGTACATACATATAATAATAAATAGATCTTTCTTTAAAAAAAAATAAGATGCAAGAGGCAATAAAAGTTTCCTCAAATCAGCATGCTTTGTAGAAAAATAAATTCTGGTTTGAACACTACCTTAAACTTTATGAATGCAAAGTCTCCTTTAATACCATTTCGACAGAAGAAGCAAGTTCATGATCAGGAACACCCTTCCTGGAGGATTTTCCATGATGTGTCTGAGATAGAGAAGGGTATTGTTTATACTTCTTTTCACATTTCTTTATTTTTTTATACAGAATAGTGATTCTTCTTACAATCAGAGAAGAGAATGAATTCTTGCCATAACATAAAGGAAAAAAGAAAATTATCCTTATAACTTCACAGATGCACTGGAGAAACCAATGATAAAGTTAGTGTGGTAAATGTGTGAATATTTTTCTAATCACTCATGGGACCATGGAAGTGAATATGCATATGTACATATGCATAAGGTTTGCACATCTATGTTCTTTTTACTTGCCCGCTTCCTTTATTTGCTCTATTTCTTAGGAAAGGTATGAAACAAAGGAAGCAAAAGAAAGCACTGTATCCACTTACACAGCTTCTAATTATCCCTTCCAGATAGGGCTGACTCCTTCTCCAAGTGAATTACATACTGGTGCGTGTTGCTGCTTTTCCAGCAAAACCTCTCTTGTAGTAATCATGAGTGCCTGTAGTTTCACATATTTGATATTCCACTCCTACTCCAACTGTCTCTACCATAAATTTAATTTGCATCCTTATCAGTACACTTCAGTATCCTGTACTTATTATCTTCATGCCTGTATGATTTGTTTTCTTAGGTGACATCAGCATCATTTTCTGTCAGTCTCTTGATACACAATGAAGTCACCAAGCCTTGCCAAGTACATAAGAAGTGAGAACGCTGTTAAAATCTCACCATCTTCTCTCTAACACATTTTTCCTTGATTGATGAGATATTGGTTAACAAAACCAAAACAACAAACAAAGAATGCTACACAAGCACACAGTCCTACCACTAAAACATTGTCTGGCCACAGGAGGATGGACTGCAATCCACTCCTTGAAACTATTCCTACTCTTTGGCACAAATTCCTTGGTGCTACCTAAAAGGCTTTGGAATTTGGTGAAAAATAGGCAGGTGCTATACCACTAATTGGTGGTCATGTCAAGACTGATTTCATTTCTTTCTTTAATTGCAAGAGCAAGGATGACTGGTTGAATACAAGAAGCTCAGTTCCTGCTGAGCACTGAAAGAAGCTGAGTTGCTGAAAGTTCCTGGTTGCTCTTGTGCTACAAGGTTAACATCTAATTTCCCTTTGCTCTGGAGTTTTATTGCAACAGGAGAAATCGCACATACTCCTCATGAGACAAATATCTCCATGATGTCTTTGACCTTTATAACAATTATACAAAGTAGTAGTGTTATTTTGGATAAGAATAGTGTTCTTTATGAAGCGAAGAAAGTCCTTCCTGTCACTCAGTGTTCACTAAGAGGAAAACCTGAAGTTGAGCCCAGAGCAGCTGACCTTAAAGGTTATCAGTCAATGGCAATCACCTATTAATGCAAAAGTTAAAAGGTTGCCCTCCTGTAGACATCTGGCGTTTTAGTATGGGTATTAGCCTTCTCCAGGAACTCAGGTTCTACATATTTAACCTAGGGACAAACAAGATAAATAAGTTGTAAGGACAGTATTCAGGGAATCACTGGGAGAAATCAACATGATAGGACTAACAGTGTTCATCTTAAGGTCTTCCATTTTATGGCTGTTTAGGAACATTAATGATGGTAAGAGTTCCTTTACTTTGGTCACACTGATTCTAATATTGAATGAGATTTAGAGACATCTCATGAGAGAAAAATAAATGTACCCAAAGTGTCTGGTTCTCACACATTGCACATTGATTCCACTAGGTAGAGTGTGCAAAGACAACATAAAATGTTGTCCCATAAATGGGGATCTTGTATTCACAACACTCTTCCTAGGCAAGGGATCGTTCCTTGTTAACATTTAGCATCAGATATTAGGAAGAGGATTCTGCAAATCTATGAAAAAAGTAGACATACTTTCCCAGTCAATACTTTACCCTTCTTGGGGGGTGATCACTATTGATGCAGTTTCATTGAAAATTGATAATGGTCCACATAGTTGCAACAACAATATCAAGCAATTAAATGATAAGCTTTCTTTCCTGAAAACATTGAAACTATAAGTTGATTCTTCAGCTATCAGACAGAGAATGCCAGCACTAGTTTACAGGTTGAGGAGATTAACTAGACCTTTCAGTTTAACACGCTTCCTCTTGTCTGGGAGTGATTTAAACTGCTGCACAGATACAAGCCTTCCTTCTTGACTTAACCTACTAAGTGCGTTTCCAGTGGGAGCCAGCAGAGCACCCATTCTCCAAGGGTGTCCAGTCTGTCTGTACACTGTAAGGCAATGCTAACAAAGAGGAAATAACACAGCTCAGTTTTTAGAGCCAAACATACCACATTTATTTTTCCCTTCCAAAATACGCAGCTTATTTAGAGAGCCCAGTTACTTGGTTCTTCTTATATACTATTCCTAGTAGACATGTTTGCTCATATCCATGAGCCTACTCTGTGGAAGAGCTATGAGATTATTTCTTCCACTTTCCCAGGTCATGTTTAATATAGATGCAGGCCATACTTTTTCCTAGTGTGGCATAGTTTCATTATAATGATCAATTTCTTTTCTTTCAAAACCAATGGGCATTCAAACCTGTCTAAGATAGGATCTTACTGGGAAGCTGTGAATTCCCATATCACTGAAGTTTTTTTCACCAAGAGAAACATTGCAAGGACAGATGCACACAGCTTCCACAGCTTCATTCCTTTGACTGTGCAGAGACTTTTCAGGTTGGTTTAGCTCAAACTGCTGGGTGAACAACTGCATCTGTGGAAGTTAATGTCCTGTAGCTTAGACCAGATGAATAAATCTATGTCTTTATTGGCACCGTGAAGACTTTCCATTTTTTTTTTTAACATTCAAAGTTCATTTTATACATCGGAAGAAATCTTCAGCCAAGACCACCTGATCTCTCAAACAGAGATTTTGTGTGTTCCCAGTTAAATAGAAATAGCCAAGATGAAAAATTAAAATAATAAAAAAAAATGGAAAAAGGCAGGAAAGCTAACCAACCACACTGAAAATCATTTAAGTCCATTTCTTTATGGACTAAATTTCCTCAAACACAGAAAAAGCCATGAATTTGGAAGCATTTTTTCTTCTTTTTAAAAATATTACTTTCTTCAATTTATTTTTATATTGGTAGATGATGTGAGAGTCATTATATTTTATAGGCCTGAACAAAATCTTAACAATTTTTTACTAATATTATGCAATGACATAATGCCATTTGTAGAGGTGTCACAAAAAAGCAATTGACTTTTACTGGCTTCTGATGGCAGGCCTTGCCATTTTATATTCTGTTTTATTTAAGCTTTCCCTAAATTTATTGACCTCACAGGATTTCTCAAGTTGCTTAATTATGGTAGGAAGAAGATATCTCTGTGACCCGACACAAAAGCTTATTAAAGCCCTTTTAAGGAAGAACAGAAGGAGAGGTGACAGTAGATGACGTGGGTTGGATACTGAAATGTTGGAAAAGAAAATGTACCTGTGATGTACTTGTCACTGCCTTTTAAAATACTAATATGTGTTTATATTTCTAATTTCACAGTTGAACAAAGTAACACTCAGTTACCAATACCACCATCACTATTAGGTGGGGCTACTAAATTTTCACTTAGATTTAATTACAAATCCTTGCCACCAAAGAGCAGCAATGCTGCCTCCATGGTGGTTTGGCCTCTCTTGCGAATGCTTTGAAAGATGGTACATTCACATTGTGAGGATGTTTTATAGCAGAAGAGGAATTAGATGCCTCTTATGATTTTAATTGTGAACTAAAACTAATTTGCTTTGATATTTTATGTTATTTTATATTATTTATGATATTTTATTAATTGGTATTATGGTTAACATTGACTATCAACTTGACTCATTCTCACATTTTCTAGGAGACAAGTTTTTGGGCATGCCTGTAAAGGATAATCTAGATTAGGTTGCAATCTGGACAATATCAAGAGTAGATTAATCAAGATGGGAGATCTGTCCCTGATATGACAGAATCATTCCGTTGGTTAGGGACCAAAGACTACTTTCTGCTTCCTAACTGAAGATGCAATGTGATCAGCATGCTCCTGCCACCAGGAAAAACTTGTCCTCAAACCATATGCTGAAATAAACACTTCCTTCCAGAAGCTATTTTGCTCAGGGCATTTTGCCATAGTAGTGTGAATGTAAATAATACATCTGGATTTCAAAGTTTAAAAAGACCCCTGGGTTGAGCAAAGAAATTTCACTACACTTTGTAGGGCATTATTTTTTAGTCAAGACTTTATTTTAGAATATTCAAAAATTATATATGTGTACAAGTTTTTGAGTCCACACAGAAGGGATAGGTGTTGGACCTCCTGCAACTGGAGATACAGTTGATTGTGAGCTGCCTGTGAGTGTTGACACTCCTTCTCAGGTCCTCTGCAAATAGCATGTGTGCTCTTCACACTTTGCCAACCTAAGGTTTTCCTTTTGTTCTGGGGAAATTCAAGGCCCAGAATAATAGAATGAAAACTGGAATTAAGCTTCGTTTTATAATCATTGATTGATCCACCCCATCAAATTAAAATCTGGCCACCAGAGGAAAAAATGTTGCTACAAATTAATGGTCAAGCAGACAAATGTCATTTCTATCAAAAATGATTAGTCTCCAATATTCTGAGGTTACTAATTTGATATTGAATCATTGACCTCAAGTATATGATCATATTTTACTATTATCCTCTGTGTGTGGTGGGGTGTTTATTCTCAGTTATGTCTCTGATCTTCATGCCCACTTCTCTTCTTCTAGTCTGAATGAAACGGAATTACAATTCAAGAGAACTGATGTAGGAAAGGAAAATTATCAGATTGTTGTATGCATTATTTTAGATAATTTTGATAATCCTGAAAAGCAAAGGGCATTCAAAGAAAATGTTTAGATGGGAGAAGTTTAGTTGAAAGGGAGTAAGTATCTATTTCATCATTTGGCAAACATACGTTGCAACTTTCATTAGGAGTTAGAGTGTAAGTGCAAGATGTCATTGCATGTGATTGTCCAGCCAGTTTGGTGACCTGCTTATTGATTTTGCTTGACCAGAGTTAGTTCACAGCCAATGTTAGTGACTGGACAAAGATAAGGACATTTTGGAAAACTTGCTGGATATAGTGTCACAGAGTAAAAATCATACACCATTAATCAATATGAGGCGAATACAAATTGATTATACTTGGACAGTGAGGATTACCATTATACCAACATAGCACACAGGAAAAGGCAATCATTCATATATTTTTTCTCTTTATTTTTCTGTGAGGTATTAACTAAAAAGCCATGCTATCCATGTGCATACATAGCTATCAAAGTCTCTCATGTGCAGCAGTTACTTGGGAAAATTCTATTGAATGAGTAGACAATATATGAAGATTTCTAAATTTGTGCAGTTTAGTGACCTAACTAGGCTCCAAATCCAAATCTAGTGCTTTGTCCAAGTGTTTTTTATCTTTTCACAGTCACATAAGTATATATTATATGGAAGAACAGAAGCAGGGGTGATGACGAGTGTGGCTCAAAATGTAGTCTTCTATTACAAGCTGTGCCTTTTGTCTAACCTAAAACACCACCCCATTAGTCACTAGCCTTACATTTTAGGAAGCAGGTCCTTGAGCACAAGATCTTTATTCAATATACATGGAGAGAATGGAGACTTCATTATGGAGACTTCAAAACTGGGGGACCTGTGGCTTTAAAACTCTTGAGTTGTTTATCTCTAGGACAGGGCATTGACTGCATGCATCTCTTTGAAGGACGCTGTAAACACAAGTAGCTCCAATATCATTTTAGTGAAGTTAAGTTTCTAGATATGCAAAGAAACACACTGAAGATTAGATTTCAAGTGTGATTTTTTTGTCTTACACAGAATATTTAGCAATCACAAAGGACATTTTAAATCAATAATAAGGGCATCTTAGGTTAAGCCTCTTATAACCAAAGACCATAGTCTGGGTCTATTATCCTATATTTCATTGTATAGTTGATATAGTTTATAGGCAGAAATGTGAAGAATAGTAAAACAAACATGGCTGGATTTTGAAAAGTTCCTTGCCTTGCTTTGCACTTGGCTGTCTTTAGGTCCTCATGTGTCAGAAAGAAGAAGAAGCATTTCTATGGCTCTTCTTAAAAGTGTACTAATTCCCGGATAGAACCCTGTGTTCTTGATATTATGTGGGCCCTTTCTTCAGCCTTGAGAAGAATAATCAGACCTTAATTGTTTGCCACAGTCTGACTTCCACTGACCTAGCCCACCTAAGGTAGAGTCTTCCCTTCCTACCTAGGTGGAAGTCTCCTACCTTGCACCTACAGTTTCCTGCAGAAGCAGACTGCTCACTGATCTTGCTTTGCAATAGAATCCAGCTGAAACAAATGCTGGGTCTGTGGAGTTTTCCTCTATATATACACAGAGAGGAAAAAATAAATGGTGAGTCTTGATCAGAGAACTCTGTCTTGGCTTCATTCTTCTCTTGCCCACCCTTCCTATTTCATTTCCACCCTCCCTTTCAGGCATACCCAGTTCTCTGTGTCCACTGGAGGGCTACAATTATACTCCAAAGGCCCCACAATAGTATCACATTAGGTTGATGAGGTTAACAATGCTTGTGTTTGGGTGAACCCTGATATGTAGCCCATAGCACATAAAATACTTCTCCCTAGAATCCTGCCCCTTATGCCAACATGCACAGAACCTTTCTTAGAACAACAAAAATTCTAGGCTACACTCTCAATAATATTCAGTTTAAAACTGCTGACCTAGTCCACAACTTATTAGTGAGAATTTCTTCTACACTTTCTCTGAGATGGAAAATTTTAGCCTCGGATTAAATATTTCTAGAAATCTCATGTAAACTCACTCTTTCATTAGTACCTGGGTTTAGTATTGGAGGCCAGGTTAGTGTCTATTTGTTAGTACCCCAGAATGCCACTTTACTACCACCCCCTCTCCTTAATCATTTCTTTGCATGCATCTTATCCATTGGGTAATAAACTCCTTGAGAGACAAAGTGTAATTCGTATTCTTCGTCACACTCCAAGCTTCTGGATAATGCTGCAAATAATCAAATGAATGAGTGGAGCTGCTACATTCCAGGTTGCAATATATTACACAATTGGTGCCCTTGTGGATCTCTGAGGGTCAGTCCAACGCAGAGAAATCTTAAAGTAGGACAGACAATATGCTGTCTTCCTTTCCTTTTTGTTTTCCTTTCCCTTTTCTTCTAGGCTGTCCTTTTGAGTTTGTAAAACTCTACATAGGGTTATTTGCATTTTTCTTTATTGAAAGTGAAACAGGATAAAAATGCCAACAGTAGAGTAAAATGGAAAATATTTTATAATCAACAAGTTCAATTTGCTAAGTGCTGCATTAAAATCATTGAAGTGACTTGGTCTGGCCTGTTCCCAAACTCCAGTGCCAAACTGAGAAGTACTTTCTCAATCTTGCTATAAGCAACTATGATCCACTGAACCACTGAGGTTGTGCATAAAGGGAAGAGATTGGTACCAAATCTCCTATGGCATTCAGATGGCCAGAGTAACTGACCACAGCTTTTCACCTCCAATGTAAAGTCTGTAAATGATATTATACTTCACACTTGGAAAATAGGTAGATCTTACCCACCTGTCCCAGAATTTTAAAAGGAAATGAGGAAGCAAATTTGTTATATTAAAACATTATAGGATCATGGTATAGAATGTGATATTTATAACTTATCAGTTAAAGCACTCTCCAGAGAAATTCTTTTGTGATAGAAATTTAGAGCTATCTTCTTGATCTCTCACTTAATTTTTATTGATTTTAAATATTTAAAAATACCTTTATATTGTGCATTTGTATGTGTATGGCATGTGCATATGTTAGCACAGGTGTATGGAACATAGAAAAGGGCATCAGATTCCGGGAGCCAGAATTATAGGCCATTGTGAACTTCCCTACATGAGTGTTAGAAAACTAACTCAGGTCCTCTGTGATACCAGTGTATGCTCTAACCTTACGCACTGAGCCATCGCTCTAGAGCCATCCCTCACTTGCTTTTCTAGAGTTAGTGGAAAACTTATCATCTGACACAAATTGTATCTTTAAATGTCACAACCCATCCTCCTCTTCTTCCTGAAGTTTCTTTTGCCCTTTCTTCCAAACATACTCATATTCTCAATTCAAAAGTTACATTCTCTTTTTCCACATCCTCTCCAATGTATGCTGTCACCTGAGTTTTTGATCATAGCCATTCTGACTGGTATAAGGTGGAGTTTCAGAGTCATTTGATTTGCATTTTCCTGATGACTAAGGACGTTGAACATTTCATTTTAGTACTTCTTGTTCATAAGATTCCTCTGTTGTGAATTCTCTGTTGAGCTCTATACAACATTTTTGGATTGGGTGTTTGAATTTTTTGGAGGTTAGTTCCTTGAGTTCTTTTTTTTTAATTGAATATAATCTTCATTTACATTTTAAATGCTAAAACGTTTCCAGGATTCCCCTCTCCCTGAAAACCCACAACCCCTCCTTCTAACCCCTGCCTCCAAGTATATACCTCTCCAACTTACCCACTCCCACCTCACTCACCTTGATTTCATTTTGTTGGGGCATCTATTGAGCCTTCACCTGACCAAGGACCTCTCCTCCCACTGATGCCTGGCAAGGCATTCCTCTTCCACCCTTTGGGCTGGAATGATATGTACCCCTTGGTAGATGGTCCCTGGGAGTCCTGGGGCATCTGAGTGGCCAATATCATTGTTCTTCCCATGGGGCTGTAAACCCCTTCAGCTCCTCTGGACCATCCTTCAGCTCCTCAATTGGGGACCCCATGCTCAGTCCAATGGTTGGCTACTAGCATCTGCCTCTACATGTGTAAGGCTCTGGCAGAACCCCTCCAGAGACAATCTCTTAACAGGCTCATTTCAGTATGCACTTCTTGTTGTCTATAATCATGGCACAGTTTAGTGACTGTTTATAGGATGAATCCCCATGTAGGGCAGTCTCTGGGTTGCCTTAACTTCAGTCTCTGCTCCACACTTTGTCTCCATTATTGATCCTGTGTGTACTTTTTTCCCTTTTTCAGAGGAACCAAAGCATTCCCACTTCAGTCTTCCTTCTTGAGTTTCCTGTGGTCTGTGAATTATAACTTGTATATTTTGAGCTTTTGGGCTAATATTCACTTATTGGTGAGTGCTTGAGGTACTATGTGTGGTTTTTTTGTGATTGAGTTAACTCGCTCAGGATGACACTTTCTAGTTCCATCCATTTGCCAGAGAATTTCATGAATTCATTGTTTTTAATAGCTGAATAGTACTCCATTTTGTATATGTCACAATTTCTGTATCCATTCCTTTCTTGAAGGACATCTGGGTTCTTTCCAGCTTCTGGCTATTATAAATAAGGCTGCTATGAACATAGTGGAGCATGAGTTCTTATTCCATGTTGGAGCATCTTCTAGGTATATGCCCAGGAGTGGTATAGCTGGATCCTTAGGTAGTACTATGTCTAATTATCTCAGGAACTGCCAAACTGATTTCCAGAGTGGTTTTAGCAGCTTGCAATCCCACCAACAATGGAGACATATTCCTCTTTCCTCACATCCTCTCCAGCATCTGCTGTCCCCAGAGTTTTTCATCTTAGCCATTCTGACCAGTGTTAGGTGGAATCTCAGTTTGTTTGGTTTTTTTTTTTTGATTTGCATTTCCCTGATAACTAAGGATGCTGAACATTTCTTTAGGTGTTTCAGAGCTATTTGAGTTTCCTCAGATGAAGACTCCCTGTTTAGCTCTGTACCCCATTTTTAATAAGGTTATTTGACTCTCTGGTGTCTAACTTCTTGAGTTCTTGGTATACATTGGATATTAGCCCTCTATGAGATGTAATATTGGTAAAGACCTTTTCCCAATTTGTTGGTTGCCATTTTGTCCTATTGACTGTGTGCTTTGCCTTACAGAAGCTTTTCAGTTTTTTGAAGTCCCATTTGTCAATTATTGTTCTTAGAGCATAAGCCATTGGTGTTCTATTCAGGAAAATTTCCCCTGTGCTCATGTGTTCAAGGTTCATCCCCACTTTCTCCTCTATAAGCTTCAGTTTGTCTAGTTTTATGTGTAAGTCCTTAATTTACTTGGACTTGAGCTTTGTACAAGAAAATAAGGATGGGTCAATTTGCATTTTTCTGCATGCTGACCTCGAATTGATCCAGCACCATTTGTTAAAAATGCTGTCTTTTTTCCTCTGGAGGTTTTTAGCTCCTTTGTCAAATATCAAGTAACCATATGTGTGTGGGTTCATTTCTGAAAGTTCAATTCTATTCTAGGATCTTCCTGCCTGTCTCCATACCAAACATTTTTTATCACCAAATAGTAGAGCTTGAGGTCAGGGATGGTGATTCCCCCAGGAGATCTTTTGTTATGGAGAATAGTTTTGCTATACTGAGTTTTTGTTATTCCAGATGAATTTGAGAATTATTCTTTCTAGATCTATGAAGAATTGATTTGGAATTGTGATGGGGATTGCATTGAATCTGTACATTGCTTTTGGCACGATGGCCATTTTTACTATATTAATCCTACCAATCCATGAGCATGGGAGATCTTTCCATCTTCTGGGGTATTTTTTGATTTCTTTCTTCAGAGGCTTGAAGTCCCTGCCAAATGGATCTTTCACTTGCTTAGTCACAGAGTCAGAGTCACACCAAGGTATGTAATATTATTTGTTACTATTATGAAGGGTAATATTTCCCTAATTTCTTTCTCAGCTGGTTTATCCTTTGAGTAAATGAAGACTACTGATTTGTTTGAGTTAATTTTATATCCAAAAACTTTGATGAAGTTGTTTATCAGCTTTAGGAGTTCTGTGGAAGTTTTGGGATTGCTTAATTATACTATCATATCATCTGCAAATAGTGATTCTTTGACTTCTTCTTTTCATTTTGAATCCATTTGACCTTTTATTTTTTAGTTGCTCTGGCTAGTACTTCGAGTACTATATACAGAGGAGGGAGGGAATCTGTATGGGAGAAGGTAAGGAAGGGGGAGGGGAAAAGGGTAACAAAATCAGGTATGGGAGGGCCAGGAGGGGAGAGAAGCCCTGAGGGCCAGCAGAATGAATGGAAAGATGTAACCTTGAGGGGTGGAGGTGGGGTACCCTCTAGATAGTACCATAAACTTGGGAGGTAAGAGACTCTCATGACTCAAAGGGAGGGACCTTAGATGAAGTGCCCAATAGTGGGCAGAGGGAACTGGTACAATCCATCTCCAGTAGAAAGACAGGGCATCAAGTGGATGGATGGGGTTGCCATCCCACAGTCAAAAATTCTCACCCAGAATTGTTCCTGTCTAAAAGAACTGCATGGACTAAAATGGGGAAGAGACTGGGGGAAAGGAGGTCCAGTGATAGGCCCAACTTGGGATTCATCTCAAGTCCCCAAGGCCTGACAATATTACTGATGCTCTTATATACTTACAGACAGAAGCCTAGCAAGGCTGTTCTCTGAGAGGCCCAACAAGTACCTGACCTTGACAGCTGCAGATACTTAAACCCAACCATTAGACTGAAGTCAGAGATCCTTGTGGTTGAATTGGGGAAAGATTGAAAGAAATTGAGGAAGAGGGCAACCCCATAGGAAGACCAGCAGTATCAATTATTCTAGACCCCCTGAGTCTCTCATACACTGAGACACCAACCAAGCAGCATAAAGAAGACCAAGCAAGCAGCTGGTCTGACACCCCCCCCACACACACATATATAAGAGAGGACTGCCTGGTCTAGCCTCAGTGGGAGAAGACAAGCCTAATCCTCCAGAGACTTGAGGCCCCAGGGAGTAAGAATACCTGATGTTTGGAGATGGGGAAAGGAAAAATAAGATGAAGAATTATAGACAGGGGAACTGAAGTAAGGCAACAGCTGGACTGTTAAAAATATAAAAGTAATCAAAAAAGTTACTTCCTCTTTGAAAATTTGTTTGAATTCTGAAACAGTGACTTTTTCCCCTCTGGGTTCTGTTTGCTGATATTCAGCTATAAATTACATTGCGATTAGGTGTGTATGTCTCCTTGTTCATCAACACATAGGAATCTTGTGGTGATGGAATGTGTCACACCTAATCTCCACTCCTGTTATCACATTATGGCAAGATTTTTACAGTAATACATGATAATAATTTCACCACATAGTTTGACTAATTCATGAAAGTCCCCATGAGACACATCTCATATTATTTCTTGATTCTATTCCTTGATAGATTTGTTGGTTAATCTAATTTTTAATTTGTTTGACATATGTTTTTAAAATCTTAGTGTGGAATACATATAAATATTTTGGTTATTAAAAATGTGCAAGAAGGATTGAAATTTAAGAAGCACTTTCTCTGCCAACCACTGTGTCAATACCAAATAAATAGTAGCTCATTTTTCCATAATGCTCAAAAAATAGATAATTAAACCAAGTAGTTCATTTGTCAACAGATATTTATTGAACATTTACTATGGATTATTTTCTTGGAACACAAAACTGGAACAAATCATAGGCCCTGTTTTCCATACATACCATGTTATATTCTATAGACAAGGATGGCTTTGAATTTATCTGGTTCCCCATCCCTACTGCAGGGATTAAAGTTAACTGTCATCATGTTTGGCCCAAGTTATTTCTTCTTACTGCTCCTGTGCAAGACATGTTCTGGCGAGGAGTGGCCATCATCTCATTTTTTTTTACAACTAATATGCTTTGTCTGGTTTGTTCTTCAAGGACCAGCTTGAATAGCACCTCCTTTATATTTTTCGAAGTTCTCCATAGGCAAAGTACAGCTTGTGCATAATTTACTGGAACAAGTTATTATTGTGGATATTCATATTTTACTTATATATGACGAACCCACAGACTAAAGGCAGGCCTGTGTTCCCCTAATCTTCATACAGTCTCACTAATTATCGCAGAATCAGAGGGTGCTTCATTCATTGTTAAATGTTAAATGCTATGGGTTAAAAATGTTATGGGTCATCATATGGAGTGAGAAAATTTCAAGTTAATTATTATTTGTTTCTGTGTATCTGTATAGGGCAAAGCAGTTGAAGTGGTTTAAGTGAAAACAAATCCTAAATTTTGATATTTCGCAAATGAATATGTCAATTAAAGATTACTTGCTTTAATAAAATGCTTTGCCTATGGCAGTACAAAGAATTACCTATTTCCTCAGCAGCAGTAAAAATACTCACTTTCAAAGCTTAGCACTTCTGACTAATTTGATTAATTAGAATGTGCTTTTATCTCTTCTTTCTAAATTTTCTTTTTTATTGAGAACAGATTCTTCTCACAGTATATCTTGAGCACAGGTTTTTCTCCCTCTTCCTCCTGCCAACCCCTATGCCCATGTTCCCTCAGAGCTTCTCCCTCTGTTTCCTCTTCAGAAAAGACTAGACATTCAAGAGACTATGATTAAACAGGACAAAACAAGATACAATAAGACAAGGCAAAAGCCCTCGTATTGAAGCTGGACAACACAACCCAAATGGAGAAAAAGAGTCCCAAAATCAGGCAAAAGACTCAGATATACCCACTCCTGCTGTTAAAAGTCCTGAAAACACATTAAGCTAACAGCCATAATGTAGAGGCAGAGGACCTGGTACAGACCCTTGCAGGTCCTGTCTTTGCTGCTTCAGTCTCTATGAACCCATATGAGCCCTGCTTAGTTGACACAATGGGTCATGTTCTCCTGGTGTCCTCCATCCCCTCTGACTTGAACAATCTTTCTTCCCCCTCTTCTGTTGGATTACTGTCATGATCTGCCATATATTCTTGCAGTTAGATAGTCTCTCTAAGTATTACAAAAGATATGAGATTTTCCACATAAAATATCTATTAATAAAATTTTAAGTCTCCTGAGAAAAGGCACTCCATTTCAATTTGATGGCTGACACATTCCAGATTCTAGATTGGTACTTTGTGTCTAGCAAACACTTAAAATATATTAAAATGGCACTTGTCAACTATAAAAGCACTGTCTATAACTTTTCACATTATATTATCTATAATACCCCAACATTATTTATACCATCATCACTCCCACTTGCCGTGTTGCCCATGCTGTGGCCCTGCCACTCTTGCTCTTTTCTAGATAACAGAGTGCTCCCATGACATGAGGTTAGTGACTCCTGTGAGTTATTTCATGAATCTACCTCTAGGATTCCTTGTCTAGATCTACTCTTTGGATTCATGGGTCTTAGCTCGTTGTATGGTGCCTCTGCAATGCAGTTATATGCTCTGGTGACCCTTTCCCATTCAAAGGATGCTTTACAGAACACACATGTAACTCTGGGATCATCATGTTAAGGGGAACTTGGATGAAAGAATTCTCCAGTGGGAACTGGAAGCATAATTGAAACCACAGTGCTGCCAACAGCCAGGGCCATTTGCCAGGCCCATTCTCTTAATGTGAGTCTTCTCTTTGAAATCCTTATGTGATGGTTTGTATATGATTGGCCCAGGAAGTGAACCTATTAGGAGGTGTGGCCTTGTTGGAGTAGGTGTTTCTCTGTGGGTGTGGGCTTAAGACCCTCCCCCTGGCTGCCTGGAAGTCAGTCTTTCACTAGCAGCCTTCAGATGAAGATGTAGAACTCTCAGCTCCTCCTGCACCATGCCTGCCTGGATGCCACCATGTTTCTGCCTTGATGACAATGGACTGAACCTCTGAGCCTGTAAGCCAACTTCAATTAAATGTTGTCTTTTATAAAACTTGCATTGGTCATGGTGTCTGTTCACAGCAGTAAAACCCTAACTAAGACACCTTATTTCTCTATCATTACTGCGGGCATCTTTATGAACATCTAGATTATTGCCTACCAGAATTATGAATTTATATTCTCTTCCTTGGGGCTTCTGTACATCAAAATGTGTATCCGTGTACCTGATTTGAACTCATCAAGTTTGATCTTCACAAAACATATAGTTTATTCTAGGTGTGATCAATAGAACAAATCAGTGAGTTGGTTAGGAGAAAGTTTTAATAGTAAGCAAGCTAATAAAAAAGTCATTAGGGGCTGGTGAGATGTTTCAGCGGGTAAGAGAACTCTCTGTTCTTCCACAGGTCATGAGTTCAAATCCCAGCAACCACATGGTGGCTCACAACCATCCATAAAGAGATCTGACACCCTCTTCTCATGTCTGAAGACAGATACAGTGTACTTACATATAATAAATAAATCTTTTTTAAAAAGTCATTATTTTGAAAAACTTCACAATTGAGGTTATGGTCAGTACTGAAGTGTCATAGGAGCCCATATATTTTTAAAATATAGCTTGTTTTAAAACAAAGACCAAAAATCAGAAGACTGGGCTTCTGTGTTGTTTCAGCATGGTGATTCGTGAGGCTGGTGGTTTGGATCACCTGAGACATAATGCTGTCTCAGTGCATGCTCTCCTCTTTCTCCCACTCTCTTTAATCTTGTATCTTTACTACCCTTTATCCACAAAACTTTCCAGCAAACAAAACTCATAGAAAATGGCAAATCTTATTGTTTCCCCACAATGTGGAGACAACAGTAACTGGTAAATTGAAGTACTATTCCAAGGGGTTTCCAGCCTGCTCAGAGCCAGTGGGCTCACTGAATCCTAAGACTATTCATCTTAAATGCCACTGATTACATTACAATAAGAAGCTTTGATCCATAGAAAGTTTGATAGAGCCCAATATATGTTTACTGGCCACCATTAAATCTGGAGATCACAGTCACTTCTTAGATAAGCACTAATTTGCTTAAAGAAAACACAGTATCAATTTTTTGAATAAGCCCACAAAATCAATGTACAGGAAAATAAGCATAAATAAAGCTTATATAACATCTGATATTTCCATATGTTTTACTCACATACATTCAAGTTCAACCACCATACTTTCTATTTTTATAAATTAATTCTTTCATCAGGGTGGTAGGTATGCCTTTTGGGAGGCTGAGACATGTAGACCTCTAAGAGTTTTCGGCCAGCCTAGTCTACAGAGTGAGTTATAAAACAAACAAACAAATGAAACCAAGCAACCACCCAAACAAACAAAGCAATTCTTTTGTTGTTGTTGTTGTTGTTGTTGTTGTTGTTGTTGTTCTTCTTCTTCTTCTTCTTCTTCTTCTTCTTCTTCTTCTTCTTCTTCAGATATCCTAAGGTCAATTGAGCTTCCATCTTTTATCCTCCAAACTCCCCTCTATAGACCAATTCAAATCTTATTACCCTCATTGAATGGTTTTTATCTCCCCACAAAATAATTTTCTTTTATTGTATTATATGCTCGACCTACTTATCACAGACTGTTATAGTATTACTATTTGTGTATGACTGAATTGGTTAGGATAGTCTTTTTATACTAAATGGTCACATATTTAAACTGACTGCTAGTGACTTATTGTACCCATAAATTACTGGATGTCTCCACCCTCTGCAAAGATGCTTTCTGCAGAGGATGGCACTTTAGCATAGACCTGCAACTGATCAATATGCATAGAATAAGAGACTGGATGCTCAGGCCTGAGTGGTACATCTATATCATGCTCTGTGCTGATTAGTTTGTTGTCACTTGACAGGAGCTACAATCATCTTAGAAGAGGAAACTTTGTCTAAGAAAATATCACCATGAGATTGGCCTGTAGATGTCTGTATGACATCTTGTTGATTAATGACTGCTATGAGAGGGCTGAGCTCACTAGGCACAATACTGATCCTGGGCAGATGGTCTTGGGGGTGTATAAGAAAGCAGACTGAGTGTGCCAAGATGTGAAGACCAGTAAGTAGTATTTCTCCATCTTCTGTGCTTCAGTCCCAACCTCAAAGTTCTGCCTTGAGTTTCTGCCTTGGATTTCCTCATTGGTGGCTAAAAGCTACAAGATGAAATGAACATTATCCAACCCCAAGCTATTGCTGGTCAGTGTTTAGAAAAGTAGGAAAGCTCAGCTATCATTGCTAAAGGGACAGTAGAAAGATAATAGAAACAAGAGGTGCTTGCTGACTACAATGTCATACTGTTTCAGGCTATAACAGAACAATTACACAGTGAATTCACAGTGGTTGTGAGAGCACAAACAAAGGCTCGTAATTCCAAGACAAAGAAAAGAGCAGTATAGAAGAGGAAGGTGGGATTGAAGTCCCATCCCTAGCTGAAGAGCCACTGACAATTTGAATTTGCTAGAAAGTGATGTCAGGTATCTCTAAATGTGTGTCCCTCAATTGGTCAGCATCTTTCTAGCAGTGTTTACTCAGGAGTATATGAGCAGAAACAAAGTTGGTGGGAAATGAGACCACAACATTATAGGCTTAGATCTTTCAAAACTAACTTTAATAAGGGTTCTCAAATGTTTTGATCTCCCTTCTAGCCCACCTACCACCCAAAGTTAGGGGAGAAAAGATGGTGAATAGGACAAGGGGAAGTGGACCTGTTTAGAAGTAGTTCTTTAGGGTGATTCCAATCTCTGTTGTCAGGAACCAGCAATCCAGTTCAGTAGTGTCAGGATACCAAACACAAATTAGTAGCAGTGGCAAGATCTTAGCAGAAACAGCCAGGTCTCTGCCAAATCTGCAGGAGTCAGCAGGAGCAACCAGAACCAGCCAGGACACCAAAAGAGTTTCTCTACTGTGCCTCTCTCAAGGAAGTAAAGATCAACAACAACAACAACAACAACAACACAAAAGGCCAACATAGCATTACAAAACTCACTACTGGAACAAATGCTTCCTCACTGTCTGCTGAGTTCCACTTTCACTCTCTCCAAACATCATGGGCCTTGCCTCAGCAAAACACCATGTGAGTTTGCGTCAGCAAAGCACCACATGAATTTGCATCACATGGCACCACCACAAAATTCCACTTTACAAATTTGGTTGCATATACTGTATGAATTCCTATGAAATCTAATGGGTAATGAAGATGTTTATAGGGAAGATAGGAAAAAGATGGAAGAGATAGATATGGAAGGGCTGTAGGTCTATACCATACCAGCAGCAAGTGTAATTCTCATAGCCATTTTATACTACAGTACTAATGGAAAGGAAAACCACAAGCTAACAGAAAGTTTATGTGTGTATACATACATATATATATATATATATATATGTATATATATACATACATACATATGTATATGTATGTATACACACACACACACACACACACACACACACACACACAGAATTGGTGATCTTTGCTCCTGGACTGCCCGGACAGGCAACACCAGGTACACAGAGATATCCCAAGTTTAACATTGATTGGGACTCAGCCCACCAGGCATCTGCCTCTGTCCAAGGCCTGGGCAGCTCTGCAGGTCGTCTGTGTACCAGCCCTGTCCTGGGCCTTTTGTCCTCTTGGATGACCAGCACTTGGAGGGGGTCCCGGCAGCCTCCACTATCTTTGCTCCAGGACACAACAGGCGGACAGCACCAGGTAGACAGAGACAACCCAAGTATAACACTGCTAGGGGCAAGTCACACCAGGGCTCCAATAGCACCTAAAAGTAGGGCAGCCCATCAATCTCTGCTAGGGAAAACCCAGTCAGCCAGTGGTGCAGAAATAGCCTTACAGGCTCACAGGAGGTTCAAGCACCAGCCAGTGACAACAGAACCAGCTAATGCCAGAGATAACCAGATGGCAAAAGGCAAATGTAAGAACATTACTAACAGAAATATCACAATATGACAGCATCTGAGCCAAATTCTCCAACAACAGCAAATAGATAAACCCTTAGCCAGACTAACCAGAGGGCACAGAGACAGTATCCAAATTAACAAAATGAGAAATGCAAAGGAAGATATAACAACAGAAACTGAGGAAATTAAAATATCATCAGATCCAACTACAAAAGGCTATACTCAACACAACTGGAAAATCTGGAGGAAATGAACAATTTCCTAGACATATACCAAATACCAAATTAAATCAGGATCAAATAGATCATCTAAACAGTCCCATAAGGCCTAAAGAAATAGAAGTGGTCATTGAAAGTCTTCCAACCAAAAAAGCACAGGACCAGATGGTTTTAGTGCAGAATTCTATCAGACCTTCAAAGAAGACCTAACACCAATACTATTCAAACTATTCCACAAAATAGAAACAGAAGGAACACTACACAACTCGTTCTATGAAGCCACAATTACACTAATACCAAAACCACACAAAGATCCAACATGATCAAGTAGGATTCATCCCAGGGATGCAGGGATGGTTCAATATACAGAAATCCATCAATGCAATCCACTACATAAACAAACTCAAAGAAAAAAATCACATGGTCATTTCATTAGATGCTGAAAAAGCATTTGTCAAAATTTAGCATCCTTTCATGCTAAAAGTCTTGGAAAGAACCTGAATTCAAGGCCCATACCTAAACATAGTAAAAGCAATATACAGCAAACCTGTAGCCAAATCAAACTAAATGGAGAGAAATTTGAAGTAATCCCACTAAAATCAGGGACGAGACAAGGCTGGCCCCTCTCTCCATATATTTTCATTATAGTACTTGAAGTTCTAGCTAGAGCAATTAGACAACATAAGGAGGTCAAAGGGATACAAAAAGGAAGAAGACAAACTATCACTATTTACAGATGATATGATAGTATACTTAAGTGACCCAAAAAACTCTACCAGAGAACTACAGCTGATAAACAAATTCAGCAAAGTTGGTTATAAAATCAACTCAAGCAAATCAGTAGCCTTCCTATATTCAAAGGATGAGCAGGCTGAGATAGAAATTAGGGAAATGACACCCTTCACAAAAGCCACAAACAATATAAAATATCTTGGTGTGACTCTAACCAAACAAGTAAAAGATCTGTATGTCAAGAACTTCAGGTCTCTGAAGAAGGAAATGGAAGAAGACCTCAGAAAATGGAAAAATCTTCCATGCTAGCGGATTGGTACGATTAATATAGTAAAAATGGACATTTTACCAAAAGCAATATACAGATTCAATGCAATCCTGATCAAAATCCCAACTCAATTCTTCATAGAGTTAGAAAGAGCAATTCTCAAATTCATCTGGAATATCAAGAAACCCAGGATAGCTAAAACTAATCTCAACAGTAAAAGAACTTCTGGGGGAATTAGTATCCTGGACCTCAAGCAGTACTCCAGAGCAATAGTGTTAAAACCTGCATGGTATTGTTACAGTAACAGGCAGGTAGATCAATGAAATAGGACTGAAGACCCAGAAATGAACCCACACACCTATCGTCACTTGAACTTTGACAAAGGACCTAAAACCATCCAGTGGAAAAAAGATAGACTTTTCAACAAATGGTGCTGGTTCAACTGGAGGTCAGCATGCAGAAGAATACAAATTAATCCATTCTTATCTACTTGTACTAAGCTCAACTCCAAGTGTATCAAGCACCTCCACATAAAACCAGACACACTGAAACTAATAGAAAATAACTGGGAAAGAGCATTAAGCACATGGGTGCAGGGGATAATTTCTTGAACAGAATACCAATAGCTTATACTCTAAGATCAAGAATTGAGAAATGAGACCTCATAAAATTACAAAGTTTCTGTAAGGCAAAGGACACTGTCAAAAGGACAAATCGGCAACCAACAAATTGGAAAAAGTTCTTCAATAATCCTACATCTGAAAGAGCGCTAATATTCAATATATACAAACAACTCAAAAAGGTAGACTCCAGAGAGCCAAATAACCCTATTAAAAATGGGATACAGAGCTAAACAAAGAATTTTCACTAAAGAATTCAAATGGCTGAGAAGCACCTTAAGAAATATTCAACATCATTAGTCATTAGGGAAATGCAAATTAAGACACACCTGAGATTTCACTTCACACCAGTCAGAATGTCTAAGATTAAAAATTCAGGAGACAGCAGGTGTTGGCGAGGACATGGAGAAGGAGAAACACTCCTCCACTCTTGGGCAGTCTGGTGGTTCCTCAGAAAGCTGGGCATGACACTTCCCTGCTATACCACTCCTGGGCATATACCCAGAAGATTTTCTGGCATGCAATAAGGACACATGCTACATTATGTTCATAGCGGCCTTATTTATAATAGCCAGAAGCTGGAAAGAACCCATATGTCCCTCAATAGAGAAATGGATATAGAAAATGTGGTATATTTACACAATGGAATACTACTCAGCAATTAAAAACAATGAATTCATGAAATTCTTAGGCAACTGGTTGGAACTGGAAAATATCATTCTAAATGTGATAACCCATTCACAAAAGAACACACATGGAATGCAGTCACTGATAAGTGGATATTAGCCCAGAATCTCTGAATACCCAAGGCACAATTCACATATCAAATCATTCCCAAGAAGTAGAAAGGAGAGGGCCCTGGTCCTGGAAAGGCTTGATGCAGCAATGTAGGGGATTACCAGGACAGAGAAGTGGGAGGAGGTTGATTGGAGAATGGGTGCAGGGAAGAGGGCTTATGGCACTTATGGGGAGGGGGGAACCAGGAAAGGGAAAATATTTTGGCATGTAAACAAAGAATATAGAAAATTAAAAAAATAAATTAATTAAAAAATACACACAAGACATTTGTTCTTATACAAAAAAATCTCTGTTTCTTTCAGCAAGCTCATTAGAATCTTCAGCCCCAGCCTGGAGCCTCAGGTGCACCTCCTCTTACCTGTTCCATGTTTCACCAGACTGAGAAATGTGTCAACAGGTCCTTACCTGTCTTGACTCTGCCTGTGAGGCAGATTTTTCTCCCCTTTTGCACTGCTTCAGAGAAGCTGCAAAGGGCTCCCTACTGTTGAGTAAGGAAGTGATGGATTTGGGTATGAATATGGTCAAAACACATTGTATGATATTCTCAAAGAAGAATAAAAACTTATAATAAAAGATATGGGTATAGGGCTAAACATCTTTCATTACACAGAAAATTTTCTGAATTACTTAAATTTATTGAGTTTCTCCTTTAATTTTATTATATAGGACTATCTATCATGCAGTAAATAGTCTTCGAAAGGAAAAGGCCTCGCATCTATTACCTTTATCGTTGACAATGTGACAATGTAGTTCACTTTGTGGTAGCTGAAGCATATTACCCTGTCTTCTGATTTTATGCTGGTCTCAAGGGTTGCTCTATCCAGTCAAATATGATGTATGGGACAGTGTGCACGTTCTGAACTTAGGCTTCAGGATTCAGGAGTGTTTATGTGTTTCCAGGTGCTGTTCTGGATCTATCTTTAAGGAATAGTTGAGAGCATCTAGAACAAACATGAGTTCTGACTCTATAGAAGATGAATAGGAAGTGAATAATCACCCACTGAGCTCACACAATTGAATTGTGAACTGGAGTCATATGCTCTTCACCTTGACCAGTTAGGAGTGTGTATCTCAGAGAGAGAGAGAGAGAGAGAGAGAGAGAGAGAGAGAGAGAGAGAGAGAGAGGGAGGGAGGGAGGGAGGGAGGGAGGGAGGGAGGGAGGGAGGGAGGGAGGGAGGGAGGGAGGGAGAGAGAGAGAGGAGGGAGAGAGAGGTAGTAATTCTCAAACATGTAAAGCACTTTGGGAGCTTGTTAAGATGGAGTCCTGGGCCCTAGTCCCATTGTTTCTGGTATAGATATATCTTAAGTGGGTCCCTAAATTTGCATTCAAAAAATCCATGTAACATATGTGTAGTTTGAAAGTGATTATATTGTTCATGTTGACTCAGCATACCTAGTCATATTTGTTTGTTTGTTTTGTTGGTTGGTTGGTTTTTGGTGGTGGTGTTGGTGATGATGTTTCTTTGTTTCTTTGGGTTTTCCTTTGTTTCCAATTGCATGTACTTCATGTCTCCTGTCCTTGAACTGCAGAATGGAGATATATGAGATATGTGGATATATGAGAGACATTAAAGCAAAGACAGTAAACTCTATCAATAAATGTAATGAAATGAAGAGAGAATAAGAAGACAAAAGACAGTTGTAAAGAACCTGTTGGTAAAAGAATATTTAGATAGAAAAGTTTTAGTATTAATTTTAGAATATCATTTCACCTATCAAAGTATAATCTTTTACTGAAATGAATGGCTATTTACTTTTTATGAGTAAAAATTTTAATTAATTAAAACTTTTAAAAGAATTGGAAAAGAAAACTACTACACACTTTGCCCAAATACTATATTACACGGCTTACTCCTTTTACGCTATTAACACACACACACACACACACACACACACACACACACACTATCTTTTGTATAGAGAGATTATAGAAACAAAAATTTAAATTTTATATTTTCTACTCATACTGTTATTCCCAAACTCACAACTTTAACATTTATAAAACTATTTTTCCTAGTCTTTCACCATATTTTACTTCAGGCTATACTGTTTATTTGTTCTGAATCTTACATATATGTGTGTTATCTGTTAATATGTACACCCAAGTCATTAATGAAAGTGGGAATTTACATACAATCAAGGGAAATAGCTTTCATTAACATAATAACCAACATATAAACTTTAGAAACTTAAAAATAAACCAGACCTTGAAATCCATTCATTATAAGGGCAGAACCCTAGTAGTACCCTGAAAGGCATCAGATCTATCATTAACTTTAAGCAGGGTATACAGACTCATAGAGAAAAACCAACTAAGCAAACAAACAAACAGGAACTACCCTTGCTCACAAGATGCTGGGTACTAACAATATCATCATGCAATCCCACCAATCAGCTCTAAATCTAAGATTTACAAATGCCCAGTGTAGTATCTTGACGTTACCAGAATGATGATAGAACTTGCATTAGCAAACCTGTACTGGTTCCTGGCATGTGCCCAGAGTTGTACATATTTCCTCCTTTAAATAACCACAGGTGTGAGTTATCAGTGCCCCATATTCTCCCATCCAAGGGAAGCAAGACTAAGCAGCATGCCCATCATGCTGAGAAGCAAAATGAGACTATGACCTCAGATTGACTTATTGTGAAATTGGTGTTCTTCTGCATATGCCAAAGAAAACACATCTATAAATATTATGGGACGGATTACGAGAACCCGAGGACCCTCTGACTCTCATGTTTCTCTGACCTGACAGTGTGAAAGCTCCCGGTAGTTGCTGCTACCCCAGATAATTGTTTTCCTTCTTTCCTCCTTTCATTATGTTCTGTTTCTTCTCTATTTGGGAGTTCCAAAGGGCTAATTGGAGAGTTCTTGCAAAAATACAGTAAAAATCATTATGAGGTTATCCAAAGGACAGAATGCAGAGGAATGGGGAGCTACAATTGGACAATTGTTAAGTTGGAATCACAGTGTAGTTGGATCTGTTTAGAGTTTAACAGACATCACACACTAGGATCCTGTTAAATAGATTTATGTTAAAAATCCAAGATACAAAGCAGGTTTTAACCTAAGCATGGAAGATAAATGATTCTTATTTGAATTATTAGATCTCAGAATTTGAAAGATGAATCTCCAGACACTTATAGAGAAGCCCAATGATCCTCATCTGAGAACATTCCTGGAAGTTCTTAACATGTGTTAGTATTTCCTAACAATTATTGTGCTGGGAAACACTGGCTTAGTAGTAAAAGACTAATGCTACTGATTAGTGGAGGCCATGCTAGTTTGTCTTTCTAAGAATCGATTCTTTTTGCAAACATCCAAAATAGTATCCATTTAACAAACTCATTTTGAGTGCCCAGGAAAGATAATACACATTTAATTGCCTCTTTCAGTGCCAGGCTTCTAGGCATTATTAATAAATGATAGATTGTTTGAAAATCATTGGATATATATTTTATGCTTTCAAATTTTTGGATAATTCTTTCTGACAACTGGGATAGTGTTAAGACCAAAGGATATGTTTATATTTGTAACTTTCTAATTCACAGGTACCCTTTTTGTGCAAAATTTTGTCTAGTGATGTGTTAAGCTCTATTTCTTTAGAGATTAACAGAACTTTCTAGTTTTTTATAGCCAATTAGAGAAAAGAAATCTAGACTATCCCGACCATCATGAAAATTGATTAAGAAGAAAGACCCTGTAAAAGATCTAACTATACTATTAAAAAATAGGGTATGGAGCTAAACAAGGAATTCTCAACTGAGGAATACTGAATTACTGAGAAGCACCTAAAGAAATGTTCAATGTCCTTAGTCATCAGGGAAATGGAAATCAAAACAACCTGGAGATTCCACCTCATACAAATTACAATGGCCAAGATAAAAAAAATTAGGTGACAGCAGATGCTAGCAAGGTTGTGGAGAAAGAACATTCTTCTATTGTTGGTGGGATTGTAAGCTGATAAAACTACTCTGAAAATCAGCATGGTGGTTCCTCAGAAAATTGGACATAAACTTGGACCTGAGGATCCATCTATACCATTCCTAGATATATACACAAAAGATGTTCCAACATATAGCAAAGATACATGCTCCACTATTTTAATAGATGCCTTATTTATAATAACCAGAAGCTGGAAAGAAACCAGATGTATTTCAACAGAGGAATGGATACAGAAAATGTATCTCAGTTACATATTGGAGTACTACTCAGCTATTAAAAACAATGAATACATGAAATATTCAGGCAAGTGGATGGAACTAGAAAATATCATCCTGAGTGAAGTAACTCAGTTACAAAAGACCACACATGGTATGTACATATTGGTAAGTGGATATTAGGCAAAACCTGACAAATACAGAGGCAAATGCTCACAGCCAAATGCTGGACTGCGAATGGGGTCTCCAATGTAGGAGTCAGAGAGGACTGAAGGAGCTGAGGGGGTTTACAACCCATAGGAAGAACAACAATAAGCAGCCAACCAGACCTCCCAAAGCTCCCAGGAACTAAACTACCTACCAAAGAGTACATATGGAGGGTCCCTTGGTTCCAACAACATTTGTAGCAGAGGATGGCCTTGTGGGACATCAATGGGAGGAGAGGCACTTGGTCCTGGGAAGGCTTGATGCCCCAGTGTAGGGGAATGCCAGGGCGGGAAGGCAGGAGTTTGTGGACAGGTGGTTGAGCACCCTCTTAGAAGTAAGGGGAAGTGAAACCAGGAAAGGGATAACACTTGAGATGTAAATAAATAAAATATCCAATAAAAGATCTAAGTATAAAAAATTCCAGGAAATAACCAGGATTATTTGGAAAGATGCCCTTTTACGCAAATCACCTCATTGATACTTGACTCTGATCCTACAAACTGAGGTCATATCATGTGTTTTCAAAGTCCACATGAAATTAGAAATAAAAATTGTATATGTATATGCCTGGGTTCATCACTTAGCAATTCATCATTTAGTCAAGACGCATCTATCTATGACTCATAGCTCTCTCTCTCTCTCTCTTTCTCTTTCTCTCTCTCTCTCTCTCTCTCTCTCTTTCTCTCTCTCTGTCTGTCTCTCTCTTTGTCTCCCTCTCTCTCTGTCTCTCTCTGTCTCTCTGTCTCTGTCTGTCTCTGTCTCTCTGTCTCTCTGTCTCTATCTCTCTCTGTATCTCTCTCTGTCTCTCTGTATCTCTCTCTCTCTGTTTGTGTGTGTGTGTGTGTGTGTGTGTGTGTGTGTGTGTGTATCTGTCTGTCAGTCTGTCCGTTTATGTCTGTGTATATGAGTCAGGGAGTTTAACCATTATAAAGGAACTTATTATTGGTTTTACTCAGGTCAATAGCAATGTTAATGTATTATTATACTATACTGGTATGATTGAAAGTCTGTCTACATATAACAGCATTGAAAAGTCAAAATAAGTCAAGGTTTACTGTATGGAACATTGGTGCCAAAAACTCCATCTCTTGGGGTTAATAGTGTTTTGGTTCAGGAAGGCTAATATCTAATATGCATATAAACACTCCTAAAAGAGACATAGCTCCTTACAAAATTCTCCTCCTCAACTGAGATCAAATGTCAAATGTCAGGAAATTGCTTGCCCACACACACCCAGGGCGTCACTTTTTGCATAATCAAAATTGGCTTATATACAGAAAGTTGTTAGTTGATTATGAACAGTTTTGTGATATTACTTCTGATGTCTTTTTCTTTAACTATTGCCTTCAATGTTCCAAGTAGTATAGGAAATATCAAGAGAAAAGAATCTTCATTCTAAAAGTGTTTTGAAACTATTGTGACCAAGTCTGTGTCATGAGAAAAGCTATCAGCCTGTGTGTGTTATTGTGACACTGTGCTACACACACCATCTTTTGCTCTAAGTGTGCTTTATGGTAGCCAGCTCTACCTCGATGTGTTTCTCATGTCAGAATAAAAGCTCCTCTTAATGCCTTGCTCATTGGTACAGTAACTGTATATCTACACAGTCGATTTGCTTTCTGTTCATGTCTAAGTGCCCACGTTTGCCATACAAAACATACAAAGAGTTTTAATTTATTTATCCATTAATCCAACCATTTTTATTTTAGTTTCTATTATAAACAGCTAGTGTATTACTTGGCTCGGACTATCATGATAAGATAACATGCTTTGGGTAGGTTAAACAATAAAAATTATTTTCTCACGGTCTCAGAGGCTAGCGTTCCAAGATAAAGATACCAGCAGATTAAATGCCTACTGAGGCCTTTCTTACTGTCTTTAAAATATACAGTCTTTTGCTGTGTCCTCACATGGCCTTTGCTCATTAGTCCAACAGTGTGTGTGTGTGTGTGTGTGTGTGTGTGTGTGTGTGTGTGTGTGTTTGCGGTGTATGTGTACGTGTATATGTGTGAAGTGTGTATGCGCAGTGTTTATGTGTGTGCATGTATGTATATGTGTATATGTGTGTGTGTGAAAGATAGTGAAAGAGAGAGAGAGAGAGAGAGAGAGAGAGAGAGAGAGAGAGAGAGAGAGAGATGTTGATATCTCCTTCTTAACTAATAGCTACACCAGTCTGATTGGATTAGAGCCAGCCTTAGAATTCCATTAAGCTTTTTTGACACCTAAATGTACTATCTCCAAATGCAGCCACATTGTAGAACAGGACTTAAGCTTGACCACTGGTAGAGGACATAATACAGTTCTTAATATCTAATGCAAAAATTATATTTCATACACTAATTTACCTCATTTAGCTTCCTTTGAGAAACACATACACATACCCTAGCTTTTGAATATTTTTCTTTTACTACTCAGGAATTTCCTATATAGAGCATGAAGCAGATGGTAAATATAGAGATTTATAGTCTGACTTCTTGCTAGAGTTTCTGGTATCATTTCCTACAACATGAAGGTTATAAGCTTGATTGTCCTCATTTATTTTGAACTTAAAGAGGAGACATTATCTCCTGAGCAATGGGAATAGTGACTTTCACTGATCTCCTGATTTAGACTGAAGGAGATTCTCTTCTATTATTTGTTGAGAGATTTTTATGATAAAGCTATTTTTGGACTGTAGCAAATAGTTTCATGTATATATTAAATGATTATCAAATTTTCATTTTATTCCATTAATTGCATAACTTTAATTGATATGTTAGTTTTTAACCAGTTTTTAACATGTGATAGTCCATACATATTTATGTAATGTTGTTGCTGATATATATAAACTTACTAAAAGGGTTATGCTTATGGAAGCTGTTGGTTGTTTGATTATTTTGTGATTTCTTTTTTTTTTTTGCCATGGATAATGCTCACTTTATAAGATGAACTGACAACTGCTCTGTTTGACTTCCTAGGAGACATGTTCAGCAAGTAAGCAATTAATACCAGTTCCTTGCGTGGTGGATACAATTGTTCACGAATGGCAGCATGCAGAGCCATTTTTACTCCAAAGAATGTTGTTAACTACAACTTTATTAATGGATACACAACTATTCAAGAAAGCTGTTAATTCAGTGACTCTTGACAGCTGTGCCTTTAAAATGTTTTCCACTGAATCTAATTTCTCCACTCTATTGCAAAACATTACTAATACCCATTTGTTTGAATGTGTGTAAACTCTGTACAGGTGTTCCTTCATTCCTGATATTGGAGATCATTTGTAGTTTTCTTCCATCTCTAAATAGTCTAATTAAAGATTTGTAAATTTCATTGGTCTGTCTTAGAAATGAGCTTTTTTTCTATTTTTTTGGTTGTTATTGTTTCTTTCTTTTTTTAACTCTCATTAGCTGTGTTTATCTTTATAATTTCCTGTCCTTTAATTAATTTGAAATCAGTGTATTTCAAGATTTTCTTGAATTTTTTGTTTTGATATTCTTACAAGTTTTCTTACTATATCCTGATTATAGTTTCCCTTCTCTCTAATACTCCAAATTCCTCCCCGCCTCCCCTTTCATCCAGATCTATTTAGTTTTCATCTTTCATTAAAAAGAAGAGGATTCAAGGAGATAAGAACCAAACATAACAGAATAAAATATATAACAAGACAAAGCAAAATTATCCCATCAATGTTAAACAGGCAAATGAGCCTCAGGAGATATCACAAGAATGAGAAACCTCTCTTTTACTCACTATGGGGTCTATAAAAATAGTAAACTGAGCTAAAATATATACTCCAAAGACCTGGTGCAGACCCACGCAGGCCCTGTTCTTTCTGCTTCAGTCTCTGTGAGTTCATATGAGCCTTTCTCTAGAGTCCTTGCCTGCTCTGGCTCTTACACTTCCTTGCCTCCTTTTCTGAATCTATGACCTCTCAGGGTATGGATTTGATAGTGACATCCCATTTAGAGCTCTCTCTCTCTCTCTCTCTCTCTCTCTCTCTCTCTCTCTCTCTCTCTCTCTCTCCCTTCCTCCCTCCCTCCCTCCCTCTGTGTGTGTGCATGGTGCATATGTGTGTGAATGCGTGCACATGCATTCACACATGTGTGCATATGTGTGTGCCTGTAAAATGTATGACTGTGGGTTTTTGCATTTGTTCCTATCTGCTGCAGAAAGAAATTTCTCTGATAATGGCTGAATAAGGTACTGATCTGAACATAGCAGAATATCATGAGTAGTATTTTTATTGTTACATTTTTAGGTAACTAGTATTAATTTTAATATTTTATTTATATGCCTCATGTACATCTGTACACCACACTCATTTAGTGTACATGGAAACAAGAAGAGGATGCCAGATCCCTTGGTATTGCAGTTACAGATGGTTATTGAATGCCATGTGAATGCTGAAAAATCAAATATTAGTAGTCTGGAAATGTTGTCAATGCTCTTAACTACTAAGCAACACTACAGCCTTTGGTTTTACTACTGTAAAGTCAAAATTTACATCATTACTTAGAGGGATTTGTTTTCATAATAGAAACATTGAATATTTACACATTTCCTGAAATTACCTGACTAGTATATGCATACCATGAATTTTGATGTTGTGTTTTTATTTCTATTAAAATATTTCCTAATCACTCTTTTCTGTTATTTTTTAAATAATGCATTATTAAGAAATTGCTTAAAGTAAAAATCTTTGAAGGACTTTACATGTAATTTTATGTTATTAATTTTCAATTTAATTGTATCATGGTAAGTGATATACCATCACATGATTTCAATTGTCTTCAGTTTATTATAACTTACTCTGTGGGAGACCATTTGGTCTATGTAGGAGATACTCCAAATGGAGAGAGATATACATGTGTGTGTGTGTGTGTGTGTGTGTGTGTGTGTGTGTGTGTCTATGTGTGTGTGTGTTCTACTTTTATTTTGTAGAGTGTTTTAAAAATGCCAAGCTTCAATTTATAGAAGCTTGGTGATATAATTCATTGTGTTCCCTCTTTTCTTCTTAAATTATTTAACTACTTTTTCTCTCAATATTGAGTGTTCAAATTCTAAGAATGCTTTTAGTTCTTTCTATTTGACCTTTTGTTTCTTTTAGTTTTGTTTCTATTTTGAAATTCCGTTGTTATATACAAATAAATGGAGAGACGCTATGTTCTCTTTGCAAATGCATCCTTTTATCATTATGAAATGTCCCTGCTTAATGTTAATTTATTGATTAGACTTCTCGCCTAAAAGTCTTAAAGAAAATTAAACTCAATAATGGATTAGTTTTGATGAAGGGAAAGAATCTTAATCAGCCTTCTTCAGTTGCCACAGACAAGCAGTTCTACAGTGGAGTTGAAGATGTCTAAGCATAAAGGCACAGAAGCTTCAGTAGAGCGAGCTTATCTTTGTTTTTTGCCTTTGTAAAAGATACCTACTAGCTTTGGAACTTCATGTCTTCAACCTAGACTACATATTGTCTCTAGTTTCTAAAGGTCTCATGGAATAATGCTTTCACAACTTGCCTCTCATATTTCCTCTTGAGTTGTCTTTCCTGGTGCAGAGGCTTGGTGTGTCACACTCACCAATTTTGTTTGTGGTCAACACTTGCTGATGCTCAACATTAGTTGAAAGAATGAGGAGGAATTTTACCTTACAATGGTTTTGAAGGACGTTTTTAACATACCTTCTCCCTGTGAACTTACCAGGTTGAAGCATGAGAAAGAATATGGAAAATTGTCATTATCAAAATTTTAAAGACAAAATCCCTACCAAAAGTAATTTGAAATCAACAGGTCAAGAAAAGGCAGAGCATATAAGTCATATTAGACATACTGTCCACCAAATGTCAATAATGTGTCTGTGTCCTGAAGATTAAGTGGGGTAATGTAGAGATAAACAAAAAAAAAGTAGTGTGGGTTATATTTCGTGTTTAGGAAATGGCAAGTACTTCATTCAGGCTCCTAGGAGTGACCCTACTTCTATTCAAGTTACAGGCTTGCCTCCAAAATCCTTTTCATCTACCTGATACGTGTGGTCTTAGAACCCCTTGTTGACTCATAAGACACTTTTGTGTGTACCTTGAGTATTGAAGCTGAGGGCAGTGGATGTCTACAGTGCAACAGTGTTTGCTGTAAACATTAGGGCAGTTACACATATGAACTCACAGTGGTTGTAACCAAGCATATAAGAAATGCTCTGGAGAGATACATATGAAGTTCCTTTTGTTTCTCTTTTTTATTGGATATATACTATATTTACATTTCATTTCCCTTTTTTTGTTTCCCCACACACCTAAGGTCCCACATGCCCTTTTCCCTCCCCCTACTCCCTCATCCACCCCTTCCCACTTCCCTGTTCTGGTATTCCCCTACACTGATGCTTTGATCCTTTCCAGCACTAGTGTCCACTCCTTTCTTCTTGTCAGACATCATTTGGTATGTGAATTGTGTCTTTGGTCTCCCAAGATTCTAGGCTAATGTCCACTTATCAGTGACTGCATACCATGGGTATTCTTTTGAGACTGGGTTACCTCACTTAGCATGATGTTCTCCAGCTCCATCCATTTCTCTAAGAATTTCTTGAATTCATTGTTTTTAATGGCTGAATAGTACTCCATTGAGTATATATACCACATTTTTTGTTTCCATTCTTCTGTTGAGGGACATCTGGGTTCTTTCCAGCTTCTGGCTCTTATAAATAAGGCTGCTATGAACATAGTGGAGCATGTATCTTTATTGTATGCTGGGGAATCTTCGGGGTATATGCCCAGGAGGGGTATGGCTGGGTCCTCTGGAAGTATCGTGTCCAGTTTTCTGAGGAACCACCAGACTGATTTCCAGAGTAATTGTACAAATTTGCAGTCCCACCAGCAGTGGAGGAGTGTTCCTCTTTCTCCACATCCTCGCCAACACCTGATGTCTTCTGAGTTTTTAATCTTAGCCATCCTGACTGGTGTGGGGTGAAATTTCAGGGTTGTTTTGATTTGCATTTCCCTAATGACTAATGATGTTGAACATTTTTAAGGTGTTTCTCAACCATCCAAATTTCTTCAGGTGAAAACTCTCTGTTTAGCTCTGTACCCCATTTTTGGATAGGGTTATTTGGTTTTCTGGGGTCTAACTTCTTGAGTTCTTTGTATACATTGGATATTAGCCCTCTGTCGGATGTGGGGTTGTTGAAGATCTTTTCCCAATTTGTTGGTTGCCAATTTGTCCTTTTGACAGTGTCTTTTTCCTTACAGAAACTTTGTAATTTTATGAGGTCCCATTTGTCTATTCTTGCTCTTAGAGCATAAGCAATTGGTGTTCTCTTCAGGAATTTTCCCCCTGAGCCAATGTCCTCAAGGGTCTTTCCCAGTTTCTTTTCTATTAGTTTTAGTGTGTTTGGGTTTATGTGGAGGGCCTTGATCCACTTGGAGTTGAGCTTAGTACAAGGAGATAAGAGTGGATCAATTCTCATTCTTCTGCATGTTGACCTCCAGTTGAGCCAGCACCATTTGATGAAAAGGCTATCTTTTTTCCACTGGATGTTTTCAGCCCCAGAAGTTCTTTTACTGTTGATGACCAGTTGGGTCGTGAAGTATGATCTTCTTCAGATGTTCTTGAATTATTTTGCAAGAATTTTGTTGATTTTTTTGTGTCTATGTTTATCACAGGAATGCATCTGTAATTTTTTCTGTTATTAGTTTAATTTTATTGTTGTTTTTGCTGATTTTGATATCTGGCTTATATGGATATTGTAACACAAGCTCAGTAGTGCTTATTTTATGTCTACTTTGTGGAACAGATTCAGGAACCCTGGAATTAGCTCTTCTTAAATGTTTGTAAGTCGTTTTTAGTCCATGGCTTCCTTTTGTTTGCTTTGGAATGACTATTTTATGACTATTTAATATTATTCCTGAAAGTCTATATGATACAATTTTATGAGGATAAATATAAGCAATAGTCTTTCAGCATCAATTATAGTATAAAAAGAAGATGAATGTAAAAGCAATGTTTATCAGTAATTGAATGATTAATGTTTTCTTAGATAAGGAATGTAAGTTGAAGAGCATGTAGTATGATGTTTATTTTAGGAAAAAATAATAAAAAGTCAGTGTTGGCATAGAACTCTGTTTAATTAAGGTTAGGAGTGGTCAAAAGATTGGGGAAGGATACAGGAAAGAAAAGTGGCATGATATGCCCTCTGTCTGAGCTACTTCTCTATGGAATGTATCTCTCCATCCCAATCAGCCACTCCTTCTTGGAGCTGAGCCATTCATCATGGCCGTAAGCTCCTCAGACACCTTGTCACACCAGCTTCCTGGTCATGGCAATGTGTTTCACAATGTAGGCATTAAATAATTGATAATTATATGGCAACATGTGCTGAGAGGTATAGTAATAACCTATGAAGAATTAACATATGAATGGTGGGCATTAGTTAAGAGAAAGCCACAATACTCTGCTGTCTTTATAACATGATCAACATGTACACAAATACTAGAAAATGACCTGAAGTTTACAATACATCTTCAGGCCCACATTGCTGTGAGCCCCAGCCACAGAGAGCATACAAAGTAAAAAAGGTGCCTCTGTTTTAGCTTCTTTTCTACTACCTGAAACTCTTGACACCTACCCAACCCTAGCTCTGGCCACTGAGCTTTGATCCATATGGGCACGGGCTCCTTGGATTCCTTGCTCCTTCAGCTTCATAGTCACACCATATTTTGTATAAGAAGCTATTCAGAAATCATGTGGATAACTGTACTGAAAGGAATGGAAATTGAATGAATATTATTTACATAATTTAAATGGGAAAGAGATTAAAGCAGAACTAAATGAGGGTGTTACCCTGAATACCCAGTCACTTATGGTCTGACAATGGTAGTGAGAAGTTAACTTTGAAGTTCTTACCTGGGCAAAACTAACAGGCCAAAAAGAATAAAGACATAAACATAATGGGTGCGCATCTGTGTATTTATCATGTATATATGAGTAAAATAGATTGCATAGTGAATACAGTTGCACTGAGTCAATTGTATAAACACTTTTACATACCAGAAAAGTAAAATAGGAACAGAATTTCAGTAAAACAACTATGTGTTAGTTTACAGCATATAATTAGCCCATAATTGTTCCATCATGTAATCCATGCATATTTAATCTGGTCCTTACAAAGTTCTGACATGCTCTCAAACAATAGTTTTTTTCTGGCACAATGAGAACCATGTGATGATCTCACTGTTTTCTGTCTATGATCTCCACATCTCCACCCTGAGCTTCATGCAGCCCAGGCTTTTTTCCTCAGCTGGCAAGCACAAAACCCAGATGCCAGGCTGTAGAGGATATGTATTTGCTGCATCTGGTTTCTTAGCAGATTCGACAAGCCTCTGTGCTGGCAGCTCCAGAAATGCCTTTGGGCTGATCACATGGTGAAAACTCCCAACTGGCTGGAACAATTGGCAACTGTGATTCAGTTGGATGCTGGACAGAATGGAAAAAAAAATGGTTAGCTTTGTCCATCCTCTGATAATATCTTGAATAAAAGATGAGTGGCTTTTGACTTGAAAAGTATACTCCCAAAGACAGTCCAGGCCAAGAACTAAGCTGTATCCCCACCTCTTACAATCTTATAAGTTGTACACAACTGAATTTTGTTTCCTTCATCAGCAAGAATTTTCCCAGAAATATGGACCATGGAATGCTTATCACACAGGATGCCTGTCACAGTAGCACTTTACATTTGGAAGGAAAATTAAGTCAGCTAGTACATCTCCCTAAGTTTTCTGATGGAAAAAACAAATAAGCAGGCTTTGAAAAGGGAGGGGATTTTGATCAGATAAATAGAAAGCAGGACAAAGCGAGGCCCACCAGGTGTAAATGCTGCAAATGGAAACATATAGGATGAAAAACCATAGTCAAGTGATTTTGTATATTCTCGGTATAGCAGAGAAGGTACCCTGCAGACAGGAAGAGACAAGCAACTATCCCGTACAAGTTACCCTAAAGCAGGCCACCTATTCTCAAGGCCTGAACTCTTACAATATAAAATTCTGTAATTCCACTCAGAATTTATTAATATTTTGACAGTTTAAATAACATAATGCATTCTATATGCAAAACCATTATGGATTTTAGAAACAAAAGTTGGGAGCTTGCCTTATTGACACATACTGTGTTTTATAAAGAGTGGTTATCACAATTTAGGAGGTGAAATTGTTAATAAAGGCAGGTGTGTAAGAGCATGGGCACAGAGTGAGTTCTCTGAGCGTGTTCCTGGTGGGAATCGTGTAGTCAGCCAGTGAGGATGCCCTGGCACACATAAATGCATCCACAGCTGCCACAATTGTACCAATTCCCTCAGCTGCAGTGAGCAGCCATTTCCAGCAGGGGACATCCACAGCTCAGACAAGAGAATCGTGTCCAGCCCAGAAATGATGAATGGAGATGATCAAGCACTTAGATATGAGCCAGAAACCAGCCTGTTATGACACTCATCCCGTAGAAACCAAAGTTCTGGAAGGAGGCCTTTTCAGACCTCTTGAGCTGTGAGCTGCTAGGAATGCCAATAAATCTGGGCTTCTCTTACTTCTTTATTTACAACTGACAAAGCTGAGACAAAGACATTGAACTTTACTAAAGGAGTGGGGGTGGGGGTATGACATATTCCCCTGAGCTTGAGACAGATCAAGGTAATCAGGTGCCAGACTCACAGCTATGGCATGGCACGGCCATGCTGAAAAGACTGTGTGGCTTAGAATTCTCTGTCGCTGCTGCCTGAATCCCTGGCTTTGTTTATTATCTGCTCAGGACCCAGAAAGATGATAGCGACAAGTTAGATTTGTCCTGATGACAGTAGTAGGCTAACAGATATCTAAAAACCATCTCTGGGGTGGGGTGAGCATGTGGGTACATAACTAGATTTATATTTTACTCTGATATAGATGTGTAGATTCAATTTACCCATCCTGGGAAATAGACAAGCTTTGTGGTATAATTCTCACACTTCAGTCATAATCGCTAATTTCTTGTCATTCTGACCAACTTAGTGCTGCAGTTCAAGCCTGATGTGTTACAATCAGAGTGTGTGTGTTTGCATCTTATCAGGATCAGCAAAGAATGTTGCAGTGAGTGTGGTAGTGTTTGATAGGAATGTTTGCAGGTGTTTTTATTTATCTTATCAAGGAGTGATAAAGTATATCAAGAGAGATGTGCACTCAAACTTACTTTATTAATTCCATGGGACAGACCTTTGCTGAATCCTCCTACAGTCTTTGAATACTGAAAATTATTCATCAATAAATGAATTTTTTGATGATGTATCCTGTATATAGCTTAATCTTTGATGACACAATGTAGTCTTATCAAATATCCAATACAAATGCAAAAAGTGAATCAATTTCTTACAGTTTTTGTCAGGCTCAAAAGTATAAATACCTCCTCCAGGGAAGGCTTCATAAAAGAAGGCCATGGCACTAAAAACAAGAGTAGGGAAGGGATACAACTTTGTAAACCCTTCTAAATTCTTTCTAGCATATTTTAAGCATAATCCTCCAGGAATATAATTAACATGATAACAAAAATAATTAAGAACTGGTGAATTCTCAATGATCAATGTTTTATTAAAATATAGGGATTTCTCTTTATCCTATATAATCATTTAAAAGTGTATAGTCTTCTGCATATATTTAGCTCGATAATCACAATTATAAAGGAGAAGTCCAACAGTCAGATAGAAACTCTTAAAAAGGGTTAGGGGGCCTCAAATCTCACAGAGTTATTGAGGAAAGTACTACATGAAAGACACTGTGCTTTACTTGGAGTCAGTCACATACTTCTTCCAGTAGCCTGAAAGTATATTTCACCACATCAAAGAGCAGTCTCTAACAGAGGAGAGCCTGAGGCTAAAAGAAGCAAAGGGACTCATTCAAGTTCAATCAGCTAAGGCAAGGCTGATCTGGGCTAAGAAGATTGCCTGCTTTAAACACTGCAACAAATAAGACAACCACTACTCACAATTGTTAGTTTTTTGGGGGAAATTTATAAATGCTGGTGGTGCAGAAGGATGCCTGTGAAGGAAAGTGTTGTCTGGACTTGAGCACTTTGAACAAATGCATTGCTCTTAGGATTTGCTTCATGAAAGAGTGCAGATCTTTTGAAACTTGTGACTTGTGCTCCTCTGAATATCAAAGTCGAGGTGCTGGTGACAGTTCAGCTGAAGAGAACAGTGCCTTGGTATTTTACTAAATTCTACCTAAGAGTGATACCACAGCTAACAAGGACTGATATGATAAGAGGGCTTAGCTGTTTTTTCTATTTCTAACTCCCTCTGATCCTGGGATTTTTACATTCTTTTCCCCAGAAGATAAGGGGAAGTTCCCAAATAAGGACACAAGTACACAAATACCAAAATATTTTCCTTTCAAGTTAAAGATGCAAGGCCAAAGTATAAGAACTGAGTTAGTCCATGCATTTCTAGTAGCAAGCTGAAGTGGAATCTACTAAAGGTGAATTTGGACTCCTACAGAAAACATACTTTCTTGCTGTCCAAGCTTTGAATATCACAAATATATACAAGAGATCAGAGATATAGCTCAGTTATAGAATGAGCACATGAACTCCCAAGTTCAACTATCCATACTGCAAAATAACAACAAACAATAAAAAAGCCAAACAAATAAATGATCGTAGATTGGTTTTATGTTTAAGAGCTCAGAGACACCCAGAATGGACAGCTTTCAGTGTGGCCTTCTGATAATATTCAGAACAGTGTTCTCTAATCCAAAAAATAATTTAAAAAAATCAATGCTTGCTCCCAGTTTTAATAGTTCAGAGTATTTCATTTCCTTTTAGCTCACTGGAGAATGAATGGCAAACCTTTCTAGGGATTAGATAGGACTAACATAGCAAATGAAAATTTATTAGGAAGTCAGAAGTCTGCCTGACTCACCTCCATATAAACACTTAAAGAAGTTTTGTAAGCTATAAGCTACTTCAAAGAGTCATGTATGTGTGCTATTTCCTATTGTACATATAGATCTCAAAGCAGTCAGTGGAATATATAGAGCACCAAAGGGTTGAAGTAATAGAATGGAAAAATATAAATCAATACTATGAAGCTGTAAGTATTTATGTAATAGTATATTGTTAGCTATATAAGTTCTCTATCTAAGGAACAGCTTAAAAATATGTGTAAAACGGAGACTAAAGCAGCAATTGCTGCACAGATTTGACTAGGTCCTATGCATATATGTTATGGTTCTTTTGGGGAATCTCTCAGAGTTGGACTGGGGGTATCTGTGACTTTTTGCTTACTCTTGTGAGGTTTGGAGGAAGAGAAAGCTGTAGTTGGGTTATATTGTATGAGAGAAGAATAAATAAAAAGTTTTAAAAAGAAAAGAAAATATTTGGAAAAAATAAACTATCTGGACTCATACATATGTTTTGGCACTATTCACTATTCAATTTAGTAAAAGAAACTATCTAAAATTATTTCATTGTATTAGGCAATGTAATTAACCTAACAATGACTTAAACTAAATAGGAGGATGTACATGAAATGCAAATATTATACCATTCAACATGAAGGGCTTGATTTGAGCATCTGTGATGTTATATATTTGTAGGGGCCGTGGAACTGATTCCCTATGGGTCAGTTGTCCCATGGAGCATGAGTTCAAATTTGCAAGACATGCTGTGCTTTAAAATTGGGATGGAAGGACCATTGAGCATTGTCATGCTTAATCTTAACTGTTCCCTCCCCGCCCCAAAACCCTGCATTTTCAAGCAGTTTGGAAACATGTTTCTTAGTATGAATTTTTTCTTCTTTTTTCTTTTATTAGATATGTGATTTATTTGCATTTCAAATGGCATCCCCTTTCCATGTTACCCCTCCAAAAAACCCCTATTCCATCCCCTCTGCCCCTGCTCATCACCTTCCTCCAATTTCCTGACTTGCATTCTCCTATTCTGGGGAATTGAGCCTTTGCAGGACCAATGCCACTCCTCTTATTGATGTCTGAAATGGTCATCTTCTGCTAAATATTTAGCTGGAGCTGTGGGTCCCTCCATGTGTACTCTTTGGTTGGTGGTTTAGTCCCAAGATTTTTTTCTTCCCAGAAATATTTAACTGAAGAAGAAAGACCCACCATGAAGGTAGATATCACTATCACATGGGCTGGGAACAGGATTGAAAAGTACAAGAAAGCAAAATGAGTTCCAGCATTTACCTTTCTTTGTTTCATAACTGCAGATCCCATCAGACTGCCAACCTCATCTCATATCCCTACATCCTTAAACTACCCCACCTTGCCTAAATAAGCTTTCTGACCTCAAAATTCTTGTTATCAAATATTTTGGTCACTTCAATAGGGAAAGTAATGTAACAATCAAGATTATTTTATCTTGAGCTAAAGATTTTCTACAGTATAGTAAGTAGAGAAACAGCAACCATTACAGCCCAAAAACTTGTTCCTAATATGTCAAGCTGTATATGTGTATCTGTATGTGCCCAGACACATGTATGAACAATCTTTATCTGTTCAGACACACCTCTCCCTACCCTCAAATCACTCAAATGGGATTGTGATGGAAATACAAGAGTTAATTTACCCCTTCCATATTTCCAGACAGCAACTAAGCTTTTAAACTTTTAATCTTTTAAATGTTTAAGTTTTTCTATTCAGAGGAGAAAATTACCAGGTGGAACTACCTCAAAGAATGCGTTAAAGGGAAAGAATAATTTCTAGAAATGTATTCTCATTCTGTGATCATAACAATGTTGGACAAGTCACCTCATTTGCTAAGATGCTAGCTGAAGTGATGCGTAGCAGCGTAGAATGTGAGGCGAGATGAGATTTGCCTGCTGTTCAGAAATAATCTGGCATCTCTCAAGCTAATTATTTAGTCAACTTTGACCAACAGGCTTCTATTTTGTGAGTCAAAAATTATACATGGATAAAAATTATCATTTAAGAACAGTAGTGAAGATTTATTGAATCCTTATGACCTTACTGTTATGCTAGATAGTCTAGCTTTGATTTATTCTTCAACCAAAGCCTATGAAACTCTCAGTTATAAGACTAGGGTTTGTTTTTAGTACAATTCTAGAATTCTTAGCTTAATGACTGTGTAGAAAGTAAGACTGAATGTTTTAGACATCATCTTGAAGTATACTAAAGAGAACATGAACAAATATGGAGCAGCAAATCTGAACATAAATTTTCCCAAGACTTGGGAAATTATGTGAACCATTTCTCTTAATTTTTTGTGGGCAGAAATTTTAGTATTTGTCTCACAAGCATTAAGGGTTAAATGAAAACACTGGTCAATGCGTTGCTTACTTTTTTGTTGTTATGACCAAGAACCTGAAAAGAAACACCTTATAACAGGGAAGGCTTCTTTTGGCTCACAGTTGAGGGAGTATAATCATTCACAACAGGGAAGCCATAAAACTAGAAACAGCTCATATATTGGTATCAGGAATTTGCTCCAATCCGGGCACTTTAAGATATGGAAAAATCAGAGCTTCTGAGCTAATATCACTTATCAGTGACTTCATTCCATGTGTGTTCTTTTGTGATTGGGTTACCTCACTTAGGATATTTTCCAGATCCAACCATTTGCCTAAGAATTTCATGAATTCATTGTTCTTAATTGCTGAGTAGTATTCCACTGTGTAAATATACCACATTTTCTGTATCCATTTCTCCATTGAGGGACATCTGGGTTCTTTCCAGCTTCTGGCTATTATAAATAAAGCTGCTATGAACATAGTGGAGCATGTGTCCTTATTTCATGCCAGAGAATCCTCTGAGTGTATGCCCAGGAGTGGTATAGCAAGATCCTCCAGAAGTGTCATGCCCAGTTTTCTGAGGAACCACCACACTGATTTCCAGAGTGTTTGTACCAAATTGCATTCCCACCAGTAGTGAAGGAGTGTTCCTCTTTTTCCACATCCTTGCCATAACCTGCTGTCTCCTAAGTTTTTAATCTTAGCTCAGAAGCTCTGAATACCCAAGACACAATTCACATATCAAATGATTCCCAAGAAGAAGGAACAAGAGGTCCCTGGTCCTGGAATTCCTTGATCCAGCATTGTAGGGAAGTACCAGGACAGAGACATAGGAGGAGGTTGATTGAAGAATGGGTGGAGGGAAGAGGGCTTATGGGACTTATGGGGAGGCAGCAACTGGGGAAGGGAAAATCATTTGGAATATAGACAAATAATATAGAAAAAATACTTTGGAATTATTTAAAAGAAAAAAGAAGGTTAAAAAAAAGGATATGGAGAAATCAGGATCCAGGCAGTAAACTGGATCACTCCCTTTCTCTTTTGCTCAGTCCATGACCCCAGACCACATTCAGGGAGTGCCTTCTACCTTCAACTACATTTCTTTGGAAGGGCTCTCAAAACTCACACAAATATGTTTCATAGTGATTCCAAGTCCATTCACGATGGTAGTGAAGATTAACCCCAGTTGTTTAACTTCTTAATGTTGTATGTTGGCAAATTTCTCTCGGTTCCATTTTAACTAAAAAGTGTGAATACAGTAACTAAGGCTGTTGTGCCAGGAAATGTTCATGAATCCCCAAAAATCTACCAAGGGCCAAATGCCCGATGCAATCGCATTAGCATCTCTTTATTTAAGCTCTAGCTTGGGCCACACTACAGTCTCTGATGCAGGAGAATGGAGAGGCCTGGAGCCCAGTTTTAGGCAAGCATTTATAGAATCAAGAAGGGGGTATCCAGCCTGGTGCGCCTCTAATTGGCAAGGGCCATTATAGCCTTTAGCATAATTGACTGGTGTTGGGAGCCAGACCATAAACTTAGCTTATGCTTTCCTCCTGATTGGTGGTTATTAGGAAGTGAAGTACCAGGGGCAGAATTGTAACCTGGGAATGCTGGTTACACCTGGAATAATCTGGAAACTGCTGTTAGATGCAGGTCTTGCTTAGAGGTAACCTGGAAACTGGTGCTAGGTACCTGCCTGTTAGTTTAACTTCAGTTAAACCTTAGATCAGATTCTCTAAGGAGTCTGAAGCCAAAAGATTTGCTCTCTCAAGGTCACCTCTTTGCAGCATCCTCTTCTTGCCTTCCTTCTGCTTAAAGAAAAAGTATGCCACATGTTTAACATGCCCTTTACCTTAGTCAAGCATAAAACTGCATTGTCTCTGCTAGAGTCCATCATCTGTCTTTAGCACTGGGGGATGTCTTCCTGGGTATAGTTCACCTAGAATTTTACCCCTACATTTTTGGTTTATTCAATCTCAGTAGCACCTTTCCACCCTTACTGTTTCACCTCTTCATTTTCATTTCTCTTTCATTTCTTTCTTCTTGGTTTATTAAAGAGTGGTGCTGTCTTCTGCCTTCTCAGTGCATTGTGCTAGGCTTTTCCTGCCACAAAATGAATTTCTGCCCAAGCATTTCATTTGGTTACACTCAAGTGGTTGTTTGAGTCCTAGCCAAGATCATGCAGGGACACAAGTCCCTTTCTAACTCGTTTCTTGCATACCCCCACACAATCCTATGTGGGTGTCATTTCTGGCTCAATTTCTAATTGCATTAATTTTTCGGTAACACCATTCCAAGGATATCTTAGAAGTGAGAAGAGGGAAAGTGTATGAATTCAGTCATCTTATAGAAGAGCTCATATCTTGACCTATTATATGTGTATGCGTTATAATATTTATTTGATTAAGGATTGCTTTAATAGTATCAATCACTATAACAGAAAAGTATATAATTTTTTTATTGAAAGCCCTGAAAAGCTTTGGTTGTTGACACCAAAACTGGAGTAGAAGTGATAAGAATGTGGGTGTTGCTAAGGTCTATAAAGCCCAGCAAGAAGAACGACTATAGAGTAAGGAAAAGGTCCCATCATCTTCCATTAGCTTAATTTAGAGCACTTAATACCTCTGTCTCTCCCATTTAGAATGCAACATATACTTCTGTAAAGAAAGTATATGTACACAATACATATTCTGAATGTGTAGAAATATACAGCCCAGTAAAAAACATTGCTCATTGAGTTATTCACTGGGTTGGAGAGTAGAGGGGCTTTGTTGGCTAAAGGCAGATTTCACATTACCCAAGACAGGTGCTGTCCCTGGGGTTGTCCTGTGTTGCCTCATGGCAGTCAACCCAGGAGCTCTATTCAGACAAGATATCCAACCAAGCAGACCCAGTTGCACAGAGGAAGAGGTAATCCAGTCTACTTCAAAGACCAGTATAATCCCCAGGCCATCTAAAGACAAAAGCTGAGGAGAAGCAACTATTACTGAGTACTAAATTCCTTAACATATTTGAGTACATGTAGGAGGATTCAAGAGAAAGAAGAATCTTCTGGGAAAATCTCTCAATTTACAGATGGAGAAATAGTGCTTTCAGAAAGCATTGAGGAATTCCCTATGGTCATCCAATTTGTCAGACATTGAATGAGGTCAAACTTAAGACCTTTGTGCATAGTGCAAATGCAGTGGTCCCTCCAAGTTTGTGTGAATTGATAGGGCCCAAGAGATCTAGAGAGTCCTTATACGCTAGTATTTTGAAATATTTAGATAACTGAGAAAAGCTTATATGAAGTCCCAGAGACCAAAGCAGCATGGGCAGTGCCTACATAGGGCTGCACCAAATCCTTGGATACAGCTTTCAACTTAGCACTTTTATGTTTCTCCTCAGGGTATGAACAAGAGAGTCTCTGATCCATGTGCCTTCTCTTAGACTATTTTCTTTCTGTTGATTTGTTCAACTTAGATGCATTTTTTATCTTATTGTATTTTATTTTGTGATATTTAGTGTTCCTCTTAAAACTTGTTCTTTTCTAATAAGAGACACAAAAGGTGTGAATCAGGAATGAGGGGAGGTGAGAGGAACTGGCAGAAGTAGAGGGAAGGGAAACTGCAATCAGGATATATTGTATGTGAAAATAGAAGGAGGAAATAGGAATATCCAGATAAGATATGGACAGTCAAGGAAAGAAACTTCACTCTAACTACTCTCCCAACAGTTTGGTGCAAACTACACCTACATATTATAATATCAATAACTGATCATGGAAATTCATACCTTTCCTTGTGTATGAAATGGTGATCCAAAGCTCATAAATTGAATTTGTTTCTTAGTGGCATTATTTGAAGAGTATTTGGGATCTTTAGGAGGTGAAATCTGACTATCAGAAGTAGTTTACCAAGGCTAGTCTTTGAAGGGCAGATAGTGATAGCCTGAACCCTGGCTCTGTGTGTTCTCTGCTACCTGAACTCTGTTATATAAGCATTTATCCTCTCTCACATCCTCCTATCATGTACTCAGGGGCTTTCCAGTCAGAATGGACTGAAATCCCTCAAACTGTGAGCTAATTAATCTTTCCTGCCTTGCATTGTTCTGTCAGGTATTTATGGTTATAGTGATACAAACATAACAAAGGGACCATATTACCACACAGTATTAATAAAGAAAAGAGATAATAAAAGTGATGAGAGCTGCCATCAGTGTTCATGCTTCACGTGTACTAGTTTTTTGTTTGTTTTTGTTTTGTTTTGTTTTGCTTTTTACTGATTCTCCTGTCTTTCCTCTACCCCCAGTATTTGTTTGAACATTGCTGACTTGGGTTCAAATGTAAACCATTGGCCTTGCCTTTCTATTCCCTAGATTCTTTCTATTTCATTGTTATTTGTTTTTCCATAAGACTCTATCAGCTAGTAAGTTTTACAACAACAACCAAAAAAAACCCCTCATATTTGAAAGGTGCACATTTGTCTATGAAGATTAGTCAAGATACTGTTTATGTAGTGATAGAAGTCATAGACAGTCACTTCTTTACACTGTATGAGAAGAATATTGAAAATCACTCCTTTGGAGATAGTAGATCCCTGTTAGCATTAAAAGAGACATTTGTTTTCCTTAAAGGGAAACAGCTTTTGAAGGTGCTGATTTGCTTTGCTTTCCTCTGCCTGTGTGCAGATTTCCCTCCAGAATGCTTAAAACAGTGTTCAAGAGCAAAATTTTCCCCATTACAGTAGAATCCAGCTGTGTGGCAGGGAACATCAGCACAAACAATGCAGCCAGTTAAGTTCTATTGGACAAAAAGAAGGAAAGGGAGAGAATTAACTTAGCTCTAAACCATGAAGACATCCCAGTGTCAGGTCTAAGAGACCAGTTTTCATCAACTATCCTACCTCGAATCAGAAAACAGCAGTGTCTGAAACTACTCTGAAAAGAATCCAGAGACACAACTGGGTTTAGCTTTCAAAATATTCTAGCTGATAGATGTGACTGTAGAGTGACATCATTTCCCTTGCTGAGGCTGCAAAGAAGGCAGGGCTAAATGGAAGATAATCATGTGTATAAGAGGCTAGAAATCCTTGAATCCTATAGTTCTGACAATTATTTTGTCAGCTTGAGCAAAATTTAATGTCTTTTTTCTTAATCAAATTATCTAGCCAAAAATGGAAAGAATGAATAAATGAATGAATGCAGCTGTTATGCTACAAAACCACTGTAGATGACGAAAATAGGACAGAAACTAGGTTATTATTGAGTAGTCACTGGCAAAATTGAGGTGTTGTTGTTAGATTGATTTTAATTCAACTCAGATTGAGCTTTTAGGACATCATACATTGGATGAGATGTAGAGCATGTCCTGGCTTTCCTCTGCAGACTGGAACTGTCTCTGTTAGCAGGAGTCTAGAGTTCTGCTGCTCATATTTCCCATGTTGCCTCATTTAGTTGACTTGTAATTGGATTTGCAGTCCCTCAGTAAACTCAGAGCAGTGGTATCTCTCACATAGTATATTTTACCTTTCAATTCCTGTGCAAGAAAGTAAATCTGGAGTTTGGGATATAGCTTAGTTGGTTAAATCCTTGATTGTATACACATAGCCTTGGGAGATCAAATCAGCACTACATAAAATAGGCTTGGTGGTACATAACCATAACCCTAGGACTCAGGAAGTGGAGATGGAAAGGTGTGGAGTTCAAGGTCATCCTCAACTACATAACATGCTTCCAAAATAGCTGCACGAGACGCTCTTCAAAATGAAAGAAGGAAAGGAAGAAAGTATATTGCATGGCTTTTGACATCTTGACACAAATATAGACATATCTGCAGAGATGTACTCTTAACTGAGAAAATCCCTCAATAATACTGGCCTGGCAATTATGTCATTTTTTTTTAAAATCAACAATTAATGTGAGTTGGTCCATTTGACAACAGCAAAGGTGACTCTGAGGTATATAACACACACAGGCTGTGCAAGCCTTTTGGAGGAAGGTGGTAAGCAGCACTTCTGCATGGCTGTGCTTCAGTTCCTGTCCTAACTTCCTCAGATGACAGACTGTAATGTGGAAACTTCAGCCAAACAAAGCATTTCCTTCTCAAGTTGCTTTTGGTCATGGCGTTTTATCACAGCAATAGAAACCCTGACTAAGAAAAACAGACCAGTATACCGGAAGGAAGAAGAAGAAAGGAAAGGAAGGAAATAAATTTAATTCAAAGATATTTATATGAGAGGAAAAAATATTTAAACTGTTTTTTTTTTAAGTAATGGTTTTACACTTTGGAAATTTTATTCTCATTTTCACACATCATTTACTATATCTTATAAATTTCTATGACCCATTGTTTTGTCTCATAATATAATACAGGATGTGGTTCTCAAGAACTGATGTTTGCCAGAGTCTGGATCCATGTGTCTGCATCTTTGCAGGATGTGATATGGCCAAAATCCCTCTAAGATATTTAAACATTCTTACATGTTTGATGCTAGAGATCAACACATATCAGTAGCCAACCCTGAACAAACATTAATGACAAAACTGAAGCAGCAAAGAAATCAGTTGTTTGTGTTTCTTGTTTTTTTGAGTTTACGAAGCTATATATCTGCCCTGAGATTACAGCCAAGAGAACAATTAATCACTGTTTCTTAGCTTTCCAAACATACAGGACTCCCCAAAGAAGGTACAAAATCACAACATTCCAAATAACTGGGTATCATTACAGACAGACCTAAGTGACTGTCATCTCATTTTGCATTTGCATATACCCATTTTTTCCTTCCCCATCTAATGGGAAAAAAATCAATATCTATCAGAGAGCAAGGGTATAGGGAATAATTGTTATAACAATCTCCTTGTGTAAAAGCTCCTGCAGAAATTGATATTAAAAATATCCCCAATGTGTGGCTGCTATTCTCTGGGGACTATAACTCACTCTTAAGTCAATTAGTATGAGGCCAGGAGGAAAAGGGGTCACCTTAAATCATTCAGCTACAGGCTTTAACTGGTGTAAGGCACACTAAATTCACCCAGAACAAGGCAGTGTTTCCAACCAGCAGGAAGGGGAGAGTTAACTCCCACCTCGCTCCACCCAACTGCTAAAGGCAGGCCACTCAGGCATCCTTTTAGTGCATTTCTCTCCTTTCAATTTGTGTCCTAGCTCATTTATTATGTATTATTCCTGTGCTTGATCGTAATGTCACTGGGGGTCCTTCATAGCATACCATATCAATGTGGACTCTGGCTGCTTCTCAGAGTTTCTTAATGTCTGGCAGAGTCTACTCCAATGCAATTCTTCCTTTCAAGTTAGGCCTCCATGTGTGCAGCATTAATTTCTCTGGCTGCATGTAATTCATGCGGGGACTCAGAAACAGCTGAGAACCACATCTGGGAGTCCAGATTTACAGGATATTTTTTTTCTTCCTTGCCAGCCCAAAGGAAACAATTTTCTATTTGAATTTTGAGTATATGTCTTCCTTGTGTAATCTACTAGAGATGGTTGATTAAGAGCTACTTTTAACAGAAGGCCCATCAGGGTAGCAGGTTGGCCTAGTCAATAATCTTCCAAAGGCTTTGTTGTCCTCCCTTTAAGCATCACTTGTAAGCTCCTTCTCCAAATAAGCTTCAGCTGCTGCATATCCATCATGTTACCTCAGGCTCCAGTGCCATTGTAATATGGATTCTCCATCAAAGAATTTTCTCCACTCATCCTAACCCAAATTATATGTTCTTCCTTTAGCTATGTGATGGCATTTTTTTTTTTGTAAGCAGGGTTTTGCTTTACAAAAAAGACTCTGCTCACTGTAGTCCAGGAGTTGGGAGTCTAGATACACCCTGTAGAATTATTAGGAATAAAATGAAAATCGTACATCTTTAAAACTCTTTAATTTCAAATAAAATTAAAGATCACGTTCTGGCCTCACAGAAGAATTTCATTCCCAACAGGCTGGTCTTGAACTTGCTGTGACAATCTTCAACTTCTCTGATTCTTTTGCCTCTGCCTTCCAAGTACTGAGATTGCAATAGTGGAGCACCATGACTGATTTATTTGGAAATAAAGTCAAGGCCTTCATGCATGTTAGGCTAGGACTCTCCCAAATGTGTTATATCCCCAGCATTTCCTGCAATAATTTTTAAAGCAAGAAGTGGGGCCCAGAACACAAAAAAGCAACACCAGAGCTAGGATTCAATGTCACATGTTTTTGAATCCCTCCCGTTTCTGATTTATAAATAATCTACCTTTATTGACCTTCTTGTCTGTATTATAATCTACTAACACATGAACAAAAGATGAGGGTTTTTTTGTGTTTTGTTTTGTTTTGTTGGTTTTTTTTGTTTGTTTGTTTTTTGGTCTTTTGTATAGAATGTGGACAGCATCTGGAAAAGAATTCCAGGCCAAGCTTCTACAAACAGACAGGCTTTGTGAATTTTGAGCACAAAGTAAGCAACTCTGCAGACTTCATTTTTCTGTGGTTAAAATCTGAAGGTTCTTTCTGTTCTATATTTCTATCTAGGCCACTAAGAAAGTTATATTTCTTTTCTGTCATACCAATTTGAAATTTCATTTTTACGAAGCAGACTGCATGATGACTACATCGGAGCAGGAACAGGAGCATCCCTTTCTATTAACTGTATTTATACTAAATATTCATCATGATTTTGTAGTATAGTCCTAAAAACAAAGTAAGACAAAAGGGTGTAATATCCCTGGTCTAAAATTAAGAAACAAATTGAGCAAATGTGACCGGGGAGGACAGTATGGGTAAGGGGTGTAATTAAAGACATGATAAGCTATGGAGGTGCTTGAGAAGTAGAACATAGCCATCAAATTGCAAATGGGTGGAGGGAGCAGTAGTAAATCAAGAGCCCTGGATCAAATAAAATGGGGACAGTAGAGAGCACAAGCAGACACTTGCTCCACAGAAAAGGCATTGCTCACTCCAATTAAGCAAGGTAGGAGTAGGGAGGGCAGACACGCCCCATTTTGCTTAAGATTCTAATTGAGACCCACATCCTAGCTCTAAAGTCACTTTTACTTTAAAGTCCTCATGTAGGTTAAAATAATTCATTAGACTTCTGTTAGTCATTGACCTACAAATGCATTTACATGGTAATTGTTCCTGGTCCACTTAACTTAATCATTTGGTTGTGTCTCTATGCTTCAGAAGATTACACCTACTGGGTTATGACTTCTACCATCTTAAAAAAATACTTTGGTAGTATAACTGACATATAATAAGCAGTATGTGGTTAAAGTGTTACAACTAATATGCATTTAGCATATTTTACATCTGTGAAATAATCACAACACTCAAGATACACTCATACCCATTACTCCTAAAAATTCATGTCCTTGATAATCCTTCCTACCATCCCACTCTGATTCTCAACCTTAGTAACCCTTGTGTGATTTTTATAACTATCAGCTGATATTTTTTACATTTGTATCAATGAATTTATATTTTATATTTTTTCATGGCCCCACAGGAAATTACTTTGATATTACAACTTTTTGCATGGACTAATATTGCTTTTCCATTGGAAAATAGTATTAAATCATGTAACTATATATTATAATGCCTATACTTGTGCATATCAGACAAATCTGTTGTTTCCATTTTCAGACTTTTACAAATACAAAGGTTCTGTGAATACCCTTTTTCACAATATTTGCATATATATACATTGTGTTCTCTTAAATAAATATCTAGTAGAAGAATCATTGGATAAGATGGTAACTGTGGAAACATCCAGATTATTTTTAATAGTACTTGTATAACTTCACATCTCTGGAAGTTGTATATAAGAAACTTCATTTCTCCTTGTCTTCAATAGGGACAATTTTACCTCCTTTTTTTACCAAAAAGAAACAACCTCTAAACACAAACAAACAAAAACACAAACAAACAAAAGCAAAAAAAAAACCAAGTAAACACAAAAAAAGGAACCTTAAAGATGCCGCTGTTCGTTCACTAGATAAGTAACTACTTCAAGATAATCACAGTGCTTGGTTATGTATGACTAACACGAAAGTTAGGAAAATTCTGTTATTAAAATCAGACATGCAAATATGCCTGCTATGATTACAGAGTAAGCGAACATCAGTGAGGATAGGAACAAGACTTGAGTCTTCTCCCCAGCCCCAAGCATCATTACTTGGTGATACCTAGCACTTTCAGATTCCCTGTGACAGGGGAAAGGGAATGCCTTAAAATGATGGTACCTTTACCCTCGCACTGGTGTTTTCTCAGGTTTTCCTGCCAGGCAGATTCTGCTTCATTTCCAGGGCTGGAAGTAACATTATCTTCTTGAATGATTCTTTGCTGCTTAAGCATGACACATGACCAATGGACCAATAGAAAATCTTATCCTATAGCTTCTCAGAAAACTGTCTTCACCAAATAAAGAGATGCCTAAAGGAAATGCATGTCTTATTTGATATAGATGGCTATCCTTGTAAGCCACAGGTATAGCCGCAAAGCTATGAGCTGTCATGGCAGGGTAGAGAGCTGATTAGGTAGGTAACAGTACAATGGGCATGGTGGAACCACTCTGTCTGCCAACTCTGAGGTTGCCCTCAAACCCACTTCTTACATTTCCTTACACAACCCACAATACATTTTCCTTATCATGTAATCCACTTTCAGTTTGACTTTTTCTTCCATGCCTTGAAGCATCTTAATTGATTCAACTTAAAAGTTACAGACCAATCACCAGACTAAGTCCCTTCAAATGAATGATCCCATTTAATCTGTAAGACAAGGTCATAGGATAATTATTGCTTTGCTCATTTCAGAGATAAGGAAACAGAAACTCTGAGAGGTTAGATGACCTCCCCAACTTTAAGCTGATAACAAGTGGTGAAGAGTCAAACCAAAGAATGTTTGAATGTAGAGCCAATGCACTTTTCATTACACTATGACAACTCATTGGCGAGACCGTGGTATAAATGCAAATTTAATTAGAAGATATATTCACTTAATTAATTATGAAGGCAGCAACATGCTGACTATTTTATTAAGGTGACAGAGTTCAACTATACTTTTATATATCTCTGGAGTCTGATCATAGCAATCTTGAAAATGCTCAGATAATCACATTCTTTTGCTTATGATATTTAAGTGCCTGCTCCCTGTCAGACACAGGGTTTAGCTTTGTAAGATGCAAAAATTTAAGATACAGAGACTTGAAGTCTTGATTCTCTCCCTTAATATTTGGGTTCCAGAGTAGGAAATCAAACCAAAACCTAGTCAATGCCTAAGTAGCAGAATTATATTCAATATTACCATAATCTGCTTTTCAATTCTATATATTCTCAGGTATTAAAGTTCCAAGACTAAAGTAGATCACCCAGAGGGATCAGCCAAAAGGAGGACTCCAGGAGTTTTTCAAAGTCTCTCCTGGTGTCTGTGCTATGTTCCTCCCAGAGGAGATTTACCCAGTAAGCTTGGGTTAGGACTGAATTGTTGCACCAGCCTTAGATTACTAGAAGTCTGATCAGAACACTGTGAGAACTGAGTTCACAATGAAAAGCATAGGTTAAGAAACCAGCATGTGGTAACCTAATTCTTCCCAATATAGCAGGTTCTTGGTAGAAAATAACAAACAAATTTGAAAAGGAAATTTTCGTACCAAACCAAGCAGTACAAAACAGTGATGTGTATCAGACCGAGGAATACTCTCCCCCAATGGAAGCTGTAAAAATCCTCTCCACCTGAGCCATTTAAAAGTAGCCTGGTTAAAATAATTGGAAATTGGCTCCTGGGAACAATCTATTAGTGGCCAAGGATGTGAGAGATGAATGGATAGGTGCCTTAAAGCCCTACTTAACCATGGCACAGCTTTCTGGCCAATTACGAATGTGTTACCTTCTTCATTTTTTTTTAAAAACTTTTTTTCTTTGAGTCATTTCCAGTCATTGACTGAATAGTAATACAAAAGTGCTTTCTAGAGTAATAATAAATCTCTTTAGGGTCACAGCAAAACATCTGATCTTTCGCATCTTACAGGCACTTGGTGGGGCATTGGTAGGGCACTCAGGCACCATCAGCTCCTTGAGCAACCCAAGGTGAAATGGGAGGCCTGGACTGTCTTATTTATGACTTTATTTAGCACTTACTCCATGAATACGCCAGGTCCATCGGTCTTATCTCCATTGCAATGACATTTTCTCATTGGACATATTAAATAATGAAATTTGTGAGGAGCTATTAGGCTTATTTCATATTCAGGTGTTCTGCAACAAGACCAACTATAGTACTTTAAAAAGCCAACTCAGGGACACCAAGCAGGAATTGGTGACCCCAGCTGTGGTGGCACAGATGAAAGGCAGGAACGGGCAGGATTGACAAGCCAAGAGGATCTGTCATCTAGATACTCAACCCACAATGGGAGAGCCTTGCATCCTACCTTCCAAACTTCTAAACCAACCATCAGCTAGTTTACCCGAGCTGTCCATCCATCCACTGTAAACTCAGGTTCTGCAGGCCTCCAAGCCTCCCTGCCACCAACCCTGGGTGGAGCTCTGGAGTCCATCTCTTTCAATTCGATTCTCCAGATTTGAAGTTGGCTGCACAGTTAGCGCCCAAAGTTCTGCTAAAAACCACCAAGATGTCTCTAAATGAGCGCTTTACTAACATGATGGAAGAAAGAGCCCATGACAGTGACTATTCAGGCTTCAATGCAGCAGCAGCAGCTAGACAGTGCCAGAAACAGAGGACTGGCACAGCAGATGGAGAATAGGTCCTCTATCCAGGAAGCATTACTACTTCAGCAGAAGAGCTTGAAGCAGTACCTGGGTAAGAGTGACATCTAGGCATGATTAAGCCCACCCATCGGTGCCCTGGTCGGAGGAGTGCAATTGGAAGAAGAGGCCTACCCATAATTCAGAGAGGCTTGCTCCAAGGAGGATTATTGTGGGAGACCTGCCACCAAAACCCTGCTTAGGTGTGGTTTGTCACTCCAAGGTAAAAACCTGCTCCAAGGTGTATTGGACGAGCCTTAGTTCCTGGAAAGGGCTTAAGAAGAGGTGGTGTTCGAGGTTCCCATCTTCCCCCTCACCCCATTGCTCTGACCCATCCACTTTCAATCCCAGGTCCCACCCTCCCTCCCAATGTGTGTTTGCTCTCTTCTCTCTCCCAAGTGGGACTGTGGTATCCTCACTTGGGCACTTCAGCTTGTTGACCTTTTTGAGTTCTGTGAACTGTATCATGAGTATTCTGTACTTTTTTGACTAATATCCACTTATTAGTCAGTACATACCATGCCTGTCCTTTTGGGTTTGAGTTACCTCCCTCAGAATGATATTTTCTACTTCCATGCATTAATACAATGGAATACTACTCAGATATTAAGAATGCAGGCAAATGGATTGAAATATGAAAAGATTTTTAAGCTCTCCTTTTGGCTTTCTGTCATGCCCAAGAGGCTTCTGTACCTCTTGTACAGAAGAAGCAGCCATTGGTGTAGCGTGAGTAGCAGAAGAGACAAGGGTGGGGAACTGGTAACAAACCAGCTGCTGGGAAAGGCTCATGTGCTTCTCATGCTGAAATGCAGTTGCCTGGGTGTGTCCAGAAGCAGTCTCACGCTAGTCCACTTAATTCATTTTATTTGACCCTCTTGAAGGTTTAATTTCAACCATATTTGGTCAGCTGTTCAGTTTCAGTGGAATCTTATATTTCTGGTTCATTATAACAAATTGTGCTCTCAAAATTAAAAAAAAAAAAGAGCCAACTCAGATTCTTCTGTCAAAACCAAGATTTATACCCAAGTTCAAAGCCAGCCAAGCAATAAAGAGCCTGAAGGGGAAAATAAAAGCCCAGTCCTTTTAGCCAAGCTGACTGAGGACTAAGTGAAGAATACAAAGTCCCATGGAAATCTGCCCCTCAAAGCAGAGTTTTAAGTAACTTATGGTTTTGTTACTTTGGTCTCTCCATGCCTGCCCTTCTGGTCTATTCCCTCTCTCACTTGAACTTAAGTCAGTACAAAATATTCTACTACATACTTGGAGTGTAAAGAAAGTGCTATGGGCAGAAGCCTTGCTGTGCAGAGCCATAGTTTAAATCCTACCTCCCTAAGTGGTGGTGCTAGAGTCCTTTGGAAAAAAAGATTGTGAGATTTCAGCCCTCCTCAGTAGGACTAAGGTCCTTATTATAGAGCACCCAGGGAAACGCCTTACATGATTACAAGTGAGAACATAGGAAAAGGTGCTCCTTGTGAGGAATGGAGACTTAATGGATACCACATCACCTGTTGTACCATAACCTCTCAGCTTTCAGAGCTATAAAGACGAAGGTTGGACATAAGACACATGGGTAGGCTATTTTTATAAATAGAATGCATTGAAGAAGATGAATTCTCAAGACAATTTCTCCTTCATGTTTGTATTTGTAGGGTAATGTCTTAGGGTTTCTATTCCTGCACAAACATCATGTCCAAGAATCAAGCTGGGGAGGAAAGTGTTTATTCAGCTTAAACTTCCGCATTGCTGTTCATCACCAAAGGAAGTCAGGACTGGAACTCAAGCAGGTCAGGAAGCAGGAGCTGATGCAGAGGACATGGAGAGATGTCACTTACTGACTTGCTTCCCCTGGCTTGCTCAGCTTGCTTTCTTATAGAACCCAAGACTACCAGCCCAGGGATGGCACCACCTACAATGATCCCTCCCTTCTTGATCACCAACTGAGAAAATGCCCATAGCTGAATCTCATGGAAGAATTTTCCTAACTGAATCTCCTTTCTCTGTGGTAACCCAAGCCTGTATCAAGTTGACACACAAAACCACCTTGTACAGGTAAGTTGCTATAATAAAATATGTGAAATATGGTGGCACACACACACACACACACACACACACACACACACACAGACAAAGGCACATTATACCCTAGCTTTTAATTTTCTCTAGGCTACATTTGAGGATAAGTATCATAGAACTGGTGGGGAGAAACTATCCCTAAAAAATTACACAAAAATGAAGACTTTTATTTATTTATTTATTTATTTATTTATTTATTTTAATTAATTAAATTATTTACATCCCAAATACTGCTCCCTCCAGGCCCTTGCATAGGGTTCCTCCCCTATTTCCCCCTTTGCCTCTTAGAGGGTGTCCCTTACATTCCCCAACTCCGGTGCATCAAGTTTCTCTATAGGATTAAGCACATCTTTCCCCACTGAGGCCAGACAAGTCAGCCCTCTGCTACATACATGCAGGGCAGGGCAGGGCTCAGTCCAAACCAATGTATGGCCCTATCTCTGGAGCTCCCAGGTATCCAGACTAGTTGACACTTTGGTCTCCTGTGGGGTTGTCATCACCTTCAGGGCCTTCAATCCTTCCCCTAATTCTTCCATAGGGGTCCCCAACCTCCATCCAATGTTTGGCTGTGGGAATCTGCATTTGTCTCGGTCAGCTGCTGGGTAGAGCCTATCAGAGTTCAGTTATGCTAGCCTCCAGTCTGCAAGCACAATATAGCAAAACTAATAGTGTCAGGGATTACCCATGGAATGGATCTCAAGTTGGATTGGAAACTGGTCAACCATTCCTTCAGTCTCTGCTCCATCTTTGTCCCTGTATTTCTTCTAGACAGGAACAATTTGGGGTCAAATGTTTCATGGGTGGGTTGTTGTCACTATCCCTCCACTGGGTGTTCTGTCTGTCAACTGGAGGTCTTCTCTATATACATATATTCTACCTGTGCAACAATATCATAACTAAACAACATGCTATTTCTTCTAATAACTTATTTGTCTATTTTTGAGATTGTAATTTAATTACATTTCTCTCTTCCCTTTCCTTGCCTGGTCTCCTTTAAATTCGTGGCCTCTTTTTCCCCCATTATTTTTGTATGTTATAAATAAATTTGTACATGCGTATATATTCTTATGTATAAATTGTTTAGTTCATATAATGTTATTTGATGTGAGTCTGACATTATTGTATTGTTTGAGAATTTTATAAATTGCATTTTGATCTTATTTTTATTTTTGCCAAAAACTTCCAAGATCTACCCGCCTGTCTTATTCACCCCAACTTTTTGTTTACATTTTCTTTTTAAATCCATTCAATAGCCATATATTCCTGGGTGTATGAGCATCCACAGAATCATGGTCAACCTGTCAGGGGCCATTCCTTTCAGAAAACTCTCTTTTTCCTAGCAGTCATCAACAGCTCCTCAGTTCGCAGTAGAAATTTGCACCTTTCTTCTTAATACCAGGACTCTGCTCTCAGCCTGCAAGTCCAACGCATCTTCTATTCTTTTTATATCTACATGATGACATACCCTAAAATATATCTCCCAAGTATGAAGCATAGTACTGTATATCATAGTCACCATCATTTCTTTTGACGTTTAAATATATTGTCTCCCACTACAGAAAAAACTGTGCAAACATTAGCAGTCATTGCCTACAACATCTCTCTAGTCCTTCATTCACAGTCTACTTTCTATCTGTCTTTTCTGGATATTTAGCATAAAGAGAAACATATGCACCAGATTTAATATTGCATTTTAACGTTTGTTCTACTGGTCTTTTTTTGTTAATTTTTTTATTGGATATATTCTATATTTACATTTCATTTCCCTTTTTCTGGTTCCCTGCCCCCCAAAGGTCCCACATGCCCTTTTCCCTTTCCCTGTTCCTCCATCCACCCCTTCCCACTTCCCTGTTCTGGTATTCCCCTACACTGATGCTTTGAGCCTTCCCAGCACCAGGGCCCACTCCTTCCTTCTTGTAGGACATCATTTGATATGTGGATTGTGTCTTTGGTGTCCCAAGATTCTAGGCTAATATCCACTTATCAATGAGTGCATACCATGGGTATTCTTTTGAGACTGGGTTACGCCACTTAGTATGATGTTCTCCAGCTCCATCCATTTCTCTAAGAATTTCATGAATTCATTGTTTCTAATGGCTGAATAGTCCTCCATTGTATATAGGCTAAAGTTAAAAACTCAGGAGACATCAGGTGTTGGCGAGGATGTGGAGAAAGAGGAACACTCCTCCACTGCTGGTGGGACTGCAAGCTGGTATACCCACTCTGGAAATCAGTCTGGCAGTTCCTCAGAAAACTGGACACGATACTTCTGGAGGACCCAGCCATACCACTCCTGGGCATATACCCAGAAGATTCCCCAGCATGCAATAAGGATACATGCTCCACTACGTTCATAGCAACTTTATTTATAATAGCCAGAACCTGGAAAGAACCCACATGTCCCTCAATGGAGGAATGGACACAAAAACTGTCATATATATACACAATGGTGTTCTACTGGTCTTTATGCCAGTTACAAGGGCATCAATGCACTAATTTAAATAGTGTAGTTTTATAATAAATTCTGAAATCAGGTAGTGTAAATTCTCTAATTTATTTTCATTTTATTCTTTTCAAATTAGTTTCAATATTTGTTTCAATGTGCATTGTTTCAGTATTCGTTTAGCTTTTATCAATGTCTGTAGGAATAGTAAATATTATTATTCTGATACTTCTTTCTAAATGTATATGTTTTCTTACAAGTTCTTATAATTATATATTGTAGTGCTTATTTTTTGTTACTTTTTTCCTGTGTATTTGTTTTGTGATATCATTGTAAATGAGATGTTTCAAACTGTCATTTTCAGTGCATTGAAATGCAATTGAAATTTGAAAGACATTGATTCTATATCTTACTACTGTTGGCTATATTTTTCCAACCCAAATACCCGGTAAAAGAAGTCTCAACTCAATCAGTAAACAAAACAACCTATAAGCCTAGATTGGACAGATCTCCCACTACACTACTCTATTCCCATCTATATTATTCCATATAACTTGCAGTTTCTCCAGGCCATGAGCTTCTCTCTCTGCAGCCTCTCTGTCTATCCCTCATAGCTCCTCCCTTCTGGTTGATTCCCTGCGGCTCCTCCCCTAAACTCTCAGCTCTTCCCCCTTCCTCCTGCCCAATCATTGGCTCAAGCCTTTTTTTTTAGAAAAGTTAAGGTTGGAAGAAGGTTCTCAAGGCAACTCCTCCTCTTCAGCCCTTCTGAGGAGTGGGATTAGCATCAAAATACAAGCCCAGGGCTATCCACAACATACTACATGATGTTTCATTACTATTTGATTTATATTATTTTATTTTTTCTTATGTATTCCTCTGGACTTCCTATATAACAGATCTTCATATAATTAAGTCTTTTGTCTTTAACTATCACTTCAAGTGTTGGGCTTTCTTGATGGCCTTAGCAAGCCTTTATATAATTGGAGAAGTTTTGCTTCTTTTGTCTTTAAAAACAATCATTTCACTATTGCTGTTTTTCAGGAATACTGTGAGAAGACAGGAATCACAAACCTCTGGAAGTAGAGGAAGGAGTGTCTGAAGATAGAAAGTTCTATCCTGGGCTACATGAGACCTTGTCTCAAAAGCAAAATCTTAATAAAAACTAATAAGACAAATGGTAAGCAAAGAATATCTCATTTTTATTCATAGACAGACTGACTACTAAAGCTAATGCTCCTCAGTTAAATACATTTTGTTTTGAGCTAATGAGATGGCTTGGCTGGTAAGCACATTTACTCTCAATCCTTAAAACCTGTTTGTCATCCCTAAATCCCACATTCTGGCAGGAGAAAACCAATTCTCAAAATTTCCTCTGACTTCCACCCCTTTAACAGGGCACACATGATTCCAACAAAAAATGTAAAAAAATTTAACAGTAGTTCTTTACATATTTTGGATATTAGCCCTCTATTGGATGTGGGTTAGTGAAGATTTTTTTTTCCTAATTTGTAGGTTGCTAATTTGTCCTATTGATTATGTTCTTTGTGTTGCAGAAGCTTTCCAGTTTCATGAGGTCCCATTTATGAATTCTTGACATTAGAGCATGAGACATTGGAGTTCTATTTAGGAAATTTTTAATGAGTTCAGTGAGTTCAATGATTTCAAGGCTCTTTCCCACTTTCTCTTCTGTTAGATTCAGTGTATGTGGTTTTATGTTGAGGTCCTTGATCCTCTTGGAGTTGAGCTTTGTGTAAGGTGATAAATATGGATCTATTTTCTTTTTTTCCCAAAATATATAAAAAAATCTCAAGAAGCTAACCACCAAAACACCAAACAACCCAATCAAAAAAATGGGGAATAGAACTAAATAGAGAATTCACCACAGAAGACTCTCAAATGACTGAGAAGCACTTAAAGAAATGTTCAAAGTCCTGAGTGATCAGGGAAATGCAAATAAAATCAACCCTTAGATTCTACCTTAAACAATCAGAATGGCTGAAATTAAAACCTCAGGTGACAGCACATGTTGGTGAGAATTTGAAGAAAGAGGAACACTACCCTGTTGTTGGTAGGATTGCAAACTGGTACAATCACTCCAGAAATCAATATGGAGATTCCTCAGAAAATTGCAAATAGTAAGTAAATGAAATCTTAAGATCCAGTTATACCACTCTTAGACATATCCCCAAAAGATTCCCCACCATGCCACAGGGGCACATGTCCCTCTATGTTCATAGCAGCCTTGTTTATGATAGTCATAACCTGGAAAAAACCAAATGTCCCACATTAGAAGAATGGAAACCGGAAATGTGGTGTGTGGGAGTGGGGGCATCCTTGTAGAGATGGGGTGGGGGGGAAGAGTTATGGGATGTGGAACAGTTAGAGGGCAGAGCAGAAGAGGGATAAAATCTGGAGTATAAAAAAAAGTTTAAATAAACTTAAAAAATAAAGCCTTAACAGTAGTTGTGCTAGACCTATTTTTTCCAAAAAGAGAAAGATACTAAATATGTTTGGAAAAGTCAAAGGGAAAAGAACTAAATATATTTGGAAAAGTTGTGTTTTAAAAATCTAGGACAAAACATAATTGTTTGAGAGAAACCAAAGCTTAGAACTAAGGATTTATCTCAAATATATACAGAAAGAAATGTGAAGGGAATGATACTAGGTAAATGACCAAACATAGAAAGAAAAGTAGATCAGTATGTTTAAGTATCCATAGAAAGAATTAGTTATTGAAATGACAACTGTAGATATAATTTTTGCTGTGTTTAATAGTGAACAGTATGATGACAAATTTATTAGCTGATAGGATATCTCCTCAGAGTCATTAGAAGCCAGAGGCAGAGGCTGAAATACACAATGTGCTAAAACAACCCTTTATTTGGGGAAACGATTCTTCAACATTGAGAGAAATTTGGCACTATACCAGGCAAACATAATCTGATGAAAGTGCTATCACTATATCAGCCCTGAAAAAAAATTGTTGAAGAGAGTTGAAATGATATTAGGTACTTCTTAAAGTAATACTAAGACACATAATTCTCACTAAAGTTAAATGTATGCGCATCTGAGAAGCTAGCATCATTGTAAATTTAATTAATAGCTTTATACTTTGCTTTCTACATAATTTAAGTAACTTGTTAATTGAAATCATGGCATTATATTTTCAAATAACAATCTGTCAAAACATATTGTCAATAAGTGAGTTTTGAACATAACTTAAAAATAGTGTTTTATTATGTTATTCAAGTTATGCTGACATAAATCTAAATTGGAGTGTTACATCTCCATGTTGTTAAATATAACCATGATGATAAACAGAAAGATGATGGTTACAGAATATCTACAAAGTGAAGAAAGAAGAGAAAATTCAATTTTATAAGAAATCTACAATTCAAAAGACAACAGTGTAGAAAATGAAAGGTGCAAAATGCTAAGAAATACAGAAATCAAGCAAATAAAGGTTAAGTTCCTCCTTATCACTAGTTACTTTAACTATAAATGAATTCACATTAACTTTTAAACCAAAAGATTGAGATGAATAGATCCTGTAGGAAAGATATGATCCAGAACAGATTCATATCAAATTCAGATATCCAGAAAAGAAAGCCTATGATGTAAGAGAAAGATACACTATAGAAACATCAATAAAAAGACAAGGACAGTGCCTATATTAATGTCTGAGAAAAAGAGAATTCTTAATTATTGCAGTGCTGAACTAAACCATGACAACCTGAATGCCTGAACAATGCTGAACTAAATAACCAAGCCATGTTAAACAAAAGTTTACGCAACACCTTCTTATAAGTAACTTAGCACAGAGCACCATAAGTTCCCAAAACAATAAAGACTTGAACCATTCCTCTTAGCTCCCCACCAAAACATAAGATCCTATTCCTGAGGCTATTACAATTGCATACCTTGTATCCAACAACATGCAGTAAAAAACAAACAGCAACTGAGCTAGATATTCACTTTGTGATGGTTACCTCTACAGTGCCAGAGGTGTAATGCAGCTTTTTGGGGAGATTGGGTATCAACAGCCCTACCCAGGTGAGAAACAATATCAAACTGCCAGGACAGATGTGCTCACAGATACAGTATTGAGACTACTGTTAAGTGGCAACCTAGCACTCTGATTGGTTTTGGGACTACTATTAAGGGGCAACCTAGCACTCTGACTAGTTTTGATGCATGTTCCAGAAAAGGCACTGATGCTTTATTTAGATAAGATTTATAAATAAACTTAGTTTAAAATCCATGGTTGAAGAGATATGCTCTATGGATGAACTTACTGTCGCTGTTTAGAAAAATTCACACAGCACCAGGCTGTCTTCTAAGTACTTGTGTTTATACTCATAGTCAAGTGCTACTCTAAGTCTTCCTCAGAGACACTCCTCAATGAAAGAAGCACAGAATCATAAGTTCTTGTGATACTGAGAAGTGATTGTCAAGCCTTAAACAAGACATTCATACTATTCCCTCTGAGCATCACACAACAACAGACAAGTGAAGGTAGCAGGACTACAGGAGCTAGGAAGCAGGGAGCTGTGAACGCTCTTATGAGCATACACAGCCAATTAAACATGACCATACATCAGGAGCAGGTTGTGATGGGTCTGCAAAAGATTGTGTCTGTTAAATCAGTCATAGATGGAGATGAGTCTATGCAGTCCAACATTCCCCTGCTACACTGAGCTACTGACACATTCTGGGGGAGATGCAGATGCTGTCTTCAGTTGTGTATCTTTTGATGAATTCACCAGGCTCCATTGAATAATAGCAAAACACACTGCTTCAATGATGGTCTTGGGTAAATTCAGTGAGTCATAAAACAAAACAAAAGACATGATGTGGGAATGGGACTTGTAGGAAAAACAGGTATAGGATTAGCACAGAAAGAAGAGAAAGTGAGAGATAATATCCAATACACTATATATGTGCGATTGTCTAAAACAAATTTAATGGGAAAATGAAAGTATGAAAACAGACAAGATGTACAAATAATAACAAAAGGTAATCAGAATGATTATATCAATATCAGACAACATAGACATTAATATAATGTACAATATACTTATAATAATGCCATGCTGGACAGAATCCAGGACTTGTGCATGTGGGTTGAACATTCTACCTCTGAATTACACTCATAGATTGCAGATAGATTTTAAATTAAAAACAGTGCCTCAAGAGATATACAATAAAATTATTTATTTATGAATGTTTTAATACAATGAAAATACTTAATGATTATAAATACTTACTTAATAACAGACCATGCAAATACACAAGGACAAAATAAGAGAGTTGAAAGACAATCCTAAGAGAATATTTGGAGACATTGATATATCACAGTTTCTTTTGGAGGGACTGTGGTATTAGGAACTGAATCCTTTTACACACAGGCTAGCTAATCACACTTCAACCAAGGAGTTGTAACCAAGCTTCAGCTTCCGTTTGGTTTGACAAAGAATAGCACAAAACTGCCCAGACAGGCTTTTGATTTAGTCTTTTGTCCAAGTAAGCTTGAACACAAGATTCTCCTGCCTCAGCCTCCTAAATAGCTGAGATAATAGGCCTGTTTCTTCAGGCCTGACCTGATACCCCCAGAATAATATTTTATTTTTTAATAATAGAATAATATTTTATTAGAATAATAGAATAATTTTATTATTCTATTAATAGAATAAAATAATTGAATGTAAGATAAACAAGGAAATAAATGACTTACAATGATAATCAAGCTAGGTCAAATTGAATACCCAATAAATCTTCTCACTCAAATGCTCATGCAATTTTCTCCATGATAAATCATGATCCTCACCAATAAATCATCCTGATATATTTAAAAAGATATAAATTCCAGCAAGTGTCTTGTCTGACCACAACCAGATTCAATTAAAATAGAGACCCCGAAGAGTAGGAAAACTCAAAGATTTATGTAAATATTAAATTCACTCTTAAGGTCTCAATGGGTCATTGACAAAAATCATAATGGCATTGTGAAAAGACTTAAAAATTGAATAGGAATGAAAGAAAGGGCGGCATAGCAAAACTTATGATGCTCTATCAAAGAAAAACTGGCAGATATTACTGCCTGTTTTAACACTGCTCAGAGCTATAGTTATCAAGACAGTGGCACACCAGGATGAGAGCAGAGATGTGGAGAGAGTGGTTGAACGCTCATGATACGCACTCACACACATAGTCAATGATTTTTCACAAGGATACCAAAACTCCTATTGTAGGAGGTTGCTATTAAAACTGTGTATGTACCTGTAAAACAACACCAAATATTTATTGAATCAGGATTTCATAAAATCAAGAGAACAAATATTCAAACAATAAGACCATAGACTATAAAACTTGTGGAAAAAACATAGAGCAAACACACATGGCATTTGGGTAGATAATTACATTTTGGCTTAACCAACAAAAAAAAACAAAAAGCAAAACAAAACAAAACCAAATATAGTGGGCTTCAGATAAATGAAGAAATTTGAGGCAGCATTAGTTTTTTTAAAGAACTCTTCAGAATTGATGGAACTATTTAGAAGTTGTACATTTAATAAATGATCAATTAGAATACATAAACAACTTCTAAAACAACAACCTGATTCAAAAGTAGGAAAAGGATTTGGGTAGGTTTTACTCCAAAGAAGCTATACAAATGGCCAATATTGTTTAAATTAACATTATTAATAATCATAAATGTACATTGAAACTACAAAGACATCATGGCTTCCATTATAATGGCCACTATCATAGAAATAGAAAAGAATATGTGTTGGTGAGGATGTGGAGAAATTAGAACTTTGGGTGAGAGTATAAAATGGCATACTATGGGAAATAACATGGCATTTTCTTAAAATAGAATTGTTATATAATTAAAAATTTCCTTCTGGCTATGCATTCAGAGAAATAGAATTGTTTAAGTTAAACATATTTTATTGCAGATTGATAAATATGTTATTTTCAGTAATCAAAGTGTAAAAGTGGTTCAAGTGTCCATTAACACGAGTGAGTCTGTGGTATGTGCATGCAATGGAATATTATTGTACCTAAGTAATGAAAGATTTTCTGACATACAGTACAGGTAAGTCTTGAATATATGCTTCATGAATTATGATGATCATAAAAAGACAAATAATTGGCCCTACTCATTTGAGGAAATTACCATAATAAAAATCACAAGTAGAATGGTTTGCAGAGTCTGGGTGGGAAACATAAATGCTAAGGAATTGCTTAATATATACCAAGTTTCAGGTTTGGAAGATGAAATGAGTTCTGCAGACACATGTTGGGGATAACGGTTGCAAAATAATAAAATACGTCTCTCAGCATTGTGAATTATATAATAAATGTTCCCATCATATTCACTATGATGGGAACATTTATTATATATACACATATATATGTATATATAATACTTTTAATTTGTTTAAATTAAAAACACAATATACATGACTTAAATGTAATTTGACAGCTTCCAGGGCAGCCTGCTTACTGACTTTTATCAACCCACTTAACAATTTGGAGGGCATTAATATGAATTCCCAAGGTTGCGTGCTCTTAGCCAGGGCAGATAGATGCCAGCCCACAGTCTATTAAATTCTCTGCATTTGCCCCGGGTGACTGACTTTTTTTTTGCTTAACCTTTTTATTCTTCTTGTTACCAGGAAGCTGATCTAATAGTGACAATGGGGGATAATCTCTTTGGCTATTTTTAAGCTTTTTTTTAAACTTGGTTATTCTTTTTTATGTCATGTATCTGATATTTTGAGAAAACAAATATCTGCTCTAGTTTCACTCTGCTTTCCCAGCCTAGAAAAGTCTCATGTATTTAAATTAAAATGTCTTCGCAACAATAAAGTCCTGTCCTAATTGGTTACCTTCCTTGCAATGCCTTTGCATATCACACCTTTGTGTGATATGGTGAGTATAATTTCCAAAGTTCTCGGGCATGCATTTAATCAGCTCAAAAACATGTTTTATATTGTTAGGTCCAAACTTTGGCTGTTCAAAAATAAAGATGCCGTTTATTTTCTCTGAAAGTTCTACAAATAAAGAAGAGATGTGATAACCACTTTGCTTACCTCATATATTTTTGAGGGTATCAGTGAGAGCTTGTAAATAGAATTCCACTGCAGATTCTCAAGTGCTACAGACATTGCAGGAATTGGGATAATGATAACATGTTGGCAAATATGATGATGTATTTTTATTTACAGTTAACAGGGAAGTAAAGAGGTTCAAGGGATGACATCAGAGCATAGCATCAACTGTGCCTTGGTAATATGGCAGGTTGCCATTTTGGTGGCAGTTATGACCCCATGCATCTCCATAGCAAAAGCTTCTGGACATACTGCCTCGTATCAAAGCAGTGGCAAGGCCTAGTAAATCATAAGGAAGTCGTACACAAAGTTGCCTGCATTTGCAAAAAGCAAAGGCACAGTTCCCTTTCAATTGAATTATTCTCAGTCATATGCAATTACCAAATGCAGTTAGGTCGTTCATTGTGGAGAGAAGAAAGACACAGCATCACTTGTATTATTTCAGTGGCAGTAGAGCAAATGAATACAAAACACCACATTATTTTTCTCCTAGCATTTCTTTCTGCGAGTTGATTTTCTCAAAAGAAAAAAATCACTGCTTTCTTTTGTACACAACTTTTTATGTTTCTTTTTTTGTCTGAGCTTATACTAGAGTTTTATTTGCATTCCGCAGCATTCCAGTTTGTACCCCTACAGCAACATCTAGAATATGGTAAATTATTAAAATACTTTGTAAAAATAATTTAAAAGTTTTTCCTTGCAAAATTAAAACTAGCTTTTTATAGCACTGCTGGATTAAAACAACAATGGATCAGTCTCATCTCTGGAATGCCAAGGGATTTGGTTATCCAGCCTTTATTCTAAGTTGAAATCCTTGACTTCCTGACTTACTGAGTAACATTACAAAGCTTCAAGTTCCTCAGCTCCAGAACAAGAACACAATTGAACTCACTGCATGGAGTTCTGAATATGTAATGTGTTAGTACATGCAGGTAGCTAAGAACATGGACCCTGGTATTAGCCCGTGTGGTGAATGTCTTGAGGATAAGAAGATGGTGGCTGGGGACAGCGGGGGTGGGGGAGGGAACTGAGGAGACATCTACTTTACTATCTACAAACACCTTGAATGGTTTGTGTCAAACCTCAGAGGACCCTGTTGTCCTCTGAGGAAATGGATCTATTCACTTTCTCCCTCAGTTTCCTACCATCCAAACCACCACAGTTCTAAACCATTTCTTTTGAGATTTGATTCCTTTTTCTTTTAACCCCTATTGCAAATGTTATCCTTCATAGATTATCATCCTCTCTAGAGAATTTCCAGAGACTTTTAAATTTTGGTTTTAAATTAGCATAAAAAGTAATATATTTCATGATGGCATTTTCACGAATACTTTGTTTTTGTTGACCATCTGACTCCTTTCTTCCACTGCCTCCACTCCTGCTGGCCAACTTTTCTTTCTATATTCCTCCTGCTTTCATCTCCTATACGTTCTATTGCACACCTATTCATTCTCAACACTCCTTTAAGGCATCTGTTCCTCTTTAGTTAAATGAACTCAGATCATCAAATCTTGATTTACTGTGCATGTGCACATATCAAATATAGCAGGGCATACAGACAGATAGTATGACAAAAAATGAATGATTTTTATTATTATTATTCTTTTTATTGGATAGTTCTTTATCCTTGCCAGGTCTTTCCTTGGGGAACCCCCATCCCATGCCTCCTCCCCCTGCCTCTATGAGGGTGCTCCTCCACCCACATGCCAACTCCCATCCTCCCACCCTGGCATTCCCCTACACTGTGGGGCATCGAACCTCCTCAGGCCCAAGGGCCTCTCCTCCCACTGATGTCCAACAAAGCCATCCTCTGCCACATATGTGGCTAGTGCAATTAACCAATGTTTTCCTATCAAATTTTAATCTACTTTAAAATAAAATATTTGACTTGTATTTTGAACATACTTATATGATGCCTGTTCTATGCTAATGTTTAAATGGTCTCTGATGCCCAAAATAATAAAGATAGAGTTCCCTTCTTGAAAGATTTCTTAGTCAAGGTAACGTGTTAGTTTTATTTATAGACAATCTAGTCCATGATGCAAATTCACTGAAAACCCATTTCACAGAATTCTGTATCATTATCATCATTATCATCATCATACTCAAAATCAACAATAACAACAAACCCAAATAAATGTTAGTAAGGCTACAGAAGATCAAATAACTCTTATAAATTGCTGATGTGGAGGTAAATTAGTAAAACCACTATGGAAATCAATATGGATTTTCCTAAAGAACTAAAAATATCATATGATTTATATGATTCACACTTTCTGGCTGTGCTTTCAAAAGAAGCAGAGTCAGCTCTCAATAAAGATGCATTCCTGTACACATGTATATTATCACACTAGTTATAATAGCTTGTTACAAAGTCAGCCTGGGGATAAGGAGGAGTGCATAAAGGAAGCATAACATAAACTCATGTGTGATCTACAACACAGTGGAAATGTACTTGATGTTCTCATCTATTTAAAAGAATAAAATTCTCTCATTTATAGATAAATTAATTGAGATGGATATCATCATGATAGGTAAAATAAGCCAGACACAATGATAATCTCATTTCTTCACATATGTGGAATTCAATGACAAAAAGATGTGGAAAGGACACAAATATAAGAAAGAAAGACTACTAAGGATATAGATGGAAAAGCAGGTAAGAAAAGAAGGATAAGAGTAAGGGTGAAAATGATCTAAGTACACTAGATGCAATGGTGAGATTCTCATGTACCTCATCACTTTGAATTAATTATACACACTAATAAAACTAAAACCAATTATTCAAACAGAATAATATAAAAACAATGGCTAGAATATGTTTAGTTTCTTTATATATGTACGTATTATATACATATATATGTATCAATTATGTATGTATAATTATATGTTTATATATGTGTATATGTATATATTTTAGTATATGCGTGTATAATATATAGTATAGTATATATGTATATATTTTAGTATATATATATATATAATTTAGTATATATATTTTAGTATATATATATTTTAGTATATGTATGTATTTTAGTATATGTGTTTAGTATATGATCATATATATATATATATATATATATCACATTTATATGATTCACACACACACACACACACACATATATATATATGTACCTACTGGTTTCATCAGAGGCTATAGGTCACAGAACTAAATCTTGAGTTAAGAAATTAATTAAGATTCAGTGTAATTCTGATAAAAATTCCAAAGTTGGTTTTCATAGAAATAGAAAGGGAAAGGGGAAGGGAATTTGCTTGAAAGCAGAAAATACCCTAGATAGCCAAAGCAATCGGAATCAAAGAAAAATGCTAGAGTATCACCATACTTTATCATATGTCAAGTGCAGATAGAGCCACATTAATGAAAACATCAGACACATCATATATATATATATATATATATCATATACATATGATATATAATATATATGTAAATTATGTATATACTATATATATTGCATATGTATATATTATCCATTTTGAAAAATCAATTTGAAATGTATCAACTACTTTAGAATAAAATTTGAAACTCTGAATTTATTACAAGAAACAGTTAATAGCCATGGGCAAGGGCTTAGTGTAGAAGACTCCATTCTCTCAAGAAATAATTGAACAGTCAACAAGTGGAACCTTGTGAAATCAAGTCTTCTGCACAGCATAGTAAATTGTTGAGTAAAGTCTTCTCCTACAGAATTAGGGATGTCTTGGCTAGTCATAAATATGACCCAATAGTATTTTCTATAATATGCAAAGAGGTCAAAATATAATCAAGAAATTAAGTAACCCTATCTGTGAATGGGATACTGAGATAACAGACAGCTCTCAGTGATATAGTGCAAATGCCCAATAAACATATGGAAACAATGTTCAGTGCTACTCATCAGACTAGTGAAGATTAAGCAACATTGCGATTCTACTTGTCAGATTGGCAATCATCAAGAAAACCAATACAATACCAAGAATTGCTGGCAAAGATTTGGAGAAAAGTTATCATCTGGTAGGAATTTGATTAGTCTAACCATTGTGGAAGTCAGTGTGGAGATAAAACTATAACTACAATTAATTCTATCATATGCTATAGCCATATGACTACTGAGAATTTATTCAAAGGGGACCAAGTCAATCTATCAATGTTTGCATCAATGCTTCTTGCATCACTGTTCACAACAGCTATGATTTGGAACCTGCCTATGTCTCTGATAAGAGAGGGATGGATAGAGAATACGTGCAATTTACATGCAATGGATTTTACCAGCCATAGAGAAATGAAGTAGGTCATTTGTAGGAACATGGATACAACTGAAGGTAATCTATGTGAACTAAGCCCATCTCAACCAGAACAATGCTGTGTTTTTTCACATTTATGGGACCTACATTTAAATTTAGATATATCTAATCACATATGAATATATCACATAAAAAGTAGAATGAGATGTTCTAGGGGTTAAAGGTGTAATGTTCATCATGCTAGTAAATTGTCATGTGTTGTTTGAGAAGCTGAGAAGCTGTCTCTGGAAGCATAGCTTCCCCGACTGAATGTCAGACCCTAGCATATTTGATTCAATGTTCTTCAAACATCCTTGTGTGTAGATGGGCTGGCACCTCTGAATTTATGACAGAGAGGAAATAGAAAAACAAAGTGCAATAGTGAAAACATTGTGCTTTTGAGAACAGCTGGAAGGTAAGTTCTTTCCGTCTGAGGTTTCTGTTATTTACCCCATGATGTAAAAGTGTCTACAGTGGGATAGAGAAGCCAGAAAGAAGAAGTTCAGCCATGAGAAACTCAGACCTGAAGAGCAGACTCATTTAGAAACTTGATTTTATGCCAAAACTCCCTCAATCATTGTCTGTTGCATGCTGCCAGCATTTGATTTGATGATTTTCTGTATCTCTGGTTCTTTGTTATGTCATGCCTGAAAGCACAGTAGATATGCTTCACAGTAGATATTTCTGAATGTACTAGATGCTTTAAACCTGCAATTTAGTGATACCTCTCATCTATCTATCTATCTATCTATCTATCTATCTATCTTTATTATTTTAGCTTGGTTTAATATATATTTAATGGACTTACTCCTTTTAAAACATAAAGTATATGATAGATAATTCTACATAACAAGAGACAAGAAAGTGGTGGGTGGGACTACTGAGGTTATGCATTCAAAGTACATGAAAATGGCTCTGTATCTCCCAATACAACAAAATTAAATGTACATAGTGAAGTTAGCCAGAGATTTAAAACAATGTAGTTCTGGGGGACTTAATGAATATAGTCACAGTGGTTTGCTCTATATGTACATGGGATGTATTTCTGGTAATAGGAACATGGCATTTACGATAAAAAAATAATAGCCATAGAATCAGACACTGAGTAAAGTAACTAGGAAATTATACTTAGGGATTTGTTAAAGGATTCCATCAGAAAATAGCATTTCAGGGTTGAATATATAAAAAGTTAAAAACAGGAAGAAAACACCAGTGACTAACTTATTTGTCCAAGTGAAAAGTGGTAAGACAGAAAACTGACAATGAAGTGGGAATGTATAGGGAATTTTGGATGCAGAAAAATCTTAAGTGATACCTGGACAAACTTATGACTTAGTAGAAGTTCAGAGTGACAGGACAGAAGCATGCATGCCTCAGTTTCTAGCTTCAGTGACTCATCACTTGTATGGTTGTTCACTGTTCTTTTTTTAACTTTATGATAAAGTTCATGAGAACAGAAACAAGACAGGCTCATTCCTTGTTCTTAAAGCATTTCATTTATCCCTTAGCATGTATGAATGTTCAATTAATGTTTGTGGAATTAGTAAGCAACAGGAAATACATGATGATGAGACAGTTTTAAAAGCCACTTGGTGTTGGAGATATCTGGGGAACATACAACTAAAGATGTTCTCTCTCTCTCTCTCTCTCTCTCTCTCTCTCTCTCTCTCTCTCTCTCTCTCTCTCTCTCTCTCTCTCTGTGTGTGTGTGTGTCTGTGTGTGTGTGCACGCGCACGCGCACGTGCACGCATGCAGGAAGGAGGGAGGAAGGGAGGGAGGGGGAAAGAGAGAGAGAGAAAGAGAGAGAAAGAGAGAGATTAATGATAGACATGGAGAGAGAGAGACTTAGAGGAATCTGGAAGTAGGAACAGTTGGAGAAACACTGAGAAATTCTCTGCCTACTGAGAGGTACTTTACCTGCAGGTATGTCTCTTTTATTGAAGATCCTGAATGCATTTCCTAGTTGGCCAATTGATTTCTTTTCTTCCAGTTGATTCATTTTGGAATGAAAACCCTCCTTCAGTGCTTGTACTAAATGAGCTTTGTCAACCAGAGTGCATTAAATTCCTGTTGTATGAATAAATGTTCAGAATGGAGAATAAATTCAAATCCCAGAGGTATAAACATGGATTTTTAATTAATCTCAGGAATGCTCTAGGTAAATTCTGAAAGGTACAAAAATAAAAATCAAAAACACCAACCAAACAAACAAAAAAGTAGAAGTCCTCCTCAAAGTACAAAAGAGCTGATTAGGAAGCTGGCCAAGACTAACAACTTCATGGTAAGTGCTAATTTGAGTTGTACCTGGGGAAAGCTGAAGGAGACATTTGAGTCTGCAGCAGTCTGGCAAATCCTAATCACATCCCTATTGCAGCTTCAGAATCAGATAGACAGTAAAACTGAAGCCAGTATCAACGTTTCATTCATGGTGCTCACTTTACTAACTTTGCAGTGTATAAATCTGATTAATGATAGCTACTGAGCCTGCAGTGTCTATGTATTTAGAAATATATGTATGTGCATATGCATATATATGCAACAATAATTAATGCAAAAAGATCCCATGAAGGTTTGAAAGAAGGAGAGGGAACAAGAGAATCAAGTAGTTATATGACAATCTCAAAAAGAAGTATAGTTTCAAAATTTAAGAAACAAATAGATATTTGTGTGTCAAAGATTATATATACACCTTTTTTACCCTCAGTAAAAAATCTTAACTTTTAATATTTTATAGCACTGATTATTTTATTAAAAATAAGTTGCCATATCCCCAACAATAGCCAGAATTGATCCAAGCATATTGCCAATCTCTTTATGCCTTTGATCCCAAAGAAAGATCTATAAATCTTCCTCAGTATTACAGAAAATAGAGATCTTTATAATGTGGCCACAATATGCATGTTCTAACTGAATGAAAATAGTGTTTGTCCACAAATGTCCAACTTGTTTTTCATTCTGCCTGACTCGGTGGTCATGAAACACAGAAGCTCTGTGCAGACCAGAGTTGTCATTTCAGGAATCACATAGATTCTTTGGAGAATATGAACGATAGCTATAGTTCATTTGGTTCTCATAGGAAAAAAAATACAATGGAGATACATGGTAAAAGAAGAACCAAAAGGAAAAGTGAGTTATGCTAATGACCTAAACACCAAAATAAGATTGATACATGAATCTTAAAAGAGAAAAAAAAATTGAGCCTGTGGACTTGTCAGAGCTTCCACTTGAATATAAAAGTATTATTCTATCTTTAAAGTTATTTGGTCTTTACAAGGCTCATCTACAAGGCTGGTATTCCTATTATTCGTATCTTGTGTATATACTGAGTCTCACAAATGCATCCAACTTTTAAAATAAATGAGTTAGCCTATTTCCTGATTAATGAAAAACATTCATAATTTTGTTTAAGGCACACTTAACCTTTTTTATAATGCTTATGTATTCTCTGTATTACTGGGATATAACTAGCACACTGAGATCTTCTACTTGTTGAAGACTCACAAACAAAGTATTATTCAATCAGCAGTAACAATGATAACAATTTACAAAGGAGAAAAACAAATTTGGTGAGTTATCTCATATGAGAAACATCTAAAGACTCATACCTTCATAAGCTTAAGAGAATAAAATGCTCATGAGGTACAACAGCTAACAGTCAACTTGTGCATGTCACAGTTTTTTTCTCAAAAAGAGAAGTATATTTAATATCTAGGAATGCAGAGATTTTTAGTGTTTAAACATAAGTATTAAGTATAAATCTATATGACCTATCTCATTGCCTTCTTTGTCCAAATGCCCTGCAACCAACCACTGAAGTAGATGTTTTAAGTAAGTCCTATCAGCACAAGAACATGATGAATGGGAAGGAGTATTTGTTTCCCACCATGCTGTTCCCTACAATAAAGGAGTTTTCAATAGGTCAATCACAAAGTTACTTCCAACCTTAAATCCATATTAAAAAGTTTGTTTATTTGTTTGTTTATTTATTTATTTATTTATTTTAACATTACATCCCAATATCATCCCTGCCTCTCCTCCCAGTCCCCTCCTCACACATCTTTTTCCCCATACTCCCTTCCCTTTTCCACTTATAAGGGGAAGACTACCCCTGGGTATCACCCCACCCTGACACATCAGTCACTGCAGGACTAGCACATCCTCTTTCATTGAGACAAGACAAAGTTGCTCAGTTAGAGGACAGGCAGGGAACAGATCAGGTACAGGGACCACTCCAGTTGTTGGGGGAACTAACATGAAGAACAAGCTGCATATTTGCTACATCTGTGCAGGTGTCTACATCCGGCCCATGCTTGCCCTTTGGTTTTTGGTTCAGGCTCTGAGAGCTCCCAAGGATCCAGATTAGTTGATTCTGTTGGTCTTCCTGTGGGATCCCTATCCTCCTTGGTTTCCTCAATCCTTCCCTTAATTCTTCCATAAGACTTCACGAGTGATATCTAATGTTAGGCTGTGGGTATCGGCATATGCTTTGGTCAGCTGCTGGGTGGAGCTTCTCAGAGGACTGTTATTCTAGGCTCCAGCCTGCAAGAAAAACATAGTATTATTAACAGGTGCTTCCCTATGGGATGGGTCTCAATTTGGGCCTGATATTGGTTAGCTATTCCCTTTGGTTTTTGTTCCATCTTTGTCTCTGCACATCTTGTAGGTAAAGCACATTTTGGGCCTAAGGTATTGTGAATGGGTTGCTGTCCTTATCTCTCCATGGAATTCCTTCCTGACTACAGGAACTGGTCACATTAGGCTTCATATCCCCCACTGCTAGGAGTCTCAATTAGAGTGACTCCTGTAGACTCCTTGGAGCCTCCCTGATCCTAGGTCTCTGGCATGTCCAAGAGATACCCCCTCCACCCACTGAGGATTCCATTCTCTCTTCCTTGCTGTTCCTACATCCAATCCCCCACCCCCATCCAACTTCCCTCCCCATCTGCTATCCAAACCAGTTCCTTTCCTCCATCCACATCTAGTATTTACATCATTTCACCATTTGAGAAAGATTCAAATATCCTTCTTTCAACCTTCCTTGTTATTTGACTTCTTTGGGGTCTATGAATTTTAGCTTGGTTATCCTGTATTTGATGGACAATATCCATATATAGGTGAGTACACACTCTGCACCTTCTGTTGGGTCTGAGTTATTTTACTCGGGATGATATTCATTTTCTAGTTCTATCCATTTGCCTACAAATTTCATGATATCATTGATCTTAATAGCTGAGTAGTATTTTATTGTGTAAATGAACCACATTTTCTTTATTTTTTCAGTTGAGGGCCATCTGAGTTGTTTCTAGTTTCTGGCTATCACAAAAAGAGCTGCTATGAATATAGTTGAGCAAGTGTCCTTGTAGGATAGTGGAGCATCTTTAGATATATGGCCAGGACTGATATACCTATATCTTAGAACAATTCCCAGTTTTCTGAGAAACTGCCAATTTTATTTTCAGAGTTGTTGTACAAGTTCCCATTTCCACAGCAATCTAGGAGTGTTCTGCTTGCTCAACATCCCCACAAGTATGTGCTGTCCCTGGAGATTTTAATCTTAGCCATTCTGATGTGTATAAGGTAAAAACTCAGTCATTTTGATTTGCAGGTCACAGATAAATAAGGATGCCGAATATTTTTTTAAGTATTTCTCAGCCATTTGAGATTCCTCTGTGAGGATTCTGTTTAGTTCTGTTCCCCATTTTCAATTTATTTGTTTGTTTGTTTGTTTGTTTATTTATTTATTTATTTATACTCCAGATTTTATTCCCCTCCTGGTCCACCCTCCAACTGTTCTACAACCCATACCTCCTCCCCGCCCCCTGTCTCCATGGGGATGTGTCCAACCCCCACCCCACCAAACCTCTAAACTCTCTGGTACCTGTAGTCTCTGGAGGGTTAGGGGCATCTTCTCTGACTGAACCCAGACCCATCAGTCCTCTGTTGTATGTGTGCTGGGGGGTCTCATAACAGCTGGTGTATGCTACCTGGTTGGTGGTCCAGTGCTTGAGAGATCTTGGAGGTTCAGGTTAACTGAGACTACTGGTCCTCCTACAGGGTTACCCTCCTCTTCAGCTCCTTCCAGGTTTTCCCTAATTCAACCACCAGGGTCAGCAGCTTCCCAGTGGTGCAAGGTTGGTTCAATATATGAAAATCAATTAATGTAATCCACTACATAATCTCTAAGAAAAAATCACATGATCATCCCCTAAGAAGCAGAAAAAAATTGACAAAATACAACACCCCTTCATATTAAAAGTATTGGAGAGATCAGAAAATCAAAGCCCATACTAAAACACAATAAAAGCAATTTACTAAAAACCAACAGCCAATATCAAATTAAATGGAGACATACTTGAAGCACTCCCACTAAAATTGGGAATAAGACAAGAATGCCCACTCTCCCTATAGCTATTCAATATAGTACTTGATGTACTTGCTAAAGCAATAAAACAACAAAAAGAGATCAAGGGGATAAAATTGGCAAAAAAGAAATAAAGGTATCACTATTTGCAGATGATATGATAGTATATATAAGTGAACCCAAAAATTTCACCAGAGAACTTCTTCATCTGATAAACAACTTCAGCAAAGTGGTCAGATATTAAACTAACTCAAATACATCAGTACCCTTCCTTTATACAACTGAAAAACAGGCTGAGAAAGAAAATGAGGAAACAACTCCTTTCACCATAGACACAATAATATAAAATACCTTGGAGTAACTCTAAACAAACAAGTGAAAGACCTGTATGACAATAACAATGAAAATCAATTAATGTAATCCACTTCAAGTCTCTAAAGAAAGAAAATGAAGATCTCAGAAAATGGAGAGATTTCCCATGCTCATGCATTGGCAGAATTAATGTAGTCAAAATGACCATACTACCAAAGGTAGTCTACAGATTCAATGCAATTCCCATCAAAATCCCAATACAATTGTTTAAAGACATGGAAAGTGCAATTCCAAATTCATCTGGAAAGGCAAAAAATCCAGAATAGTGAAAACAATTCTTAACAATAAAAGAATGGCTGGAGGAATCACCCTCTCTGACCCCAACCTTTACTTTAGAGCAATAATGATAAAAAGTGCATGGTACTGGTAGAGACAGGTGCATTGATCAATGGAATAGAATTGAAGACCCAGAAATATAACCACACAATTACAGACACTTGGTTTTTGACAAAGAAGCCATAAATATACAATGGAAAAGAGAAAACATTTTCAATAAATGCTACCGGTCTAACTGGCTGTCTATATGCAGAGAAATGAAAATAGACCCATATTTGTCATCTTGCACAAAGCTCAAGTCCAAATGTATCATGGACCTCAACATAAAACCAGATACAGTGAATCTGATAGAATAGAAAGTGGGTTGCTGTTTTGTCCTTCTGCATTTCCCTGATGACTAATTATGTTGAATATCTTTTAAGGTGCTTCTCAGCCATCAGAATTTCTTCTGGTGAAAATTTCTTGTTTAGCACTGTACCCCATTTTTAATAGGGTTCTTTGGTTCTTTGGGGTCTAAATTCTTGAGTTCTTTGTATATATTGGATATTAGCCCTCTGTCAGATGTGGGATTGGTGAAGATCTTTTCCCAATTTGTTGGTTGCTGTTTTGTCCTTCTAACAGTGTCTTTTGCCTTACAGAAACTCTGTAATTTTAAGAGGCCCCATTTGTCAATTCTCAATCTTAGAGCATAAGCTATTGGTGTTCTGTTCAGGAACTTTCCTCCTGTGCCCATGTCCTCCAGGGTCTTCCCCAGTTTCTTTTCTATTAGTTTCATTGTGTCTGGTTTTATGTGGAGGTCCTTGATCCACTTGGAGTTGATCTTGGTACAAGGAGATAAGAGTGGGTCAATTCGCATTCTTCTGCATGTTGACCTCCAGTTGAACCAGCACCATTTGTTGAAAAGGCTATCTTTTTTCCACTGGATGGCTGTAGCTCCTTTATCAAAGATCAAGTGACCATAACTCTGTGGGTTCATTTCTGGATCTTCAATTCTATTTCATCGATCTACTTGCCTGTTGCTGTACCAATAACATGCTGTTTTTAACACAATTGCTCTGTAGTACTGCTTGAGGTCGGGGATATTGATTCCCCCAGAAGTCCATTTATTGTTGAGAATAGTATTAGCTATCCTGGGGTTTTTTGTTACTCCAAATGAATTTGAGAACTGCTCATTCTAGATCTATGAAGAATTGATTTGGGATTTTGATGGGGATTGCATTGAATCTGTAGATTGCTTTTGGCAACATGGCCATTTTTACTATATTGATCCTGCCAATCCAAGAGCATGAAATATTTTTCCATATCCTGAGGTCTTCTTCCATTTCTTTCTTCAAGGACATGAAGTTCCTGTCATACAGATCTTTCACTTGTTTGGTTAGAGTTACGCCAAGATACTTTATATTGTTTGTGGCTATTGTGAAGGGTGTTATTTCCCTAACTTCTTTCTCAGCTTGCTTGTCCTTTGAGTACAGGAAGGCTACTGATGTGCTTGAGGTGATTTGATAACCAGCCACTTTGCTGACAATGTTTATCAGCTGTAGGAGTTCTCTGGTGGAGTTTTTGGGGTCACTTACATATACTATCATATCATCTGCAAATTGGGAAAAGATCTTCACCAACCCCACATCTGACAGAGGGCTAATATCCAATATATACAAAGAACTCAAGAAGTTAGACCCCAAAGAACCAAATAACCCTATTAAAATGGTGTACAGATCTAAACAAAGAATTTTCACCAGAAGAAATTCGGATGGCTGAGAAACACCTTGAGATGTTCAAAATCACTAGTCCTCAGGGAAATGCAAATCAAAACAACCCTGAGATTCCACCTCAAACCAGTCAGAATGGCTAAGATTAAAAACTCAAGAGACAACAGGTGCTGGCGAGGCTGTGGAGAAAGAGGATCACTGCTCCATTGTTGGTGGGATTGCAAGATGGTGCAACTGCTCTGGAAATCAGTATGGTGGTTCCTCAGAAAATTGGGCATGACACTTCCAGACGACCCTGTCATACCACTCCTGGGCATATACCCAGAGGATTCCCCTGCATGCAATAAAGACACATGTTCCACTATGTTCATAGCAGCCTTATTTATAATAGCCAGAAGCTGGAAAGAACCCAGATGTCCTTCAATGGAGGAATGGATACAGAAAATGTGGTATATTTATACAATGGAATACTACTCAGCAATTAAAAATAATGAATTCATGCAATTTGTAGGCAAATGGTTGGATCTGGAAAATATCATCCTAAGTGAGTCAACCCAGTCACAAAAGAATACACATGAATTGCAATCACTGATAAGTGAATATTAATGAACCCAGAAGCTCTGGGTACTCAAGACACAATTAGCTAAGCAAAAGATTCCCAAGAAAAAGGATGGAGAGGACCCTGGTCCGGAAAAGACTAAATCCAGTTTTGTAGGAGAGTACCAGAACAGAGAAATGGTGGGGAGGGGGTGATTGGGGAATGGGCAAGGGGGATGGAGAGGACTTATGGGACATATGGTGAGAGAGGGAACTGGAAAGGGGAAAGTCTTTGGAATGTAAACAAAGAATATAGAAAATAATAAAAGAAAAGAAAAGAAAAGAAAGTGGGAAAGAGCCTTGAATTCATTGGCACAGGGGGAAATTTCCTAAACAGAACTCCAATGACTCATGCTCTAAAATCAAGAATTAATAAACGGGACCTCATGAAACTGGAAAGGTTCTGTTAGGCAAAAGATATAGTCAGGCAAATGGACACCCTACAGATTTGAAAAAAATCTTCACTGACCCAACATCAGATAGAGGGCTAATATCCAAAATATATAAAGAACTCAAGAAGTTAACTACCAAAAAACTAAACAACCCAATCAGAAAATCGGGTATAGAATTAAACTGAGACTTCACATAAGGGGAATCTTGAATGGCTGAGAAGCAACTAAAGAAATGTTCAAAGTCCTTGGTGATCAGAGAAATGCAAATCAAAAAAACTCTGAAGTTCTACCTTACACCAATTAGAATGGCTAAAATCAAAACCTCAGGTGACAACATATGTTGGGGAGGATGTGGAAAAAGAGCACTCCTTTATTGTTGGTGGGATTTTAAACTGGTACAACCATTCTGGAAATCAATCTGGTAATTCCTCAAAAAATTGGAAATAATCTACCTGAAGATCCAGCAATTCCACTCTTTCGAATATACCCAAAAGATGCCCCACCATGCTACAGGGGCAAGAGTTCCACTATGTACATAGCAGCCTTATATGTGATAGTCATAAGCTGGAAACAAGCCAGATGTCCCATGCCAGAAGAATGGATACAGAAAATATGGTTTATTTACACAATAAAATACTACTCAGCTATTAAGAACAAGGACATCCTGACTTTTTCAGGCAAATGGGTGGAACTAGAAAATATCATCCTGAATGAGGTAACTCAAACACAAAAGGAAATGTGTGGTATATACTTACTAATAAGTGGATATTAGCAAAACAAACAAACAAACAAAAAAAACCACACACACACACACACACACACAAAACAAACAAACCGAAACCAAAACCAAGACCAAAAACAAACAAAAAATAACAAAAGAAAATAACAGAATACCTTAGACACATTCCACAGAACTCTAAAAGGTCAAGAAACTGAAGGGCCTAAGTGAGGAAGCCTCAGTTCCACTTGGGAAAGAGAAGAAAGCAATGACAATGGGGGAGGGAGGGACCTGGGAGGGAAAGTGGACAGGGGTGTTAGGAAAGAGGAGAACCTGATTTGGTATTGGGTGAGGGAAAAGGACTGAAGTCTTGAAGGCCAGCAGAAAGAATGGAAACAGGTAACCTCAGGATTTAGAAGGTTGTGTGAGGGAAGAAGACTGAAGCCCTGAGGGCTAGCAGAAAGAATGGAAACAGGCAACTTCCAGAGATAGTAGGTTAAGGAGACCTTCCAGAATGCACCAGAGATCTGGGAGGTGAGAGACTCTCAAGACTCAATGGGAGGGACCTTAGATGAAATGCCTGACAGTAGAGAGAAGGAACTTGTAGAGCACACCTCTAGCAGAAAGACAGGCTATCAAGTGAGGTAGGGGTTACCACCCCATAGTTAAAACTCTGGCCCGTAATTGGTTCTATCTGAAAGAACTACAGGGATGGAAATGGAGAGGAGCCTGAGGAAAAGAAGGTCCAGCTACAGGCCCAAAGCGGGATCCAGCTCAAGGTCCCAAGGCCTGAGACTATCATTGAGGCTACAATCTTGCTTTTTCTAGGGTGCAGTTTCCCTTCTTGTATTGGCTACGAAGTGCTCACAAAAAGGAACCTAGCATGTCTGCCCTTCAAAATACCCATCAAGCAGCTCAAAGAGTCAGATGCAGTTATTTGCACCCAACCAATAGTTTAGGACTTTTAAAACAAGGAAATAACTCAGGAATAAATTTTCAGTTTTAAGCTCAGGGGATAAATAGGATCACTTCTTCTGAAAAAAGTGAGAACTCCCAAGATAAAATAATCAATTAAAAGGAGAAGATTGTCCCCAAGACTCCAATTTAAAGTTTTCAGCCAAAGATGGAAGCCACATTAAGATGAAGTATAGACAAAACTAGCCATCTTGAAGGGTACCAATTTTACTGGGGATGAAAAGTTACTCTTTTAACTTACAAACAACGTATCTTTTTTTACTTGTATTTCAAAATAAAATCTCAAACAATAACTTTTGAAGGATTATTCTTAATACAGTCTATAGCTGAAGGAAAAATATTTAACATAGTTATTAAAAGAAATGCAGAGATAATATTTGGAATAATTATAAAGAAAATGTGCTAAATTGTTTTCATTTAGATAAATTACAGTTGAGAACAGGAGAAATGTGATAAGCAGAACAAATAAGGTAAGATTTTTATGCTTTTATTTAAAATGTATACTATATGTGAATATGTACATTATATATATGTATATATGGCATATGTACACATATATATATTTATATAAAGAAGAATGTACTTTAATTATACCAATGAATGGCAGTAGTCTATCCAAAGAAATAGAGACAGTGTGTCCAAAAATCAAAAATAGGGGACTTGAAGATTTTTAGATCAGAAAGGGAAAGTTTTGGTGGAAAATTCCATATGTGATCTGCTTCATCACACTCTGAGAACTTTAAATGCCAACGAGAGTTTCTCAGCTTACCTGAGACTTTTGAGTCATTAATCTTTCATTTAAGACCCCAAGGACAGATAAAAAGAATGGGGAAATGATATATTCTCTTTAATCCTGGAGTACAGCATAGTCAAAACGTTGGTCCTGAAAGATGTTAAGCAGGTCTGAACTTTCCTTAAGGTGTTCTGAGATTCAGCAAGACAGAGAGGTACCTGACATAGAGAAGCCCTCAGTCCAGTTGGTATTGTTCTGAATCCTAAAAGAAGGGGGTTAAGTTGGACAGAACATTAATCACTTTATAGAGGTCACCCAAACTTTTGTTATAAGTGTTAGCAAAATTAATATTTCTTGGTTGTGTTGTTTTGTTTTTGCCATTGATGTTCATTATGTGGCATAATGTCATTGCTTTGATTGGGAGAGCTTTAAACATGTTTTGTTGGCCAGCATAAGTTCCAAATCGGCCACCTATTGAAAAGTTAAAATAGGGATTTTTGTATTTCAACCTAGTGGGTAATATTAATAAAAACAAAGTTATTACAGAAAATAATTTAACATCATGATTAGCATAAGTTTTGTTTAGTAAGTTGAAATGTAACTGTACAGCTGGCTGGTCCATTTTTCAGTCCTGGAGAAAGGTAAGATACCTATAATCAGTTTTTTGTTACATCAGACTCTTTCACAAGAACAGGCACCCAGGAGCTTTGTAAGAAAAGTCAGTTAAATTCAGCACCTAATTGACAATCAAAAAAAAAAATGAAATATGTTGTGTCACCTTTATAGGATTGCCCAAGACCATTACATGGGTATCCCAAATATTTTCCCAGTATTTGGTTCTCCTCTATAATCAGGAAATATGAGTCTTTAAGGAACAGAAGGACATGTCACACCACTGAGAAGTACAATTCTAGAAAGAAAACATATTCCATAGTTGTTATATAAAGCTTTATGCTTTGACCTCAATACTGAAGTCTATAGGCCTGTTTTCTCAGCAGTATATAGACAATGCAATGTTATAATACATCAAGCTCATGTCATATATTTGAGATATATTATGCATGCATATATGAAATACATTAATATGTTTATATATAACATATGTATGAGAAATTGAACAAATAGTTGCCAATCATTTAATATAGTTTGGCATAAAGTCTGAGGACTGGAATCCTTTCACCTTTTAAATACACATACTTATATTGACTCTACTTTCTTGCTTGGTATTTAAGGCCATGCAAGCAACTGAAATCAATTGTGCTATTACTGTCAAGTACAATTAAGAATCTCTTTTCAGGGGTCACATGGTCTTCTGAGAAATCATTGACTCCTCAAGCCTTTTTCTACTTGTTGCCTTTCTGTGTAAGGATAAGTCAAACACCTTCCTTGGCATGATTGTGGCTATCCTTTCAAACACTGAGAAAATCTTTCTTTTGTGTTAAGCTTCATCTTTGCAAACTGATCAGAATTAATTGAATGGATACCAGAGTACAAGTCCCAGAGGAATCCACCATCTCACAGATCAAATGTGGATCTTTATACCCTTTTCTTTTACAAGGTACTTTAGTTAGGTGGGAAGAGAAGTAGGAGGAAATTATACTATGAACTAGGCAGGTGGGAACAAAATAGCTGAATGTCACGTTCTCCGCTCAAGGAAATCTATGGATATCTATTAGAAATAGCTATTATCATAGCATGAGTTCTTTCTCAGTGTTACAGAAGAGAAAAGCTGCTTTTAAAAGCCCCAAAATCTGTTTGTGTCTGGTACAGAATAACTTCCCAAATCTTCCTTTAAATGTTACCGACATTGTAAATAGTTTACCCATTAGATATTCTTAGGTCACAACATCTTTACATGTTTTTGTTTACATCTTTATGTTTTTTGTCCTTCTTGTCACAGAGTCAGGGACCCACATGAGGCAGGTAAGTTATCTGTGACACCAGTCCCAGAGGATCTGATGCCTTTAGCCTCTAGGAATACCTGGGCTCACATACACAGACAGACACAGATACCTGTCATTAAAAATTAATACATCTTTGAAATATAATCCAATAAATGATTTCAAAAAATCAGAATGGATAAATAAACAGATGAAAATAAAAATGAGGTCTGGGAGAAGTCAGAGGTGAACTGGAAGAGTGTATTTGACCAAAATATATTGTATAGATGTATGAAACTCTCAGAGAATAAATAAAAATGAAAATTCAAGATGATGTACAATAGAGTATCCTCCTTTTTATCATCTAAATTCTGGTTATTAATTAAAATTATAATATTGACTTCTATGATTCTATGACATGCAGAGAAAATATTCAGACAATTATACTATAAACTTGGAAAAGTAAAAGAACCTACTGGAAGGAGTTGTGTAGGTTTTACTCAAACTGGTAAAGTTTAGCTAATAGTAGGTGGTGTTATGCATACATAATATAATACCATGGACTCCTACTACTAAAACTACCTAAAGACAGACACTAACATGACTATCAGAGAGCTGGCCTGCCCCAGAGAGGGAGTCTAGAAGATATTCTGAGACAAACATGCTTGAATGTCAAGTAGGAAAACAAATACTGTCTTCAGAGACAGGGTCTCAGTGAACTTTAGCAGAACAGACAAGTTGTCAGCAGCTGTTCTGCTTTGAGAGGGAAGAAGATCATCAACCAGATCAGTCTTAGAAATTAGGTTTAAAAATTTGAGCAGGTAAACCCTGGTATGAAGAAATGAAGGAATAAAGAGATGGACATAGAAGGAAAACATAAAGATGGTGAATTTCAGACTGCTGGCCATTCTTTCTTAAGCAGCTGTCTGAGTCAGAAAGAATTTGAATGTTGAAAGTATTATTAAAGTGGGAAGGCAGAAATCTTCCTGGTGTTCAAAATTTTAGTGATCTGGCAGTCAAGGTAAGGAGCTGAAAGCCAGAGACAGAAGTCTAGAGGATTTTGGGTCCAGACAAAAATGTATCAGTCTAGTGCTTGTCTAGACATTGACTTGATGTGTAGATGGTGGATAAGTTTGTGTGGCAAATGGTGAAAGGCTTCTGTTATGGAGAGTGATAGACAGAAGAGAAAGAGGGGAAGGCAGATGAGGAAAAAGATCCAAACTGAGTTTATGTGGCACACTTAACAAAGGCCCCAAACTGGACTTGTTCAATCTACATAGACAAAAGCTGCAAACAAATAAACAAATAACAGCAAAGCTCAGAGGTTTCAGGCAAGGACTGGTGACCATTAAGCCCCTTTAAGCCCAGGAAGTAGCCACACTCTTAATGTGATGAGTCTCAGAAGAAAAGGAAGGAGATGGGTAACAAAAATAGAAAAGGTTTTCCATATGTGAGGGCTGAGGTAGAGAGCTCTAAAACTCCTCCTGGGTTTCAGCATCAAATATTAGATTGGAACTGATCTAGGTGATATAAAATTCAAATGAAGAGGAGACCCACCTCCACTGATTTCCCTTTAACCAGAACAATGAAAGACAATTATCTCTCGAGGAGAGTGGAGACTGTGCTTGTACAGTATATTTTGGACATGATTTTCTCTTTCCCACCTTTTCCCAGATCATCCCCTACCTTTCTACCCACTTTGCTTCATGCTTTCTTTCTTACTTTTACACTCAAAAACAAGTAAACAAAGCAAAACAACTGGGAGGAAAACACAAATAAAAGCAGCCAAATCACTAAGACAAAAATTCAAAAGACATCAAAAGTCCCCCCTCTGATAGAAGAAAGAATCTCAGATGCCAAAGATACCATAGGAACCATGGACTCAACAATCAAAGATAATGCAAAATGCAAAAAGCTTGTAACCCAAAACATCCAAGAAATCCAGGACATAATGAGAAGACCAAACCTAAGGATTATAGGTATAGATGAGAGGGAAGATTTACAACTTAAAGGGCCAGCAAATATCTTCTACAAAATTATGGAAGAAAACTTCCCCAACCTAAAGAGAGAGATGCCCATGAATATACAAGAAGCCTATAGAACCCCAAATAGACTAACAGACTGGATACGGAAACAGGACCCTACAATTTGCTGCATACAGGAAACACATCTCAGTGTCGAAGACAAACACTACCTTAGAGTAAACGGCTGGAAGACAATTTTACAAGCAAATGGTCTCAGGAAACAAGCCAGAGTAGTCACTCTAATATTGGATAAAATTGACTTTCAACCTAAAGTCATCAAAAGAGACACTGAAGATCAGTACTTGCTGGTCAAAGGGAAAATCCACCAAGAAGAACTCACAATACTGAACATCTATGCTCCAAATGCAAGGGCACCCTCACTCGTGAAAGAAGCTTTACTAAAGCTGAAAGCACACATTGCACCTAACACAATAATTGTGGGTGACTTCAACACTCCACTCTCCTCAATGGAACAATCAGGAAAACAGAAACTAAACAGGGACACAGTGAAACTAATTGAAGCTTTGGACCAATTGGATTTAACATATATATATATATATATATATATATATATATATATATATATATATATATAACATTTCATCCTAAAGCATAAGAATATACCTTTTTCTCAGCACCACACAGTACCTTCTCAAAAATTGATCATATAACTGGTCACAAGACAGATGTCAACAAATACAAGAAGACCGAACTAATCCCTTGCCTCATATCAGATAACTATGGAGCAAAAGTGGTCTTCAACATCAAGAAAAACAACAGAAAGCCCACATACACATGGAAACTGAACAATACTCTACTCAATGACACCTTGGTCAAGGAAGAAATAAAGAAAGAAATCAAAGACTTTAGAATTCAATGAAAATGAAGGTACAACCTACCCAAATCTTTGGGACACAATGAAAGCAGTGCTAAGAGGAAACCTCATAGCCCTTAGTGCCTCCAAAAAGAAACAGGAGAGAGCATACACTAGCAGATTAACAGCACACCTGAAAGCCCTGGAACAAAAATAAGCTAATTCACCCAGGAGGAGTAGAAGACAGGAAATTATCAAACTAAGGGCTGAAATCAAACAAATAGAAACAAAGAGAACCATACAAAGAATTAACAAAACCAGGAGCTGGTTCTTTGAGGAAATCAACAAGATAGATAAACCCTTAGCCAGACTAACCAAAGGGCACAGAGACAGTATTCAAATTAATAAAATTAGAAATGAAAAGGGGGATATAACAACAGAAACTGAAAAAATTCAAAAGATCATCAGATCCTACTACAAATGTCTGTACTCAACACAACTGGAGAATCTGGAGGAAATGGACAATTTCCTAGACAGATACCAAATACCAAAATTAAATCAGGATCAATTAGATCAGCTAAACAGTCCCATAACCCCTAGGGAAATAGAAGGCATTATAGAAAGCCTCCCAACCAAAAAAAATATGGGACCAGATGGTTTTAGTACAGAATTCTATCAGGCCTTCAAAGAAGACCTAATACCAATACTCTTCAAACTATTCCACAAAATAGAAACAGAAAGGACACTGCCCAAATAATTCTATGAAGCCACAATTACGCTGATACCAAAACCACACAAAGATCCAACAAAGAAAGAGAACTTCAGGCCAATTTCCCTTATGAATATCGATGCAAAAATACTAAATAAAATTCTTGCCAACTGAATTCAAAAACACTTTAAAATGATCATTCACCATGATCAAGTAGGCTTCATCCCAGGGATGCAGGGATGGTTCAATATGCAGAAATCCATCAATGTAGTCCACTAAATAAACAAACCAAAAGAAAAAAGCCAAATGGTCATCTCATTAGATGCAGAAAAAGCATTTGACAAAATTCAGCATCCTTTGATGTTAAAAGTCCTAGAAAGAACAGGAATTCATGGCCCATACCTAAACATAGTAAAAGCAATATACAGCAAACCAGTAGCCAACATCAAAATAAAAGGAGAGAAACTTGGAGCAATCCCACTAAAATCAGGGACTAGACAAGGCTGCCCTCTCTCTCCATATCTTTTCAATATAGTACTTGAAGTTCTAGTGAGAGCAATTAGACAACATAAGGAAGTCAAAGGGATACAAATTGGAAAGGAAGAAGTCAAACAATTTATTTGCAGAAGATATGATAGTATGTGTAAGGGACCCAAAAAACTCCACCAGAGAACTCCTACAGCTGATAAACAACTTCAGCAAAGTGGCTGGTTATAAAATCAACTCAAGCAAATCATTAGCCTTCCTGTACTCAAAGGACAAGTAGGCTGAAAAGGAAGTTAGGGAAATAACACCCTTCATAATAGCCAAAAACAATATAAAGTATCTTGGTATGACTCTAACCAAACAAGTGAAAGATCCGTATGACAGGAACTTCAAGTCCTTGAAGAAAGAAATCGAAGAAGACCTCAGAAAATGGAAAAATATTTCATGCTCTTGGATTGGCAGGATCAATATAGTTAAAATGGCCATGTTGCCAAAAGCAATCTACAGATTCAATGCAATCCCCATCAAAATCCCAAATCAATTCTTCATAGATCTAGAATGAGCAATTCTCAAATTCATTGGGAGTAACAAAAAACCCAGGATAGCTAAAACTATTCTCAACAATAAAAGGACTTCTGGGGGAATCAATATCCCTGACCTCAAGCAGTACTACAGAGCAATTGTGTTAAAAACTGCATGGTATTGGTACAGCGACAGGCAAGTAGATCAATGGAATAGAATTGAAGACCCAGAAATGAACCCACAGATTTATGGTCATTTGATCTTTGATAAAGGAGCTACAACCATCCAGTGGAAAAAAGATAGCCTTTTCAACAAATGGTGCTGGTTAAACTGGGGGTCAACATGCAGAAGAATGTGAATTGACCCACTCTTATCTCCTTGCACTAAGATCAAATCCAAGGGGATCAAGGACCTCCACATAGAACAAGACACACTGAAACTAATAGAAAAGAAACTGGGGAAGACCCTGGAGGACATGGGCACAGGGGGAAAGTTCCTGAACAGAACACCAATAGCTTATGCTCTAAGATCAAGAATTGACAAATGGGACCTCTTAAAATTTCGAAGTTTCTGTAAGGCAAAAGACACTGTCAGAAGGACAAAACAGCAATCAACAAATTGGGAAAAGATCTTCACTAACCCCACATCTGACAGAGGGCTAATATCCAATATATACAACGAACTCAGTAAGTTAAACCCCAAAGAACCAAACAACTCTATTAAAAATGGGGTACAGAGCTAAACAAGTAATTTTCACCAGAAGAAATTCAGATAGCTGAGAAGCACCTTAAGAGATGTTCAACATCATTAGTTATCAGGGAAATGCAAATCAAAACAACCCACATATTCCACCTCACTCCAGTCAGAATGGCTAAGATTAAAAACTCAAGACACAACAGGTGCTGGCAAGGATGTGGAGATAGAGGATCACTCCTCCATTTTTGGTGGGATTGCAAGATGGTACAACTGCTCTGGAAATCAGTATGGCGGTTCCTCAGAAAATTGGGCATGACACTTCCAGAGGACCCTGTCATACCACTCCTGGGCATATACCCAGAGGATTCCCCTGCATGCAATAAAGACGCATGCTCCACTATGTTCATAGCAGCCTTATTTATAATAGCCAGAAGCTGGAAAGAACCCAGATGTCTCTCAATGGAGGAATGGATACAGAAAATGTGGTATATTTATACAATGGAATACTATTCAGTAATTAAAAATAATGAATTCATGCAATTTGTAGGCAAATGGTTGGATCTGGAAAATATCATTCTAAATGATTCAACCCAATCACAAAGGAATATGCATGAACTGCAATCACTGATAAATGGATATTAATGAGCCCAGAAGCTCTGGGTACTCAAAACACAATTAGCTAAGCAAAAGATTCCCAAGAAAAGGGATGGAGAGGACCCTGGTCCAGAAAAGACTAAATCCAGTTTTGTAGGAGAGTACCAGAACAGAGAAATGGTGGGGAGGGGGCTAATTGGGGAATAGGGGGGAAGAGGACTTATAGGACATATGGTGAGGGGGGAACTGGAAAGAGGAAAGCCTTTGGAATGTAAACCAAGAATATAGAAAATAATTTTAAAAAGTATATATATATATATATATATATATATATATATATATATATATATAAAGAAAGAAAGTGTGTGGCTTCTCCAATGACATTGGTATCACTATGGCACCTATATATTTTGCAGGAAATAATGGATTTGGGGCTGGGTAATATTGGTGGTTATTTTCCTTCTTTAGTAGCATGCAGGGTACATTCCAGCATAAAGCAAACATTAAGAAATAAGCTCATAAGCAAAAAGACATGGCCTACATGTTTACTCCTACTTACTTCACTCTATGTTCCTAACTTCTCTTCATGTCTAAGTGAATACAGCAAATCTATATTCTAGTATTAAGACATACTTAATTCAGCCTCTTATTCATTATAGGGTTGGCATCAAAGGGTCCAGGCACTGTAAAAATAGCAATATGAGATATTGCCTGCAGCTTCCCACCCAGCTGGTGGTGGGGAAGCCAGAGTCAGCCAGCGTGCCAGGTGCTCAGACCCAGCCGGCGGCAGAACCAGGTACCCAAGACAGCCCGAGCTTAAGACCTTCGGGGACTCAGGCCTGGAGCGGGAGTTGGGCACAGAGTAGCAGCTGCGCTCTGCACTCGCAGGGTGGACCCCGAGCTCCCTGCAGGCAGCTGCCATATTGCCTGCATCTTCCCACCCAGCTGGTGGTGGGGAAGCCGGAGTCAGCCAGCGTGCCAGGTGCTCAGACCCAGCCGGCGGCGGAACCAGGTACCCTAGACAGCCCGAGCTTAAGACCTTCGGGGACTCAGGCCTGGAGCGGGAGTTGGGCACAGAGTAGCTGCTGCGCTCTGCACTCGCGGGGTGGGCCCCGAGCTCCCTGCAGGCAGCTGCCATATTGCCTGCATCTTCCCATCCAGCTGGTGGTGGGGAAGCCGGAGTCAGCCAGCGTGCCAGGTGCCCAGACCCAGCCAGAGGCGGAACCAGCCTCCCATCCAGCTGGTGGCAGGGAAGCCGGAAACCAGACCCAGCCAGCTTCCCAGCAGCTTGGGACCAGCAGGCAGAACCAGATAACTGAGATATCCCAACTTTAAGACCCCTGGGGAAACAGGATAACAGACAGCAAACCCTGAGCAGGAGCAGTGCAGAGCAGCCGCCCAACAGGCGGAACCAAGTACCTGGGATATCCTGAGTTTAAGACCTCGGGGGACTCAGGCCACCTGTCAGCAATCTGTGAGCAAGAGCCCTGCAGGACAGTGATTCAGGTATCCCAGTCGCTGGGAAATAGCCTTACAACCCCACAGGAGGGTCAAGCACCAGCTAGTATCTACAGGACCAACTAACACCAGAGTTAACCAGATGGCAAAAGGCAAACGTAAGATCGCTACTAACAAAAATCAAGGCAGTATGGCAGCATCTGAACCCAGTTCCCCGACAGCAATAAATCTTGGATACCCCGAAACACCAGAAAAACAAGACTCAGATCTAAAATCACTGGTCAGGATGCTGATAGAGGAACACTTAGATAAATCTCTTAAAGTAATACATAAGAAAATAGATCAAAAGCTAGAAGCCATTACAAGGCAAACACAATTAAATCCCAGATATCTCAACACACCAGAAAAACAAGACTCAGATCTAAAATCACTGGTAAAGATGCAGATTGAGGATCACTTAGATAAATTTCTTAAAGTAATAGAGGAGAAAATAGATCAAGAACTAGAAGCCCATACAAGGCAGACACAAAAATCACTTAAAGAAATCCAGGAGAATATAGAGCAAAAAATGAATCCCAATAAGGGGGAGAAACAAAAATCACTTAAAGAAATACAAGAGAACATGGGTCAACGAGTAGAAGTCATAAAAGAGGAAACACAAAAATCCCTTAAAGAATTACAGGAAAACACAAACAAGCAACTGAAAGATCTGAGCAAAACCATACAAAATCTAAAAACAGAAGTAGAAACAACTAAGCAATCGCAAAGGGAGACAATGTTGGAGATAGAAAACCTTGGGAAGAAATCAGGAGTCATAGATGCAAATATCAACAATAGAATACAAGAGATAGAAGACAGAATCTCAGATGCTGAAGATACCATAGGAACCATGGATTCAACAATTAAAGAAAATGCAAAATGCAAAAAGCTGGTAACCCAAAACATTCAGGAAATCCAGGACACAATGAGAAGACCAAACCTAAGGATTATAGGGATAGATGAGAATGAAGATCTACAACTTAAAGGGCCAGCAAATATCTTCTACAAAATTATGGAAGAAAACTTCCCCAACCTAAAGAGAGAGATGTCCATGAATATACAAGAAGCCTATAGAACCCCAAATAGACTGGACCAGAACAGAAATACTTCCCGTCACATAATCAAAATCCCAAATGTACTAAACAAAGAAAGAATATTAAAGGCAGTAAGAGAAAAAGGACATGTAACATATAAAGGAAGACCTATCAGAATTACACCAGACTTCTCACCTGAGACCATGAAAGCTAGAAGATCCTGGGCAGACCTCATGCAGACCCTAAGAGAACACAAACTTCAGCCAAGACTACTATACCCAGCAAAACTCTCAATTGCCTTAGATGGGGAAACCAAGATATTCCATGACAAAACCAAATTTGCAAGATACTTATCTACAAACCCATCCCTACAAAGGATAATAGGGGAAAAATACCAACACAAGGGGGGAAACAACACCCCAGAAGAAACAAGATAGAAACCCCATCTCATCCAACCCAAAATAAGAGAACCACTCAAATACAAATAATAATAATAATGCCCAAAATGTCAGGAAGTAATAATTACTATTCCTTAATATCTCTTAATATCAATGGACTCAATTCCCCAATCAAAAGACACAGACTAACAGACTGGATACGGAAACAGGACCCTACATTTTGCTGCATACAGGAAACACATCTCAGTGTCAAAGACAAACACCACCTTAGAGTAAAAGGCTGGAAGACCGTTTTACAAGCAAATGTTCCCAGGAAACAAGCCGGAGTAGCCATTCTAATATCAGATAAAATTGACTTTCAACCTAAAGTCATCAAAAGAGACACAGAAGGTCACTTCCTGCTTGTCAAAGGGAAAATCCACCAAGAAGAATTCTCAATACTGAACATCTATGCGCCAAATGTAAGGGCACCCTCATTCTTAAAAGAAACTTTACTAAAGCTTAAAGCACACATCGCACCTAACACAATGATTGTAGGTGACTTCAACACTCCACTCTCCTCAATGGACCGATCAGGAAAGCAGAAACTAAACAGGGACACAATGAAACTAATTGAAGCTTTGGACCAATTGGATTTAACAGATATATATAGAACATTCCATCCTAAAACAAAAGAGTATACCTTTTTCTCAGCACCACACGGTACCTTCTCAAAAATTGATCATATAATTGGTCACAAGACAGACCTCAACAAATACAAGAAGACCGAACTAATCCCATGTCTCCTATCGGATCACTATGGAGTAAAAGTGGTCTTCAGTAGCAAGAAGAACAACAGAAAGCCCACATACACATGGAAACTGAACAATACTCTACTCAATGACACCCTGGTCAAGGAAGAAATAAAGAAAGAAATCAAAGACTTTTTAGACTTCAATGAAAATGAAGGTACGACCTACCCAAATCTCTGGGACACAATGAAAGCAGTGCTAAGAGGAAAACTCATAGCCCTGAGTGCCTCCAAAAAGAAACAGGAGAGAGCATACACTAGCAACTTAACAGCACACCTGAAGGCCCTGGAACAAAAAGAAGCTAACTCACCCAGGAGGAGTAGAAGAGAGGAAATCATCAAACTCAGGTCTGAAATCAATCAAGTAGAAACAAAGAGAACCATACAAAGAATCAACAAGACCAGGAGCTGGTTCTTTGAGAAAATCAACAAGATAGATAAACCCTTAGCTAGACTAACCAAAGGGCAGAGAGACAGTATCTCACCAGTCAGAATGGCTAAGATTAAAAACTCAAGAAACAAGTGCTGGCGAGGATGTGGAGAAAGAGGAACACTCCTCCACTGTTGGTGGGATTGCAAAATGGTAAAACTGCTCTGGAAATCAGTGTGGCGGTTCCTCAGAAAATTGGGCATGCCACTCCCAGAGGACCCTGGCATACCACTCCTGGGCATATACCCAGAGGACTCCTCTGCATACAACAAAGACACATGCTCCACTATGTTTATAGCAGCCTTGTTTATAATAGCCAGAAATTGGAAGGAGCCCAGATATCCCTCAAAAGAGGAATGGATACAGAAAATGTGGTATAGGAATGGATACAGAAAATGTGGTATATTTATACAATGGAGTACTACTCAGCAATTAAAAATAATGAATTCATGCAATTTGTAGGTAAATGGTTAGATCTGGAAACTATCATCCTAAGTGAGCTAACCCAATCACAAAAGAATACACACGAAACGCAATCACTGATAAGTGGATATTAATGAGCCCAGAAGCCCTAAATACTCAAGGCACAATTAGCAAGTCAAATGACTCTCAAGAAGAAAAAAAGGAGAGGACCCTGGGCCTGTAAAGATTGGATCCAGTATTGTAGACCCAGAACAGAGAAATTGTGTGTGGGGGGGGGAGAGTGGGGATTAGCATGGGGGTGGGGAGAGGAATTATGGGACATATGGTGGGGGGTAACTGGGAAAGGGGAAAGCCTTTGGAATGTAAACAAAGAATATAGAAAATAAAAAAAATAAAAATAAAAAAATAGCAATATGAGCTACTGTAATAAAACATCTCAAGATTGTGACCTCTATCATCATCTTCCTCTCTTCCTTCCTCTTCCTCCTCCTCCTCCTCTTTCTTTTCCTTCTTTACTTCTTCCATCTTTAACAAGCTGACAGCAAGTGTTTCAGAACTAGAAACAAGTTAAGATTTGGGAGAATGATGGTGGAGAGGTGGGAATGATAATGGTAGGAAGAGAGTTAAGGAAGTAAAAAATATACAATGGAAAAAAGAAAGCATCTTCAATAAATGGTGCTGGTCTAACTGGCAGTCAGTGTGTAGAAAAATGAAAATTGACCCAGGTTTATCACCTTGATGTACTTACAAGACAGGAGAATAGCACGGCTGCCCTATGAGAGGCCCAACAAGCAGCTGACTGAGATAAAAGCAGATACTTAACTCAACCAATGGTCTGAAGTTGATGACTCCTGAAGTTGAATTAGGGAAAGGCTGGAAGAAGTTAAGGAGGAAGGTGACCCCATAAAAAAGACCAACAGTCTCAATAAATCTAGAACCCCAAGATCTCTCAGAAACTGAACCACCAACCAATCAGTCAGCATACACCAGCTGATACGAGGCCCCCTGACACATATACAGCATAGGACTGCTTGTTCTGGCCTCAGAGAGAGAAGAGGAACCTAACCCCCTAGAAACTTGAGGCCCCAGGGCATGGATAGGCCTGATGGGGTAGAAAGAGGTGGGGACATACTCTTAGAGAAGGAGGAGGAAGAATGGGTTCCGGAACTGTCAGAATGTGGACCAGGAGAAAGATGACTAGACTGTAAAAAAAAAATTAAAGATAGTTAACAATAAATAAAGATTGGCAAAAATAGAGAGAGCTGAAAGTATTGATCAAAGATAGAGTGAAGACTGATGGGAATATTTGGCTGCCTATTACTAAAGGTGCTTTCAATTACAAAGCAGAAAAAATGATGGTAAAGGTTAATCTTACTAGTCTATAAATATGTCATCTTCAGGTCTTGTTTAAACCAGAGCCTCGTAATGTTCTGAGGACCACAGTTTCTTTTCTCTGTATCTGTCTTACACCACACTATGATGTCACATGCAATCTTCTTTCCACCATGGAGGGAACAAGGTTCTGGTGGAGTCACATTTTATCTATATGCACTGTAGAAAATGCATTCCTCTATCATCCAAAAATGGCACTGAAATTCAACTGGATTTGAATCTCTTAAGTTGTATAACCATGTAAGTTAATTTCTATAGGTTGTGAAGCAAAAAAATTATGGGCAATTTCCCCAAGATTGTTGATAGACTTAATGTGCTATCCTTGTAGTCCAGAGCACTGTGGATCACCAAGATGAAAACTGAGAGTGTGGAGAAAAGTAGAACCCCAGGGAACCTGTAATTTCGTACTGTCACCTTTGAGTACTTCTGTGTAGTAGTTAGAGTGCACTACCCTAAGACTGGTGTGCCCTATAGTCTGAGCTGCATAATATTCAGATAACATCTTAAAATAGAGATAACATAGTGATCAGCATGACGACCTCGGAAATCAGAAAATACTGCTTACCACTTACGAGTGGGTCTTAAGTAAATATGGCATAAATGAAAAATTATTACCTACATGTGTTTATGTCAAAGAAATTTTATTCATTTTTGTTCTCCCAACTCATTTTCTTTCAGAAATATTTTTATGGGATGAAAATTAATAAAAAAAATTAGGCCACGAATTTGAAAGAAAAAAGAGAAGTAAATGGGAGGCATTGAAAGGAAGAAAGGGAATGTGTGTAAAAGATGCTACTATACTATAATCTCAAAACATAAAATAAATAAAGTACTGGCAAAGAAGTTTTTGACTTATTCTGTGGACTATAATAATATCTACTCTGATTATCCCTCCAGGGCTCCCATATTCTCTCAAAACATTCCCTTCCAACTCTGTGCCTTTATTTTTCTCTCCCTTGATGACCACTAAACCCAGTAAGTGCTTCCCATATGTTCATAGGGGTGGGGTCTCCCATTGAAGAAGCCATCCATCAACAGCCATATATTTAATAAAGTATGATTCTCCCTGCCCCAGTATCTACCCACTGCCAATAACTCCTCAGTGTGGATAATTGTGCAGACAGATCATCTACTCCACATATGCTTGGATTTGGGGTGGCTTGATTTTTTTGTAGGTTTTGAGCCAAAACTAGAGCTTCTCTAAGTCCATGAGTGCAACAATCATGTAATGCAATAGAATTTAACAAGATGCAGCGCCATATTCTGGGACTTGCGTTCTTCCCACCTCCCTTAGCACATTGCTCCCTGAGCTTTGGTGGTGGTAGGGCTGAGCACTCAGTCTCTTATCTCAGCACTTAAGCCAGTTAAGTATCTCCCCACAGACTTTTGTTCACTACGAAATGTAGCTTCTTGGGCCAAGCAGCCTGGAGCTAAGGATAATATATGTAAACATTTAGAAGTCAGTTTCACAGTGTGATCATTCAGCAAAATAACAATAGCAGGCTCAATCATAAGGCCTATGACTTCCCCATTCATGAACCTTTGACCAAAATTACAGTACTGTGTCTGAAATTATTTCTTTATAGCAATGTTTACATCCAAGCAGAAAATAGTAAAATAAATGGTGGTTCATATTAAGCACATGACAAGGGATCTGAAATATGATGAGCATCTGGAAAGAGTAGCCAGATTGTATGGCAGCTGTAAGCTACCATACATGAACTAGATGCAATGACTGATTATGAAGCGTATACTAAGGATAAACACAGAAACGATCCAAAGTTCACAACTTACTTAGAAATGCTATTGTAGCTATGGCAATTGAATGGAATAACAGATGTAATATATTTTACTTTTTTATTTATTATTTGTGAGATATTAATTATAAAATTTAGCCTTTCCCTTTCCTCCCTTCAAACCCTCCAATAATCCCATCCCCACTCTCCTTTAAATTCATGGCCTATACTTTACTTCATGATTTCCCCTCAATGAGGATCAAATTTCATAGTACCAGAAGTCACCATGCAAGCATCCAAAGGAGAGAGGCCAACAAAAGTCCTTCCTAGCTATGATGATGATGAACCACATCAACAACCAGCATGGCACCTTATCCTAAGGATGTAAGGGTAGCAAAATAACTCGATGGTAACTAATAGCTATCTAATTGGACTTTTTAAGATCAGTAACTCAACAAAAAGGAAACTGCCTGATACTGAAAACCTAGTTAACTATTCAGTGCTAGTAAAGTCATGACTATTAAAGCTAACTTATTAAACCTGCATAGTCTGTAACAACAATCTACAAACATTTGTCTCTATATCCACAGAGAAGTGTAGCCTTCATCCCTCATCAGGGCAATCTTCCCAACAGAGACCATTATATAAAACCACAATCAATTAAAATGCAGAATTGTTGAGGCAGTAGAAAGATTAAAAAAGTCCCCTTTTAAGTTCTTAAATAATTGGAACAGCAGTTAAGGGTACTAGTGCTTTTATAGAAGATCTGGGATTGCTTAGATTCCTAGCACCCACATAGTGGCCCAATTATCTATAAGTGCAGGCAGTTCAAGGGACCTAAGGTCCTCTTTTGACCCCTACAGGTGCTAAACACACATGAGATACACATATATCAATGCAAGCAAAACACTAATATGTATAAAATACAATAAATCAATCAAGAAGGAATGTTTAAGATCTATATTTTTCCTGTCTTTAAAACCATTCATATGTGTCAAAACCAAATGGTAATTGTAAAGTAGCACTATAGAAGAGTACTTTGGGTTTATACAAGTGAGAGGGTGTAGAGTTACTAGTGAAAGGAAATGGGGAGTATCTAACATCCATTGGGTATTAATTATATGATGGCCACTGTTCTGAGACCTTACATATAATAAATCATTTTACTCTTCAAACAATTTTATATGGTACTACAATTACTTTTCTCATTTTACAGATGAGAAACTGAGATGAAGAAAGATCTTGGGATGTGGCCAAATCCGCACAGCAAGAACCTTGGCTCAAACTCAGATTTTTTCCAGAACTTTCTCTTAGCCATGAGTGCCTGCATCCTTTTTTCTAACACAGACCCTTCATAAGGAGCTGTGTTTCCAAGGAACTTTACATCCTTTTTCATTTATGTAACAAACGCTTTAGAAAGGAGAGAAAACTAAGACTTTAAAATACACATACTCACTTCTTTTATATGTATATATATTTAATGTAATGCAGTTAAATGAGAGATTAACATCAAACATAATGTAAATTAATTTAGTTTATACATAGAAGAATACACAGATGATACATTGCTTACAGGAACTCAGCACATATGAACTCACAACTGATAAGTAAGAATAACATGAAGCTAGTCATCTTTCACAGTGCATGGGGAAGAATAAGTCTGAGGCAAGATACTCAGATGCCCATTGTAGATCTCTTAATTGATGTTTCATGTATTTGGATGTCAAGTGTCTCATGTCTGAATTTACCCTGTGCCAGAAATATTCTTCCAGTATTGGGATTTGCAGCTCTCATGGGCATGTTAGATATTTAAGCGTATTTTTTTTATTACTTAGGATGGTTTTCTCTTAGCCCCTTTCTGTGATATCTATTGCCAAACACAATTACTAAGAACAATGGTTAACCTGATTAATTAGAATTACTCCTCAACCTCTCAAATAGCAGTGACTTAATGTGAAATTGAGAGTTAGGAAGATCCCACTTTAAATTTCTGCTCCCCCCCCATTGTCTTGCTTTGTTAGCACATGGGGCAGTGAGCAAGCCCTTTAAGATCATCCTAACATATTCCACTTTCATCCCTCCAGTTTTATGATATAAGATTTCATTTCCCCATTGAAACACATGACCATAAATTGAAATAAAACCAGATATGAGCATAGAAAGAAGTTCTGTAACTTATGGGCAGTATATGGGGAAATCCTACATTGGCAAAAATGGATTGTTTCTTTGGGACAGTGTCTAGACTTGGTATGTTTTAATCCAAGAATTTAAAACCAGAGATTTATAGAAGCCTCTATGAATGAACAGTGTCAGTTTCCTCTAATGAAACATACAGCTACATACAAGTGACTCTAGCCAAAGGATTGTTGGATTCAAAAACTGAGGAAAGCAAGCAACTCTCCATCAACACATGTTTATTTCCAGGCTGTAAGACAAAGTATAACAACAAAGATTAATAATGAGACAAGGTGGGCCTGAGCAACTTAAGTTTGTCAATTTTCTAGTCTGTCTCTAGGAGTGATCTGGATAAACAATATAAATCATAAGACTCACTGACCATAATATAGTATCTTTGTATTTACAATGTTTATGCACTTGATAAGCACTTAGTAATTTCAGATAAAATAATTTATCTGATAAATATTGATTCTTTTGGCTTCTTGCTTTTGTAAGTCATAAAAAGCTGACGAAAAGGTCTTGCCATTGAGCCACTTATTCTCTGCCCTGATGACATATTTTATTATTTTTGTATGAATTTTTTTGCCTGAATTAATATATGTGTACCATGTGTATGCCTGATGTCTGAAGAAACCAATTACCTATTTCTAAAGTGAAATTTTGGGAGACGAATTCTCATTTTATTTTCCATGTAAAGTAGAATTGCAAGAACTAATTAATACTCTTGACTTATTGTTGTGCAACACAGCCTGGACTTAACTCAGGATGTCTCAGCCTTGAAGAGCTATAAATACTGCCATGTACTGAACATACTCCCATGTTTAATAATCTTTCCTTAAGTGTCTATTAGTTTGCTTTGAATTGCTGTTGATTTCACCTCTAGCCTAACCTTCCTCCTCATCTACCCATCTTTCCTGAGCCTTTGTGGTCATCTGAACATGAAGCTTGTCAATAACAGACTTGTCAGTGGCATTTAAGAGAGCAACTGAGAGCATGCCAGTACAAAGAGACCAGCCCTTTGGATTTTCCAGTAATCTTGATGGGCCAGCACCACCCTCCCTTATCAACTGACTTTGATCAATTGAACAAGGACAGGAGGAATCCCCCCCATAACCATTCCCTACAACCCATATCAAATTATTGTTCCAGACAGATGCCACCTAAAATTGTCTCTCAATACAGATTATAGTTCTAGAAAACTGACCTTCCATTCCAAGTTCCCTTAGAAGTCAGCACAAGCAACAGAACTGTAATGATTTCCTCTGCTTTTGTTTTGTTTCCCACAAAATAGCATGTTCTGAGTTTTAAGTACCAAAAGTCCAGAAAACCCCAAGTGCATTTTCCCCAGGCACATTTTCCCCTCAATTTTTCTAACCTCTTACTACCATAGGGGAAATTTAATCCACATGTTTCTGGTTCATTTACATTCAACTCATCAAAATGTTGCGCTGTAAGAGTGATTTGATGTCACAGAAGCCTTGTGGGCCTCATTTATAAATGTCTTTTCTTTGAACCAGGAAGTTAAAGTTTGCCAGAAAAAGCAGAAACCAACCCTGAGAAGACTCTTTCTTTTTCTAAAGTGAAACTTTAGAACATCTTACAATGTGAGAACTTTTAAACCCAAACTGCTCGAGTTTTATTTCTCAGACCTAAATGCACTCTCTAATCCATTTCTCTTTCTCTCCTTTCTCCATACTAGATGGCGTGTTACCATTCCTAAAGAAATATTTGAGAAATAGTTAATTTATTATTTTATTGTGTTAAATCATTATTTTATTATTAATTTATTAATGTTATAAATTTAGTGTGTCATTGACAATTGAAGAGGAAACTTAAGGGTTTTTTTGAAAGTCAGTTGTGTTTGATGATGAAAGACTAAAGCAGACTCATAGAGGAACGTTTCACTGGAGCAGACACAGGAGAGAGGATGTTCTGCTAAAGCAAGCACATGAAAGGACATGTGATGAAAGATTCTTTGCTAACAGCATACACGCTATGGTCTGTCTCACATTGCATAGTTGAGCTCCATTGGTTGGGACTCCATAGAAAGAAACGCACCAAAAATTGTTTGTGGTAATGTGCTGCCATGTACTCTGGACTGATTGGCAGAGTGATATCAGCTGACACAAATGCAGGTGCTGAGGCAAGATGTGTGGTAAGGCAAGACACGGGGAGGACACGTGATGTTTGGAAGGGGTATACAAAGAACTTGATGTACAGTGATGGAGGCTGAGCTTAGCTAGCTATGCAGACCTTGTTGTGTCATATCTTCCCTGATAATTACTTCACAGAAAGAGGCACAACTGAGAAAGAACTTCTCCTGGCATTCTGCCTGATCCCTCCAGCTCACTTGAGCTGAGCTGAGGCCTGAATATCTCTGCTAGGTCATTCCACCTCTGCTGATTCCTGTTTGGTATCCCAACTCTACCAAACTGGACTGCTTGTTTATCCATGAAGTGTTTGTGAGTGAATTGGCTGGCTGCTGCTGACCTGTAAACTGAACTACCAATTTCAAGACAACACAGACAGGAGGTGCTCCCAAAAAAAAAATTCTCCACAGGTCCACTTCCCCCCATATCCTTTCTTTTCCACTACCTCTGGTGGGTGGTGGGCTAAAAGGGAGGTTAAAGCATTTACAAAACAGCATTAAAAATAGCATTTGAAAAGACTGAAGTTCCAGATGATAAACGTAAATTTATTCTAATTTAGTGAGCTAACAGGAATAAATACACCTTCATTTAGCTGACCCCATAGACATCAGTTAAATCTGTTATGTTTGCAATATTGTTCTTGGTCATCTATGATCAACACTAGACATTTTAATCTAAACTCTCCACTGGAATAGTTGTCAAGAGTGGTGGAAATTGTGCAATGTGACAAATGTGATTAAGATTCTACGTTTTGATTGTGTCTAATTTCAAGTAGAACAAGATTAAATTCAACTCATCATAGTTAGCTACTAAGTTAGAAAACAGTGCTTTGTTCCACTGGCAATGGGCAAAGGGCATACCTTGGTAGTGGTGGTATTCTATCAACCAGGACAGAGCAGGTGGCAGTGCTTTGTCCATCTTAGTTTGATGCTTGACTTGGTGGCCAAAGCTATCTTATACCTAGAACTCATAAAAATGGAATTAAATCAAATCCCGGCAGTGTAGCACAGGAGGAAGATAGACAAAGAGCTCTGTTCCACCAGGCCTTCGGGTGCAGGTGGGAAAAGACATCCACATACCTGCCCTCTGTCTCACTGTATGGGCACAGGTAGGCCAAAACCACACAGAGCCTTGCCTACCATCACACAGTGCAGCATAGAAGGTAGAAGACAGAGACCTGCTGACTACCACAACAACCACATACCTGCCCCCTGGAGCAGGGTACAGTCAGGCCCCAGACAGCTATTTGCTGGAAGATGTCACCTAGGGAACTGCCAGCTGCATGGCCAGCCTGTAGTGGGAGCCACCGCAGTGCTTGAGTATGTGGTGGACAGGCGGGAGAAAGGCGAAGTGAAACAGCTTGAACATGATGAAGAAAGATGGAACTGGAGAATCGAAGGTGGAGAAGAGTAGCCTGTTGTGAACTGCCAACCCCGGCACCCAGGGCCATGGTAAAGCTCCAACCTGAGCTGCCACTAGGGCCATGTCTGGGTCTGTGATAGGAGTCGCTGTAAATATCCATGGCTCATATTACCACCAGAAAATATGGAGATGTCCCTGGTCTCTGTAGCCAGCCAGGGACCATGAGTCTGTCCAGGGGCCGTGCAGAACTAGTCCTGCCCCTCACTACTTATGATGTTCCCGAGAGCTGGGCCCACCCCTCACCTACAGCAGCACTCAGGAGAGCAGGCCCTGTGACTTGCGAGGGCAGCACAGTGAAGTTGTTCCTGGTGGTAAGATTGTGATAAGCAGGCCCCGAGGGTGTGGGTATGGGAAAGTTGATGCCACTACTTGTCTGTCATAGGATATATGGGCTTAGAAGTGATGCCCCTCCCCCTCCTACCACTTACTACCTCCAGCAGGCAGGTGGGAAAGCTGCCCACAGGATCATGAGTACAGAAGTTCTAGTCCTGCTCCTCATGGGCTGCAGAACTAGGGAGAAAAGGTGATGCCTCTCTCCTGTACAGCAGAGCTGATCCTCATAGTTGGGGTGCAGCTGAACCAGCTCAAAGGGTGAGACTGTGGAAAAGTAGGCCCCACCATTTTTCTTCCATGAGGTGGTATGGATGTGGGTGATGTCCCCTTCCTATGCCACCTGTGGTAGTCAGGAGAACTGCCACCAAGGGCATGAGATCAAGAAAGCAATCCTTGCCCCTGCACTGGCTGTAGCACTCAGAGTGGGCCCTGAAGTTTGCCTGGACAGCACAGTTGTGCAGGCCCTGAACGTGTGAGGGTAGTGGGCAAGCCCTGAAGGCAGGAGAACATACCTAGCCAGAGTAGTTCTGGGGAGTTCAACCTGGTGGTGTAAGAGAGAGCCAGCATGTTGCACAGCTCAGCTAAAATGCAGGCCCAGATCCAGGGCTGTGGGTTGGCCCACCCCAAAATCTATATCATCTGTGAATGGTTAGGATGTGTGAAAGGGCCAGTATTGCTGATCTAATTCTGCACGATCTCCATGACACAAGGCAATAACAGGATAACCAGGATGGGGCCTGGTGAGGACCAAATATTGGTGGGGTCACAGAAACTAGTGATCTCAAACCAGACCAATGACTCATTGCAATGAACGTTTGCAAATAGAGATGTGTAGACAGAAGAATATACTGTGGGACACATTGTGACATGTTAGAACATCCATGATGAGATGCTTTATACTGTTTGTTTATGGTTTTCTATTGTGGGGCATTGCAAGGGCAAAAGGCAGATATGAGATGATGTGGAGAGATGAGTGGGATTGGGGTACAAGATGTGAAGCTCACAAAGAATCAATAAAAAAGTGAAAGAAGAAAAGGAAGGAAGGGAAGGAAGGAAGGAAGGAAGGAAGGAAGGAAGGAAGGAAGGAAGGAAGGAAACAGAGAGTTCTGGGGTCCAGATGGATCAAGAATATAGACTCTGAAAATACAAATAGGGCTTTAATAATGCAACAATAATAAATCCTCAGTATGAAACATTCTAGCTGAAAGGAAATAATGGGGAAGGGGCTTAACAGGGAAGAGCAAAAGGAATGCAAAGGAAAGTGTTTGGGGAGGGATAACATATAATAGATCAGTGGACTCACACACATGCATATAATACACATGTGTGTGTATATGTGCATATGAGTGTATGTGTGTGCACGTGTGTGTGTGTATGTGTAGAAGCCATAAGTTTTTAAGTTTCCAACTAAAATGCATAGTGCCTCCTCTTGAATTGTTGGTCGAATGTATCCCAGAGATACCCTCAAACACTGCACACTATTGCCAGTGCCCTTGGTTCTCCACCAGAACTTGTTAGTAACACTTCTCAGATCCTGAAGATACTATATACATTTATGACAGGACATGAAGAAATCAAGTGGGCAAGTACCGGGAAGCTTCCTTTCTGTTGACTAACTTTTATAGAACTTGGAGATCCATATAAACTGCAGGAAGCAGAGGCATTTTGAACCCTCTGGCATACAATAATTACAAATATCTTCCATATGTAGCCATGGATGCATATCTGCTCTATATGAGGAAACATATGCCTTGTGCTATACACATGGCCAAGAACCACTGATTTGGGAGCTCATAGGCAAGCAAGAAGAGCTGCAAGTTCATGAGTGTAGTAATCCTGCTATGCCCAGAAGACATTGCCTTTGTTGTTTAATTATGTTTTGATTTGCTTTGTTTTTATAGTTCTCCCTGAACTTTGGATCTTATAATCTTTTTGTACCCTTCTCCAGGAGCCATCACCCTTGTGTTTAGAGAAGGCATTGGTAATATAGATATCCCAATTGTAACTTTATTGATGCATATTCTCTGCATTTTTACTAGGTATTCTTTTCCATCTTTACTAAACTTTTTCTCTTTACAGAGAATCTTCTCGTGTTTCATCTGAGAACTTCACTGATTTGTAGACATGGAAATCAGTTTAATACTATAACTAATAAGCATAATGTTGGTAGTAGCCTAAGATCAATGCAGCCAACATTCTAGCATAAAGTGGGAAGGGATTAATGAGCTCCCATTCATAACTGAGGTGCTATGGACAGGTAATAGAATATGTATCTATATCACCCTGAGTGCTTCTCATCTCATCTAAGCAGGGTCAGGCCTGGATAGTATATGGATAGGAGACAAGTGATACCTTGGAAAAGAACATTCAATTCTCCTTATGAGCATTGTATGAGCATTACTCATACATTGATCACATCCCAGTGAGATAATCGCATACCCATGTGTCTATGGGTGATACAAATTGGACTTGATGTATTACTACAAATCATGACATAGTCAGGCAGTGATGGTGCACTCCTTTAATCCCACTTTGGGAGGCAGAGGCAGGCAGATTTCTGAGTTTGAGGCCAGCCTGGTCAGCAGAGTGAGTTCCAGGACAGCCAAGGCTACACAGAAAAACCCTGTCTCTAAAAAACAAAAAACAAACAAACAAACAAAAAACATGAAATAACAGGATGTGTAGATCTAGGAAGAGATCATGGGAGGAATGAAGGTGAATACAATCAAATTACATTGTGTAAAATTATTGAAAATTAATAAAATATATTATAAAATTCTTGACAGAAGGACTTTTTTTATTAAGAGTGAAACATCTGGGTTCTTTCTAGCTTCTGGCTATTATAAATAAGGCTGCTATGAACATAGTGGAGCATGTGTCCTTATTGCATGCCAATTCACTTATCAAATGAGCCCAAGAAGAAGGAAGGAGAGGCCCCTGGACCTGGAAAGGCTCAGTGCAGCAGTGTAGGGGAATTCCAGGCAGGAAAGTGGGAAGGAGTTGATTGGGGAACAGGAAGAGGGAAAAGGGCTTATGGGACTTTCAGTGAAGGGGGAATCCAGTAAAGGGGAAATCATTTGAAATGTAAATAAAGAATATATCTAATAAAAAATACAAAAAAATTAAAAAAGAGTGAAACAAGAATAATCTTATAATGCAATAAATACTAATTATAATTTCCAGTCATAAAATTTAATAGTAGAATTTTCTCATAGGGGATACACGTATATATCAGGTGAAAAACAAACCTGTTCATCTAGCTTCAATGACAGGACTTAGAAAAATTGAGTTTGGAGTCATTTACTGTCCAAAGAATTATTCATTTGCAGATGATTAGCTCATTGTTGAAGGAGTTAAAATGTATTAGAGAAGAAAATGAGTGATAGGTGTTAGGCATGTACATTTCCCTTTTAGATCCTTTAAAACTGAAGTTTCCACAGAGTGTTAAAGCTAATATAAAATGTTCATGATCATTTCTTGTAGCTATGAATGCTATATCTTAAAAACAGGCTAAAGTTTATTTTGTGAATATCCAGTCTTCAGAACAACTCAAAACTACAAGGGAAAAGAACATCCAAATATCAGTAAATTTAGATATGAATGCATTTTTAGACTGAAAAGCAGGACAATAGCTGTTTTGCTGACCTTGTGCCCAGAGAAAAAATACTAAAAGACACCAGCATATAAATTCATTTTAATTCATAATTTACATCAACAATTAGGAACCAAGAACTGTCAGAATGACAAAATCTCCTAGAAGTAACCCTTCACCCTTCAGTTTAAAAATTAACTTGCCACTCCCTCTGCACATTATAATTCTGGCCAAATTGTGAAAAAGATGCTGACTTTTATTTGGTCAGTAAACGTTTGGATAAGTCTCAAAGTCATTCATTAGGGAAAGCAAAGGTTATTTTAGCAATGAAGTATTGAAAAAAATTAGTATTCCTGAGTCACTGAAAGTCCTAAGTCACCTACTGCTCTCATCCAATTAATTAACTAATTAATTAGCCATTTCATAAGCTTCTATTTATTGCAAGCCTTGTGACAAAAACAGCTTTGGTTCTATGTCTCTGAACTTTATTCCCTCTTGCGTCTATTAATTCAGCAGTGACTTTGAGCTTTGAGCTCTGATATTTGAGGCCAATGGATTGCCCAAGGCTTACTGAAGAACTTGATCATTACTCATTAGATTGGAAGTCAGGATTACTCACAATCAACACAATTCTTCTTGGTGATAACCAAGGGCTGATTGGGCGACCCTTTCCAACATATTCCTCAAAAACTTCCTGTCCCTTACCACACATAAGTTTTCACTTCTTGCTCAGGAGGCAGCATCTATAGTCAGCAGTCTCTGTGACAGGTCAATGATTACACTATCATAGAGTGCTGCCTTGTTTTGCCCTGGGCATCCCTGCTTCACAGGTTGTGAATGAACCATATTTAGAAGGGGCCACACTGTATTTCTTCTTACTCATGCACTTTGTTGAACATCTTCCAAAGGGCATAGCCTTTCATCCCTGCTGAACATCAGGAAGCTATGGGGAAAGTAACTAGAAAATACTGAATGCTTTACTTAGTTATTCATGTCTGGCTAGGAGTGTTCTGTAGCTGTTATTGTTCCCATTTTATCTGTAACTCTGAGTAATAGACCTTGAATATTCCCAGGTTAAATCTGTTAACAAGGTGGAAGCTCACATTCATTAAATGGAAACTATGTGACAAATACCACCTAGTTTGAGATCATATGATCTCAACCTTCTAGTTTAGCACTAAAACAATTGTGAAAAATTTCAAGAGGTCAACAAGAGGTACAGAAAAATGAGAAGTAATGAACCGGGGACCAACGTATGTCATTACCTTAGTAAACAGCCAAGTTGGCACTTCAACTATAATTTAGCTATAGCATTTTCTCAGAAGGTTCTTGTAACAGAATTCATCACCTTCCTGAAGCCCCAAATATCTCTACTCTTAAAAGGAGAAAAAAATGTGTGTGTTTGTGTGTGTGTGTGTGTGTGTGTGTGTGTGTGTAGCTAAAGGGTGAGGTCCTGACTTAGTCAAGAATAAATATTTCCTTGACAGATCCTCAAGTTCTTCACAGCAGTGCAAAGTAACACAAACCCAAAGAAGCTCCCAGAGAGCAAGAGAAAATAGCAACCTGCTTTAGCATAGTTATTTGTGCTTCCTGGAAAGATCTTAGGGCCTGAGCCATATATCAGGAGGACCAAGGGTCATCATTTTCTATAGTTTTAACTCTATAGCTTTAAGTTAATGGTATTGCCAAGGACCAAGCAGCATCAGGAACTATTGACTAGAGAATTCTAAAGGAATATATGTACCAAGGGGCATCTATCCATTCAGCAGGAACGTAACTTTGCAAGAGAGAGTTAGCATCGGCAGGTGAGGCATGATATATTTGACCTTCAATTGTGAATCCAGCAGCAGGTAGAGAAACCTCTGGACAATATATTTCCTGCCACGAGGTTGCTCATAAAATACAGCACACTTGCAAAGGCAGTCACAAATGAATATACCAGCATGCCATTTAGATCATCCCAGAGCCTCTGGACCACATGAAAATGAAAAGCTTTGGTAATCTTCCCATCCTCAAAAGCTTCGCTCCTTTGGGCTTTCTGACATGTCAGCATCTGTATTAATACCACAGCTGCATTCCAATCCCTGAGATACTAACTGCCCTGAAAAATAGGAAGCAGCATTCAATAGGATCAGCTTCTCCAAACCCCTGGTTGAAATAGCCCTAGTTTAACGATCCAAAGAGAGTCTGATTGGTGTCTTACTGCGTCAAAGACAAAGAAATCGTTTTATCTTGTAGTTGTGTGCCCTACCTCATTCAAAGTTGCATTTCTCAGTGCCAGAGTTCATAATTTCAAAAAAATATTCCTCAGCTGTTCATCACAATTTTGTTGGCTGTATACAAGGTGCAGGTGCTGATGGTACAAAGACATGAGCTACTCAGACCCCGCCATGGAAAGCCTTGCAAGCAAGGAAAATGGATGCTTGCATTTGCCTTAGTTTCCAGGGTATGTGGGGGATAATTGGAAACCTTAAAATGCGTCCAAAAGTTAGTGCGGAAAAAATATTCTTGGATATTTTGGATATTTGGAAATCTGCTTTTGTGATATGCTAGAGAATGTGAATGGGGGTGAAAGAAAGCTGAGATATGAAAGTCATGCTGTACAGGAAGCTACTGAACAGTCACAGGCACATACAATGTTGAAGATGTCACCAGCTACTGGTATTGTGCAGACAGGCTGTGACCTTGGGGCACTGGAGATGATTTTGTAAGTAAACCAGGCTCAGTTCAGGAGAGGGTTAGATTAATGATTATGAACTTTGCTCGCGAGTGAGAGCAGTGAAATTATGGGTCTCAGTAAAATTACCTGGTCTCTCATGCTAGGAGGGTGTGATTTACTGGTAACATTTCAACCAGTAGCAGCAGCTAACACTGGTACAGCAGGCTTCAGGGAGTTTTAACAAGATTAAAAAATATATATATACTGATATATCCCTCCAGGAATAGATCTAAATGATAATTTGAACACATAAGAAAGAAACTCAGGATACAACGTGAATCATTGTAAACGAATGCCCCGAAAGGTCAAGTGATCCCTAGTCTGGACAGCTGATAACATACACACAGTCTGAAACCAGAGTTTTACAATGGAATCTCTGCTCTCTTCTGTGTGGACTTTATAATCATATTCTGTTACAAGAATTCCTTCTGCCATAGCTCAGTCTCGCTGCGAGGGCTAGAAGTGAAGAAAATAAGCTCTGGCAGTTGAAGCTGGGCTTAGCAAGCAGAGGGCACCACAGGTCATGGCGAGCATTGGCTCGAACTAGGCACTTGTGCTGATTAAATTTCAATTGCTTGACCAGCTTGTTATTAGAGTAAAGCACAATTAAAACTCATTTAATTAGTATCACACTCCAGTAGATAATTGTAAAAGTGATATACCCATTAAGAACATTGTCCTTTTTAAGCTATACTATCTTGTGAGAGAGAAATTGGGCAAATAATGACTACTATTGGAAATTATTAATGATTAACAGAGCCCTTTGCTCTACTAGGCTCTCAGTGTATGCACTTCCACGTCACTGTTGCAGACACCCCAGGAAGTATGCACGTTATCAGAATTAACCATATTTATTTTTCTTGAGAAACGGGTGCCTAGACATGTTGAGCAACTTGCCCCAGATCACAAAGCAAAATTTGGAAGCAAATCTTAGATATCTCATTATTTATTTATTTATTTATTTATTTATTTATCTATCTATCTATGCACCAGATTTATTTATTTATTTATCCACCCTATGACTGTTCCACAAACCATACTCCCCGCCCCAGCCCCTGTCTTCAGGAGAATGTTCCCACCCTCAACCCCCACCCCATCCCACCCTCAACCCCCACCCCAACCAGACCTCCTAACTCCCTGGGGCCTCCAGTCTCTTGAGGGTTAGGGGCATCTTATCTGACTCAACCCAGACCTGGCAGTCCTCTACTGTATATGTGTTGGTGGCCTCATATCAGCTGGAGTATGCTGCCTGCTTGGTGGTCCAGTGTTTGAAAAATCTCAGGGGTCCAGGTTAATTGAGCCTGCTGGTCCTTCTACAGGGTCACCCTCCTCCTAAGCTTCTTCCAGCCTTTCCCTAATTCAACCACAGGGTTCAGCAGCTTCTGTCCATTGGTTGGATGCAAATATCTGCATCTGACTCTTTCAGCTGCTTGTTGGGTCTTCTGGAGGGCAGTCATGATAGGTCCCTTTTTGTGAGCACTCCATGGCCTCAGTAAGTGTCAGGCCTTGGGGCCTCCTCTTGAGCTGGATTGCACTTTGGGCCTGTTGCTGTATCTTCAGAACCATGATGTCTTTTCTTCTTTTGCTTGAAAAGGCTTTCCAGTTCTATGAGATGAAGAAAGCCAGTGGTGGGGATTTGATCATATTATGATGAATGATGTGGTGGTTTGAATAAGAGCAGCACCCAGAGGCTCGTTTATTTAAATGCTTGGCCCCAGTGAGTAGAACTATTTGAAGTTTTAGAGGATTAAGAGGTATGGCCTTGTTGGAGGAAGTGTATCACTGGAGGTGTGAGTTGAAGTTGCAAAGGCCCATTATTAGCCCAGACTCACTCTTTGCTTACAAATCATGATACAGTTTTCAGAAACTTCCCTGCACCTGCTTTAATGCCACCATGCTCCCTGCCAAGACAATAATAGACTAAACATCTGAAACTGTAAGCAAGTCACCAACTGAATGATAAGAGGTTTGTTTTCCCTTTACAGCAATAAACTAGTGACTAATATAAATGACACTAACTGAAAAGAATAAGAGAAGGGAATAGCCAAACTACTTACTTGTTTTGTAGTTGGGATGTGATGACTGAGCAATCATCTTGTACTTACTTATCAGCTTACATATTTTCCTGGGTCCTCTTTCTTATTCAAAACACAAATCTACAAGGCCATAAACAAAAAAGTCTGTACTGCTTTAGTTGTCCAAGACCAATCATGGTAGGAATGAGGAGTAAATCGTATTATTTCCCTGTTGTGACTTCACAGGAATTCTAACATTCTCCATACCCACTTTCATTACTGAATTCTCTATGCTGAAGAGTCTTATATTTGTTTCCGAAGAGAACTGACAACCCAAGTAATCTCTGTTATTCAAATCATAGCAAGGACCATGACACTGTGCTTTTATTGGGGAAGTAGGGATAGGGTGAGGAGAGAGGAGATGATAATTCTCAGAGTGCAATGGATCTGTATCTCAAAGAAGAACCACCATAATTAGAAATATGATAGAAGTCCAGCAATCAAGCATGCATTAGTGTTTGAGAATGTGAGGAAGTAGTCATTGCACTGCTTTGATAACTGGCCCATGACTGTGTTTTCTAGGCAATTTGTGCTCCAGCACTGAATGTAGCTAATGCTTTGAGTCATATATATGTATATCTGTGATATATTTGCTAACACTAATGATGAATAAAGGACAGTGGCCCACATAGAGACCTATGCAAAGCTGTCATGTAGAGAGAAGGAAAATAAGAGAGGCACTTCTTAAGCCAATTATAGAAAGATCTTTAATGCCTTTGAGGCATTAAGTAGCTCCTCCCACCTTTTCCTATTGTATTTCCACTTCCTTCCACTAAAAGACTTTTTACCTTTTAGTTTCATGAGCTCCTTTCTAGCTTCCTTCCCTTTAACCACATTTAGTCCCTCCTAGATGAGCATATTTACTATTTATTAATAAATAGAAGCTAAGATCTGTACTCATATAAAAGAAATCAGATAAAATTTGTCCTTTTGAACAGGGTTACCTCAAATAATATAATGTTTTCTGGTTCCACCCATTTTCTTTCAAATTTAATTTTTCACAATAGCTGGATAAAATTCCATTGTATATATGTATCCTATTTTCAGTATCCATTACTTTGTTTATGGACAGCTAGGCAAAATCCATATGCCTGCTGTTGCAAGGAGAGCAACAAAAATCACAGTGTTGCAAGTGTCTATGTAGGAATAGTTAGCTTTAGTTATATGTAAAACTGAGTTTTTCATTGCTTTTAAACACATTATATTGAAGATCATATTTGTAAGTATAAAACCCAAGGAAAGAACAGTTTAGGAAACTGCTGTGGTATCTTGTTGTTTCCGTAGTGCTGGGGAACCCAGAGCCTTGCACATTGTAGATAACCACTGTCTCTCAAAAGAACTTTAGTTGTTAAAAGCCATCTAAAATTATCATGAGACTCAAGCTAAGTCTCATATACAGAAATGCTCAGGGAAAGACAAACTTGAATGCTGCCCTCTGCTTATGTCTTAAATCTATAGTTCCCAGCTAGGAAGCAAGAGAAATCACAGCTTCCTGCTCCATCCTGTCCTCCCTTGCTGTTCTTCAACATCACATGCACACAAGTGCTGAAAGCACACCCATGGTAAACATTTCCAAAAGAAAGGTCAAAGGTTACGTGGCATGCCATCAGCTCAAGTGCTTTTACAGAAAATGAGGAACATTGAATTCACACTGAAGCTTTTAAGTTCCCAGAAACATCCTGTCATTTCAGAGAATCAGAGTTGGCCTGTTTATAATGTATTGCTTAATAAAACTTTGAAAATAACTGAGCCTTTCATTTTTTTAATTAATTATTTTTTTTCTTATACAGAACAAACAGACCACAATTTCCCCTCTCACCACTCCTCCCAACGTCCCTGTCTTATCTGTCTTCTGCCCCAGATCAACTCCTCCTCCTTTTCCCTTCAGAAAAGAACAGGCTTCCCAGGGATATCAGCCAAATATGGCAGGAAAAGATACAGTAAGTCTAAACACAAATTCATATATCAGGACTGGGCCAGGCATCCCAGGAGAAAAAGGGACCCAAGAGCAGATGAAAGAGTCAGAGACATCCCTAATCCCACTGTTAGGAGTCTCACCAGAACATCAAGTTAATAGCTATAGCATATGCAGAGGACCTAGAGCAGACTCATGAAGGTACCACATGCCTCTCCAGTTTCTGTGAGCTTTCCTCCTACTGTGTGACAAACTGAGTTTTTTCATCTCTATAGGACTAAGCGATGGGGCTGAAGCAGAAGTTAGGAAAGATAATGAATTTTGAGATGATATTCACGGTCACATTTAAGTGTATGGAGAAGTAGCAGAACATTACAACCTTCATTCTATATAAACTGAGTTTGCCAATGTCACAAATGCCGTGATATGAAAAAAAATATTTGAGTATGCATGATGTGTATATGTGCACATTTGCTTAAGAGTATATGTGTCATGCACACATACAATTCACATAGTCAAAGAAGACGGATGAACCTTCTTTTTACTTGGAGAAACAGTAAAAGAGTAAGTAGTATCTATTAGTTTTGATGTCAAAAAATCTGGGTTGATGAATTAGCTGGGAGTTTTTGGACAGCAACTATATCTCCTACCTTTAAGTAGTTCTGTTCAATTTTCAGTATGCAAATAACTGACCTTCTGTAAAGTACCATGATATTTCCATGACTATTCTTCTCCTATACAGGGAGATTCAAGTCACAGAATGGTTGAAGACAGGATTTAAACACAGCTCTGAACAGCTCCAAAACTTCAACCTTTTAACCTAGATCTCATCATGGAGGTATGTTTCTGTTTTCTCAATATTCACACCTTAGGTAGTACTGAAAATTTTCTTTCCTGTTGAGTTTCACAGGCTTAGGAGATTGGATGTATGGTATTGGTTTTCCAGCATCTAAGGGCTTGATGCTCTAATCAAACATGCTTTGAAAAGTCAGCAGCTTTTCATGAAGGCAGTTATAATAAACCTATGATCTACAGCTTGCTTCAAGCACTACCTTCCAATTACCCAATATGCTATTTCTATTTCTAAAATACAGCTTCACTAGCTCCTCTCTTCTGATGGAGACACTCTATAAATATTTGTTGAATGAATTTTGAATGAATGTAGAAAATACTACCAGGGTCATGAATTAGCCTCACATATTTTACAGATTTATTCCATTGATCTTTCTGAAATACACTCTCATAAATGGATACAGATGAATTGAATTTGATGTTCTTTGAAGAAACAAAGCATTTATGTTATAGAATTTGTAATTGCAAAGTTTTCAGTAAAACACTAAGAATAGAATTTGGTCCATACTGAGTATGTTAGGGCAGTGATAGCTACTTTGATAAATATCTCTCAAATTCCAATAGTTTCACTGAATAAGTTTCTTTCTTACCTATGTAAGAGTGTCACAATTCTGTTCATTTTTTTTGTCATGTGGCTTGTCTCTGCATAAATTCACAACACCGATTCCTTTAGCCTTGAGGATTTGAATTTGGGGGAACACAACAAAAGAGAAAAAAGATACAATGTTTATTTACTCTCTTGGTCCAGAGTGTTATACATCAAATTTCACTAAAGAGTTCAGGGCCAGTCTATGAGCAGTTTATACTGGAAGTTTAAAACTCTTATTTCAAGTTGATCAGCTTCATCCCTGCAACAATAACCTCCTTTTGAGTAGGAAGATCATGCTCTGATGACTCTATCATTGTTCCTGTGCATCTTGGTTCTGTATAGGACTTTTCTCATACATTATTTTAAGTATTCTTTCTAAAGTCCTGTAAAAATTTTAGCCTGATTATGAAAAAATAAAGCTTAGAAAGGGGGTATGACTAACTCTGATTCCAAAACCAATCCAATATCCACTAAAGCAAAGAAAAAAATCAAACTTCTGGAGACTTATACAGCTCTTGAAAAGAATCTGAACTGTGGACAAACAGACATTTTACAATATTGGATGGCACTAAACTTTAATCTGTATACACAATCTTCCTGCTTTGGTTGTAGGTTCAAGTCTAAGGAAGATTTTTACATTACTTACAGACAGAATAATAATATCTGCAATTAAAAATGCAAATGATTTAAGATTTTCTGTGTCTACATGTATATAGGCACATATATATTTAAAATATATGAACTTTAGATTTTTCTGTGTCAACTTCAGTCATTTCCATTGAACTATGTCTTCATTGTATTGTCACATTTAAGTGATATATAGCAAAGTAGATGTGTCAGTGGTTGAAGAAGGAAGGAAATACAAACAGTAAATAGGTGCAGGGCATTATTGCGGGGTGATGGTAATGTTCTGCAGTTGCTGAGGTAGGTTTTAACTAAATCTTATAAAGGCCAGTGTTTTAGTTCAGGTATCTGTTGCTGTGAAGAGATACCAGGGCCAAGGCAACTTGTATAAAAGAAAACACTTAATTGGGGCTGGCTTATAGTTTTAGAGGTTCAGTCCATTATCATCTTGGTGGGAAGAATAGCAGTATCCAGACACACATAGTGCTAGAGGAGCCTAGAGTTCTACATCCTCATTGGAAGACATCAAGGACTGTTAGCAAGAAGGATCGTCTCTTCTACACCAGGCAGAGCTTGAGGAAAGAACCAAATGCCCACCCCCACACTTTCTCCAACAAGGTCACACCTCCTAATAGTGCCACTTCCCAAGGGCCAAGCATTTTCAATCCTCCACACCCAGTGAGTCATACTCTTCTGAGTAGTGCACATTCCAGTGTATGGATTAAATCATAACAAAGCTATTATTTTAAAGAATAAAAAGACTTCAACAGGATTAAAGAAGTGAAAAATTTAACTATCATGTGTCACATATTCTGGCTTCCTACACTAGATATTGCTTCATCCCAGGTCCAGATCTAGCAATTAGGACAAAATACATCCAAAAGGAGCAGAGCTGTACCTGGTCTAGTTAGCTCTGAGCAAGGGAATAAAATCATATTACACAGAAATAGAAATGGAGTCTTACTTGTGTGAGAAAGGTCACTCTGGGAGAATGAGGATTCCATTTCAGATAATTCAGTGGAAGGACAGGTATCTAATATCTTGATCTCAGCACAAGGATGGGTACTGGATAAGTCCCTGTATGTGCATTCAATGTCTCCTATCACAGTTGTGCTGAATTTTAAAAGAACATAATCAGTTTTGTGGTTATACCACTGACATATGTAAGGTCAAATCAGTTATATTTTTGTAAATGTAATGATAAAAATTTTGTCATCACAACCAAGAAAGATGAGTTGATGTGTGTGGAAAATACACCACCGTGTGGCTCACGCATGTGGACTCTGCAGGTACCTCACATGAAGCAAGGGTACAACCGTCAGCCTCCATGCAAAAAGAGCCGTGATGGTGGGACTTATTCCAAGACCAGGATCTTAATTGGAAACACAGGAAAATTGGTCCCAGAAAATGGACTTTTCTTGTTGCTTTTCTTACTTGTTGATTAAATGAGATAAACTGACAGTCAATTTTATCTGCAGGGATATTGTACGACTATCACTATTGATAGCAACAATATGTCATGATTTTACATGTTAGAAAATGTTTTTATTTCTACTGTTTGATATTCTCTTCTCCACCTACAAAAATCCTGTTCATGCTTCAAAACCAAACTCCTGTGTTATCCTCCCTCAGGAGCTATTTATGACCTTGTGAATACCAAAGCAGAATTAGATCCTCCTTATATATTTCTTCAGTAATATGCTTGTACTTCCACATAATGTTTAGCAGATGAGTAGATTTCACTCTTCACCCCTACTGGACTGTAAAATCTACAATATTCTAGAATTCATCACAGTTACCTAGCAAGAAGTACTTGGGTTTTTTTTTTTTGAAGTACTTGTTTAATAACTACTTCTTAAGCAATTTTGAATGTACAAAATTCAATTCAGGCATCTTGCCTTCTTGAGTGGTAGACATGTTTATAATTATAACAATCTTCCTACACTTTGTTTCAAGTCAGGAATCAGTAGGCCTGGTTTATAGGCCATTTAAATCTATAAACTAAACAAGAGTTAAAATAAGCAGTTTTTATACAAAATAACCATAGTACGGAAATGTTTTTCTGCTCTTGGGATCTTTGTTCTGATATTAAGTTGACATTGTGAACATGAGAGTTGTTTTACTAAAAACTCTCAGGGAAATAGATATGAATATTTCTACCAAGTTCTTCAAAATTATACAGTCATTAATCATCATCATCCTCTTGTTACCAAGAAAAACTGAAAATATTAAAAATCAGGACTCCATTTTTGGGTGAAAATTAAAACTTTATAAATGTCACTATGTGACAAGCATTTCAATACAATGGTATCATCTATTCTGCAGAGCACCATAAAGTGAATACCATTATCCTAATTTTACTGGGTAGAAACGGATACTCACAGAACCATAAAAACTTCAAAAACCTCACATATTGACAGGGTTGAAAACAAAGTGGCCTGTTCCAATGTGCCACTTTTCAGAACTTTCCTACCAATGAACTTTATTGAGAGCAACAATTTATCAAATAACATGCCATCTGTCATCTGATAAACACTAATATAGCACCTTGCTACATTCAGGATAATGGAGAAAATAATGTCTTTTATTCCCTGTGTCTCTTTTATTGAGAGACATTTTTAGCAGTATATTCCGATAATGGCTTCCCCTTCCCTAATGCCTCCCAGATCCTCCCTAGTGTCCCTCCAGTTCAAATCCAGAAATGTCTATTGCATTCCCCCTTCCTAGGGAGATACAGCCATATCACCAAGTCCCTAATGCTATCTATACCTGACTTCTGTGGTTCTACAGATTGTAGCTTGCTTATAGGAGACTTAACAGTGAACATCTACATTTAAAAAACATCCATGCTATATTTGTCTTTTGGGGCCTAGGATACTTTAGTCATGGTGAGCTTTCTGTCTCCATCTATTTACATATAAATTTCATGACTAAATTTATTTTAACAGCTAAACAATATTCCACTCTGTAAATTTATGACATTTCTTTACATTCAATCACTGATAAACATCTAGGCTGTTCCCAGTTTCTGGATATTATGAATAGAACAGCAATGAGTATGGTTGAGCAAGCATCTCTGTAGTATGATGTAGAGTTCCTTGGCTCTATGACCAAGTATGGTACAGCTGGATCTTGAGAAGGATCTATATTCACAGTTCCCGGAGAAACCTCCATACTGACTCTCATAGTGGCTATTCAAGTTTGCACTTCCATTAGAAATAGATGAGTGTTTCTCTTTCTTTGCATCCTTGCCAGCATAAGGTTCTTTTGTTTTATTGATCTTGGCCATTCTGAATAGATTTAAAGGCCACTGAGTGGGTAAAGGTACTTGTGCCTAACCTAACTTCATGAATTCAATTCTTGGAAAACACATGGTGGAAGGAAAGTCCTGAAGCCATAAAGTTGTCTTCCATTCTCTATACAACTCCATGGCTTGAACACACCACACACACACACACACACACACACACACACACACACACATACACGGGGCGGGGGGGGGGAGAGAGAGAGAGAGAGAGAGTGAGAGAAACAGAGAGAGAATGCAAGAGAGACGGAGAGAGTGAGAGAAACAGAGGGAGAGAGAGAGCATGCAAGAGAGACAGAGACAGAGAGAGTGAGAGAAACAGAGGGAGAGAGAGAGAGAGAGAGAGAGAGAGAGAGAGAGAGAGAGAGAGAGAGCTTTGCATGTAAGTTAGTAATGCAAGCAGATAATAAACTAGATAATTTCCCAGACTTAACTTTTGGTATCAAACTTTGGGCGATAGATTCATGCCTGAAAACAACAACAACAACAACAACAACAACAAAAACAAACCAGAGATATCTTAACCCCTGTTGACAGGATAGGATTTTGACTCCACTGTCTGTGGAGGTGTAGGGCTATGAGATGGTACATGGAAGGTAGTTGTTGGAAGTATGTGGAGAATGAGGCTGTTGTCTGGGAATTCAAAAGATGAAGGGGAAGGCTGAGGAGCACATGAGAAGTAACCTGTGTCAGCAAGCAGAGGGAAGGAGTAGACGATGATAGGGTTGAATTTCCACTGGTTGTTGCTTGCGTGCTCCCTGAATAATGCTTCTTTACAGGATTCAATGGAAATTACCCCAGAAGCTAGACACATGCGCTGGTGTACATATCATCTCACATTTTGAGTGAAATGGAGATTATTGCGTCCTACTCAAGTTCAATGACGTTTCTCAACAAAATCAATGTAATTTTGCCACCTAAATAAAGCTGTCAGATCAGTAACAAGTATTAACTGTGTTAAAAACTGGCATAGTTAGAAAGAAGAATGTGACCTAATTACTTTCTTTTATAAATGAGAAAACCACAGAAGCTACACAAAACAAGAAGCATTCTGTGAGGTATGTGAAAGAAGTGAAAATTCAGGGACTTGGGGAGATGGCTCAGTAGGTAAGCCAGAGGACACAGGCTCAGTTCCCAGGACCATCATGGCAGCTCATGGCCAATGATAATGTGAGTCTCAGAGTGTCTGTGGTCTCCTCTGGCCTCTCTAGGTACCAGGTGTACAGGTGGGGCTCATATATACACTACAGTAGACATTTCTAAATGTAAACTAAAATAAATACATCATTGAAAGGAGAAATAAAAATGATGCCATGCCCTGAGATGAATTATAGCCTTAGATCTATACAGTGCAAGTCCATTCCCAGTATCTGTGCTTTTATGTGAGCTGGTGCGTGTGTGTGTGTGTGTGTGTGTGTGTGTGTGTGTGTGCGCGCGCGTGTGCGTGTAGAAGGACATTTACAAAGGTGATTAGTAAAGATGAGAGGCTGGTGAGATGACTCAGTGAGTAACCTAGCCAAATGATCTGAGTTTAATCCTCAGGACATGAGTAAAGGTGAAAAGAAAAAAAAAAACAGTGCCTACAAGGTATGCTATGGCTTCCACAAGCACTCCTTGACCTGTGTCCCTCCCTACTAAGTAAATAAAATGTGATAAGTAAATGAAAACCCAAACCAAACAAGAACAGAAAATGAGGACCTTAGAGTTGGTTCCTACCCAACCTAATGGTAGCTCTCTTTACCAGAGGAGATTGGGAAAGAAGAGCACACATGAGAGCATTTGTATAAGGAAGAACATGTGAGGGGAACGAAAAGTTGGCTACCTACAAGCAGCAAACAATGTCTTAAATAAAACATCCTTCTTGACTCTAAAACTGTGAGGAAATGAGTTTTTGCTGCTTGAGCCACTCCATCTGTGGTATTTTGTTATGACAACCACAGCGAACTAACAAACACCCACACATTTTTATGTTTATACAAACATTTATCCTCCCTCCTCCCTCTTCTCCAATTTAAAAACACTTTTAGTGCTGTGCTTTGGCTTCCTAGAACCTTTTGTTAAGTAGGCATCAGGGCATCAATTAGCCTGTGCCCTGCTGCCTTCCTTCATCATAGTACCACCTCCTCATGGAAATTCCTACTTTCCTGCTCTCTGAAAGTATCCAAGAGAAGCACTCAAGTCTAGAGGGTCAAAGATCAGAGTCATATATGAGAGAACACAAGTGGTGTTTGCTTCTTGTGACCTGGCTCATCTCACTTAATATAATGTTTTCTAGCACCATCCATTTACTTGCAAATTTCATTTTTCTTTATAACTGAATAAAGTCTCATTGTGTATATGGTACCACACATTTATTGACTATTTATCATTTGATGGACTTGTAAGCTGATTCCATTCCCTAGCTATTTTAAACAAAGCTGTATTGCACATGGATGAGTGACTATCTCTGGATAGGAGATACATTTCTTCTGGTATATGCCTGGGAGTGGACTTGATTTACACAGTAGGTAAATCAGTCTGTACTGCCCACAACAATGAATAACAATGAATTCCTCCACAGTCTCAACAGCATCTGCTATCTTTTGTTGTTTTTGATAATTGCTATTCTAATTGGGGTGTTCTATAACCAAAGATAGTCTTAATCAGAGAAGCTTCTATTTTCAGTGATAAGTGGTGACCGCACAAGCTTAGCCATTCAATATCAATGTGATGAGAATAAATGGCAGCTGTGTTCTCATCATTTCATAGGAAATGGTGACACGCCCTTTAAGGATTAACAACAATGCAAAAGAGGGAACACAAGGAACACAAGACCCAAAAGATAGGAAGAAGACTGAAAAACACCATCTTCAGGGCGTTACACACACATACATCCTTGATCTCACAGCACCTACAGTTTGCTGCACTGGAACTGGAAAAGACTTAAACTTATGAATACTCAATCATGAATCAGGAGGCCCTAACACTCCTTGCTACTAATGAACTCTGAGGGAGGTGCAATCATTGTCTTCAGTTGTGTAACCAACAGTGGCCCCAGCAGGCCCCAGTAGGTAATTTTAAACCAGTGGTCATAAAGATGGCCCTGGTTAAACTCAGTGTATCATAAATCAAACAAACAAACAACAAACAAACAAAAAATAGGCATGACTGTGGGAGAGGAACATATAGAGACCTGTGCAGATTGATGGGTGGGAAGGAGATCAAAGACAGAGGCAGTGAAAGTAATAAATTCATTATATACATGTATAAAACTCTCAAGGAGTAAATTTAATTAATAAAACAAGGGGAAAGAGCAGGGCAATGGGCTATCTTACCATATTGGATAAAGCAACAAAGGTCATGGCTCAGAATTTCCATCCTGCACTTGGTAAAAAAATTTGAATTTATGCATGATAGAAAGGAGAGTGAAAATTGCCTCGCTGAGTTTCAGGCCAGTGTGGCCACGGGGTGGGGTGGGGGGGAGGTCCCAGGTTAATGGATTTCTAGGGATTCAAGTCCCATGTAACAGACTGGGGATGGGAAGAACAGAGGTCTGAGAGGGTCCCCAGGAAGGAGCAAAGCTGATCTACACCAAAGTTCCATGGAATTCCCAGTGAATGAATGTAGATTTCCCCAGGGAATGGAGGTGGCAAGAGAAGGGCAAATACAAAAGTCTGCTGGCCACTAGGAGTGGGACAGGAGAGATCACGATGGAGAAAAGGAAGGGGAGTAACAGAAGGAGGACCTTCCTGAGTCCTCACTAATTTCAATTCTAACATATAAATGTATTTTAATAATTAGGACATCTCTTTACACCACAAGTGTTTGTGGGATGGATGTCCTAATTATTAAAATTAGAAAGCCAATACGTTTTAAATAAATATTTCCTAGCAAAATGAATCAATGGTAACCAAATATGAAAACTTTAGCGGCAACCACAGAAAACTAATAAAATAAAACCCCAAATGAGAGTTCATTAATAATAAGCATGGGCAATCTAACTTTCTGGGATATCTTAGGCGTCATGTCATTCAAAACAGGTGTATTTTCTAATGATCACTAGCAAGATATTTTAGTTCCAGCTTCCTGTGGTTTGAAATAGTATACTAAAAGACTCCTATGGCCCCTATAGACCACAGGGATATGATTCTTAGTAGAGCACTTTATCTGAGGGGAATGTCAGTATTCCTTTGATAATTTTAAAGATTTTTTTTTACAGGGTGTGTTGACCTCTCCTCAGGGAATGTGTAAGTATTCTGGGTACAGTGCTTCCAAGTCTTGGACACCTCCCATGGCTCCACCTTCAGTGCCTCTCACTGTGAACACCAAGCTTGCCTCCTGCACATGAATCCATGATGAAAAAGACCATATGCTGTTATATATCAACATAAATTTTCCAACAAATGTTCATATCTTTGCAGGCACCAGGCTTCTGTTCCTCTATCCACAGTAGGGAAATAATATTTTTATGCCGGCATACGGTAACAAGACCTAGTTACCTTCACATTCTTACACTTGTAGTTCACTGCCAACTGTTCCTGCTCCACCACCAACAGGTGCTTCAGCATATAGCATGCGGGTGAGAAGACATACACCTCAAGTGCTGGAAGCTGATGATCCTGAAAAGCCCTGCTTCTTTTAGAAGAAATAACAGCTTCTCATTAATATCCCAGGCTTTTAAATATGCTGGAAGGTTGTGAGAGCACACCCCTGCATGTGGTTAATTGCAGAAGGCAGCAAAAGCTTCAAACACTTTATTGTTCAGCTCTCTCTCTCTCTAGTTAGACCTCACTAGAGCAAATAGAGACCCATCTAGCCAAATCTGCACCGTAACACGAGAATCCTGTCTTTAATAGTTCCCAGGTTGGTTTAAAAAGTCTAAGGAAGGTACACAGGTGCTGGGGGCTTATGGAAGAACTGATCTGAACAAGGCTTTGGAGACCATGGATGCTAGTCGTATTGCAGCCATGTAAATATTAAGTAAGCCACAAGATCTCCTTCATCTCCAGCTTTGTGTTTTTACAGTGGGAATGATGGGTGTCTAAATTGTTGCACATGGCCTGTGCAATTTCCAGTTTATGTTAACACCTTAAAAACTACCTCTTCTCACAGCTTTGCCAGCTTCATAAGTGGCCTCAGTTGGGATCCTACTAGTTTCAGAGTCAAGGGCTCAGCTTTCAGGTACGGGACGTGCACAGTATATTTGGTTTGGTTTCCTGTGAACAAATGTGAAAATGTTCAGGAAAGAATGTCACTGGGGTGTGACGGAAGGATGGAAAGTTCAGGTTCTGTAACTGTACTTTTACAGATGTTCTCTGTGTTAACGAGTATGTCTGCCATTTACAGATTAAAACTCTCATGGAGGAAAGGGTTTGGATCTCACTAAAAGAAAAGGGGAAATGAGAGACGAGGGCCTTCTTAGTGTTAGCAAGAAGGAAGGGTGTGATTTCTACCCTATGGGCTCAAACAGGAATTTAAAAAGGGAGTAAAAAGAAATTTGTTTATTATTGTTGAGGTTTTGTTTGGTCAATTTGTTGATCTTAAAGTTCAAGCCTAAGACAATTTCTAAGGGGTTCTCTCCATGGAACAGAAGGCTCTCTTCCTAGGGTGACAGTGGGTAGCTCCACTGCTGTCCCCTTAGCAGGCTGGACAATGTGGCTTCCTCTGCAAGGAATTCCTCTCATGATAGTCCATGCTTCTTAATCTTTGGATCTTAATCCCAAGAGTGGTCACATAATTAAATGTGATGGTCAAGGAATAGCAGCAATAAAGGGGCTCTGAAAGTACAATGGCCTGACATTTATCTTAGAACATGCGTAATGATTCCAGGGCTGGTTATGGCAGCTTGTACTTCAGTGCCTGACGTTCCAGCAGCCTCAGATCCGAGCACAGGATGTGCACACTTTGAATCAGGCATGCTGTGCAACACTTCCTAGAACATCTCACTCAAGTCAGGACTGTGAGTGTTATGTTGCAGAGCTGTTACTGATCTCACATTCTGGTTGCATAGAAATATATTGGTTATGGATAACAGATTTTAAGGTTTTTCCCACCCTCGGTCTTTAGCATGTAAGTATTAATTATAAAATGAAATTGAATGTATCGATTATAATGATATTGGGTATAAAATGAAGGGTTGATCAGCTCTGAAAAATCTTGAAGGAGCTACAACAGGTAATTATTTAGCCCAAATTTAATACTTTCTGTAACAATAAATATGCAATTTACCACACTGGCATAAAAAGTTGCTTTGCCTTTAATAAATGCTCAAATCCTATGCATAGCAAGAAATACTTTTAGTTTAGATATCTTTGTTGCTTTTTATTGGTAAATAATTGTTTCATATGCCTATTTAATATACTTATTTACCAATGTATAAAAGTTCCTGGGTAAAAGGGGTCAGGAGTGGCAGAAGGTCCCCAAGTCCTATTTAAACACAGTTCTTTCCCATAGATCTGTTTAGCCCATAGTAGTTCCCACTGGAAGGATCAGGGTTCAGAATCAACAAAGTCCTGAGTTACACTCATTCACAATTTCACTGCATCCTAGGTTGGAAGTCTGTTCCCAGCACTATATCCCACTTCAAGTTATTCACAGACAAGTGGTTTGATCTAACATATCAAATGCTATTAAAGGGTCAAATTTTCAAGCCATGTAGCATTTTTAATGTGAACCACCACCACTCCTTACCCACGTTGGAAAAGATGGGTCAATGTTTAAATTCCCAGAATTTAAAAAAAAAAAAAACACTGAAAACTACAATTGCTTTTGTATTTAAAGTTCTGTAATTTAACAGAAGAATTGATCTAAACACTTCCTCTTCTAACTATACAGTTCTAACACTTAACTATAAAGAAGAAGCACAGACCATGTGCACCTAACCATCGTTTCTTCCATAGCAGCATTGGGAAGCATTGAAGTGGTGTCTTCATGAGCCAGTGTTTCTCAAGGACTTCACCTTTCAGAGTCTGAATCATTAGTTAATGATTTTCATGAGACACTAAAGACTGTTTAACCACCTCAACAACAATCAGGTGTTTTATTTACATTTTAGTTGTATTATTTTATTTAATTTTCCCCTTGAGGCAGTCTGGATTGCCTAGACCATACTTTGTAGCCAAAGGTGGCTTCTAAGTCATGGGAATCTTCCTGCTTCATCTTCTCAAATGACAGAGTTGCAGACATGAGCTACTTCTCCTAGCACATCTGAGAATTTTAAAGCCCTAGACAATTCCATAATCTTTTAAAACAGTTATCACAAGCAAGATAGTCCCACCTGTCCATTCCAGAACCATGGGGCGATCATGAAGCACAGACCACAACTGAGACCGGGTTCCTATTTCATAAAAGACAAACAACTGCATGTAGCTAATAAAGGCATTGTAATAGTGGAGAAGGTAGAGGAAGAGACAGAAATGGAGACACTTGTATAACATTCATGCTTCTAAAACAGACTGAAACTAGTTTAAAAGGTAACTCTGAAATAACTGGGAATTTATGTCCTGAGTGATATCAAAATGAGCGATAAAATGTGGAAGTAAGAATTCTGTGTTATTGTGCCTCAAGAAACATAATTCACTGGTTTCCTTGAACTCCACAGTGCCCAAGAGGCATCATGATATTAGGCCCTTTACAATATTCCACACACAAAAAAAAGGCATTTAAAAAATAATATATAAAAAAATAATATATTTGGATATATTAGGCTCAGGCTACTATGATCATGCCCAAAATCTTCACTAAGCATTTTGAACAAGATTAAAGGTAGCCCTTTTTAATGTCAAGAATCCTGGATGTGAGTACTTCCTTTCCAGGCTCAGATCCTCCTTCAGTCCTCTGCCCGCTACTCAACTCTGCTCCCCATTGAGTCCCAACCTGTCTTTGAATAATCATTGTGTTTCAGGGATTTTAATAACTTCTTGTTACTTTCTATGAACTTAATATTTCACCTCTCATCAATAAGGAACGGCTCAAAGAATGTGACAGTCCAAGATGATAGATAATAACTGAGTCAAGGAAAGATGGGAGAATTCGAAATCAGGTCTGAGTGACTGGAAAACCCACTGAATCCCCGTGTTTACCTGTGGTGGGCTATTGTAGCTCATATTTGAGGCTGAAATACCTGCTTGTCTCTATATAGAACTGTGTGTAATCCACACAACGTACATGGTGAGTAAGGTTAGTTGTGTAGTTTTTGGCATGTACACTGAACACAGCTTATTTAAATTTTGTGTTCCCTCTGTGAGAAAGGAAGGAGTGAAATGTTTGAATCTGAATGTGTGTCAAGTGTCCATAAAAGGAGCGGGACAAGCTGAGGGTCAAACAGGATACATTTCTCAACATAAGTTATGTTATATTTTCAAATAATATAGACAGGCTTTCATACATTAGGGAAAACTAGACTTTGAGGAAGAGGTGTGTGGCAATGCACATGTGTCTGTCTTATACATGTGTGTTTATATGTATACATATCATTTTCAGAAATGATTCTCCTTCCTTGGTTAATAACCAGGGGCCTTTCTGGGTGCCTGATAATTTGAAAAAGTGGTTCTTTCACTTTCTGAATTTATGTACTTTTCCAGGTTCCTTCCCTGTACTTTCAAACTCTAATAACTGCACTACACTACAGAGAATGCTAGGCCAAGGTCCACAGATATTACTACTAAATCTTTTGCTTTTAACTGCTGTCAGCTTCATGTACAGCATTTCTCTTTAGATTCTCCAGTGGGATTCATGTGGGTCAGTCTACACATTGGCTGGCAAGTATATTATTCCTGCCAAATCGTGCAGTTGAGATGGGAACATTAATTTATCTCAGCAGACATGTGTCTATGAGGTTTAACAAAACAGCCATATGCTACATGAGTAAGTAATATTACCAAGAAAGCAGTTAGCAGCAGAACCCATGCTAGAACATTTGACAAGGACCATGTATATGATATTTGTTTTATTTTTAGGAGTGCATTATTTGTTCTTATGGTCTTCTGGCCTTAACATGGATTCTGCAATGCTTTATGTCAGCTTCTGGTTTTCTTACTGTCCTTCTTGAATGTTGATGATACACAGGGCATGGCCATGGCTTTCTGAACATAAATTCCCCAACCCTACCTAAGACCTGGTGGAAATGAGTCTTATGGTACCGCCCAGAAGGTATCACAGTAAGGTCAATGTAATTCCATGCCTACCTTTCCCCAGATTTGTTGCATAAGTTTTATAAATGAAATGCATTGTACCATGAATTCAATATATTCAGAACATTTAAAATTGTAGAATAGTAGGATAATAGAAAATCATTAACTGGACTATCTCCAAATGACTACATACTTTTTATGCATTATTACTGTGATGCTTTTGTATATACTCTTCAATATAACATGATAATTAACACATGACTCATTTTATTTTTGTCTGAAAGTGAAGCATGTTCACCCTCACAAATATAAATTATTTTAAACAAAATGCCAGTGGTTATGTTGTGATCAAAATATTGCCACAGTTAGGTTGTTTCAATATTTTACCACAATAAGTACAAGTGTAACGAAAGAGTTCTGTTCCTAGTTGCTTTTGTAGCTTTTCATAAATATTTGCTGCTTTGAGGCATATATAGGTTTTTTCAACATTTAGTATAATAATAGTCCTACAATAACTACATTGTGTACCATCACCAAAAAGGAAAGGGGCAAATGTGAAGTATCATATTAATAGACAACAGATGTACTCAGCATCATGGATTCCAGAGACACAAGGCATGAATTGAATTCTGAGCTTCATCCTGTAGCAGGATTTGGATTGTTTGACTGTATATTCCGTTTACTTCTAAAGCAGGCAGGCTGCTGCACCTTCTCAGACTGTTATAAGTATTAAATTACATGTATTAGAATAGAGCAGGTGTCTAGTAGACTTTTTTATTTATTTAATTTCTAATAGAAGTATAATTCTCAAATTTATCTCATAAAACTATAACATACAACCTTGAATATACAATTTACCCAATGAAAGTCTTATGTTTGTACTGATATTTATAAAAACATAATCACTGAGTCATATGATAATCTTTAAAATTTGATAACGATTTTCTTTTAATGATTTTGGTATGACCATGATGGATCTAATGATTTTGTTGAGCCTTATATGCTTATTTGTTTACTAGGTAATAAATGTGCTGTAATTTGCATATCCATAATTATTTTATTGGACTGAACAAACATCCTGAACATTTTCCATAAATTTTAGATTTGGGTCCTTTAAGTAATTTTGAAAATTGATAAGTTTTGTCTATCTGTAATGGTGTTTTATAAATAGAACAGCTGCTGTTAGTCTGATGTAAGGGAAAAATTCTAACATTAACATCTTCATTGTAGTTTTATTTATGATCCTTATTTCTGGGCAGTATCTACTTCTTATCTAGAGAAGTCGGTCATTAGTTTTTAGATTTATAAATTGTATCTACTTATGGTATACCATGTGATGTTCTCATGCATGTATACGTTGTGTGGTGTGAAAATTGGGGTTCATTGATACCTTTTAAATAGGATGTCATAACTAAAATGGCTTTTACCTCTTATGATCAGTAAATGGTACTGAGCAATATGAGTTTACTAGTAAAAATATTACTTCCTGAATCACCCTGTAGTTTTGTGTTCTTTTATATGTCTGCATCCATATGCACATCCATCTCCCTATATGTGTCTTTTCGGATTTCATTTTTCTTATAACAATATAATTGTTTAAATATGCTACCTCAAAGTTCATTGTTCTACTGTGCAGAATTTCAGTATTATTGAATAAAATGGACATTCACATCTATTTAAGGCTTTTCTGAATTAACTCCCACCATTTCCTGTTGTTCCTGACTAAAATATCTTAAAGTTTTGAATGCTTCTGTCATTGCTATGAATTTCAGGAAAGCTCCTCCATTTTCTTGTTCTCTTATTATTTGATTTCGTATTCCATTCAAGTGTTCACTCAGAGATATTTATTGTGAGAGATGTGAGCTTATGTCAAAAGTTTTCCTCTTTTTAGTGTTTTGGTCTCTTTTATCTAGACATAAAAGGCACTAAATCCACAAAATGTCTTTTCCACAAAAGTTTTCCTCACAACATATATTTATTAGGGCATCTTAACAGCTTCTGTACATGATTAATTCTTTATTCCCATATCTAATGCAGTTGTTTGCTCATGTTACAAGCACATGCCATATTATAATACTTGTCTGGAAGCCTGGAAAGGAAGGGCAGGTCTATGGTATACCTGCCTTTGTAGGCTGTTCTGCTAAGGAATGTGCCTAAAAATAAGGAAAAAGTTATTCTCTTTAAATTCTACAAAAACTTAGATAAGAGACAATCTACTAATACAGTATTTGAATATCAACTATGTCAAGACAAAGCAGTATTCTATTTTTTACTTTTATAAAAATAAATTTAGAAACATAATTTGCTTATACATAAATATTATTTATTTTATGTTGTTATACTACATATGGACCACACATTCCTTTAAGTAGGATTTCTGCATTTCAGAAATACTTTCCAAAACTCTGAGTATATTGAAGAGTCAAAGGAGTATTTAAATCTCAGGTAGAAGGATGGGGTATATAAGGTTCACCTGTTCACTCTGTATTAGTTACCATTCTTACCACAATGACCAAGTACTTAAGAGATACACTTGAGAGATGAACAATTTGTGTAGGCTCATGCTTCTAGAGGTGCTAGTCTATTATGGCTGGAGGACATACAGGAAAAAAGAAGTTCAAGTCAAGGCAAACAAGGATCAGAGGAAGAAAGAATAATATTTAGAGAAGCCAGAACAAAATATTTCTAAGAACACACACCTGAAATATACTTCCTCTAACTAAAGCCTCCTATCTTTAACCCACCCACCAAGAGTGCCACCTTATCATGCATCTATCAAGGCACAATTTGATAACATCATTATTCTGTCAGAACCACCTAGTCTATCTCTGAAAATGCAATCCAAACACAAGCAGAGGGGTACTCATGCTTGGGTTCTCAGGCATTTTTCAACCCAATTGAGCTGACAAACAAAATTAGTCATTATACACTCACATAAGTTTAGATTCAAGAAGTTTTTTGTTAAATACTCACTATAGCCCAAACAAATTCTGGAGGAGGGCATTCAGAAGGGGTATCTGTCCCTAGGTATGCAGAAGCAACTCAGTTTTGCAAGTTATTTGTTATATGTGTGGATATCTTTTTTTAAATTGCATATATTGTAATTATTACTTTGAAGTGTTTCATCCAATATTTCATAAGAACAAGTCTCCATACCAGCTGCTTACCTCCAGGAAAAGTTCTGATGTGGCTGTTTATGCAGATACTCTTTGAAAAGAAAAACAGAGACACATTAACATCTATTATTGTTCTGTAACACTTTATGGTTGGAAAGTCCATATGTGCAGAAGTTGTTACAAGAAAGGGCTTCAAATAGAAAGCACTGAGCAATAGAAAGATGTAAACCGTTATTCAATCTCCATAAGAGATGATGAGAGATAAAGAAAAAAATCCAATCAATAAGGAAGAGAAAAATCTGGAGATGTGGCAAAGTAGACATGTGAAAGTCTTGAAGGGTGACCAGCTGTTGCATCTCTGAGATTTGTCAAAAAAAAAAAAAAAGGACTAGTTGGGGAGAATCAGTTGACAGAAAGCTGTCGTGGAGGGCTGACAAAGTGGCAGCATCAGGGAGAGCTAAAGAGCAGAGAACTATACTGGGAAAGAGCCCGGGGCAGATGCAGGGTTTGAAGCACTTCCTCTTGCTGCACAGACTGTCTGCACACAGAGACTTGGATCTGGCAGCAGACTGAGCTCTTGGCAGGGGCAAGGCAGCTTCTTTTTCTAGCTCTGTGGCTTTCCCATCTTGCCATTGTCGGCTTCTGCCTTGATAATCTTACTGCATCTCAGAAGATGGCATGACTGGAAAGAGAAAGTGACCCTGGCATGTGGCAGAAGAGAGAGCTCTATCGCCACCAGGTGTGCCTATCAAGTGACATGTCTTTCAACATCATGTAAGAAGGTAAAGAAACCACAGTCAGGAGCTACAGTCTGTCCAGATCTTCATCATTGCTTGATGGGCGGTTCTCAAGTGAGCTACAAATAAATGTCCTTTGGGAGGCCTCATGCTTATGCAGGTGACCCCAAAGAAACCCAGTGAGATTTAATTTAGGCTAGAGTTTAAACAACTTTTGTGATCACTGTGAAAGAAAAGAATCACAGTACTTCTTGTATTATTCAATCCTAAATTTATAAAATGCTAAAAAAGTTTTGAAAATGGCGTAAGCCATGCCTGTGATTCACTAATATTCACCACAAACATCTACAGGTTGGTTTTGTTGTTGTTGTTGTTGTTGTTGTTGTTGTTGTTTTGTTTGTTTGTATCAACAGATGGTTCCACAGATTCTGGACAGCAAGGAAATAGTCAATTTTCCCAAATCTGGACCAACATTCACATAGCTTTGTTTTCCTAGATTTCCCAGAGAAATGTTCTCCCAAAGTCAGCAGGAAGTCACTAAAGATCAAGATGACCTTATTTCTGTTCTACCATCACCTCTTTCTAATTTTTCCTTTTTAAATTAAACCCAAAACTGGGGAATGTTGACATTTCGTCTAGGTTCTGCCCCACAGTTACCTGGCAACATCCAGGCGTGCCTGACTCACTATAAAAGGGGCTGCTTGCCCCCTCCTCATTCTCTTGCTATTGCTCTTCTTCCTCTCTTCCTCTCTTCCCTCTCTGTCCCTTCTCTACCCATTCCCCTCCCCCTCTCTCTCCATGTTCATGGCCAGCCTCTCCCCCTCTCCCTCTCACTATCTTCATCCCCTCCCCTACTCCCTCCCCTTCTCCCCTCTCTTTATCTGTCTCTACTACCCTCTCCACTCCACTCTCCATGCCCCAAATAAACTCTATTTATGGGACTGCAGAGGTGCCCCCTTCTCCCACAGCATACCTCGCCTCCACCATATCACTGGCATCTTTTTCATTTCTATAAATCACAACAGATGGCTGGTCTGAGTGTCACAACTTAGCTTTGAGCCCTCTGCAACTCATACCTGACACTACTGCTTCTTGTTATTCCTTACGGAGGCTATGAAAGTGATGAGATTAAGGCAGGTACCAAGCGAAAACAAGAAGTGAAAAGGTCCCTCCATAACTGGGACAAGTGCCTTCTGTCGCCTGCTATGTTTAAAAAACCCCATAGTAGGAAGGTACTGATGGCACCTTATTTAACTTGCCTGAGAAAGAGAACTATGTTCCTGATTTTCTTGATGAGAACAGATGACACTTAATAGGTTCATCCAGGGAGGGTCCTTTTAGCAATAAGATGCTGAGTTAGCAGCTGAATTCTTCCAATATGTCAGACTTGGGTGTTCATGTTTGTCTCATCATATACTTCTACCTACAAGACTTAAAAACAGGAACTTAGTGCCAATGGTACACACACACATGAAATCTTATCCTTACAATTTACTGGTGGAAATTCAATATTATCCTTTTCCTTTAGATGCATAAAGAAATCATCTTAAAAGGCTATCCCCTCATGATACCAGATAACTACTTAATACTCATGCATTTATACTTAATACTTAACAGCATTGCATAAAATATTCTAAATATTTAGCATGCATATTTCCATGCACATTGATAATATTTCTAAAATAAGGAAAGTTATTATTTCTACTTCTCAAACAGACTAGAGAGGCACCAAAAGTTTGAGCAATTTATACACCATTATCAATAGTGGGACTAGGGAATGGAGATGGCTTGGTAGATAAGAATGTGTTCTGTTATTTCAGAAGGCAGAATTTGGATCCTCGTACTCATATAAGGTGGCTCACAACTACCTGTAACTCTAGCTACAGGGGATCCTTTGCCTTCCTTTGGCCTCTGTGGGAATATGCATGTATATTGCACACACACACACACACACACACACACACACACACTTTACAAGAAATAAGGCATTAGGCTGTAAATGAAGCTTGAATGGTTGGGATTCAATAGCTAATACACAAGGTGTACATTAAGGTGTAACTAAAATATGCTGGATTCCTCAGCAGAGTCCTTTTCTTTGAAAAAGTCTATAATCAATGGTTTATATCCTACCTCTTTCTGTACTGTACCCTCCCATAATTCTTGAACTCTTTTCCTCTATCCAGTGTGTTGTGAAGATACACAGAAAAAGTGAGAGAGACAGCCTATAAAGTTAGATTCAGTGTGTCTATTGCTTCCATGACCATCAGATCATGGAATTCTAATTCTGATCAGTGAAATGTAAAGGAAGACTTCTTGGGTCATTTCTCAGTAGAAAATAAAAATCTACATTCTCTCGAAGAAGTCCCTGTTTTCCATTTGTATGTGTTTGTATCTGGATGTGCTCCATAGCACTTCCACAGACATTCGATTACTTTATCAGTTACATTTCTTTGATAAAAAGACCATGGCCAAGAGAACTTATGGAAGAAAAGGTTTATTTTTGGCTTATGGTTCAAGGATGTTAGGATCCATAATGGCTGGATGGCATGGCATCAGGGACAGGAACCCAAGAGCACATGTCTTGCACTGCAAGAACAAATTAGAGACTTGCAACAGCAAGTAAGACAAAACCTTACCCTCTCAAAGCCTGCTCCAGTGGCATAGCTTCTAGCTATGTATATCCTAAATATACACTGTGTATATGCTGTGTACATCCTAAATATACACAGGTAACACCATAAACTGGGGGCCAAGTGTTCAATTACACACTCCTTTGGGGGATGGTTTCATTTAAACCACCACCATATGAACAGAACAGTCCTGCAGGTATTGAAGTAGGAATATGGAAAAACTTAAATCTTAATCATTATTGAGTTGCTGAAATAACTGATATATACTCACCTCATGTTAAGGGTTTCCTCATAGATGAGAGTACTTGTCCTTATTCTTTAAGCTATGTGGGGAAATGGCTTCCTAACACCTATAAACCAATACATCTTGACCAAATTCTCAAATATATAGTAAATCTGAAATGATGAGCTAGGTTAAAAGGAAGGTCTCCTTAAATGTATGATTGGGATGCTTTGTCTTTTCTTCAACTAAGAGGTGAGCAGGAGCTAGGCAACCATTTCAAGAAAGCTGTGGTTTAAATATGCAGTGTTCCCTACAAGTTCAGAATTTGGCCATTCAGACTCCTAAGTTTTCTTACACCATGACGCTGATCCCTCAATCACACCTTCTGATGGTATGAAATCTCTCCAAAGCCAGGAGCTATAAACACTTTCTTTTTTTCTTCTTTTTTATTAATTTGGTAGGCCTTTTCTCTTCTATGTATTTATTATATGGACTTCTAAATCCAAACAGTTCAACATGCTGGGAACCCTTTCTTGTCTTAGATTGTTTCTGTCTTGCATGTGAGGCACAGAACAATGTCACTAATGTGGAATTAATGTATTTTTAATCAATGAAGAATGAAAATCAAGCATTCTTCCAACTGCAAGTTATCCTTTCATAAGCAAGATAAAATAAATTCACAAGTTTTTTTTAAAATATTTTAGAGGTGTCAGAAACAAGTATTGTGTACATTAAAAATATTAAAAGCCATATGTCACACTTTTTGGATAACCAATTTTTATATTCACATGTTGAAAAATAACCTAAATGAATAAGGCATGGGGTCCTGCTCTGATAAGGGATGGAAAGAATCTACTAAATTGGTTCAATAGCAGCAGGGTTCTTCCAGACCAATTAAAAAATTCTCCCCTCACCTCTAATTTAACCCCACAAAATCCTTTTACATCTGTGATGAGGTCGAGCATTCTTTGTCTACTAGCAAAGCAAAGACAAGTTTTACACATCCTTTCTTTTCAAACCCAAGCCCTATTTAGGCTTTGGTAGCCAGAATCTCACATGCAGATTGTTATCTACATTCAAAAATTATAGTAAATTGGATTCTATTCTCTTCTAGAATGATCGCCTTGGCCAGAAAGGGCACTTTACATGGTGTTTTGTGTATTCATACACCCCCCCCCAAGCCTAGCTTTCAGGTCCCAAGGCTGTTTTGAGAAAGCTTTTCTATATCATGTTTTCCAAAGCAAGTGTAGAGGCCAGAGAGGGACACAAAACCTCACTGGAATTCATATATAGACTTTTCAAGCACATTTTATATGGGAATTTGCATTATTGAGGTGCAAAGCCATGCTGACATGGTTGTCTGGCCCAGGTCAGATTCATCTGGAGCTGGGTGCAAGAACAAACTCAGTGCTTTTCTCCCTGCAGAGCACTGTCCTGATCAAGTGAGCTCATTTAACATGACAAGTGGCTTACCTGGCAACCCTATACATCAAGTTAACAAGAACTCGTCTCTTCTACAACTCTCTATAACATCAGAATGAAGCTCGACTTCAGATTACTTTTCCCCACTCATCCTGTAACCCATACTCCCTTTCACCCGAGAAGATGCCTTGAATACCCTGACCCCTTTGTTAGACCTTTTAAAATGAAGTGCAAATAATATTGTTCCTTCCATTTTTGCCACCTCCTCTCAGGCAAAGGTGAAGATCTCCACAGGGCTCCACATTTTAGGAATTTCAGGAACAGAGTTCCTGAATGCCATAGAGATGATCATGACTTCTAGCTGTTGCTATTCTCTGGGTCCTTCATCACTACTTGTTTGTTTCTGTAACCCTGTCCTGTTTCAGCAGAAAGCATTTTCATTAGACGCTCTTCATTGGAACCATCTGTGTTAAATTGACTTCCAGCTGGGATGCTGACTGATACAGCTGGCCTGTGTGTGTATATGTATTTTGTGAAATCCTTCTGATATATTGCAAGAAATGGTCATTATTGTTCTCCTTTAATTATGAGATAAATATGTTCATCTATTCTTGAATCCCAATTGGCCTTCTAACTTGCCCTGGCCCAAGGAAGATGAGCATGCATATGACACATGTAAAGGCATGAAAAGTGCCCATATTCCAAGGCTTACCCAGTGGTGCTCTTGGCATCTCTATGACCATGCCATGTGAACATCTCATGTCTACTTGGTAACAAAGGACATAGAGCTCAGACATCTCCACAATTCTTTTCTAAATTTTAGATGTGTAGATTTAGAAGCAAGTCCACCAGAAAGCAGTTATACCTGTCCTGGGTCAAAGTGACACAGCTGAGCCAGGGACTGTGCAGGAAATTGGTTGTTGCTTTGAATCATTATTTTTGAGGGTTGCACATAAAGTTAATAGGTACCTGTCTTCTTATGTGAAATTTAGTCTAAAGCTAAGTGTGATACTCATGCTCTTATTATTTTTACTAAGCTACAATTTATCTGATTTTAAGCAGTGCATGCTTTATTATAAAGTACCTAGTGTGATTCTTCTAAGTAGTCTTGAATGTGAAATACACAGCATTCAACTATGATCACCTTGTCAGGGGTCTTCCACCAAGCTGGAGTCACTTTGTCCTAGGTCATATTCTTTCCAGTGCATTCAGCAATTACTCACTGAACACACCAGATCAGAGTAATGTAGACCTGCACAGGACCACCCTGAAAGGACTCCAGCAGATGGCACATGCGTAAAGATCCTGATAGGCTGGCTGAGACCAATAGGCAAATGTTTGGCGCTTTAAAAAAATGTTCACTATAATGCTGCATCTACTGACAGAACTGGGACTAGAAGGAGAAACAGCATAAACATCATTGATATAGCTTTATCCTCCACAATTCGTGTCCTTGATTACAATGTTCCAGTTAGCCTTATTACCTTTTTTCCCCACCAACTTCTGCCAGTCTCTTACTAGTGATTGTTCCTCCTTCTTCCAGGAAATGTTTTCTTTGACATTTTCCAGATTACTTGTTCTTCCCTTCTGATGCCATAGAGGTGCCATAAAAGGCACCTGAAAAGCCTCTCATGACCTATTGCACTTTTACTTTGTAAAATGTGTCATATATTTTTCTCTCTACAACTTTTACATTTTGGCATTTATTCTGGTTCCTTAAATGTTCTCAAATTAGTGGTGTGTGAGTGTGTGTGTGTGTGTGTGTGTGTGTGTGTGTGTATGTGTATGTGTGTATGAGTACATATACATATGAAAGACAGGGAGGGTCTGAAGTTCTTTCTACTTTCATAGCATTGCCTTGAGACAGGGTCTTTCATTGAACCTGAAGGTAATCTGGTGGCTAACAAGACCTAGTAATCCTTATATCTCCATCCCGTCCACCACTAAGATGACAACATACCTTAGATACAGGTTCTTATCATTGCAAAGCAATCATATTACCCACTGAGCCACTCCCCTAGCTTCAAAGGTGTTTATTTTATGACTTGAAACAATAACATTTTAAATTATATGAATGAACAAATATGCAATATTCTTTCCTGTCATAGGAAAGAAAAGAAAAAAAGAAAAGAAAAGTCCAACAAACAGAAACAATGGATCTTTGAAATGTTCCTTGAGAAATCTGCAAACCCAGGAAGAAAAGAGTCGACCACTGTGCATGGCTTCTGTTGTACTACTTTGGAATGACAAGGAGAGCAGAGTTTCGTTTCCAATTTAATGACTATGTCTTAGTTCCCTAGGCTCAGGGTGACACTGGAGAGGCAGTTTGTAGAAGTATATATTCAGTAGTTTAATGCACACACACTTAGTGGGACAGCAATACAATTTACATATTAAACAACCATTTGAAAGGATGATTTTATATATTGTTGAACAAAAGCAAAGAAAAATGAAGTTTGAAAGCTATAAAACTCCCCCCAAAAATTTTGATTACATTTCCTAAGTGGGTTAATGTGATGAGTGTGTTCAGTGGCATCTAATTCCTAGGGTCAATGAAATTCTGTAAAAGCCCAACTTTACATTCACGTTTCTTTTATACATATTTGAACAAAAAGTCTCCTGGAACTGGAAGTCCCCTAGATCCCAGAAGAGCTTATCTCATTTTACAGAATTAATCAAGCAAAATTTATGTGTTTCCATTCTTGACACAACTTCAAGAATCAATCAATATTCTATGATGGTAGAGGTCTTCACTTGTGCCTAACAAAACAAGTAGGGATTATATTCTCAAGTACTCACTGTAAGGTATTACTGATAAGGAGTTAGAAATAACAATATAATCCTGTCTTTTTTTTTCCCAGAGACAGGGTTTCTCTGTGTAGCCCTGGCTGACCTGGAGGTCACTCTTTAGACCAGGCTGGCCTCGAACTCAGAAATCCGCCTTCCTTTGCCTCCCAAGTTCTGGAATTAAAGGCATGTGCCACCACTGCCTGGCAATATACTTCTATAATATACTAAGTATCTCTATCTATCTATATGTCAATCTACCTATCTATCTATCTATCTATCTATCTATCTATCTATCTTCTATTTATCTATCGTCTATCTATCATCTCCTCCTGACTTGATATAAGTGGTTTATCAGCTAATATACCAGGTACTTAAAAACCCTAATCCTTTTAATTTCATAGTCTGTATTGTTTCCATGGCACATGCCTCATTTGTGGGATAAATAACATTCAGCCAATTGTCTATGATTATTCAAGATTTTATCAAGCATGTCACAGTTGCCTTGTTATATTAAAACCTTTATCAGAGTATTCTACTGAAGATCCCAAGACATGGACATATGGACAGAGCTGAGGTGTTACACATTGGGTCATTAAAACCCTGTCTCGAAAAACCAAAAAAAAAAAAATATTTCAGTAATTAATTGTGTTCATGCTCCATGGCACAGCCTGCAAGCACTTTAAACATCACTGAGTATTTTTAAAGACTCACTAATTAAATTCATCTTCAGATGAGAGTTCAGGCACGCATTCCCTACGAACACTGTTTTAAACTTTTCTGATTGAAAAATAAAGATACACAATGCTATGTAAAGGCAGCAGTAACGCCTTAAAATTCAAGTTGCCAGGAAAATAACAATTCAAAGGAACACAATATAAATGTCATCATGAAAATCTTATGAACTCCAAGTTACTTTGAAAGATAACACATTTAGCAGCAAGGATGGAATTCTCCTAAGTTGACAAAGAAATGTCACTGGCCTCACAGGTTCATTTTTCACCTGGTATTTCTGTGGTGAAATTTCATCTAAATGTTACGAGGTTCAGTGCTGCTTCTGAGACCTGAGAAAAAGCCCGTATTGTCAGCCCACAGCCCTATTCTGTACTGAGAGATGATACAGTATCTTTGTCTTTTGCCAAATTTCAGACATATGCAGAGATTTGTATATATCCTCGTATTTAAATAATTTACCGAAGAGATTTCTGGTGATATTCATACAGTATATTCACCATTGGATCCACCTATTACCTATGTTGATAATCACATCCTTCCTTCTTCAGCATGTCTCTATTCCCTCAGTTCCACTAGGCATCCTTACTTAGCACTATGTTTTAGGTTCTCACCTCATTATTATAAAGTTTTTGTCACTACTACCCTAAACATCTTTAACCTTTATTCTCACTAGAATTTCAGAAGAATGAGTTGGGAATTGGGCATATGAATGAGTACATCAGTGGAAATGCTCATCAACTCCTGCTGAGAGACAGAACTCTGGAAGGTCACTTACAAAGGCTAGAGGAGTAGGATGTGGTGATAATTTTCAGAAAAGGTAGTGATGATAATGACATGGATGCCATAGGATGGAAATGACCAGGAAGATTACATCAGTGATAATGATGATATATGCTTGTTCTGAACTCTCTATCTAGCATTCACTGCACTTGGTACTTTACTCTTTCATATACTCTTGACACTAGTGTAGTAAAGAAGTGCTACCTTTCATAGGAGGAACTAGATAGACTGGAAAATTGCTAAATACTCAACTGTGCACATTACTAAGTAGCATAAACAGAATTTGGTCAGATTGATTGCACAATTTTACTCACAATTTTAAATCAACACTCTCACCATTTGTGTTGCAATGCCTTTAAGGAACAGAAAAAAATGTACCCTAAAAGACAAAAGGAAGATTTGAAGATGAAGGGGCAAAAGGGAAGCTACCAGGAGACCAAGAAGAGAAAGGCATGGTAGGAAAGAGTGCAGATAAAACACAGTGTTTGAAAATATGAAGAAACACAAGCATTTTTAGTTGGTGATGTCACAAAACTTAAATACTCTACTATTGTCAATTTCCTAAACTAGTATAATTACTAAGTTTAATTTTCTTAAATATTTATCCTTACACCTACAGAGAAGTACAGATCTCACACTTGTCAAAGGTACTTGTTTTTACTTCGGAGAGAACCATTACAGAAAATCATGGCTGCTCAAAATATAGAAGACAACTGTCCTGACCCCGAAATGCCCATCCCCAGTAAATATATTTACAATATCACTTCCACACTTAAGAGTTAGGAAACATTGAGGAAAGGGAATGGAAAAACTGAGAGAGAAAATTTACCATTTTAATCGTTTATTCTCTAGTTGATGGACATGTAAGCTGTTTCCATTTTCCAGCTATTATGAAAAAAAAAAAGCAACCATAAACAGGGATGAGCAGGACTCATGGTGTTAGGATATAAAGTCATTTGGGGATAATGTAAAGAGTAGAATAGTTAGATAAACTATTAAACATATTTTTATCCTTTGGAGGAAACTCCACACTGGTTTTCATAGAGGCTGCTCTAGCTTATACACCCACCAGGAGTGACTAATGGTTCTCTTTCTCCACACTCTTGTCATCATTTATGGTATGGTATGTTTGGTAGATTGTTTTTTATCTTAGTTAATATTTTGACAGGAATAGGATGAAATCTCAAAGTAATTTTGATTTTAATTTTACTTATGACTAAGGATTTTAAATATATTAAAAAGTTTCCTAGCTGTATGTATTTCTTCTTTTGAGAATTCTGTTTGGGTCAATGAAGATTATTTTACATTGGATTATTTGTTTTCTTGATACATATTCTAACATTAACACTGTCATATATATAGCTGGTGCAGGTTTTTTCCCACTATGTAGGCTGCCTCTTCATTTGAGTGCTTGGATTTGTTTGTTTTGACTTCATGAAGTTCTACTTTTAAATTGCTGGCCTTAATGCCTATGCTAGAGGGTCCCATTCAGAATGTCCTGTCTTTTGCCAGGAAGCTCAAGTATAATTGAGGACTTTTCTCTTTGTCCAATGCCAGTCTTACACTTATATCCTTTACCCATTTCAAGTTCGATTTTCTGCAGGGTGAAGGGATTACCAGAAGGGGTAACCAACATTCATACTAAAGAATTTTCAGAAGTTCTAAGGAAACCTACTACAGTAAAGGTTCCCTAAAATATATTCACACACATATATAAAAAAATGTTTGAATAGAGTTAATATTAAACTGGGGGTAACACTGTCCCTTTAAGATATCATCACTGAGCTAACAAAAATTCTGGTGCCACAAACGGAATTTTTTTTTTAAGGAACTGTTGCCTTGTGAGATTCCCGCAGAGCACAGGAAACTGCCAATGCTTTCATTACCCTCCAGAATTGGGCGTTTAGAGTCTATTGCTGAAAATAATCACATGCTTGAATCATAGAACATAAAAAAGTCATCTGACACAAGGTAACTTCAATAAAGATAATGCTTTCATAAGATCAGGTAGGGGATTTTCTAAATTAGTGAATGATTGAGGAGGCTCCAGCCCATTGTAGATGGTGCAATCTTTGGGGTGGTGGCCCTTAGTTCTACTATAAGAAAGCAGGATGAGCATGCCATGAGTAGCAAGCCAGTAAACAGCACCCCTTATGGTACCTGAATCAGCTCCTGCCTCCAGGTTTCTGCCCTGCTTGAATTCCTGTCCTGCTTTGCCTGGTGATGATCTGTGATATAGAAGTGTAAGTCAAATAAGCCCTTTCTTCCCCAAATTGATTTGGTCATGGTATTTCATCTAGAAATCATAATCCCAAAATATAATGTCTGTTCACAAAATGAAACCCATGCTTGATATCATTATCAGAACCAAAATCCAGTGTTTAGGTCAAGAATCTATGTCTTAGGCCATAGGGGAGAATATACTACCATTAATCTAATGAATAAATCTAATATTAAACTGTTTTCTAATTACTTAGTGATATAATTATAGATGAATGCATTTCTCAGTCTTTATCAAAAAGTTTTTTGCCATATTTGGTGATTAACACAGAGGCCCTACTGATCCTTGTGCAGAGGATGAGAGACCAAGGAATGATCATACCTGAATGGGTCATCTATGTCACCAACTCCCAAGACTTATGGATCTTTGATACAGAGGTGGTAAAGAGAGTGTAAGAGCCACAAATGATTTTGCCATCTCCTGAGCCTCACCTTATGTGGAAGACTTTAGCATTTTCTCATGGGTCTGAGTTTGGGGGGTCCTTGGCACCATTGTGCCCACGTCAACAATACATTCTCACTCAAGACTTAATTTAGTCAGGCCTTCCTTTCTCCTGCCAATTATTGTTCCACTTTACAATGGATGGAAATGACAAATGATGTATCCAATGCAATTTCCTTGAATTGTGTTATAAAGAAGCAGAAATCCAAAATTCCAGACTTATTACCACTGAAACATAAATGCTTTTGATATGTGTATGAATTAGATTAAGAAAGTTCACTTTTTCTAACCATGTCTGGTGGGCTCTAGTTTAGTGCCCTCTTGCTACTCAAGCAAATGGCTGCATACAAAGCATTTTCACCATAAATTTTTTATTTTGTATGTTTTGGAGATCAGAAATCTAAAGTCAGTCAGCAAGACTGTGCTCCTTCTGATATCATAGATGTATTTTATTTCCCCTCTAGACTCAGGCTGTGTACATTCACAACTTCTGGTTTCTTCCTTGATTTTTCAAACTACAAACACCTCCTTCCTTTCTGCTATAAATATTTCTATAATCATAGTCAACCCAGGAGATTGTGTAGACTAATATACCTTCTCAGAATCAGGACCTTACTCACAAACACACCTTACCTCTGCCTCTGCCACAGGAAGAAATCTATTCAAAAGTTCCTGAGACCCAGGTATAGGCATCTTTTGGGAGGCAAGGAGCTGTCTTCAATGTGTGGCAAATTCATCTCACAAAATACTTTCTCTGCCTCAACTGAGTTTCTCGAATTTTGGAACAACAATGATTCAACACAGCATCATGGGAGACACTCAATGGGAGGATATGAAATGAGGCTTTATTTAATTTGTGGATGAATTTCGTACTATCACTTACCTCTTCTAAGTCTTCATTCATCAAAAGAAAAAAATGTGAGGTAGGCCTCATGATATTATTGTAAAAGCTATTTTCACATGTCAATGTGTTCATTTTTTATAAGATAAGCTTAAGAAATATTTCCAAATGTGTTATTAAATGCTACAAGCCCTTTACCCATAGAAACCCACTGATAGCCACTGGCCCTGAACTATTACAATAGAGCGAGGACAAAAAAAAATGACTCCAGGCATGAGTGAATATTCTCCTGACCTCACATATTTTGCACTCTAACTTTTCTTCTTATCTCTCTTTGTATAGATCATCTCTCTCCACTGGGGCTGTGTACACCAACCTGCTCCTTCAATGCATGTCTTCAGATCAGAATATGCTACTTTAAAATGTCTCTCTGCTACCATTAATAATTAGTTAATTTTCCAAATGTACAGATGCCATTAATGGGGTCAGAACACAGGTGAGAGATTATTATGCAAGTGATTAATTGAAAGTTTTATTCTCATGAGTAAAGAGAGCTGAGTATCAGGATATAGATGGAGAAAGCCAAGGAGATTATATCAATTGGAGAGTAGATTAAGATTACTCCTATGATAACTTTCTTTTTATCTATTTTTTAAGATCTTGAGCACTTTATTTTTTATTATATATTTTCTTTATTTACATTTCTAATGCTATCCATTTTCCTGGTTTCCCCTCTGAAAATGCCATCCTCCATCCCCCTACTTACCAATCCACCCACTTCTGCTTCCCTGTCCTGGAATTCCCCTATACTGGGGCATTGATCCTTCTCAGGACCAAGGGACTCTCCTCCCTTTGATGTCCAACAAGGCCATCCTTTGCTACAAATGCAGCTGGAGACATGGGTCCTTCCATGTGTACTCCTTGGTTGGTGGCTTAGTTCCTGGGAGCTCTGGGGATACTGGTTAGCATATTGGTGTTCCTCCTATGGGTCTACAAACCCCTTCAGCTCCATGGGTCCTTTCTCTAGCTCCTTCATTAGTGACCTTGTGCTCAGTCCAATGGTTGGCTGAGAGCATCCACCTCTGTGTTTGTCAGGTACTGGCAGAGCCTCTCAGGAGACAGCTATATCAGGCTCCTGTCAGCAAGCATTTGTTGACATCCACAATAGTGTCTGGGTTTGGTAACTGTATATGGGCTGGATCCCCAGATGAGGCAGTCTCTGGATAGTCTTTCCTTTAGTCTCTGATCCACACTTATTATCTGTATCTCCTCCCATGGGTATTTTGTTCCCCCTTCTAAGAAGAACCAAAGTATCCATACTTTGGTCTTCCTTCTTCTGGTGCTTCATTTGGTCTGGGAATTGTATCTTGGGTATTCCAAGCTTCTGGGCTAATATCCACTTATCAGTGAGTGCATACCAAAGAGTTGGTTCTTTAAGAATCCACTGACTATGTCACTCATTCATTTACTGTAGTTTTACTCCATGATAAGAAAAAATCAGTCTCCACTGACAAGGCATTTTATCTATAAATGAGCATAGCTATGAATGTCAGCAAATAATATTCAATGCCTACTGATGGTTAGTTATATCGACCTTAAGTAAGAAACCAAAAGGGACATCAAACACAGCCTTCCTGGAAATTTTACACTGGTCTCCTTGACCCACTTTTGTGGGTAATGTAATAGTCTTTTTAAAAATATATTTATTTTTACAACCCAACTGAAGTTTTCCCTTCCTCCTCTCCTTGAAGCCCCACTCCTACCTCCCGTCTCTCTGACAACACATCTGTTTGTCCTCCATTTCTCTTTAGAAAAGGTCTGGCCCCAATGGATATCAACAAGTCAAGTTGTACCTCATTTTTCTATTACAGCTAGATAAGGCAACCCAAAAGGGGGAAAGGATCCCAATGAAAGGCAGTAGAGTCAGACAGCTCCTTTTCCCATTGTTAAGAGTCTCATAAGAAGATCAAGCTACACAACAATAACATGTGCAGAGGACCTAAGTCAGTCCCATGAAGGTTCCCTGGTTGCTGGCTCAGTCTCTAGGGATCAGGTTAGTTATTTCTATGGGTTTTCTTGCAGTGTGCTTAAACCCTCTGACTTCTACAATGCTTCTTCCCGCTCCCTTCTGTGGGATTACACAAGCTCTGTCTGATATTTGGCTGTGGGATTCTTCATCTGTTTCCATTTGTTGCTGGGTGATGCCTCTCTGATGACAACTGTGCTAGAGGTCAATCTATGTATAGCATAATATCATTAGGAATTATTTCATTGACTTTTTTGCCATTTGTGTTTGGTTCTGTTGTGGGTGTTTGGACTGTCGGACCTCTGACTCCTATAACCTCTTGATATGGCTGACTATGTGCTATACTTACCACATGAGCACTGGCTATATTTTCTGAGTCAGCACAGTATCCAGATTGAGTTAAACTGGTATCTGCATGAAAAGCTTTGACTTTGAGTTTTTCTAAAAATGTTGGTCCACTTTGAGCCTACATAGTCAGATTTATGTAGTTGGCACTTGTATGGGAGGTGTTCCAGGGGTTCCACATGTATAACCTTAGGGACCCACTGAGCAATCTGCTCTGAGAACTCATTAATGGGCAGAGAATTATCATGATGGAACATTGTTTAGCTCAATAAGCAATTTTAATCATCCATTCAGCTTACTTGTTTAAGTATTTCAGAGTCAAGCAAACCTTCAGCTCCCTAATAACATGGAATGCTATCAGCTCTGAAATTAATACTTAAATTCCATATAAATCTTTAATATTTATTGAATTAATTAACAGCACAGGAAACTAGTCCTTAAGAATATTTCTATAAAATATTTTATGACATAAGTCAAGGCACAGACATTAGAGACTAATCAATCCCATTTTCCTTACCCTCCCCCCTTCATAATATCTCAATGCTGATATTCAGCTTGAAGAAGTTATGAAGAGTCATCGACCCAGTTCCCTAGGCTTTGGGGCTGGGGAGTGTTATTAATAGGTTGTTTTTCTTGGGAATGTAGAAATGGTTATATTTGGAACAGGGAGGAAATAGCTAGAATTGATTTTATAGCCATAATTTTATTTGGAAGAAATCATTATAATTGTTACTAAGTTCAAGTCATAAATTCTTATTTGGCACAGAATTAATTTTTATGTAAAATCAAGGTTTTCATTGGCATAAATTTCTTCTATTGATACTAAAAATTTTAAAGTACAGGTCTTAGACCCAATCCTTCTTTTGCTGTTATTATAAACAGATCTGAGAGGTTCAAGCCTGTGAGTTTAGGGCCAAATGGCAAATTCATGGCTCTGAATTTACTGTTAAGATGTTTTCAAGTTTTTAATCAGAAATAGTTAACAAAAAACAGTCCAGATTACTTTACATAGATAATTGGTTTTCAAAAATGTCAGAAATCCACAAAATGTGACATTTAATGTTATTTATTCACTTGTTGCTGAGACTAGTCTGCTCCTGACAGCTTTCCCTGTCTTGGAATCAAAGCATAGAGTGGGCATCTTTAAGTTACTCCAGTTGTGATGAAGATGCCACTAGGCAAGAATTGCCTCATTTCATCAACAGACATAATACTGTACAAAATTATTACAGGCTAGGACAGCTTGATTCTGCCAAGACAGAGTAGCCTAGTCATTAATTCCTGTTTCTCTAAGTCTGTCAGATGACCCTGGCCAGAAGGATGAAGACGAATGATCCAATTTTTTGAAGTAAGGGACTGTCCGGGTTATCAGTGGTCTCTATCAATTGGCTAAGTTTTGGAAGCTGTATTAGGCTTCTTATATACTTTCAGTTAATATTAGTCATTCTTAGATTTTGATGGAGTTGAAGGCTTCTAGTCTCATAGACAACCCAGGCTATTTACTTTGAGAAGAACAGATTTGAGAGGATGGTTTTCAGGTGATATACAATCTAAAACCAGGACATAAATCAGGTACAGAACTATAGTTGTTTAAGTTAGGATAGAGGACAGTGTTCAATTTTATTGGCAAAAATGTTGGACTGGGTGTTAGGTCTATCTTATACCTTATAACTTAAAAATGGCAAGAGTTGTGCTCAATTTATATTTTGAGACAAAGTCTTTTAGTTTAATTAAACTGAAAGGGTAAAATATTGCAGGATTTTCCCTGTCTAACCACATGAGGATAGTAGAAGGCCTGTGATTGGATGGGAAAAGGGAGGTGGAGCTAAGAATTAGAGAGAGAGAGAGAGAGAGAGAGAGAGAGAGAGAGAGATTCATAGGAGGAGGAGATGGGAGGAGAACCAAGATGGCTTCAGATGCGGGCCTGAATGGCATTTACCAGCCACAAATAGCTATGTTTTTATAAGATCAGAAATATTGGGATAAAGCTTTTGTCATTATAAATTGGCTCTAAAATGATTGTATTGACATTTTGTAAAATGTAATATTCTTTATACATAAATCTGATTGGTTAATTAAACATTAAGAGTCTTGATTCTACTGGGTAATTAGGTGGTAAGAAGACAGATCATGGAGTGTGTGGGATGGTGTTACATGGTACTGAGATGAACTCGGACCCCTCTCTGTCCCCTGGAGAGATGGCCACCAGAGAGATGGCCCAGCACGAACCCTGTGCTCCATTTGGCATGAGCACAGGAGCATAGTCTGACTTTTTTTTTCACTTTTTTTGAGTTTTTAAAAATATTTTATTAAAAAAGGAAGTAAAAACACTTTATAATAAAATTAAATATTTACATGGAAAATATTTCAGATAAACACATTAAAATTGACAATTTTCATTGAAAATTAAGGAGTAAAGTGGCAGACATGTAAAACATTGTTAAATTAATGAAATATGGAATAGAAACATTTTATGATAGAATTGAAGATTTATGTGGAAAATATTTCTGATGAAATTATAGAAAAATGTAGAAAAACATATTAGAATTGAAGATTATCATGGAAATTTTTATATAGATATAATAATGGTAGGCATAAAAGTATTCCTAAGTTGATTGAAAGTGGAATTATAAACACTTTCTGATAAACTTGAAGATTTACATGGAAAATATTTCTGGTAAAGTTGAAAAAATACATAGAAAAACATGTTAAAATTGAAGATTATCATGGAAATTATACAAATAAAATGATAGGCATAAACATAATTCTAAGTTGATTGAAGGTGAATTATAAACATTTTCAGATAAAATTGAAGATTAAAATGGAAAATATTTCTGGTAAAATTCAAGAAATAAACAAACATGTTAAAATTGACTATTTCTTAGAAAATTTTACATATAAAATGGTAGATAGAAAAACTTTCTAAATTAATTGAAGATGGAATTAGAAACAGTTGTGATAAAAATCATATTTACATTGAAAATATTTCTGATAATTGAGGAAATATATAGAAAGACATTAAAATTGAAGATTTTAATGAAAAATAAAGCTGATAAAATGGTAGATACAAATAAATGTTACTAAATTAATTAAAACGGGAATTAACAAATATTTTCTGATAAAATTGAAGATATGAGAACTATTTTATTAGTCTATGTCATTTTATTGGTGAGTTGAGTCCATTGTTGTTAAGAGATATTAAGACTATCTTTTTTCCACTGGATGTTTTCAGCTCCTTTGTCGAAGATCAATTGGCCATAGATGTGTGGGTTCAATTCTGGGTCTTCGATCCTATTCCATTGATCCGCTTCCCTGTCACTGAACCAATACCATGCAGTTTTTAATACCACTGCTCTGTAATATTGCTTGAGGTCCGGGATATTGATTCCCCCAGAAGTTCTTTTGCTGTTGATGATAGTTTTAGCTATCCTGGGTTTTTTGTTATTCCAGATGAATTTGAGAATTGCTCTTTCTAGCTCTATGAAGAACTGAGTTGGGATTTTGATGGGGATTGCATTGAATCTGTATATTGCTTTGGGCAAGATTGCCATTTTGACTATATTAGTCCTGCCAACCCACGAGCATGGAAGATTTTCCCATTTTCTGATGTCTTCTTCAATTTCCCGTAAGGCAAAAGACACTGTCAAAAGGATAAATCGGCAACCAACAAATTGGGAAAAAATCTTCACCAACCCCACATCCGACAGAGGGCTAATCTCCAATGTATACAAAGAACTCAAGAGGTTAGACCCCAGAAAACCAAATAACCCTATCCAAAAATGGGGTACAGAGCTAAACAGAGACTTTTCACCTGAAGAAATTCGGATGGCTGAGAAACACCTTAAAAAATGTTCAACATCACTAGTCATTAGGGAAATGCAAATTAAAACAACCCTGAGATTTCACCTCACACCAGTCAGAATGGCTAAGATTAAAAACTCAGAAGACATCAGGTGTTGGCGAGGATGTGGAGAAAGAGGAACACTCCTCCACTGCTGGTAGGAATGCAAGCTGGTACAACCACTCTGGAAATCAGTATGGCGGTTCCTCAGAAAACTGGGCGTGATACTTCCAGAGGACCCAGCCATACCACTCCTGGGAATATACCCAGAAGATTCACCAGCATGCAATAAGTATATATGCTCCACTATGTTCATAGCAGCCTTATATATAATAGCCAGAAGCTGGAAAGAACCCAGATGTCCCTCAACAGAGGAATGGATACAAAAAAATGTGGTATGTATACACAATGGAGTACTATTCAGCCATTAGAAACAATGAATTCATGAAATTCTTAGAGAAATGGATGGAGCTGGAGAACGTCATACTAAGTGAGGTGACCCAGTCTCAAAAGAATACCCATGGTATACAGTCACTGATAAGTGGATATTAGCCTAGAAGCTTGGAACACCAAAGACACAAATCACATATCAAGTGATGTCTCACAAGAAGAAAGGAGTGGACACTGGTGCTAGAATGGACCAAAACATCATTGTGGGAGAGTACAAGAACAGTAAAGTGGGAGGGGGTGGATGCGGGAGCAGGGGGAGGGAAAAGGACATGTGGGACCTTTGGGGGTGGGGAACCAGAAAAAGGGAAATGAATTGTAAATATAGAATATATACAATAAAGAAAAACAAAAAAAAGAGATATTAAGGAATAGTGATTGTTACTTCCTGGTACGTTTGATGTTATTTTTATGCTTATGTGGGTATCTTCTTTTGGGTTTGTTGGAAGAAGATTACTTTCTTGCATTTTCTAGGGTGTAGTTTCCCTCTGTGTTTTGGCATTTTCCACCAATTATCCTTTGTAGGGCTGGATTTGTGGACAGATATTGTGTAAATTTGGTTTTATCATGGAATATCTTGGTTTCTCCATCTATGATGATTGAGAGTTTTCCTGGGTATAGTAGCCTGGGCTGGCATTTGTGTTCTCTTAGGGTCTGTATGAGGTCTGCCCAGAATTTTTTAGCTTTCATCCTCTCTGGTGAGAAGTCTGGTGTAATTCTGATAGCTCTGCCTTTATAAGTTACTTGTCCCTTTTCCCTTACTGCTTTTAATATTTTCTTAGTTTAGTGAATTTGGTGTTTTGATTATTATGTGCCAGGAAGACTTTCTGTTCCGGTCCAGTCTGTTTGGAGTTCTGAAGGCTTCTTGTATGTTCATAGGCATCTCTTTCTCTAGGTTAGGGAAAGTTTCTACAATTTTATTGAAGATATTTACTAGGCCTTTAAGATGCAAATCTTTGCTCTTGTCTATACCTATAATCCTTAGGTTTGATCATCTCATTGTGTCCTGGAGTTTCTGGATGTTTTGAGTTACCAGCTTTATGGATTTTGCTTTTTCTTTGACTGTTGAGTCAATGTTTTCTATGGTATCTTCAGCACCTGAGGTTCTTTCTTCTATCTCTTGTATTCTGTTGTTGATGCTTGCATCTATGACTCCTGAATTCTTTCCAAGGTTTTCTATCTCCAGAGATGTCTCACTTTGTGATTTCTTTATTTTTTTTATTTCCACTTTTAGATTCTGGATGGTTTGTTCAGTTCTTTCACTTGATTGTTTGCATTTTCCTGTAATTCTTTAATGGATTTTTGTGTTTCTTCTTTATGGGTTTTTACCTGTTGACCGATGTTCTCCTTTATTTCTTCTTTTTTTTTAATGTACAGTGGCATTTTTTATTATTGGATATATTCTATATTTACATTTCATTTCCCTTTTTCTGGTTCCCAGCCCCCAAAGGTCTCACATGCTCTTTTCCCTCCCCCTGTTCCCCCATCCACCCCTTCCCACTTCCCTGTTCTGGTATTCCCCTACACTGATGTTTTGATCCTTTCCAGCACCAGTGTCCACTCCTTTATTATTGTCAGATATCATTTGATATGTGGATTGTGTCTTTGGTGTCCCAAGATTCTAGGCTAATATCCACTTATCAGTAACTGCATACCATTGGTATTCTTTTGAGACTGGGTTAACTCACTTAGTATGATGTTCTCCAGCTCCACCATTTCTCTAAGAATTTCATGAATTCATTGTTTCTAATGGCTTAATAGTACTCCATTGTGTATATGTAGTGGCTATTCCTGGTTGTCAACTTGACTATATGTGGAATGAACTACAATCTAGAATTGGAAGGCTCATCTATGATCCTAGTCTGGAGGCTCAGAGATATAAGTTCTGACCTGGACTTAGCATGGAGATCTTGAAGCATGGATTCCAGTTCAAGGTCATCTGGGATTAAAGGTGTGGAGACATACACCGTTAATCCCAGATTATGGCTATGGATTCTAGTTCAAGATCACCTGGGATTAAAGGCATGGATACATACACCCTTAATCTGGGCTACACCTTCTACTGGAGACATATATAAGGACATTGAAAGAAGGAAGACTGCTTCTTCCTTGCCGGCTTGCTTCGTGGGACTGAGCAACTGCAAGATCCTTGGACTTCCATCCACAGCTGCTGCTGACTACTGTTGGGGAGTTGGACTACAGACTGTAAGTCATCGACAAATTCCCTAACTACATAGAGACTGCCCATACGATCTGTGACTCTAGAGAACCCAGACTAATACAGTATATATACCACATTTTTTGTATCCATTCCTCTGTTGAGGGACATCTGGGTTCTTTCCAGCTTCTGGCTATTATAAATAAGGCTGCTATGAACATAGTGGAGCATGTATCCTTTTTGCATGCTGGGGAGAAGTTAGACCCCAGAAAACCAAATAACCCTATCCAACAATGGGGTACAGAGCTAAACAAAGACTTTTCACCTGAAGAAATTCGGATGGCTGAGAAACACCTTAAAAAATGTTCAACATCATTAGTCATTAGAGAAATGCAAATCAAAACAACCCTGAGATTTCACCTCACACCAGTCAGAATGGCTAAGATTAAAAACTCAGAAGACATCAGGTGTTGGCGAGGATGTGGAGAAAGAGGAACACTCCTCCACTGCTGGTGGGACTGCAAGATAGTACAACCACTCTGGAAATCAGTCTGGCGGTTCCTCAAAAAAATGGACATGATACTTCTGGAGGACCCAGCCATACCACTCCTGGGCATATCTCCTGTATTTCTTTAAGGGAATTATTTAAGTCTTTCTTGAAGCACTCTATCAGAATCATCAGATAAGATTTTAAATCCAACTCTTGCTTTTCAGGTACGTTGGGGCATCTGGGACTTGCTGTGGTGGGAGAACTAGGTTCTGATGTTGCCTTGGTTTTTATTGGTAGGGTTCTTGTGCTTGCTTTTTGCCATCTGATTATCTCTGGTGCTAGTTGATATTGTTGTCTCTGCCTGGAGTTTGTTCCTCCTGTGGGCCTGTAAGCCTGTGTCCTTACTCCTCTGAGCTCAAAAGTGAAAGCACTGCTGGGAAATCTCTATTTCCTGGAGGACTATGCACAGAAGGCTGTGTAGTTTCCCGGCTCCCTGGTGCAGATGGCAGTGGGAAGACTTCCATCCCTGCTGCTCCACTGATCTTATGTCCTGTGTGCTCCTAGCTGGTCCCCTCCAGAGAGAAGGTGAAGATCCAAACTCTGCCCTCAGAAGTGAAAACACTGCTGGGAGATATCTCTTTCTCTCTCTCTCTCTCTCTCTCTCTCTCTCTCTCTCTCTCTCTCTCTCTCCTGGTGCGCTATGCACAGAAGGCTATGGAGTTTCCCAGCTCCCTGGTGACTTTTTTTTAATCTTTCCCACAACACATAAGGGTTTCCATAGGTAAACTAAGTGAAACAGAAGTTTAGAAAATAAGTACACTTAAAAAAAAAGAATGAGAACTTCAGACAGATTTTTCTTATGTACATTGATGCAAAAATATTGTCAAAAAGAATCCAGGAACACATCAAAAATATCATCCAACAAGATCAAGTAGGGCTTCAGCCCTGAGATACGGGGATGGTTAAATATACAAAAATCCATCAATGTAATCCACCATATAAACAAACTAAAAGAAAAAAAATCACATAATTTTCTTATTAAACACTGAAAAAGCCTTTGATAAAATCCTGAAACCTTCATGTTAATGGTATTAGAGGAATAAGTGATAGAGGGAACATACCTAAAAATAGTCAAAGCGATATATGTCAAGCCAATATCTAATATCAAACTAAATGAAGAGAAACTTAAATTATTTTCACTAAAATCAGGGACTAGATGAGACTTCCCACTCTATCTCTAACTACTTAATATAGTACTTAAATTTCTAGCCATAGCAGTAAGACAACTAAAGGAGAACACGGGGGCACAAATTGGAAAGGAAGAAGTATCACTATTTACAGATGATATGATAGTATACACAAGTGACCCCAAAAATTCTACCAGAGAACTGCTATAGCTGATAAACACCTTCAGCAAAGCAGCTGAATACAAAGTTAACTCAAATAAACCAGTAGCCCTTCTTTATGCAAATGATAAATGGGCCAAGATATAAATTAGGGAAACATTACCCTTTACAATAACCACAAATAATACAAAATTTCTTGGTGTAACTCTAACTAGGCAAGTGAAAAATCTGTATGGCAAGAAGTTCATGTCCCTGAAGAAAGAAATTGAAGATAGTAGAAGACAGAAAGATCTCCAATGCTCAAAAATAGGAGTAAAATAATGAAATTGTCCATCTTAACAAAACCATTCTACAGATTCAATGTAATCACCAGCAAAATTCAACACAGTTTTTTATAGAGTCTGAAAGAGCAATTCTCAACTTCATATGGAAAAGCAAACAAAAAATAAAAAAAATGAAAACAAAACAACAGAACAAAAACAAAACAAACAAAAAACAAAACAAAAAAATCAGATAGCCAGAAAAATCCTGAACAATAAATGAACTTCGGGAGGAATCATCATCCTGACCTCAAGCTTTAAAAAAGAGCAATAGTGATTAAAAATTGCATAGAATTGATACAGAAAGTGAGATGCTGATCAATGGAATAAAATCAAATAATTGATCCCACAGACCAATGGACACTTGATTTTTAATAAAGAAGTCAAATAATACAATGGAAAAATGAAAGCATCTTCAACAAACAGTGTTGGTCTAACTGGATGTCTACATGCAGAAGAATGAAAATAGATTGATATTGATCACCCTCCACAAAGCTCCAGCTCAAGTGGTTCAGGACCTCACATTAACCTGGATACAATAAATCTTATATAACAGAAAGTGGGTAATACCCTTGAGCACATTGGTACAGGAGAAAATTTCTTGAACAGAACAACAATGACTCAAGCTCTAAGAGACAATTTCCTAAACAGAACAACAATGGCTTAGGCTCTAAGATAAACAATTGAAAAATGGTACCTCATGAAACTGCAAAGCTTTTGTAAAGCAAAGGACATTGAAATAGGAAGAAAATCAGTCTACAGATTAGGAAAGGATCTTTACCAACCATATATCTGACAGAAGGTTAATATCCAAAATTTACAAAAAACTTAAGTTAGACACTAATAAACCCACATGATACTTCTGGAGGATCCAGCCATACCACTCCTGGGAATATACCCAGAAGACTCCCCAGCATGCAATAAGGATACATGCTCCATGATGTTCATAGCAGCCTTATTTATAATAGCCAGAAGCTGGAAAGAACCCAGATGTCCCTCAACGGAGGAATGGATACAAAAAATGTGGTATATATACACAATGGAATACTATTCAGCCATTAGAAACACTGAATTCATGAAATTCTTAGAGAAATGGATGGAGCTGGAGAACATCATTCTAAGTGAGGTAACCCAGTCTCAAAAGAATACCCATGGTATGCAGTTACTGATAAGTGGATATTAGCCTAGAATCGTGGGACACCAAAGACACAATTCACATACCAAATGATGTCTGACAAGAAGAAAGGAATGGACACTAATGCTGGAAAGGATCAAAGCATCAGTGTAGGGGAATACCAGAACAAGGAAGTGGGAAGAGGTGGATGAGGGGATGAGGGGGAGGGAGAAGGACATGTGGGACCTTAGGGGGGTGGGGAAACAAAAAAAGGGAAATGAAATGTAAATATAGAATATATCCAATAAAAAAAAGAAAATGAAAAAAAATGGTGTTCAGAGCTAAGCAGAGAATTCTCAACAGAGGAATCATGAATGCCTGAAAAGCATCTAAAAGAATGTTCAAAGTCCTTAGGGAAATGCAAATCAAAAGAACCATGAAATTCCATCTTATTCTCATCAGAATGGCTAAGATCAAAAGCTCAAGAGAGAGCACATGCTGGTGAGGAGGTGAAGCAAGGGGAACAGTTCATTGCTGGTAGTACAGACTTGTACAACCACTTTGGAAATCAATTTTGTGGGTTCTCAGAAAACTAAGAATATTTTTACCACAAGACCCTGCTATCTTGTTCCTGGACATAAACCCAAAAGTTCTTCTTGTTTTACTTCACATAAAACATGTGTCAGGTTCTAAAATAATACAATGTCAACTTTCAAAGTTTTCTTCGAGTATAGAACACCACCTTTACCCAAACATCTGCCCATCTGCATCTAATAATTTTTGGTGCCTGAGGAATGTAGAATGTTTCAGGTTTGTGGCCCATTCTCCATGTAACAGTCAGGGTATCTTGTTTGAAAATGCTGCTCTGGCCATTATTCCTTAACTAGAATCCTTCTTCCTTCGAATTCCTAACACTCTAATAATAAGACACACGCCAATCACACATTGCACTGAGTGTTCAAACTTGAAAACACAAGCAATTCCTCCAGCCTTCTCTTGTGTTGTCCCTTCATTCTTCCTCCAAGCTCCTTTCCTATGTTCACAATTCCCCTCTCCCAATGCTACTTCTCTTTTCAATAAGCGACTTCTTTGCATAAGCCACTATCTTCCTTGCTATATTATCTCAAATGTTGCTTTACCAGGAAGGAGTTTATTCTGATTCGTATTTGTTTTTCATGCTGTAAATTCTCACAAAAATATTTTCTTCTTCTTTCAGCTCTAGGACAGCAACTAATGTCTCCATCTCTGTGAGTTCACATGTGCATAAATCCTTTTGGTTTAGAGGGTCTTGTTTTCTTACTGTCCTCCATCTGTTATGGCTCTATACTCTTTTCTGCCTTCTCTTCTGCAAGGTTACCTGAATCCTGAGGGTAGGTATTTGAGGAAGACATCCTATTATGGTCTGAGTGTCCCAATCTCTTCCATTCCATGCATCATATCTGACCATAGGTATCTGATTTGTTCCCAACTGCCGAAGGTGTGAGCTTTTCTTCTTTGATGATGATTGATCAATGAGTATAGCAGAATACCATTAGAAATCATTTTATTGTTAAGTATGTGTTTATTTTTAAAAGAGTAGAATTTTGTCTTACTTTTGGTCCCAGGACTATCCAGTGTCAGGTTTGTGATCACCCAATCAGTGCCAAGTATGGGTTTTATGCTTTAGAATGTGCCATAAGTCAAATTAGATATTGGTTGGTTACTTCCAGAAGCTTTGTGCCACGATTGCGCCAGCATATCTTGCAGGCAGGGTAGAAATGTAGATCAAAGGGTCTGGGTTGGTGTTTACATTTCTCTTTTGGTAGTATGAAGAGATCCTTCCTGTACCAAGATGCTACAACATAGAGATAAACGTTGTACTCCATATTCAATGAGTTCCATAAGTGTAGTCTTCAATGATAGAGCCTTCTATCAGTTTCTGGAGAGCAACCTATCGTCTTGACAACAGCCTGGGTTGTTTGGGGAGTCCCATGGGACCCCTTTGGCCAACAACTTGATAAATACAACCAATCCCAGCATTGAAAACTTCATTTTGGTGACAAGAAATAGTCAATTGAAGGTTCATCTCCTATCTCCTCCATTCTTTGGCAATGTTATTTAGGCCCCCTTCATATATATCCATTTATGAAGATTCTACTGTATTAGGCTTTTATCTACCACTCAAATAGCCCTTAATTCTTGCTGTCTCACCTCATACTCCCACCCTCATCTCCCTCTCCCTTCTGTCTCCCCACTTGATCTTCATATTCCCTGCTCCCATCCATTCATAACTATCTAATCTATTTCTCTTTCCTAGGGAGATTTATCTGTTTTCTCCTCCCTCTACCACTCACTTACTCTATACCCAACCTCTGAGGTTCTATGGATTATAGCTTGGTTATCATTGACATAATAGCTAATATCCACATATAAATAAATATATTCCATATTTTCCTTTTTGGGTCTGGGTACATCAATCAGGATGAATTCTACTTCTATCTATTCATTTACAAATTTCATTTTTAAAAAACTGAGTAAAATTTCATTGTGTAAACATACCACATTTTCTTTATCTTCTTATCTGTTGATGTCCATCTGGGTTGTTTCCAGTTTATGATTAGTATGAATAGAACAGCAATTGATACAGTTCAGCAAGTATCTCAGTGGTAAAATGAAGTATCCAATGGGTATATGCAAAAAAAATCATATAGTTACATCTTGAGGTAGAGCTATTCTTAACTTCCAGAGGAACTTTTTATAATGTCTCTATATGTTTGCAGTCTCACCAAAAATGGATGACTGTTCCCTTTACTCTTGATCCTTATCATCATGAGCTGTTACTTATTTTGTCTGACATTCTGTTATAGCAGAACAGACACTGCACAACTTTAAGTTAGGTGTAACCTGAAAGTGATGGAAGTAGCTGAATTCTCCTATATAGAGAGGGAGAGAGGAGGAAACTGGCAGAATTTCTTTGACTACTATAGTATGCCATACTTCTTCTGTCTTTTTGGTCAGGAAAATGATCTATAAACATGATATAATAGATATATGCTGAAGGGGGAGAACAGAAAGAAGAACTTTCTTCTGATGCTGTCTCATCACCATAAGGTTCTAATCCTCTTTGTAAAAAAATGAAGAATGTAAATGCCCGAACCTTTTAATGAAGAGACATGGTCTTAAGAGGCACTGGTTTCCCAAAGTTGGTTCAAGCCCCAAACATTTTACTTTCTAGTTTCACTTGAATGACAAGAATATGCAATCCCTGGTGTAAGAAACTCAAAATGTGGCTTAGGAAAACATAAAAATGTATTTTTACTCTGGACCTTTCCCTTTTATCTTTCAAAACCATGTAATTTAATGAAAACTGAGTAAGTGTGGGTCAGATGACACTCCTTCTACACAATCCACCATACCTATTAACCTCAGAGGAATTTAACTCGAAAGAGAGTAAATATGGGTGCAGAAAGGAATGAGTTGTACTTCTCTGAGGCCAAAGGGAAAGGAACATTACTGCAGAGTTGAAAGCCAATGTCTGTGAGCCATTTCTTTTCTTTGAGTGTTCCCTAAACAGAATGGCTTTCAGAAGATGCAGTCCAGTGCCACATCTTCAAGTGTATTGTCAATTCCTGCCAGACACAATGGCTTATATATAAATCCTTTCCTAGATGTGTTCACATGATTTTCTCAACATCAACTCAACATATCAAAACTCTAGTCAGAGGCTGGTTAGGCAGCTGAGTAGATACAGTGCCTACCATTCAAGCAGGATGATGTGACTATGGATCCCTGGCACCCTCACAAAATAATCTGTATGCTATGTTGGTGCTCATCTTTAATACAAACACTAGAATTCAGAGAGGGGGATCCTTAAATCCTGCTGTACAGCCAGTCTATCTGAAGTGGTGAGCTTGCAAGTAAGTAATAGGCTCTGTCCCAAATTTAAGAGAGTACAGAATACAATTAGACATCAATGTTGATATCTGACTGTAATATGCAGGATCACCCACAAGCACACATACAAAATTTGCACACACATCTACACTACAAACATGAAAAGATGCACATACAAAAATTCCATCAGAACAGTTACTGCCTTGTCCCTAGTTTCTGAAACCCTTACTAACCATATTAACCCAATATACCATCATCAATGTTAACATTCTTCTTATAACCAAACTTTCATTCTTAAGTATGTGTTCCCCTTTCCTTGTTGTTTCTTATTTTTTACATCAATTAAGCCATTTCCTTGGTTATTTCCTCTTGAAATCTTTCTTCAATTCATGTACTTTTTCTTCTTACTATAGCAACAAGAACATCCTTAAAAATCTCATCATCCATTCATGTTTTTATAGTAGCAGCATAGATATCTATCCAGACAAAGGCTTCTCAAGGTAAAACTACCAATATTTTGGACCAACACAATTGTCTTGGTGAGATGGTACTCTGTGTATTACAACATCTTCAGCAATATCTGTGCCACTCAATGCTAGCAGCATATGCTATGAAGACAACTGAAAATGTTTCCAAATATTTAAAACTATATCCTTGTTAAGAATCATTGCTTTGAAACAAATATATCAGATTCTCACCTAAGATAGTGTGAATAAAGATGAGGTCTGCCAAGGTATCTTCTTCTGCAGAGAGAAATTGCAAGCTCAGGGTCACTCGCAACATAGCCCTGCAAGTAGCTAATTGTAGTTTTTCAGAATACTCTTGACTCACTGCCCACCAATATTAAGAAGTGTCTTTTTAAAATTCTCTAAGTGTCTTATATTCTGTGTAACACTTAAATCATCAGACTTCATCCCATCCCAAAATTCACATCATTACACATTTTAAAGGTTCTCCATGTCCAGTCATTGTGCGGAAGCACTAGGTAAGGATGCCCTATTTCTGGATGGCATACCTAATGTCATGGGTACTATTGAGATGTGGTTTTTTTCATGAAAATAAATTTCTGATCAATGCAAACAGGGGTTCTGAGAATATTTCTAATCTGTAAAAAGTATCTGGACAGGTAATAGGCAGAGTTGTAATGTAAGAAGGACACAGAAGACATCATATTTTAGGGGCCTTGTATAATTCATGCTTTACATAAAGTTCATTTCATAATAAGGATAGGATTATTTCTTATTGGCCAAGGAAACAGATTTTACAGACTTACCTGAGTGAGTTAGAATCAAGTACTTTTTTCCTGAAACAGTATATGCTTTAAGTGCTTTTTCTCTTGCTCCATTTTTTCTTTTCTTCCTTCCATGGTTTTGGTGGGGCAAGAGGTCTTTCTTAAACCCAGGTTCTTTGCAGGAATGAAAAGTGCCTGTTTAATAGAAGTTCTTGGGCATGACTGACTTGATTTGACCTATCCTTCCAGCCTACTGTTCTGTGGGAGAATGGCGATATTGCCTTCTGGATAATTTCCATATATTCTTACAATAGCACCATTAGATCTTAAACTCACAGAATGAATAACAATCTAAAAGTACTTCAGCAATGAAACTCCAGCCTCCAAAGACCAAGACAGAAATGTGTACAGATATTTAAACATAGATTTAATTTTATTGACAGGAAGAGAAGAAGGCTAACGGAAGGGAATACAAGCAATGGAAGTGTTAGGAAGAGTTTGCACAAGTAAATGGTGGGAAGGGATCAGTTATTGGATGCAGAATGCAGACCATGTTTATTTCCATCATATATGTGGTTTTGAATTTTTGGCCTTCTGTAGTCTAGATCTGTAATGACCTCTCTGTGCTAAATTCTTGGTCTTATCAGGATACCATTGATAAGGGGAGGTCTACTAGAATATGTGAACGTTTTAGGGAGTATTATCTTCAAGGGGAAAGTGTGAATCAACTGCCTTTCTTCTCTCTTGGCTCCCAATCACAAAAGGGAGAGTTTTGTCAGGCATATGCTTCCCTTCTGGTGGTAGGTCTTACCACAGACCCAAAAGCAAAAATGCCATTTATGTGTTAACTTGGAAAAGTTTGATCTGAAAATAAATATTTGTTATTAAAAAATAAAGTACAATTGCAACATTTTCCTTTTCCATTTTTTCTATTGAGCTCCCTTTCTCTATTTCAAATTAACTTTAATCTGGTTAATTTAGATATTTGTTGCAGTAACTTGCAGATAGTTAATCCAAGAACAAATAGGATCCTTCCAGGGCTGGCAGGCTGTTAACACGACATTCATACTAGTAGAAGCCAAATTATATGAAATAAGAGAGGAAGAGAGAATCAGACACCATCTGACACACTGGCCAATTATTACATGAGGAAAATTGAGGCTTAGGAAAGGAAAACAATACTCCATCACTCAAGGGCATGTGAGGATGAATTGTCTTTATGCTCTGAGTGACTCCTACATGTTCTCTACCTAGTCTAGTGTCTCTGGTCATTTCATGAGCTCCACTGCATAAATAACCACTGGAAGTCAGAACATTTTAAATGTAGACATTTTTGAGAATTGTATAGGCAAGTACCGTATAGACATTATTTCTAACCCTGTATTTTTTACTTGCAACTTCTTTCATGCTCCTTTCTACTCTAAAGTATAGCCTATTTTTATTATCACATACCCATACCCATGCATGCACATCTGTGTGTGTGCGCACACACACACATACACACACACACCCACACACACATACACACACACACACACATATACACACACACACATACACACACACACACACACACACACACACACTACAATGTTCATTTAATGTTGGTCAAATATGTGTATGTTTTGGGATGACTTTTTGGTAACGAATAACTAAGAGAGTTCCTCCCTGGAAAAACTGATTCTTCTCTTAGTGGCAATTGACTGCCTATAGTGCCTCATCTAAGTGTGGGGCCTTGTAAATTTTTCACCATCCACAATCCACCTGAAGGCATCATTGTTCAGGTATTGCTTATCCAAGCATATTATTGTTATTTCTCATGTACAGTGTTCCTGTACTGCCTAAAAGACACGTTTTTAAAGCAGACATCCTGGCCATCTGACTCTTACAGTTTTTCAATATCCTTTTCAATGAATCCTCCTGATCTTTATGTGTAGGTACTATATGGTAGATGTATCAATTAGTGTTGGGGTCCCGAGAGTCAGGAAGCCATAAAATTTACTAGACACAGGGGAACATAGAATTTTTGCCACTCTTCTCATTCAAACAGGTCTTCTACATGTAAGCAGTACAGAAAATGGTTTCACTTCATTTATTCATACACTAAGTTTGAAATAAACTGCCACATAAAGTATCCTGAAAAAAATGATGCAATTAAGCCTGGAGTATTTGAGGAAGGACAACAACATGGGGCTGTAATTATAATGGCAAATACCTTGGTAACACACTGACTTATTAGTGCTGTAATTAGTATTGGAGCAATGCATTCTGAACAGGCCATAAAACAAATAATGCAATGTAAAATCCTATAAAGGGGTCATAATTTTCAAATGAACAATCTTTGGATATTTTGCTTAGGGCAACAACCATTGGACTGAATTGTTTCAGGCACCCCGCCATAGGAGGTTCTGTCACCCTTACCAGTACAAAATAATGGAATTTCAACTTCTGACAAATTACAGAATTACTATATGAAACCTGGAAAATTAGAGCCAAAATGACCTCTGTTAGGCACTCATTATACAAATGGTAAAGAGTGGGTGAACACTTACTGAATAGTCTTAGCTTCTGAAACAGGCTAGGTCAATAGGCAAATATTAAAACACACAAAATGGACTCAGCCATTCCAGTATAGTCATATTTGAAAACACCATGTTATATACCATAAATATACACAATTTATATTTGAGTAAATTTTTACCTTGTAGCAGATGGGAAGAAAGGGAAGAAAAGTAAAGTAGCCAAGACAAGAACTATAGCGGTCCTGCTCTGGGGAGGGTTCCTTTCAGAGTGTATTGTAAGGATAGCTGATGCTGCTCAGTAATATGTGACCACTTTTTTGTCTTTTCTTATTTTCCGATCTAAGAAGATGGATAATCTATGTGACTTTCGAAGTCACAGTAGTGTCTTATCATTGTTTCAGATGAGGAATTCAGTATAGCATAGTGTCCTAGGCTATGGCCCCAATACAGAGATAACAAGGTTTGAAGCTAGAAAGGTACAAAGGTTACTTATAGTTCTACATGAAGTGTGGGGCTTGAGAGTATGACTAGAAGCCATACCTCACATGTTGCATTTATAAACACCAATGAAGTGTACATATCTGTCTCTGAAAGCTGAAGGTATGGAGTGATGACTCAGCACCAGACTGCAGGCACTTCCCATGGTTTACCACATTTGTCTTTTTTTTTTTTTTTTTTTTTTTTTTACTTGAAGACAGCCGTAGGAGGAGTACCCTATTTTCTTCCTCTTTAATTCATGTGTAATAGAACAGTGTTTGGCTAAGGTTACACAGATAGTGATGCAACAAACCAGAACTGAACATACTTGCTTAGTTCAAATGGGTAGTATTCACACTGTGGCTGCCTCGTGGATGGGGTAGTCTAATATCTGACTTGTTGATGGCTAAAAGGCTGCATTAAAGGATGCTTGGTAAAGGATATTTTAGATGACAGGAGAGACTTACTGGTCAGTTGAAATGAATACTAGTCTTTAAAACAGAAATAAGCTTAGGGACATATTGAACTAATGATACCACTAATCTTTTTTATTTAATTTTTATTTTCTATATTCTATGTTTACATTCCAAAGGCTTTCCCCTTTCCCAGTTCCCCCCCACCATATGTCCCATAATTCCTCTCCCCCCCCCAACTATTCCCCAATCATTCCCCCCACACACACACGATTTCTCTGTTCTGGGTCTACAAAACTGGATCCAATCTTTACAGGCCCAGGGTCCTCTCCTTTCTTCTTCTTGGGAGTCATTTGACTTGCTAATTGTGCCTTGAGCATTTAGGGCTTCTGGGCTCATTAATATCCACTTATCAGTGATTGCATTTCATGTGTATTCTTTTGTGATTGGGTTAGCTCACTTAGGATGATATTTTCCAGATCTAACCATTTACCTACAAATTGCATGAGTTCATTATTTTTAATTGCTGAGTAGTATTCCATTGTATAAATATACCACATTTTCTGTATCCATTCCTCTTTTGAGGGATATCTGGGCTCCTTCTAATTTCTGGCTATTATAAACAAGGCTGCTATAAACATAGTGGAGCATGTGTCTTTATTGTATGCAGGGGAATCCTCTGAGTATATGCCCAGGAGGATACCACTAATCTTTAAGTACTGCAACCAGAGAAGCCAACTTCTCTACTATGCCACTGCCTGGATAGCTCAAAACCTGAAGCTGACTAGTCCAGAGACCTAAGGTAGAGACAGATATGTCTGAGAACACCACCACTAACACCATCAACAATACAAGTCTATAAAATTATTCCTATTGATATTCTGCTATATCCATAGATCAGTGTCTCACTCAAATGTTGTCAGAGTACCTTCCTCTGCCAGCTGATGAAAATCCATGCAGAGACTCAGCCATAAGTTAGGTGGAGTTCAGGGAACTGCTCAGAAGAGAATTATAGGACCTAGAGGACACCACATGAACATGCCCTATAGAATCAACTAAACAGGGCACATAGGTGCTCACAGAGATTAAAGCCACAATCAAGGAGTCTACATGGGTCTTTGTTATGTCCTTTGGATGCATGTTGAGTTTTTTTTTAGCTTGGGGATTTTGTGATACAGTTAACAATGAGAGTGTATGTATCTCTGACTCTTTTGCCTGCTCTTGGGACCCTTTTCCTCCTACTGGGTTTCAGCCTACATATGAGAGCTTGTGTCTATTCATATTGTATCTTGTAATGCTGTGATTAGTTGATATCCTTGAAAGAACTACTCCTTTCTGAAAGGAAAAAGAGAAGTGGATCTGCAGAAGAGAGGAGGTGTAGGTATTGAGAGGACTAGAGGAAAGTTAGGCTGTGGTTGGGATATATCGTATGAGAGAATAAATGAAAAGGAAAAATAACCTTCAAGCATATGTATTGGTGTGGACAGAATGATGATGAGAGTATTCACTTGGATTTAGTACATCCTTTCCTGGAACATTTGTTCTAGAAGCAATGCTATATCCTACTCAGCAAAATATCTTCTACTTGGCATTAAACAAAGATTGTTTTCAAACATCATTCTTAATAATTTTAAGTAATTCTTAGTCTCAATATAAAATTGGTGCAAAATAACTTGAGAACCAACATTCAAACCTGTTTCTGAAAATTCTTACTGTAGTGTCTCATCTGTTATACCTCTCATGGCCCTCTGTGTCTTCATGGACATCTATTACTGAACAGCTTCACCCTCTGACCTTTTACCTCTTAAGAGAACCAGAGGACAAATCTATTTCTGATTTCTCAGCATCTGTACCTAAGTCTTGTGCCTGCCAGAATGCTTATGAAACAATATACAAATGAATGGATAAATATGAAAATTCTTTCTACTTTTTCCTTCTTTACTGTCAACACAGATATGAAGCTTTGATCTCACACAGACTTACAAAGAAGATATGGACATCATGATTCAGTTGGGAAATTATTGGAAGACACTTTTTATAACTCTTGCCATAATTAATGTGACAAGAAATAATAATTGACTTAGTAATGTAATCAAATCAGAATGTATTTGATTTAATCTGTCAAGTTGTTATTCATATCTCTAATCCTTCTAGTCAGAGCTTTCAACACTTAATTATTTCTGAAAGCAAGGAAGCCAGTCACATGTAATGTCAGGCTTGGATGGAAGAAATGGAGAATCATTAAACCCTTGATCCATTCTTTAAGGCTGAGGAGTTGATAGGTGCATCTTTCTTCTTGTACACATGTTCTGTGGATGCCAATAGTGTTCACTTAGTGATGAAGGTCATATGCCCAGTTCCGCAATACCATATTGTTTTGAATATTTAATGTCTTTTGCATAACATTCTATAAGTAACCCCACACACACACAAAAACCAAACCAAATGAAAAAACAAAAAATAAATCAAAACAAAATCCACTGTCTCCAAATGATTTTTTGCAAGATTCTGTTCATAATCTCTAGCATTTTTAAAATGCATTTCCTATCTTTCAACAAGAACCACATCTTTCTGAAATATAATAAATTTTATAATGAATTTCTAAGTGTACCAGATATCTGGGAAGACAGAGCCAGGTCTTTCCATCTATGTACTTCCAGAAGCAAGATTATGCCTAACATGAATTTACTTTATAAAAAAAATGGAATAATCAAGGAAATAATTGTACTTTTTCTGAAATTCCATTTTTCATTAAAAGAAGGACAAAGAAGATTATGTGGGAAATTTAGGGTGTTTGAAATAGTATGGATATTGATTATGGCAGGGACTATATAAGCATATGCATGAGAAAAGATCAGAAGTTGAAGCCAGGTGGTGTTGGCACATGCCTTTAATCCTAGCACTTGGGAGGTAGAGACAGGCAGATTTCTGAGTTCGAGGCCAGCCTGGATTACAGAGTGAGTTCCAGGACAGCCAGGACTATACAGAGAAACCCTGTCTCGAAAAAACCAAGAAGAAGGAGGAGGAGGAGGAGGAGGAGGAGGAGGAGGAGGAGGAGGAGGAGGAGGAGGAGGAGAAGAAGAAGAAGAAGAAGAAGAAGAAGAAGAAGAAGAAGAAGAAGAAGAAGAAGAAGAAGAAGAAGAAGAAGAAGAAGAAGAAGGAGAGGAAGTTGAGACAATTCTTTTTGGGTAAATGTGCTTCCTAAAAAGACTTGTAATCCCAGAAACAACTGCTGTAGCACTACTTTGTAATTGTAGTGCTTCTATTGGGAGATAGAAAGCAAAGATGAGAATTCCCCAAAGATCATAGGCCAACTAATCTAGTGCACACAGCAGAAAAGGAACAAATAGACATTCTCTAAAATAAGGTAGATGCTAAAGTTTTCTAATAGTGGTTTTGCCATTCTATTATATGAATGCTTCATTTAGGCTCTTGAATTTGCCCTTGGTTACCTTGCAGAACTTTCTACCCTATTGTGGAATATATAACACAAAACCTGGAGAAATCCAGCTGGGACTCAATTGGAAGCATCATTTCTACTTCTATGAAGCTAGCTTACATAGAAAATATTGTATACTCTACCAGAGCGGGGAAAAGTAATCTCAATCTTATGTTGGCATGAATCCTGTAAGCTACAATAATTAAATAACTAACAAGACATGCTGATAGGTGCAATCACAGGAGAAATGTTATAGGTATATCCAGCAATACCCTGGTTTGATTTAAGGCCGGCTTCACACAATGAAACATATACCTTATGAATTTATTGGATTCAAAATCCTGTAGCTAGACAGGGTAGAGGAGAACCAAATATTACTCTGATAAATGGACATGCCATTAAACTGACCCTTAATGATGTGTAATAACATAGAGTAGCATATCACTCAACCCTCAGTAGAGAATCTTCTTTTTACAGTAGATGATGATTAACATAGAATATGCACAGCTGGTAAAGGTGCACAGAATAAAACACCTCAGAATTTTAAGCTTTAAACAGAATATCTACACCATATACCCTCTTCCAATGGTCACAGTAAATGATGGTGAAGAAGTATTATAAGAGACATAATTAATAGATGTACAGGAAACTATTTTCCAAACAAAACATGTATTTGCCTATATGAACTCACAGAACTTGAGACAGCATACACAATACCTACATGAGCTCAAGACAGACAAAAATCTCAGCATGGAAAGTTGTGGTAGGCTCAAAGTCTCACCCATAGAGGAAGATCTATATGTATTTGAAACATGCCACAGGAGAGTCAGCCTTCTTTAAGGATATTATCTCTATTAGGTCAACCACACTCCAGTAGAAAGGCCATACATCTAAAACAATACAGACATAAGAAGCCGTACCTAATAGGTTTTAAATATTAAAAGAGGATATAAATCTAGGTGCTGTGCAAGTTAGTAAAGTCATTTTGGAAAAGGGAAACTCAGTTAAAACTGCTTCCATCAGATTGGAATGTAGGTGAATTGGGCCCTTTTCCGGATTAGTGATTGATGAGGACAAGCATAGCCCACTGTGGGTAGTGCCAACACTTGGCAGGGGTAGTAGGTGAGGAACCCACCTGAGCAAGACAGTGACCACTATTCCTCCATGGTCTTTCCTTTAGTTCTTGCCTAGTTCCTGTGTTGCCCTCACTTCATGACAGACCTTAAGAAGTAAGCTGATATAAACCTTTTTCTTCCCAAGTTGCTTAATATCATGGTGTTTATTACAGCAAATGATCCAAATACACCATAAAAAAATACCCTAATAAATTAGAAAAAATAAAATAAAATATTTCTTGAAGAAGGAAATAAAAACTAACATTTTAGTTGTATAGTTTTGTTGTTTTCAACATACTGTTTTTGGTTAGTGTGCAGAAAGTGAGATGCTCAATCCTAAACAGGATGTTTTTATCAAACCTGAAAGAAGAGGTGGAAAAATTATAAGAACCAGATGATGGATGACACCAAGGAACAGTGTCTACCAGATACAACAGATCTGATTCACACATGAACTCACAGAAACTGTGGAAGAGTGCACAGGCCTCTGTACATTCAAGTCAAATGGTGATCCCAAAAGTGGGAGGAGGAAGTAGACGAGCTTCCATCTCTAACCCTGAAACACTGTTCTATTAATAGCTGCATTCAAAAGAAAACATTAGCTTTTTATTCCCCAATGGAATCTCATTGATATATATTAACTATATTTATGGACAGGTTCTATTTCTGGCAAGAGTAGTCAAAACAAAGCAAACTTAATAGTAGTTTTGTATATTTTTAAATCTCATATTGCTTTGTCAGGGCATTTTCAAACACTTTCTGAGTCTTTTGCTTGGAGAAAGTAAGAAAGACGGAAGGAAGGAAGGAAGGAAGGAAGGAAGGAAGGAAGGAAGGAAGGAAGGAAGGAAGAAAGGAAGGAAGGAAGGAAGGAAGGAAGGAAGGAAGGAAGGAGACAGAGACAGAGAGAGAACATTTCCCCAAAGTGTACAGTTAAAATGGAGACATTTTATACATGCAAAGCTCACTAAAAGTAAAAGTTCTGTAGGGTCATCCTGAAGTGATTCCCCTGAGATGAAGCCAGGAGAATAATAAAACATACAAATAAAAAAATGAAAAAGGGAATGTGTGCATCCTTCCTGATAAGAAATAAGAAATAAACAAGAGAACAAATAAATAGCATCCAAAGTGAATAACAACTTTGAAGAGATGGAGTCAAACGAGGTTTGCAAATCCTGCAGTAGAGTTCTCCACTACGCTGCAACAATACAGAAGTTAGCCACATAAGGAATGGATGGATACCTCAGTTGAAGCTCTCATTTGTGTTTCCTGAAGCTATTGCAAACAAAATTACTATGCTTTCCTTTGGTGCATTCCTCCCTCCTAAGTCCAAGTCACCTTTTCTCCTAGATGAGCTGAAACAATATATCCCTCCTGCCAGCCTCTTCCATCACTTTAGAGTTGAGGTGAGTTTTACATGAGAGACTGAGTGCTTTCTAAGGTTTGCTCATACTGCTGTGGATAAAGTTGTTTATCAGCTATCTGTTTTCTATCCAGTCACCCTGGATGATTTAAGATCCCCAGACCCTCAAAGGTACTATGCCTTTCTCCGAAGAGACTCAGGAAGAGGATTAGTGAATCACCTGTGGACAAAGTTCCAAAGATCCAGATTTAGTGTTCTTCAATTTCCACATTGCTGAGGTCATGGTAGGTGCAGATGTACAGGTGGACCTTTTGTGGGACTGGATCCCTGAGAGATGGTGATAAGGAGGTTGGAGTTTGAGGGGAGAAAAATGTATTGTTAATCTGTACTGGAACAAATACTTAAAGTACATGATAGATATCTAATGGCAGTTCACTGAGATTTGAAGATTCTTTGTTACTTTGTTAAAGGCAACAGGAGGTAGGCAGCCAAAGAAATTTAATGAGGGGCGGCTTAAGAGATGGAGAGATGGAGAGATAGCACACTGATTAACTATTGCTTTTGCAAAGGCCTTTACTTCAGTTCCAAGCACTCACATTACAGATTCATGATTGCCTGTAACTCTAGTGCAAGCCAATCAGAAACTCTCTTCTGGCTTCCATGGGCACAAGCTTGTGCACACAAGCGCACGTGTGCACGCGCGCGCGCGCGCACACACACACACACACACACACACACAGACACACACAGACACACACAGGGGAAAGAGAAACACAGAGAGAAAACTAAAATTAAACCTTTTTATGAAAAATAGTTTAATGAATTCTACTAATGTTCTTCTGGAGACCTATCTAATAAGGACAATGTGAGATTGAATTTGTTTGCTTCAGAATTAAAGTTGCCTCCCATTGTATTCAATGAATGCTTCTAATTCTTTTAATTCCACTTTTCCTATTTTTTTATGCAGAAAAGGAATTATTTTCCTCCTACTTTTCTATTTCTTATTGAATCTGTTATTACAAATAACCCACCTGTACAGTAGAGATTGCCAAGAAAATATCACTGAGTGACAGTTGTGGCCCCCTCTTCCACAAGAATACACAAAAGATTCTGATTTGAAAAGCAGAACCAACAACATTTAAAAATGGTGATGTGCTGGGATATAGCTCCATGGTAGAATATTTACCTGTCATGCTCAAGGCCCTGGGGTTCTATCCCAAGCATGGTAAGGAGGAGGAGGGGATGAGAAAAGGAGGTGTTTCTTAGGTAAAGAAAAACATGATATTCATGCAAGACCCATTCACCAATATGTCTTTTTTCCAGAATGTATTCTTGTCAGGGACATAATGTATAGTGTACAAAAGGTAGAGATATCCTTTCTAACTATGTAAGGGACAGAAGTGAGTGAGGAGCTAATGAGCTCTCACTTTGTGTCTCTCGCCCTTACTCCTTGATCAATTCAGTTTACAGATATTCCAAGCAAGAAGAGAGCTCCTATTCTCTCCTCCTTGTTAGTTCTTTATTTATCAAATATAAGTTTTTCAGCAAGAAAAATCATTTACCCAGGCTACACCCTCTGTTCTTCACTTCCATACTGAGCAATACTCGGCTAAAACAAAGGATCTACAGGAATATGAACAAAGGACAGACTCTAGGGATGTTTTCACATAGTAAGTTTCTTAACAATGAAAATGCTTAAGTCACATTTGTTAATTGTTTTTAATTTGCAAAGCTCTCCTTTCCTTGAAAAATTGTTTCCTTCCTCACTGTTTTCCTTTATACTTTACATGCAGTGTCAGAACAACACAATTCAATTTTCTCATTCTTTATGTCCTATTTCATTATTCAGATTCCACGCTAGATGTCATGTCCCATGTTCTCAATTTTGTTTCTGAAGTTAAGACCATCAAACCATGGAGTATACAGCCTGGTGTTTCACTGATTCTCTTCTAGTAACTGAATGAGTAATACAATCAAAGCCTCTAAGTTCCAAGTGCTCATTTCCACAAGCCAAGAGCAATGGTAATACTGTCCTTATGCTCTCAACAATAGTATTCCTGATTGCCAGAATGAAGGGATTTAAAAGACAGTTGCTGAACACAGGGTTTGGAGTAAAGTCACAGAGTTTTTAGATGTAAAACACAGAACTGTGTTTGGCCTGTGGAAGACTCAGTTTCCTTGTTAGCAAGATGTTGGTGCCGATTAAGGCAGACCTCATGCAGCAAGAGTTCAACACAGAGCAAACTCTCAGTAAAGGCTCATCATTGAGTTTCATCTATATATCTCAGGAGCCTCATGAATACTACCTCAACTCTTAATAGTTCCCCATTTCAAGTCGGGCAGTGGTGGGACATGCCTTTAACCCCAGCACTTGGGAGGCAAAGGCAGGGGGATTTCTGAGTTCAAGTCCAGCTGGTCTACAGAGTGAATTCCAGGGCTACACAGAGAAACCCTGTCTCATAAAACAAAAAAAAAAACAAACAAAAAAAAAACTCCCCATTTCAATAGCATGGGCACATGATTTAGATATTAATGTGATCCTTAGTGTCAGATCTTTAATCAAACATATAGCTTACAAGAAAGGTTCCCCCATTAACCTAGTGAATTCATTTAAAAAGTATGTCTATCATACAAAAGAAAACAAATTGTTGAGAGGATTCTATCTTAAAATCTCTGCCTGGAAAATGGAAGGAAAGGGATCTGTGTCAACAGTACATTACACCTGACTGCCTCAAGCATACAGGTGTATCAAAAATGTCTACAAAAGCACTTTCAACCTTTATGAAAAAGAAAAACAAGTCACTGCCTCCTGCTTGGAGACTTGGAATCATAGCTGGTGGCATGAATAATTCATCAGCCATTCCAAAACCCAGATAATGACACTTTTGTTATCTGCTCAAAGGGCAGAAGGGTTGTTCAGTAACAACAAAATTAGTTCCCTAGAAACAAAAGTCTCTTTTTCACCCTTGAACTTTCCTCATCTGAAAATCGCAGATATTTTAGAGCACCACTCCAACCAAAGAATACAGAGGAGATTTCTGATTAAACAAACAAAAGGAAAACAATCCAAAGCAAATCGTGCAGCAAAATGTAAAGGCCCACTTCCTCCTCTTGGCTTCCAGAGAGTTACCCAACCTTGTTGTACTGTGCACATTGATCCCCATGCAAATCTCTGTCTCTGAACATGGCAGAAAACTTTTTGACATGGGAAGAGGAAACAGAAGTGACTTCTTCCTAACCTTTAGGGTGACATCTCTAGCACAACTTGGTCTGTGTGACTACATGGAAAAGGTGCAGCATTCAGGTACTGAGCTCCCCTTCTTGAATGGTCAGTTCAAACAGTGAGAAGCAAATGTGGACAGTAGGAAATTGGTCAGGAAGCAGACTTGGGGTATCTTCAGAGGTATGCTCCTGGGTTCGAATGGAGAGGCCTCAAGAAGCTGTTCGGGTTCCTCTAAGTGGCTTGACTTCTTAAACACAAAATTCATTTTGCTCTCTTAGCAAAAGGAAGGGGTTTGGAAAGACCTTTGAAAAGTCAGAGGAAGAATTACCCGCATGTGTCCCAAAGCATACACCTTTGGAAGAAGCGCTGCTTTAGTGTACAGGAAAGCTCTCTAGCAGCCTGCTACCAGTCCTGTTTGGCCTCTTGTCACAGATGTTACTGATTTTGTAAGATAGCAATTCCCAGCTCCCAAAACAGATTCCAAGTGAGAAAATAGGAAAAGCAATTGGTTGCTATTAGCTACGCATTCTGAAGTAGAAAGAAATGTGGGCAACGAAGAATTTCTGGCCTGGATTAGAGGTTCCATGGTAATCAAACAATTATGAGAAAGAGGATTCCCAGCAAATTGAGACCCTGAAAGTATGTTCAAAACATGGGTGTATCTCTTTCAGACTTTCCTGAGAAAACCAATGCATCCTCAAAAGAGTCCTCCTCAGGGCAGATGTCCATCCTTTCTCCTTCCCAGGAATGTGGCATGCTTTCAACCTTACATAGAACTGTGGAGGGAGATCATGTCTTAGCCTTACAATAAATCTGGGATGACTAGAGTGAATGACATCCTCACCTGGTCTTGATAATGTTACACAGGTTTTTGAGCTGTAGTTCTGGGAATTAGGGGCGCCATATTTTTTCAAGAGCAGCAATTCCACAGGTAATACATTCGCCCATGTAGCATACATACATGCCCCGATTCTCTGAAAATAATTTTCAGCATAGATGTTCATTGCCATAATGTCCTTTAGGCTAAATGTTGGGGACTTTAAAAAATGACTTTATTGAAATAAAGTTTAGAGTATACAAATTAACCTTTTATAGTATATAATTTGTCTCTCTTTTTTTTTTTTTTTTGTATATTCACAGATACAAGCCAAACAGAACTTCACAGCCATCTGTACGCACGATTTATTCCATTCTCATTACCAATCATGAATCATAGTCCTGGAAAAGTACTAGTCTCATTCTCTCTCTCTCTCTCTCTCTTTCTCTCTCTCTCTCTCTCTCTCTCTCTCTCTCTCTCTCTCTCTCTCCTGTAATTTTATACAGATGAATATAATACATAGGTATTCTAGCCTGAGTTTGGACTTTAAAAAATATCATGTCACCGGGCAATACCAAAATTGAAATTTCTTTTCTCTGAAATAAATGAAATAATATTCCCTGGCACAGTTTTAAGGTATACATAAAATACTAATGTGTTAAAGAAGATAGCACAGTGCTTGGCACACAGAAGATGCCAAATAAAATGGGATTCATTTCTGAGAATAATTCTAAAAAGCTACCCCAAAACCTTCATGCTGAAGGCAACCCCTACACTTTTGTGCACAAAGGGAAAATGATACTGTATGCAAGCAGTAGTTTTCTAACAAAATATCCCTCTAAAAACTGTCTGAAGCATTCTCTGCTGGGCCACATCTTCATTCAGACACTCATGATCAACTGAGGTCTTAAAAATACTTTAAAAACCAAAAATATCCAGGTGAAACAACTTATATGTTCTAAACTGTGAGCTACTTTGAGAAAAGTGATGGAAACCAATGGAGTCCAACCCATAATGCACACTGTATGACTTGTCCTGAGGATACATGAACAAATTTCAATAATATATAGATTACTGGTGACAGAAAAAAGAATGAAAGCACTCAAATATAGTTACTAGGATTACTTGCAGGAACATAGTTAAGATACCCCATTTGCCTAAAGGCCTTGCCTCTCCTTGGTGGTACCTCATAAATTCTACATCACTGCAACTCTGCCCAACTTGTGGGTAATCCACTAAGAAAACTTCTTTCCTCCCAGAAACTATTTACTGTTTTAAGAATGTTAAGGAAACAGTTTGTGAATCTTACACTGTTTCTACAATTGAACCTCTAGTCTCCTGAACTAGCTTCTTTTCTCAAGGGTAAATACTTTTTAATTTGAAGAAAATATACATGTAGCCTCCTGGCTCATGCATTCACCTATATTCCTGAATTTGCTTACCCTCCTGTTGCTTGCTCAGTGGTTCTCAGTTATGAGTTAAACTGTAACAGGTTCCCACTCCTACTATAGGAGTCCCGTGCCAGAAGTACATCCCCACATCATTCATCTCACTTGATCTCGGCACACAAAAATGGGGGCATCTTCGTCACATAGACATGGATGGAGGAATATGTGATGACAGAGTCTGAGAATGTGTGAACACCTGTACACAATTCCTCATAGAATATTCTAATCATAGTCTATTTATTGCTGATGTTATTACTCTGTTGTACTGTACCTTATTTATAAGGTTTGTATGTGTAAAGAAATTCATATATTGCATGATTTTGTCCTGTCTATAGTTTTAGGCAGAGGAGAAGCTACTGTCTATTATATTTGAATAATGACATAAAATATATGAGAAATAGAAAACTTAGAACCTATTTATCATCTAGCTACTTACGATTCCCATAAATAACTTCTCTAGCACTGACCACTATACATTAATCTACTTTACCTACACTTAGAGAAAATTAAATGTAAATATTTCCTCTATGTATAAGTGCTGAGATTATTCAATATGGACAGAGATGAAGAGAATGCCTGGGCCTTGATATCATTTGTGGAAGGCAGAAGCAGGTGGATCTCTGAGTTCCAAGCCAGAACTGCACAAAGAAACTATCTCTCAGAAAAATGACAAAAAAAAAGAATGAAAGAAAAGAGAGAGGGGGGAGGGAGGGAGGGAGGGAGGGAGGAAAGAAGGAAGGAAGGAAGGAAGGAAGGAAGGAAGGAAGGAAGGAAGGAAGGAAGGAAAGAAGGAAGAAGCCAAACCTTTGTAAATATAAAATTAAGTCCTGCCTTATAAAGGCCTTGCAGGCTATACTGTAGTCTCCCCAGAGATGAGAATACCAGTGGATTTTGTTTAAACAAAGCAGTCATAAGCAGCTAAAGTACAAACTTCAAAGGCTAGACAGATTTAAAAGGCCATGCAATGTTGACTTTTAATGTTGAATTGACTAATACTGCTCAGATGTCTTCTAAATGTTTTTGACTCAGGTGACCTCTAGTGTTGTTATCTTATTTCTTAGCGCCAAAAATATAAGTAACAATTATAGCTATCATGTTGCTTATTAATAGCTTTAACAATTATTAATATCCTAGATAATGGAATTATTTGAAAAATAATAATACATGCAAAGATATCATTTCATTTTACTTCTATAGAATCCCAATCTCATTTTCTGCTTTATATAGATTTTCACATGATGTTTGCCCTATTTTGCATTTCCAAAGTTTTAAAAACTATCAATTATTATTAGGAATGCACAGTTTATGCATGATTGCTTATGTCATGGTGCAGAGGTAAAAATCAGAGGACAATTTGGTGGTATCTGCTCTCTCCTTCCACCTTACGTGGATTTCAGGAATCAAACTTGGGCTTGCTTATCTAGCATTTTTATCCACAGTACCACCATCACACTGGCCCCTTGTTTTGCTTATTAAAATATATTTTGCCATTTTCAGAGTAGTTTGAGCTTAATAGCATAATTAAGCAGGTAGTACAAATTCCCACTTTCCTCTTTCCAAATGCATGCATATGTTTGTTTGTTTGTTAATCTGTTTGTTTTTATATGTTGGTATATGTGTGTGGCTATATTTTAGGGTGTACAGATATATGCAATTGCCTGTGGAGGTTGGAAGAGGACAACAGATCCTCTAGAGCTGGAATTTTAATTGTCTATGAGCTACTTTATATGGGTGCTGGGAACTGAAGTCGGGTCCTCTGTAAGAGCAGCAAACTGTCAACTTGCCCAGGACCCTAGTTTGGTATTTTAGTAATGCTCCTAGTTACGTAAAGATGCTATAGTGTTAGAAAGAATGCAGTGTGATCCAGTGTTGAAATTCTGGATTGTCTTGCACAGATTATTTACATGGCTTCTAAAATATGAACTACCATTGAGTTATCTTGAAAAATAAAAGTTAAAATGAATTAGCAATAACAGCTGTATAATTTCAGCACACTTTGGAAATAAAAATTTGCACATATAAGTCTATGTATGCCATCCAAACATAGAAACTACAATTCTACAGAAGGATCACTCATAGTCTGACAGCTAAAATTAATGGAACAATAAAAGTGAAGACTTTTTTGTCTCTGGATGACTACATAGAAAAACTATCACAGAATATGCATGTTAAACTGTTAAATATTAGGAAGTGAATTTCAACTGACCAACCCTCTAGAATTATGGAATTTTCATCTCTATCTTCTAACTAATAATCCAGTCTTACCTAATGGTAAGTATGCATTGGGTTATTGTTGTGTGTTAGCATAATTTTGTGAGGTAAAAAAAATCTGTGAAGTAAATTATATATCTATTTGTGAACTTCCTTTGGAAAGCTTCTGGACTTGTACTAAATGAGTTTCACATAAGCCAATATAGTTCCAACCAAACTGATGTCAATAACAGGTTTCCTGAATCTGGAGTGACAAAAGCCCTGGATTAAAAAGGTGTGAATGAAGTCATTCTAGGGATCTCAAAAATAGAGAACTGCCCAGAGGTTGCATCTGGAAAAAAACTGGAGCATGTGGAATAGAAAACATTAGAAAGCTTTCTTCTAAACCTTAGAATATAAAACATGAAAGCACGGACTAAGCTAAGTGAGAAGGGGGTAGAAACAACCATTAAAGACTAAGAAGCCAGAAGTTATGAATTTATGAAAAAGTAGAGATAGCAGAAGGTAGAAATGGTAATAGGAAAACTGATATAGTTACATTTTAATTTTAAAAATTTTCAAAAAATTAAAAGAATATAAGACACAAAAGAGGAGGACAAAGCATGAGACAAGCCAGGTTGCTGGGCCTTTTGCTAACAAAATCATTGCATTGTTTCCATTGCCATCAAACTACAGCCATGGTCACAGACTCTGCAGATATCCTAACACATGGAGGGGAGGGTCCTAAGAAACCACTTGTACTGGTTCTTACTATCCCTATATCTGGTTGCAACTTTGAGAAGGACAAATTATTGGTATTTGTACAAAAGTGCACTTCACGTGAGACAGTTGGCATATGGTGAATTCATTGAGTCACAGCATGGTACATCTCAAGCACAGAGATGATGAGAGATAGGAGGCAAAGTATAAGGCAGGACTTTGGAACCATTGACTTCAGCCTTACCAATAAATAGATATCCCAGGTCCTTAATATCTTAATCCAAGGGGTTAATATAAAATGTGAATAGGGATGATAAAGGTGCTTACCCTAAAAGAGTATTGACTCTATTTCAGTCTTAGAAGTTTAAAAAACGAAGCATTGGCTATGTTACTGTTAATCTCTATTTGGATATTATGAAATTCTTTATATGTGATTTTTGAAAGACTGATATGGAGATATGGTTTTCATCATAATGTGAATTTGGAAAAGACACTGCATTAAATACATAAAATGATCAAAACAAACCAAGTTTTGGAAAATGTCCTCTAAATATCAAAATATAGATGTAGTTAGAGTAAGTCTTAGGAGCATAATATAAAATTCCCCTGTCCTTTTCTGTGGGAACAACAAAAAGAGATCAAGGTGCCCACTGCACTATCTTACTCATTGTGATAACTTCTTTGGCAATGGGTATTTTCTCAGACTCTTGGAAAACTTTACGACCTGTCAGGCATCTTATAACTAACATATAAAAGACCAATATCTAAAGAAAGATCATGATCAAAAAATAATAAAAAAATTAAAAAAAGAAGGATCATGATCAAAGACATTTTCACTTTAAATTCGTTTTCTGAGTCTTGTCACTGGATGGGGATAATAACTAAAAGAAACACAAACAAATAAATTTTGTCAAGAATTGAATTTTTTCTATCTTTTTAAAACAATGACCAGTCCAACATTCATTAACATAAACTAATCTGACCACAAACTAACAATACTGCCTATATTTATTTATAAACTACCACAATATGTCAAAAGCCTTAAATAACAACAGAAGAAAACAGCTAAGTAAATTATGTCTTTAATTGAGCTGACTATATTTGGTTATACAGTTTATAGATTGAAAATAGCTCATGAATTTCCTCAGTTTCTATTGTTATATCCCCCTTTTCATTTCTAATTTTGTTAATTTGGATACTGTCTCTGTGCCTTTTGGTTAGTCTAGCTAAGGGTTTATCTATCTTGTTGATTTTCTTGAAGAACCAGCTCTTGGTTTTGTTGATTCTTTGTATGGTTCTCTTTGTTTCTACTTGATTGGTTTCAGCCCTTAGTTTGATGATTTCCTGTCTTCTACTTCTCCTGGGTGAATTAGCTTCTTTTTGTTCCAGGGCCTTCAGGTGTGCTGTTATGTTGCTAGTGCATGCTCTCTCCAGTTTCTTTTTGGAGGCACTCAGGGCTATGAGTTTTCCTCTTAGCACTGCTTTCATTGTATCCCATAGATTTAAGTAGGTTGTACCTTCATTTTCATTGAAGTCTAAAAAGTCTTTGATTTCTTTATTTCTTCCTTGACCGAGGTGTCATTGAGTAGAGTATTGTTCAGTTTCCATGTGTATGTAGGCTTTCTGTTGTTCTTCTTGCTATTGAAGACCACTTTTACTCCATATTGATCTGATAGGAGGCATGGGATTAGTTCGGTCTTCTTGTATTTGTTGAGGTCTGTCTTGTGACCAATTATATGATCAATTTTGGAGAAGGTACTGTGCAGTGCTGAGAAAAGGGTATATTCTTTTGCTTTAGGATGAAATGTTATATATATATATATATATATATATATATATATATATATATATCTGTTAAATCCAATTGGTCCAAAGCTTCAATTAGTTTCATTGTGTCCCTGTTTAGTTTCTGCTTTCCTGATCTGTCCATTGAGGAGAGTGGAATGTTGAAGTCACCTACAATTATAGTGTTAGGTGCAATGTGTGCTTTAAGGTTTAGTAAAGTTTCTTTTATGAATGAGGGTGCCCTTACATTTGGAGCATAGATGTTCAGTATTGAGAATTCTTCTTGGTGGATTTTCCCTTTGACAAGCAGGAAGTGACCTTCTGTGTCTCTTTTGATGACTTTAGGTTGAAAGTCAATTTTATCTGATATTAGAATGGCTACTCCGGCTTGTTTCCTGAGACCATTTGCTTGGAAAATTATCTTCCAGCCTTTTACTCTAAAGTGGTGTTTGTCTTTGACACTGAGATGTGTTTCCTGTATGCAGCAAAATGTAGGGTCCTGTTTCCGTATCCAGTCTGTTAGTCTGTGTCTTTTTATTGGGGAATTGAGTCCATTGATGTTAAGATATATTAAGGAATAGTAATTATTACTTCCTGACATTTTGGGCATTATTTTTTTATATTTGAGTGGTTCTCTTCTTTTGGGTTTGATGAGAGGGGGTTTCTATCTTGTTTCACCTGGGGTGTAGTTTCCTTCCTTGTGTTGGTATTTTTCCCCCTATTATCCTTTGTAGGGCTGGGTTTGTAAATAGATATTGTGCAAATTTGGTTTTGTCATGGAATACCTTGGTTTCCCCATTTATGGCTATTGAGAGTTTTGCTGGGTATAGTAGTTTTGGCTGAAGTTTGTGTTCTCTTAGAGTCTGCATGAGGTGATCTTATAAGACATATGGTGAGGGGGGAACTGGGAAAGGGGAAAGCCTTTGGAATGTAAACAAAGAATATAGAAAATAAAGAAAAAAAGACAAAAGAATAGGAAAAAAAGAGAATAGCTCATGAGGTATCCAGGATTTAAACACTCATATGAAACCTTACAGTTAGTATGTGTACACACAGCACAAACACAGAACTAGGAATAAATACATGTGAATGCCAAGTTATCAATATTTCATTTTAGGCAACATAAATATTTTCAATAGGCAACTAGTATATAATAAAACATCATTTTTAAGTTAGAAATATGATTATGATCTGTTATTGCTTTTAGACAGATAATTTATTATGTATGATCATGGAACTATAAGCTTGAACTATTTAGAGGTAAAGATCTATTCAATCTAATGAAATCATAGTCTATGAGAAATCTTGTAAGTTGGATAAAATGGTCTATTATCTTACCTACAGCATAGTTTGAATAAATTGATTTTTCATGGAAACGACATAAGTGAGTTTATGAACACACAGTGAAAGAGAAGCAGAATAAGTGTCTTGATGTCTTCTTCCCCTTGAGTTCATTCCAAAAGCCTGCAGGAGACACCACCACTTCTGGAAAGCACAGACCAGCAGTGCTTGACAGCTTAAGCTTTGGTCTTCAGTGAATAGATGAGCTAGAAAAGGCCATGGGAGTGCCCATTGTCTCATGGATGCATTCCCACAATGCTAATGAGCGATGCTGAGATCCTCCATGGCATTCTGGGAAGCATGAAGTCAATTAACTTGTTTTCTGGGAAAACATATAAGTGGTATGTGATGTGGAAGAGTAGTTTCTAAATATCACATAAAATCCAGCAATTGTGGACTCAGAACTCAGTTTCTGCAAGGTAGATTTGATTGGAGCTTAGGATGGGAGAGTCCTAATATTGGCCTGGAAGCACTTTCGCTTTTGAAAAAAAAAATAAATTTTATTTATAGCTTTGGAGTTTGCCTTTAATTTTTATTAATTCAAAGATAACCAGTATTTAGCAAAGAGTGGGCCAAGATCAAACTGCCTAATAAAGATGGTCTGTCCAATATTATTAATTTTTACCCAGCTGACTGAAAAAATATAAGAAAGATCTAAAATTAAATTTGTACAACTTACAACATATAAAAAAGGGAGTGTATTTCTCTTCATCAAGCCCTGTGGCTGTTTCCTACCTATTTGTAAGATGAAGTATGAGTATTGTATTTGGTTTGCATTTGAATTCCTGGTGAAAGTGTTTCAGCAACTCACACATGGGGACCAGGGTCTGAAGGGCAGGATTAACTCCTGCAAGAAAGTGAGAATAACATTTTGGGAAAAAAAAGTTCACAGTGGACAAAGTAGCCAGAGTTTTTTATGGAATCTCAACCCCTGTAGATACCAAAGTGATTGGTCTGTGTTATCCATTGGCATGCCACTTGAAACGTAGGAAACTGACACCAGGAACAACTCCAGCCACAAAATGTTGCAGCCATGCTACCTGGAAGTGAGGACAGATGTAGAAACAAAGCCAGGGGACCTACCTTCAGGTGTTAGCTCTGACATACATGAGTCATCCAGTCCCTATAGAGTTAGAAATCATTTATAAATGAAGATAGCTAATAAATATAAAAATAAGATGTGGAAAGGAGTTTATACGTCTCAGTACTGGGTGGGGGAAAATATATAGTTAGAAACAATCAGCACATATCAATTACTTTAGAAATAAAAGTTAGGACAATTAGGAGAAAAAACATCTCAAAGGCACCAATGCCTGTCATAATGTTAGGATTATGGGCAGGCAATTTCTGGATGCCATTTTAATCTTTCTCTTTAACCATTTACCACTTCTCTGTGGGTACAGAGATACATTTTGGGGAAAACAACATATTCCCTAACCTAGGTAGGGTAAAACAATTAGAATTACAGACCAGAGCCCTTCTTTTCTACTTATAAATTGCAGAGTGACTCCATTTACAAATTTCTCCCATGGTCAGTCTTTTGACAGAAATTAATCAGTGGATTTGAGAAGAGCTTGAGCAAAAGAAAGGAGAACACTGGAACTAGGGCTTTGGGCAATGTGAACTGTGAGGTTCATTTGCAGCAAATGATTTAGAATAAAGGAGAGAAGCCTGTGGCTTTTGGCTAGAGGCACAGGAAATTCCACTTCAGGTTCTCCTGTCTCTGTGCCTCCAACCAAATCCACTGGAAAGAGGAAGCGTTTGCTTGCTTTGAATTAAGCATTTAGCTGTGGCTCAAAATACCCCAGTGTTTCCAAATGAATACATGTTTCTTTTAAATCCTGAGATATTAAGGCATTAGAATTCAGGGTTAAGGAGAACTTGCAATTCCCCACAGGAGTTCTGCCCTATTGGGAGATAACAGTCTTGAGTCATTCCGATATTTACAGATGCTGATGTGCAATTCTCAGAAGCTAGCTCTCCTCCTGAAGAAGTCTTACTTAATCTATAGTGGGACTTCATTTTACCCAGTCCACTACAGGCCCATGGTGCTTTTGGAGACCTGGGTATATGGCCACATTAAGCCTTTTCTATGGTCAGAACATGAGGAGAGAACTTGTGAGCAAGTGCCTCAATTTTCTTTGTTTTTCAATGTCAAGAACATCATGCAGAAAACTGACCACTGAAAAGAATCCTATCTGTATTCCTTGTTGGGCAAACCACTGAACCATCATTTGTGTGTGCACAATCTGTACCCAGCACATTTTCATATTTTAGTAGACTTGTCTGTGGGTGTGACCCATCTAAAGCTTAAGTGTGTGGGAATTGTGGTTCAGTTCACATTCTGCTCCAACCCTCCCTGCATAAGTCACTGACATTTTTATAAGGAAGCAAGTAAATACACTGTTCAAAGAACATTTAAAAGACAACTATAGCTTTCTTTGAAACAAAGTATTAGGCAAATTGAAGGCATATGCTCAAAGCGTAGTACATAGAGAAGCAACAAGGAATCCTACACGGGAAAGCTTGACTTTACAGACTGTGGAGAAAGCACCCAAGTGAGAAAGGGTGAATTTCTCAGAGTGCTTACCAGACTCTCCTCTCTCTATTCTCCACATTTCTGATGCTTAAAGTCATCACACCAACACTTTCAAATGCCCACTCTAAGCCAAACAATCTCAGTTTCTTCTCATGTTTCCCATTTTCCACTAAGTTTTCACTTAAGTCAGTGGACAAATGCTAATTAAATTCAATACCCACAGAGCACAACTGTCCTCACACTTTATTATTCTATTTTTCTGGGTAGCTGAATGCTCTCCATACACCAAAATGCTCTGAGTAGAAATTCCATAGTGTCTGTGGCATCATGTTCATAGTCTACCAACATCAGGTAATTGTAATAATAGAACTAAAACACCTGCCATATCATCTCATACCTTCTCATCTGCTATCATTCCTTTCACCACAACCTCTACTGTCTGATCTCCTCTAGTATGGGGAAAACACTTCCTGGTACATTCCTACTATGCCTCCAATGTCAGCTTGCTAAGATGAAATTCCTATACAGAAGTTGTCCAGAGTTATTGTTAATAGGATTTTGGGGCATTAAACCCAACAGACTGGTAAAGTAAAGCTAAAAACGCCCATGTGTACCAGAGAACACATTACCCCTATTTAATTGTTAATCAGCCTCTCCCATCACTGACTAGTTCCAAAGATGCCCCCCCCCAACTACTGGCCTTCACTCTCTTCTTTCTACCTCACATTTCCATTCTTTCTTCTTCCATCCAGATTCATTTTCTTGGAAATTACACCCTACTTTTTCTTCTGTTCCATACAAATTTACATTCTCCTTTTTGGTGATGCTTTCCATGTTGTTTCTTTATTTTTTTTGCCAATTTTAGTTAAGCTTTAAACTTCCTGAAATTAGGAATAAATTTTGTTGCTTGTGATAAGTCAGGATAATACATAAATGAATTGTGAAACCAAGAACCTACAGCGAATTACTGATAATACAGCAGATACCTGAAAGAGATTGAGAGTATCTTTACCTGTGGCAAAATTCATATTGGTTAACATTATAGAACTTTAGCCTGTGAAACCTGTTCTTGCTATTTAGGCTCAGTATATTCAGAGAGGTCAATGATTTTAGCCTAGATTTAATTAAGTTCTCTTGTTTTTGACATTGGATCTTTATTGAGGCAATTAGTAGAAAATGAACCAAAACACAAAAGATATGTTTGTAATGGTCAACTTACTGGGGTGGCTCTCATATTGTAATAAAACTGAAACAACAACATTAAGCACATTTAGTATATGGTTTATAATTACCATTACCACTCCAGTAAAAAAGTAAATAAAAGGGTACATGTATATGTATGTAAGTAGTTATGAAGGTATGTTTAGATAGATAGATAGATAGATAGATAGATAGATAGATAGATAGATATGTATGTGTGTATGTATATATGTATATTATGTATGTATATATCTTTATATGAATTTGGTCTCAAATCCACATTTTCTTTTCAAGAAACTGAGACAAAACTTTAAATAGAACACTGATTGTTATTTTCCACATACTTAAAATTTATCCTAATGACAGTGTGGGTGAAGAGAAGTATAATTTAAAATATCCTATCCTCCATCATAGGGACTATAGTAAGTTGGAGAACAAGAACTATGAGACTGGAGGACACAGCTGTTTGAATGACAGATGGCATTATCAGAGCTACACTCCAAGAATACAAATGAAATGAAAGTTGTGTGGAAAATGATCAGAACAACAGATCTGTGGGAAAGAAACCAGAAAAGCACATCCTTGTAAGCCTGCAGGTATGAGATCCCGAATGAGTCAAAAATAGTTCTGAAAGGACAATTGTGGTAGGATGAACAATAGAAGTTAGTAAAATGGGAGCAATTATCTATAATTGTGATTCATTGAGACTTCTGATGGCCATACACCAAATCACTAAAGACCTAGATCATCTATGAGGTAGTCTCTCATTTGGGATATTCCAACCCCAAAGTCTACCAAGTCACCAAAATTTATTTATCTATCTATTTGTTTGTTTGTTTGTTTGTTTGTTTATGTTTTGGAAGGCAAATCTTCTGTACATTTCATGATCTTCAGAACTCCTGCAATTATGTGTTAGAGGTAAGGCAGGTAAGACCTATCTTCTAAATGCATGTAAAGCATGAAGAGAAAAAGAAGATCTCAAGGCAAGTGCCAGACTTGGTGTTTGCATGGCTGAGAGTGTATTCCCCTATTAGACATGGGGAATAGGGCAAAGAACACTCTGACCATTTCAGATCCTCAGGAGGTATTTATAGAGATCTATTGGAGAGGCTATTGTAAATGGGATAGAAAAGCTATAATGACATTTTCCCACATGCCTTGAGGACCAGAGATGGATCATGAAAATGGACATAAGCTTTTAGACTTCAAAGGCAGATGCAAGAGTAACTTCTCAGTGCTAAGGCACCAGTTAAAATTCCTGAACACCAGATAATGCAGTCCAGGTTCCACTTAAAAAATTTTAAGTGGAGAGTCAGAATAGATTTACATCATAAACTATTACCTTCCTGCCCTGGGCCTTTAAGTCGGTTTCTTTCTTGGCCAAATATTTAGAGAAGAAAGCGCTCACCAATAATTTACACTTTCTTGGGAAAGCATATGAATCTGAGACTACTATAAAAGTCTTTCTATTCTATTTTTAAAGGTATTTCAGATAGTTCATCTGCCTTGTTTCTCTTTGTTGTTGTTATTTGTATGTGTGGTTAGAAAGTTTTATTTAGCCTGCTTAAAACATTATCAGTTGGTACTTTTGCTTTCTCTCATCCCTACCACCTTCAATTTTTTGATTGTTTGTTTTCTTTCTTTTTTTACTCAGCACATTGGTTAACACATAGGATTGCCACTGACAGTTGAAGTTTCTGAGTGGCACAGAATGGTAGCATCCAGGTTAGTATTTCTGTATTCTTTTGAAGAATATATTAATTTTAAGCTGTTTTTCTCTGTCAATTCTAGAAAAGAGAAAGACAATAAATATTTTGAAGAACATATTCCGAAGAGATTCATTGTTTATTTTATTGAATATAATCTTCATTTACATTTCAAATGCTAAAGCCTTTCCCAGTTTTCCCCCTTCCTGAAGATCCCCAACCCCTCCTTCCACCCCTGCCTCCAAGTATATGCCCCTCCACCCAACCCGCTCCCACCTCCCCCAACCCCCCACCCCACCCCCTACCTCGATTTCCCTTTGTTGGGGCATCTATTGAGCCTTCACCTGACCAAGGACCACTCCTCCCACTGATGCCCGACAAGGCATTCCTCTGCCACATTTTTGGCTGGAACCATGTGTACTCCTTGGTTGATGGTTTAGTCCCTGTGAGTTCTGGGGCATCTGGGTGGCTGACATCATTGTTCTTTCCATGGGGCTGTAAACCCCTTCAACTCCTCCAGTCTGCCCTCCAACCCCTCCGTTAGGGACCCCACAACCAGTCCAATGGTTGGCTGCTAGCATCTGCCTTTGCATGTGTAAGGCTCTGGCAGGACCCCTCTGGAGACAACCATGACATGTTCCTTTTGGTATGCACTTCTTGTCGTCCATAATAGTGTTAGGGTTTGGTGACTGTTTATAGGATGAATCCCCAGGTAGGGAAGTCTCTGGGTGGCCTTTCCTTTAGTCTCTGCTCCACACTTTGTCACCTTTATGGCTTCTGTGAGTATTTTGTTCCCTTTCTCAGAGGAACCAAAGCACCTGCACTTCATTTCTCCCTCTTCTTGAGCTTCCTGTCGTGTGTGAACTGTAACTTTTTTATTTTGAGCTTCTGGGCCAACATTTACTTATTAGTGAGTGCATACCATGTGTGTTCTTTTATGATTGGGTTACCTCACTCAGGATGACAAGGGGGAAAGGTCAAGTAAGATATAAAGGCAGACCTATCAGAATTACACCAGACTTCTCACCAGAAACTATGAAAGCTAGAAGATCATAGGCAGATGTCATAAGACCCTAAGAGAACACAAATTTCAGCCCAGACTACTATACCTAGCAAAATTTTCAATTACCATAGACGGAGAAAACAAAACATTCTATGACAAAAGCAAATTTACACAATATCTTTCCACAAATCCAGCTCTACAAAGGATAATGGGTGAAAATGCCAACACAAGGCAGGAAACAACACCATAGAAAAAGCAATAAAGTAATCCTTCAACAAACCCAATAGAAGATAGTTACACAAACCCAATTTCACCTATAACAAAGAAGATAACAATAAGCAACAATCACTTTTCCTTAATATCTCTTAATATCAATGTTCTCAATTGCCCAATAAAAAGACATAAACTAACAGACTGAATACATAAACAGGACCCAACATTTTGTTACATACAAGAAACCCACCTCAGTGACAAAGGCAGTTATTACTTCAGAGTCAAAGGTTGGAAAACAATTTTCCAAGCAAATGGTCTCAAGAAACAAGCAGGAGTGGCCATTCTTATATTGGATAAAATTGCCTTTCAACCAAAAGTTGTCAAAAAAGAAAAGGTGGGACACTTCATACTAGTCAAAGGAAAATCCTATCAAGATGAACTCTCAATTATGAACATTTATGCTCCAAACACAAGGGCAACCGCCTTCATAAAAGAAACTTTACTAAAGCTCAAAGCACACATTTCACCCCACACAATAATAGTGGGAGACTTCAACACCCTCTCTCAACAATGGACAAATCATGGAAACAGAAACTAAACAGAAACACAGTGAAACTAACTGGAATTCTGGACCAAATGGATTTAACAAATATTTATAAACATCCCACCCTAAAGCAAAAGAATATACCTTCTTCTCAGTACCTCCTGGTACCTTCTCCAAAAATGACCATATAATTGGTCACAAAACAGGCCACAACAGATACAGAAACATTGAAATTATTCCATGCACCTTATCAGATCACCATGGCCTAAGGCTGGTCTTAAGTTCAAACAAAAACAATGGAAAACGCATATACACGTGGAAATTGAACAATGCTCTTCTCAATGATAGCTTGGTTAAGGAAGAAATAAAGAAAAGCTAGAGCCTAATTGTTACATATAAATTAACTGCAGAGGCACATAGCACTTCTAAAATAATAATATAAAAGTGGAAAACTAAGTTTGTAAAGAACAGACATGTTTGCACCATTGACATAGATTCATCATATATATTTTCCAACCCAATTCAACAAATATTTTTGTGTATTTTTTCTTCTTATTATAAACCTGGCAGTATAAAACTATCTATTATTCCTGTCCTAAAGAAGATTTTATTCTAGTAAAGAACAGACTAGACTCTATTAGCACAGAACACACATTTTATTACTTTCTAATCCTTTTACCATGGCAGATATTACTAGCCATTTGTAGTAATTTTCTTCAGTGCATTGGGCAAGGCCTCATACTTTATTTCAGTATTGTGATGCAGTGTTACTATCAGTTAATCTGATAGGGTTCTTGGGGAAAATCCCATTTGTCACCAAGGTCTAGGGGATGCACACGAAAGAATATTATGCTGTATAGAAAATCAATCTTTCTATTCAGGAACAGAGATGGGGGAGGGGGGAATATGTGTTTGAAGTAGATTTTTAGAAAGACTCCATAGACTGTAGCTTTGAGTTGAACATTAAAAAGGGGGTGATCATCACACACACTGTTTAAAACAGACTCTAAGATCCCTCTGGTACTCCAGGCATTGAACAGAGGAGTGGGCTCACTGTAACTTGGTTCAAGTCTCAGTTCTACTCTTTTGCTAAGTTTTATTTCACCAACATTGAGAACATCATTGAAACTCTGGATCTATACCCCTCATCTGTTGAGTAAGAACCCTAGATAAGGTGATTACTAATAGATACTGTGGCTTTTTTTTAAATCATGTTTTTACAATCCAGTCATTATCTCCCTCTCATTCTACCTCCCCCTCCCTCTGACAGTTCCTCATCCCATTCCTCCTCCCCAATCTCCAACAGGATGTCCCCACATATCCCCACACCCTGCCAGGCCTCCCCATTCCCTGGTGCTTCAAGTCTCTCAAGGGTTTGGTGCATCTTTTCTCATTAAGGCCAGACCAGGCAGTCCTCTGCTGTACAGGGCCTCCAACCAGCTAGTGTTGTAAGACCCGAAAGAAAAATAGGGGCACCCCCACACACCACGCCTCAGAAACCGGCACCCCAATCACTCACGAGAGACAGACCTGATGCAATTTGCAAGAGGAATTTCAATTTCCAGAGCTCTGGGGGTCACAGTCTTACCATGCAGGGTAAAAGAAGTGAGCCCTGTGCACCGAATTGGATTGGCTTTTTATAGGCTTATAACAGAACCCACCTACCACAAGCTTCTAAGCCGATCAGTTCAAACCATCCGAACCCTCCCTCTCTGAGAACCTATCAGCCTCCCACAGAGGCCGGAAGAACTAGTTAAGTCATTTCCGCTTACATGGCCATCACGCACAGGGTCGAGCCCACACTCCCCCACTAGCAATAGGGGGACCTAAGCGCCCCCAGCCATGCTTGTCTTTGCCATAGCCACTCGGCGGAGGGAGATGGGAAAAGATGCCAGGGACACTCCCAGCCCGAGGCTCGCAGCCGGGACTCTGGAGGAAAGAATGGGCCAAACCTCTGCTCCTTTGGGGTCACCCTAGACTCAGGCACGGGGATTCCTAGCTTGCAACCTTATCCTTTCAGTGTATGCTGCCTAGTTGGTAGCTCAGTAACTGAAAGGTCTTGGGGCTCCAGGTATGTTGAGACTGCTGGTCTTCCTACGGGGTCACTCTTCTGCTTAACTTCTTCCAGACTTTCCCTACTTCAACCACAGGGGTCCCCAACTTCAGACCATTGGTTGGGTGTAAGTTATCTGCAGCTGACTCAGTCAGCAACTTCTTGGGCCTCTCTGGGGGCAGGCTCCTGTCTGTAAGCACACCATAGCATCAGTAATAGTATCAGGGCTTGGCCTCTCCTTGAGCTGGGTCCAAATTTGGGCCTATTACTGAACTTCCTTTCCCTCAGTCTCTTCTCTATTTTTTTTTTTTTTTTTTGCAGTTCTTTTAGACAGCAATAATTCTGGGTCAGAGTTTTTAACTGTGGGACGGTGACTCCTTCCCTCCACTTGATGCCCTGTCTTTCTATTGGAGGTAGATTCAACAAGTCCCCCTCCCCACTGTTGGGCATTTCATCTAAGTTCTATCCCTTTGAGTCTTGAGATTCTCTCACTTCCCAAGTCTCTGGTACATTCTAGAGGGTCCCTCCCACCTCCTACCTCCTGAGGTTATATATTTCCATTCATTCTACTGGCCCTCATGGCTTCTCTACTGCTCCCCCCCAATACCTGTTCATGGTCCCTCTTTCCCCTGACCCTACCCCTCTCCTCTCCCACCTAGTTCCCTCCTTCCCTCTGCCCTCTGCTTTCTTCTTTCTCCCAAGTGGGACTGGCTTGTTAACTGTCTTGAGTTCTGTGAATTCTATACTGGGTATTCTGCACATTTTTGGCTAATATCCACATTTTAGTGAGTACATACCATGCATGTCCTTTGGGGTTTTAAATACCTCACTCAAAATTATATTTTCTAGTTCCATCCATTTGCCTGCAAAACTCATGATGTCTTCATTCGTAAGAACTGAATATTATTCCATTGTGTAAATGAACCACATTTTCTGTATCCATTCTTCCTTGTGAGTTATCATGGTGTGGCATCTTTTAGCTATATGCCCAAGAGTTGTGTAGCTTCAGGTAGATCGATTTCCAATTTTCTGTGGAAACTCCAGATTGATTTCCAGAGTGGTTGTATCAGTTTGCAGTCCTACCAGCAAAGGAGAAGTGTTCCTCTTTCTCCTCATCCTTGCCAGCATCTGCTGTCACCTCAGGTTTTCATCTTAACCATTCTGATTGGTGTAAGGTGGAATTCTAGGGTTGTTTTGATTTGCATTTCCCTGATCATTATGGACATTAAACATTTTTTAGTTCTTCTCGGCCATTCAAGATTCCTCTATTATGAATTCTGTTTAGTTCTAAACTCCATTTTTTGTTTGGGTTGTTTGATTCTGATCCTCTGATAATGTTCTACCTGGAAGCATGATAAGATCAGTAGGCACCAGCCTCATCCAATTCTGCTAGTGTAATATTTTAATCTAGTAAAGTATTTAAAGTCTTGGGTATCTTTATTTGAGTGGTTGGTTGGTTTACTTTGATTTGGTTTTTGATTTGGTTTTTTGGTAGAGAAGTGAGAAGAAAATGCTGTGATCAAGCTAGAGCACAACTTACCATAGGATTCAAGGCAAAATTGGGAAGATTTTCTTCAGAACTGTAGAGAGCCATATTGGTGTGCTATGCCACCTGGCAGGACTTGATCAAGGTGAAATTCCTCTCCCAACCTTTGAGCAGGAATTCCTGTGCTAGCCATAATCCCCTCCACCTAGGGTGGAGCATTCAGAGCAATGTGAGGCCTATTGTTCTCCAAGGATAGCCGCTTCCTGAGAGATCTCCCTGTCTTGTGACACCAGCCTCCTGAGCAGCAAACAGAACCAGTTTCCTACCTTTGGGGGAGGGTTCTTGCTCCACCTATATATATTTGGAGACCTTCATTAAACTTTGATCCTTGATCAGGAAATTCATCTTTTTTTTCTATATTCTTTGTTTACATTCCAAATTTGTCTTGTCTTGGCTTCATATTCCTCTTGTCACCCTGTTTTCTATCTCCAGCTTTCCTTCCAGGGTACCTGGTAAACTGTTCGAATTTAGCTGCAGGAAGCTACAAGAACAATGTTTGGGTAGTGGCTTGTAGAATTCACAGTAGGACAATTACTGAAGTAATTCACCACAACTATTAGTACCATAATAAGACTATAGGACTTGATACTATACTGGACCTTAGGTGATAAGACTTCTATCTTGTACACTTTCCATCCCTGGGCTCAGCATTCTCTGCTAAATCCCCCATATGTAACCAGTTAAAAGAGAATTTACAACATGGGAGAATGCCTTCTCATAACTGCCTTGTTATTGATGTTGTCATTGACATTTTTACATTGGTATCATTACATTACATTTTTTACACTTTTGCTTTTCTGCACTCCTAAACAAAAGTAAATGATTTGCCATTGACTTTTGCCACTACCATTTTACTGCTGAGAATTTGCCTCAGGACCTCATTTAGAGACCAATTCAATGGAAATGTGATGGAGCTGAACGAATATAGAAAATATAAAATGGCTTTGGTGAATACTAGTGCTTTTCTATCACAGACTAACTGCCATGTAGTGACTAGCCATTTTGTTTCTTATCACTAAAAATGTCGATCCTCTTTCTTAACAGTCTGTAATGGAAAGAAATGTTCTGACCATTCTAAAAGTACAAGCTTTCCATTTGTACTAAAGTGTTTCCCTAAAGAACAATGGTAATCCAGAACTTTCTTGTATGCTTCATAATGAATTAATAAAATCCCAAAAGGATAATTTTCAGAACAGAGATAATGGTGGTTTCTCAATCATATCCATGATCTAATCACCAGAATCTCTGAATATATTATTTCACATGTTATGAGGATGTTGACTATAAGATTAAATTCAAGAATCAAAGAGGGAAAGATTTAACCTCGCTTATTATAGTAAGTTTAATGTCACAGTAAACTCCTTAAGTAAAAGAGGGTGATAGGAGAGAACATATCATAAAGAAACATTTCAGAAAGGAAGAAATCTCAATGATGTGTTGGAGAAAGACATAAGTGCATACCTATAATGGCGATAATCAAAGGACACAGGAAACAAAGAATGTGTGTGATTGTTAGAGCTTAAAAGATGGAGAAAATAGTTGCAAGAACTGCTTTATCGCAGAGAAAGTCAAAGACTGCTGTGTGACCTCATGAAGAGCAAGCTGATAAATGTGTGTTGTTTCACCCCACTAAGACTGTGGTTACTTGTTATAGCAGTAATAGGGAACAGATGATACAGATATTTGTGACCTAAATTGATATTAGCTATCATTATTCATTGAGTTCAGATTGCATCTGAAACACTGTTTCATGTCTCATGAGTGTTAGTGTGATCCATTTAAATGTAAATCTATGAGGATCCACACTACTCTTGGTCCCATAAAATAATGAGAAAACGAGGCCAGAAAAACTAAGGAAATTTCCAAAATCACATAGCTATTAAGAAGTAGGATTATACTATGTATGAATTTATTCTACTGGGAACATATCATTGAAAAGAAGAAAGGTTGACGTGACTCCCATCCAAACCTCTTTGTAGGCTTTTTTGAACAATTAAAATGTTCATCTCAGTCACTAAACTCTTAAGCAAAAAAATATAATATTATAATTAAAATGACACCTGTCACAATAGGAATAACATCTGTAATAAAAAATTAAATTATTTAACAACATTGAAAGTTTGATTAAGATGCTTACCACTTATGTGGATTTTAAAGTCTTTTTATGGTCCCACAGCCTTGAAGAACTTTTAGAAATGGAAAAAAATACATTACCTTCTTTATTCTTTTGGAAAAATAATTATTCAGCTATAACTCAGGATGCCAAAAAGCAGTTCCTTTTAAAACATGGGGGATGTTTTTCTACAATACTATGAAAGAATTACAGGACCCCAGCAGAACAGTCCATGATTTTAGCCACTGCTTCCACAGTTCAATTTATTACAGTGTATTTTGACCTGTAGCCAGCCCATCACCATACTGCAGATTTATAAAGGTTCAAGATGAAAACTTAGGATTCTAGAAACTACTGATGTTCTTTAACAAACTCCACTCCAACTCTTTTTCAATGTAGATTTTATAATTGTAAAGTCACCAGAAATTTTTATTTCTTGCTTTTGGACTCACCTAGGGAAATTATATTAGCCTATTTCCCACAATCTTCTAATGTAACTGTACAAAAATCGAATTGTTTTTCTGGAAGTCACCAATAATGTTTCACATTTTAAGCAACACAAAAAATAAGGCCAGGTTCCGGCTCATTCTGTGATTTATGACTATCCTCTTCTGAGCAGTTCCTATTTATACATTCATTTGTCCTGTCTCTGGCAGCATCACTAGACACAATATAGAGTGTCCCAATTTTTCCTCTGAAATCATAAGAAAACATTTAGCAGAATTGAAATGATATTGCTTTTTAATTTTCTTGTAGAAATCTGTGGTTTGTGTAACATGACTCAGTCCAGTTCTGATTAATGGGAATGCATTTCTCTCCTCCAATAGCCAAGTCTGCAGGTATTAAAAGCTCTCACAATCCAAATACTGGAATTAAATGCAAAGCCCTGTGAGCTCAGAATTTACTGCTCTAAGGAAGAGATTACAAAGAAATTGGAAATAAATCCAATAGTAAATTTAAAGAGGTTCCTGAGCTACTGTTTCCACTTGCAATGGATTCCTTACAATTCTGCGTTGATAAACTGCTTGGATAAGCACTGGCCCCAAAGTAACCTTTGTACTAGACTTGATGTACGGAATGGTTCCCTGTTACCATAGGCATATCACATATGGAGTTGGGAGTTGATACATTAAGTACAGGGCAGATTCAGCCTATTGAGACTGTCAGTGAGGCCATGCTTGATGTCAGTCACCCTCAGACCTGAACACAATAACTGTTTCTCTCAAAGCAGTTCATGAACACACTAGGCTTAATGTGAACACAATTGTTGTCCACACCAACAGAATAAACTCAAAGCTTCTATAGGATATTGAAGAATAGTTAAGTAGGATGTTGGTCTCAGAAATGCCATCTTCCTTGAGAACTGGTTTCTTATCCTTCCTTCAGCATTAGCTCTTTGAGTTTTTCTGTGTCTTTATAACTGCTTTCACACAGCATATTTTGTTCATATTTCTCCTCTCCCAGGACTGTCCTACTCCCTCCCTACCCAACATTATGTTCTTGCCCTCTCTCTCTCATTCAATATTCAGTATATTTTGATCATAGTGTCTTCTCTTCCAACCCCTCCTCGGTCCTACCCACCTCCCCACTTACCCAACTCTACAAACTTTCTTTCACTATTTCCTTAGGGGGAAAAAACAAGTAAAAGGAGAACGTTTTAAAAATGAAGAAAATCACAAGAAACACACAAAAAAAACCTTCAAAACTGCAAAATTGGAAATCATAATATATAAGTAAGAAAAAATAAAATAAAACAATATAAGACAAGAAGTTTACAAAAATACCATTAAGTTTGTTTTTTGTTAACCATCTACGGCTGGCTATGGGGCCTACAAAACAAAACAAAAAGACACACACACACAGACACACACACACACACACACACACACAGAGAGAGAGAGAGAGAGAGAGAGAGAGAGAGAGAGAGAGAGAGAGAGAGAGAACTTTGTGTTTTCCAACTTCTCCTGGGCATGGGTCTTGTACTCAATTATGGTTGATATACCCAGTGATAAGTATGGGACTTTGTGTCATTTCCATCATTTCCCCTTCTCATTGTGATGATTTTGTCTGGCTTGTATTTGTGAAAAGTCTTGAGCATATTGTAACAGTCACTGTGAGTTCATATATGTACCAGCCAGGTTGTGACTTGAAAATTTTGTTTTGTCTTGAAATGGAATCATCCATGACCACTGGCTCTTAGAAATTTTCTACCTCTTCATGTGTATAGATTTATATGAGCCTTGAGTGGAGGGATTAATGAAATCATTCCATTTAGGGATAAATGTTCTGATGTTTCTGACTGTATAAACATTGTCCAAATGTGAAACCCTATGTTAATTGTCATCTGCTGCAATAAGCTTCTCTGAGGATTGAGTATTGCTCTGATCTATGGAAATACCAACATGTCAGTTGGACTTGTGCTATTGCTATGTTCATTTAACATAATAGTAGTGGGTTTTCCCCCAGGGCCCATGCACTATCTAGCCTTAGTCTAGTCTTATTAACAGATATGGGATCTATCAAATGGAACATGCCTTAAATTCAATTTTTGCAAAGTGGCTGGCTACTTCTATGACACTTGTGCTACTATTGTACTAGTGACTATATCTTGCAGGCAAGCTCCTATTATAGCTCATAGTGTTTGGAACTATGTGAGATTGATGATTCTTTTCTACTTAGTAACAGGAATAGTACTTCCAGCCCCGTGAATGCTAGTCATGGGGGTGAAGCTTATAGTTGAGTACCTACTCAATTTCTCCTTGTCTGATAACATAAGTACTTGATGTCTTGCACAGTAGAGTATTACTATCAGGTTGTAGAAGGTAAAAGTAACATTGAAAATAACCTGTTATGTTTGAGATGGGGGTTATCTCTAGGATCCCATTGAATGATAACTCAAAATGATATAATCCATTTCAGGTTCTGTGGGTTTTATTTGGTACCACATGATGTCTAGTCAAGGCATTGTCTTCTGTATTATATGTGACTCCATTTACATATTTTACATGTGTACATTTTTAGGAAACTCCCATAGTAGTAAGTTTTGATACAGATCTTCAAAAGGCATTTAATGTTAATTGTCCCTTCCATATTTCTTCTCTATACTGTCCTCTTATCCCCTTCCCCCATTTAATTTTCCTTTTTTAATTTCTCTTTTATCTCTTTATATACTATATACTATTTTCCCTTCTTTGGAAGATCAGCTTCCTAATCTAGTCTCTGACTACCTATTTAACTCCATGGACATTCTGAATGAAACACACATATATAAAGCTTAAAGCTGATGTCCCCATAAAAAGGAAAAGTGCAATGTTTGTCTTTCTGGGTCTGAGTTGCCTCACCTGGCATGATTTTTTTTTACTTCATCCATTCATCTGAAAATTGTATAACTGTATTTTCTTTAATAAGTGACTAATACTCCAGTGTGGAAATGTACTACATTTGCATTATTGATTCATTAGTTGATTACCATCCAAGATTTTTCTAATTTCTGGTCATTATGAATTGAACATCAATGAAAATTGGTGAACAAATATCTCTATAGTCAACTGTAGATTCCTTTGTGTATATTCCCATGGCTGCACCATTTTGTAATTTCATTAGTCTTGAATAAATATTTCCATTATCACAACCTTACCAGCACCTGTTTTAATTTATCTTATTAATCTTGATGTTTCTGATTGGGGTAAGATGTAATCTCAAAGTAGTTCTGGTTTATATTTCCTTAATGGTTAAAGATGTTGATCATTTTTGTTATTTTATTTTCTATATTCTATGTTTACATTCCAAAGGCTTTCCCCTTTCCCAGTTCCCACCCACCATAGTTCCCATAGTTCCTCTCCCCCCCCCATCTGTTCCCCAATAATTCCCCCTCCCCCCTCGGTTTCTTTACTAAACTGGATGCAATCTTTACAGGCCCAGGGTCCTCTCCTTTCTTCTTCTTGGGAATCATTTGACTTGCTATTTGTGTCTTGAGTATTTAGGGCTTCTGGGCTCATTAATATCTACTTATCAGTGATTGCATTTCATGTGCATTCTTTTGTGATTGGGTTAATTCACTCAGGATGATATTTTCCAGGTCTAACCATTTACCTACAAATTGCATGAATTCATTATTTTTAATTGCTGAGTAGTATTCCATTGTATAAATATACCACATTTTCTGTATCCATTCCTCCTTTGAGGGATATTTGGGCTCCTTCCAATTTCTGGCGATTATAAACAAGGCTGCTATAAACATAGTGGAGCATGTGTCCTTATTGCATGCAGGGGAATCCTCTGGGTATATGCCCAGGAGTGGTATGCCAGGGTCCTCTGGAAGTGACATGCCCAATTTTCTGAGGAACCGCCAAACTGATTTCCAGAGCGGTTTTACCATTTTGCAATCCCACCAACAGTGGAGGAGTGTTCCTCTTTCTCCACATCCTCGCCAGCACTTGTTGTCTCTTGAGTTTTTAATCTTAGCCATTCTGACTGGTGTGAGGTGGAATTTCAGGGTTGTTTTGATTTGCATTTCCCTGATGACTAATGATGTTGAACATCTTTTAAGGTGTTTCTCGGCCATCCGAATTTCTTCTGGTGAAAATTCTTTGTTTAGCTCTGTGCCCCATTTTTTGATAGGGTTATTTGTTTCTTTGCGGTCTAACTTCTTGAGTTCTTTGTATATATTGGATATTAGCCCTCTGTCGGATGTGGAGTTGGTGAAGATCTTTTCCCACTTTGTTGGTTGCCGTTTTGTCCTTCGGACAGTGTCCTTTGCTTTGCAGAAACTTTGTATTTTTATGAGGTCCCATTTGTCGATTCTTGATCTTAGAGCATAAGCTATTGGTGTTCTGTTGAGGAACTTTTCCCCTGTGCCCAAGTCCTCCAGGGTCTTCCCAAGTTTCTTTTCTAATAGTTTCAGTGTGTCTGGTTTTATGTGGAGGTCCTTGATCCACTTGGAGTTGATCTTAGTGCAAAGAGATAAGATTGGATCAATTCGCATTCTTCTGCATGTTGACTTCCAGTTGAACCAGCACCATTTGTTAAAAAGGCTATCTTTATTCCACCGGATGGTTGTGGCTCCTTTATCAAAGATCAAGTGACCATAAGTCTGTGGGTTAACCTCTGGGTCTTCAATCCTGTTCCATTGATCTGCTTGCCTGTTGCTATACCAATACCATGCAGTTTTTAACACAATTGCTCTGTAGTACTGCTTGAGGTCAGGGATATTGATTCCCCCAGAAGTCCTTTTATTGTTGAGAATAGTTTTAGCTATCCTGGGTTTTTTGTTGCTCCAGATGAATTTGAGAATTGCTCTTTCTAGATCTATGAAGAATTGAGTTGGGATTTTGATGGGGATCGCATTGAATCTGTATATTGCTTTTGGCAAGATAAAATTCTTGCTAATCCAAGAGCACATCAAAACGATCATCCACCATGATCAAGTAGGCTTCATCCCAGGGATGCAGGGATGGTTCAATATACGGAAATCTATCAATGTAATCCACTACATAAACAAACTGAAAGAAAAAAACCACATGGTCATCTCATTAGATGCTGAAAAAACATTCGACAAAATTCAGCATCCTTTCATGCTAAAAGTCTTGGAAAGAGCAGGAATTCAAGGCCCATACCTAAACATAGTAAAAGCAATCTACAGCAAACCAGTAGCCAACATCAAAATAAATGGAGAGAAACTTGAAGCATTCCCACTAAAATCAGGGACTAGACAAGGCTGCCCTCTCTCTCCATATCTTTTCAATATAGTACTTGAAGTTCTAGCAAGAGCAATTAGACAACATAAGGAAGTCAAAGGGATACAAATTGGAAAGGAAGAAGTGAAACTATCATTATTTGCAGACGATATGATAGTTTACCTAAGCGACCCAAAAAACTCCACCAGAGAACTTCTACAGCTGATAAACAACTTCAGCAATGTGGCAGGTTATAAAATTAACTCAAGCAAGTCAGTGGCCTTCTTGTACTCAAAGGACAAGCAGGCAGAGAAAGAAATTAGGGAAATAACACCCTTCACAATAGCCACAAACAACATAAAATATCTTGGCGTAACTCTAACCAAACAAGCGAAAGATCTGTACAACAGGAACTTCAAGTCCTTGAAGAAAGAAATCGAAGAAGACCTCAGAAGATGGAAAAATATTTCTTGCTCCTGGATTGGCAGATGTTGATCATTTTTTAAAGTCTTATACTGCCATTTGTACTATAGCTTCCACAATATCTTCAAAAACCTCTTGGAATAAATCTGTGCAAGCAAGTGAACGATTTGTACAATTAAAGATTTAAGACACTGAAGAGATTAATTGAGGAAGACACAAGAAGATTCACAGATCTCCCATGCTCATAGATCAGGAAGATTGATATTGTGAAAAATGGTCATTCTACCAAAGCAATCTACAAAGTCAATGCAGAGTGTAATAAAGTTAAAGTCACAGACATAATTTTATACAGTTACATGTACCTGGGGTACTTTTGTTTGTTTTTATTTGCTTTTGAGGGTTTTATCTTTTTAGAAATAAAGAAAAACTATACACTACAGTTAAGAAAGGATCTTTAACTTCAGCATGCCTTGAGTCTAAGAGTAGAAAAATGAACTGAAACTCATTGGCACAGGAAGAGGGATTCTGGACAGGACCTGATAGCAAAGGCACTAAGACTACCAACTCATAAATGGAACCACATGAAATTAAAATACTTCTTTACAGAAAAGACATCATCATTCAAGCAAAGAGAATGCCTACAGAATGGGGGAAAAGTCTTTACCTTTTAAATTCATGTGGTCTTTCCTTAGTGAGAGAATAAATAGAGATTTCAGAGACATCTCTTTGACAACTTCTACATTTAAAGACTATAAGTGAGAATATTAATGCTACACGATCAGGATCTTACTCTTTTGGTACCATTTTGCATTATTGCCTCCTTAAAGGTCCTAGCAATTATGTTTATCATTCAGAAATATTCATTAACCATATGCCCCTATACCTGACCTTGAAAACAGACAAGGAAGTAAAGAATAATTACCTAACTCAACAGCCCAAAACAAGAAGAGACAAGGATGTAAAATTGCACAGTAAATGATAATGGGTATGACTTGTGATCCAAAGGGCACACATATTACATTTTAATTGAAGATTAAGTTCCTTGAGCTAAGTATAAGATATATATATATATATATATATATATATATATATATATATATATATATACTGGGAGAATACTAGGTAAATACTGGACTCTTGGATAGATGTTGGTCTCTGAAGAAACTCCACCTGTCCAAAGGTTCTGTAACAATGTAGAAGTCTGTATATTTAAAATATGTTCCTATTTATTACTAGGACCATGGTGAGCCAAAATCCTTATACAGTTTTAACTGGAAAATATTGTTACCTAAACGAAACCTTTTATTTTTTTTCATGTTCATTCTCTACCCCTTCTTTATATCCAGATGGTTCTATACCATTCTCTTTTAGGCAGTCTTCAGACTCTTTTTGTTACAGTTGTCTTTTCAAAGTAAAAGCAATTGCCAAGATGCTACTTCCTTACTTAGATCGTTCTTATTTGGACAGCCTGGAAAATGACCTGCAAGGTCATGATTAGATGCCTCCATCTAAAGTATTGCGACTCTGTGGTGACTCCATTGTGTAGTACCTAAAATATCAGCTTTGCTTTGAACTAAAACAGACATCTTCTTGCCTGTGGACTTGGACTTGGAGGAGGGGTAATCTCCCTAGAGAGTACTGTGTTTACATGTATTAGTTTCCTTTATTAGAAATGATATAGTCCACTCTATTACAAAATACAAAACCACTATTCTGCTAACTTAGTTCCACATATAGCATGACAGCTTGCCCAGGTCCTAGACTGTAGTAGATTCTCAGAAAAAAAAATGTGCGTTAAATGACTAGCTAAAGCAATTACTGGCTTACTTCTTGCCAAGAAGCTTATTTACTTTTCATAGTCATGTCATTAACAAACCATATAGTTTACTGTTCATAATTGGACTTGACTGCCACTGAACTAGCCTCCCACTCATTCTCTTTCCATCTGAGCACCATAAACATAACTGGATAACATCCATTTTTTGGTAACACACAGTAAACACAGGGCTCCCTGAAGACTCTAGACAAGGCACCTACTGCTATACAGACCATGTTCAACAATAGCAAAGATTGCTGTGGCGGGATGGATGCAAGCGGTTCATCCTCTAGCTTCTTGCAGCCACTGCTCCATCTGAACCTGAGTACCTCCAGGCAGAGTGTTACTCATACAGCACAGTACACTCCAGAGGAAGAATGACTACCGCTGGGACAGCAAAGCTCATCGTGATCTCCATCTTAGCCTTGTAACCAACTGGCAAGCAAATTGTCACCACACTTATCATCCTCTCTGCATCGTTCACAGAGTGGTTTGGTGTGCTGAGGCCTGGATTGACATTTGCTCCACATTGTAAATAAGACCCAGGCCCACTACAAGTATAGCTAGTGTTATTAGCCACTGAGCCATCTGTCCAGGCCCTCTGCCCACATCTTACTGTTAAGAATGTCAAATTTATAGGAAACTTGAAAATGTTTTAATGTGAGGACCTAAAATCCTGTCATTCAAGTCACATAATTAGCATTTTTCTCTACTCACTTTTATCATATAGTATTCATCTCTCAAAACCTGTTTTAATCCAGGTTAATATTTGAAATCACTGTTTTCAATCCACACATCTTAATCCTTGTGCTCTCTGAGCCAATCAACTGTTTAAATTCCTTATTGAGAATCATCTACCGTGTGAGGACTTGGAAGTTTAGCCATTTTCCCAAGCTTAGCTTAATGCTAGGCAATGAAACAAGACAGAAGCTGAGAATTGTATTTCTGGATTGGTGTTCTTTCCAATAAAATCTCTCTCTCTCTCTCTCTCTCTCTCTCTCTCTCTCTCTCTCTCACACACACACACACACACACACACACACACAAACACACACACACACACACACACACACACACACAGAGAGAGAGAGAGAGAGAGAGAGAGAGAGAGAGAGACCATGAGAGTGAGAGAGAGAGAGAAGTCCACAGTGGCAAGCAGACTCTATGCTCACCTCTGCAAGGCTATAGTGCTGCAATTGCCCTTCTTTCTCTTCTTCTATTTCTGTCACTCACTTTCGCTTATTGAGTTCTTTTCATTTGTACTGGGTTTCTTGTTTGTTTGTTTGTTTGTTTGTTTGTATCTTTGTTTTACAATCTTCTCATTTTCTAGAAGTGCCTGCTCAACACCTTCACTTTTTGCCATGGAAGCAGGCCTGCAGAATGTGCAGAAATTCCCTCACAAGCTGCTAAACCTGAGTTCTATAGACCCATCTGTAGCAAAATATTGGAGATACTCCTTCCTCAGCAGAAACCCCAATGTACAGGAATAACTTTGTTGCTGGAATTCACACAGCTTTAGTGGAACCAGGGAAGGTCAGATATGGTCCAGGACTCCAAAGATGCACTGTTTATTATTTCATATGAAGAAAGTCAAATAAATCCAGTTTCTACTAATTTTCTTAAGAATTCATTACCATCTGTGATACTGGAGTGACAGTGACTCGGGTTTTGACCTTAGCGACAGGTGCAGCTGAGGACACCTCGAGTCCCCGTTGCACAGGGGACTAATTCATGTTTAGGTGCAGATGCTCTCTCACCTAGTGCCCCTGCATGGCTGCAAACTCTTCTGTTGCAGATATTAATAAGAAAAAAGAGGGGCTACTCTCTGATTTTACACTGAGCCTACTTAACAAACCCTGTTCAGGAGATGTATCCAGACTCAAACTATTGGTAGCAGAACCAGCTAACCAGCTTATTTTGGGGTGATTCACCCTGGAGATTAAAGTGTGTGTGTGTGTGTGTGTGTGTGTGTGTGTGTGTGTGTGTGAGAGAGAGAGAGAGAGAGAGAGAGAGAGAGAGAGAGAGAGAGAGCAAAACATTTACATATGTCACAAGGGGTAAGAGGGTGTGGCAAGGTAAGAGTTTCTAAATATATGAATATAGAACACAGGGCACAGGAAGAACAGGGGCACATGTTCCACTATGTGCATAGCAGCCTTACATGCCAAAGCCAGAAGCTGAAACCAACCTAGATGCTCCACGACAGAAGAATGGATACAGAAAATGTGGTTCATTTACTCAGCTATTAAGAATGTATCCAAAAGGATATACTCACTAATAAGTGGATATTAGCCAGAGAACTCAAAAAGGTCAACAAATTGAAGTGCCCAAGTGAGGACGTCTCAGTCCCACTGGGGAAGGAGAAGAAGAGCAATCAAAAGTGGGGATGAAGGGAGTGACCTGGAAGGGACAGTGGAAGGGGTGGAGGAGTGGGGGGTAAGGGAAAAGGACTGAAGCCCTGAGGGTCAGCAGAAAGAATGGAAACAGGCAACCTTAGGAGATAGGAAGTTTCAGGGACTCTCCAGAATGCACCAGAGATCTAGAAGGTGAGAGACTCTCAGGACTCAAAGGGAGGGACCTTAGATGAAATGCCTGACAGTAGGGAGAGGGAACTTATAGACCCTCACCTCCAGCAAGAAGACAGAGCATCAAATGAGGGAAAGGGGTACCATCCCATAGTCACAACTCTGACCCATAATTGTTCCTGTCTGAAAGAATTGCAGGGATGGAAATGGAGAAGAGCCTGAAGAAAAGAAGGTCCAGGGACAGACCCAAAGTGGGAGCCAGCTTAAGGGTGGGGGTCCAAAGGCCTGACACTATTACTGAGGCTATGAAGTGCTCACAAAAAGGGACCTAGCATGACCACACTCTAGAAGACCCAACAAGCAGCTGAAAGAGTCAGATGCTCATATTTGCACCCAACCAATGGTCAGAAGCAGCTGACCGCTGTTGTTGAACTAGGGAAGGCTGAAAGAAGCTGAGGAGAAGGGTGATACTGTAGGAAGACCAGCATTCTCAATTAATCTGGATCCATGAGATCCCTCAAACACTGGAACACCAAACAGGCAGCATACCCTAGCTGAAATTAGGCCCCTAACACACATAAGTAGAGGACTGCTGAGTCTGTGTTCATTCAGAGATGATGCACCTAACCCTCAAGAGACTGGAGGCCCAGGGAGTTTAGAGATCAGGTGGGGTTGGGGGTAGGACATTCAAGTGGAGACAGGGGGGTGGGGAGGAGGTATGGAATATGGAACAGTCAGAGGGTGAATGGGGGGAGTAAAACAGGGATCATGAAAAAAATAATTAATTAAATAATTAAAAAAAACAATGAAAAAGAGACAGAAGATGCCATCATCACATACAGAGATATTTAATTTTGAAAGTGACAGAAAAGTCTTGAAGATATTTTCCATGATATGACAAAGTATTTCTACATTAAAAACATTACTTAGGATAGAAAATGAACTTTAAAAGGATCAAGATGAAACACTGAGAAATGATTAGCTTGGGCCTAATAATAGTCCTCTACCAAGAGGACCAAGGGAATTAAACTAATGTCTCTGAATCAGAAGACTATTGAGTCGGAATGGCAAGGTTGGTCAGAACTCCTTGTCTATGGCCCATTTTCAGGAAGTTGCACCTAGCTCTCAAGTGTAGTCAGCATATTTTCGTGTGGCTAAGAAAGTGCAGAGTCTACTTAAATAGCAGCAGAAAAGGACTAGGCAGGCAACATTTCTTCCCCGATCTCTTTCCTCTAATGAGTGAATGAAACTTAACATAAAATGTTCCTATTTAGCCACTACAGGATACTGTGGGTACAGAATCTTGCCTTTTAAAATCTTAGTACTCTAATGGCTGACATCAATGGCACTTTTTCGCATTATTGTCAAGATAGGACATGATGAGATACAAATTCAAGGAGGGGCTCGAACATCTACCGTTTGTACTGTATACTTAATACCCTAGGAGCCAATACTTTTACTTTGATCGCATGGATCAAACACCTATAATATAAAGAAGAGGGTGTAATCTCCAGGAAATTTGAAAACAGCTCCCTGGTTTCAAAGGTTGTATGTATTCTACTGCTTCTTAATCCAATTTTTTGTAACAATGAAAGAATGATCAGCTGTCATCTGAGCTCTGAATCAAAAGTAAACTTTATATGTATAATGTCACTCTCAGAGAACCTATGAGATAGACATTTAACTGTAATAATGTCCAAGTGTCAGAGTTTCAAAGGGCTACAAAATGAAAGAAATGCCCATGTGCCAAGGCTGCATTTGATATGAAAGCAAAGACCCCCAACATCATATCCAGAAACACAATCGGGGTACACAGAGAAACATGCCCTTACAATTCTCCCCCACAAACTGTGCTTGGCACTTGTTACCTATTTAATTTCAACCTGCATGGCAAGTATGGTAACACAAAATTAAAAACAAAGAAATTGATATTCACAGGATTCATACAGGTGAAATAAATTATCCTAGTCTCAGAGTTGAAGGAAACAGAGAGGTCAAGGACATCACAATGAAAACTACAGAATCAACTAACCTGAGCCCATAGGGGCTCACAGAGACCAACCAAACAGCATACATGAAACAGAACCAGACCCTCTGCACATATGTAAGTCATGTAGCCGGATCTTCATGTGGGACTCCTAAAGTGGGAGCAGGGGCTATCTCTGAATACACTGCCTTGCCTCCTTTGGGTCCTTTCCTTTAACTGGGCTGTCTAGCCTAGCCTCGGTAGAAGATGTGCTTAGCCTTGCTGCAACCTGATATACCAAGGCAGGTTCATATCCATGAGAGGCCTCCCCTTTACTTAGGAGAAGGAGAGGAGGAGGGTGTTGGTGACAGGGAAGGACTATAAGGAGAGGAGGGAGGAGAAGCTGCAGTAGAAATGATGACAAGATTCAGGGAGAAAGTGGCTGATGGCATGAGGTTAACCCTAAAGATACTGAACTGAACTATGCTGTTGTATTTTTTTTCTGATAACTGAAGAGCCAATCCCTACAAAGAGTCACAGCACCATCAAGCCATCAATTCCTATTTAATCTCACCTGACTTCCCAGGTTCACTTGATTAGTTTCCTTCATCACTGGATGAATGAACCCTGCATTTGATCAGAGCACTTAGAATAGAAACAGCTACGTTAACAAGTGCATATCATGAGCCAGGCTCCGGGCTAGGCACAGCATGGCATTATTTCATCGAATGCCTACAGTAAATGTTAGAGACTTATTCTATTATTATCTAGACTTCAAACATGGGACACAGTATAGTAAATTGTGGCAGGTCCTTAGCTGAACTTGCTGCCCTTTGTGACTTGGTAAATATTTGCACTATCTGTACTGTTCGCCATGAGAACAGAGATATAGTATTCAATCTGAAGTCAGCCCACATAGACCAGTGATGCGAACTTTTGTCTTACCTGTCTCTTCCCTTTCTGTTTCCTGGGTACCAATTCCCTATGTAGTTATTGTACATTTCTGGTCTTTGAGTGACTTTGTAGTACAGAGTCCTTACAGTACCCTACAGATAGCATCATTTGGATGATGCATAAGCAAAAATAAATAACTTCATATATCAAACCAAGGATATTTCATGTTCCATAGAATCTAAGATAATCTACATAAAATTTCATAGAGAAATTACAGAGTTGTCAAGAGTTATATAACCACTAAGTGCTGGAATAAAGATACCAAATCAGTTAACTCGGTACCAGATTCTACACATATAAACAAATGCCACATTACCTTGCTAAATGTCATTTACCTTGTTCCTTATTAAGCTCTGAGATTTTCCATGGAAAATTTTTACATTTTTAGTTACGAGTCAATAACATTAAGTACTTAAAATGAACTCATATGAAATTGAAAATTATTAAATTGAATTGGATGAAATATTGCACAAAATTCCCCAGCATAATCATCCACATCCCTTCCCTACTAGCAACTTGCATAACATTAATATTTTCAAGTTATTTTTACGTTTCCTAAGCTAGTTGCAAATTCCCAGGAGTTATTAGTCAATGTTAAAATCACTTTGACACTTGCTGTGTAACAAACTCTTCTGGCATTTTCCTATTGATCCTGATTGAACATGATTGATTAAGTTCAGGCAGTAGCTTCAGCACTTTTCTATGTCATCAGTTATTTCTACAATGCTGCAAAATCTATCTCCATCTTAAAGGTGGGAAAGTATATGAAAATGAAGGCTTGAAGATATGCAGTATTTAACCTAAAGTTAACTGTTGACAGATCTGTGTCCATCTCATGGGGTGTGTGTGTGTGTGTGTGTGTGTGTGTGTGTGCGCGCGCGCGCGCGCGCGCGCGCACGCGCCTCTCTCGTTTTTTAGAACTAAGGAAGATCTACTCATTAGACTTCTGCATTAGTGATGCTAAAAGATGAATCAAACTGTAATTGTAAAAAACAAAACAAGGTAAATAGAGATATCATCAACTGAAGAGAACCTGGGCATAGTGTGTCTCTGTTGAGCTGAGGAGCATCCTTCAAAGAGCTGAACAATGAAAGTTATCAAAAAACAAGTCTTAGGATCCCAGATCAAGATAAAATTAGTGTTCTTTAAAACTAAAGATCAAACTAAAGTTTATTTATACAAAAAATTATCAGTGAGAGGCAAACTATAACTCACAATTATGGCTAAAATTTTCAAAATCCATTTTTCCTTGTTGATAAAGCAGATAGATTTAGATTGTTTCTGTTCCTAGGCTTCCACAGGCCCACATTTAGGCTTCCTTGATATATGGTCAGTTTATAAATTCTTGAAATGCTTTAAATTAAACAACTTTCTCCTATGTGTCCTTTGAGTCAAAGATGAAATCATGAATGATTCCTACAGAAATCTGTCAAATATTCTTTGATATTCAACAATACACTCACAAAATATCACATTATAAAAATAATGCATTCCTTCATGGTATAATGACAGCACTAAAGCTGACTAGAGAAACATAAAGGTAAGAGTTAATGAGCTAAAGTCCTATGTGTAGAAAGTAGCATTTTACAAACAGCAGAGCCAAGAAAAGCTTCTGTGAGATCCAAAGGTTGAATGAAAGGAAGTCATGATGCCTCCATCAAGTCCATCAAGTCACAGAGCTCGGGGAATTTCTCAGAAGAGGAGACAAAATGATGGCAAGAGTAGATAGGATACATGAAGGAAGCAAGCCCTTTTAAAAATTTTTACTAAAAGTATTTTTTCCTTTACAACCCAGTATCAGTCATTGCTTTCCACCCAGTACCCCCTCACACAAATCCTTCCCCACTTCCATTTCCCTTTCTCTCCTGAGAAAAGGAAGCCCCCTCTGGGTATCAACCCCCTAACCCAGCCATACACATATCAAGTCACTGCAGAATGAGGCACATCCTCTCCCACTGAAGCCAGGCAAGCTTGTCCATTTATGGATGTGGGATCTATAGGCAGGCAGGCAGGCAGGTAGGCAGGCAGGCAAGCAAGCTCAGGAACAATCTCTGCTCTAGTTGTTTAGGGGACCCACATGAAGAACAAACTGCTCCTCTGCTACATATGTGCAGGGGACCTAGGTCTAACTCATGCTGTCTATTTGGTTGGTGATTAATTCTCTGGAAACCCTCAAGGGTCCAGGTTAGTTGACTCTGTTGGTCTTCCTGTAGAAATCCTGTCTTCTTTGAGTCCCCTAATCTTTTCCACAAATCTATAAGACTCCTCAAACACCATCTAATGTTTGGGTGTGAATATCTACATCTCAGCGGCTGGGTGGAGTCTCTCAGAGGACAGTTATACTAGGTTTTTATTTACAAACAGAGAATAAATGATAGTGTCAGGGATTGTTCCTTGTCCATTGGATGGGTCTCAATGTGGCAGTCATTGGTTGGCCATTCCCTCAATCTCTGCTCTCTCTGTGTACATGCACATCTTGTAGGCAGGACACATTTTGGGTTGTAGGCTTTGTGTGTCCTTATCCTTCCACTAAGGGTCCTGCCTGGGTACAGGAAGTGGCTACTTCAGCATCTATATTCCCCCAATGCTGGGAATCTCTGCTAGACTCACCCTCTTATACTCTCTGGAGTCTCTCCTTATCCCAATTCTCTGACACCTCTTAGTGATTGCTCCCACAGCCGGTCTCCCTTCTCTGTTCCCTGCTCTCCATACATATGATTTCCCCTCATCTGCTCCCTTTCCCCTCGTCCACCCAGAACTTCCTGACAGAACACCAATGGCTCAGGTACTAAGGCCAAGAATTAATAAATGAGATCTCATGAGACTGAAAAGTTTCTGGAAGTCAAAGGACACTGTCATCAGGACAAAACAATAGCTTATGTATTGGGAAAAGATCTCAACTAACCCTATGTCTGACAGAGGGTTAATACCCAAAATATATAAAGAACTCAAGAAGCTAGACACCAATAATTCACATAATCCAATTAGAAATGGGATACAGAGCTAAACAGAGAATTTTCAACACAAGAATCTCAAATAACAAAGAAGCATCTAAAGAAATGTCCAATGTCCTTAGCAATCAGGAAAATGCAAATCAAAACAACTCTGAAATTCCACCTTACAGCCACTAGAAAGGCTAAGATCAAAGAACTCAAAGAATAGTACATGCTAGTAAGGATGTAGAGCAAAGAAAACACTCCTCCACTGCTGGTAGGAGTGCAAACTTGTCCAAATTACTCTGGAAATCAATTTGACCATTTCTCAGAAGATTTAGAATAGTTCTACTTTAAGACTGAGCTATAGCACTTCTTAGCATATAACATAAAGATGTTCCACCATCCCACAGGGACACTTGATCACTATGTTCATAGCAACCATATTCATAATAGCCAGAAACTGGAAACAACCTAGATGTCTCTCAACTGAAGAATGGATACAGAATATGTGGTATATCTACACAATGCAATATTACTCCGGATATCATGAATTTCACAGGCAAATGAATGGAACTAGAAAGAATCCTCTTGAGTAAAGTAAGTCAGACCCAAAAGGACATGCAAGGTATGTACTTACTGATAAGTGGATATTAGACATAAAGTACAGGATTACAATACTGTACTCAACAGATCCAAAGAAGTTGAATAACAAAGAAGAAATATAGGAAGATATTTGAATCTTTCTCAGAAGAGGAAATAAAATAGGTATCATAAGTGGATGGAAGGAAGGAACTGTGTGGAAAAACAAGACCTTTTAAACACAGCAGGAATAGCAGTTCATGAGGAGTCACACAGATGATGGTAGTGTGCATAGTCCTGAACAGAATTAAACCAGATCGAGTCCCAGTGCTGAAAGCAGAAGTGGATACATGCCTCCACCCTGAACCCAAAGATATTTCCACTTAATAGCCACTCAAAAAAACATAAAAATTAGTTTTCCCCAAATGAAATCATGTTGGGCATACAAATTACTCTTAAGGGCAGATCTTGTTAAGGGCAGATTTCCTAGCCCAGCAGTAGCTGACCAATACAACATGAACACAATGGGTTGTTGTTGCTGCTGCTGCTTCTATTGCTATTATTGTTGTTGTTTTTGTTTATTTGTTTATTTGTAGTTTTTGCCTCATAATGCTTTGCCAGGCTATTCTTTTCTTACAGGTATTTTGTAAACATATTATGGTTTCTGGTTTTGTGATTGTATGGGATATCTGTGTATTATAACACATGTGCCTCTGCATCTACGTTTCTTCTGCTTTTTTTGTTTGGCTCTTTTTCTTCTGTTTGTTTGATTTCTTCTACTCTTGTTTGTTTTTATTTGATGCTATTTTACTTTATAACAACATTTTAGGTTATTGTTTGATTTCTAATGAGAGAGAGGTGTGAATTTGTATGGAAGGAATGGTGGGGAAGATCTTGGAAGAGTTGGGGCAGGAGAAACTGTAATCAGAGTATAGTATATGAAAAAAATCAACATAAAAAATAAGACCACATTCCATTACAGGAGTTTCACAAACTATGAAGCTTCAAATAATGGAAGATAAAGATGATAGAATTCCAGAAAAGATTTTATAGTCTTTAAAAATGACAGATTACTCAATAGAAGACTTGAATATGCAGGTAAAAAATTTAATTCATTGTCTAGACAAGAATGTTATTTAATCAATTCAAAACATAGCCAAGAATGTCAACAAACTGGATGAATCCGTAGCATGGAAAGGTAATTTTAAAATATGTGAAGGAAATTTTCAAAGAGGAAGCTGAGACAAAGAAAAAATGAAAATGCTGGCAATGAAAGAATCCAACAACCCTTCATAAATAAACAACTGTAGACAAGAATAACATTCAATAAGAATGTTAAGACTAAGACCAAGAATGGATCTCAAGGATGGATGTCAAGATCTATCTATCTATATACATATATCAATATATATCGATATACATATTGTAAATGTAATGTATATGTAAACATTCATGAATATGGCCAGACCACGCTTACTATTGAATAATATTTTGTAAAAGAATTTCCCAAACTTAGACAATGAAGTAAACATTATCTTCTGATATCTCCCCATGCTTAGATGTTAAAAAATACAAAGCAAATAGTTAATACAAATAAAAAATATTAATACTGCAAGAAAAAAAACATTAACACAAAGAGACAAAAACAACAAAAACCTCTGGCAAGACAGTCCTAAGAAGAAAGTTTGAAAGTATGGACACATAAAAAAAAGTAGGATAAATGGTTAATATCCCAATGACGAGACTTGAAGCACTCAGTTAACAGGCAAGAAAACTCAAATGTAAGAGATGGCAAGGGATGGCTAGTAAACCATACCCTTACTATGCAAGTAAACATAAAAGAGAAAACATCCTCACCTAGCCAAAAGCAAACAGAAATTCTAGTTCTCTGTAGAGGGGAGATCTCTGGCCCCACATTAGTACCTGAGGTTGTACAATCCTGTGATTTATAACTCGAATCAGGAGAGGCTATGCTGATGATTGGGGCAACCTATATTCTTCATGGAAAGTACAATTCTATGTATTCTTAGGGTATTAGAATACTTTTCTCCCCTATGTCTAGTCACTAAACAACACAGCATAACTACTATTTCCAAAATGTTCACTTGTCACAGTCCTCTTTAGAGGATATAAGATGGACAGAAAAGTTGTGCACGTGTGTGCACATAACCAAGGCTGGGGGATTTGGAAACTAACCACCCTTGCTCCTAACTGATTTCTGCCTGATTTTTACATAATGACAGGCATTAGCTCAAGTTTCAGTTAATGAAAGAATACTGGACAAAACCTTAGAAGATGTTTTGACAGGTAATAAAAAGGTCTTCCAAGCAAGTGGTCCAAGGAAGTAAGAAGGAATTGCCATCCTAATACCCAATAAAATAAACTTTCAACCAAAGTTATCAATCATGATGAAGAAAAAAAACTTCATATTCATCAAGGGGAAAATCCACCAAGAGAAAGTCTCAATTCTGCCCCAAATGCAAGATTACCCATAGTAATAAAAGAAACTTTACTAAAGCTCAAAACATACATTGGACCCCACAAAATAATAGTGGGAGACAACACCTCACTCTCAGAGGCACAGTGAAACTAACAGAAGTTATAAACCAAATGGATTTAACAGACATCTACAGAACATTTCACCCTAAAACAAAAGAATACACCTTCTTCTCGGCACTTCATGGTACCTTCTGCAAAATTGACCATATAATTGGTCACAAAACGATCTTCAGCCAATACAAGAAGACTGAAATACCATGTATCCTATAAGATTACCATGGCCTAAGACTGGACTCCAAAATGACCATATAATTGGTCACAAAACGATCCTCAACCAATACAAGAATATTGAAATAATGCCATGCATCCTATCAGATCACCATAGCCTAAGGCTGGTCTTCAAGAACAGCAAAAACTACAGAAAGCCCACATATATATGGAAACTGAACAATTCTTTACTCAATTATAACTTGGTCAGGGAAGAAATAAAGAAAAAATTAAAGACTTCCCAGAATTTAATGAAAATATTGACACAACACACCCAAACTTATTAGACATAATGAAAAAAGTGCTAAGAGGAAAGTTCATAGCACTTAGTGCCCAGGTAAAGAACTGGAGAAATCTTACAGTAACAACTTAACAGCACACATGAGAGCTCTAGAACAAAAAGAAGCATACTCCCAAGAGGAGTAGAAGGCAGGAAATAGTCAAACTCGGGGCCGAAATCAATCAAAAAAAAAAACAAACAAACAAACAAAGAAAATAATACAAAGAATCAAAACTACCAGAAGGGCTTAAAAGCATGTGTTCCATTATTTTCATAACAGCCTTATTTGTGATAGCCAGAAGTTGGAAACAAATACAGAAAAATGTGGTTCATTTATACAATGGAATACTACTCAGCTATTAAGAATGAGGACATCCTGAAATTTGCAGGCAAATAGATGGAACTAGAAAATATCATCCTGAGTGAGGACATACATGGCATGTACTCACGGATAAGTGGATATTAGCCAAAAATAAAAAAGTACAGAGTACCCAAGATACAGTCAACAGAATTCAAAAAGGTCAACAAGATGAAGTGCCCAAGTGAGGAGGACTCAGTCCCACTTGGGAGGGAAAACAAAACAATAACAAGTGGGGAGAGGGGAGGACCTGGAGGTGGGGGGAAGTGGACAGGGGCAGGGAGAGAGTAGAGGGGAGAGAGGAACCTGATCTAGTATTGGGTGAGGGAAAAGGTCTGAAGCCCTGAGGGCCAGCAGAAAGAATGGAAACAGGCAACCTTGGGAGATAGGAGGTTGGGGGCAGTCTCCAAAATGCTCCAGAGACCTGGGAGGTGAGAGACTCTCAGGACTCAAAGGGAGAGACCTTAGAGACCTTAGATGAAATGCCTAACAGTAGGGAGGGAGAACTTATAGAGCCCACCCCCAGCAGGAAGACAGGGCATCGAGTGAGGGAGAGGGGGTGGCCATCCCACAGTAAAAACTCTTAACTCATAGTTGTTCCTGTCTGAAAGAATTACAGGGATGGAAATGGAGAGGAGCCTGTGGACAAGATGGTCCAGGGACAAGCCCAAAGTGGAATCCAGCTCAAAGGGAGGTCCCAGGGCCTGACACTATTACTGAGGCTATGGAGCGCTCACAAAAAGGGACCTAGCATGGCCCCACTCTGGAAGATCCATCAAGGAGCAGAAAGAGTCTGATGCAGGTATTTACACACAACCAATGGACAGAAGCAGCTCACCCCAGTTGTTGAATTAGGGAAGACTGAAAGAAGCCGAGGAGAAGGAAGACTAGCAATCCTGTAGGAAGACCAGCAGTCTCAATTAATCAGGATCCGCAAGATATCTCAAACACTGGACCACCAAACAGTCAGCATATGCCAGTTGCCGGGTCTGTGTTCATTCAGAGATGATGCACCTAACCCTCAAGAGACTGGAGGCCCCAGGGAGTTTAGAGGTCAGGTGGGGTGGGGTGGATGGGGACATCTACATGGAGACAGGAGGGCATGGGGGAAGTATGGGATGTGGAAGAATTGGAGCGTGGACAGATGTGGGGGGAATAAAATGAGTGTTAAAATATAAATTAATTAATTATTGCAAAACACACAAAAAAACAAAAACAGAATATTTTAAAAATAGTCTTAATTGGTAAAGACATGTGTTTCCTAGAAACACTGTAAAGATTATAAAAGGTAATATCGGAGATGGCATAATTAATGAAAAAAATGAAATGGTTTCTTTCAATTCATATTATCTATAGGAGTTTGGTCTGGTGCTGCTTGTATTTAGATGCTAAATTCTGTACCCCAGGATCTGATTGCCCCAAGATTGATCCTCATGTACACCTTACATGCGAATCTTGCTCACAGAGAGAGGGAGAAGAGAAGAAAGGAGACCAAGAGAGGAGGAAACTATTATGAAAGGAGATAGCCCATGAGCACGTGGGCAGGAGAAAAACAACTAACAAGGGGCATGTGGCTGGGATGTAAGTTAAAATCACTCCAAAACCTGACCAATCTAGGCTTACAACTTGTAAATTAAATAGCTGGATTCTGTGTCATTTGTGTGGGCTAGCTTGAATAAATCATTACATTTACAATTGTCTGAAGGGATTGTAATTAGTACAGTCAAACAAGGAAAAAATAATAAAATGTGTATGTTGAGATATAGTAAGTAAAACCATCTTTATTTATAAACAACACTTAACCTGTACAGAAGTTTTAGGGACTGATAGTGTACCTGCAGTAGATATTAAGTTAAAATACAAAATTTCAGCATTTAAAAAACTTTTTCTCTCTCTCCCTCTCTCACTATATACATATATATATATAATCAAAATCAACTTAATAAAATTGTATAATAATATAATTTATAATTGCACACAAAAATATATTTAAGGGATTTTATAATAATTTTATTTATAAGAACACAAATGTGAAAGCTACCCCATATTCCCATCAAGCAGCTTCATGATAAATATGTTATAATATAAACCCAATGTGGGATCACTCAGCAAATCATAAATCACAGGTAATTAACAACCTGGTTGCACTTTAAATACCAGTCATGTAAAAACCATACAAAATATAGAAATGCATAATATATTTATCCAAAATTCTAGTTCTATAAAAGATGATATGTAAAGAAAAATAAAACAGAAAATTGGCTGCCATTCTCTCTCTAGGGGTACCGGCTGTGGACTGTAGTAGAAATGGAAGGTGTCGTGGATGCAGATGACGTCAGCATTCTGAACTGTACAGAGGTGTGGCTATACAAACATCGCACTTATACTAGTTGGCTACTGAGTGTGTCAAATTTCTATATACGTCATTGAATGAAATCTGTGTGCCAATTCAAACGAAAAGACAAAAATGTGGAAATAAAGGGGAAAAATAGGAGGGACACAGAAAGGGAGAGGGAGAAAAGGAAAGAGAAAGCGTCCCATAAATTCAAGAGTATCTGAGGCAACAGCTGAGAAAGGAAGAGAGCAGGCCCGAGAAGGGTCCGACCATCTCAGAACCCTGCAGCTATTTAAAGATGCCAAACAAAATCCCAAAGCAAAAAGAAAACATATTTTTGAGATGCAAAAAGCAAAAAGTGACCTCTGACCTCTGACTCCTGATCTATCGGCTTAGATAGCAGTTGGAAGTATAAGAGTTCATTTTCAGGAATTAATTTGTATAGTTCTCGTGTTCAGTCCCTTTAATTTGGAAAATAAAAGTCGTTCCAAATTGCCCACTGTGTTTCTGCCAAACTCTTATGTGAAGAATTGGGTGGCAGGTGTTTCTTTCTGTAGTCATTCTTAGGAGGGTTTGTTCCCATGTTTGAATGGAGTCACTTGTGCAACTCCCCCCTCCCCCAGATCTTTCATTTGCAGCCTGGCCTGGAATCTATTCTTCTGGAGTACAGTGGAATGTTCGCCCATTTATAATTGCTGCAATCCTTCATTTCTCTCTCTGTTGCTGTGCTGTGCCAAGCACATCAGAGCTAAATTCTTGGCAAAGGAATTTTTGCTTGTAATAGTACAAAATACTTTTTACTATGCCCTTCAGTATGTGTCCTGAAGGGAGATGAAGAAAAGACTGAAATAGCTGAGGGAAGATCTCATGAACAGTAGCTGATATATGAAAGTAACCTACAACAGCTAAATCAAGGTACTTTCAGACTGTGTTAACAAGACCAGCAAAAATTACCATTAGTGCAGGCAACACCAGAAAGAAAATTGCAAAATACGTTAACTCAGACTCTTCACCTAATTCTTATCATTACACTATTGATGGTCATTTTTATTTCTTCTTTGTTTAAAATGGTTACATTCAAACTTAAAGACAAATATTAAGTAACTTGGCTAAGGCTTTTGAAAAGTGCATTCTACAGTGGGGTTTAGACGTTTTATGTGTCCAAATCCAACCCCAGTGGGCTTTCTCCTAGTTCAGATTGCTTTATCATTCCGCCCCCAAAATCTATCACCAACACCTGTCACTAAAGACACTGAATGGATATGTATTGAATGAAAAGTCTTCAGAAGAGAAAGCCCATATGAGAAGTAGCCAAGACATTGTAAGACAAAGCAATTTCTAACACATTGTTCTAGAACAACTCAATTGTTTGAAAGCCACAGGAAACAAGGAAAACAAGTTAGATAGATAGATAGATAGATAGATAGATAGATAGATAGATAGATGTATTCATATTAATAAATCACTCTTTGGCATGGTTAGCAATTTCAATGATTCACTCACTAGACCCTAATTTATATCAGCCCTGAGACTGTAGACTATTTCATTAATCACTATAGATATGCTTTATAATTCACATAAAGCTTTTTGGACCTTCAAATTGTATGAGGACAGCAACCACCATCCATTCAGATGGGATGCAGCCCCGGGATGACTGACAATCAATCTCAGTAAATCCAATCTGAGTAAGATTGAACTGCTATTGTTTAGGTGACTGTTTCGGTTTATTTGTTGTGCTTTATGTAGATTTTTCATTAGGCCAGTGGTCTTAATGTTTCAGGTAATTCTACAAAATTTTATGGAAACTTGAAGGTACATTATATTTTATATTTGGGGATGTTGAATTTCATAATTTTCCCAAAAGTAGTAATGAATTTATGACTCATTACTAAACATTAATCTAAACCTTAGAATGTAAAGGCTAATTTTTAGAGCTTCTTACTGTATAAAATAGAAGGAAGGAAGGAAGGAAGGAAGGAAGGAAGGAAGGAAGGAAGGAAGGAAGGATTTATGTAGGCTCAAAGTTTCAATTATAGAACCCATCATTGCAGGGTTGGTATTGCAGGGATCCATTGAAAGTATGGATACACCAGAGGACTCAGCAGGCACACATTTAGAAATATACCAGGTAGACTATGAGATGTTATGAACAGTTTTTCAATTTTAATAACAAAAGTCGGTAAGAAACATAAGCAATGAGAGCAAAGATTCATTGTTCTGGGTACCTGATAGTTAGTGGTGTTCAAGATGAGCATCACCCAGCATTTTAAAAGTCTACATGAACATTCTCTCAGATGTGAGGAAGCTCAACACCACCTAGGAGTCTGTCAGAAGTAGCTGGATAGAATCCGGGTTTTTAAACAGAATAGAGTCTTTGCTATGATCTTTTTTTTTTCTTTTTCTTTTGCTTGTGCTTTTTTCTTTTTGTTTTTCTTTTCTTTCTTTTTTTTGTTGAGATCATTTTTAACCCTTTGAAAAAGACTCTAATTTTAAAATATAGTTAAGTATTTTATATTATTTGTCATTTGTTGATCTAAGACCAAATTTTGTAAACAAATTCAAATATTTTCCCTTAAAACAAGTGTAACTATCATTATGTAATTTAAAGTAATAACCTAAGTAAGCATCACTTCCTAACCATAATTATATTTTATGGTTAAATCAGTGAATGTCCATCTAAGGCTTTGTCCAATGGGAAAACATAAATCTAAAATTTAATCATAGGTTTTATATATACCTTGAGAAAAGGATACTCTTTATATATCCTTGAGAAAAGGATCACAAATAAGTGATTAAGAAAATATTATTGTAGAGAATCAAACAATTTTATCTCAGGGTATTGAATTAACCTTAAAAAATTCCATAACATTTACATTATTTTTAATTTAGTTTCAACAATATTTATTTCTTAAACAAACATCTATGGCATACTTTAAGCTTAACATTATTATTGTTATTTAAAAATTTTGGAAAACAATTTTAATGAGCTAATTTTCAATGAAAGCTCAGGAGGCTATATCTAGAGCACAAAAAACATATGGTATCTTAGATATCAAGCAGTTATAAATGCAGGTAATTACATTAGTCATTTTTATTTTCTCAAATTAATTACTCATTAACGATTCAAATTATTATAACATATACCTTAATGTGGTCTTTGCTAGAAAAGTATTTACTTTTTATCAGCATTAATGAAGTTTGCACAGAAGAAGAATAAGGTATCCAGAACAGGCATTTCTGACTTTATCCCTATTACTTTTTAACTAAAAAAAGATAAATATTTTTAAAATATGATGTCTGTGCTGTAATCCTAAAGATAATCTGTAAATGCAAAGGTGTCTGTGTAAGCCTCCAAAGTAGGCATTTTAAGATGACAGTTTAAAAATTAGCATGTTTTCTTACATAGGCCTGTATAAAATAATGAAACCATGTTTGTTTGTTAGCTTGTTTGCTTGCTTATCTTTGAAAAGGCAGTAGTGGTCAAATATCCTTAAAATCTCAAAACACAGCTCTTTATCCTCTGACTCTTGCAGTCTTTCCACCTCTTCTTCTACAGTGCTTCCTGAGCCTTAGACATAGGCATGTTTTGTAGATTGTATCCTTTGGGACTAGGCTCCACAACTCAGCATTTTGATTGGTATAAAGCATTTGTCTGTGTGAAAGGGAAGTTTTCTTAATGAGAGGGTGAGGATTAAACTTTTTTGTGGGTATAGGGCAAATGTTCATAGATTGTGGTTGGCGATTGTTCTGGTTTACTAAATTAAAGGTTGTTTCTCCTCTTGTAGCCACAGTTTCACCATCACTAAGTAGTTTTGGGTTTTCAGTACCAGGAATGATCTCACTTGGTTGAGCTAGTCTTAAGTCCAATTAAGGAACATCTGGTTACAATCAAGGTATATGTGAAATTATTATAGCATTAGGAAATTATGCAATGCTGATTGTTGAGGTAGTTCATAGGCATCATAGCTGGGTAGGACTGCCGGATGCCTCCTCACTAAGAAATTTGCTTAGCTCTTTCTCATACAATGAAGCTAGTCCTCAGAGAGGGGCCATTCAGGCTGATTCAACTCAGGGGTTTTTGGACCGTATTTATGAAGTGTGTGGTGTTATCAGAAATAGGAGCTTATGTTCTACATCTCTTGGGGTGGGGCATGGTAACCAAGAGCTTTTGGAGTCTCTTAGACAACTCTTGTCAACAACTCAAAAGAGGGCTTAGGTGGTCTGTGGCACTTAAAGGAAGCACTTTCAGCCCATATGAGAAAAGTTCATTAAAACTGTATAAGCATATTTATACAGAGAATTACATGAATTATTCCTTGGTGGCTTTTTCAGCCATTCACATTGCTGTTTTACCTGCTTCCCTTCTCCTGCATTTACCTTAGCTCCCTTCCCTAAGACACCTTCATGTTGCCCTTTCACCTATCAGATAACATATATCCTGCTATTCCCATTTGATCTCTTTCTACCTTTTTCTGTTTTTACCTCCCACTGCCTCTCTAAGATTCCCTTTTCCCGGTTCACAGATCAGATCCTGGTTGTATTCTGAATTCCCTCTCCATTGCTCTCCAGTCGCTCTGTACTGGCAATGGCCCCAATTTACTTTCTTGTTTTATGAAGTTACTGCAGTCTACATGCACACATCTGAACATCTGAGGCTAGGAATGCCAAGTAAGTGAGATCATATGACATTTGTTTTTCTATGTCTAGGTTATCTCACGTTTTATGATATGATCTTTTCTAGTTCCATTCAATTACCTGCAAAGTTCTTGATCTCATTTTTTCTTTACCACTGAACAGTATTTTATAGTATATATGTACCATGATTTCATTCACCATTTATTTAGTTATAAGAAATTTAAGTTGTTTCTATTTCCTAGATTTTGTGAATAAAGTAGCAATGAATATAAGTGATCCTGTATCTTAATGACATGTTGAGTCCTTTGGGAATATGCTAATGTGGGATATTTTATACTTTTTAAACTTTTCTGAGAATTCTCCACTATGATTTTCATAGTGTTTACAGTTCCAACAATGAATGAAGCTTCTTTTCTTCCTGCACTAGGTCAGGGCAAGGAATTTGGGACACTGTAGAAGCCTAGAAGTCAGCTATTGTAAGGCACAAGTGGCCAGACTAAGCCAATACTCTGGAAGCTGGGCTAGATTTGGCAGTATGTGGAAAAATCAATATGAGGGGGTATATTCATCAGGCTAAACTTGGAAGAGAAAGTGTTAAGTCTACTCATTAATTTTCCCAAAAATGATTCAGAACAATTAGCCATCTCTATTTGTCTTACCCATGAGGTTCACTGATTAAATATAGTATTTCTCTTCTATCGTTATTTCTTACTTAAAAATTTTAGTTTTGCTGTGAGTTATATGAAACTGAGCCAAATTAACAACTTTAGTTGAAATGACCATTTACTTATAAACTGATTAGATACTAATTATAAAAAAATAGTAATCACATATAGAATATATGTATATATAAATTATTAATATGTGTATAGTATGTATATAATCATATACAAGATCCATTTACATAAACCAAGACATTTGAACATTATTGTTGGGTGGTTTTGTTTTTTGTTTTTTGTTGTTTTGTTTTTGGTTTTGGTTTTGTTTTTTTTTTTTGTTTTTTTTGAGACAGGGTTTCTCTGTTTAGCCCTGGCTGTCCTGGAACTTACTCTGTAGACAAAGCTGGCCTCAAACTCAGAAATCCACCTGTCTCTGCCTCCCAAGTGCTGGGATTAAAGGTGTGCACCACCACCACCAGCCATTGTTTGTTGAGATTACATTTTCTAGAGCCCTCATTGTGAATATGGGATATGAGGCTGCTTCAGATTGTCCACATCTAACTATGATTTGCCTTGTGTCCTAGCAGGGGCATGATTTTGACAGCCACAGATAGTTTTGTCAAATTTATGACATTTGGAATCCTGGCTACTTTTCAGAGGCTATAGAAAAATGCTAAAGCCCCAACAGAAGAGGATGGTTGGCCAGATGGAGGTTCGGTGTGGTTTGTTGAAGTTTGTCAAGTAGTCATATACAAAGAGACAAGAAGAAAGTAGATACTTTGATAGTAAAAATCAAACTTGCCCCCAAGGAACTCAATGCCCCTAATTAGCAGGAAGTAGTCATATCATCACACCTTTTGCTTACCACCCTTTCTTCTCTCCTACCTAGTATTAGGGGGTTAAAAGGGAATAAGAAGTATGGAGAAGGGTAGAAGAAAAAAGGAACCTATTCAGTAGTCAAAAGTACAGCTATGATACATAGTCCATCATTAATAAAACAATCCTTACACCTAACAGATTATATTAAGAATATTTTAGAGAAGTCATATACATGTTAAAGAAAACCAAGACGAAATAAAATCAAAAATTCAAAGACGAAGCTGAGCAAAACCAAAAACACCTTTAGAGATCTAAAAGCAAGTAAACAAAGAAGCCCAAACCAGATGTCTAAAATATCTTCAAAGCAAACAAACTAGACACTTTAAACCAAATGCTTTGAAAGCAGACTGAAAAGGTATCTATCATGATACAATTTTTATGAAGAAGCTTCAAATAAACAAAATGAGCTGTTGAGAAAGCCAAGGGAGTTCCTAGAGCCAAAAATGTCTTTACAGTTTTAGCTCACGAATAGTCCAGATGAGGAGATAACACCAGGGGACCTGGACTCAATGGGTCCATGCATGACAGATGATTATTCCAGTAAAAAGTGGTCGACTTGTTCTTGGAGTCCCAAGTTGTGTCACCATAATTGTTGACACAAAACCCAAAATTCTCAGCTTAAAAGAAATGAGAAATAATTTATTCTGAAATCATTTGAATTCCCATGGTCTGGAACACAGATTTAGATTACTCCAAATTCGATGTTCCAACACAGAAGTAATTTCATGAAGTCTTTATAGTTTTACAGAACTAAGAAAACAAGTTTAAAACACATTTGCTAGGTACATTCTGAAGATAGTTACAGCAAGATGGGGAAAACTTAGCCATAGGTCAAAGGTGCTATCTGATGACATTCTTAGATTCTGAGTTGGGAGAAGCTAGAGATCTGCCAAGTTAATAGAATCTAAAAGGATTCTACCTATTAGTCATAAAACAATAGCTAAACACAAACACAGGCAAAGGCTGGTTGGTCCAAAAGGCAAGAAATAGCCCAAGATAAGGTAATTAGCCCCAAGAGTTGCAACATTCCAATCTCCTCATAATACTGCAGCTCTAGTCAGTCAACAAGCCTCTGCAGACACAGTCCCTTTGAGGAGTTTTTGTTCTTCGACTGTGGAAAAATTTGAAATTGGATTGGATGCATTTTGCCATATTAAAATTCCTGAAACTCGGAGGGACAGGCATGAGATGCTGTTATCTAAGGCAACACATTTACATAGTGAGTTGACAAGATTTGTGTAGTTAATATTTATTGTCAACTTAACTTGTTTGAAGTCACAGAGGTATCTGTGAAGGTGTTTCTACACACATTTAACTGAGGAAAGAAGACACATCCCAGATATGGGAAACACCATCTCATGAAACGTATTCCCAGACCAATTAAAGGCAAACAGAAGCACCCAGATGACCACCAGCATTTTATGCTCCATTGTTTATTACAGAAGATACAATGTGCCCAGCTACTCACATTCCTGGCAGAGAAAACTGACCTCCATCTCCTCATAAACCATAAACTAGAAGAAACTTTCTAAAGTTGTTTCAGTCATGTGTCTCAGATGGATGGAGAAAGTACACTCACTATCAAGTATCACTCCTTTCTCAAATTTCAATCTAATACAAACAGCATCTGCTGTGCTGTATGCTCCTAGCAGGAAGGGAACACAGATGGCCTCTGTGAAGGTTTTAACCCATTACTGAAGCATCCAGGATCCCTTCGATATTCCTTCTCTGGTTACATAAGGAAAGGGGCAACAGCAAAGAGTGTTCTACATTTCATACGGCATCTAGAATTGTTTTCACCAGAGTACAATAAGTTGACACCATGTTAATTTGTTTCAGAATTAGTAATAAACTACCTTTTTTCCTTATGGATTCATTTTTCTGGGGGTGTTATTTGTCTGAAGCAAAAAACATAGGTCTGAGATGGCTTCTTACACAAGCCACCTCATTTTAAAATCATGTAACATATGAGAATTAATAGTGATAATTTTTATTATATATCTTATAGAAAGGAAAAAATTATAGGGAAAGTAAGATCTTGGTGGCCAAGAGTTAGCAATACAAGTGGATGAATAATCTGAGAACATAAGCATTTTAGAGCAGAGAAATTTTTCTATATAATAAACTAATAGAAGTTACATGGCAGTATGTATGTATCAAAATCCACAGGCTATACAACACTATTATAAGCCATGGCCCTCAGCTATAAGTGATGTGTTAATGTTGCTTATCAGTTATGATAAAGAATACACTGAATATTTATTTATGCACACTTGTATACAATCTGAATTCGACTCAGCTCATTGGTGCTTCAGACAAAACCATTCTTCATTTTTATTCTTGTTTTAAATTTAAAATTTGTAGAAATATTCCTTTTCTTTTTTATTAATGTGTAAATGTGTGTATGTGTGCCTTTGTGTGCCACATGTGTGGAGGTGAATATGGAGGTGGAAGAATGTGTTCTATTTCCCAAAGCTGAAGTTACAGGCAATTTACAGGCAATTGTGAGCTGCTTAATGTGAGTGTGAGGAGCTCAATTATAGTTCTCTGGAAGATCAGCAAACTCTCTTAACCACTAAGTCATTTTTCCAGCCCTTAAAACAGTGGTTCTCAATCTGTGGATCCTGACCTTTTTGAGGGTCACATAACCCTTTCACAGGGGCCACCTAAGACTATTGAAAAACACAAACATTTATAATATGATTCACCACAGTAGCAAAATTGCAGTTCTGAGGTAGTAACACAAATACTTTTATGATTGAGGGTCACAACTAAATGGCCATAGCATTAGGAAGGTCGAAAACTACTGCCTTTAAACCACTCTTCTAAAAGACTACTTTAGCTAGAAATGCAACTTTGTGGTACAGCAAGAAGTCCTGGGTTTAATCGTAAGTACTTATAATAAAAAGAAAAACTTGGACAAGCAAGATAGTTCCATAGGTAAAGGTAATTGCATTGTAAGCCTGCTGATCTGAGTTCCATTACCAGAATCCACATAAAGGTGGAAGGACAGAACTTCCACAAAGGTGTCTAACCTCTGAATGCACACCATAACCTGCATTCATCAAATACACACACACACACACACACACACACACACACACACACAGAGAGAGAGAGAGAGAGAGAGAGAGAGAGAGAGAGAGAGAGAGACAGAGACAGAGACAGAGACAGAGAGAAACAGAGGGAGACAGAGAGACAGAGACAGAGTAACAGAGAGACAGAGAGATATAGATAGAGTAAACAAATTCACAAATCCTACGTCATGGTACAGTAGTTAAACAAGATAGGATGTTACATGGACTAAACTTGTTTTCAATGAAATTCAGTGTAAATTTATGATGAGATACATTTAAAACACTTATTACAGCCTTAAAGGCAACAAAGACCTTCCTCTTCTCATTGCAAAAAGTCAACATAAAAGAAGTGTCCTAAAGAAGCCAATCTCATGTTACCATTTCCATTCCAATGTATGGAAAGAAAACGTAAAATGTACTACCTGGAAACAAAGCCACACACAGAAAACCTTTTATCAGAAAGTGTTTAAAAAGGGAACCCAACATAGCTAATAAACCTAAGACCTCATCTTTGACAAACAATCATTAAAGAAGGTCAGAGAAGTAGATAGAGACACAGCATCTTTCCACCACAGTCCTACTCATTACTATTACTCAACACCCCTGGGCTTAATATTGTAATTTCCTAAGAAGCTATTCAGAGTGTCTAAATTCATATATATATATATATATATATATATATATATATATATACACACACACACACACACACACACACACACACACACATATATATATATATATATATATATATATATATATATATATATGTATTCTCCTCAACAGGAGACACAGCCAAATAGAATAGTTTAATGTTCTTGCCAATTTAATTTTTGACAGTGTTGGCACCTGGGTTTATTTATCAGTCTTTTAATAATTGCTTATTCTTCTATATCCAAAACACAGCATGGCACCAAAGCATTGCAAATACACGGTAGATGTTTTCACACTTTTAAGACTGTCATTAACTATGAATATTCTGAGCCACTTCAAAGCAGTGATTATCAAAAGGTCCCAGACAATAGCACTATTAATATCATTTGAGAATATATTAAAAAGAAACAATAAATAATTGGTCCCTACCCATCCAAAATTCTGAAGGGGAATGTGTCCAGAAACTAAGCTTGCAGAATTTGAGAGATGGCTCAGTCAATAAAGTAATTGCTATGCAAGCATGGAGACCTAGGTTTGATCCCCAGGACTGCTGCCTGTGCCCTGGGCTACTTACTGCCCGCCCCTACATGGCCTTGGGGATTGGAGGTGAGGTGACATGGAGTCAATGAAGCAGGAAGCTCATCTGAACACTGCTGCAAGCTCCTTTAATACCCTCCACCTCTGCCCCATTGATCCCAAGAAAGCATCTCTTCTAAACAGAAGTTTCTGATTGGCTGGCATTGTCTCCACTAGCAATCCTTGGTTTCTCAGTCAGTCCTCAACTAGGTCCTCCTGCAGGAGATGCTTTTGAGGCTGCATGACACCCAGAATTTACATAGAGGTAGGCCCGCTGTTCCTCCTACCCAGGACCCCATAAAAAGTCATGCATAACACTGAGTGTCTCTAAGCCCACCCCAGGAGAAGGTGAGCTGGCCAGCCAATCTGGTCAAATAGGTAAATTCAAGTTTTAATGAAAGACCCAGTTCCAAAAAATAGTGTAGAGCAATTGAGGAAGACACACAACAACTTATGGTATCCACATTAATGAACATATACATGCATGTACATCTAAGTACATCTCAGGAGAATGCACATGCATGAACACACACATGCATACACACACACACACACACACACACACACACACACACACCTGACTTTTCGCAAGTCCTCTGAGTGGCTTTGGTATATGCTAATATTTAGGAACATCTTTTAGAGTTTCTCCTAATGAAGTTCTTAAGAATTCCCAGGTAGGCTCATGATGATCATACTTACTGCATCTAAAATGCTCCTTGATAGTACCTGTAGACATTTTGGATACAGGTGTGCATTGTCAGACAACTGGCTTCCAGAACATCAAAGGTGATTTCCATACTATATTGAGTACAGATAAGGACTTGGCCCAGATAAACTCAGAAATCCAACATGTGTCAATAGATATTAGTATAGGTATTACCTCATATGTGTATTGAAGTTATTAAGGCCAGTGAAATATAACATTTCAAAAAGAAAGGCAATTTTAAAATGTACAGTGAGAAGCTTACAAATGAATAATAACCCTTACATTTCTTCTCTGCAGCTAGAGGAACCCAAAGAAGTCAAGCCTTGTTCAAAATCATGAAAATAATCGTAGGAAATAAGCTGAAATAACAATAATTAGACAAGTATTTCTGAAAGTTTTCTATGAAACACTCATGATAGCAAGAAAGTGAAATTCATTCTGGCATCTTCTGAAGAGCTGTTTGAGGTAGGTATAATATTGCCCTGTTTTGTACATCAAACCAAAAGAGATTCAAATGTGGCAACTTAAACAGTATAGCTGTGGTAGCCTAAGTGAGAAATGTACTCTATGGAAGAATGTAATTAAACACTTACTTGATGACCTGTTGGTGCTATTGCTGGGGAGCTTATGGAACCTTGAAGGGTACACCCATGCTGGAGGAAGGACATGGGTAGGGATGAGCTCTGAGTGTATATAGCCTCACCATACTGTCAGCTCACTCTCTCTTGTTTCCTGTGCACAGTGAAGGTGTTTCAGCATCTTGTTCTTATTCCCTGCTGCAATGTTTCCTCTGCCATTATGGACTCTCCCTCTGGAATCATAAGGCAAAATAAAATCTTTTTTCCTAAAGTTGCCTTTTGGTCATGATGTTTTATCATAGCAACAGCAAACACATATATATATATACTGGCTACTGTTGTCCTGATGGGAAATACTGGGACATGGTTAAAACCCCAGTCGTTCTGGAAGAACATCAGAGCTCCCAATCACTACATTGATCTTCAGGCCATAGGAGTAGAAGAGCACAGCTCAGCCCTAGACTCTGCTGGCAGGTGAGTGAGTTGTATATCACACTTGAAATTTCTTCACCAAGATTTTTTCATAAGAAGACTCCATTAGCTGTTTTCCTTATGGACATGACAAGATATCCCATAAGAAATGACTTAGGCCAGAATAAACCCTCTCTTGCCCTAACATTGGAGAACATCATTGTGGAGAAAGTACAGTAGCCCGCAATGTTGTCTGTAGGTGTAGTAGCTGGAGCATATCACTGGGCACATGGTGGCCAGAGTCAGGTAGCAGAGATGTGAATCTTGGTGCTCAGCTGACTTTCTCGGTCTGTGAACCCAGGGCATAGAATGATGCCATACACATTAAGTGGGGTTTCTTTTGTCACTTAACTCCCTGAAAAGGCATTCAAGGCTACATTCCAAATGCTTCTTAATCCAGTCAACTATAAAAATCACTTATTAGCCAACAGAAGAATGAAAACAAAACCAGATGCTGCCATGAACCACCAACAAATCTCCTCCTGTTGCCTATGGTGTTGTTTTGAAGCAATCTCTTTTAAAGTAGGGGAACTCCCCTGACTCTGTGTATGTCTAACCAGGATGAGATGAGCACCTTCCAGCAGAGCAAGTGTACCTCCTTCAGAGGAGTTTGTACATCTTATCCCTGACCCACTGTTGATCTGGCATTTTCCTAATATATCAAAGAATTAGGAGAATAAACATTTGCCACAACTTTTATTTCTGCAAGATATTTTTATTTCCCCAATTATTATAATTAAAATAAATTGAGCTAATATATATATATATATATATAACAGAGCATATGAGCATGGGAGTTTACTCAACTTCTCTATCTAATTCCCCCAATGCAGTAGGGTAACAAAGGGAGAGAGAACAAAAAAGTCCTCAATTTAGTCAGTTCTACCTTGTTACTTCACCAACCTCTTCACCCTCAGCCATAGTTTCATTAAGATGTGAGTATTCCATCTCTAGGCTAGAAATGGAAATGTGAAGGGTCACAATAGGCAGACTCTGGAAGGATTAGAGTCAAAGTCTGTTTTTGACCTGAGCTTGAACTTTTGCAACAGCTCCTCAATTCCCATGGCCACATGAGAAGGCTTTGATGGATTCCTAGAGGTTGCTAGGAAGTACATTGAAAAAGGCTTGGAACAATAGGTAATCATGTTCCTCATTTGTACTGTTAATTTTATGTTCATTTGACACACGATAGAGCCTTGTGAGAGGAGGGAACTTCAGTTGAGAAAATGACTCCATAACACTCATCTATGAAGAATTTTACTAATTAGTGATTTTATGAAGGATGGGTCTAGCCTATTGCAGGTGGTTCCATCCCTGAGCATATGGTCCTGTGTTCTGTATGAAAGCAGGCTGAGTAGCCTTGACGACCAAGTCAGGAAGCAACACTCATTCATGGCTTCTGCATTAGCTCCCTCTTCTAGTTTCTTTCCTGTTTGAGTTCCTGTCCTGACTTCAATGATGCTTTATAATGAGGAAATGAAAGCCAAGTAAGTACTTTTTCTCACCATTGTGGTCATGGTGTTTCATTATACCACTTGAAACTCTAACAAAGACCATCTTAATCTTTCCCATTTGACTGTGTCCTTATGTTACACAAATACTTCAACAGATGTGTCCTCTGTGGCACAGAACAGCAGAGACAATGAGCATCCACCTAGGATTCCTATCAGCGTCCTTAATAAGCAGGACGGGAACAGAATCTCAGAAGTATTAACTACAGTCTTCTGTGAATAAAGTGTAGAGAGACATGTCAGCCAATTCTCGCAGCACTTGGGTTAATTCTGTGGCTGCTGTAACCTATCCCAGGATAATACTAAGAAATCACAGATGGCAATTTTAGAGATAATAAGATAGACACTGCAGCTCAAAGGTCTTTTATTTCTTGAAAAATGATTGCAGCTCCCCTGAATCTAACAGTTATCAAAATGGCAACCCAAAATGATCCCCTTTTATAAAATGCATATTTCTCAGATCATTATTGTCATTATCATAAGTGATTTTTTTTTCATTTCTCTTATTAGGACTTTACCATAACCAGAAAAGCTAATAGAAAATGACCACGGTGAGACTGCTTTTAGCCACACCATGCACACTGACCTTGGACTGCTCACACTTTCTCTGTGAGAAATCCATTCTCTGAGTCACAACAGGTGCCTCTAATTTCAGTAGTTGATGCCTCTTGGTTTGGGTGTCACATGGTCTCTAGGTAGCATGACACGTTCTATTTTCCTCTTGGCATTTGTTCAGGCTCCCGGGGACAAAGTAGGAACTTGTAAATCCAGGAAAAACAGAAATTGTTACTTAATAAAACACCAACAGACTTTCCAGGCCTCGGGGAGTGTAGCACTGCTGCCCTCTCTAATTTGTAGACCACATTCCAAGTGCAAAATGGAATCACTTTTTGTTTTCAAAGTGATGCTAATTTATTATCCATGGTGCAAATGTTGACTGTGGAAATGAGACTTCAAAAAGAATGTCTGTAGCCCAGAAAGCTCGAGGGGGAACGGAAATAAGTAAGGAGTGAAGAGAATCAAGTAGATTCTCCGTTCCAAATTGACTGCACTCAAATGCTCATCCATTCATTCATTAAGCTTCTATTACTAACCTATTCATTCCAGAAACTTCCTAGGTTCTATAAACATGCAGATGTTTATATATTCTCTCTACTCTAAAGGGAATGATGGATAAAGAAAGCACTGCAGACACTGCTGTTACTTTCATGTATTTGTATTATTAAGCTCGTGGAAATATCAGAGGAGAATTGCAGGGAATGTTAGGGAAGGCATGAGGAATGAAAACATTGAAAGATATGAAATCTTAAAGGATGTTTTATACAATCAACTTCAACAAAATTGTAGATCTTCCAATAAACAACCAAAGGTAAATGTATTGGAGAAATTCTACAAAGGATGGTTCAAGTTCACAAAGGTTCCCAGGCTTATTTTGGTTATTTTGCTCCACCCGATGAATTCTGCCACTCTGTTTCCACAGAGATTGTCTCAATACCTCAAGACTGTGGTTACATGTGAAAAAGATTCTCTGGTCTTTTAAGTTAAAAGGTGGTTTACTTTAAAATTTTATTAAGAACCTAAAAAATAAAGAAAAAATCAGAAAAAAAATGCAAAAAGTCTGGAAGGAGAAATGAAGCAAAGGTAACATGTGATAATCTATTGTTACAGCCTCTAAGGGGCAATGTGGCTGGACCCAGATCATGTATCAGTAAAAACTTATTCAAGCAAGCAATGCTGTGGGGGGGGCTCTTTGGTAGCCTGCTACAAGAAATTAACAGTTTTTGTTATCTTTTTTCTATTTGTATCTTTCATTTGACTATATTTAAACGTTTTTTGAAGTTTTGACATGCATATAAAATAAAACAGATGATTTCAACCATTTTAAGGATATACTGTAATGACATTTATTACATTCACATTACTGAATAACCACAACCATAGTCCCTCTCAAGTTCTCCTCATTTGCCAAACCTGTAAGTCTGTGGCCAGTAAAGAAAACTTTTCCTTCTCTCCTTCTAAAAATTCTTGTGTGATTCCTATGTCAACGTGTTGAGGGTCCCTCCTCCTGAGCTCTGTGATTCTTGGATAACTGAATGCTTTCTGTGACAGACCCTCCACTCCTGAACAAGAGCTCCTACAGAGCAGATGGTGACTAAGGTTAGACAGTCCAGGATCTAAACCAGGGCTTTGTACCTTCAGTAAGAGTTGCAGAGACAAAGAACTGAGAAAGAACCTTGTCATAGAAGCTTCTAGAATATGTGACTTTTCCAATATTATATATACCATAAAGTATTTAAGCTTGGCTATCAACCCCTAGGATCTGTGATCATAATCCTCACAACGGTTGAATCAGAGAACTATATATTTTTACCTTTAGTTGAAAAGAAAAATTAATGGCATCTTTTATACCTGGATCACAATAAAATAAACAGGTTTCTGCTCTAAAGGATTACTCTTAAAGGGGAGTATAGATTAAAATAATCATACTATAAACTGATGGTTATTTCTGCAATACTTAATGGATAGAGAGGGAGAAAGGCATAGATTATAATGGAATTTTGGAAAAAGATTACAAGAAGTTGCAGTGTTTCCTTTAGTCAACTTTTCAGCACTGTAACAAAGTACCTGGGGCAGGTAACTTCTATAAAAAATATATTTATCTTATAGTTCTGAAGATTCAAATATATGATGAGTATAACAGTTCATTTTCATGGCTGGGGAAGCTGGGTTCTCATGAGAATTACTTTCTGAGATAATAACTTGAGCAAGTTCAAGATCTATCTTGTCTGCCTGCTCAAATTTCTACCACTTCCTGGCACCATCACCTTACTCACCAGTGCCCCAGCAATCAAAGATCACTGGTGAACACGAAACCAACACTCAACCTAAAAACACTCTTGAGTCTGATCTTAAAAATTAGTGTAAGTATACTTTACACACAAATCCTAGAGACCTAGGAACATATTAAAAATTGAGGCAAGACAGTTTACAAGGTTCTACAAGCAGTTGAAAGGTTAAACCTTGCTCAAATTTGAGGAACAGATGAGATATGGCCAAAGAGGAATCAGGATAATGGTCAGGGCATAAATAGGTTGGAAGAGGGACAGACCTCTTTTGTCATGACCAAAAATAATGTAAGCTCTCCAAGTAGGAATTTGGTGTGTGGATCCTCTGTGGGTTTTAGAGTATCATGCTGAAACTATATCAAAATGTTAATGGTGAGTGTGAATCTTCAGATGAAGACCCATACATTTCTTTGTGTTTTTATTGTGGTGAGCAGAATTTATGGAATGAATAAGGTAGAGTAGAGAGCCTTAGAGATATTACTGCTTTCAATGTTTCTTTTATGTTTGTTTGTTTTTTGTTTTGTTTTTTGGGTTTTTTGTTTTTTAATTGGATATATTCTATATTTACATTTCATTTGCCTTTTTCTGTTTCCCTGTCCCCAAAGGTCCCACATGCCCTTTTCCCTCCCTGTGTTCCCCCATCGACCCTTTCCCACTTCCCTGTTCTGGTATTCCCCTACACTGTTGCTTTGAGCCTTTCCTGAACCAGGGTCCACACCTTCCTTCTTATTGAACATCATTTGGTATGTGGATTGTGTCTTTGGTGTCCCAAGATTCTATGCTAATATCCACTTATTAGTGAGTGTATTCCATGAGTATTCTTTTGAGACTGCTTACCTCACTTAGTATGATGTTCTCCTGCTCCATCCATTTCTCTAAGAATTTCATGAATTCATTGTTTCTAGTGGCTGAATAGTACTCCGTTGTGTATATATACCGCATTTTTTGTATCCATTGAGGGACATCTGGGCTCTTTCCAGCTTCTGGCTATTATAAATAAGACTGCTATGAATAGAATAGGGCATGTATCCTTATTGTATGCTGGGGAATCTTCTGGGTATATGCCCAGGAGTGGTATGGCTAGGTACTCCAGAAGTATCGTGACCAGTTTTTTGAGGACACCCCAGACTGATTTCCAGAGTGATTGTACCAGCTTGCAGTCCCACCAGCAGTGGAGGAGTGTTCTTTCTCCACATCCTCGCCAACACCTGCTGTTTCCTGAGTTTTTAATCTTAGCCATTCTGACTGGTGTGACGTGAAATCTCAGGGTTGTTTTCATTTGCATTTATCTAATGACTAATGATGTTGGACATTTTTTAAAGTGTTTCTTAGCCATCCGAATTTCTTCAGGTGAAAAGTCTTTATTTAGCTCTGTAACCCATTTTTTGAAGGGTTACTTGGTTTTCTGGGGTCTAACTTCTTGAGTTCTTTGTATATATTGGATATTAGCCCTCTGTCAGATGTAGGGTTGGTGAAGATCTTTTCCCAATTTGTTGGTTGCCAATTTGTCCTTTTGACAGTGTCTTCTGCCTTGCAGAAACTTTGTAATTTTATAAGGTCCCATTTGTCTATTCTTGATCTTAGAGCAATATCAGTGTTCTGTTCAGGAACTTTCCCCCTGAGCCAATGTCCTCAAGGGTCTTCCCCAGTACCTTTTCTATTAATTTTAGTGTGTCTGGTTTAATGTACAGGTCCTTGATCCTCTTGGAGTTGAGCTTAGTACAAGGAGATAAGAGTGGATCAATTCTCATTCTTCTGCATGTTGGCCTCCAGTTGAGCCAGCACCATTTGTTGAAAACACTATCTTTTTTCCCCACTGGATTTTTTTCAGCTCCTTTGTCAAAGATCAATTGGCCATAGATGTGTGGGTTCAATTCTGGGTCTTCAATTCTATTCCATCTATCCACCTCCCTGTCACTGTACCAATACCATGTAGTTTTTAACACTACTGCTCTGTAGTATTGCTTGAGGTCTGGGATACTGATTCCCACAGAAGTTCTTTTACTGGTGATGATAGTTTTAGCTCTCCTGGGTTTTTTGTTATTCCAGATGAATTTGAAAATTGCTCTTTCTAACTCTATCAAGAACTTAGTTGGGATTATGATGGGGATTGTGTTGAATCTGTATATTGCTTTTGGAAATATTGTCATTTTAACTATATTAATCCTGCCACCCCATGAGCATGGAAGATTTTTCCATTTTCTGAGGTCTTCTTCTGTTTCCTTCTTCAGAGACCTGAAGTTTTATCATATAAATCTTTCACTTGTTTGATTAGAGTCACACCAAGATACTTTATATTGTTTGTGGCTATTGTGAAGGTTGTCATTTCTCTAATTTCTTTCTCAGCCTGCTTATCAGTTGAGTATAGGAAGGCTACTGATTTCCTTGAGTTGATTTTATAATCAGTCACTTTGCTGAAGTTGTTTATCAGTTGCAGGAGTTCTCTGGTGGAGTTTTTTGCGTCACTTAAGTATACTATCATATCATCTGTGAATAGTGATAGTTCGACTTCTTCCTTTCCAATTTGTATCCCTTTGACATCCTTATGTTGTCAAATTACTCTGGCTAGTACCTCAAGTACTATATTGAAAAGATATGGTGAGAGGGGGCAGCCTTTCTAGGCCCTGATTTTAGCGGGATTGCTTCAAGTTTCTCTCCATTTACTTTGATGTTGGCTACCGGTCTGCTGTAAATTGCTTTTACTATGTTTAGGTATGGACCTTGAATTCCTGTTCTTTCCAAGACTTTAGCATGAAAGGATGCTGAATTTTGTCAAATGCTTTTTCAGCATCCATTGAGATAACCATGTGTTTTTTTTTCTTTCAGTTTGTTTATGTAGTGGATTACATTGATGGATTTCCGTATATTGAACCATCCCTGCATCCCTGGGATGAAGCCAACTTGATCATGGTGAATGATAGTTTTGATGTGTTCTTGGATTCGGTTGGCAAGAATTTTATTGAATTTTTTGCATCGATGTTCATAAGGGAGATTGGTCTGAAGTTCTCTTTCTTAGTTGGATCTTCATGTGGTTTTGGTATCAGAGTAATTGTGGCTTCATAAAATGAGTTGGGTAGTGTTCCTTCTGTTTCTATTTTGTGGAATACTTTGAAGAGTATTGGTATTAGGTCTTCTTTGAAGGTCTGATAGAATTCTGCACTAAAACCATCTGGTCCTGTGACTTTTTTTTTTTTTTTTTTTTGGTTGGAAGACTTTCTATGACCCCTTCTATTTCTTTGGGGGTTAGGGGACTGTTTAGACGATCTATTTGATTCTGAATTAATTTTGGTATTTGGTATCTGTCTAGGAAATTGTCCATTTCCTCCAGATTCTCCAGTTGTGTTGAGAATAGGCTTTTGTAGTAGGATCTGATGATTTTTTGAATTTCCTCAGTTTCAGTTGTTATATCTCCCTTTTCATTTCTAATTTTGTTAATTTGAATGTCTCTGTGCCCTTTGGAAAGTCTGGCTAAGGGTTTATCTATCTTGTTGATTTTCTCAAAGAAACAGCTCCTGGTTTTATTGATTCTTTGTATGGTTCTTTTTGTTTCAACTTTATTGATTTCAGCCCAGAGTTTGATGATTTCCTGTCTTCTACTCCTCCTCCTGGGTGAAATAGCTTCTTTTTGTTCCAGAGCTTTCAGGTGTGCCATTAAGTTTCTAGTATATGCTCTATCCTGTTGCTTTTTGAAGGCACTCAGGGCTATGAGTTTTCCTCTTAGCACTGCTTTCATTGTGTCCCATAGATTTGGGTATGTTGTGCCTTCATTTTCATTAAATTCTAGAAAGTCTTTGATTTCTTTCTTTAGTTCTTCCTTGACTAAGGTATCATTGAGTAGAATATTGTTCAGCCTCCTTGTGTATGAGGATTTTCGGTTGTTTTTGTTGTTATTGAAGACCACTCTTACTCCATGGTGGTTAGATAGGAGGCATGGGATTAGTTCGATCTTCTTATATTTGTTGATGTCTGACTTGTGACCAATTATATAGTCGATTTTGGAGAAGGTACCATGAGGTGCTGAGGAAAAAGGTATAGTCTTTTGCTTTAGGATGAAACGTTATATATATGTTAAATCCAATTGGTCCAAAGTTTCAATGAGTTTCCCTATGTCCCTGTTTAGTTTCTGTTTTCCTAATAGGTCCATTGAGGATAGTGGAGTGTTGAGGTCCCCCACAATTATTGTGTTAGGTGCAATGTGTTCTTTGAGCTTTAGTAAAGTTTCTTTTATGAATGAAGCTGCCCTTGCATTTGGCGCATAGATGTTTAGAATTGTGAGTTCTTCTTGGTGGATTTTTCCTTTGAACCAGCAAGTGACCTTCAGTGTCTCTTTTGATGACTTTAGGTTGAAAGTCAATTTTATCTGATATTAGAATGGCTATTCCAGCTGGCTTCCTGAGACCATTTGCTTGTAAAATTATCTTCCAGACTTTTACTCTAAGGTAGTGTTTGTCTTTGACCCTGAGGTGTGTTTCCTGTATGCAGCAAAATGTAGGGTCATGTTTCCATATCCAGTCTGTTAGTCTCTGTCTTTTTATTGGGGAATTGAGTCCATTGATGTTAAGAGATATTAAGGAATAGTGATTATTTCTTCCTGTCATTTTTGACATTATTTTTGTTTTTGAGTGGTTATCTTCTTTTGAGTTTGATGGAAGAAGGTTACTATTTTGCTTTTTCCAGGGTGTAGTTTCCCTCCTTGTATTGGAGTTTTCCTCCTATTATCCTTTGTAGGGCTGGGTTAATGGAAAGATATTGTGTAAATTTGGTCTTGTCATGGAATATTTTGATTTCTCCATCTATGCTGATTGAGAGTTTTGCTGGGTATAGTAGTCTTGGCTGACATTTGTGTTCTCTTAGGGTCTGCATGAGATCTGCCCAGGATCTTCTAGCTTTCATGATCTCAGGTGAGAAATCTGGTGTAATTCTTATAGGTCTTCCTTTATATCTTACTTGGCCTTTTTCTCTTAGTGCCTTTAATATTCTTTCCTTGTTTAGTACGTTTGGGGTTTTGATTATTATGTGATGGGAGATATTTCTGTTCTGGTCCAGTCTGTTTGGAGTTCTGTAAGCTTCTTGTATATTCATGGGCATCTCTCTCTTTAGGTTAGGGAAGTTTTCTTCCATAATTTTGTCGAAGATATTTGCTGGCCCTTTAAATTGTAGATCTTCACTCTTATCTATCCCTATAATCCTTAGGTTTGGTCTTCTCATTGTGTCCTGGATTTCCTGGATGTTTTTGGTTACAAGCCTTTTGCATTTTGCATTTTCTTTGACTGTGGAGTCAATGGTTACTATGGTATCTTCAGCATCTGAGATTCTTACTTCAATTTCTTGTATTCTGTTGTTGATATTTGCATCTACGACCCCTGATTTCTTCCCAAGGTTTTCTATCTCCAAAGTTGTCTCCCTTTGTAATTTCTTAGTTGTTTCTACCTCTGTGTTTAGATTTTGGATGGTTTTGCTCAGTTCCTTCACTTGTTTGTTTGTGTTTTCTTGCAATTCCTTAAGAGATTTTTGCGTTTCCTCTTTCATGACTTCTGCTTGTTGACTCAATTTCTCCTGCATTTCTTTAAGTGATTTTTTTCATTTCCTCTTTATTGGCTTCTCTCTGTTGATCCATATTCTCCTGGAATTCTTTAAATGATTTTTGTGTTTGCATTGTAAGGCTGCATTCCCCTGCATTTCTTTAAGAGATTCGTTTATGTCTTTTCTGTGTTCCTCTAGCAACATCATGACCAGTGCTTTTAAATCCTACTCTTGTTTTTCTGGTGTGTTGGGGTATCCAGAACTTGCTGTGGTTGGAGAATTGGGTTCAGATGCTGCCATATTGCCTTGATTTCTGTTAGTAATGTCCCTACGTTTGCCTTTTGCTATCTGTTTATCTCTGGAGTTAGTTGGTCTTGTTGTTACTGGTTCATGTTTGAAGCTCCTGTGAGCCTGGGGTTTGGTGCTTCTCCCGTAGAGGGCATCCATGCTCCCAAGGTGGAGACCAGAAGGTTTCTGCTACTGGGCTCTGAATTATCTCCTCAGCTCTAGAGGAGCCTAGATGGTGGAGCTCCCAAACCACAGGGCTCTGTCTGGTTAGCTGTCTGTGGTGCCCTGAGGCAAGATGTCGGCCTCTGTCTGTATTCCAGGCACAGACCCCCAAGCAAGTTGGTGCCCTCCAAGGTCAGTGCAGAGACTGCCAGCAGAGCTGATCTGGCTCTGGGTGCATCACCAAGCTGTAGCTGCACAGACCTCCTGCTGCTGAGCTGCTCTGTCTCTTGCTTTCAACATTTCTATTTCCTATTTCAAATGTACTTTTCCTTCTTACCATGAGAAATTTACCACATAATCCCTGAAATGGACAAACTTTTACTGTTAGTATGTATACTAGTGTAGAAGTAGAGACTATGGAAGGATAGAGCTAGAGCAGAGAGAAGTGGAAAATAGAATCAGTTTCTTCTTCTCTAGTAGTGTGCTAGTTGCCATAACAGTGAGTGAATCCAGAATGCTAATGCCATGAGTAGGAGATTGATAAGCAACCTATTATTAGACTCTACCCTGCACAGTAAGTGCTTCTGTCCCCTCCTTCCTTGAACAACATCTGATGTCACATTGTGCATCAATGTTGGAAATACTGTTCCCCATGAACATGGAAGGAATTGAAACTTTATGAGAGAAATGCTTATGCAGAGACTGAAAAAAAGAATCCTTTCTGCAGTGCAATGTTTTAACACTGTCTATGCTGGTGCCACAGGAACAATATCTATCTTCCCTTTCCAGATTTATGATAAGCATTAAGGCAGGGAACATTGCAACATCAATTTGCCCTGTCTCTCCTTTGGCGTCTCAAATGATACCAGGCATATATGAAGTGCTTTAAAATGAGATGCATCACTATCTTGAATTAGACTATATTGTACTTGATCAGCAAATCACTTAGCAAGGAAGTAGTTGGCACCCTGCTAACTGCCAGGACAATAAGCATGCCCTCTCTCAAGGATTCTTTGAGATGACAATTCTTTCATGATTGGAATGGTACAAATAGTACAAAAATATACTCTCTAGACATGACATCATTGTATGTTTAGGGTTTTAGCAGTTTGAGTTAGCTGAATCTGGCCTAGAATTATGGATCTGCAAATTAACTGCACATCTCTTGTGTATGTTGTACAACACCCCAGAAATCAGTTTTCTTATCTATGGAATAGAACACTAACAATACTTCAAGGTTTTGTATTTTGCTTGCAGTTGTTTTATGGATAAGAAAAACATCATATATGCATTATGCCATATATAGTATATTCCTGGTAAGATGTCTCCAGTTGGTTTTAAAGGCTAACAAGAAATTGGAAAGCATTTTACTTCTAGGTGAAAGTAATGGAAATTGAAGGCTATCATTAAAGTATTTGTCATGAACCTTGAAGGGTGAATGCAATCACCACAGAAGAATGGAGTACAGGGCAGGAGTGGGGAAAGTAATACAGTCCAGGGAAATACAGAATAGGGGAATGGGTTCTAAAAATGGGGGACACGGATCAACCAACACAACAAAACTAGAAACCCAGTGAGGACAACAAAGTTTTTAGGGGCAAGTGGAACATCATTTAGGATAAATTCAAATCATAAACCAGGGGCTTGCTTTAATGAAAAACATAACCAAATAGTTCAATGAGTTTAGTCTATTGGCATTTTTTATGGCACCATATTAAAACATTTGTCCAAGTAGTTTTTCAGGAAGATTAGTCTGGTGGCATTGACAAGCTGGCTAACCCAGCAAAGCTATGACAGTGCTCTAGATAACAAATGGAAACACAAAACTAAAGCAATGATGAATGGAGAGAGGAGGTAAGCTTTTGGGGTTAAATGGAATATTCTAAAATGATTCCCAGACATTTATGCTTGTGATTATAAGTAATGAATATAGCTCATTCAGCTAAATTGTTCTTTTTTTCATATATCATGTAATGGCATATATGTACACATTTTATTTTCTGAAAAGCATGATCAGCATTCAATTGATTAGCCAAAAAGAAAGGAAGAAAGGAAGGAAGGAAGGAAGGAAGGAAGGAAGGAAGGAAGGAAGGAAAAAAGATCCTTGAGGGATATGAGTCATGTTATTTATTGCAACAACCCTGCCCCAACAATTAATTGTCTAAAATTGCGAATGGTTATCAAATATCACGGCCTGACTTAACTCACTGCTGCTGAGCAGCTCTAGTTGTTGGTGACATCTTAAGCTGTAGTCATGTGATCCTTGAGCATAAGAAACGTACAAGATGATTAATTACTTAACATACCTAACACTAAGGGGGCTGTCAGCACAGATCTCAGAGGGGATGCTGGAGGAAGTGGCTTGTCTCCTCAGCCTGACCTCCCCATGTTGCTTGGAGTTCCAGAAGAAGGTATGTGACATGAAAGTGCTGGATCTCAGGAAAGCTGTGTTCAGATGTGTTCGGTTTTGACTCAAATGTCTTCCCTTTGATAAAGTGTCTCTTAAGAACAGCTTCTGGTTCAGGGAGCAGATACATAAGAGGAGGAGGAGCATCGAGGTAAAGGAGTAGAGATTGCTGGGGAATGTCTTTGTCTAAGGTTATATTTACCTCAGAGACATTCTTAGATTATACAAATTTAGAAAAACCTGCTTGAAAATTACATTTTAATGACTGGGAATCTAACATTCATATCAAAACTAGTGGCTGCTAGTGTGATTCTATTCTTGGCCAGTCTGCCATTCTGCAACATCACTGCTTCATCCCTTCTGATTGCTGACTCAGTCAGAGACGATGGACTATTCAACCAAATCTTACACAAGCCTGTCGATGTTGGCATGATCCTGGAGTCTTCCTCTGTCGTCACTCACTCTGAGCAGTCTTTCCCTGAAGTACCACATGCATCTTCTAAAATGGCACATGGTAACTCTGCCCATGATTCTGTCAGAGTTGATCCTTTTTAAACTTCAGCTAAGGAGCCCAGCTGGGAAGGCAGGCTCAATGCCTTTGATCAGTAGGTTTGGTGTGAAGCTTCTTACTGAAAGTTCAGCAAGATCACGGACTACCATTGCTACCGCATGAGAAGGAGGGCCAGAAGCACTGATTTGAACATGTACCCGATATTGTTCAATTCCCTTTTTTCCCTTCAAAGCCTATTATTAGTTAGCAGGTCTTGTTGTTAGTTCTTTCAAATAATTCCAAATCCACTCCCTCCATTCCTCTCCATCTTCTTTTTTTTTATGTGCCCTGGACACTCTCTGTTGCTGTGTCTAGTCTCATACCCTGAGCCAATACAATTTTCTACCTTAATGTCCCATTCCCTCACTCACAGCACAAAAGCATGCACGTAGCCTATGCTCATAACACAAGACCATGTTTCTAATAACATAGTTTGGGTCAATGCTGTGAAAACAGTCTATCAAACAATGTAACTGTTAAGTAAGCTAAAGATATTTATCTAGGGATAAAATAGAAATTAAAATACTATCTATTTTATGTCTATTTCATTCTCCATTTCTGTTCCCCTAACTGTTTCAGAAATCATTGCAAAGATGTGCACTGTACTTTCAATATATCACCATCAAAACAATATTTATATATTGTCTTTTATATTTTAACCACTATACATTAAAACTTCAACAACAAATCCTATTTTCCCAATGCTGTATTCCTAATATTTAGGCCAAACTCAGAACAAATTGTTACAATAATGTATCAATTAGACACATGGGTAAGAAAATTGACAATAATATTGGCAATATGAGTGAAGGATGTTTAATGCAAACACAAGAACATTATTGACACTAAATCTCTTGGGTTTTTGTTTGTTTGTTTTGCAAAAATGTGCTGCTTCTCACCTAAGAGAAAGCAAGACGAGAATAATTTGAGGGGAGCTCTAGGTTGAGTGTGCTTTTAACTACAATGCCTTTCAACTCCTTTCCAATTATGAGACTGATACAAAATGACTTCGTGAAGCTTGTTAAAAGATTTCTAAACCATATAATCAGTTCTTCCTAAATGATATAAGAAAGGAATTTCCAATTCATGACACTTAGAGAGACAGTAATAGCCATACTTTCGCTGATAGGTTTTATAAGCTTCTGTGAACTGAACTGAGATCATTGGCACACCCTGACAAGTCTCCCACTGCTAACCATCAATTCACAGCTCAACACAAAGACCCAAGTGACAATAGCTTCAGGAGATGGGTAATACAGATAACTTGGTCTTGTCTTTTCTTCTGAACTTTTGTAGTTTCGGTAAAATTCTTGCATTTCAAAGCAGTAAGGCAACTATTGGCAGAGAAGAAAGAATTTATGGAATCATTGTCTCAAAGAACTGAAAAGTACTCCCAATGGTTACATTTTTCATTTAAGCATATTGCATTACATCAATAATGCTATATTTTGGCTCATCTTACAGGAAAAACTGCACAGTTCCTTCCAATCTGATATTGAGTCCTTTGCTTGTCATAAGTTTCAAGAATGTCACAGCTAACTGAGTTCTATAAACTGGTTCGACAATTATAAAAAATAATTATTGCATATTTAAAACTATTGTGTATTGTTTGCTATTATGAGAAAATGTAAGCACAACAGCCTGCAAAGGAGACATCACAGCCAGCTTGTTACATGTAATGCAGGTACAGTAACAATACAGGCTCTTCAACTCATTAACCAACCAAATATATCAACCCTGACTGTTTTTCCAATTTAAGAAAAGGATTTTTATTTTGCCTTTGCCCTTGTTAACTATGTGACTGAGTATGCTTTGCCATAAGAAAGAGAAGGGAGAGAGGTAGGAAAGTGTTTAACCTGTGTGCGGTGATAGATGTCTGTCCTTTCCACTTCTTTTCTCCCTCATCTCACACTCGTGGCTTAGTAGTAGAGTCCATCAAACAGACAGGTTAAATGGAGTCTAGACGAGGTTGCCACAGCTATGCTTCACAAGGCACATGCTAGAGCAGAAGTAAGCCAAGCGCTGAAAAAAAGACTTCAGCAGGGGCATGAGCTGATTTGGGGTGGGGTGCAGGTGGGACTTGAGAAATTTAATTTTAGGAAACCCACTTTAGAATCTCCCTTAAGTGTCTCACCAGCAAGAGCTAGATGATCAAATAAAGATGTTAGGCCTGTTCATCAAGTGTGGTCCTTGGTATAGCTAGTCACCACAACCAAGCTGCTGGAGCAACCCAGGTACCTGTATGCCTGTGAGAAGGATGCACAAAGAAAATGTGGAATAGTAATCAGCATCATAAAAAAAGGAAATCTTCACACCTGTAGGAACCTGAATGAGCTGGGAGCACATGATGCTAGGGAAATTAGCCAGATACATAAAGACATGTACTTACTGTCCTCACACAGAAATCTGAAAGTTGAATTTATGAAATACAGTTAGAAGGAGGGTTACCAGAGAACAGTGAGTTGGGGGAAATGGGAAGATGCTCCTGAAAAGAATAAACTTTCAGTTGTGGGGTGAAGTTAAGGAGAATACAAACCATAGTGTGTATAGTTAAGACCATAAGATTGAACTTACACACTTTGTCTGCTAATTTAAAAATAATTCCTAAATATTTTTATTTATTTTTAGTGTGTCCATGCATCCATCTATGTATGTATGTATGCATGCATGTGCATGTATGTGCACATGCATGCCTGTGTGTGCGTGTGTGTGTGTGTGTGTGTGTGTGTGTGCGCGCGCACGCGCGCGCTCTCAGAGACCAGAAAAAAATGTAGGATCCTCTGGAGTTCCAGTTTCAGAGAGAGACAAGCCACTGTGCATGAGTGGTCAGAACTAAGCTTGAATGCTCTGGAAGAGCGGTACTTTCTCTTACCCACTGAGCCACATCTTCAGTGTCCAACATAAATTGTTTTAAAAAGGCTATTGAATTATATTCTTGACATTTACCAGGACAATGGCTCACAGTGTTCTTATAACAAAAATTTCCACTGTGAGGAACACAAAAATCACTTAATTTGATCATTGTGACTGTTTCACATTGTAAACATGGAGCAAATCATTATGTTGTATATCTGAAATGTGTGTAATTTTTCCATTTTAACCTCAATAAAGATGAAAATCATATATACATATATACAAACACATACACATACACACATATACACATACATACACATACACATACACATACACACATACATACACATACACATATACATGTACCTCCTCCAAGAATGTTAATAACAAATGAGCATTCTTGGTGATAAGACAAAGTTGCAGATGCTACAACAACTCTGTTGAATACTAACAGGGAAAGTGGCCTGCAGTTAACAAGCGGTACAGTGATAGTGTTTGTAGGGGCCCTTGGCCTTGAGCCTGAGCACTCAGGCAGAGGGACATTTCAGAGCATAGTACCATATGCAGTGGGGGAATTAGCCCAGCATGGAGAAGTCAAGGCAAGCTTCCCAGAGAAGGTTAACACCTGACACTTTTGAATCTTCTAATTCAGCATTTTCTGCTCCTTTAAACTCTGCCAGGCCATTGACAGTAATGTCACAGTCTGACAAGAAGAGGGCCAACTGTCACCTACATGTGCAGTGAATTGTGTCGCATGGGAGACACTGACCTACAGAACCTGAGTCTTTCAATATTAAATGACCATGCTGCTTTTCCAGGTGTGTGTTTGGGGGCAGAGTTGTCTCTATTACAACAGAGAGTACATATGCCTGCCAGTTAACCACAGGAAGCTGTCTTATCTTTTACGGCCACACACGCAGCTTTTGTAGAAGAGGTTAGGACTTCCATTACAAAATATAAAAACATCTGATTTCAGAAGTCCTTAGTATATGAGATCGCAGCATGCTTGCAATGTTCTAGAATGTGAGCTATGCCCTGAAGGAAACTTTCCAAAGAAGAGATGGTAAATACTCTGGCTTTCCAAAAACAACTGTGTATGAGAGAAAACACACTACTAGAAAATAAGATCATTCATTACAAAATTCAGCAAAGCATCTTCTACTTTGCCTCAGTAGCCAAATTTTACTATGCATTCCCAAAATACCATATACTTTTCTCTCAAAACTTTTTATAACAACTGAAATATATTAAGCACTTGCATGCTTTTAACCTCATCTTCTATGGATTTCCCTAGACTATATAAACTCAAGGAACTAAGTGCTTTATTTTTAATATTATGTTTGAATATGTATAAGTAATAGCGTAATATTGGGAATCTAGTCAGTACAAATTGTTTATGTATGCATGCACATACACACATGCATGTATGTGTGTGTATGTATATATATATATACATATATATACCTATATACATATATGCGTATATATATGTATATATATATATATATATATATATATATATATATATAAAATTCTGTTTTAGTGTTGACCGAAGTCACTTTACTTCCCAGTGGGATATGGAAATTTGACTATCAGGATTGATTCCATCATTCTTCTGTTTATGTCTCTCAAATATTTGACTTGATGAGCCAGGCGTGGTGGCACACGCCTGTAATCCCAGCACTTGGGAGGCAGAGGCAGGTGGATTTCTGAGTTCGAGGCCAGCCTGGTCTATAGAGTGAGTTCCAGGACAGCCAGGGCTACACAGAGAAACCCTGTTTCGAAAAACCAAAAAATAAAAAATAAAAAAATTTGACTTGAGTTCTGACAATAGATAGTCTAGTCTTTTATCTTTAATTTACAGAGAAGTCACTATGAAGAAGGGATAGCAATGGATTGTCTAAAGTCAGACATCAAGTCATGAAGAACTTAGACTGGAGTTTCCTGACTCCTGGCTCTTTCCACTTTTCCTGCTTCTGTGTTCTTCTCCCATGAAATGTTGTTGTTAAGGGTTCTATGGACAACAGCAGGACTGTAGAGATATCTGGAGTTCTATGCTTATACCACCCAAGTCTCCTTTACACCACAGAGCCCGAGTCACAGATACAACAATTTTCAAGTCTGTAGTGCATTCTTCAATTTGGAACTTTTATTGAGTGTTCTAGGAAAATCTTTGAAAATCTACAGGGCAATTCTACAAGTCAAACCATCTGAATCATCTGCTGAGCTCAATTTCACAAATGCAGATCATTGCTTTGCTGTTTCTTTCTCCTATGCTGTTTAAATCCATAAAAGAAGCTTTTCTTACTCAATTTGCCTCAATTTGTGATGATTTAGGAATAAATCCATCCATCGTGTTTTAAGAAATAAAATGTGTGAATTTTAATGGCTAAAGTACATTACTTCTCTTGTGATTTTAGCAGTGTTATATAGTAACTGTACTGAAATAGGGAAGCATCAACAACTGGCTGCTAAAGATCCTGGAAAGCCATGGCCATTTCTATCATGAAAGAGAGCCTGCCATCTGCTCTCCTGGCAGGCACCACAGCATACTTGTGATGGACTGTTGCACCAGCAGCATGGTTTGACAAAGATGTTCCTCTGAATGACAGGCTGACTTTAAATATGATAAATAAATAAGGGTTAGGAACTGCCATGTGGGTTTTTGACTCAGTAGAGGCAAGTATTTGGTTTTTAAATTTGAAAGAAACGCAGAGCTAGTCTCTATCTTCCTCTTGAAAAAGCCAAGATTTATGGACATGAACATCGCCATTCTCATTCTCATGCAGCTGCAGCTATTGGAATACTTGAGGTGAGATTACTTTATGGCCCCAGGAGAGCAAATGCTGCTCTGTCTTCCTTTCCACGTTAAGTAGATTCACACTCATTCCTGAGCAATGAATCTCTTCCTTTTAGCAAATTCCATGACAAGGTTCTTATAGGTAGAATACTGGAGAACAAATGTTTGAATGAGAAATGGAAAGCTTTCAAAATGCAACAAGTCATAATTTTTTCAACTACTGCCCAAGCATTTTGCTGTGAATCTGATATCCTTACTCAATATCTTCTCACACATACATTGTGAATATGACTTAATACATTCTACAGAGTCACAGTGTAACTCATTCCCTTCATTGGAATGGGGCTACCAGATATATTAGACCTGTGTGATGTGAGAATATTCTAATGGGAAGTTCCACCATTAATTCATATTTTTCTGATGTTGAGACATTTTCTTTGATCTGAGAATTTGTTATTTTTCTGGCAGTTGCTAACTTTTAGAGTATTGAGATGCCATTAGAAAATCAGACTTGATTTTTGTACTGCACTAAGATCAGTCTCCTTAGTTTCTTGGTTTTAGTACAACCTTCACATATAAAAGTGTTTTCCCTAGTCAAAGATAGAATCTCAATTCTTCTGTCTCTCATTGTCTCTCACTCTTCTCTTTTCCTCTACCCTGTTTTTTATACTTCAAAATCATTTGCATACATAAATCTATTTTAAAATACATTTAGAGGCATACTTAGAAGATATAAATATAGGAAACATATTAAAATCATAATTTGACTTTTCTCTGGACAAACTTCCTGTCCTCTCTATGTTTAACTCTAAAGTAGAGAGAATTCCTAGCCAAAGATACAAAAAAATGAAAGTAAGGTTACTAGCTTGTCCATTGACAGGTAACATGATATGCTGTGCCTGTTTGCATCAAGTTCATGCAATTTCAATGTGTCTATGAAGCAGGGGTTTCTGGTCCTGTGATAAAACATCAATACCAAAAGAAACTCAGGTAGGAAGTGGTTTATTTCATCTTATTACTTGTAGTTCATCTTCTAGAAAACTCACAGAGAAAACTCAAAGCAGCGACCTGGGGCAGAGATGATGTAGAGGTCATGCTTTCTTATACACGCCAAGACCCCACCTCTGCCTAGAGGTGGTACCACCCACAGTGGGCTTCTTGAATCAAATACTAACTCAGAAAATGTCCTTCACAAAGGGGAAAATTTCCTGAATAGAACACCAATAGCTTCTGCTCTGAGATCAAGAATTGACAAATGGGACCTCATAAAATTGCAAAGCTTCTATAAGGCAAAGGACACTGTCAATAGGACAAAACAGCAACCAACAGATTCAGAAAAAAATCTTTACTGATACATCTGATAGAGGGGTAATATCTAATATATACAAAGAACTTAAGAAGTAAACCCCAGAGAACCGAATAACCCTATTAAAATGGAGTACAGAGTTAAACAAAGAATTCTCAACTGAGGAATACTACATGGCTGAGAAACAACTAAAGAAATGTTCAACATCCTTAGTAATCAGGGAAATGCAAATCAAAACAGCCCTGAGATTCTACCTCACACCAGTCAGAATGGTCAGGATCAAAAACTCAGGAGACAGCAAATTCTCGAGAGGATGTGGAGAAAGAGGAACACTCCTCCATTGCTGGTGGGATGGCAAACAGTTAAAACCACACTGGAAATCAGTTTGGCAGTTCCACAGAACACTGGACATAGCACTACCTGAGGACCCAGTGATACCACTCCTGGGCTTATACCCAGAAGATGCTCCAAAATGTAATAAGGACATATACTCCACTATATTCATAGCAGCCTTTTTTATAATAGCCAGAAGCTGGAAAGAACCCAGATGTCCCTCAACAGAGGAATGGGTACAGAAAATGTAGTGCATTTACACAATGGAGTACTACTCAGCTATTAAAAACAATGAATTCATGAAATTCTTAGGCAAGTGGGTGGAACTGGAGAATGTCATCCTGAGTAAGGTGACCCAATCACACACACACACACACACACACACACACACACACACACACACACGGTATGTACTCACTGCTAAGCAGATTTTATCCCCAAAGCCCAGAACAACCAAGATACAACTCACAGATCACATGAAGCTCAACAAGAAGGAAGACCAAAGTATGGATACTTTGATCCTTATTGGAAAGTGGATCAAAATACCCAAGGCTCACAGCCAACCAATAGAATGAACATAGGGGCCCCAATGGAGCATCTAAAGAAAGGACCAAAGGAGCTGAAGAGGTTTGCATCCCTGCAGGAGGAACAATAATATGTACCAACCAGTACCCCCAGAGCTCCCAGGGACTAATCTACCAACTAAAGAGTACACATGTTGGGACCCATGACTCCAGCTACATAAGTAGCAGAAGATGACCATTTCAGACATCAATGAGAGGAGAAACCATTGGTGCTGTGAAGGCTCAATCCCCCAGAATAGGAGAATGCAAGCCAGGAAGCTGGAGGTATGCAGGGGGAAAAGAATGGAATAGTGGATTTTTGAAGGGGTAATGCGAAATGGGGATACCATTTGAAATGTAAATAAAGCAAATATCTAACAACAAAAAAAGAAAATGTCCTAAAGTAAAATTTTATTGGAGCATCTTCTGAATTGTGGGTCCCTCTTCCCAAATTATTCTAGCTACTAGCAAGCTGACATAAAACTATCATTACTCCCAGGAATTTGATATTGCCGTCTATCCAACTTAGAACTGAGATAATGACAATAACATCTCTTCCTTTAGATGATAGTAGGTGTTATTTATTGAGTTAATATATGTAAGCTTTTTGGAGCAATGCCTACTGCTTAGCTATATAGGAATGCTGGCCATTTTGTAAGAAAAGCATTATTAATATCATTTGCTAAAAGCTGTTTTATTTATTTTCCTGATTCTAAGTTCAAGTCGATTGGCAATCTATGAAGAACAGCACAAAAACCAGGCAGAACAGTTCATGACTCTAGCCCTAGCACTCGAAAAACTGAGATCATTAGGTCAAAGCCACCCTGCACTGTAGAAAGTTCTCAAATCCAAGAGCAGAATAGCCTGTATAGTTCAAAGGAAAAAAAAAACAAGACAAAACAAACCAAACAAATAGCAAACAACCCATGATGGTATCATTAAGCAATCATTAAGCATGACAAGTCCTACTAGAAAATGAATACCAGGAAAAAAGAATAAAGCAAATGTTTTCACATATTGGGAACTGGTAGCAGATACTTTGTCTCCCAAGATATGAGGAGCTCTTTTTAACCCATACATAGAAGTTGAGACACACTGCAGACTGCCTTAGGGGGAAAGAACTGAAATAGAACATGGCCATTATCAAGCTAAAGACAAAATTAGACCTCAGGATACAGCTATAGCTAGAACTGTTAAACAATGAATGAAGGGGAGAAGGAAATCTGTTCAAAGAAAAATACAAAGAAAATTACATAGATATTCTTACTTCTTGACTTAATTCTTGCCTTTTTAAGAATACACAGAATCACAAGAGTAAGAGGAAAGCCAACTGTCATGCAAGAGAACAACTAACCAAGAGATATGAGGTCACTAACTACTGGTTCTCACCAGATTCCACAGGGGTTCTCATTTTTACCAATACATAAGAAAAGAATTTGTTGGAAGTCTGGAACACATATCTGTGAATTTCACTCTTAAAACCTAACTAATTCAACCTCAGAATAAAAGAATCTTATGACACTTGTTCCAAAAGGGAAAACAAAAGACCAAGATGGTCTAGCAGGTAGAGGCAATTGCTGCCCATTGTGAGGATCTGAGATTGATCCCAAGACCCACACATTAGAAAAAGAATCCCATTTGAAATCTTCTGACTCCTCACAAGTATATATTCACACAAAAACATAGTAAATAATAATTTTCAAAGCAAAGCAAACAAGATTTTAAACTGAAAAAATATAATCTGAAAGATAATTTCCCATCTTTTAAACAAAGTAGGACATTATTTAACACTCAAACAATATACAATATGTCAAGTATCCAACCGAAACTTATTAAGTATGGGGGGCTAGAGAGATGGTTCAATGGCTAAATACAGACATAAAGTAAAATAAATAAATAAATCTTTTTTACTAGATACGTCAAAAAGCAAAGAAATAAAACCAACAGTTAAGAGGAATAGTAAAAAGGATAAAAATAAATAAAGATAACAACATGATAAACATATTGGTGGGAAACTAAAGTTAAAAGTAGAGGAACGGTGCTTGCTTCGGCAGCACATATACTAAAACTGGAACAATACAGAGAAGATTAGCATGGCCCCTGCACAAGGATAATGCGCAAATTCGTGAAAGATCTGTATGACAAGAACTTCAGGTCTCTGAAGAATGAAATCGAAAATGGAAAAATCTTCCATGTTCATGGATTGGCAGGATCAATATAGTAAAAATGGCCATCTTGCCAAAAGCAATATACAGTTTCAACGCGATCCCCATCAAAATCCCAACTCAATTCTTCATAGATCTAGAAAGAGCAATTCTCAAATTTATCTGGAGCAACAAAAAACCCAGGATAGCTAAAACTATTCTCAACAATAAAAGGACTTCTGGGGTAATCAATATCCTTGACCTCAAGCAGTACTACAGAGCAATTCTGTTAAAAACTGCATGGTATTGGTACAGCAACAGGCAGGTAGATCAATGGAATAGGATTGAAGACCCAGAAATGAACCCACAGACTCATGGTCACTTGATCTTTGATAAAGGAGCCACAACCATCCAGTGGAAAAAAGATAGCCTTTTCAACAAATGGTGCTGGTTCAACTGGAGGTCAACATGCAGAAGAATGCAAATTTACCCACTCTTATCTCTTTGCACTAAGATCAACTCCAAGTGGATCAAGGACCTCCACATAGAACCAGACACACTGAAACTATTAGAAAAGAAACTTGGGAAGACCCTGGAGGACATGGGAACAGGGGGAAAGTTCCTGAACAGAACACCAGTAGCTTAAGCACTAAGATCAAGAATAGACAAATGGGACCTCATAAAATTACAAAGTTTCTGCAAGGCAAAGGACACTGTCAGAAGGACAAAACGACAACCAACAAAGTGGGAAAAGATCTTCACCAACCCCACATCCAACAGAGGGCTAATATCCAATATATACAAAGAACTCAAGAAGTTAGACCACAAAGAACCAAATAACCCTATCAAAAAATGGGGTACAGAGCTAAACAAAGAATTTTCACCTGAAGAAATTCGGATGGCCGAGAAACACCTTAAGAGATGTTCAACATCATTAGTCATCAGGGAAATGCAAATCAAAACAACCCTGAGATTCCACCTCACACCAGTCAGAATGGATAAGATTAAAAACTCAAGAGACAACAGGTGCTGGCGAGGATGTGGAGAAAGAGGAACACTCCTCCACTGTTGGTGGGATTGCAAAATGGTAAAACCACTCTGGAAATCAGTTTGGTGGTTCCTCAGAAAACTGGGCATGTCACTTCCAGAGGACCCTGGCATACCACTCCTGGGCATATACCCAGAGGATTCCCCTGCATACAATAAAGACACATGCTCCACTATGTTTATAGCAGCCTTGTTTATAATAGCCAGAAATTGGAAGGAGCCCAAATATCCCTCAAAGGAGGAATGGATACAGAAAATGTGGTATATTTATACAATGGAATACTACTCAGCAATTAAAAATAATGAATTCATGCAATTTGTAGGTAATTGGTTAGACCTGGAAAATATCCTGAGTGAGTTAACCCAATCACAAAAGAATACACATGAAATGCAATCACTGATAAGTGGATATTAATGAGCCCAGAAGCCCTAAATACTCAAGGCACAATTAGCAAGTCAAATGATTCCCAAGAAGAAGAAAGGAGAGGACCCTGGGCCTGTAAAGATTGGATCCAGTTTTGTAGAGAAACCGTGGGGGGAGGGGGAATGATTGGGGAATAGTTGGGGGGGAGAGGAATTATGGGACGTATGGTGGGGGGGGGAACTGGGAAAGGGGAAAGCCTTTGGAATGTAAACATAGAATATAGAAAGTAAAAATTTAAAAAAAAAGAACCCAGATGTCTCTCAATGGAGGAATGGATACAAAAAATGTGGTATATTTGCACAGTGGAATATTACTCAGGAATTAAAATCAATGAATTCATGAAACTCTTAGGCAAGTGGTTGGTTCTGGAAAATATCATCCTAAGTGAGGTAACTCATTCACAAAAGAACACACATGGAATGCAGTCACTGATTAGTGGATATTAGCCCAGAAACTCTGAATATCCAAGACACAACTCACATATCAAATTATTCCCAAGAAGAAGGAAGGAGAGTGCCCTGGTCCTGGAAAGGCTTGATCTAGCATTGTAGGGGATTACCAGGACAGAGAAGTGGGAGGGGATTGATTGGGGAATGGGTAGAGGGAAGAGGACTTATGGGACTTATGGGGAGGGGGGAACTGGGAAAGGGAAATCATTTGGAATATTAACAAAGCATATAGAAAATTAAAAAAAGAAAGAAAAAAAGTAGAGGAATGATGGCACCTGTATCACATTTTCTCTTCTCTAAGCTTAGGGATCATCTTGGAAGAAGCAGCAGAAAGACTTAAATCCAGACACAGTAGAATACCGTATCAAAATTGCATTTTCTGAACACTACAGTGAAGGTTTACATATTAACTAACAGTAGTTTTGACATCATGCATGTGAACTCTTGCACAATGAAGCCAAACTAAATCTCAATATGGAATGAGGAGATGGGCACATAGACTCACCCTAAGCTGAGCAGGTATTAAAAATTAGTCATTGCTAGGAGAAGGAGAATCAGTTTTCTTTATGGATGTGACCCTTATTAGGTCAACCACGGTCCTTTAGATATATATGGAAATATATCTCCACAGAATTCCAATGGGTTACACACTTTGAAATTGATAGCTTTTTTTCTTCCAATTTTATAGAGGATTACAAAGTTAGTGAAGATATGTAAGTAGGGTTGTATCTAGGATATACACACACACACACACAGACACACACACACATACACATCTTGGGATGGAAAAAGAAAGAGAATATTCTTAGGTGAATTCATAGCAACTAACACAAAACAAACAAAAGTGCTACCACTTGTGAGAAAATATCAAATTATTTAATGTAGATACAGATATGAAAGATAGAAAAGGAAGAAAAATATTTAAATAGATAATCACCAAAATATTTCTGAGTTTCCATAAGAAATCAAAGATCTACAAATTTGCAAAATCAAGAAAAATAAGAAGCTTACAAAGCACCTAATAATGAACATCTCAATACCACTGATGATAAAATCTTAAAATAAAATTGAGGAAAAGATGTACATTGACTGACCAGAGCAATAATCAACATTAATTTTTATATATGAATTAATAAAAGCCTCAAAATGATAGAACATGGTATTTGATGTGCTATCAGGAAAAAATTTAAAATGATATACTTGGGGCTCAAAAGATAGCTCAAAAGCATGAGAAACAGAATTAAATCTCCAGCAAACACGTAAAAAGCCAGAGTGGATAGCTTTCACTTATAATCCCAGCAGTGGGAGGCAACGATATGTGGACGCCTGTAGCTCACTGGACACCACCTGTTTAGTCAGTGAGCCGCAGGTCCCATTGTAAAACCTTGTCTTACAAAACAAGGTAGACTCCTGAGGAATGGCATGTAAAGTTTCTACAAACATGTCAATTCAGGTACACACACGCAAATGTATCTACACATAAATGTACACATATCTATACTCACATATAAAACTTATTAACTTAAAATTCTACACTCACAAAAATCCTCCAAAATAAAAGCAAAGTTATTTCACATCCAAATCTTCAAGAAGCCATCACCACTATATCTACCAGATACAAAATGTCCATATTAAAGAATATCACACAAAAGAAAAAAAGGATAGAAATAGGAACAATGAAGTTTTTTAAATTGGTAAAGCCAAATGGCATACTGTATTCTCAATCTTCAATTTCTTTAAAAGTTAATTGCTTTAAGCTAAATTACAACTACAATTATATATATTTATTATATATATTTAGATATGACAGAGAAACTAAACTCATCAAATCTCAACAATATGACTGCCAAAATATTGCATAAAGACAATAGCAGTTGAGACATGCCAAGGACAATGGGAGAAAATTTGCAAGGTCCCACTCCTAGATAAAGAGTTACAGGAGATCAATGTTCCTGAGAGAAGGAAACTCAGTTTTCATTTGGGTAGAGATGGGGTGAAAGTTCTCTGGTAGGTTATGTAATCCCAAAATGGTCAGTCCTGACACACATCAAATAAGAACAAAACTGAAAGAGAGAGAGAGAGAGAGAGAGAGAGAGAGAGAGAGAGAGAGAGAGAGAGAGAGAATGCAATAATAACTAGAGTTCACAAATTTAAAAGTGGTTGATTGGTGTATATAGTTTCCTCGATGATTAAAGCATTCCATCCTTCAGAAAAGCTCTTTATGACAGAAAGTAAACAACTCCAAAAGTTTCAGCAAGTCCCTGAAACTGACCAGCTTCACTAGGCCTCCATCTCCTTAAGAATATATAATAAAAATAGAGGACACTCTCAGAGAAGCCAAGCTGCTGAGAAGATTTTGAGATAACTAGGCACCTGGATGAAGCAGAAACCAGTGAGCTGCCTGGAAGAGACCCAGATTAACTGAGCTACAGGAAAGGGCACTCTCCAACTTATTGAGCTCCACTGTGTAAATGAACCACATTTTCTGTCTCTATTCTTCAGTTGAGGGACACCTGGGTTGTTCCCAGCTCCTGGCTATTACAAATAAGGCTGAAGCATGATATTTAAAACATGATGCTTATAAATTTTCTTGGGTGTTTTTCTTGTTTTTGTTACCAGTTCTATATTTCTGGCACAGTATTTCAGGAATGAAATTTTAATGTATAATAATTATTCCTATGCAGTATCAGCTTATAATTGTTTATTTTTCTACAATTGTCCAGGAACTAGTTGTAGTGGTACCTTCTATCCATAGGGCACATATTCCAAGCCCCCCAGCATGTTACAACCATAGAAAATACTGAATTCTCAGCATACTTACATATAATAAAATTTAATTATAAATATATATACATATATAATATATAACAAAGCTTAATTTAAAAATTATATACAGTAAATTATTAAGTGTAGTTAAAGTTAAGACAGAACAATATAACAATATGTTATTGCCTTAATTATGTTTCTATCATTGTGAAAAACAGGAGTCTAAAGCAAATTGGAAGGAAAGGGTTTATTTCATTTTCCAACATGAGGGGCAGACAGGGCAGAAACTCAAGGAAGAAACATGGAGTCAGGAACTGAACCAGAGATCATGGAGGAAAGAGGAATGTTTCTTACTACCTTGCCCTGATAGCCTGCTAATTTTGTTTTTTATATATAACCTAGGTTCTCTTGTCTAGTCATGGCACTATGCAGAGTGGATGGGGCTCTTCTGTATCAGTCATTAACCAAAAATAATACTCCACAGTTTTATAAAACTGTAGTGTCCCGGAGGTGCCAACTCCCAATAATGACACTGATATTACTGAATGTCTGACCCTTTCTCTGGCTGGTGGAAATCTCCCCATGTCTGACTCTTTAACAGGGTTCCCCTTTCTTCCTGGAAGTCCTACCTATCAGGTAAGGAAGGACAGAGAAACATCTTATGAAAAGAATCTCCTGAGAGGTTTACTTATAGGTCAATCTCATGGAGGCATTTCTCAGGTAGTTACAGCTTCCCAGATGAGTCCAGTTTGGGTCAAGTTTACAAAAAACCCAACCAGCACAGTGTAATAGCAAGATGCAAGTGATATGAAAAAGTAAATTGGAAAAATGGGGAGGTAGCTCTAGAGGGAGACGGGTGAGGTTAAAAAAGAAGGGATAAGGAACAAAGATCAGCAACATTGTTTGGGAAAGTCTCAGGGAATCATATTATTTTATATTTACCTAAAGTTACATGTGACATATATCATATAAATATTATATATACATATGCAATACAGGTATTGCCCTTGGTCGTCTCTCAGAGATTGAAGGTAAGCCACTATTGCTGAAGACACTGTGTATAGGACACATGATTTCTGTGGTTCCAGCTGGATCTAACTTGAAAGTCTCCTTCCTGGATTCTAGCTTTCAAAGTGCCAGAAAGTATTATGCATGTTGTGAAGAAGAGAAGCAGTCAGTAGTCCTGTCCAGCTAGGAGGCTTATGAACTACAACACTGACCAGCATGGGTATCCCTGAAGCTTCGGTAGTGGCACTCATATCTTGGTGATAACTGCTTAAGTGTACTTAATGCCCATTCAGCAGGAGGGAAATCATGCCTGGGACTATAACCATAACCAGCTTTCCAAGGCTAGTAAGGTCATGGTTCTTATAAAAGAATATAGCACCACCACATTACTAGACTGCCTTAACTCCTATCATAGAAATTACCATTTTACCCACGGATAAGAATGGCTATCACCCTTTATCAAAGAAAGTTCGTTTTATAGAAAATGGATACCATTATAGAAAATCACAACTAGTCACCATACACAGATAAACAGATGATAGAGAGCCCAGACCTAACAGATACAGTTGCAAAACATTCCTTGCATTAACATTCCAAGTAGCATAAAGTCCAATAATATATGTGTCTGTTTATATATACATATGTATATTCTATATAATTTTAGTAAATATAAAATGATATGCTTCCTTGAGGCTTCCTCATACACATATACTTAATATGTATTGCATATAAAATAACTTTAGGCTCAGGGAACATTGTAGAAAAGGGAATAGAAATTTTACAACGGCAAGAAGACTAGAATTCTTCTGTGAGACTGTGTGTCTTACAAATGACTACCTAAACAAGAGCTGAACAATGACAATATCTATAGCTATGCTAATGCAGAAGAAGGAAAAAAAAATCACATGTGCCACACCCCTAGGGAAAGGACTACAGGCAACCAATGATGGCTGAGAGCCTTCCAGATTTGAGTTCCTAATTAGTTTTCCAGTACAAAGTGGTCAGCTTTGAAATCATATATAAACAAACAAAACAGACTCATCAGGCATGTGTGCATATGTGTGTGCACCTGAGCATGTGCAAGTGCGCACGTGTGTGTGTGTGTGTGTGTGTGTGTGTATGTGTGTGTGTGTGAGTGAGAGAGAGAGAGAGAGAGAGAGAGAGAGAGAGAGAAAGAGAGAGAGAGAGAGAGAATTACAATGAAAGAAATGTCATCATAAATTTAAGAAGAAATAGAGAAAGAAAGCATAGGCGGGGTGGACATTGGTATCAGGAAAGGAAAGGGAGGAATAGTTTAACTCTATTTTAGGGTTTTTTTGGTTTTCGTTTGTTTGTTTGTTTGTTTGTTGTTTTGATTTTCGAGACAGGGTTTCTCTGTGTAACCCTGGCTGTCCTGGAACTTACTCTGTAGACCAGGCTGGCCTCGAACTCAGAAATCCACCTGCCTCTGCCTTCCAAGTGCTGGGATTAAAGGCATGCGCCACCACTGCCCGGCTTTTATTTTTTTAATTTTATTTTTATTCTATGTTCCTTGATAGTTTGCTTGTAGGTGTCTCTGTGTGAGGGTGTCAGACCCCGTCTGTGGTCCTGGAGTTACAGACACGTGTGAGCTGCCATGTGGTTGCTGGAAATTGAACCTGGGTCCTCTAGAAGAGTAGACGGTGTTCTTAACTACTGAACCATCTCTCCAGGTCCCTATATTTTAATTTTAAAATATTAAAATTAAAAACATAAATATTTTTCAAAGTCCCTCTTTCATAAGGTTATTGTACTTATTGGACTGTAGCCACTCTGGCTGAACAAGAGTAACTGAAGCTGTAGACAGAAAAGCAATAGGTAAGAAGTGCTGCTGTGGGTGACCAGTCAGATCTGCCCCATGAAATAATGTTCAGTGCATACTTCTAGAACCCATTCAACCATCCTCTCCTCTCAGAAGCCTTGCTGGCCTCTGAAGAATCAGGAATTCCTAGGTTTGTTTGAAGTACCACCCAGCACCATCATCATATTATAGTTCCTCTAGGGCCCATGTTTAGTGAATAGGTGATTTGTTTATTTATATCTTCCTGGCTAGACTGTTTTAGCCACCCAAACCTAGCACAAGGTCTAAGACATGGAAAAAAAATGCATAAAATGCTTGAAGAAGAAAGAGGGGGTGAGGGGAGGAAAGGCAAAGGAGAGAAAGGAAAGAAAAGAAAATGATCTTCCTAACACTGGCAGAACGGAAAACATTCTTGGACTTGTTTGTCCAGCAAGTTTCAATTTGCATCCATTGTCACCAGTAATTAGAATTTTTCTGGGTTCTTTCACAGCAATGCCTGCGAAGTCTTTGCAAGTATTAATCCAGTGTTAGGCTGCCGCTGCGTGTCCTGCTATGCCATATGAATCCCTTCCCTTATGATCTGAGGACAGTAAAATATTGTACAAATATTATTATGCCAAATGAGTATGTGTAAAAATTATCCTCAGGGCTTCCACCGAGGAAAGAGTATCTCACCAGCAAAATAAACACACTTCCCCAGCCCCAGGCAACACCACTCCTCCCTTCTCCTGACTCCCAGAGCACATTATTCATTCTTCTCCTCCAGCACTCTGAGAGGCAGCTGATGGAACGATCTGAGTGTCCTGCCTTCCTACTGTATTTCAAGCTTCTTGAGGCCAGAGATTGTATCTTTTCCTGCCAGCCTCAGGTCCTTATATAAGCACTGGCACACGTGATTGCCCCACATGTATTTCATGAACGCTTCAAGAACATCTTCTGACACTATGATTTGAAAGAGTTTCCGAGTGTGTGTCCACAAAACAGTGGCGTTAAACATTAAAACAAGGACCAATATAAAGTTTCCCTGAAAAGTGAGCTTCATCCACTGGGGGCAACACTGGAAGCAGAAAGGGACCCAAACCCATCCCAATAGGCTTGGTCACCAGCCGCAGGAAGGCACTTCTCTGATCTTCAGTAGCTTCCTGTGGCAGTTCTATTTTTCATGTGAAACTTTATAAGCTCACAGATCAAACATCTGCACATCCAAACAACGCACAATAAAACTATGAAGACGACAACAACAAGATAGAAGTGATAAAGTGGGATAAAATTGCTTTCTGTGTGAGCACAAGCATATAGCAGGTTCCATGGTAGATGCTCAGGATTCAGTGCTGCAATATGATGGGCCCCCTGGCCTGCCTCACACATTCTTTAGAGTCTATGCAATTACAAAACACATCCTGCAGTAAGTTCACAAAGTTCTCAGAGCAGACTTAAAAAAAAAAACATTGAGAGCACAACATCTTAGTGCTCAATTTTCATATTCATTGAACTTTAAAATCCTATACAGTCCAATCTTTATTTACCTAGCATACCCGGCATAATATAGCATTCTAGTCAAGGCTGCACTTCCAAGCCCCTGTTCTTCAGAGTAAAAGCAGAAGCTTAGAAGCATTAGAGATAAGCTGACTCGTGCAGCCAGCTGAGCAGAAAACAGCGGACAGGAGACTGGGGAAGCCGATGGGATTTGAGTAAAGTTATATCTGCACCAAATAGTAATATGGAAAAGAATATTATCACGGGAGCCCAGAAAGATGAAAGGTGATTATTTCCAGGACTGTAGTGAGGCCACTCAGGGATGTTCCGAAACCATTAAAAGGACTGTTTTTTTTTTCTAAATATGCTAATGAGAACATTGACATCACCCAACAGGATAATCATTTTCACATGTATTTTGAAAACACTACATGTTATAATTTATTTGAAATTTGATAAATTCGAATTTATTTGAAAATTGTCATCAGCCAAGGAGAAGAGTTTTCTTAGTAGTCCAAGTCCTCTAATGTGTTTGTCTTTTAATGATATCTGGAGCCCACAATGAGCCACAAAATAACTTTTGGTTAACAGCTGATTGTACATGCCACTGGTCTCATAAGAGTGTTTTATACAATGTCATAGCTACCATAGTTCCTGTGATTGTCCACCAGTTCAAGCAAGGTCAAAGCACATAAAAACTCCTTCCTCAAAACAGTTCCTGTCAATAAGGACTGCATGAATATGTTGCCATTTCATGGAGAAAAAATATCACATATTAAGACATCGTAACTCTTCTTTCGTCTGATAAATTTAAAGGGCATCAACCGCGTACTTCGTGATAGTTGAAATCTTTTACATGTGCACTTGCATTATGTATCTAGAAAGTAAGTATTGTTGCTATTTTATACACAATAACACCCCACAGGATGTTCATAGGCCCATCAGCACCATTGCTTTGAAGCCTTTGGACCTCACTGGTTGCAATATTTCTATCCACTAAGCCCCACGACTCTCTTTTGAACTCTTGAGGCCATGTGTGCATGTGAAGGGGCAGTAAAAAGCAACAGAGAGCTACCAAACCAAAATGTAAATGTCCTTAAAACCATTCTACTTCAAGTTCCAAAATCTCAGATTTTGCAGCTTCAAAAATTCTAAAAATTTCTGACAAAACCCTAGCTAGCATTTTTGCCTATGTTGAGAAGTTCATCTTAAAACTCACGTGGAAATGCTAAGCAGATAATCTTGAAAAATAACTGGAAGAAGTTTCATGGTCTTGATTAGAAAACTTACTAAAACTCTACAAGAATCTGAAGAGTGTGGGATTAGTATAAGGGTATCCAGTAAGTGAATAACACTGAGAGTCTAAAAGAAAACCCTCATGTTCTCAGATTCTTAGCCAATGCGTGGAAACAAGTCAAGGTAGAAAGGATTATCATTTGAACAAAGATAGCCATGAGCCAAAGAAGGAACTTGCCCTCTCACTTAATATGACACATAAGATATAAGGGAATGTAAGTCTCAATACAAGAACTAACTATACAAATGTCTAAAAAAGTAAATGGAAAGTAATCTTTGAACGTAAACTTTTTGTGACAACTTTTAAAAAATAATCCTTATGTAATACAGAAACACGTCAAAGAATAAAGCTAAAACTAATACATCTGAATTTTTATAATTGGAAATCTTTACAGCTTAACCCAGTCCAGAAAGAAAATGAAAGATGATACCAAAGGTATGGAAAAACATCTAAGGGATGTATAGTAGGTAAAGAACTTATATCTAGGAAAAAATAACTTAATAGAATATAAATGAACCCATTTTTAATGTGAAAATAATTCAACCAATGAAATTCCAACAAGTATATAAATGACCAACCTCTGAGAGCATGAGGATTTTCTTTTAGACTCTCAATGCTATTCACTTACTTCTTATACTAATCCCACACTCTTCAGATTATTGTAGATTTTTAGTAAGTTTTCTAATCAAGGTCATGAAACATCTTCCAGTTATTTTTAAAGAAATTTAAATTAAAAGCATAATTACTAAAAAGGCTAAAGTCAGAGACAGAAAGAAAAACAATGGTCTCTCTATATGAACTTGCAAAAAAGTAGAAATTTGAATGATGCAATCACATTGCAAAACTTCATATTTTCTTTTAAGGATCATATGTTTCCATAAAACAAAAAAACTTGCTCTTTGTTATTTATACAAGAGTAATAAAAGTAACTACTAAAACTTGAATGTGAATGTTTAACACGGCATTATTCCTAATTGAGGGTAAAAACAAGCAATGCTCATCAACTGGAGAATAGAAAAATGTGTGGTACATCCAAACAGTAGAAAAATATTTGGAAACAGAAAGAAACACAATACTTTGACATGAATGAACTTCAGAAAACTTTTCACTGGAAAAATATGCCAAGAAAAATGGCCACATATTAGATAACTGTATTTATAGAATATATTTACATAAAAGGAAGTTAAACTTCATTGAGAGGGACAAAGACAGAGTCTATCCATGACTTTGGGAGAAGCCATGTGTCTCTCTTCAGTTAGTGTGGATAGCTTTTTGTCTTTTAACTGACAACATTCCTTTTCGTGGATCAGTCCTTTATGTTCATTTGCTGTCCCCCTCACCACCACCAGGAAAGCACTTGAAAAACCACAGAATATGGTGCAGAGAAGGTGATATCAATGAAAGTCGAGATGTTTCAGAATTTATACAGATTTTTAAAATTAATTCATTTATTCATTTTACATACCTATTGCTGTCCCTGGTCTGCCCCCCCTCCAGTCCCTCCCTCCATCCTCCATTCACCAATGCCTTCTCTGAGGGTGGAGGTCCTGCCTGGTTATCCCATCACCCTTGCACATCAAGTCTCTGCAGGGCTAGGCATTGTTTACCACTGAGGCCAGACACTCCATTCATGCAGTAGAAGATGCCCTGGCAGTCCCCTCTTCTCTCCCACAACAGGCTTGTCTCTAGAATCTAGTGGTGGGCCTGTAATAAACTAGAAGATTCTGAATATTTGAACCCATCCTCCTCTGTTATGCCTAATGAATAGTTTTAGGTGGCAGAGTCTAGAACAACCAGATAATTCCCCTGAGAACCACCATCGAAGAAGTAAGATTGCATTTATGGGCTGATGTTAGAAGAAATAGCCTGAACAGGAAGATAGAACTAGAATTCCTGGGGAAGGCCGAAGAAGAGTTATTACCCATTTGTTGTACAGTGTACACACACTTTAGTTACACTGTAGAAGCTACTTTCTATCCCACTGTCATGCAGTCTTATGTGCACAAAAATTTTAGTCCATAAATCTCAAGGTCTCCTTATTTTAACTTGCTGTTCACATTTTTATTTAAACATTTACTTTCTCTTAAGACTATCATTTTGCCATTATCTCTGTGATTTCTGGTTAAGAGCAGAGAATTTGGAGCCCCACAGACTAGAACTTGTATCTTGGAAACTCACTGGCTATTTCTTTGAACACTTAGCCTCTCGTAAAATCGCTCTATAAAATGAAGTCAAGGATATCTGATTCATAGAGGACAGTAAGAATGGAATAAACAATCTCGTTGAGTGCTTGTTGTGTGCCCTGACCCAATGAAAAAGAACTTTGAGCTTTATTAACAAGATCAAAAACCATTGGGAGCGAAGAGAGCTGCCCATGCGACCCTGCCTTCCTATTTGCTACCCACCCTTCTTTAACTGAGTGACATCTTGCATGTCTTAGACAAAAGCAGAAACAGAAGCAATGGTTGTACTCTAATCTTGGACTTCACTGACTTTATGCGCAAGCCTGACTCCTCAGTCACCTATCAAATGATTGACTTTTGATGTCTGCCAGAATGGCACTAAAATACTTTGAATGCTTTAAGAATAATAATTTCTTAATTTCTGATTCCTTCTTTTTAGAACCATTAAGATCGCTCAGTTTGAGTTACCTCATTTATCTATGTAACTCAATTTTTCCCTTCCCAGCAGATGGTGTCATCTCCGCCCCCCCAACACACACACACACACTCTCCATGCAAGCTTACTACAAGAAAACAGTCCAAAGTTAAACACAATTTAGGTTACAGGAGACGTATATTTGTTTAGTAGCACATTGATACCATCCTCCAATCGCCTTCACACAAGTTAGAATGTGGTTCCAAGAGCCATTTCTGTGTAAGATTCCAGCTTCCTTTGCAAACTGACCAGAGCACATATACAAACTGAAGCCTATTTTCTCATCACACAGCTGATTTTTTTTTTACCTATTCTGAATACAATATGATTTTAGGCATTTTCCAAGCCACATGTAAACAGAGCAGTGGCTGTAAGCAGGCTAAATATGATATTTCTGCCCACCATTAGCTATTAGAGCAAATTAACATTTTTAATAACACTAGAAAGGTCAACAAAATGCCCATGATATTTCAGAACATCTTGGGCACCCATCCTCTCTCTACTTGCACTAATGTCTTCTGTATTTATTCATACATTTTAAAAAATATCAGTCAAGCGAGCTCCAGGAGACCGAATCTGGCACCTCAGATACACCGAGAGTCTCCATGCCTGAAGCTCTGGCAGGCTGCAGGCATCAAGAGTTAAGATTACAAGCTTCATGGGAAACCAATAGCCTTAGGAAGAAGCAGTCAATCTGAATTAAGACATCAACACGTCAGATGAGGAAGGTATGCTATGGAGCCTATTGTTGAGTGCATGTCAGGTGAAGGCAGTACTAATTACTGTGCAATCCAAACGTGTCTGTTCTCTATTCCTCCCAAAGTAGGGTCACCTAGTTATTATGGCATAGTGCTTGCACTATTTTGGATTCTGCCAAGTGGCAGGTGGCCTGACAAACATGCGACTCAGCATGTTTTGTTGGGTCCCCACAGCTGTGCTGCCAATCAGTTCAGGATGGCTGCAAGTTAATGCTAATTAGCTTCTGTTGATCTGCATATTCCAACAGCCTCCCAGGATTCCCATTTTGATATGCAAGATTGCCAGTTGGGTGTGTGATTGAATTAAGAAGCAAAAAAAGATTTTAGCTTCCATGCGAGAATATGTGGATTTGAATTCCCAGCAGAGCCCCTTACCTTTCTGATTAACAGTTGGCAGCTCTGGCCCTTAGTGAGGGAGCAGGGGCTCCAGGCAAGGGTGCTGCTGTGTAGCTTGTGAAAACAAGATGACACCTTCACCTCCTAGCACCATTAGAAGGAATCATTCCTTCCATCTGGTCTGTGAACTGTCACTGGCAATGTAGATGGGCAAACAACCTATAGCTTTCAGTTTGGTTGAAATCCATTTAGTTCCATTGGTTTCTAAACGAAAAATGTAGTGATAATGGAATATTATTTTCCATGTTGTTCCAAATGGCCACTTCCATTCTTTCTGGGTAGCTTTGGTAAAAGTACATTAACTCCCCAGGGCTCTGTTTCTCCTATGGCAATGATGGGCAATTATTATGGGATATATACTACACAAAAAAGGATGTCAAAAGTTTGACATATGTGAGCTTCTAAGTATTGTAATATATTATAAAAAATAGACATTTGTCTAATAACAACAGCTTGTGTGTGTCTGGATGTTAGAAATCTATCTTTTCTCCTTACCACAGTGTAAATGGGCAGTTACAAGGGGATTCATAAGTGTACTTCAAGGGCAATAATGCAGCCCATGTCACAGGGTTTGAGTCAGTTAAGTGAACTAATGTTCAGTAAGTTCCTGGCACCTTGTCAATACCATTCAGTGAACAGGAACTTCCTTCTGCTTTGTCTTCAGGAAAGCCTGTGAGAATCACAAATGTGGCAGACAGAAAAAAGAGCAGAAAGGTGGAAGCATTTCCGCCATGCTGAGAGAGGAACTGCACAGGAAATGGCTCGGTGGGGCTGGTATGTTTAGATTTTGCACCTGTATTTCATCAGGGCAATGAAAATATGATCTCATTGAGTAAACATTACAAAAACAATTTCAAAAGTTTTACTTGGCTACAGCTGCTAGAAAGTCTGCTTCCCTGAAGTGATTAAACAATATTTCTTGGAAATCATTTTTTAAAATATAATCATAAGGGAAAATTCTTTCCCCATTTTCATGTTGTTGAATTTGGGGGCCTGAGTACACCTTTGCAAAAAGAATTATTAATACCATGGGTACAATTATATTCTATTTTTATTGCATATTTTGTGTTTTCATATTTGTATATATAAATATGTATGTCTCCATTTTCTCTACATATATATATATATAAAACAGCTGAACATACGCATCTATATAGTGTATGTATTTAAATGCCATCTCTGCAGATACAAATGTATGCCCATTATGACTTGAATTCCAGCACACATGTGTTTTATGTGGCCCCTATAGTTATTAGTCACTTAACCATATATTTTAATAACTAAGAGGATAGACCTAAATCAGACATTCATACTTTACATTCCTGGTTATAAGTTTAGAACAGTTATTTAACCTCATTGATCTCTGTGAAATGGGGGAGTGATTATGCCTACTGTAAGAAATTGCTATGAAAATTAAATAGTTTCATAAATATGAAAGCACATCTTTATCATGTGGCTGTTGATAATCTATAGTCTTATTTCTAACTTATTTGTTTTGGGTTCCATCAGTTTTTAACAATTTGTTTTTGCTTGTAAATTCAGTGAATAAAAATTTTTCTTAACACATAAGAGCAGGGCTGGTAGCATTTCTATTCTGCAAGTAGTAAGCATTTTAAACTACATTTTACAGCATATCCTTCCTACATCTTGAAGAATCATCTGTATACATACACTTAGCTATGCAAATGTATATACTGTCTGTCCAACCCACCTCATTGCCTTCCTCATCCTTAGAGAAAACAGCAAATAACCTGAATGCATATGTTTCAGAATTCATAGATCGATGTGGTCTTGGCAATGCAGACTGAATGTTTGCTTTAGCAAAGCTCCTCCTTTGCATATTTGGCTGCTTCTTTGAGAGGAAGATTTCTTTATTAAGTAACTTAGGATGAAAATTATTGCTTGTTTTGACCAAGCTGCATATGCTTGGAAATCCAGACTGGACTGAATTAGAATCACCTCTCATTTCTTTCCGTGTGACCTTAAGCAATAGTGAAATTGAAAGTAAATAAATGTACCTTTCAGCAGTATTGATGTTGGGGTGTTGCCTGATGTTGTCAGACAGTGGCCTCAGGGCCAGACAGTACTTCTTCTGGGGAAAGGTGCTTTTACATAAAGAATGTGGCCCTTTCTACTATAATTATGATAAGCATTGAATCCAGAGAGTTACAAACTCTGCACTTTCATTTTCTGTCTTTAAGAAATATTCCTGTGTCAGATTTTTATTTACCATACTCTCATTCTAGGTGAGGTTGTTTGGGTTCTAGAAATAAGACATATGACCTCTACTTTTTAAATTCTTGTGATAAATAGGGCATATAAATATGTAAATGTATGAACGAGATCAATAAGATAGAGACTACAACAGAGTGCACTTAGCAGGTGTGTGAATGAGGGGGAAAGACATTCTCTTGAGATGCAGCAGATCAGATTGAAATAAAATGAGCCTGAGCTGCCTCTTAAAAGGAGGGGAAATTGACAAAGGGAGAGAGTGCAACAAAGGATGTTCCACAAAAAAAGGATCCTACAGAGTCACCACAGGAAAGAACGTAGGAACTTAAGAAAATCACCAAAGGGTTTTGTGTGCCTGGATCCTTGGATGCAAAGAGGAAAGTAACAAGAATGAAGCCTGTGTAATAATTGGCATGTCACATTGGCCTGTGCATGTAGACTAAACAGTACAAATCCTTAAGGAAAAAATGAAACTATGGAAATGTTTTAAGCATTTCCATATGTTTATGGATGAAAATCTTGTTTACATTTTCAGTTTCTTTTGATTACTAAAAATAAAGGGGAAGCATGGAACTGAGACAGGGAATTATTTAAGAGGGTATTTTAGCAGTTGAGGCATAGTTTAATAAAGGTTAGGAGCAAGTATATGTTGGTAGAAATAAACAGAAAGAAATTATTTGTTTTAAATAGTTAGAGGTGTGCCATCTACCTGACTTGCAATTGGGTCATGGAAGGAATGAGTCAATGATAGGTTTATAAGAAACAGAGGAAATATGAGCTTAGTTTTGAAAAAGGAAGAGATACTCTGGGATATTCCAACAGAGATGCAACTTCAGATACTTGAGTTTGGAGCTAACCACAGAGGTTGGGGTTAGAAGGAGACATTTAGAAATAGCTTAGAAGTTTAATGGCAAACATACGTGAAAAACTATAAGGGACACCTTTAAACACAGATGAGACTGCATGCAGTGGGGAGGAACCATGGCATTGGTAGCACACATGAGCACCATCTTTACACTGTGTGACCTGATTGCAACTGACCATTCAAGGTAGCAAACGAAGCCCTGGGATTCATGGAAGACCTGAGCACTCTCATGAGGTGCAGTGTCCTCCAGAAACTGTCTGATTTCATATGGAGCCCTCTGAACTGAGAGCAAACAGAGCAAAAATAATTCATTTTAACACTAAATGGAAGAATTAAAACTGTGGTGACCACTATTTTCAATGACAGTTTCAAACTTTTTTTCTATTCTTTTAAAAAGAAACAATGTGACACTTCATTTTCTCTTTGTAAAGCCTGGTAAGCATGCAAAACACTGGACTCTATGATAAACAAATTGTCCCCAAGTGCAAACAGAAAAGCCCTAACCATACAGCAACAGCAGCAGTGATGCATACTGAGTGCAGGTTGGATTGAAGATTTTATTAAGTTTACAAATGAACAGTCACACAATGATGTGTGTACTGCTTTTTATCAGACACCTAAAACTTAAAGAGTAAGACTAATATCTAATTTAATAGTACATTTAGTAGCAAATTTAAAGAACAGAAAAACTTTTAGATGTTTCTTATGGAAGTTCTACTAAGTTGGGTGGGGATAATATATCCCTGAAGTTTATGCTTCTTTAGTCAAGGGAAATGACCTCAGAGTCAGTAAAGTGTTCATAAAATGTTTTCCTTCTTTCAAAGTTAATTATAAATGAAATCTACAGCACAATGAATAAAGTTTAATACATTTCAGTAATTTATGTATTTTATATTGAGGGAATTTATAACTAGTGAAAAATTTGGTTTGGGATAAATTAGTTATTATTTTTAAGAAGCATAATAAGCATAATAAATAGTTTACAGGAATATGAGGTCTGAACTCATATTTATATGGCCATATAAATTTCACCATGGTTGCAGCCCTCTGTCCCATTACTTACAAATCATCATTTTCTAAACACACATATGCTCTTGGAGCTCATGACATCTTTTTTGTCATCTCTAAAGACTGCACAGGTTTCAGACAGTGCAATTGTATCTCCCTTGAAACCTTCTCTAGTGTATGCTGTTGTTTCTTGCTCTATGACTAAACAACACATCAAGCATTGCCATATGTGCATAGCCATTTTAAATCCACTTTTATTTCATCTATCTATCTATCTATCTATCTATCCATCTATGTATATATTATTTATCTATCTATCTTTCTATCTATCTATCTATCTATCTATCTATCTATGTATATGTATCTATGTTTTATGTATATTGGTGTGTTGCCTGAAGCTGTGCATGTGTGTCACATGTGTGCCTGGTATGTGCAGAAGTCAAAGGAGGCTATCAAATCCCCTGGAACTGTATTTATGGGTAGTTGTAAACCACCATGTAGATGCTGGGAACTTAACTTAGGGCCATAACTTGCAAACTTTATAAGCCATCTACCCCACCTACTCTACCCATTGATATGTTCCATTGTGTCTTCCTTATTATGACCATCTTTTGAATCTCAATTTCCAAATTTACCAGGAATAACAAAAACCTAGGATAGCAAAAACAATTCTCAACATCAAAAAAGCCTCTGGCGGAATAACAATCCCTGACCTCAAGCTGTACTATAGAGCAATAGTGATAAAAAAAAAACTGCATGGTATTGGTACAATGACAGACAAGTAGATCAATGGAATAGAATTGAGGACCCATAAATGAACTCACACACCTATGGTAACTTGATCTTTGACAATGGAGCTAAAACCATCCAGTGGAAAAAAAAGAGCATTTTCAACAAATGGTACTGGGTCAACTGGTAGTCAACATGTAGAAGGATGCAAATCAAATCATTCTTATCTCCCTGTACAAAGCTCAAGTCCAAGTGGATCAAGGACCTCCACATAACACCAGATACACTTAATCTAATAGAAGAGAAAGTGGGGAACAACCTGGAGCACATGTACACAGAGAAAATTTTCCTGAACAGAACACAAATAGCTTATGCTCTCTGATCAAAATTGTCAAATGGGACCGCATAAAATTGCAAAGCTTCTGTAAGGCAAAGGACACTGTCAATAGGACAAAACAGCAACCAACAGATTGGGAAAAGAACTTCACCAATCCTATATCCAACAGAGGGCTAATATCCAATATATACAAAGAACTAAAGAAGTTAAACTCCAGAGAACCAAATAACCCTATTAAAAATTGGGTACAGAGGGGTAACGAGGAAAGGGGATACCTTTTCAAATGTAAATAAAGCAAATATCTAATAAAATAAAAAAAGATGAGAAAACAAATCCTTCATGACTCCAAATATAATTGTTATATTTAATTAACTAAAAAATAATAATTAGGCCCATATCCTCACAAATTTATGCCTTCAAAATATTATTTTATTTGAATAATCCTGAGGTGTTTGCAATTGCATAAATCCTATCCCTAGACTTATTATCAGTAACTCATTCACATCCTTGATACTGTGCATATAAATGTATTTAAGTTGTAATACAATGATGCATGCTCACAGAAGAAATGGAAATTTCTGGTTTCTTTGGAAAGTCAGTTATGTCAAATGATATTTTATTGGGGCATATAGGTGAAAGGATATTTTTCTTACACAGACCCAGGTGAATGGATGTTCTGCTAGGGCAGATACATGAAAGGATTGAAACTGTCCCAAAGAACTATTTCTATACAAGTCCATTTCCCCATTTCCTAATAATCTTTCTTTTCCACTATCTCAGCTGATTGCTGGGCTAGAGATAAGGTTGAACCCTTATTAAAGCAGGTTGGAAAACTTTATGCCTACACACAGATCTAACATCCAGACTTACAAATAAAACATTTCATTACCATCTATATCTATGTGTTTTTCTTCTAAACCCTAATTTTCTGCCTAACTCTGAAGTACTTTACTTTGAACTTTATACCTATAATGTCCTTATTGTATACTTAGTTTGGCTTCATTTGCTATAGCTTGCTTTCAAATTTTGTATTGATGCTATCAAATTGTATATAACTTTCTAAACCTAGAAGCTCTTATTTGAACATTACATCACAAATATATCACACTATTTTTGTGTAATTGTCTTTTCTTAATTTTCATTGCTAGATAGTATTTTGTATAAATATGCTGTAATTTATTCACTCCATATTTTATTGATAGGAATCTGATTAGTTTTCAATTCTTTGTTTTGACAGTCTTTCTTATCTATTATCTCTGCTGGGTGCTGAGCTAGAGAGAAGATTGAACCCTTATTAATGACTATTTCCGTACAGATTTTATGGTTTTTGAGAATGAAATAATTTTTGGGTATGCCTATATGTAGAATTACTGGGTTGAAAATTATAGTTCTTATAGTATGATGTCAAATTGCTTTTACAAAATTGTTATAACAATCTGTAAACACATCTGTCCTACCCAGAGCTCTCCATAAAATTAAGGCCAGGCAGGATTTAACTGATCAGCTCCTGCTACTTTCAAACCTACTGTCTTTGCTTCATGGCAGGCTCCTCTTGAGAACGTGTCCTTAACCAATCATTTGCACAAAAATTTCTACCTTTAGTAATGTATCTAGGATATTCACATGAAGGTACTTTCTTTAAAACAATTTAAATGAACGGCTTTTAGTAAGAGAGTTATCATTTTTTAACTATATGTATTTTCCTTTGAGGAAGTATTTATTAAGAAAGCCTTCTCTACCCAAATGGCAAGAAAAAAAAAAACTTGTTTGAGCAATCTTTTTCTTTCTTTCTTTCTTTCTTTCTTTCTTTCTTTCTTCCTTCCTTCCTTCCTTCCTTCCTTTCTTTCTTTCTTTCTTTCTTTCTTCTTTCTTTCCTTTTTCTTCTTCTCTCCCTTCATTCTTTTCTTTCTTTTTTTAAAAAAAATTATATTTTTTTCAAGAAGGAAGACATGCCAGGACACACATGTGCACATCATATGACAATGCACATGGGTCAGGTCCCTCCTATTATGTGGCACCTGGTGATCAGACTGGGGTCAGTGTGCGTTGACCAATTTCTTGTCAACATTTATAACTTAGTTTTGGCATTTCTGTCCTTTTGATCTGTTTTATACAGCCTGAGGAAGAAAATCAGTGTCTTAATCTTGTTTTCCATCTTGTTCCAATTGGCTTATAGAAAAGTTGCCCTTTCTCTATTGTGCATCTTTACACAAAGGTAGTGGTCTAATCAACATCTTAAAATGATTTTTCTATGTTTTATATATAAATAATATATATATATATATTAGTTGTAGGCATAAATCTAGAATATGTGTAAATATAAATCATATTCCAAATGTCAGAGGCAAAGCAACAACAAAAATTAGTCCTCAGTAGAAGTCTTTCAAGTCAGAAAAGCCTTGACATGGGGAGTTAAAGAACTGACACTTTCTGGTGAAGGAAAATAAAAGTAGATTCTACTGGGTCATTCCAGGTTGAAAAAAATACCTTTGTTGGATCCACAGGTATCTTTTTGTATGTGACAAGAGTTATGGCAAGAGATGAGTTAATTCTTAAGACCTCTCATTACCAATACTATACTTATTGCTTATTACTGCTCATATCTCTAAGTATAGCCCTGTTTTCTTAACAGATTGTTAGTACTATTATGACCTCATGGTAAGAATGATGGGACTCAGACTTGGCCACACTAAACTAAACTTGGGGACACAGATATCAGTCAGGGGAGTGCATGTGCTACAGACAGTTTTGACCACAATCCTTTTATGAGATTAAAATGTATATGTTTAAGTAAGTGTTTCTATTAAAGACCTAAATACCAAATTCTCTTAATGGTTTACTGTTAAAATTGATTCTTTAGGATGAGAGCAATGATATTCCACAGCACATGAGAAGACTTGAGTTCAATTATAGAGAGAAATCCTAAATTCACAGGAATAAATATGACACACATTAGAAATGTAGAATACACATGAAGAAAGGAAGCCAAGCTTTGGGGTTGCAACCACGAAATGAACACCTTTCTACAACAGAACTACTGTCTTTAATTTTATGAACTGCCTAGGCCAGGCAATCAGTTATTCTCATTTAAACTAATTACATTTATATGAAGTCTGACATTTTCAACTAGTAGAGAAATCACTAAAGCATTAGTTTTAACCCTGATGACAGCAAAGTGTAATTGAAGTTCCTCTTCCAGGCCAGTGTCCTGGTAACAGTTGTGTGCTTCCTACAGCTTAATGGTAAAGGGAAACAACAGAATTTCAAAAACATGAAGTATAGGAATGACAAAAAATAAATGGCAGAGATCTGGTGGAGCATGGCCTATATTATCTTGGTTTTGCAGTAATTTCATCCCATACTATCGAATGAATTCTGTCCTATGGGTGTGAATCATGTTCAAAGAAATGTTGCTGACACAAATTTATCCTTGATTGTAAATAAAAAATAGAAAGAATACTTTCCTATATATGTGTATTTTTCATTGTTGTAAATTATTATTAAAAGTCAAAATGAAAAGTATTAAAATTCAAATCATCTTAACAATTGAGTAAAAATACAATTGAATGTGTTTTCTTTATTATTCAGGCTGAAAATGTTGAAGAAGTACTGGTTTATGGAACATGAGTAAAATCATTCTATTTTTCTACTAATTATTATTTTGCATATAAAATATTGTTAATATTGCTTGTGAGTTTTTATGACACTTAAACATCAGTTTGGAAGAGGCTTTGTTGTTTCTAATTTTCTTTTTCTTTTTTTGTATTTATTTTATTTTTTAAAGTACTAATTAATTAATTTAAGTGTGTGAGTACATATGTGGTAGTATTGTGACACACCAGAAGAGGGCATTGAATCCCCTTACAGATGGATGTGAGCCACTATGTGGTTGCTGGGAATTGAACTCAGGACCTCTGGAAGAACAGTCAGTGCTCTTAACAACTGAGTCATCTCTCCAGCCCATTTCTAATTTTCTTAATGTTGATGTTGCCATAAGAATCCAATATGCTCATCACTTTCTGTGTTTCATATTTTGAAATTGAATAAATTCCATACAGAATTGCTGTGACAGAGAGTATATTCGTTTTTGAGACTTTCTACAAGATAAGAATATAAATTATAGTATTTGCCTTATTTCAACAGAATATGACATAACTATGGTAACAAATGATCTCAATCCCCAGGATCTCCTCACAAGTGAAAGGGGAGGGCCATTAAATTCCATTGCATTTTAAAAGGTGTGCTGTTTTCTATGCTTTATTTTTGTCTTTTAGCAGATAAACATTTGTTAGTTTCTTTTCTGTAGCTTCAAAATATTCCAAATGCAAATTTACATCAATTTGTCTATGCTTCTCTGGAGTGAGGTGGAATTTAAGGGTAGTTTTCCATTCTGGAGACATTCCTGTAAATGTGTTTTATGGAGTAGAGGACTGGTTAGGAACTTCTAATTTATTATGTTAGATTATCATTAATCTAAGATTTTGAATAGTATATTAAAAGTGTTTACAATCAGCTTAAATTAGATTTCATCAAAAGTTTATTACTTTAATGAGGCTATTAATTTATTTAGTTTAACATATTTTCTGTATGAGATCTTCTGATACAAATAAATATCTTACCAAATACAAAACTCTACAGAGAGTGCATTTCTCTCTGTATGGGAGGCTTGAGATCAGAATATGATTCACAGACAATCTATAGAGAATGAGAAAGAGGGGAAAACTGATGGGAAGATACTAAGGGTTTCATTGCTGATGCCAATCGCTGGTTCCCTGCTCTAATTAGAACTCTTCCCCTACAAAATGAAAGGGAGGGCATGCATTGCTCAGCAACTGTTCCCCTAGTCATCAGGAACAGTCGTTTTTACTTGCTGGGCATGTTCAGTATTCGGCCAATATCTACTGAATTCTGTACTAAGAGATGAAAAGAGCATGGTGTATCTGATTGTCCCTGAACAATGCTACTCAGAAAAGATCACTACAGTAGCAGTAGTAGCACAAGATGGAGCTAATAGTGATTCAGTGACACCAAACCTCTAACAGGGATGGAAATTAGAGATTCTAAAATAGCTCATATATGATGGAGGTTTGCCATTATGTTTTTTCTTAGAGGAAACATGCTCCTCAGTTGCTTTTCTCAGCTTCTGAAGTCAGCCCTCATTTCTTGGCCCGTTACTCTCTTCCCTGTATGATACTGCTTTCTTCTTACTTGATGAGATGAGATGCCTCCTTACATGATGTCTCTTTCTTACCCTTGGCACACCTGTATCTATGTTTTAAGGATCACTGTGATATGTTGGGCTTACCTCATAGTCATGATAGACTTACCATATCAAGGGCCTTTATATTTATAAAGACCTTATTTTTGCTTAAGTAACATATACATAGATTTCATGGGGTAATCATTGTTCTGCCTCCCATAATGTGCAGTAAGATCTTTTAATAATTGTGTATTGAAATTCTCTTATCTTACTATTTTCTGTGTTACCAAAAACTTCCCTTAAACACTTATATAAGTCAAGGTTCTCTAGGTAAAGATAGGTAGATAGATGATAGGTATGTAGATGGTAGATAGATAGATAGATAGATAGATAGATAGATAGATAGATAGATGAGATTTTATACAATTGGCTCATAGACAGAAAATCACGCAATGTGTAACATGCAACCTGAAGATCAGAAAAGCTAGTTCCATTAAAATGGCTTGATAATCTGAGAGCCAGAGAACCAACACTACTGATTCCATTTTTTGAGACTTCAGAGCTAAGAAGCAAAAGCACTAAGAATAAGACAAAGCCAATGTCCTAGAGCAAGCAACCAGTGTTATCTCCTTCCCTCCAGCATTTCATTCTATTCAGGACTCACTGGGTTGAAGGATGCCTCATTGTGGAAGGACATCCATTCTACCAGGTATAGCAACTCAAATGCTCATCTTTTCCTGTAATACTACCATAGATATTTCACAAATCAATATTCATCTAGCTATTGAGCGCCTGGGGACCAATTCAAATTGACATATAAAATTCACCACCATCACATGACATAACTTTTGATCAAGTCACAAAGCCAATTAATGGTTGGTTACACTTACTCACCTTTATGATATGAATATGGTTCCTCTAATAGAGGGATGAGTCTTAGCTATAATTGGGAGAGGTAAAGGAGTGTCATTAGTCTTGCTGCTCACAAAGGACTGACTGTGATGGCATGAATGTACATGTAAGAATGAACTAATATGAATGGCAAGTAACTGAGCTATGAACAAGACCTTACAGCACCTACAATGTCATATTTCATTTGTGATGTGATTGTATTGAATTGAATGTGATCTACAAAATACAATAAATGTACCATGTCTGAGGTGCCAATGACAGATGACTCACAAGATAATAAAATCACTGAATCTAAAATCTTGAATAAATATTAAGTGAAAATGTTATTTTGATATCTTATACCAGGGTCTAATGGATAAATGGATGGAACAAGTGAAGATTACATTGAATGAGGTTGCATATACAAAAAGATAAGTATCACATGTTCTGTTTCATCTGTGCCACCTAACTTAAACTGTTCAGAAACTGATCATTACAGAAAACAATGACTCATCACACTGAAAAGAAAAAGTGATTGTGTGGTGCCCAGCCTCAGTTGATGCATCTACAATGTAATTCCTGTACCTAAGGCAAGAGTAAATCATGAAAAGTAGGGTGGAGGGGACAAAATGATTGCAAGAATACAGGGGACTAGGAACTCAGCTGTGATATCGTATCTCTTAGAAATATCAAAAAAGCTGAACACATGATGTTTCAACAACTTGAATATCTAAATAAGACCTGAACCAGGGCACAAATAGACATACTGACAAGGAAGGAGAAAATCTGATGAAGTCCCAACTTTAGACAAAGCGATCATGAGAAAAAGTCTTTGAAAAATGTCATGAGAAAAATTTCTCAATTGGGTTTCTAGTACCAAGCAATCAACCCTGAAATTGTGTACGTGCATGTAACAACATAACAATATATGGAATGAGTAAGCTGCATTTATTTATTAATATATTGATAATCACACATGCGCACACACACACATATTTGAAGAAAAAAAGGTCATGAATTTGAGAGAAAACAAGAGGCAGAGAACATGGGAGGGGTTGGAGCAAGGAAAAAGGGTAGAAAGCAATGTAATGATACTTAAACTTCATAAATATTCTCCTCAGTTCATTGTTACTAATTTCAAAACTTGGAAATCTGTTGAAGACAAAAAAAGAAAGAGGGAAAAGTGAAATAAAATGTGTTTTCATATAACATTTTAAGAAAATACTTTTTAGACTGTTGGAATTATAATCCAGGTAATTCAGAATGAGCATCAACTGGCTTATAAATTAAATCATCACAAGTACTTTGAGAATATTACTAATCTTATTCCCAAACTCTGGTTCCATCTTGAATTTTATGGCCTTTATTTTTTAATTGTCTTTTTAAGTAATCTATTTCTAGATAATACTATACCTTTTCTCTTTTGATAATCCATTCATAAATACTATTGTTTATATCATTCATATCATCCTTTCCTTTCCCACTCCTTTTATTCCCTTCCCCACATCCTCTCAGATTCACGATCTCTCCTTTGTTATTAGTGTGCTGAGTCCATTTAGTTTGTTGCTCATATGTATACTTCAGGACTGACTGTTCAGAATTAGCTGACCTATCTCTGGCTCTTCCCTGGAAAAGTGTTATTCTCCCTTTTCCAGCAGCCGTTTACTACCTTTAGCTTTTTATCTATGGGTGTATCTTTATAAGATGTCCACTATGTACTTCAGCAATTCAAATTGTGTTCTCAATGGTCAGGTCTTTTTTAGGTAAACATGTTTTTGAGATTTCATGGCTAGAGCATACCCCTGTATACAGGGATATTATCTCAAAGCAGATAATCTATCTGCTCTGAATCTTACAATCTACATACTCTCCTCTTCTGCAATGTTTAAGCCTTAGAAGCAGAGTTTATGCTGTAGGTGTATCAATTGGCATTGGGCATCACATAATCAGTTGTCGTTTGTGTATTGATCACATGTGGATTTCTGTACTGATCTCTGGCTGCTATAAGAAGCTTCTTTGATGAGGGATGAGAGGTATAACTATTTATGAATGTGAGTGATCAGAATAAAATTTCAAATTATACTGGGATGTGACAATAGATTGTTCTTTTTCTCATCAGCTTTGGGTAAATGCCAGTTCAGAGTCCCTGATATTAAATCCCTGCTACTTAGTTGTCCTTACATCCAATTAGATGGCTGATTGTTATTCCCAAAATGTAAATGCCACTATTGCACTTTGGAGACATTTTGCAATGCTAGTCATCATTGTGGATTATAGGCTTTATAGTCAGGAATGAATACGCTTATCTCTCTCAAGAAGAAGGGGCCCATATCAATGTATGAAGAAAAGATCTTTGTAAATGTTTTTATAATAAAAGGCCAAAAGAGAGTAGGACTACAAAAAACATAATTCAACATAATCAATACTATATAGGATATGCCTGCAGTCAACATTATCCTAGGTAGAAAAAAACTAGAAGAAATCCATTATAATCAGGAATGAGGCAGGCTTCTACATTATCTTTACTCCTTTTTAACATGCTTGAAGCTCCAGCTGGAGCAATAAGGCAAGAGATAGAAATTAAATAAAAATACCTTTAAATATATATATATATATATATATAGTTATAATTTAATATAATAGTTATTATACAAAACAATAATAAAATAATAATAAATACGATATAGCTATAATATAGATTTTAACATATTTGTTATCAGTATCCATATATACATATATAAACTTATATATTTTTAACTAAATAGAAAGATGTCAGCTAAGCAATTTAAACAGACCTTCTATATTAAACCTAGAATCTCCACTCAGAGGACCCATGCCGATAAACTCAGCCTGCTCTAATTTTATGTTCCTTCCACCATTATCCCACACCCTTAAAATCCATTCCCATGCATATTCCCCAGACTTCTGCTTGAATGAGTTAGCAAACTCATTAAGCTCCTTCGTAGTATAGTGTATTTCCTCATGGACTACACTTTCTACCTCCCCTTTAGGGGCCTGTTTTGCCTTGAGTCTGGTTATAGGTCTAGAAGAAACTATTGGTGGGCCCGGAGAAACATCAATATTGTCAGTAAAAGTCACTGCTGGTCTATCAGGCTCTGAGGGATTACTTTCCTCAAGTGGAGAAGGCATTAATTCAAGGGGTGGGGCTGAGGGTACTACTACTTCAGGTGGAGCAAATCCTTGAAAATCTGAAGATTCAACAGGGTCTTCCCACACATCCCCATCCCAAGTTATAGGATCCCATTCTTTGCCAATTAATGCCCTTACTTTAACTGCTGACACCCTCTGAGGTTGAGACTTGAATTTTCGCTGTATTTCAGCCAACCTTATAATGAGTGCTTCAGTTTGATTTTCTGCTACTTGAGCTCTATGGCTGCTGGAAAGAAGATTCTCTTCAAGGGCACACTTGGAAACTTTTAGATTGTTTACTTGAGTCTGGAGCTGTTCGATTTTATCACACAACTGGTAGCCTGGTGCCCTCAGAGGTAAGAAGCAAGAAGGGCTCCAGAAACTGGAATAGCAGATGCTTATAAGCCACTGTGGGTGCTAGAAATTAAACATAGGTCTGTTCCTAAGTCCTCTCTTCAGCCCTAAGTCTCTGAATATTCTAAAGGAAGGCCTTTTAAAACTCAAGAACTAACTCAGAAGCCTCAGGACATCTCTGAACTTGACCAAACACCTTCCCCAAGTTTATTCATATTGTAAAACCTACTAAGGAGGTACAGATCCTTGGAGCCTCCTGGAAGAGGGAGACCAACTGAACTGCTAATGAGTTGCTTGGAAGAGGTACACTATGACCTTTTTAGCTGTCTGCAAGTTATTCTATAACCTCCATGATTCCAGCTTTCATTATCTGTCATCCATACTAGGTTATTCAAGTGTCTTTGAATCCCTATTTCAATAAAAATCCCTCCCTCAGGACAGGGGCACCAACCCACCCGCTAAACTTTCAACCCAAAGTTTGTCCTATCTAAAAGAAATGCATGTAGATGGAGCAGACACTGAAGGAAAAGCAACTAATAACTGACCCAATGTGAAACCCATCTCATGGGCAAACACTAATCCCTGACATTATTAATGATATGTTGTTATTCTTGCAGACAGGAGTCTAGCATAACTGTCCTCTAAGTGGCTATACCCAGCCATGGATAGAAACAGAAGCAGATACCCACATCAAAACAGAGCCAAACATTAGACAGAGGTCAAGGACACTTAATGGAAGAGTTGGGGGAAGGATTGAGGGCCCAGAAGTATATGGGTACTCCACAAGAAGACCAATAGAATCGGCAAACCTGGACCCCTAGGAGCTCTCAGTATCTGAACCACCAACCAAAGAACAGGGTGGAACATCCCACCCACCTTCCCACTGCACCTGGTGCCCCAGCACACATGTAGCAGACACCGTGTCTGGCTTCAGTGGGAGAGGACGTGCCTAATCTGTCAGAGACTTGATGTGCCAGGGGTGGGGAATACTGGAAAATACCACATCCCCATCCTCTCGGAGGTGAAGGGGAAGGGAGATGGGGTGAGGGACTCTGTAGGGAGTAACCTGGAGGGGAACAATCTTTGGGATATAAACAAACAAATAATTTAAAAATAAAAGAAAAGAAAAAAAGAGAAGAGAAGAGAAGAGAAGAGAAGAGAAGAGAAGAGAAGAGAAGAGAAGAGAAGAGAAGAGAAGAGAAGAGAAGAGAAGAGAAGAGAAGAGAAAAGAAAAGACAGGACAGGACAGGAAAGGAAAGGAAGGAAAGGAAAGGAAAGGAAAGGGAAGGGAAGGGAAGGGAAGGGAAGGGAAGGGAAGGGAAGGGAAGGGAAGGGAAGGGAAGGGAAGGGAAGGGAAGGGAAGGGAAGGGAAGGGAAGGGAAGGGAAGGGAAGGGAAGGAAAGGAAAGGAAAGGAAAGGAAAGGAAAGGAAAGGAAAGGAAAGGAAAGGACAGGACAGGACAGGACAGGACAGGACAGGACAAGACAAGACAAGACAAGACAAGACAAGACAAGACAAGACAAGACAAGACAAGACAAGACAAGACAAGACAAGACAAGACAAGACAAGACAAAGAAAACCCTCACTCATATTTCTGTAAGCAGTCCCATAAACTTACTGTCTCACAAAGTTGGACTTAGGTAGTGTGCTTACTTTATTCTATCATTGATTTTTTTTTAAATCTGGGGTGAGTACATAACTGCTCAGTCTCCCCAGGAAGACAACAGGAAGTACCAGAGACTGACTTCTGGATGCCTTCCTCTATCACTCTACATCGTGCTCTATGAGAGAATCTGTTCTCTGAACTTGAGCATCATGATTTTGCTACAGTGGCTGTCTAGAGAAGGCCTAGCACCTTGCCTCTGCTCCAGCACTGCTGTTGTTGCAGGCTCATGCCACCGCACCCATATATTGATGCTGTGGATCTGACATGGGTCCTAATGCTGATAAAACAAGCGTGTTAGCCACCAACCTGCCTTCCAGCCCTGTTTATCTATCCTTTTAACACTATAAATATTTAAGCTGTTTTCTCTTTTCTGTACTTGTTTTGTTTACTTATTGATTTGTTTTGGTTTTCTATTTGTTTTGGTGTGCGTGTGTGTGTGTGTGTGTGTGTGTGTGTGACTTTTGAGACAGGATATCACCATGTAGCCCATGATGACTTGTAACTCATAACCCTCCTGCTTCAGACTCATCTGTGTTGGGAATAAAGCCTACACAACATAATCATAATCATGAAGTTATTTCTTCTGGGCTATTAAAAATTGTAAGCCTATATGTTCTTGGCCTATAATGAACACATGTAAGAATTTGAAGTACAAATCTATGAATTACGTATTTGTAAGGTATAGAATAGTGTTTTTTATTTTTAATTTTACAATATAAATATAATAAAAATTCATAACATACATGATTTTGTTTTTATTTACCTCTTCAAGATAGGAAAAAATGTTAAATCACTTTTCACATTGATTGAAAAACAGAAAGTCACCAACAGTCGTGCTCAATATCCTAATTTGTTGTTCTGGTTAGTTTTTGTCAATGTGCCACTAGCTAGAGTCATTTGGGAAGAACAAACTTCAAAGGAGGAACTGGGTCCATCAGATTGGCATGTGGGCATTCTCTGTGTGGCACTTCTTGTCTCATAACTGATGTGGGAGGGGGACCCAGTCCACTGTGAAACATCCCATCCCTGGGCAGGTGGTCCTGGGTCTTAGAAGAAAGCGAAGCAAGTAAGACAGGCAGTAAGCAGTGTTCCACCAGAGCCTCGGGTTCACTTCCTGTGTCAGGTCCTTGCCTAGAGGGTCAGCCCTGATTTTTCTCAGTGATGGAGTGTGACCTGAGAGTTATAACTTGAAACAATCTCCTCCTTCCCTAGTTGGGTATAGTGATGATATTTATCACAACAATAGAAAGCAAAGATGTCTGCTTTCTAACCAAAATTCAATATTGATAGAGTTAAATTTGGGCATTCTAACAAGGGTAGAATAATATATTTTATGAGTGTGTAAAATTTTACTCTGGTGGAATTCCTATGCTTTATTTATAAAATCATTTCTACATTCAAGCCATATGTTAAAATTACTTATAAAATTTGATGGTTTCTTCTAAAGTAGAGATTTTATTCTAATTGCGATCAAATTTTAGATAGAAAGGAAGTGAGTTTATTTTCTCTCTGTGTATAGCTGTCTTCTCCTTTCAATTAGGTGGTTTTTCTACATTTCTGTCCTAAATGAATTGCCCTGCCCCACTTCAAGCCCATATTACATTTGCACTTGCTATGCTCTACAGACATATCTTGATGGCCAGTGAATCATGTCCTCACTTTCTGCTTATTTATCCTATTGAACTCCTTTGGCTGCTCTTAATGTTTCTTCATAAAAATTTCAGGATAAAGACTAGAGACTTTATTTATTCCTTAAAAATATCATACATGTATTCCTTTCAATTAGTTTAAAGCTTCTTAATAATTAATATTTTTAATCTTTTTTGAGAATTTTGTACATGTTCTATACCCATTCCTCTCTCCAACTGCTTCCAGACCCCCAACATATCTCCCTTTCAACTTAAACATTTTCACTGTTCACTTACACCTTTTGCAGTTAATTCAGAAATTGCTAGTTGGTCAAAGTCCTAAGAATAAGTGTATGTTCAGCTTTCAGTCAGGCTTCAGTCAATGGCACAGGGACAATTGAGAAAGAGAAGGCAGACCCAATGTATGGTCCACATGATGGGGGCGAGGAAAGTCATGAATAGTTGTCTTCTGGGAGTGGCATACAAACTGCAGTAATGACCTTGTAGCAGCTGCCATTACATTCACAGGCCTACAAAAGACTGCGTATGTACACTTATGCTTGGGGAGAGGCTCATGGGCCTGCCCTTCCTAGGTTTATATGTCGAGGAGAATTAGTGCCACATGATAGTTGCCATAGGAGAGGAGTCATTATATCCAGTAATGTAGCAACTGATGAGTTACCCATGCTCTAATGCGTGCACCACTGTTTCTCATGACAATGACCTTAGTTAAATTCTTTGGTTATAAATGAAAACAAGACATAAGACAACTGTAATGGGAGAATGAATTCCAGGACATAGAGTTCTGGGACAAGAAAATATTCTATACCTGTATGACATCAAGAATGTGTTAAAATTTTTGAAAATAGAATAAATTTAGAATGTTAGAATCACTTCTGTCTAATTGAGTGAATTCAGATGTTCAAAATCAATTCATCATGTTTTACAAAAGATTTAATTAAGACTTAAGAAATACTACATTTAGGGAAACTTGATAGCTTTACAGCATTAGAGCCTTGTCATTTATAACCATGGAACTCCTTTCTATTGGTTTATAACTTTTTCAATATTTGTAATCTTTTTGTAAGAATTCCATACATGACATCTGTGTTTACATTATTCCCAACCTTCTTTCTCCTATGCCCCCAGCTCACTTTCAAATTCATGACCTCTTCTTTAGATATTGTTACACATCCACACATACACATATGTATTATAAACACAATACGTGTATATTGTTACATATGAACACACACATGTGTTCATATAAATATAGCCTGCTGAGTCCATTTTCTGGTTAGTGGATTAAACTACAAAATATCATACTGAGTAGGTTACCTAGACCCAGAGGACTAAATTTCCATTTTCTCTTTTTGACTTACTTAGGGTTTCCATTGCTGTGAACAGACAGCATAACCAAGGCAACTCTTATAAAGAAAAACATTTAATTGAGGCTTGCTTACAGGTTCAGTGGTTCAATCCATTATCATTAAGTCAGAAGCATGGCAGCATCTAGGCAGACATGGGCCTGAAGGAGCTGAAAGTTCTTCATCTTGTTTTTAAGCCAAACCAGAGAACACTACTGTCTTCCAGGCAACTAGCAAGAGGGTCTCAAAGCCCACCCCCACAGTAACACACTTCCCCCCACCAGACCACACCCACTCTAACAAGGCCATTCCCTGAATCAAGCATGTTCAAACCACCATACTATTGTTTATTGATCATATCTCTGAATCTGTAATGCCTCTTAGTCATTTATATTTTAAGGAATTCCTGTTTAGTTCCATGCTCCATTTTTAATTAAGATTTTAAAATATATATTTGGTTGTTTTAATTTTTTGTATGTTCTAGATACTAACATATATCAAATATGTATCTGACAAAATCTCGCTCATTCTGTTAACTGTGTCTTTACCCAAATGATGGTCTTTGCAGAACCTGATAATGCAAGCATTAAGATCAGAAATTGAGAATTGGGGTCTCATGAAACAAAGAATCTTTCATATAGCAAATCACATGCATATATTTTTAAATTGGTTAAAATAAAAAAAGACCATCATGAGTCTTGGTTGTTCTTTTAAAAGGCCATAATAATACCATCTAGAACTCTGTAGGGGATTAAATAAGTTAATAAACGTGAACACTTGAAATTTGAGATGTTTCTATTAACAGAATTAATAGTAGTAACTAACGCTTGATTCGTTTAATATAGTAGAAGGGTGAGGGGCTCTCTTCTGGTACATTATATATTGGACAACCCTTTTAAACTTTCTGGTGTCGTTTCCCTTACCAATAAAACAACGGAATTGAGTTAATGGCCTCTAAATTCAATTATAGTTTTAATGTAAGAAACCAGGATTCTACACCTATAAAAATTTAAACATAAATTCACTTTCTTCCAACAGCCTGTCAAGTATTCTGCATTATCTTTACAACATGAATAACTTCCATAACTCTTATTATTCTTCTGAAATTTCAAAGGGTATATAATATTTTATTCCTCAATAAACTGTTTGAATATGCCATTTAATCACATTTTATATTTTAGTATATTCCCAGCTATTTTCCAGCCATGCTGATGAATTTTGACAAAGTGTAAAATAACTAAAGACAGATGGCTTGCAGCTCCAACTGTTGAGGTCAATTTTTGTCTACTAGGAAGGTCAGTGATCCTTCAACTAAGTGTGGCCTCAGATTACATGATGGCTCTTATTTGCATGTTAAAGAAAGTAGGATTCAAGCCCTTTAAGTTTCTTTCTGAAACATATGAGTTTAGTCATGAATGTGACTGCTGCTGCTTGTAGGTTTACTGTGGGCAGCCTCACACATGTCTTTGCACATTTTTGAAATAAGGAGCACATTAGCAGAATGCCTATAAATTAAACACTTCCCAAAGGAGACATTGCCTTGTATCCCAAAAAACATCCTGCATTTTAATTAATATACAAAAAACCACTACATTGAAAGTTTCAAAGGAGATTTCTGCTATATAAAACACATTTCAAAAATTCTTAATTTGTATTTTGTATAATCTCAATATTTTAGAGCATCACTATTATGCTCACAAATATTTGAAGTTTGAACAATATTTTTGAACATGTTTTCTGAGTTCGAGGCCAGCCTGGTCTACAGAGTGAGTTCCAGGACAGCCAGGCCTATACAGAGAAACCCTGTCTCGAAAAATCAAAAAACAAAACAAAACAACAACAAAAAACCATTTATTTATTTAGTGTGTGAACGATTATTTATTTGGTGTGTGTTTGTGTGTGTGTGTGCATGCCCACGTGTGTGTGGGCACATGCTTACTCATGCCACTGCATGGCTGTGGAGCCCACAGGACAGTCCAAGTCAGTGAGTTCTCTCACTCCATCATGTACTTTGAGATTGGAATCAAACTCATGTCCTGTTAGCAGCAAGTATCTTTCCCACTGATCTCTCTCTCTCTCTCTCTCTCTCTCTCTCTCTCTCTCTCTCTCTCTCTTACAATACTTTAATTCTTTCTTTGTTCATCACATGAAAACCATGTCAAATACACAGACATCTTTGCGAAGTGTCTTTCTGACCCACTCTCTCCAAATAAGGTAATGTTGAGTTTTTTCACAGTGCTTTACAGAATAGAAACAAGGCTTTATCATTTATATGTCATCAAAAATGAAAAAAACAAAAGAGTGCAAGTGAGTTACCCAAAACTGGCTTTACATATTGGGTTAGTGTGTGAGGCTGTGTCCAGTCAACTCACAGCATCAGTAAGAGAACAAGCTCCTCTATCAACCCTGAAGAAAGAAGGTAGAAATCAGGAATCTGGGTGGCAGGGACTAAAAGATGCAAAGGGCTGAGGCCAGTCATCACTTGAAAGTCATGTCCTGCTTCTCATGGAGACTGGGGAACTTTTCAAACACCAATAACCATACATGGCCACAGCAGGCTCTGCTCATCCGTCAGGACTCAGATTTCCTGAGTGTCAATGGTCATTACATAGAATTATTTTCACATGAGTTAATCATCAAAATTTATAGAATTGAGGTTTGTATGGTTGGAGGATCTGTGCACTAAAAGACATTTGTTAGTATCTAGGGATATTTTTGTCACAACTGGATATGACTGGGGGAGTGAGAGGGGTACAGTCAGCAAAAGCCAAGAATCCTGTACACATGATGTACAAGACAGTTCTCCAAAGAATTTCACAGTCCAATGTCAACAAGGCTGAGGTTCAGAATCACCATTCTAAATGTGTCTATGGCTCCTAAGCCCTCCAAGATGTATTCCCAAGCAGCAAACTTCTGCAAGTTGGCTATAGAGAACTCCCACCAAAATAATTCAAGGAAGAAGGAGCTCCAGGCTTTGCTTAAAATAAATAGTTCATGTGGATTCAATTCAGTTGACCTAAAACTGTAATGTTTGCCTACCGCGCAAATAGCACTAGGCTGAATGCTGTTGGGGAATATGTGAACAGTTACAGCACAGTCCATACCCTTGAGGAACTTATAATTTATTAAATGTGGAAAGACCATAAGAACAAGGGCACTATATCCTCAGTACCTACACAGTAAATGTTTTACAAATTTTAATTTTACAAAATTAATTTTTATTTTGTTCTTGTTAGAAGATTTTGTCTTGTATTTGTCAAAATAACAAGCAAACACCAAAACCTGAACCCAACAGTTAGAACCAACAGTGGCCTCCATATCTCTCCAATTACATTACTATCTTAGGGGTCACCCTGACTCGCATCTATCCAAAGACAACTCTTTAATTAGGTTTCTAGTCCCTTTCCTTCAATTATATAACTCTCAAGATCCATTAGAAACATGGAATTAGTTTAGCCAAAACAGTAGCAGGGTACAGTAACAGTCAATGTAGCTTCTATATCCCATCCTAAGATCTTCTTGTGTATCTGAAACCATATAAATAGCTGTTATACTCCTCTCAGATATTTTTCAAACTCTTTCATAAATAGCTTCTGAGTCTCCTTTTGTCCATCTACCTACTGTGCTGAAATTGAGTTCTGCCTCTATGATTGTTTGATGCTGCTTCTATTCATTCTGCTTATCTCCATGCTATAACATTCCAAAGGCTTGTTCTCAGAGATTCTTAAAGTCTGAGGAATGTGCCCTTTCCTACATAAGCACCATATGTAGCCACTCATGATTTTAGGAATACATGTATATACATGCATATACATAACAATTAATGGAAAAAGAGGTCATTCATTTTGGAAAAGAGCAAGGAGGGATGTATGGGAGGATTCGGAGGGAGAAGAAATAATGCAATCATACTATAATTTCACAAAGTAAAAGAAATAATTCTTAAAGGAAGGATTAAAAAACTTCATAGTCTATCAAATGGTACACAGACACACCTACTGAAAAACATTTCCAAAGTGTGGTACTAAACAAACAGTCCCCACTAAATTATTTCATGATTAAATATCCTATGCAGCTGCAGATATTGTGGCAAGATACTAAAAGCACAAGAGAGACACCCATAAAGTCCAGAAATGCAGAATGAGTATCATTTGGAGGACTAAGTAGCACCGAGATTTCAAGTTTGATTTTTCACAAAGGCAATGATACCTTTTGTTGTAAAGAGACTCCAAGAAAAGGGTATGAAATAAGGATACAATGGCTTTCTTCCATCGGACATACTGTGATTGAAAAGTATACAAGATATCCTGATGGAAGAGTTCAGTGCTTAGTTTAGAAGCAAGGGTCCCTGTGCTTCAGCTAACCTCCCAGAAAAATTATAGAAAATTAAATTTTAGGGTAAACACTTAAAACTATTAGTTATTACACAATTGTAGAAATGTCATGGCCAATGGAGCCAGATAGACTTGGTAAGTGTAAACCTACACCGACCATATGGTATGTCTGAGACCTGAAGCAAATGTGTAATCTCATGAAATTCTAAAATTTTCATGTATGACATAAGAACATCTGTACCCAGAACATGATGTACAGACCCTGCAACCAAATGATGCACAAGCTCAATACCACACAGGAGAAATCACGTAGTATTTATATCATCACTAATTTTACCATTAGAGTATTATATTTATTAAATGTCAATTCATAAATTTAAAGATCACAATGTCAAATATGCAAAATGTTTTAAAGATCAATGTTTTCTTATTATTAAACTCTACAATCAGGAAAGGAGTCCAAGAAAATTTATACTTCATAAGCTATAACTTCCTGGCACCAATCCCTGGAATGTTCCACGCTTTCATCTAGCCATGGGATAATGGTAATTCATATCTGAGTTATGAGTCGAATGCTGTAAGAGTTTCTTGGATACTTAAACAAAAGGCTGAACTAATAAAGACAAGTTAGTCATTCTTGTATTCATTTAAAAGCACACAATGAATCTATTCTATATTCTAGAACAATGATAGGTAATGGAGATTCCATACAGAACTGATTCTATTCACAAAGAGCTTACTGCTTCATGAAGATATAAAGGAAACCACTCTGCTGATGTATAATGACAAATTTGGATAAATTCCCTCTTTAATAAAAGCATGAAGAGTTTGAAACCTGCAACTAAGAACCCTGGTGTTTCCTGTAGTTAAAGAGAAATTCCCTGGGCCACAGTCACATGAGAGTAAGAAGACAAGAACATTCTAGGCAAGGAAACTGATCATGTGAGGACACTGCAGAGATACCCTGAAGGATATCTTAGGTAAGATAAAGAACAGGAAATATGCCACTCAGATTTACATGCAAACGTTTTTCCTGAGAGGCATAGTTGACTGACAGACCCCAAGCCAGCACACTTTGGATCCAGCAAAGTATTCACATGAGACCAAGTATGCCAAGCAGCACCCAGCCTCAGAAGGAACATGGCAGCATACTTAGAACCAGGCCATTGGAATGGACAAGATACACATCCAATGGGTGTTTCCCTGTAGACCCACTACAGTGCAAGGCTCTTCTGACTGGAATTCCTCCTTCCCTTTCTCTTACAGTCCACTTCCCTTTGTTAAACATACACTCTATTCAACCTCAAATATACAATAGGCATTTTACTGCAGAGTAATTTCTGACCAACACTAAGTTTAAAAACGGGTTGCTCTGATAAAATCCACCTCACAAAGTACAGTTCAGGATGCAGGTTGTTTGGGTGCTTCAACTAAAGTTGAGCCTTCTGTGGCTACCAGGCCTCTATGACATACAAAACAGTTCAAAAAGACCTATAATTCTTTGCATATGACATGTCTTTGCCTTTCAGGAAAGGGGGTTATGGCTTCATGTAGGGTTCATCATGAGCTATACATTCCATCTTTCCCACTAGGAACATACCACCATCATGTCTGCACAAACAACAGAGTTCCTCAAGATTATAGAAAATTAACTGGTGAGAAAGAACACGTGCACCACCTGCAAAGAAAGAAGTGCCCTCTGCAAACAAAAACTAATAGCATTCATCTCAGAGCAAATCCAAAGACAGCGATTCGACTGCTTCAGATGACAAACCTGAATAGAGGAAAGTGGACCCACTATGACCTATGGAGGAGGATGGGACTTTAGGCTGTTAACTTCCTAAGAGAGGACTATGAATGGAAGACCTTGTATTGCCAAGCAGGATACCAGAGAGAGCTTTGTGTCACAGACTTCTGAGGGTAGACCCTAAGGACTTCCCATTGGGGACATGCGAGGACATCCAAGAAGTTTTACTTCCAACAATGTCAAACTGAGGACCAAACCCTCAGGACATTCCCTTATCAGTATTAGTCAACTATAATTAATTTAATAAATAGGTTCCTAACTGTTGCTAAAAGCTGCCTTCCGTACTGTATACATAAAGACCACTTAAGTTTTCAGTGGATGCTTTAGTCATCCCCGAGAAGCCTCCTTAATCATTTATGTGTAACTCCTGGTTGCTTCAAACTTCCCTGACTGCTTTGCCTATGGGCTTTGTAGTTTTTAATTAGGTACAAGAGTACTTACCTCTGACCATTAGCTCTTCCTACTCCTGACGATTTCAACTAACACATTCCACCCATATTATATCCTCAGGGGCTCAAACCTCCCTACAAATCTTTCCCAGCTAACACGCCACTGTCAACGAAGAGGGAGAGAAAAAATTCAAAATAATAAAGCTTCAACTGCTCCAGGGATGATTCCTACCTCCTTTATTTTTCCATTCTTTAAAAAAATAATAAATCTGCTCCAAAGTATGCAAACATTTCTTATGAAACATATTTCCCCTTTCCGTAGAATGAGACATAAACACATTGGCTGACATATGGGTCCATGTGTTCCTTCGCCAAGGTGTGATGAGACTCCATGTGGCGTATGTGCCAGGTGAGGGAGAGCTTGCTAGAGAGCAGGAGGAAACAGGTGCAGGAAGCCCATGGGAGCAAAGCGTCCTGCGAAAGTGTGGGCACTCAGATCTTAAGCTCTAATGCAGGACCAAGGCTCCATCTGACTTTGTTTATTTAGCACCTTACCTACGTGGGAACAAGAAGGACTTCAGTGCTTAGTAAACTTCCAAATCGCCTTACAGAATGGAAATCATATGGTCCTAGCCAAAAGTTGAGGGCTTGGAGCTATCAAGTGAACTTCCCTAGTAGTCGTTCTCAGACTTTAGCATCCTTAAGACTCATTTAGGTATCACACCTGGTACCACCCTCACTCTGCCTTAACACAAAGGCAGTTTCTGTATCTGAGACTGAGCTATGTAACCTGCATTTACTGTTTTTCAAGTTGATGTCACTTCGACAAGTCTGGGAGTGGTAATGATGTACCTTGCTAATTATAATATTGACACCACACATACATACACACACACACACACACACACACACACACACACACATACACACACACACACACCAACCACACTTAATGATATTTCCTTCCAATTCATTCCTTGCCATTCTTATTTTTTTTTTTGCTTATGGTAATGAAAATTTTATTATGTTAAAGGATAAGATTATATGTAGTAATATTTTATTTACAATATTATAGATCTTAAGTAAGTTATTGTCCATTCAGTAGCATATAACTCAATATATATTTGAAAAGAATACTTATGAAGCAAAACTGTATATTCTTGATGTCCTGGTAAATGAAAAAAGTTTTCAATTTATGACCATTCTTCTAAGTATAGCCCTCTGCATCTCTGAGAGGAATGCAAAAGATGTGCACAGGACTTTAGAAACTGTCCTTGATTTTGGAGCTCTCAGAACCTACCATGATACGTCCACCCCAGGTTAGACTATTAGGAGTACTGGACAGACCATGGCTTGGGAGAATTCATGCATTCTACTTTGAGAGGAAGGAGTAGCTCTACTGTCAACATAGAGCACAAATGTGCCCTCAGTAGTGAGCAGGAATCTGACTGAAGACCTGTGAAAAGAGTCATTTACCTCATTTCTTCCTGCAGTAAAAGAACATGTTACCTCAGGGTCACTTCCATCCATAGAGGAGGAAACAAACAAACAAACAGGCAAAAAGGTATTTTTGTTTTGGGGAATTTTTTTGTTTGTTTTAAAGTAGGCTTCCAGAACGAAGGTTAAATGTAAAGGAATCACTGAAAAAACACATTTCAAAAGTAAAGTATCTTCATAAATAGAAAGATTACTAATTTTTTATACCAGAATTTATACCAGAATCTCTCTCCTGCTTGTCTCCCACTAAAGAAAATTTCATCAAAAGCTGTTGCCTTTCTTGAATTCCACTGTGTGCTTAAGCAAACTTCTTAGAGTTGGAGTATAGAACAGAAAATGTATACCATGGGAATCATCTTTTACATCTAAAGTTTGCTATTGCTGTTAAAAAAAAAAAAAAAAAAAAAAAAAAACCTAAACCACAGGCAACTCTACAGTACTGCTCCCTGCCTTTTCCATGTTTTGTTATCTGTCTCCCTTAGCAAAATGACACTAAAGAGCTTAAACAATAGAAACACCTCATCGATTTTGTTACCATAAGTACGAGGTGGAAGGGTCAGTAGAGCTGGTGTGAAGTCAGGCATCTCTGGTTTCCAGAAGGCCATGCTCTCTATGCTTACTCAACTGCCCTGTCCTCTATGAACACAGAGAAAGAGTGACCTCTTGATATTTCTTCTTTTTGTAAAAATCACCTACTAGGTCTATCAGATGAAAACCTAACCATATGACCCCAACTATTTTTTTTTAAAGTCCTGATCTCCCTGTCACATTGGGGGTTCCTCTCTGGCATCTGGCTTCTTTCTTACCATTATTTTGACCTCACTTTCTGCTTTGCTTTCCTTCTAGAGAGAGGCATAAATTCACCCTGAACTAAAAGTTCCTTGAGGTCAGAGACTTTATTTCCCTTATTTGGAGACATTTTTATTGCCTTTTCTGGTACACTGTAGGTTATTTGACTTGAATAGAATTCACATTTATTCTTTCAGTAAATCATCTCAACCACACCAAGAAAACTGGTATGATATTCTTTCTGAGGGAGGGCCTGAGAATTCATGGTACAGTGTAAGTACATACCACATTCATGCACTTGTTCTAAATTCTTCATAAATCAGCTACCATAGTTCTCACTTCAATAATGAAGAAACTGAACTTCAGAGAGGTCAAATGCCTAAGATGACGTGTAGGAAACAGTGTCTGAACCAGAATCTACACCTTAGTAGCCTCGTTAACAGCTCAAGCTTTTAACTATGCCACTGGCCTCATGTTCTCTAACAGAGGGTTGACCTGTGGCTTGCTCCATGTTTCTTATGTGACAACTGTATAAGATTCCTAGGGCTACCATGAGTTTCTACAGGTGTGGCAGCTTAAGACAGTAAAAGATGTGTTCTCCTACAGTTTGGGAGGCCATAACTCCAAAATTAAGTGGTTGCCAGATACAACTCCTTCCTGAGGAACCAAGGAAAGATCCACCTTCATCATTTCAGTTTAGTAGCCAAAAGCATTCTCTGATTTGGTGCTGTAAAACTTGAATTCAAGTCTCCCAATTCTCTTCTCTCTCTCTCTCTCTCTCTCTCTCTCTTTCTCTCTCTCTCTCTCTCTCTCGCGCGCGCGCTCTCTTGTTTCCTCTTCCACTCCTTCTTACATGAGTTATTACCATTTGAATTAAGGTCAACCTAGGTAAGCAAGGATGTTCTCAAGAGGCGTGACATCATCATATCTAAGGCATATTTATTCTCAGTAATCACAAGTTCTGATGGACAGATGTGGACACGTCTTTTAAAGGGGCACAGTTCTGCTCACTAAAGTTAGGACACAGCATATAAAGCCATGTCTTCTTTTCTAGGACCTTGTCTTTGTGTCCCTACTGAATCTCATATATATGAGTACTCCACTCCTCATGATGAAACATGGGCAATATTTACTCATAAGTCATTGACCCAAAGTGTATGCTAATTAAATTTAATTTAATATGTAATTTTCCTAAGAAGATTTGCTCTACAGAGTGAGTTCCAGGAAAGACATGGCTACACAGAGAAGCCCTGTCTCAAACAAACAAACAAAAAAAGAATGGGAAAGGGCAATTCTACAAATAAGAGCTGTTATAATCATGTAGGGACTTGCTGGTGGTAGAGCAGATTGGAATTGAGGCCAGAGATGCTAACAGAACCATTTCTGCCTCACAGGTTATTAAGATTAGTTTTCACACCAGTGTAATTGGGGTCCCATGCCCAACTCTACTTGTATGCAGAGCACGACCTGGTAGCTTCATGTCCAGTTATGTAACATGTAGAATTGACCAAATATAGATGTAAAATACATTATTCACAAATGGTATATGCAAAGGCACTGAGGTACAAGAAATCATTAGCTGTTAATGAACATTGACTATCCAGATAGATAGGTGGATACATCAAGATCTCATGTTATTTTTGTTATCAACTGATCTCCAGAGAATTCACGTTTAATGAGAAATGCAGTAGCTAGCTCATATTTTTTTCTCCACTTTTATTATGTTCTGAAAATTTTTGGTAACTACTTAAGGGGCATTGAAAATTAACTGAATGATACTGACAGTTTTCTGGTAACAAAGTACTGGTTATTGAGATCAGCAGAATCGTCAAAGAGATTGCTTGTTTTCACCTGCAAACTCTTAAAACATCCTCTGGGACACTTCATTTGTTGTGGAACACAACCCAGTAGTGCAACTGGTCACTCACTAGGAAACATGCAGGAGTTAGAAAAAATGCACTTATAAATTTGACTGTCATAAAGGTCTCTTGTCTTAAGACATTGGGAAGGTAAGTTACTTCGGATACAGTGTTAGAGTGCACAAATTTGGAACCTGGATTAACAGGGCTATATAGGCAGACCATTCACAAGCCCTGGGGAATTTATGTTGTAGTTTGGTAAACCTCACTGGATTTCTGAGGCACCCTCTACTGGTCTCTGCTTGCTGTATCCATCCTCTCTACCCTGGAATATGGGAGAGCTTTGTAAACACAGTGAGCTGCTTACGTCTTCACTTCCACTTGTCTGCCTCCATCTTTTTCCAAAGGAGAAGACAAGAGCTGTTTGGCTTCATAACTACCTTTGTACATAATTAACATGGGATAAAGAATGAGTCGGATATGTCTAGCACAGACTAGTCCTAAAACCTTGACTTGGGTGACAAAGGAATAGAGAGGACAGACACACAAATGTAAATACAGAAATGCTGGGGTCTACTGGGCTATGCTTGCTCTGGTGAATGCTCATCTACTTAGCCCGTAACCTCATCACATGTATCGCCTATAGCCCAGAAGAAGGCCTTAGCTCATCTCTGTAAGGGAGCAGTCTCAGATTGCAGTCCTCTGGGAGGTGGAAGCTGCAGCTGCTAATGTTTGCATATACTGGTCAGTACTTGTAGAGAAAAGCTTTGCCTTGTCTCTGAGTCCCACCAAGAACAAGGCTTCACTTTTATCTACTGAGAGTTTTTAATTGTTAGAATCAAGCTGTTTATGCTATTTACTCGTGATTACTGCTTTTATGTGTGATAAATGTCTCTTCTTTTCACTGCTGTTGTTGACGTGTAACTTTCTTTTATTTTCCTTTTCTCTTCTGCTAAAGGACGACCCTTCAGATCACCTTTTAAGAAATCAACATTCTTTGACTAATTTGAGCCTTGTCTTATCTTGGGTGTTGAGCTTTATTGTCACTATTTACTGTCCTCTGATTTTCCGAGATTTGAAATCTCATTTTTAAGTCTTCTTGAAAAGGTGGTAAAGGAATTAGACTCAGCCTGTTTTACTTTACCACAAGCACCAAGGGTCTACATCCCCCATGCTGCCCACATTCTAAAGCTCCAATAGGCTCCATTCTCATCACTGTTCACTTAAAGCTTTCCAGTTTTGACTGTGACCACTTTGACTTACCAACCTTCCAAAGCACACTAGCTAAACAGTGTGGACTTGTTAGTTTTTCTTACTGTTAGTTTCTAACTCAACCTCACCATCCTCAGGGGTGGACTTGACAGGATTCCAAGCATTTGGAATTTGTTGAGAATTGTTTTCCAGCATAGCATATGGATTTGTTTTGGTAAATTTTCTCGTGCACTTGAAAAATCACGTGTATTGTGTTGCTGTAGAAGTCACTTAACACATGTGTGTTCTTTATTGACTCTGTGTGCCTCTTGTGTTCTGTACACATCTTTTGTTATTGACTGGGGATTCACTAAAAGGCTCCAGTGTAATTGTGGATCTGTTTCTGTTAGTTTATAGCCCATGTGTTTCTGTGGTTGTGTTATTTTATATGTGTACATTTTGAAATGAAATATATGTAGCTTGTGGATTTGCCCATGATATTTCTATCCTGCCCCACAATTTACTTTGTCTGATGTTAGAAGAGCTATCCTGGCATATTTGTGATAAACTTTGGCAGAGTCCATCTCTCAGATCTTTAACTTTTAATATTCTGTCACCATATTTAAGATATATCTTCTAAAGCTAACATTAACAAATGTTTGTTTATATAAGTAATTACTTTTTATTTAAATACTTATCTGATTTTATTTAATTTGATGTTGAGCTTACTTGTATTTTGGGATGATTGACTTTTTCTATTCTATTAATTTTCTGGCTTATAGTATATACCATTCTTTCTTACCTTTTTTTTTCTTTTGGTTTTATTGAGACAGGTTTTCTCTGTGTAGCCCTGGATTTCCTGGAACTCACTCTGTAGACCAGGCTCGCCTCGAACTCAGAAATCTGCCTGCCTCTGCCTCCCAAGTGCTGGGATTAAAGGTGTGCACCACCACCGCCCGGCTCTTTCTTACTTTTAATATCTTTGTTTGTTTATTGTATAATGATTTTTGTATCAATTTCCTCTTAGTTTGTGTGATGAATACATATTTGTTTATTTTTCATATTATTACTACAGATGACAACATATAATCTTAGCTGAATTCTTATAACTAATACTTCTGTTATATAATGGACAAGTCAAGAACTTTGAACACTGGTGAGAAATGAGAGGTTCCTTGATCTTCAAATGAAGATAGGATAAGTTAGCAGTTGAGTTCCAAAGCACTGGAAAGCTTTAAGTGACATTTTTATGAGTAAGACAGTTGACTGCAATTTTTATTGTACTAATGATTTCACTAGAAAGTATTTATATGATGGACATGATTTAATTGCAAACTTTATTTTATTTCTTTTAATTTTTATATATTTTCTTTATTCTTTGTTTATATTCCAAATGATTTCCCCTTTCCTGGTTCCCCCCTCCCCATAAGTCCCATAAGCCCTCTTCTCTCCATGCATTCCCCAGTCAATCCCCTCCCACTTCTCTGTCCTGGTAATCCCCTACAATGCTGCATCAAGCCTTTCCAGAATCAGGGTCCTCTCCTTTCTTCTTCTTGGGAATCATTTTATATGTGAGCTGTGTCTTGGGTATTCAGAGCTTCTGGTCTAATATCCACTTATCAGTGACTGCATTCCATGTGTGTTCTTTTGTGATTGGGTTACATCACTTAGGATGATATTTTCCAGTTCTAACCATTTACCTAACAATTTCATGAATTCATTGTTTTTAATTGCTGAGTAGTATTCCATTGTGTAAATATACCACATTTCTGTATCCATTCCTCCATTGAGGGACATCTGGGTTCTTTACAGCTTCTGGCTATTATAAATAAGGCTGCTATGAACATAGTGGAGCATTTGTCCTTATTGCATGCCGGGGAAACCAAGATATTCCATAATAAAACCAAATTTACACAATATCTCTCTACAAACCCAGCCCTACAAAGGATAATAGGTGGAAAACACCAATACAAGGAGGGAAACTACACCCTGGAAAAAGCAAGATAGTACCCTCTTTCATCAAACCAAAAAGAAGATAGTCACTCAAACATAAAAATAACATCAAAAATAACAGGAAGTAATAATCACTATTCCTTAATATCTCTTAATATCAACGGACTCAATTCCCCAATAAAAAAACATAGACTAACAGACTGGATATGTAAACAGGACCCTGTATTTTACTGCATACAGGAAACATACCTCAGTGTCAAAGACAAACACTACCTCAGAGTAAAAGGCTAGAAAACAATTTTACAAGCAAATGGTCTCAGGAAACAAGCCGGAGTAGGCATTCTAATATCATATAAAATTGACTTTCAACCTAAAGTCATCAAAAGAGACATGGAGGGATACTTCTTACTGGTCAAAGGAAAAATCCACCAAGAAGAACTCTGAATTCTGAACATCTATGCTCCAAAATTGCAAACTTTAAATACATATGATACAGTATACTTCAATTATACAAGCAAAAACAGCTGAGGTAACATGCATTTCATCATTTTTTGTTCAAACTTTCCTTCATTGCTGGACTTTTAGCTGTCTCCTGTTAAAGGAGGTATGACATAGTAACCAAAATTCTCAACACTGTTGCCACTAGAAGCCTAGAGATTTTTTCAGTTTTTATGTCTTCATCAATTGTTTTTATGTTTTAAAAATTCTTAGACAGTAGTTCTTCAAAGTCTCTTTTCTAACATCTAACACCATTTTTGACTACAATTGTCAATACTTGAACATTTATCTATTATCCGTTTCATTTTTACTTTATTCTACACTGTCAAATCTCATTTTCTCTTTAAATTTCTCATTTTTCTACTAACTTATCTTGTGGTTCACTTATCCATTTCTTTCCCCAGCTATGAAATGATATTAAATCTAATCTATTAACTTACTTTAAAAAAATACTGTGTGTGTGTGTGTGTGTGTGTGTATGAGAGACAGAGAGAGAGAGAGAGAGAGAGAGAGAGAGAGAGAGAGAGAGAGAGAGAGAGAACCTGAAGCCTGAAGAGATCAGAGGAGTACATTGAGTTTCTTGGACCTGGAGTTACAGGTTGTTGTGAGCCACCAAGTATGGGTGGTGGCCATTGACTTAAGGTGTGCAGAAAGAGCAGCAAGTGCTTTTAAATGCTGAATCATCTTTCCAGGCCTGCTTATTAAGTTCATTTTTTTTATATGTAAGTACACTGTAGTTGTCTTCAAATACAACAGAAGAGGGCATCAGATCTCATTACAGATGGTTGTGAGCCACCATGTGGTTGCTGGGATTTGAACTCAGGACCTTCTAAAGAACAGTCGGTGCTCTTAACTGCTGAGCCATCTCTCCAGCCCTGTTTATTAAGTTCTTAATAACAATGGTTATAGCTTCCCATTATAGACATTCATAGATTCATTTCCTGATAAAATTTTCCATTTCAAAATTCTGGAGGCTTTTCTGTATTCTATAAGAAAACATTATGGATTGGATGACTTAAATGGCAGACATTTATTTTGTATGTATCTGTAAACTGGAAAGCCAAGATGATGGGGTGAGCAAATTTAGCTGTAAATAAGAGTCCTCTCTCTGATTTGCACATCACTACCTTCTCCTAGACCATCACATAATAGAAAGAAACCACTTTGTGTTTCCTTTTCTTCTAAACCATGACCATGAGCTCATGTCTACATACATAGCCCCCAAAAGAACACCCCTCCTGATATCTTAACTCTGAGGACTAGAGTTTCAATAGATGAACTTTGAACAAATGTAAACAGTCAGTTGTCAATGCCATTTGCATGTAATTCTATAGTCAGAGGACTAGCCCAAGAAATTTATTCCAAATGAAAATGATTCTGTATGTATAAGTAATTTTGTTTTCTGATTTGTAATTATAAAAAGCAATTTTCTGGAAAGTTTTCCTTTAAACTTTTCTCTAAACAAATGACAGGTCATTTTGCATACAAAATAATTTTCCAAGTTTTTGATGTCATTTCATTGGGTAGATTGATATTATCAAAGTTTTAATATTGTGATTCATAATGTATAATACAGCTAATAAAGTAGTGTAGAAACTAGGAGCTTTGGGTGTCTAGTTCTACTTCTCCCATTCCCTGATTTTGCATCCCAAAAAGAACTGAATAAATTCTATTTGCATTTTTGAATGTGATTTTTCAAATGACTGTTTTCATTAACAAATAATAAAATTATTTTAAAGATATTTGAGACAAAGTAAAATACTTTCTGAAATCTAAAGTGTACAAAATATTCATAATAATCTCTTTTCTAATAAGCCATAAGATTTTGAGAAAATGTAGGGATCCCAGATTTAAATACCATCTCAAAGATAGTATCTCAGTCATTGAATCATACTAGCTCTTCATCCAGCAGTTCAGTGAGATATAGAATACTTTTGCAAATGAATTCTACAAATGATATAGATGATTGACCTGGTAAGATCTAAGACTAATTACACATTTAAGAAAGAGATAAAAACACAATTAGCAAATCATATGATTCCCAGGAAGGTAGGAAGGAGAGGGCCGTGGTCCTGAAAAGACTTGATCCAGTATTGTAGGGGAGTACCAGGACAGAGAAATGGGAGGGGGGTGATTTGGGAATGGGCAGAGGGAAGAGGACTTATGGGATATATGGTGAGGGGGAAACAGGAAAGAGGAAAACATTTGGAACAAAGAATATAGAAAATTAAAAAAAAAGAAAAAAGAGATAAAGAATATTTTCTTTATATTAATTATGTATACTTTATTCAATATATTTGATAGTTTCTTTGTATGTTTCTCTACCTACTTCTTCAATGTCTAGTCTTTTCCTGTTTTATAATATAGTCCTCTGCAGCAGGTATGGACAAGACTCTGGTACTTTTTCTGGTATCAACATAACCTCTACCTTCCTGAGCATAAATCACAAAACATTGAACAAGATATGGTTTCTTTTTAAAATACAGATACCCTCTGATTATAAAGAAGGGAATGGAATTGGAGGCCAGAAAGGAAGAAAGTCAGAGTCAAAGTTACTGGGATCATTGTGGAAGAGGCTGAAAGATTGTTAAAGCAAAGCAGGAGGTTTGCTGTGAGCCTGTATCTCTGAGAAACATCAGAAGTTCCTTCAATAAGGTCTCACCAACATGACTACCTAGACATAATCTGAATCAGGGCAATACCAATAGAAGTGCTAACCTGGGTGGGGAGAGTACAAGAGCTCTCCATCCTATGCAAAGAACCATAGGCAACTAAGGAATACTTATCAGTTGTATCCAGCCCTGAAAACATACATACAAGTAACACTATACAGAGCTAGTTATATTTATGGATTTAGGAATGTGTGTGTGTGTGTGTGTGTGTGTGTGTGTGTGTGTGTACATGTTTGTAAAAGCAATTAATGAAAAAAGGAGGCCATGAATTTCAAAGATAGCAAGGACAACTATATGGGAGGGTTTGGAGGAGTGAAATGGAAGGGGAAATTATGTAATTATATTATAATCTCAAATATAAGATAATTAGTAATTAAAACTGGTAAGATCTCAAATTTGCTACAGAGAAAAGGCAGGCTACCTCTCTGTTCCAGCTCAGTCACAGAAGCTATTTGGTGGGTCAATAAAGGGGAGGAAACTAACCAGGGTAGAAAGCAGAGTGGATGTTTGCCAAGTATAACGAAAGATAGGTGGCCAGATGTAATTTTTGAAAAGACTAACATCCAAAAGTGTATCTGTTTCCGAGATTTGAATATGTATCTGCATCCAGAAATTTAAAACAAAAATCTCTGAGTATGTTATAAGTGGATAAGGTTCAATCTCAAGTCCCTCCTACAGATTTCAAAACTCTGATTGACTTTCATCAAAACAGTCCTCATCTTCCACTTTGATCCCGATACATCTGACTTCCTGGTATTTATGAACTTAGGTGAAACCTATACATTGTATTAAATGCATATCTTTTGTAATCTAAATGTAATCATCCCTTCCATCTTAGACACATTTATATTTGGCTTATGGACCCCTAAACACTAAAATGTCCCTTTTTTATGAAGTACTGACCATAGATATCTCACATTTTCAGCTGATCTCTGATAAATAGTATTAAAGACAGACATTATTCTGGGTGATTCTAGATTTTTCATGTTCTTCTAAGCAGCATTATATTCTGCAACCCTATGGGGAGATGATGTATGTATACAGATAGTGTACTTACTGACATTGCTAAAGTCACAGCAAGCTTCCAGTGCACTCCACAAGTTGACTACATAGTAACTTTTACCTATTTTGAACAAATTCCAATGGACAATAATTTTCTATAAAAAGTTCAAAATACAAAGACAATCATAGTCTAGTTTGCATCACTTAACTTTGGTCACACCAAAAGGAAAGCTCTTCCTATGCAATGACTCACCCATCATTCAGAAATGCAAAGCAGGAAGAGGTTATCTGTTATGCTAAGTTCCCATTCTAGAACAATCTTGAGGAGGCTCCCAGCATGCCTTACTGAATAGCTACTGCTTTTGCTGATAACAATAAAGGAAAAGTGACTTTGAAGAGGTCAGCTCAGAGCTGTTGGAAAATTCCACCAGGCACTCCTCCCCTCCTAAAAGAGACAGGTCAGAGAGCAGAAGCACATAGGCCTGAAAGGAGAGGCTGATTAAGCCCCTACTACCGAATTCCCTAAAGACAAATCAGATTAACAGGCATACTGTTCAACCAATCATACTGTGCCTACTTGCTGATGCTCTCTATTCTGCCCCTGGAAACTGTATAAAAACTTGCCAAACGGACCATCCATTGTTGTCATCTCTTCTTTGGGTCTGAGAGGAACCCAGCATGCTGGAATAATAAATTCCTCTTGCTTTTGCATCGATCCCCTGCTCCGATTTGTTCACTAGGGGGTTCCCCCTGGTAATTAAGGCTCAACAGAGTCTTACAACCTGTGCATGACTATCATGTTAGAAGCAGAGAGAGAAAGCACTGGGTCATTGTGGGATTCTCTAGTCACCCATTCTTCTTAAGAAGGCTGAACTAGGAGATAAAAGGAGAGAGATGCATGGAGGTGGAATTCAGGGAAATTCATTTTGCCAAACTTAAAATGTTCTCTGTATGCATTCTAAAGGAAATGGAAGCCATATGTTTCTGATTCATTTACATGTATTCCATTAAAATATTATTTGGTAAGAGATACTTAATGTCTAAGGAACCTACCAAGCTTTCTTATAAACACATTTCCCTAAAGTACCAGCTACACTGAGGCAAATGTATAAGAAGTTACTCTGAAAAATGGAACTAGTTTCAAAGTCTCAAGTTTGGTTTAAACTTTCCCAGAACAGCTTAGCATGGGAGGAATAGCATAGATTCTAGAGTTAGACAGACTCAAATTTTTAATGTTTTACCTTGTGGCAAAATTCATAAAAATTATATGTCCATATATACATCCATTTGTATAAAACTAACACTAGAAATGCAGTTATGATAAGTAAAATCACTTTTTATTGATACAGTTTCTAAGCTTACACAGGATAGCATTTTTTTCTTGTGAGAAGTTAAGTTATTAAGGCAAACGCCTAAAAGTTCCCATCAGTCAGAGTCTCTGGCATGAAAAAGAAGTGTGGCAAAAGAATTTCCCTTCAACTTCCCATGGAATCTGCTTTCCCTCTAGAATCTGTCTGCACATAGACTCTCAGACAAGGCCCCTGCTCTGCTAATTCCCACAATTTTCATGTAATTATCATGCCTCTCATTTGTCTGTCTCTTTGTGAGACAGATAAACATTTTTCTCTGATGTCCAAAGCTATACACTTTACATTCAGATGATATAAGACTTTCTATAGTAAAGAGAAAGCATAAACTTTGGAGTCACAAACAGTTCCATTTGGTTGTAGGATTTGCCAGTCACAGCTATTTCATCTAGTTAAATTTTGTGGATTCGTTTTATACACCTATAAGACTGGATTTAAAATATTGAACACACAATGTTGCTTTGATAAATTAAATAACATAATACGAAGGAATGGAAGCTCAGATAACTTCCATGAAGAATAAATTAAAACATTTCATATCCAATGGTCAAAAACACGATATTATAGTCCTTTGAGTAGACCATATAAATTCAGGGCTTTATTCAGTTGGAGGAAAGCCAGTATACTTATCAGCTTTACCCAATAAACACATGTGAGTAGCCACTGAATGTCTTTAAAATGCCCGAGGTTAAGTCTCCATAACAAGAATACAAATACAAAATATTTGATTTGCTGCTTCCCTTTAATACGCTCATTTCAGTCATGACTAACCAATCACAGACAACTTTTACACTAAGCAGACAGCGTCTTCAAATCCTTTTCAGAGCCTTTCATGAAGCCACTGTAAATCCTTAAGACTTGGCAGGTTTTCGATATGCATCCTCTATGTATGGCAACATTCTACACAAGTCACTCTCCTGAAATTTCATGTCTATACATCAGGCATTTGTGTCACAGTTCCTCTGTCTTCCTGGACATGGGATATAGGGGTGAGCTACAGAGAAAGAAGTGCAGCCTTGTCTACCTGAAACAGAATGGCTAACTGCTAAGCAGGTGTGAAGTAAGACAGACTGAAAAAGTATTGGAGAAAAGAAGTACATGAGGGTTTAGTTTATTTTTGTTCTGTGTGTCCACTCCTCTCCCTTGACTGTGTCTGAGATAGAACTGGAAGATGCAAAGATCAAAATGGGCACACATCAACTCTGCACCTTCTGAGAGCTTAGTGCCATGATTTAGTATCTTTGATTTTTCATTTGAGGGATGTTGAATGCTAACTTTTGAAACACTGGGGAATGAAAAGTGGCTAGGAACATTTGTACTAGGCCTTAAAGGGCTTAACATACTCTGTCAGAGATATGATAATATCCAGGAAAAGGAAAAAATAAGTGCTTCGAGCCAATACACAGAAGGATGAAAGCTTTCTGTCCTTGCTGATTTGCCACCTCCCAGGCTGAGACAGACGGACAGATTCCAAAACAAAGCCTGTGGCTAAGCAGAATAAAGCTAGGTCAAAGGAAGATGGTGAAAGATGCCAACAAGAGAAGCTGTTCTTCATTGTTTGGGGCCTTCGCTAAGGCATTTTTTCCCATCAGTCACTGCTGCCTGCTTGATCATTAGCACCCGAACATCTTGTTTGTTTCCACCAGACGGAAGTAATATACAATTATGCAAATCACCTTAACTCCAAGTAAGGAATCACAGTCCAGTCAATAATGTTGATGCATTATGAAAGGGCAGTTCCTCCTGGAAGAAATAACATCAAGAGCCCATCATAAGCAAACATTTTGATGACTGTGGAGGACTAGTCCCTACAGCACAATCTATTATCATATTTCCACATAATTAGTTTGTTTTCCACTTGAAATCAGAAAATGATTCGACATTGTGTTCCCTGCCTCAGGATGGAAGAGCATTCAGTGGAATTCTCCTGTGAAGGCTTGTTTGTGAATAATTAGTGAGAATTAATCAGTGGAAATTAAGTTTGGAATATTGTCCTACTCATGAATAGTGCATGGGGCAGTTTGGTGGAGGACAAGGAGAGTCACACTTCCATGGCAGGCAATCACAGATGACTGCTGGCAATCCATTTGGTAATCAGTGCTGTACCAGCCTGAGAGATACATGTGGCTACAGGCTGTGAAGAACAGTCAAGTTTTTATTTATTTTTTTGCAGAATAAGGCCAGGGTTCCAGAGACACCTCACTGTATGTTCTTTGTGGTTTTTCTCCCTTAGACAGGCCCCAGAATTAGAGGAGCATTAACTATTTTAATCCTTGTTAGTGCTCTTCCCTTTTGATTCTATTATTCCGATTTTACTGGGAATGAAACTGGGGCTTTAATAAAGCAGTCAATGGCTAATCAGTGGTGGGAAGATGGGCACTGAAATCAGAATGCAGGTCTGAGAAGGCTAAGTCATAGGTGAAAATTCCGGCACAGAAGGAATTTACTCAATGCAAGTTTCAACTTTAATTCCTAGATCAGTTTCCCCAGATGAAAAGGGATGTATTGAATTATATTTTATATGTTTTAAAAAGTTGTCTGAAAATTCCACCAGACTGTATAAATGAATCCTTCCCATAGCATTTGCACATTTTAGTAGGAACACTAAATTAACTCAGGCTATTAATCAGGACGCTTTTTTGGAGCTCTGACACATTGATACCTGAAAACTCATGCCTTGAGAAAAATCCCTACACATGATTGTAGGATCAAGCCACACGTTCCTTTCTGCTCCAGCCCTGCGGGGTAGTTTTGTTGTTGTTGGTGGTGGTGGTGGTGGTGGTTTTTGGTTTTTTTTTTGGTTTTTTTTTGTTTGTTTGTTTGTTTTTTGTTTTGTTTTGTTTTTTTTTTTGAGCTTATGTACCTGAAAGTAGATTGAAATGGGAAATTTGTAAATGATCAGGGCTAATGTCTCCAATTATTAAGTAACCAGAAAAAATCAGACAGCGGGAACACACAGCAGGGGACGCTTTTTTTTAGATGCAGAAAGCAAAGATATTTCTGTAGATTATTGCACAGTTTTGGTTTTCAGTTCTGCGCTGCACTTGAGCCCTTGCTGATTACAGTTACAGAACAATATGGTCACCAGAACTGTGAATTCCTTTTCTTTTCCTTTCTTTTCTAGTCTTTTCTTTCCTGTCTATTCTTTACTTTCTATCCTTATCTTTCCTTTGCTTTTTCCTTTTTTAAAAACCAATCATTAATCTAAATTTCGATATAGGAAAAAATATGGAAAAGTAGAGCATAGTGGCTCTTGGCTCGAAAAGATATTAAAGGCTTTTCCTTTTGACATCTTGTGTGCTTTTCTCTTCAAAAGCAAATGTGAAGGAGAGTGTGTTTTCCATAATAAATACATCTGCAATTCCAACTTTCTTTTTTTCACTTAAAGTGCTAAAATAAGCATGTGTCAACTGTTCTAAACACTATAAGAATTTTAATTTCTTGAAAGGCACAATTGATACACATAATATTAATTGTTTTCAGCTTCAAAAATCACCTTTTGTTCCTTTCTCAGGCAGAGCCATTTCCCATCCAAATGCACATTTCCCTCTCAGGCATCTGTTGAATTTGGAAGAGGTTTCCAGACAGAGTTGAGAAATGGTCATTACAGTTAAGATGCAACTTCAATCTTGAAAATGAATGAATGGATCCGGTCCAGTCCTTTGGCTGGAACCCAGTCTTTAAAATCCAGCAGAACAATGAATATGTGGCTTCGTAGCCAGCTGGTATCAGACTTGGGCAGGGAGAGTGTCAAAATATTAGTGACTTTTTTGCATTTGTCAAAGCTGAGGCCAATACAAGAAATGCAGACAGCTTGCAAATGTGGATTGAGCACCAAAGGGTGTTTGTGTGTGTGTGTGTGTGTGTGTGTGTGTGTGTGCATGCGCATGTGCTCCAGTGGGCACACGGGTGTGAGTGTTTTAATCTTGCCCACCAGATATCAACATTTCCTTGCTTTATGAATATATCAACAGCAAGGATATCCTTTACTTAGAATATAAAAGCCGATACAGATTTATCACTAATTCACCAACACTAATTTGTTATACTGGGGCAATGTACTCAACTAGAATAGTGGAACCTTCAGCATTTCCACTGGATTCCCTCCTCTGCTTTCCTGAGTCTGTAATTCATCTGCTTACTCAGTTGTTCCTGAACCTGGCATGCAAGGTCTCAGTGGGAGAATAAATATATTTATACACAGTGTTTAAGAAAGGCTGCCCACACTGAGTTAGAAAAACAAGCATATGCTAGCACTGTCTGGCACTCTCTTTGCAATTCCTGTGTCTCTCCAAAAGGGACAAATCTACAACAGAACTTTTTTTTTTCCTAAAAGAAACACTGCTGACAGCCAGTGGGCAATACGGGCTTAATGAACATTTTTCTCTTCATCATTTTTTTCCTTGGACCTTTTCAAGCAAAAGTACAGGAACATGAACTCATTGTTTCCATTATAAAATAAAATCAATTATTAACATTCACATGCCACAGAGAAGCCGTTTTCTCCATTTTTTTTCAGTATCCTTGGCATGAAAGAGGACTCTATTGTGTTGTCAATAATCTCATGTTCTGTAGCCATGGTGAGAAGCATGGTGGAGTCATCTATCACTAGATATGTTTGTTGGGTCCACTTGACTCTCTCAGCTCAGAAAGTAACACACTTGCTGTACAAGGATAGGAGTCCTGAGTCAGATCACTAGACCCCACATAAAAGGCAGGCACAGTGTAACCCGTGCTGGGAGCATGGAGACATGTACATCTTAGTGTGTGTAGAACCCACATAAAAGCCAGGCCAGCCAGTATAGCTTAATGGTAAGTTCCAAGTTCAGTGAGAGATACTGTCCCTCAAAATAAGGCAGAAAGTGGTAAAGGAATACACTTGACTATGACCTTTGGCCTAATCTGTATACACAGGTAAACACACACACACACACACACACACACACACACACAAACATACACACACTGGTCATAGAGAAATTTTGGACACTAATCAGATCTACAAAATTCAAGGACAATGAAAATATTAGGCAATGTTGAATTTAACTGAAACACGTGGTCTAAGAAATCATCAAAGATAAAAAAAAAATCTCCCCAGATAGGTGTGACCTGAAAGTATCCTGCTAGAGAACACCATCCTTCTCTGTATCACCGACATGTGCACAATGGGTGAAATTCTTGTTTCTCTAGAATACGGGTAGACAGAACCACTCATTTGTCTCAGGAATGGTTAGTTTAAGAGTTTCTTCTCACTCACCATTGTGAACAAGTCACTAGATTTTTTTTTTACAAGTTTACAACTTCTAGCTCTCCTCAGGTCTGGAATTTTACCTATGCTCCATACATACCCTGAATTTGGGATCATCTCTCCAAAAGACCCAATGGTCCCTCCTGAGAATCAGCCAACCATGAGGATAAGAAACAGAGACTGGCAGAACCATATGCCCCATGGTAGTTCTTTATGACATTCTTTATTTATTAAATAAAAAAATCCATTCTGGTATACATATATATATATATATATATATATATATATATATATATATATATACATATATATGAGAAGCTTGCAGATTTTAAAGCCAAAATATTTGATTTCTGCAATAGTCTCCTTTCCTTAATGTGACTAATTTTTTAAATAAAGATATTTTCTTACTTAAGTGTAGAATATTTTATTTGAACAGCAGTATTAGTGATTGGTAACATATGTGTAGTTCTTCGAATAAATAAGCACTTTTACAAGAAACATAACCTCTATTTGCATAATGCTAAATGGCCATATTTTAATTTTTCTTATTAATTTCTTTTTAAAATGATTATTCTTTATCCTTACATCAGTCATTATTCTATTTAAAAAGAAAACCATAAAGAAGAAAAAATAAAGCGACTTATTCAAAGTCATAGAGCCTAATGCATAATGGAAGCTATGGACTAGCGAGCAGCCTCTATAATCTGGTCCCTGGGCCTTCTCTAAGACTGGTTTTACTGGTTTTTAAAAAGTCTGGTTTTTGTAGGATAAAAATAATGGAAATAAATTTGAAGCTAGAGGGCTCTTCAGTCACACAGACTCCTTTTAACACCATGTTTTAATTCATGGTCCTATTTTATTTTTCTTAGAGACTCCCCACCAACTGTATAATCTTCCAGTGTAACCGAGCTTGGATCTACCCCAGAGAAGGCTGCCAACATGTTGTTTGAACAGTGTACCCACAGGGCTATTCTCACAGAAAGCACTCCTTAGGTGGTATAATACCAACCATCCACAAAAGCTGGTTTTCACTAGTCATTACTTGCCAAAGTGTAGTTTTGTAGAGTGGTAATTTTATTACATATTAACAAGTGACCCACAAAATAACTGGTAGTCAAACAAGAGTCAATTTTTCAGGTTGTGGTTTTTGTTTTGTTTTGCTATTTTAATTTGTAGTCCTGCTCTGAGCCTTGCTTATGCTAGTCCATGTAAAGGCTCTCAATAACTCCTTCTGGACAGATCATTACCTTTATACTAATATAAAAGATGGTTTTGAGAGAGTCAGGATGAAACAGGGATTCTACGATTCAGAAAAAAATACACACTGACAGACAACAAAATAAGTTAACAAAAGCTCTTTATACTTTAAGATAGATAGGTCAGGTTATCTGTGTTCAGACTTTTCAGAAAGATGTAAGCAAAAGAAGAACAGAAAAAGACACATTTGGATAAGTAGTTAGTAAGGTGCTTCAGGGACTGATGGGGGAGGGTAATCCATAGAGATCCTTCAGAGTACAGGGAAATATTTTGTCTAGAACTTGAAAAGAATTCAAAATTCCCCAAACCACTGGAACAAAATTCTTCAGGAAATGAAGTTAGAGTGTAGTAGATACTGGTTTCACAGATAATCATGATGAGTGTAACATTTTTAGCTAGAGCACTGTTTTTGCAAAAATATTCTTTTTGTTTCCATTTAAAGCAGCTATGTTTGAAAAAAAGATCACTGGACAGAAAGTCCTTTATTATTAATTTATTTTTATTAGATATATTCTTTATTTACATTTCAAATGTTGTTCCCTTTCCTGCCCCCCCCCCGAAAATCCCCTAATCCCTTCCCCTCTCCCTGCTCACCAATCCACACAGTCCCGATTCCCTGACTTAGTATTCCCCTATACTGGGGCATCTAGCCTTCTCAGGACCAAGGGTCTCTTCTCCCTTTGATGTCCAACAAGGCCATCTTCTGCTGCATATGCATCTGGAGCCATGGGTCCCTCCATGTGTACTCTTTTGGTTGGTGATTTAGTCCCTGGGAGCTCTGGGAGTACTGAGTGGTTCAAATTGTTGGTTCTCTTATGGCACTACAAACCCCTTCAGCTCCTTGGGTTCTTTCTCTATCTCCTCCATTGGGTACCCTGTGCTCAGTTCAATAGTTGACTGAGAATGTTCCCCTCTGTATTTGTAATGCACTGGCAGAGCCTCCAAGGTGACAGCTATAACAGGCTCCTGTCAGCAAGCACTTGTTGACATCCACAATAGTGTCTGGGTTTTGTAACTGTATATGGGATGGATCCCTAGGTGGAGCAATCTCTAACCAGAAAGTCCTTTAGATGTGTTTTTAAATCCTATTTCTTCTACTTTTGGGATTTTAACATCAAACACTGCTCTTCATGTTTATGAGTCTCAGTTTCCCCATTTTAAACTAGGAGTCAATATCTACTCATAACCTAGCTGTATCTCAGTGAGTGCTGTATATGGAAAAGGAAGCTTAGAGGGTAATATGTGGTAGGGTATCAGAATACATATGTGTCAGGAGGTGGGAAATGGTTCAATCAGTAATGGTTGCCAGAATTCATGTAAAAGGCCTGCCATGGTAGCACCTACTTGCAATATCACCTCTGAGTATTAGTGACAGACAGAACCCCAGATCTAGAGTCCTTCGAAAGCTCCAGGCCAGTAAGATACCCTGCCTGAAAAGAATCAATAAAGAAGAAGAAGGTGGACATTTCCTCTGGCCTCCACACATGTGCTTAAACACACAGAAACACACACACACACACACACACACACACACACACACACACACGCACACACACACACACATACACACAAGCATGAACAAATACATGTACTAGATCTGAACTACAAATCAAAGTGATTAATAGTTTATTACAGCAGAGCAAAGAAGTTGAACTCTTTTTTTACAGTTATCCAGTGGGAATCTGAAGAATAAAAGCTCAATTCCAGAGCTACTAGCATGGGACTCTGAATTTTTCTCACCATATTCTGTGTATTTCTTTTCATATGTTTTTTTATTGGGTCGGTCCAAAAAAAAGTTGAGATTACTTGTCACTGTCTGAGACTATGGCTTGGACCTCAATAGAAAGGATAAAAACTGATCACCAGTATGAAAAACACAGAAGTCGCATCTCAAATTCTACAAAATCTGATGAAAGACAATACTTTCTGGCTTCTCACCCATTTTAAGGTTGAAACTGTAACTTTGCCACTTTGAATTTCACTCATGATAAACTTGTATTTCTCAGAACACAATAAACGTATTTCTTGGTTTGTTTTATGCTGTAAACCTGCCTGTCTTCTGTTCACATCAACATTCCATTTTTTAAAATAATTATTAATTTTATTATTATTAATTTATTTTTATTATTATATTATTATTATATTATTATAGTTTAGCTGACTTCTTCCAATTTTCTCTGACTTTTCTGGACCAGATTTAAGAATCTATTTCCAGAGTTGCCTGCCAAAACCTTTACCAGAACACTGATCAAACTCTACCATATTTCTCTTAAGATCTTATTTCAATAGAGAGCCAAAAAATAAGCAACAGTTATTAAGAACATCAAGACTGAGGTATCCTCAAAGACCAGAGCACCAGAAAGTCACAAACACCTGTATTATAACATTTACACAACTCCATGCCCAATGCTACTCCTCTAATCCTTGGTCTAGTATGTAGAAAACCAAAAACTTACTGTGATGTTAAGGGATCTTAGCCACATAATTTAGACAGAACTCCAGAAGATGTATGCTATTTTAACTACTTCTGTAATCCCACGTTCTACATAATGAGAGAAAACACTATGAGTGCCTTATGAATATAAATGAGAGTGGTGGTGTCCGCCATTTAGAAACCAGCAGCACGCCTTACACCAGCTCCACTCACTCTCTCAATAGATGAGACCTTGAGTTACAAGAGATTAATTTCATTTGGTCATCAGGCAAGAGGGCTCACTCAGCAGTTTTTAAATGCAAATCCAATTGTGGTTTGCTCACAGTGTAATTTTGCCTTATTTTCTCTTCTTTTTTGAAAGAATTGACTAGGATGCAATTCCAAAGGATAATGACCACAACCAGTTATATTAAAATGTCAGATATAAAGTAGAAGTAATTATCTGCCCTTCAAGAAAATCTTGATCTATGGAGCCCAAAACCCATTAGGTAGTCCATTCATCAACATCCATTCAATACCCGCTATGTACACAATATTGCACTAAATGCATAGAGAGCTTTCAAGGAAGGTGAAGACCAGTTCTGCTGTTGGAAATTAAAGAAAGTTGGCTAAAATGGATAGTGTGTTACCATGGAACACAAAATAGTTAACTAACTCACACTTTGCTCACATACTACTCTTTGCTAAGTGTTTCAAAGAGCAGGATCATATAGCCTAAAGAAGAAAAGATAAAAAGAAAAGCAATGGTTATTCTTTTAACTGATACTCATTCATCAACAAATCTGCACCACATAGGTTTTTAGCTATGTGAGGTCCTAGCATTCTGTTGCAGAAAAGCAGAAACAAATTCCCACAAATAAACATCATGTTTCAAATAGTGATAAGAGCTACCCTGCAAGAACAAGCCAGTGCAAGGAAAGTAATTTATTGCTTTAAATTAGTTAGTATCAATGGGTAATCAGGGTGAATTTTCTTAGCGTAGTCTAATGTGATAAGGAATAGCTAGTTTTGAAGGTGTTTCTAGAATAATTCCTGGTTCCTGCTTCAGTAACAGGAAGTACCAAATCTGTGGGAAATGAACAAACTTAGTTTTAAGAAACAAAGGAAGACATGTGTGGTAAGGAAAAATTACAAGTTGAATAGTGATGCTCTGGGACTCAAAGAGACAGACAACAGACTCAAATGTCGCTTTGCAGGGCATGGTAAGAAGTATGCTGGGTTCTCCAATGTGTTGTGACATCACCCGGGGTTTAAGCTGAGAAGTGACTTGATATAGTTTAAGAAAGATCTCCAGGACTGTGTTATAAAGAATAGATTATAGGTTATGGGAGCTCAATAATATCCAATCAGAATAGGATCTAGATCCTTTATAATAGCCCAGGAGAGAAATCATGCTTAATCTAATATGAGTTGAATAACCATCTCTTCTTCCCATTACCACACATTGAATTCTGCAAGTATTTTTGGCATAGGACTACATATAGATGGATTGTTGGTGAGTTCTTGATCCCTGGAGTGGTGGAAAAGACAATGAATAGTCATGTTCACTATAGAAACAAGTTGGATAGGAAAATACTTGGATTTCTGACTCTATTTGCAAGTCAATGACAGAGTCAGGATACTTTCAAGGTTTGGTTGAACATTTCAATTCCTGGAGGCAACCTGCTCCAGGTGAACTGTAGATTATGGACAGAACTCCCAATTCAGCCATTTTACTGTGTGGCTTTATTCATGCTTCTTTGCTACTCTATTAATTAATAAGGTATCATTGTCCTTTAAAAGATTAAATCAGGGGACCCATATTTAAAGCATCATAGTCAATATTACATTCCTTGAAGGATCCTTTCCAGATTCTGAAAGAACGGCCACAGAGTCCATGAATTACCTCAAATAAGGTCTCTATCTTGGTTCTCCCATTTTCCTTGTCATTAGCAAAATAATATTTCTCTCTCATGCCCACTGACATTACCCTAATATCTGAACTACTAGATGTGACACACAAAAGCTTTAATGTGTAGACATGCTAATAAGAAGGGAAATGTCAAATCTGCATACATTTCAAGTGACCCACAATATTTACCTTACAGCAAGTCTCCTGTTTCTCTGACAATTGCCCCACAGAGGAAGTGACTCATGTACAACACTAAGCCTCATGCCATTGGATAACTTTACCTCAGACTTGTTTAGAACTCTAGAAAGATGAATGTCACTGACTTGCACTTGATAACAAGGCTAATTTGATCTGACAAATGATGCCGATTTGAAAGGGTCACTGACCACTACAACTCCCAGGTCCGAACGTGCCTTGAAGCTGGATAAAAACTGAATATTTAAGCAGACTATTAAAGCAAATTTGTTTCCTACCTGTCAGGAGTGGGCAGAGGACAGAGCTACAGAGCTGGTAGAAGGCCATACCCAGGAATAATGGCTTCCAGGCATATGCCCTGCATACTGCACAGATCTTGTGACTGGCAGACTGTGGAGTTTCTACTCTCTTCATTCCTTGGAGCTTAGTTAGGCATTCTTCCAGAAGGAGTTCAGCCCTTTTACTCTATTTTTTATTATTAATTTTATGCTTTATGTGTATAAATGTCTTGACTGCATATAGGTCTGGGTACCACACGCATGCCTGGTGCCTAAGGAGAAAAGAAGAGTGTATCAAATCCTCTGGAACTGGAGTTTCATAGAGTTGTCAGTTACCATGTGGATCTAGAAATCAAACTCTAGTCCTCTCGAGGAGGAACCAGTGTTCTTGATTGCTAAGCAATTTTTCAGAACCTATCATGCTTTCATGTTCCCTTCTCTCCATTCTTCAAAAAAGAAAAGTTGAATCGGGTTTAAACTAGCTTTATTCCTAATGCCAATTAGCAACTGGCCTCTACAAGGCAGTGGCCATAAAAAGAACCTCTTGAGAAAAAAAACTGTCATATTTTTGTATCTTCAGAATTTCAATGGCAGTGATATATCCTTCTCATCTCTTAGAGCTAAGGAAACTCTTGTCTCTAGAACTACTCTATTTTTCCCTAAGCCTTTCAGAGCTTGAACCACAGCAGCTTTTTCACATAAGCTGAAGGAGGGACAGTGCAAGATTCTGGTATGATTCCTTTGGGTATTTCATAACTGAGATAGTACAGAGGTAACATATATGAATCACCCTTCCAACATTGTGCTTCCTACAGACAATTTATTACTGTTGAATTGGTCAGAGATGGTCCAGTAAGCCACAGCAAGAAATGTCGTACTTCCTAAGTGGGTCAGGAAGGCAATGAAGAGTTTTAAGCACTATCTTTTTTATAACTATTATGCAACAGTAGGCCCTCAGAGAGCAATTGTAAAATAATATATGTAAAGCACAGAGTATAAGCCCCTGTTACATAGCTGGCACATAACAGAGACTAGTTGCAGCTATTATACGCATTAAATCTATAGCCTCTTTACCTTGGCCATTTTGTTATATTTTACTTTCTTTCTTTTCTTTCTGTGGAAAGGAGAGTACATAATCAATCAAAAGGATGCCCTTGCTCTTGGAAGACTGATGTGCACTTCTGAGTAGTCATACAAGAATCTATCCATTCCAGACTGCATGCTTTTAGCCACTGAACCAAAGCCAGATTTCTTGTTTTTAATATCTTCATGCCGGGAGCTAAAAGAGCATCTTGAGACTAAAGGAAAGTTAAAACCAAGTATGACTGGTCTTTGCCCATTAATTTACTCAAACAAATCATATGGAATTCACATATAAAATACATTGTCTTTGAAATAAAAAATCCTCTGCAGAGGTCAATTCTACTGTTTAGGTAATGAATGACTGTGGACTTGTACCCAATATCTCATGGTCTGTTTCCTCAATTTCAAATATGAGTAACTTAGCTTTAAAAATAAGACATAGAGGTTGTAAAAGAAGTAAAATAATAAAAACTGTATAGCATCAGATTAGAGAAATGATTTGGTGATTAAGAGTGTCTTTTGCTCTTCCAGAGGACTTGATTCCTCTGGAAGACTCTTACAGAGTCCTTTTGGACTTCTAGAGGTTTGATTCCCAGTACCTTTGCTGGATGGCTCATAACTTACTGTAACTCCATTTCTAGGGCATATAATGCCTCTTGCCTGAATGGGATCCTGTACTCTCACACTTATACTTAGAGAAACACATATACATGCATGTACAGAATTATAAATAAATATATCTTTGTTTTTCAATATAGTGTCTGGAAAAAAATAGAAAAATTGTTTGTTCATGAGCTAGGCATCCATTATCTACAATAAGCTAATTCCTAATTAAGAATTATATGGTTCACCAGGCGGTGGTAGTGCACACCTTTAATCCCAGCACTTGGAAGGCAGAGGGAGGTGGATCTCTGAATTCAAGGCCAGCCTGGTCTACAAAGTGAGTTCCAGGACAGCCAGGGCTACATAGAGAAACCCTGTCTAGAAAAACAAAAAACAAAAACAAAAACAAAAACAAAAGAATAATATGGTTCAAGTTCCACCATGTAGGAAAATACTTTTGACAATTGAGAATCTATATGCAAAATATTCTTACCAATACCTGCAAATGATATAAACCTCAAAAGAAGATGTGGCTTTTTAGAACCCAGATATTGCTCTAACTCATCAAAGCATGCTACTGGATAACACCTCAAAAGTGAAGGCCATTCATAGAGCAAGAGTATAAGCTATCCCATCCTGAAAGCCATACCACACTGCCAGCCCTTGTATTCATTATATAAAATAACCACCATTGTCTCTACATTACTGTTGAAATAGCCTAAGATGAGCTCAATGTTCTCTAGTTGTTATATGTGATAGTTTGAGCTCTCATTGAAAACAGCAATGATGAAAATGTATATAGTACTAACCCTGACTCATGTAACTCCTTGTGTAGAGTTTAAAATGGTGGCCAAGAAGCCAATTCCCAGTTGATGTATCTGGGGTCTTGTGTTTTTTGGTTTAGTTTTTCAAGCTGAGCTCAGCATAGCTCATTACGTTTATAACTTGAATTCACATCTGGCCTACTCTAGAAGCTCTGTGTTCCCACACATCCCAATGGCTTCATTGTGGATATAAATACTATCTATAGAGATAAATCTGACCCCAACTCAATGAGTTATAGTGTCCCCATGATGCCATCATTCCCTTTATGATTTAATCAGAACACTTGCTTAAATTAAAATAAAGCTTAGTCATGCATATGATCATTTTTTCCAACATCTCTTCCATGGAGCTGTCAGTTTTGTGAACAGGTTTGATTTATACTGATATTTTATCCAGAAATAAATTGAATTAGCAATTTAAAATACAGACTACAAAAGGCTGCCAGTGTGCTAATAACTCCATTTCCCTGATTAAGAAGGCTTTCACCAAAATGGATAAAGGACAAAATTCTCTTCATTCCAAAACTTATTTTGACAATGGCTTCAGAAGCAGTAGATACTAGAGGACAATCATGTCTGACAAATGGGCATCGGTCTCTGGCCAGACTGTTTTCAGAACTTTGCTTCCCATGCTTTGGTGATAAGCCTTTGAGTTTCTCTTTGCTTGTAGACTAACCCCAAGCTCCCTTGGCACTGAAATCTACAAGGTGATTCCTGATGTCTTCTGTCTTATCATTTCATCTCTCATTTTCCATCCCATTTTTATTTCATCTTAAAGGTAATGATAAAATTGGTCCTCTTTTCTTAGATCAAGACAAGTTCAAATAGAGCAAATAATCTGTGAATGTCAAAGCATAGAATATAAGCCACCTAATATTATCTATACTCCACCACAATTGTCTAGTGGTCTCATAAAAGAATGTACACATGTCATCACAGGACTATTCATCACCTTTTGCAGAGCTTTTCCCAGTTGATGTATCTGGGGTCTTGTGTTTTTTGGTTTAGTTTTTCAAGCTGAGCTCAGCATAGCCCCTAACATAACCCACATCTCTCATTCTTCTAGACCTCCAGATTTTTTTCTGACTTTCTGGCTTTATTTATTTAGCATTGTTCTTGTCATCCTGGCTGTTCTTTGTCAGTGACTCATCAACTAACTTTCTAGTGAGCCCTAAAAGAGAGTATTAGTCCACTGTGGGCTATTGTGACAAAGATCTACAATTGGATATATTGAAAATTTCCCCACAAATTTAGAAACTAAGCAGTTCAACATCAAGGTGCCAGTACCTGAGGGTCATGGTACTGTATACTCAGTGGACAAAAACAGAAGAGGAAGGATAGACAAAGACAATCCAACCAGACCCTTTTGTAGCAGAATTAAGAAAGTGGAGTCTAATTCTCCTAAAGGCTAGCTGGTCTTGAATACCTGTTTACTGAGAATCTAGTTTCCAATACAATCAGCTCATGGAAGGGAAAGACTGCATTTTATACCAATATATATACTTTTGCTAGTTTCTTTTCTCACTGATACAAAATGTTCAAGGGAAACACAACTGAAAATAAAAAAGATTGGTTTGCCTGATCAGAAAGTTCAGCCAGTCATAGCAAGACAGTGTATCTCCAACTACAGAGGCAGAAGATTGTAGAGGTTAGCTTACATACATGGTAGGACCTAAAGGAACAGAGCTAGGAAAAACAGGAGTCATATCTTTCAAAGGCTAACCCCTAGTGACTTATCTGTCCTAGCTAGTCCTCATTCCCCAAAGGTCACATAACCTCCCCAAATGGTGCTACCAGTTGGCATGCAAATACCCAAAACAGGAGCCAAGGCAAGGGGTGGGAATGCTTCAGAGTCAGGTCATGACAAACTAAAGTGCAGATTCAGCTAGTATTTGTTGAGTGTCTGCTATGAACCAACTCAAGTCACAGGTCCTCTTGTTCATTATTGCACTTGCCACTCATAAGGTACTTATTTCTCACATTTTGAACACATACAAATAGAAATCCTGAGATGGTAAGTCTTTCTTGCTCAACATCTCATGACCAGAAAGTTGCAAAGCTGACAAATGATTCCAGGACAGATTTCAAAGCCCATGTTGTTTCTACCAAATTATGCCTTCTCCTTTATTAAGTGCTGGTGGATGACTATCCTAATTGAATGGTGGTAAGTAACTAGGGCATTAAATGGGGTCTCCAGTAGCTTAGAGCACTAACCATCTGGGCCTGATTATAAATGACCATAAGGATTCCTATCTAACTATTCATATTGTAACCATCTCTTTCTCTGGCTTTTGCTTTTTTGATTGTTATATCACACATGAAACCAGGAAAACAATAGAAAATAACATGTATAATTCAAATCCTAAATAACTTTATTATCAATATAGTTTTATTTACTCGTACTTCTATGTGACCTAGTATCCTCATAGCAAAAACTGAGAGGCTGGTTGCCAAACTCATAGGACAGTAGGGACTAAGACATACACTAAAATCTATTATAGTAGTAGGTAATTCTAAGAACTTTAGGAAATTTTCAGGCGTGATAATTAGTAATAGCTACTTAATTCTAATTTAGTTATTGTTCCAAATATTAAGCATGTTCTCTATAATATATCCAAAATGAGAATATTCTAGTCACTTTTATAGAATGTCAAATGAATAGAGGTTAATATTATGAAAAAGTAAGCTTCAGGAAATCCTTCAAAATAATTCTTTGAAGTTTCAAAAATTGCTCTAAGTTTTTTGTTTCTAGACGATTCCTGGTGTAGGAAGGCTATGAGGACCCACCCACTCTTGTATATGTTTGGGTGAGATTGGCATAATAAATATGAAATGTTAGGTAACACTCCTAATTACTAGCCCTATGTATTCTGTTAGAAGAAATGGGTGGTAGGGGCAGCTGAGATAATGTCCTACAGAGCTGTGATCGTCTTGTTATTCAGGAAATATATATTCCAGTGATGTCCTCAGCCATGTGTCCAGGAGCATGATGGGAAGAAACCAGTTAAACTGGAGAGAAAACAGTCTAAAGATGCAGAGACCATATGGGACCTTCTCGAAAATAAAATATTGCCACCACAACACAAAAATTAAGTGATATTCAATATTTCATTTACTCATTTGTCTAAGATTTTGAAGCAGAAACTTAATATTTTTGTTTGAAAATACATATATTTATATATCATATATTGATCATTTACATCTATCCTTACCTCCCACCAACTTTTCCTCATTTCCCTTATCCCATTTCTTTCCAGGCTTCATGTTTCATTTTTATTTTCGTTATTAATAACTATGAGCCCATTTAGCATTTCCATATGCAGATTGGTTTGTGGCTATCACTCACACATGACAATGTATAGATAGCGCTAATTCAAAGATTTGGCTAATATTTATTGAATGCCTAGTAAGTACCTGCTCTGTAAAGAACAATCACAGGTTCTCTTGTCCAGTATCCCTCTTGCCCCTCATAAGGTGTCTATTATTATTTTGCACACATATTAATGGAATTTCAGAGACATTAAATCCTTTTTGCTCAACATTATAAGCATATAACTCATTGTTCATCATATATGACTATTCATTGTTCATTATATATTATCATAGATCAGCAGTCATACCCCACAGTAGAGGAACTCTCCCTCCCTCAGCAGCCATCTATTTCTAATGCTTTTCAGATAAGGATAGGACCTTCAAAAAAATTCTCAACCATGCTACAATTTTGATCACATTGATCTCATGTAGGTCTTTGTAAGCAAAAGCTGCTATTAGTTGATTGTGCAGCAGCCATGTCATATCCTACACTCAGCAGTTCACAGTCCTGTTCCCTTCTCCCAAATCTTACCTTGTTTAAGTCACTTCTTCAGTGAAGTTCCATGAGACTTACATGCTGGTAAATTAATATAGATGACCATTCAAAATAAAGTACTCACTGTAATGCCTGGCACTTTGACCAGTTGTGAGTCTCTACATCTCTGTATTAACCACTATTCATGGCAAAAAGAAAAAAAAAAACAAAACAAAACAAACAAACAGACAAAAAAACAAATACAAAACCAAAATCAAACAAGCAAAACAAAATACAAAAAAAAAAAACCCACAACCAACAACAAAAAATGTGTCTCTGGCCAAATTTGGATGCACCAAAAATTTATGGGTATAAACATGAATATTTAGAATCCAGCTAGATGGTGTTACCATTTAGGAAATCAAGCCCAATCAGTTCCCTTTAGGGCTTATGATCTCCTAGTCATGGGCTTTGGGCCAGGTTTACAATATCAGGCATGAAATCCCTCCTGTGAAGCAAGCCTTGTATCTAATCAAAAAAGTTGGTTAGGCCCATAACTTTCATGCTGCTACTGTAGCAGTGGATATCTCTCGTCAGCATGTCAATGTGGTAGCACTCAGTGTACTGGGAATACCACTGATGTATTTTCTTTCCTAACAACCTTTACAGCACCCTTTGGAAATAGGTAAGCTAGCCAGAAGGGAGCTAGTTCTGGCCAGTTCACAGTTAATTGCAATTTCATTCATCCACTGTAAACTAGTCTTTGGCAATAACTCTTACCATCTAGTTTTAGTGGTCAACCAAAAGCAACAAAAATACTGTGTAACATTTTGGGTGACTGTGACCTCCTTGACCAATAACTTCTAGGAAAGTATCTTGTTACTGGTTCTGAATTTTTCAATTAATAACCCATATCTTCTTGGCTATTTTACTATATTGTCCACCCATGTAGTGATTCTGTTCAACACTCCCTTTTAAAAAGATCCTATATTAATATATTTGCTTTATTTTATTTTATGTATATGAATGATTTGCCTGCATATATGGCTGTGTACTACGTGCATGCCTAATTTCATCAGAGACCTAAAGAGGGAATCTATCCTCTGGAACTTAAGTCACAAAGTATTGTGAGTTACTGAGTGAGTGCTAGGTCCTCTTGGGGAGCAGTTGATGCTCTTAACCACTGGAACATTTCTCTAGCTTCTAACATTTTTTTTTAAATCTTAAAACTACATATGAATATTTATACATGCAATTATAGGAATTACAGGTTTGAGAATTTGAGGTGTAACTAGTTAATTGTATGATTCCATGTAGCTTTTTCAAACATATTATTGCTATTTTACCTACCTTTTCCTTCTTGTATATTTGCCTTTTTTCAACTTTCCTAAGGACCTCCCTTTTCCTATTCACTCTGTCAGATCATGTGTATCCTGTTATTCCCATTTATCCTCCTCCAACCTTTTTCTATATTTATCTCCAACTTCTTAAATCCCTCCATCCAGGCAATGGTCCCGTTTTACTTTTTTGGTTTGTAGTTATTAAAGGCTATGTGCTCACATCTAAAGACTTGGAGTTAGGAACCTTCAGAGTGTGTGTGTGTGTGTGTGTGTGTGTGTGTGTGTGTGTGTGAGTGTGTGTGTGTGTGTGTGTATGTGAGAGAGAGAGAGAGAGAGAGACAGAGACAGAGAGACAGAGAGATAGAGAGACAGAGAGAGACAGAGACAGAGAGACAGAGAGAGACAGAGAGACAGACAGAGAGACAGAGAGACAAAGAAAGACAGAGAGACAGAGAGAGACAAGAGACAAAGAGACACAGAGGCACAGATAACATGAGGTATTTGTCTTTCTGTATCTGGGTGACTTCATACAATACAATCTTTTCTCTTTCAATTTATTTATCTGCAAAGCTCATGATTTCATTTTTCTTTACTTCTGTATAGCATTCTATAATAAATATGAAATACCCTTTCTGTATCCATTGGTGAATTGTAAGTCATTAAGTTTTCTTCATTTCTTAGCTATTGTGAATAGAGCATCAATGGTTGAGTCAATTGGAGTAGCTTTTCAAGTCCTTGGGGCATAAGCCAAGGAGTGGTGTACCTAGATCATATGATTGATTGAAGGGCTGAAGGAGCCGAAGGGAATTGCAACCCAATAGGAAGAACAGTATCAACTAACCAGAGTCCTCAGAGTTCCCAGGGACTAAACCACCATACAAAAGGGTCAGTCCCTGGCTCTGACTACTATATAGCAGAGGTCTGCCTCATCCGGAATCACTGGGAGGGGCAGTGCTCCCACAGAGGGGTGAGGCAGGAATGGGTAGGTGGGTAGGATAGCACCCTCTGAGAGGCAAAGGTGGGGTGGCTGTAGAGGGTAAACCTGGAAGAAGGATAACATTTGAAATGTAACCAGATAAAATGATTAATAAATTTAAAAAAGAAAAAAGAAAAAAAAATTTCTCCATACTGTTTTCTATAGTAACTGCACAAGTAAGAAGCTCCCCAAGCAGTGAATAAGGGAGTTCTTTCCCTGCTCCCATCCAGCGCTTGTGATCAGCTGTTCCATTGATCTTTGGTATTCTGACTGGGGTAAGATAAAATCTCTAGGTTGTTTTGAGATCTGCATTTCCCTAATTCCTAGAGAAGACGAACTTGTTTTTTTGTTTTGTTTTGTTTTGTTTTTGAGATGTTTCTTAGCATTTTTTTTTTTAACTTTAAAGAACTTTCTATTAAAGTCTCAGGGCCATTTTTCAAATAGGTAATTTGTTTTATTGCTTTGGGCTTTTTGTTTTGTTTAGTTTTGTTTATTGTTTGGTTGGTTTGTTTTGTTGGGCTTTTTTGTTTGTTTTTGTCTCTGATTTTTGAGTTCTTTGTATATTCTGGATATTAAACTTTTGTCAGATATAGCTGGCAAAGATGATCTCCTATTTCAAGGGCTTCCTCTTTAACCAGTTGATTTTATCTATTCAGGCTTTTTAGTTTCAAGAAGTGCCACTTGTCAGTTCTTCCTTAATTCTTATGCAAATGAATTCAGGAAGTCCTTTCTTACACCACAATGGGTGCTGTCTATGTTTTCTAGCTCTTTCAGGGTTTCAGGTTCCAGGTTTATGTCTTTGCTATATTTTGAATTAGTTGAGTTTTGTTGTTGTTTGGTTGGTTTTGTTGTTATTGTTGTTGTTGTTGTTGTTGTTATGTGCAACATGATAAATACAGGTCTAATGTCTTTTTTTCTACATGTGATCATCCAGCTTTCTCAGCAGCAGGATTAAGGATGCCTTTTTTTTTCTTCTAGCCAAAATGACTAAAATGTGTTTCTTGTAGGCAGCAGTTAGATTTTGTTTCTTGATCTATTTCTTTAGTCCGTGTCCATTGATTAGAGAATTGAGGCCCCTAATATTTAATATTATTATTGAAAGATGTAGGTTAGTAGTAGTCACTGTGTTGTTGGTTTTTGGTGGGTTTTTTTTTTTTTTTTGATTTTTAGTTTTGAATTTTAATAATAGTGGTTTCGTATTTCTTTCCACTGTTTCTCTGCTAAGTTCAATTCTCTCTTCAACCCCAAATAAATGCTTCCTCTATCATCCTTTGGTTAGGTTTGTTGATTATAAATATTTTAGGCTGTTTATTTTGAGGATTTTTTTTCTTTCTCCTTCACTTGTGGCAGATAGTTTTCCTGGGTATATTATATTAGGCTGACTGTCATTGCTGTCATTGTTTTTAGGTGTATGTTGTTAACTTGGGATTCTTCACCCTCATATACACCTATAACTTGAAAGTTTGCATTTTTCAGTGTTCTATATTTTCTGTGTTTTCCTTTTCTGATATTTTTTTTAAATCTATGTTCCTTGCTTATTTGATCTAGATCCTCTGTTTTATTTTTGAGACCTGTTAATCTATCTTGTTTTATTCATTCTAATGCAAGTCTTTCCTTTTAGTTTTCTAGTCTGGCCATTGACTTTTTCAATTTCATCTTCATTTCAGCTTGAGTTTTCTTTAATGTTTCTACCTCCTCAGAGAATTACATTCTCAAGTCTTGGCTTGTCTTAAAATCATTTCCATCCCCCGCCCCTTTGAGTTTCATTGGGCATCACTCAAGCACTTATTCAAATTCCTTGTATTTTTTTTCTCCTTGATTTTATTAAACTTTTTTTTTCTTTGCTTCTTCTTTAAACTCCTTGAACTCTTTGAGGATATTTAAGATTGTTGTTTTAATTTCTGAATCCTGAGTTCATTTGAATAATTCTGATTGGCAAGCATTTCTAAAGGGCTGGTAGATTTTGGAGAGAAGATACTAGCTTGGCCTTTCATATTTGATATTTCCGCAATGAGATCTGGACATGTGGGCTTCCTTTATTCATTCTGAGTTTCTTGTGAATGAAATAGAGTAGTGCGAAACAGAAGATATGGAAGCAGGTTAAATAAAAAAGGTTGGATATAGCTTGGATGTAATGAAGTCATTTGGACAGAAGAGACTGGGCTGGGATACAGGTTGTATTTCTTCTTCTAAGCTGGGAGTATAGTGGTAGATAGGTCTAGGTAGAAAAATTGGGTATGACGTAAAATAATCTTGCAGCTTCATGAATAGGTAGGGAACATAGTAGTCCAAGCCTAGAGAGCCTCTGAAGTGAAGGTAGAGAAGGCAAGAATAGACGAATAATACTGGTTGAAGACCCAGGCTAAATCTAATAGGTTGTGACAAAAATGTCAGGGATACATAGGAGGAATGGCTGCAGCCACTTCTACATAAATGCTGGGGGGCATGCAGCTGCAAAGGCATCTCCTGCAGAAGGATCTAATTGAAGACTGCCTGAGAGACCAAGGATTGCTGATATAGACAATGCCAACCAATTGGGAACTCTTGTTTAGAAAAAAATGCTTTCTTGGGACCAATGAGAAGTCGGTGGAGGCTATTGAAGAAGCTTGTAGCAGTGGTCAGATGACCTTGCTCGAAGCCCTTCTCACCTGCTCTGGAGTCTACTGACTCCATGCTACCTCACCTCTAACCCCACTGGCAAGTAGAGTCAGGCAGCAAGAAGTCCAGGGCACAGGCAACAACTCAGCAGGCTAGACCCTGAAGGAGGCCATGGGATTTCTGAGTATGGGCTGGCATGGTGGAAGCCTTATCAAAATTTCTGTGTGTGAATACAGAAAAGACAAGTCTGGATAGACAAAGTCTAGAAGGAGGTGTTGAGGCTAGCAGATTGTGTTATGTTGAATCATTAATGCATCTCTGGGATGAAGTTAAACTGATCATCAAGGATATTCTTTTTTACGTGTTCTTAAATTCTGTTTGGAAGAATTTTGTTGAGAATTTTTACAACTGTGATTATAAGTTATTTTGCTCTTTTATGTAGTTTGGTATTAGGGTAGTAGTGGTTTCATAAAAAGAATTAGAGAATGTTCCTTCAGTTTCTATTTTGCAAAGTAATTTGAGGAGTGTTAACATTAATTTTTCATTAACGGTCTAGCAGAACTTGGAAGTTAATTCATTTGTCCCTAGGCTTTTTAAAAATCCTCTGATTTCATTAGATTTTATAGTATGTTGAAACTGCTTATTTCATTTTGCTTTAACTTCTATAGGTTTTATATATTTAAAAAAATCATTCATCATTGCTTTCATGTGTTTCTGCTTGATACAATACATATTTTTAAAGTGAGTCATTATGATTCTATGAATATCCTCAGTTCATTGGTTAACCACTCTCAAACTCTGAGCCATGATTACTCTAGTACCTCTTGTAGGGAGAACAGGAGTGTGTTGCAGGGGAGCGGGCTGGATTCGGGTCCTAGTCCCACCACTAGGAGCTTTGCTTGGTTACAGAAGATGGCCGATTCTGGCTCCATATCTTCCAGTTACTAGGAGTCCTCACTAAGATAATCCTCATAGGTTCCAGGAAGTTTCTATTACATTAGGTTTCCACATTGCTCCTTAAATGCCTGTTTATTCGAGTGATGTCCTCGTGACCTCTCTCCCTCCACTATTTGCTGTAAAAAGAATTATTGTATTAGCTAGCCCGTATAAACAATCCTTGATTGGGCATGATTGAATAAAGATACTATGAACATAATTGGGTATATATGTCCTTGTTGTAGGATGGAAAATCCTTTGGGTATATTCCCAAGAGAGGTACAGGTGGGTCTTAAGATAGATTGATTAATTTTCTGCTGATCCACCATATTGATTTCCATAGTGGCCGTACAGGCTGACATTTTTACCAGCAATGGAGGAGTGTTTGAAACCCTTATTACATATCCTCACCATCATGAGCTGTCACTTGAATTATTGATCTTAGCCATTCTGACAGGTATGTGGTAGAATCTCAAAGTAATTTTAATTTTTCATTTCTCTGATGACTACAAATGTTGAAATTTTGTTTAATTGTTTCTCAGTCATTTAAGATTATTCTAACAGAGAACTCTTTGTTTTTAGGTCTACAGTTGGATTGTTGGGTTTGTTGACATCTAGTTTCTTGAGTTTTGTATATATTTTGGATATTAGCTATCTATGAGATGTAGAGTTGGTGAAAATCTTTCCCCATTCTACAGGTTGTCATTTTGTCCTATTGACAGTGTTCTTTGCCTTACAGAAGCTTAGAAGATTCCTGAGGTCCCATTTATTAATTGTTAATCTTAGGAACTTCACTAAGGGTGTTCTGTTTAGGAAGCTGTCTCCTAAGACAATGCATTCAATACTATTTTCTACTTTCTCTTATATTGGGTTCAGTGTATCTAGTTTAATGATGAGATCTTGATCCATTTAGACTCAAGTTTGTGCAGGGTGAAAAATTTGGACCTATTTGAAGTCTACATGCAGACATTTAGTTAGACCAGCACCATTCATTGAAGATTCTGTGGTTTTTCCACTACCTTGTATTTCTTGCTTCTTTGCCAAAAATCAGATATCCATAGGTATGTGGATTTATACTTGGGTCTTCAATTTTATTCCATTGATCAACCTATTTGTTTTTATGCCAATATCATGGGGTTTTATTACTATAGCTATATAGTACAGCCTAGGAACTGAGTATTGTCCGTTCAAGATCTGTAAAGTATTGTGGTGGAATATTGATGGGCATTGCATTGAATATGTATATTGCTTTTGATAGGGTGGCCTTTTAAACTATGTTAATTTTAACAACCCATGAGCATGGGAGATCTTTCCATCTTCTGATATCTTCTCAAAGACTTGAAGTTTTTGTCATACAAGTCTTTCTCTTGCTTGCTAAGAATTGAACCAAGATATTTCATATAGTTTGTGGAAATTGTGAAGGGCATTGTATCCCTGATTTCTTTCTTTCTCTGTCCACTTCTTATTTATATACAGAAGGGCTACTAATATTTTTGTTTGAGGTAGAATTTTGAGGATCACTTATATATACTATCATATTATCTCCAAATAAAGATATATTTTTACTTCTTTAGTTCCGATTTTTTTAGGAGACTCAAGGTCATTATTTATTTGTTACTATTAAAGACTTATTTATTGACTGGACTCAGATTTAGGAGTAGAAGCTCTCAGCAGGGACAGCCTATGTCTCTTGTCAAACTGTTCCTGGCACTTTTCTTTGGCTTCCTCCATTCTCTTGGCCAACTGTTTAGCATATTTTGCAGCCTCCTCCTCATTTTTCTTAGTGCTTTGTTTCTTCAGAGCAATAAGTTCATGTTTGTGTTGCAGGACACGTAGAATAACAAGATGATGAATTTTGGGCGCTTTGGTCATGGGCTTCTAACCTTTTTTTTAAATTAGATATATTCTTTATTTGCATTTCAAATGTTGACACCTTTCCTGGTTTCCTACCCCTGGAAAATCCCATAACCCATCTCCCCTCCTCCTGTTCACCAATCAACCTTCTCCCTCTTCCCTGTCTTCTTATTCCCCTATACTGCTGCATCCTGCCTTCCCAGGACCCAGGACCTCTCCTCCCTTTGATGTCCAACAAAGCCATTCTCTGCTGCCTATGATTCTGGAGCCATGAGTAATTCCATGTCTACTCTTTGGTTGATAGTTTTGTCCCTGGAAGCTCTGGGAGTACTGGGTGGCTAAAATTGTTGTTCCTCCTATGGAGCTACAAACCCCTTCAGCTCCTTGGGTCCTTTCTCTAGCTGTTTGATTGGGAACCCTGTGCTCAGTTCCATGACTAGATGAGAGCGTCACCCTCTGTATTTGTCATGTACTAGCAGAGCCACCCAGGCGACAGCTATATCCGGCTTCAGTCAGTAAGCACTTGTGGGCATCCACAATAGTGCCTGATTTTGTAACTGCATATGGAATGGATCTCTAGGAGGGGCAGTCTCTGGATGGGCTTTCCCTCAGACTCTGCTCCACACTTGGTCTCTGTATCTCCTTCTGTGGGTATTTTGTTCCCCCTTCTAAGAAGGACCAGAGTATACATACTTTGTTCTTCCTTCCTCTTGAGCTTCATTTGATCTGTGAATTTTGTCTTGAGAATTCTAAACTTCTGGACTAATATCTAATTATTAGTGAGTACATACCATGTGTGTTCATTTGTGATTTGGCTACCTCACTCTGGATGATATTTTCCAGGTCCACCCATTTGTGTAAGAATTTCATGAATTCATTGCTTTTAATAGCTGACTAGTATTCCATTGTGTAAATATACCACATTTTCTGTATCCATTCCTCCGATGAGGGATATCTGGGTTCTTTCCAAATTCTGGCTATTAAAAATAGGGCTGCTATGAACATAGTGGATCATGTGTCCATAATAAATGCTGGAGTATCTTCTGGATATATGCCCAGGAGTGGTTTAGCAGGATCCTCCAGTAGTATTATGACCAATTTTCTGAGGAAATGCCAACCTGATTTACAGAGTGGTTGTGCCAGCTTGCAATCCCACCAGCAGTGGAGTGTTCCCCTTTCTCTCCATACTCTCCAACACCTGCTGCCTCCTGAGTTTTTTATCTTAGCCATTCAGAATCGTGTGAGGTGAAATCTCAGAGTTGTTTTGATTTGCATTTCCCTGATGAGTAAGGATGTTGAACATTTTTTTTAGGTGCTTCTCAGCCATTCGATAGTCCTCAGGTGAAAATTCTTTGTTTAGCTCTGTTCCCCAATTTTTAATAGGGTTATTTGGTTCTCTGGAGTCTAACTTCTTGAGTTCTTTGTATATAGTAGATGTTAGCTCTATGTTGGATGTAGGGTTGGTAAAGGTTTTTTCCCAATTTGTTGGTTGCCATTTTGTCCTATTGACAGTGTCCTTTGGCTTATAGAAACTTTGTAATTTTATGAGGTCCCATTTGTCAATTCTAGATCTTAGAGCATAAGCTATTGGTATTCTGTTCAGAAAATTTTCGCATGTGCCCATGTGCTCAAGGCCCTTCCCCAGTTACTTTTCTATTAGTTTCAGTGTGTCTGGTTTTATGTAGAGGTCCTTGATAACATTTGGACTTGAGCTTTGTACAAGGAGATAAGAATGGATTGATTTGCATTCTTCTGCATACAAAGCACCAGTTGAACCAGCACTATTTGTTGAAAAGGTTATCTTTTATCCACTGGATAGTTTTAGCTCCTTTGTTAAAGATCAAGTGGCCATAGGTGAGTGGATTTATTTCTGGGTCTTCAATTCTATTCCATTGAGTTACCTGCCTGTCACTATACTAATACCATGCAGTTTTTAACACTATTGCTCTATAGTACTGCTTGACATTTAGGATACCAATTTTCCCAGAAGTTCATTTACTGTTGAGAATAGTTGTAGCTATCCTGCATTTTTTTTATTATTCCAGATGATTTTGAAAATTTCTCTTTCTAACTCTATGAAGAATTGAGTTGGAATTTTAAAGGGGATTGCATTGAATCTGTAGAATGCCTTTGGCAAGATGTCTATTTTTAACTATATTAATCCTGCCAATCCAGGAACATGGGAGATCTTTCCATCTTCTGAGGTCTTCTTTGAATTCTTTCTTCAGAGACGTGAAGTTCTTGTCACACAGATCTTTCACTTGTTTGGTTAGAGTCACACCAAGATACTTTATATTGTTTGTGACTATTGTGAAGGATGTCATTTCCCTAATTTCTTTCACAGCCTGTTTATTGATTGAGTATAGGAAGACTACTAATTTGTTTGAGTTAATTTTATATCCAGCCATGCTGCTGAAGTTGTTTTACAGCTGTAGGAATTATCTGGTGGAATTTTTTTTTTGGGGGGGTCACTTAAATATACTATCATATCATCTGCAAATAGTGATAATTTGACTTATTTATTTCCAATTTGTATCATTTTGACCTTTTTTTGTTGTATAACTGCTCTAGCTAGAGCTTCAAGTACTATATTGAATAGACATGGAGAGAGGGCAGCCTTGTCTAGTCCCTGATTTTAGTGAGATTGCTTCAAGTTTCTCTCCATTTAGTTTGATGTGGGCTACTGGTTTTCTGTATATTGCTTTTACTATGTTTAGGTATGGCCCTTGAATTCCTGTTCTTTCTAGGACTTTTAGCATGAAAGAATGCTGAATTTTGTCAAATGCTTTTTCAGCATCTAATGAAATGTCCATGTGTTTTTTTCTTCTTTCAATTTGTATATGTAATGGATTACATTGATAGATTTCCTTATATTGAACCATCCCTCCATCTCTGAGATGAAGCCTGCTTGATCATGAGGAATGATCATTTTGATATGTTCCTGGGTTTGGTTGGCAAGAATTTTATTGAGTATTTTTGCATCGATATTCATAAGGGAAATTGGACTGAAGTTCTCTCTTTGTTGGATCTTTGTGTGGTTACAGTGTAATTGTGGCTTCATAGAACGAGTTGGGTAGTGTTCCTTCTGTTTCTATTTTGTGGAATAGTTTGACAAGTATTGGTATTAGGTCTTCTTTGAAGGTCTGATAGAATTCTACATTAAAACTATCTGGTCCTGTGCTCTGTGCTTTTTTTTTTTTTTTTTTTTTTTTTTTTTGGTTGGGTGACTGTCAATGCCCTTTCTATTTCTTTAGGGGTTATGCGACCATTTAGATGGTCTAACTGATCCTGATTTAACTTTAATATTTGTTATCTGTCTAGAAAATTGTCCATTTCATCCAGATTTTCCAGTTGTGTTGAGTATAGGTTTTTGTAATAGGATCTGATGATGTTTTGAATTTCCTCAGTTTCTGTTGTTACACCTCCTTTTTCCTTTCTGATTTTGTTCATTTGGATACTGTCTCTGTGCCTTCTGGTTAGTCTGGCTAAGGGTTTATCTATCTTGTTGATTTTCTCAAAGAACCAGCTCCTGGTTTTGTTGATTCTTTGTATAGTTCTTTTTGTTTCTACTTGGTTGATTTCAACCCTGAGCTTGATGATTTCCTGCTGTCTACTCCTCTTGGGTTTATTAGCTTCTTTCTGTTCTATAGCTTTCATGTGTGCTGTTAAGCTGCTAGTGTATGCTCTCTCCAGCTTCATTTTGGAAGCACTCAGAGCTATGAGTTTTCCTCTTAGGAGTGCTTTTATTGTGCCCCATAAATTTGGGTAGGTTGTGCCTTCATTTTCAATAAATTCTAAAAGTCTTTGGTTTCTTTCTTTCTTTCTTCCTTGACCAAGATATCATTGATAGAACATTGATCAGTTTCCAGGTGTATGTGAGCTTTCTGTTATTTTTGTTGCTATTGAAGACCGCCCTTACTCCATAGTGATCTAAGAGGAAGCATGGGATTAGTTCAGTCTTCTTATATCTGTTGAGGTCTGTTTTGTGACCAATTCTCTTTTGGAGAAGGTACCATGAGGTAGTGAGGAGATGGTATATTCTCAATTTAGGATGAAATGTGGAATTATATATATATATATATATTGGTCCAAAACTTCTGTTAGTTTTACTGTGTCTCTGTTTAGTTTGTGCTTTTCTGGTCTGTCCATTGATGAGAGTGGGAGAATGGGTTGTTGAAGTCACCCACAATTATTGTGTGAGATGCAATGTGAGTGTTGAGCTTTAGTAAGGTTTTTTTTTTGTTTTTGTTTTTGGTATTTTTTGTTTGTTTGTTTTTAACAAATGAGGGTGCTCTTGCATTTGGAGCATAAATGTTCAGAATTGAGAGTTCTTCTTGGTAGATTTTTCCTTTGAGTATGAGTATAAAGTGTCCTTCTGTGTCTTGTTTGATGACTTTTGGTTGAAAATCAATTTTATCTGATATTAAATGGCTACTCCAGCTTGTTTTTTCTTAAACATTTTTTTCAGCCTTTTCTCTTAGGTAGTGTTTGTCTTTGACACTGAGGTGAGTTTTCTGTATCCAGAAAAATGCTGGGTCCTGTTTATGTATCCAGTCTGTTAGTCTATGTCTTTTTATTGGGGAATTTAGTCCATTGATGTTAAGAGATATTAAGGAATAGTGATTGTTGCTTCCTGTTATTTTTGATGTTATTTTTATGTTTGTGTGGTTATCTTCTTTTGGGTTTGTTGAAAGAAGATTATTGTCTTTCTTTTTCTAGGGTGTAGTTGCCCTCCTTATATTGGCACTTTCCATATATTATCCTTTGTAGGGCTGGATTTGTGGAAAGATGTTGTATAAATTTGGTTTTATCATGGAATATCTTGGTTTCTCCATCTATGGTGATTAAGAGTTTTGCTGGTTATAGTAGTCAGGGCTGGCATTTGTGTTCTCTTAGGGTCTGGATGAGATCTGCCCAGAATCTTCTTGCTTTCATGGTCTCTGGTGAGAAGTCTGGTGTGATTCTGGTAGGTCTTCCTTTATGTGTTAATTGGCCATTTTTCCTAACTGCTTTTAATATTCTTCCTTTGTTTAGTACATTTGGTGTTTTGATTAGTATGTGACAGGAGGAATTTCTCTTCTGGTCCAGTCTGTTTGGAGTTCTGTAGGCTTCTTGTATGTTCATGGGCATCTCTTTCTTTATGTTAGGGAAGGTTTTTTTTCTATAATTTTGTTGAAGATGTTTACTAGTTCTTTATGTTGTAAATCTCTGCTCTCTTCTATTATAATCCTTAGGTTTGGTCTTCTTATTGTGTGCTGGATTTCCTGGATGTTTTGGGTTACAAGTTTTTTGCATTCTCATTTTCTTTGACTGTTGAGTCAGTGCTTTCCATGTTATCTTCATCACCTGAGATTCTTTCTTCTCTCTCTTGTATTCTGTTGTTGATTTCTTTCCAAGGTTTTCTATCTCCTGAGTTGTCTCCCTTTATGATTTCTTAGTTGTTTCTTCTTCTATTTTTAGATCCTGGATGGTATTGTTGAGTTCCTTCACTTGTTTTTTTTTGTATTTTCCTGTAATTCTTTAAGGGATTTTTGTGTTTCCTCTTTAAGGGCTTCTACTTCTTGACCCATGTTCCCCTGTATTTCTTAAGGGATTTTTGTGTTTCCTTTTTAAGGGCCTCTACCTGTTGATTCATGTTCTCCTGTATTTATTTAGGGAGTTATTTATGTCCTTCTTGAAGTCCTCTATCAGTATCATGAGATGTGATTTTGAATCCAGATCTTGCTTTTCTAGTGTGTCATATTCAGGACTCGCTGATGTGGGAGAACTTGGTTCAGATGGTGACATGTTGCCTTGGATTCTGTTGGTAATGTTCTTGTGTTTGCCTTTTGCCATCTAGTTATCTCTGGTTTCCTGGTGTTTCTATCTCTGACTGTGGTTTATCTGTCATGCAAGCTTCTGTATTTGTGCTCCTGGGAGACCCCTTCTCTCTGTTTACACAGGTATGTAGGTACTCCTACAAGACTAGCTTCCTTATGGTGGTATTTGTGTATGTAACTCTGTGGCTCCAATCAGCTCTTAGTGCACGTAGGAATCAGAAAATTACTGTCCCAGGCTGCTCCTCAGTTTTTGTGTCCTCAGGGTTTCAGTCTGTTTCCCCTGAGAAGCAGGGGAGGTCCTAGCCATGCTGACTGGCCTCTCCATACTCCTGGTTGGTTAGCTATCTCCTTGAGCCACTCGGATATGGCATGCTGTGGTAGAGGATGGTCCCAAGCTGGAGACAGAAACTGGAAGGCTTCCACCGGAGGGTTCTGGACATGATCCTCTAAACTGCGGGGGTGGTTCTATCTGTGCTGTCAGGCTTCTCCACACTCCTGGGTGGTTAGCTCTCTCCCTGTGCCACTTGGGTATGGTGCACTGTGGCAGAGGATTGTCCCAAGCCAAAGACAGTAACCAGAGTGCTTCTGCTACAGGGTTCTGGATGTGATCCTCTGAGTGGCAGGGGAGGGCCCACCTGTGCTGAACATCCTCTCTGCACTCCTGGGTGGTTAGCTACCTCCCTGCACTACGTGGATATGGCGCGCTGTGGCAAAGGAGGCTTATCTTCTTTATTTAAGGGCTTTCTGACAACATATTGGCTTAGTTCCAATTTTTATCCACTTGATCTTTTTCATCTGTCTTGTTCTAGCTAGAACTTCAAGTATTACATTGTATAAATATGGAGAGAATAAGTAGCCTTGTCTAGTTGCTGATTTTGGTGGAACTGCTTTGACTTTCTCTCCATTAAATTTGACAGTGGATATAGGCTTGCTGTAAATTGCCTTTATTACATTTAGGTAAGTCCACTGTATCCCCAATCTCTCTGATACTTTTATCAGAAAGAAGTCATAAATTTTCTCAAAGACTTTTCTTTGGCATCTAGTGAGGTGACCATGTGTTTGATTTTTAACTTATTCATATTATAGATTATATTGACAGATTTCTTTTTGTATGTTGAACCATTTTTGCATCTCTGGGATGAAGACTACTTGGTCATAGTGGATGAACTTTTTGACATGGTCTTTAATTCAGATTTCAAGTATTTTGTTTATTATTTTTGCATCTATGATCATATTCTTTTTGTTGAATCTTCATGTGGTTTGTGTATCAGGATGACCATGGCTTCATAAAGTGAATTTAGCAATGTTCCTTCCATTTCTATTTTTTTGAAATAATTTGGGAGTATTAGCATTAATGTTTCTTTATATGTCTGGTAGAATTCTGCTCCAAAACCACCTGGCCCTGGATATTTTTGGTTGGGAGACTTTTAATGACTGCTTCTATATAGACCTATTTAACTTGTTTATCTGATATTAATTTAATGTTGGTTCTTGATCTCAGTATCTTGCATATTTTTCACTTTATTGGGGAAGTGCATCTAATCACTTATTTTCAGAAGTTAAGGAAGTCTAACTTACTAGACTAAACATTACATCATGATCTTTCCTATTCTCATACATATTGAAGATGACTTTAATATCTGCCTCCATTCCCATGAAGACAGAGATTCTTGCTTCATCATGGTGTCTTATCTCAATGAGATTTTAAGAAAGCTGTTAATTTTTATTTAAGCTATGTTTTTTTATGCCCACATGATAAACCACTTGTAGAGACCTCATGATTTTTAAATCTTAATTTTATTTCACAGATTCTATATACAAGAAGAATCCAGGATTGTTTTATAGACTGCAGCCAAAATTTCTCATGCATTTGAAAATGTTTTATTTACAATACAATCTTTTATTAGATAAATAACTGCATCCAGTTTTTATTGGGTTCATACACCTACCTATGATATTCTGATTACATGGGTCATATCTAGGCTCATACATCTTCTGTATTTGATGGGGATCCTGGCATACAAACAGACATTCAATCATTTTGTTGAATAATTAAAAGGCAGCAACTTATGGCTCATTCATATTTATCCATATTTGGCAGATGATAAAACTATATTTACAGGAATAGATATGGCCTTCAAGATTACAGACTTTGTTGTTGACAGAACTAGAATTTGATCCTAGTTTTTATAACCCAAAGTCACATTTCCAATTAGCCATACAATATCGAAACAAAGGATCCAATGTATATTCCTACAACTATGTGGCAATTAAATTTCATGTGGTTTCCTGTCAGCTATATAAGAAAACTCAAAGTTCAAAGGAACTTAAGAGAAATAAAAAAACCTTATGTTGCATTTATAAACTGATCCCTAAAACAGTTTATTTTATAAATACAATAACATATGTCAAAAACCAGTCTAGACTTCCTTTTTACTAGGAAAGCTATTTTTTTCTCAAAAATTGTATCTTTTGCCAACTTTGAATTTGAGATTGTGTTAATGAAAAGCTGTTCAAAAAATATAATTTTCCTACTAACACTAGAAAATCATGGAGAATTGGAGGTATGCCAAAAGAACAAAGGCAGGATATGCCTGGTGGAATTTCAAAAATGGAGATAGAAACCTCCCAAGAAATTCAGATGGATGAGTATATAAGTGACCAGGCAGCAATATGGTCACTAATAGGTTTCCTACTATCATGTGAGATAAAAGTTGATTACAATGAAACATCATGGCTTCATTTGGAACAGATACCACCAAACAAACCTCAGGAGAATACCATAGCAAAAGTTAATGAGACCAAATCTTTCATGTTTCAAAGTCTTAAACCACATGACAACGTCTCTCCTTATCACCTTGATGAAGAAAGCCAGAATGTTAGAATTGGACATAATACTGAACAGCAGTTGGTATAACTATAAACATTGATGTTAATTCTTGCTGCCATAAGAACTAAGTTGGTTGAATGAATTCCTGGTAATGACAAGAAATAAGAATGAGCAGGGGAAAGAATTTTCAATTAAAAAATAAATGTAAAATGAAACTAGCAGCATCAGAAACATAACTACTGCCACAAAAGTTCACCAATTTACTGTTTCCAGATCAATGTTCAAATGTCAAAGTGCAGGGAAACATTAGCTTTGAAGCTTGGAATGGATGCAGAGTGTTATTGGTAGAAGATCCTAGTACCTTTCCTGTGGGAACCAGTCTACATTTTCCTCCCAATCCCCACATCCTGCTCTAGAAAACTACAGCTTGATCAAACAAATGATAACTCTTCACTGTAATGTGGGCACTCTACTCTTTAAGATCAACAGTGATTATCTTTTTTTATTTATTTCTGTTGTCTTTATCTTTCTTGCTTATCAGAAATACCTCATGTGGGCTACCAGTAGTACTTCATGGCATTTAGGACAATGACTTCTCTGGCTACTCTGTTCAATTTTATGTCCTCTCTTCTTCAGTTAATATAGGAGCAGCCCAGGGTCAGCCATAGATAGCCTATCTCCTTTATCTGAATTCACTGCCTCTGGTTACTCACCTGAATTTATGACTTTAAGTGCCATGTTGACTTTGACATCTACAGCTCAGACCTCTAGTTTCACCACTAATGAAACTAGCCAATCACTTATGCAGATATTTCAATTTAAACATCTTACAAAAGTAACATTTATTCACCTCATTTAATTGTCCTTTCAGAGGCTTACTGCCTCTGTCTATTACCCTAGACCTAATCCTGAAAGCTTCCAGCCTCTGGTTATATCTCATCTAGGCCTAGAATGTTTGCAGCTCTGAGGCTTATTACTGACATAAATTCTCCCCTTCCTAGATTTCTGATCTCCGGCTGGCTCATTCAACTCAGTTGTTCTGGCTCAAACTCTTCTCCAAACAGACTGATTCAATCTTGCTGCTTTTTATAGGTCTCTCCTGAATTACTCTGCTTGACCTCATACTCATTTTGGCAATATGTTCTAATCTTCTGATTCCTTCTTATTTTCTGGCTCATTCTGTAATCATATGTGTCTAGCTTGTTCTCTGTTTGCAACATGTATCTGTTCCGCTGACCCAGTAAAAACTGCCTCCTCTTTTCTCTCTCTGCATTACACTCTTAAGTAGCTTCCCTTTCCTCTCTCTTCTCATGAGAGTTGAGCATATCCTATTCTGTCAAACCTTTCTCAGATTTGTCATGTTCTCTCCCACCCAACTATATATCACTTTTAAACATGGGTTCTTCCTTCCACAAGTTAATTTTACTTCATTGTTAGGATTAAAAATGTGTCCTAGGGGCATGTCTATATTTCAGCCACAGGGATTAAAGGCTAAGGGCTGAGCCACACCTCAACTAGAATCAGCTTTTCCAGGAAATAACACAATTTTATGGTTCGCAGTGTAATCAAATATCTTGCAACAATATCTAGTAGCTTTTAAAAATTGTTATGACTCAGATGAAATTTTTTGTTAAGCCTTTGAAGCTCACCTCACCTACAATCTTTCCCATCTCAACTTATAACAGCTTAATTCTTCCTGTTGCTGAGGCTGCATAACTTGAACTCTGTGTATAACTGCCTTTATTTTATTTTTGGTAACATTCAAACTGCCTAGAAATGAACATACACCTACTTAAAAATGCACCTAGAATCACAGAATTTTTGCTTTATCTGTTTTGCCAGAAATTCTGTCTTCATCTCCTCTAAGGTTTTCTTCTGATCCTCATTTCTCACTGGGACATTTTTGAACGGTGCATTTTATACCTATTCTGTTCACCTGTTGGGGTTTAGGAGTCACCCCAGAAACTACACAAACACCAATCTCAGTTAGACATTATGGTTTATTGAATGCACACCCAGATATTGATCGATCATGACCATAACTAAGAATTTGGAGGAAGAGCCACAGCACCGAACATCATTTTCTGTCAGCTTATTTTATAAACAATTTGCTTAGAAGATATGCACTGGGTAGTCCAACAATGGCTATGGATATGCAGAGAGAACTTGTTACTTCATGAAGTCAGATGCCTCAGCAGTCCCTGAAACCATGCAAGATACCTATAGAGTCTCTGGTATGCAATCCTGCTTAAGCTGGAATTTAATGTCAGAGAAAGATGGAAGTAGAAATAGCAGTAGCAAGAGAGATATTCATTCAGGAAGAATCCCAGCCAGGCAATCAATACTGCTTTCCTTTGAATACCTTTATATTGGGGGGTCACCTATTGGACAGTATTGCTCATTCTTAGGACAAGGCCTCTCCTCTCAGTTAATACTCTCTGAAAATGCCTCTCAGTTAATACTCTCTGAAAGTGCCATCACAGAGCAGTCTAAACATGTGTGTCTCCAGTGATTCCAGCTCTCCTCAAGTTTACAATTAAGATTCATCTCACTCCATGTGATTACCCAATAGTAATAATATTATATTGATAAGTTTTGCATATAATGATCAGAATTGCTATAGAGACTAAGAGGAATTCTGCTACAAGAAAATTAAGGTGTCTTCTAGAGATATTAAGAATAAACTACCTTGAGCCATTTTTAGAGATTGAGTTCTTAGAAGGACTACAGTAGGTGGCTTACTGTCTCATCTTGAGTGAAGCGCGTTGATTCCTTCAAAGTGAGAGTGCTTTACAGTGGCTTGTATCCTTCCAATCATGTCCTTCCTGTTGCTTCTATTTGAATGCAATATTAGTGTTTTAATTAATAGAGTGTTTGCTAATTTGTATTGTGTATTCCTGTATCATTGAAACCATTGTATGTTTTCCTATCCATAATAAAGAAGAATGAAGGAAGGCTAGTGCTGGAGCTCAATTGTAGCTTGTATGCAGAGCCCCTGTATTTAATATCCAGCACTACATAAATTGGTGATTATTCTAAGCCTGTAATCCTAGAGCTTCACTGTGGTAGGGGAATGCAGTAAGATCATAAGTCCATGGTCATCCTGAGCTGTTCCTTCCATAGGGAGTTCAAGGCCAGGCTGGACTACATGATGTCTAGTATAAAACAAGGAAGAGAAAAAGGAGGTAAAGGAGGAAGAGGAAGAGAAGACAGAGAGAATGTGAAGGAAGCACCATGTAAGGCATGTTTAATGATACACAGCTGACATCTAAGCACTCTGGAGAACTGAGATGTTAAGGACTATGAGGCAAGTTAGGCTAGGAATCTAGTCCAATGGTCAAACACCTGCCTAGGATGTGCAAAGCCTTGGGTTTGATCCATAGTTCAAGAAAAGATGAGGTGTAAGAAAAAGAAGACAGTCCACAAACTTCAGTCGAGAAAGCCAAAGGAATCACATATTATGTGTATTATCATGAGCATCTCTATACCTTAGTTCCTACTAAAATAAAGGCAATGATAGTATTCCCCTGTATTCATAGATTTATGTATGATTTATTATGATTTTGTACAGAATAGAATTTTAAACCATAAAGTACTCATTTGTATGTAATCTTGTCATTAATGCTTCTTAATATGTTTTTTTTGCTCTTTTCAATTTCCATATAAGAATGGGAAGTGGATATGAGTTATAGGATTATGTGCAGGTTAAGTTTTCCATTGGTAGCTTCAATGATTTCACTTACTGGTATATTGGATTAATATTTATGGCTGTTCTATCATGAGCCTTGGTGATTTACTAATGACAGAGTAGTGCTTGGATTCAACAATCTTGTAATGAGCTTCTGGAATACCTACTGTTTTTTATAAACCCCTCCATGATGACGCAGCCATGTGACATCCTTAGAACCCTGTATTATTTAACTTAATTAACAAGTTATAATTTAACAAGTAACTTAACTTACTTGTAGTCATTTTTCTTCTGTTTTATTTCACTTTGCTTATGACAGGTTGCCTTGGTGTGAAAGTCACTACCAGGCCCATTTCATCATCTGTATGTTTTCAGACAGTGGTAAGAAAGGAGGAGGGTGAGTTTGGAGTACTTTGCAATGTGTGGATAGGATATAAAACCAGAAGAATAATGGAATCAGCTTTTGAGGAAATTTGAACATTCTGTTACATAATTAGAATTTTATTATTTGAAGAGGGAACAACAGAAACTTGAAATGCTATGTAGATGAAGGCAGAAATGTGCAGACATTCAGTTCAGAGGAAATATTGCCTATGCTCACTCATTCAGAGTAGCATACAGAAACACACAGTATGTCTCATCCAGGAGAGGCACACAAAACAGCAGCACCAAGTGTCTCCTTAGGACATCTCTGGCTCTGTCTGGTGAACTGGTTTGCATTCACCTGGCATACAGGATGTTGTTTTTTGGAAGCACAATAGCACTGATTGGGAGCAAATATCTGGATAAGTTCCATTGACTAAGCCAAGTGCAGGAAGCAGAAAACAGCAGGCAAGTACACTGATTACAATCTCTTGAGATTGTCAAGGATTCAGGGATCATCACTGCAGACATGAATGTGTTGATTGTCACACACTTAAATGGGGCTTTGGGGGGCAACCTTGGAGAAACACTGAAGCGCTTGTATAGAAAACAATGGCTTCCCTACTAAGTGTGCTCTCTCTGCAGGATTCTTAGGGTTACCAAGGAGTTTGTTAATTCATCCGGAAAATGTTTATTGAACATATACTTCATCCCAAACTCTAGCTCAGTTAGAATCTAAAGTATTAATTTGAGGACAATATGGCCTGGAAGATATTTAATGTGTAGTTGAGGCATATTTATATAATGTTTTGTGGTGTGCAGCCACCTGAAAATTAAATTATAGACAATGTGTTGGTTTCTGTTTTCCATTTGACACAAAACTAAGTACATTTTGGAAGAAGGACCTTTGAAGGATTTTCTCCATCACCAGGGCTTGTGGGCATGTCTGTGTGACCTTTCAACTTAGGTGATAAAATCAAATCAAGGGGAGATGGTCACAAGTGTTAGGTATCATCAATATTATTTTTGTTGTTGGTAATAACAATAATAACACATTGGAATATTTAATATTTTATGAGCACCCTTTGTGACAGATATTGCCTCTGCAATGGTGTCTTCATGTTTAATGCTACAAGGACCATTTTACAGAAGTAAATGGAAGTCCAGTAGCTTGTCTAAAAGTATACAATGAGTAACTTGAGGTAGGCACAGTTTGGAACCAATGGTCTTGAAGTTACTGTTGTTGCCTTTATTCTGTCATAAAATACGAAATAGTGACTGACTGTTTTGTTCCTCTCCTCTCAATACTCTTAGATTGGCATGAATCTAAGAGTTTTAGCTACAAGGAGGTATACAATGCAAAAGAAAGAAAGACAGAGAGACAAAGCACAGACAGACAGGAGAGAAAGAGAGGGAAAGAAAGAGGGGAGAGTGAGGGATATAGGAAGGGAGAGAGGGAGAGAAAGAGAAAATGAATGATGGGTGACAGATAATGTGAATCTTCTAACAAATAAAATAATCTTGAGTCTTGTCCCTACATCGTCCCACAAAATTGGATGTTCTCTTTGCTTAGAAAGGTATCTTAGATGCAAACTGATCCATTCTTATCTCCTTGTACAAAGCTCAAGTCCAAGTGGATTAAGGACTTCACATAAAACCAAATACACTGAATTTAATAGAAGAGAAAGTGGGGAAAGTGTCAAGCACATGTATAAGCGGAAAATTCCCGAACAGAACACCAGTGGCTTATGCTCTAAGATCAAGAATTGACAAATGGGACTTCATAAAATTGCAAAGATTCTGTAAGACAAAGAACACTGTCAATAGGATAAAACCAACAGACTGAGAAAAGATCTTTACTAATCCTATATCCGATAGAAGGCTAATATCCAATATATACAAAGAACTCAAGAAGTTAGACTCCAGAGTATCAAATAACCCTATTAAAAATTGGGGAACAGATCTAAACAAAGAATTCTCAACTGAGGAAACTAAGGGCTGAGAAGCACCTAAAGAAATGTCCGACATTCTTAGTCATCAGGGAAATGCAAATCAAAACAACCCTGAGATTCCACTTCACACCATTCAGAATAGCTAAGATCAGAAACCCAGGTGATAGGAGATGCTGGCAGGGATGTGGAGAAAAAGGGACACTATTCCATTATTGGTGGGATTGTAAGCTGGCACAACCACTCTGGAAATCAGTCTAGAGGTTCCTCAGGAAATTGGACATAGTACTACCCAAGGACCCAGCTCGGGTAAAGCTAAAAACTAAAAATCATAATTATTAATCATTAAAATCATCATTCATTATTGAAAATGATGAATTTATAAAATTCTTAGGCAAATGGATGGAACTAGAAAATATCCTGAGTGAGGTAACCCAATCACAAAAGAACACACATGGTATACACTCCCTGATAAGTGGATATTAGCCCAAAAGCTTAGAATACCCAAGATACACAGACCACATGAAAGCTTAAGAAGAAGGAAGACCAAAGTGTGGATGCTTTGGTCCTTCTTAGAAAAAGGAACAAAATACTCATGGGAGCAAAAGGAGATGAATTGTAGAGCAGAGACTGAAGGAAAGGCCACCAAGAGACTGTCTCATCTGGGAATTCATCCCAGATACAGTCACAACACTATTGTGGATGCTAAGAAAGGCTTGCTGAAAGGAGCCTGATATAGCTGTCTCCTGAGAGGCCCTGCCAGAGCCTTACAAACACAGAGGCGGATGCTCACTGCCAACTATTGGACTGAACTCAGAGTCCCCAATGGAGGAGTTAGAGAAAGGACTGAGGGAGATGAAGGGGTTTATAACACCATAGGAAGAACAACAATATCAATCAACCAGACCTCCCAGAACTTCCAGGGACTAAGCCACCAACCAAGGAGTACACATGGCTCTGGCTGCATATGTAGAAGAGGACAGGCATGTCAGATATCAGTGGGAGGAGAGGTTTTTGGTCCTATGAAGGTTTGATAGACACCCCAGTGTAGGGCAATGGAGGGCAGGAAGGTGGGAGTATGTGGGTGGGTGGATGAACAGCCTCATAGAAGCAGGGGGAGGGGAATACAAGGTAAGGGGATAACACTTGAAATGTAAATAAATTAAAAGAAAAAGAAAGGGGAAAAAGAGAAAGGGGTCTTAGTCAAAGAAACAAAGGAGAAATGCAAAATTTCAAAGCACACTGAGGCAATGCCAAAGGCACAGGAGCCATGGGACAAATAGTTCAAGAAAGTTAAACTAGAAATAGGACCCTGACAATACACAGAACAAAAGGTTGGGTAAAGGTAAGAAGACACCAAAGCAAAAAGTGGAAAGCATTCGGTGCTTTCTTGAGGACAATCAATCTGTCCCTTGGCCAGCAGGTTAAGGAGTTTGAGCAAAGAAACTACTGCATGTCTATTACAAAGAGCCCACTGAACTGCCCAGACTGCCACTGACATCAAGCAATTGCCATACAATGAACTGTATGACTAGCTGGGTCCCCTGAAGAGTAATAACAGGGTTGCTAACCACACCAGGGAGTAAGCTTTATGGCCATCATATTTCACAAAAACAAGGGCAGAAAAAAAAACAACAACAACAAGAACAACAAAACAGAAAGAGGAAAATTACTTATCTTCTGAATAGCTTCACCAGACAGTAACCAAATTCAGAGGCATTATCTCACAAGGGAGAACTATTAGCTATCTACACCTTTCTTTCTTTTTTCTTTTTTAAAAGATTTATTTATTTATTTTATGTATATGAATACACTGTAGATGTCTTCAGACACATCAGGAGAGGGCATCAGATCCCATTACAGGTGGTTGTGAGCCACCATGAGGCTGCTAGAAATTGAACTCAGGACCTCTGGACTAGCAGTCAGTGCTCCTAACCGCTGAGCCATCTCTCCAGCCCCCACACCTTTCCGTTTAAAAAAGAAAAAGAAAAAAGAAAAAAAAAAGAAAAACAGGTTTATGAAGATTAAGTCAGATTTCAAGGATCTCAGAGATAGGAAACCAAAGAAGTCAAATCGAATTCAGTTCTATCAGATTCAAAGCATGATCTCTGTCCAAATCGTCTTGTCGTATTCCCTGTACTTATAAAAGTAGTATCCATCTTCAATGAACTGACAAATTCACTTTAAAAGGGACCTTGAAGGCAAGCAATTCTGGCTTTGAAGACTGGCGATATAACCATAGCTAATGCCCTAACTTCTCAAAGCTCAGCCTCCATTTTATGAGAAATGGGAATCTAATCAGTTCAAATTGTATAGTTAAGAGTTCAGTGAAACAAAGCATCTAAAGATCTCCAGGGAGCACAGCTCAGTGATCTTCAACAGAGAATGTACAGAAAGGCTGGGATGACTTTAGACCAGAGAGGAGGACTGAGGAGAGTGCTCCTACCACTTCAGCACTCCTCTGTGAGAAGCCACAGTCTGGACATCAAACAGTGGCCATGCACTTTGTTTCCAAAGCAGACATTGTTTCTGTCTATTTGTTTGAGTTTCCTGTTTGTATGTATTATGAAACAGTTTATGAAACAATATTGCATGATAGGGAGCAAGGTTAGAATTCTGGAGCATAGGAGGATCAATCAGAAATGGACTATGCTGTGCCCTAAAGGTGGACCCCACACTCCCTGCAGCCTCTGCCATCTTCCCAGCTGTTTCAAACCAGCAGGCAGAACCAGGTACCCGAGATATCCCAAGTTTAAGACCTGTGCGAACTCAGGACACCAGTCAGCAATCTCTGAGCAGGAGCCATGCAGAACAGCAGCCCAGCAGGCAGAACCAAGTACCCGAGTTATCCCGAGTTTAAGACCTCTGGAGACTCAGGCCACCTGTCAGCAATCTGTGAGCAGGAGCCCCGCAGGGCAGTGGTTCAGGTGTCTCAGTCATGGGAAAATAGCCTTACAAGCCTACACGAGGTTCAAGTACCAGCTAGTAACTACAGGACCAACTAACACCAGAGATAACCAGATAGCAAAAGGCAAACGTAAGATCGTTACTAACAGAAATCAAGGCAATATGGCAGTATCCGAACCCAGTTCCCCGACAGCAATAAGTCTCAGATACCCCAACACACCAGAAAAACAAGACTCAGATCTAAAATCACTGGTCAGGATGCTGATAGACGAACACTTAGATACATCTCTTAAAGTAATACAGGAGAAAAATGGATCAAAGAAGCCCTTACAAGGCAAACACAAAAATCACTTAAAGAAATTCAGGAGAATATGGATCAAAAAATGGGTGCCAATAAGGGGGAAACACAAAAATCACTTAAAGAAATACAAGAGAATGTGGGTCAACAACTAGAAGTCATAAAAGAGGAAACACAAAAATCCCTTAAAGAATTACATGAAAACACAAACAAGCAAGTGAAATATCTGAGCAAAACCATCCAGAATCTAAAAACCGAAACAACTAAGAAATCGCAAAGGGAGACAACGTTGGAAATAGAAAACCTTGGGAAGAAATCAGGAGTCACAGATGCAAATATCAACAATGGAATACAAGAGATAGAAGACAGAATCTCAGATGCTGAAGATGCCATAGGAACCATGGATTCAACAATTAAAGAAAATGCAAAATGCAAAAAGCTGGTAACTCAAAACATTCAGGAAATCTAGAACACAATGAGAACACCAAACCTAAGGATTATAGGTATAGATGAGAGTGAAGATCTACAACTTAAAGGGCCAGCAAATATCTTCTACAAAATTATGGAAGAAAACTTCCCCAACCTAAAGAGAGAGATGCCCATGAAAATACAAAAAGCCTACAGAACCCCAAACAGACTGGACCAGTACAGTAATACCTCCTGTCACAGAATAATCAAAACCCCAAATGTACTAAACAAAGAAAGAATATTAAAGGCAGTAAGAAAAAAAGGCCAAATAACATATAAAGGAAGACTATCAGAATTACACCAGACTTCTCACCTGAGACCATGAAAGCTAGAAGATCCTGGGCAGATCTCATGCAGACTCTAAGAGTACACAAACTTCAGCCAAAACTACTATACCCAGCAAAATTCTCAATAGCCATAGATGGGGGAACCAAGGTATTCCATGACAAAACCAAATTTGCATATCTATCCACAAACCCAGCCCTACAAAGGATAATAAAGGAAAAACACCAACACAAGGGGGGAAAATACACCCCAGAAAGCAAGATAAAAACCCCCTCTCATCAAACCCAAAAGAAGAGAACCACTCAAATATAAAAAATAACGCCCAAAATTTCATGAAGTGATAATCACTACTACTTAATATCTCTTAACATCAATGGACACAATTCCTCAATAAAAAGACACAGACTAACAGACTGGATACAGAAACAGGACCCTACATTTTGCTACATACAGGAAACACAAATCAGTGTCAAACACAAACACTACCTTAGAGTAAAAGGCTGGAAGACAATTTTACAAGCAAATGGTCTCAGGAAACAAGCCTGAGTAGCCATTCTAATATCAGATAAAATTGACTTTCAACCTAAAATCATCAAAAGAGACATGGAAGGTCACTTCTTGCTGGTCAAAGGGAAAATCCACCAAGAAGAATTCTCAATACCGAGCATTTATGCTCCAAATGTAAGAGCACCCTCATTCGTAAAAGAAGCTTTACTAAAGTTTAAAACACACATTGCACCTAACACAATAATTGTAGGTGACTTAAACACTCCACTCTCCTCAATGGACCGATCAGGAAAGCAGAAACTAAACAGGGGCATAGTGAAACTAATTGAAGCTTTGGACCAATTGGATTTAACGGATATATATATAACATTTCATCCTAAAGCAAAAGAATATACCTTTTTCTCAGCACCACATGGTACCTTCTCCAAAATTGATCATATAATTGGTCACAAGGCAGACCTCAAGAAATACAAGAAGACCAAAGTAATCCCGTGCCTCCTATCAAATCACTATGGAGTAAAAGTGGTCTTCAATAGCAAGAAGAACAACAGAAAACCCACATACACATGGAAACTGGACAATACTCTACTCAATGACACCTTGGTCAAGGAAGAAATAAAGAGAGAAATCAAAGACTTTTTAAAATTCAATAAAAATGAAGGTGCGACCTACCCAAATCTATGGGACACAATGAAAGCAGTGCTAAGAGGAAAACTCATAGCCCTGAGTGCCTCCAAAAAGAAACAGGAGAGAGCATACACTAGCAACTTTACAGACCACCCGAAGGCCCTGGAACAAAAAGAAGCTAATTCACCCAGGAGGAGTAGAAGACAGGAAATCATGAAATTAAGGGCTTAAATCAATCAAGAAGAAACAAAGAGAACCATACAAAGAATCAAAAAAAAAAAAAAAAAAAAAAAAAACAAGAGCTGGTTCTTTAAGAAAATCAACAAGATTGATAAACCCTTAGCCAAGGCACAGAGACAGTATCCAAATTAACAAAATTAGAAATGAAAAGGGGGATATAAAAACAGAAACAGGGGAAATTAAAAAGAATCATCAGATCCTGCTACAAAAGCCTATACTCAACACAACTGGAGAATCTGGAGGAAATGGACAATTTCCTAGACAGATACCAAATACCAAAATTAAATCAGTATCAATTAGATCAGCTAAGAAGTAGCATAACCCCTAGAAAAATAGAAGGGGTTATAGAAAGTCTCCCAACCAAAAAAAGTACGGTACCAGATGGTTTTAGTGCAGAATTCTATCAGAACTTCAAAGAAGACCTAACACCAATACTCTTTAAACTAGTCCACAAAATAGAAACAGAAGGAACACTGCCCAACTCGTTATATGAAGCCACAATTACGTTGATACCAAAACCACACAAAGATCCTATAAAGAAAGAGAACTACAGGCCAATTTCCCTTATGAATATTGATGCAAAAATACTAAATAAAATTCTTATCAACCGAATCCAAGAGCACATCAAAATGATCATTCACCATGATCAAATAGGCTTCATCCCAGGGATGCAGGGATGGTTCAATATACGGAAATCCATCAATGTAATCCACTACATAAACAAACTAAAAGAAAAACACCAAATGGTCATCTCATTAGATGCTGAAAAAGCATTCGACAAAATTCAGCATCCTTTCATGCTAAAAGTCTTAGAAAGAGCAGGAATTCAAGGCCCATACCTAAACATAGTAAAAGCAATTTACGGCAAACCAGTAGCCAACATAAAACTAAATGGAGAGAAACTTGAAGCAATCCCACTAAAATCAGGGACTAGACAAAGCTGCCCTCTCTCTCCATATCTTTTCAATATAGTACTTGAATTTCTAGTGAGAGCAATTAGACAACATAAGGAAGTCAAAGGGATACAAATTGGAAAGGAAGACATCAAAATATCCCTTTTTGCAGATGATGTGATAGTATATGTAAGTGATCCAAAAAATTCAACCTGAGAACTCCTACAGCTGATAAACAACTTCAGCAAAGTGGCTGGTTATAAAATCAACTCAAGAAATCAGTAGCCTTTATGTACTCAAGGGACAAGCAGGCTAAGAAAGGAATTAGGGAAATAACACCCTTCACAATAGCCACAAACAATATAAAGTAACTTGGTATGACTTTAACCAAACAAGTGAAAGATCTGTATGACAGGAACTTCAAGCCCCTAAAGAAAGAAATTGAAGAAGACCTTGGGAGATGGAAAAATATTCCATGCTCTTGGATTGGCAGGATTAATATAGTAAAAATGGCCATCTTGCCAAAAGCAATCTATAGATTCAATGCAAACCCCATCAAAATCCCAAATTAATTCTTCATAGACCTAGAATGAGCAATTCTCAAATTCATCTGGAATAACAAAAATCCCAGGATAGCTAAAACTATTCTCAACATTAAAAGGACTTCTGAGGGGATCAATATCCCTGACCTCAAGCAGTACTATAGAGCAATTGTGCTAAAAACTGCATGGTATTGGTATAGCGACAGTCAAGTAGATCAATGGAATAGAATTGAAGAACCAGAAATGAACCCACAGACTTATGGTCACTTGATCTTTGATAAAGGAGCTACAACCATCCAGTGGAAAAAAGATATTCCTTTCAACAAATGGTGCTGGTTCAACTGGAGGTCAACATGCAGAAGAATGCGAATTGACCCACTCTTATCTCCTTGTACCAAGATCAACTCCAAGTGGATCAAGGACTTCCACATAAAACCAGATATACTGAAACTAATAGAAAAGAAACTGGGGAAGACCCTGGAGGACATGGGCACAGGGGGAAAATTTCTGAACAGAACACCAAAGTTTATGCTCTAAGATCAAGAATTGACAAATGGGACCTCATAAAATGACAAAGTTTCTGTAAGGCAAAGGACACTGTCCGAAATGGGAGGGGGGGTGATTGGGGAATGGGCGGAGGCAAGAGGACTTATGGGACATATGGTGAGGGGGAAACTGGGTATGTTTCCTTTATGTTTTTCCTTTGGAATGTAAACAAAAAATATAGAAAATAAAAAAATATCAAAAAAAAAAAGAAATGGACTACTATCAAGTAATAGGTTCATCTGGTGATTCAACTGTTGTTTAATGTGAATGGTACCATGTGCAATCAAAGCAGAATAAGTAAAACATCCAGAAATTTGAAGGGGGAAAACAAGATCACATTTACCCACAGGGAAGAAGAAAAGACTCTTTGATATACCATCCAGTGTAGTAGTAGACTAAGTTGGCTGGAATCTCTAAGCTTTTGGCAGAAGCCAAAGGTGTGTGCAGAAAAGTTGTTCATAGGATGTCTGTTGGAAAAAAAATTCTCTAGTTATCAAAAACTAGCAACTTCTTTTGCTGACCTGCATGTCTGATCAGCTATCATGGAGGTGTTCTAAACAGGCTTATTGGTGGTGGTTTGTGAATCTTCTTTCTTTGTAACACCTTTCACCAGATGTGGAAGATAGGCAAAATTCTTAGAAAACCATATACCTACTATAGTCTCTTTCTGACATTTCTCCCTTCTAAGTGCTTTCACCCACCAACATTCAGAACTGGAAAAGCTGACCTAGCCTTTTCAGACAAGATTCCACCAGAGTTTCTCTTGCTTCTTCCTCTCCTGCCTGGTTTACTTTACATTTTAAAGTTCTCACTAAAACTCTTGAAGTTCCAATGGAGACTTATAGCAGTATGTTTTTTGTTTATGGTATCTCAAATTTCTTCATAGTCTTAAATGTAGTCCATTTGAACTGGCTTGACACACTTGGAAAGCAGGGTATTGACACACTTGGAAACAGGGTATTGCATGATTTACTGTATTGTGGAAAGAAATAAAAACCCAGAGTGGTGAGTAACCTGCCAGTCATGGCAAAGCTGATGTCACTTTCCAGATCACTAATCCTTCACTCCTCACCCTGTGCCAGACCTAATCTGGGAGACAGATGTGACATGACCCCAGGCATTTTTCACTATTACCTGCATCAGTTGTTCCCTGTGTTAATGAAAAACATCAAATACTAAAGCCTGAAGTTTAGAGAGAGATTAAAAACAGGTGGGATGCTGTGTGTTTCTCCTTTTCCCTTTTGCCCTCAGCAAGACTGATTCTAGTTTTAGGTGTTCAGAAGGCACACTCCTAAGTGTGGATTATCAGTTATCCACCCTTCAATGTGGTTGGCCTTCCAAGCACAATGAAAGATGTTACACCATGCAGCCAGATGTACTTGGTGTGAGGGTATTTCCTTTGATCCCAAAGAGACCAAACACAGGCTCTGCATTGATAAGTTTGTCCTTAGTTATCTTTGCTTTTAAACAATATAGAGCAAAATAAAGAAGTTTCCATTACTTCAGATTCCCAGTCTCTGAGTAGGTAGAAATGACTTAGGAGGAAGGAGACCCTAGTGACCTGTTTCAATTGCCACTGTTTCTCTAAAGACTGTTACCATGACTGTCTTTATCCCATTTGCTACTGGGTACTTCCTTTGTGGTTTCTTGCTAACTTAGGGTCTTGCACTTCAGTGTCTACCTCATTATTTGGGACCATGGTTTCTGTTCATGCTCTAAATACTTCCTGCCTGTTCTTTTTCCCACCCAGATTCACTGAGGTTGAACTTAGCTAGATATCTTGATGATTAACAAGTCTGTTAAACAATCTGCTGCTCCTGACCACTCTGAGCCACTGCTCGTTGTTGGGTCATCAGCTGTAAGCAACTAACTTTGGTACATAGGTCTTGTGGGAAAATGTGCTTCAAGACTCTTCAAGGAGATTAGGTTATTAATAATTCATCTATGTAGAGTCAAGAGAAAAACAGAAGAAAGTAAAATCAAGGAAAAGTCCCAAGACCTAGAGATATCCTGACTGTCTTTGAGTGGTTTTGATCTGATCTTCAGGGGAACTGGCTATAAACTCATTTAAAATAAAATACAAAAAAAACCCATAACATACCTGCAAGATATGAAGTCTCAACCAGCAAAGCAAATGTATTCAGACTAGATAAAACAGTGAATTGCATATTTCTTGGAGAAAAAGTATAGCATGATTAGAACACAAATACCTAGAAGTATGTAGAGATAATCCACATTCCCACTTGAGAAGTTTCCCTTTGGGTAATAACCCTGGATTAAGATGAACTCTTCCATCATTGCAAGACAGATTTTGTAGATGCAACTTATGAAAGACTGTTACAGGCTCTTCCCTACTTTCTCTTCTATTAGATTCAGTTTATCTGGTTTTATGTGAATGTCCTTGATCCACTTGGACTTGAGCTTTGTACAAGGAGATAAGAATGGATCGATTTGCATTTTTCTGCATGCTAGCTGCCAGTTGACCCAGCACCATTTGTTGAAAATGCTATCTTTTTTCCACTGGATGGTTTTAGCTCTTTTGTCAAAGATGAAGTGACCATGATGCGTGGGTTCATTATTGGGTCTTCAGTTCTATTCCATTGCTCTACTTGCGTGTCACTGTACCAATATCAGGCAGTTTTTATAATTATTGCTCTGTAGTAGAGCTTGAGGTCAGGAATGGTGATTCCCCAAGAAGGTCTTTTATTGTTGACAATAGTTGTCACTATCCTAGGTTTTTTATTATTCCAAATGAATTTGAAAATTGCTCTTTCTAACTCTAGGAATAATTGAGTTGGAATTTTGATGGGGATTGCATTGAACCTGTAGATTGCTTTTGGCAAGATGGCCATTTTTACTAAATTAATCCTGTCAATATAAGAGCATGGGAAATCTTTCCATCTTCTGAGATCATTTTTGATTTTTCTTCAGAGAATTGAAGTTCTTGTCATACAGATCTTTCACTTGCTTAGTCAGAGCCAAACCAAGATACTTTATGTTGTTTGTGACTATTGTGAAGGGTGTCATTTCCCTAATTTCTTTCTCACCTCTTTTTCCTTTGAGGAGAGGAACACTACTAATTTGTTTGAGTTAATTTTATATCCAGACACTTTGCTGAAGTTGTATATCAGATTTAGAAGTTCTCTGGTGGAATTTTTGTGGTCATTTAAATATATTATCATATCATCTGCAAAGAGTGATATTTTGACTTCTTTCTTTCCAATTAGTATCCCTTTGACCTCCTTTTGTTGTCTAATTGCTCTGGCTAGGATTTGGAGTACTATATAGAATAGGTACAGAGAGAGTAGGCAGCCTTGTCTAGTCCCTGGTTTTAGTGGGGTTGCTTCAAGTGTCTCTCCATTTAGTTTGATGTTGGCTACTGGTTTGCTGTATATTGCTTTTACTATGTTTGGGTATGAGTCTTGAATTCCTGATCTTTCCAAGACTTTTACCAGGAAGGGGTGTTGAATTTTGTCAAATGCTTTCTCACTATCTAATGAGATGATCGTGGTGTTTTTTTTTTTTTTTTGAGTTTGTTTATATAGTGGATTACATTGATGGATTTCCATATATTGAACCATTACTGCATCCCTGGGATGAAGCCTACTTATTCATGATGGATGATTGTTTTGCTGTGTTCTTGGATTCAGTTTCTGAGAATTTTGTTGAGCATGTTTGCATTGATATTCATAAGGGAAATTGATCTAAAGTTCTATTTCTTTGTTGGGTCTGTGTGATTTAGGTGTAAGCATAATTGTGGCTTCATAGAACGAATTGGGTAGTGTTCTTTCTGCTTCTATTTTATGGAATACTTTGAAGAGAATTAGTATTAGGTCTTTGAAAGTCTGAAAAGTGCGGATGCTTCTGTCCTTAGAATGGGTAACAAAATACTGAAGCGAGTAAATAGGAAGACAAGGTGTGGAGCAGAGACTGAAGGCAAGGCCATCCACAGCCTGCCCCACCTGTGGATCCATATACAGTACCAAACGCAGACACTATTGTGGATGCCAAAAAGTGCATGCTGGCAGGTATCTAATATCGCTGTCTCTTTATAGGCTTTGCCAGAACCTGACATATACAGAGGTGGATGCTCTCAGCCAATCATTGAACTGATCATGGGGTCCCCAGTGAATTAGAGAAAGGACTGAAGGAACTGAAGGAGTTTGCAAACCCCATAGAAAGAACAACAATATCAACGAACCAGAGTCTAAACCACCAACCAAGTAGTTCACACGTAAGGACACATGGCTCCAGCTATGTAATTAGCAGAGGACGGCCTTGTCAGATATCAATGGGAGGAGAGGCCTGTGGTCTTGTGAAGGCTCATTGCCCCAGTGTAGGGGAATTCCAGGGTGAGGAGGCAGGAGTGAGTGGGTGGGTAGGGGAGCACCCTCACTGAAGCAGGGGGAAGGGGGATAGGATAGGAGGTTTCCAGAAGGGAAACTGGGAAAGGGGATAACATCTGAAATGTAAACAAATAAAATATTCAATAAAAAAGACTATTAGAGACAGTTTTCTCTAGTAATCTAGTAGGCTCTATTACCCTACAAATCCTTTAAAATGCAGAACATTTTCCCAGTAGTTGAGGAGAATTTGGAGAGAGAGAATGTGAGAGGGAGAGGTATGAGGAGGATGGAGCTGAACTATTGAGATCTGTGGCATGAGGAGATTGATTCAAGAAAGGAGTCCCAACCAATGAATGTGTCTCTACTAGCTGGGAAAGACTCACATAGATTCTTCTCTATATACCTCACATGGGAGGTTCAGTCATGTTAAAAAGCTTAAATTGAGCCTAGGAGCTCTAGCTGGCCTCCGACCCTAGAAGAAAAGAAATGTGTATTGTTTTCAGCCCCAGATTGCTGCTATTTGCTTATAGAAGCATTTGAAAATGCATCTAGTTTAACTTGCAATGTTTTATTGGTGTGGGTTTTCTTTAGTTTCTTTTCTATATCCGTTCATTTTTGAAACAAGGGCAGTTTATCTTTGTTTGCTTGTTTGTTTGTTTTTGTTTTTTTTTTTGAGACAGGGTTTCTCTGTGTAGCTCTGGCTGTCCTGGAACTCACTCTGTAGACCAGGCTGGCCTCTCTTGAATGGCAGTCATTTACTTGTGAAGTTGGTGGGTTTTTTTTCTGGACTATGGGAAGTCATTAAGCCAATAGGAAAAATGCTGATCAATGCTAGCAGTTCTAAGATGCCTGTTACTACCTTGTTTTGGTTTTGACACCTGAGGGTGGAGGCTTTGGTTTCCATTCTCAGTGCTTCTGTGATACAATGTGTTTCCCATCTGAGAAGAGCTTGGATATAGATAGCAGAGACCTTGTTTGAGGTACATCTTGTTTCTGGTTGCCTGGAATTCCAAATTTAGAATGTCACTAGAAAATTAGCTTCATTTGTTCTCAACTTCTATTTCTTGCAAAACTGGCACAGTTTGGGGACACTTTTTTCTACTGCTAAATAGAAGTCTCTGGGCATGAGATACACAGATATCTCATTAACTATTGAAGGGAATAAACTGGAGTCCAAAACGTCCTTCTGTAACATTGTCAGAAGCCACACTGTCCTGCCTCACGTTTACTTTATCAGCCTAAATTCCTATCACAGGCAAGAAGCATGGAGATGAAATCATCTCTGAAAATGGATTTTCTTGCCATGCCTTTACATTAGAAATGGGCCCAGGGCAGGGCAATCCCAGCTGCACCTGGAAGAGTGCGTGGGTCCCATGAATAATCCATGGTCCTTTCATAGACAGTTAGGAAATGCTGACTCAGTGCCTGCTTCCCAAGCAGCTGAGAATATAGGTCAGGTGAAGCAGAGATATGGAATGAAACTCTGGGTGTTCAGTTGGTCTTGAAAACAGAAAAGGGACTTGAAATCTGATTACAGATAGCTTTGCTTCTCTTCCTATTTGTATCCGTTTGATTTCCTTCTCTGGCTTTACAGCTCAGCTGCTTCACTGAGCAAAGTATTAAAAGAAGTGGGGGTGGTAGACGGCCCTATTTTTGCTCCTGATTTCAATAAGATTGCTTCAAGCTTTTCTCCACTTGGGATACTGTTCCCTGTGGGCTCTTCACATACAGCTTTTATTATGTTGAGATTTGTTCTCTCTAGTCTGACTCTCTCTAGACTTTTTCTCATGAAGGCATATTGGATTTTGTCAAAGGCTATTGCTGCATCCATTCAGATGATCATGTGATTTTTGTACTTAAGTCTATTTATATGATCTGTTACATCTAGTGACTTATATATAATTAAATATTCCTCCATGTCCCAGATAAAGCCAACATAGTCACGGTGAGAATATTTGTGATGTATGTCTGTATTTGGTTTGCCAGTATTTTTTAAAATATTTTTTATTTATTCTTCCTCATATGTTTATGTTCCAACAGCAGTTTCTTCTCCCTCCTCCCCTCCCCTCCTCCCCTCCCTCCTCCCCTCCCCTTCCTCCTCCCCTCCCCTCCTTCCTCTACTCCCCCCTCCTCCCCTCCCCTTCCTCTTCCCCTCCCCTCCCCTCCCTCCTCCCATCCCCTCCCTCCTCTCATCCCCTCCCTCCTCCTCTCCCTGTGTCCCCTCACCACCACTATACCCCAGATCAACTCCTCCTCATTTTTCCTTCAGAAAAAGGAAAAAGTCAAATCTCCAATGGATAGCAACAAAACATAGTACATCAAGTTGCAATGTGACTAGGTACCTCCCTTGTATTAAGATTGAACCAGGCAACGTAGTAGAAGAAAAGGGTCCCAAAAGCAGGAAAAAGAGTCATAGATAGCCCCCACTCCCACAATAGGAGTCCAAAAAGAAGACCAAGCCACACAACCATAACATGCATACAGAGGGCCTAGGTCAGACACATGGAGGCTCAACAATTGTTGGCTCAGTCTCTGTGAGCCCGTATCAGCTCCATTTATTTAATTCTGAGAGCTGTGTTCTTGTATTGTCCTTGACCCCTCTGGCTCTGGCAAACTTTCCACCCATCTTTCATGAGCTCCACACAAGTTTCGGCTCTGGGCCTCTGCATCTGTTCCCATCAGTTGCTGAATGAAGCCTCTCTGATGATAATTGAACTAGACTCTGATCTATTATCAGAGCAGAATAAAATCTATATAGCAGAATAGCAGAATAAAATCCTTTCATTGATTTTTTTCCAGTTTCATTTGGTTCTGCCCTAGGTCTCTGAGCTATCCAGTCTCTGGTTCCTGACCCTCTAGGCAAGGGCAGGGGTATGTTCCCTCTGTGGCATGGATCTCAAGCTGGAACAGTCACTGGTTGGCCATTCCCATAATTTCTGTGACACCTTTAACATAGCATATTCTGTAGGCAGAACAAATTGCAGACCAATGATTTTGAGAATGGGTTGGTGTACTAATCCCTGCACAGCAAGTCTTGCCTAATTGCAGAAGATGGCCAGTTCAGGCTCTATATCCTCTATTACCAGGCGTCTTAGCTAGGGTAAGACTTTGTACATTCCTTGGAGTTTCCATTGCACTAGCTCATCCAGAATATCTCCCCCAATTCCAGTTGCTTCTCTTAGTAATCTTCCCTCCATCCGACACACACCTGATCCCTTCTGTCCCTGTGCCCAGCTGCCTCTAGTCCACCCATAACATTTATTATATTTCCCCTTCTCAAGGAGGTTCATGAATTCCCGTGTGAGCCCTCTTTGTTATTTAACTTGTCTGAGAGTATTTATTGTAGAATAATTATCCTTTACTTTTTACTAATATTCAGTTATAAGTGAACATATACCATGTCTCTATTTCTTGGTCTAGTAACCCACTCAGGATTTTTTTAGTTCCACTCATTTGCCTAAAAATTTCACAATATTATTTTTTGATTAGTTATCTCTTTACATCCTGAACAAATATTACTCCCTCTCCCTCACCTCTCTCCTATTTTCTTCTTCTCCTCAGGAAAGGGAACACTCTCGTGGATATCAACCAGTCTTGCCATATCAAGTTGCAGTAAGACTAGGCACATCTTCTAGTGAGGCTAAACAATGAAGCCCAGATAGGGGAAAGGGATTAAAGGGCAGGCAATGTAGTCAGAGACTGGCCCTGCTCTTTCTTTAGGAGTTCCACATAAAGACCCAGATGCACAATTATTACATAAATGTAAAGGGTCTAGTTCTGTCCCATACATGCTCTCTGGTTGGCAGTTCAGTCTCTACAAGCCACTGTGAGGTCAGATTACTTGATTCTGTAGATTTTCTTGTTGTGTTCTTGACCCATCTGTCTCCTACAATTCATCCACTCCCACTTCCAGAGGATTTCCCAACCTCCACTTAATGTTTGGCTCTGGGTCTTTGCAACAGTTTCTATTAGTTGCTGGGTAAAGTCACGCTGATGACAGTTAGGCTAGGCTACTGTCTACAAATATAGCAGAATAGCATTAATTGTGTCAGGGATGGGCTCCCTCTCCTGAAATGGGTCTCAGTCTGGGCTAGTCCTTGGTTGGACCTTTCCTCATTATGCTCCATCTTTTACCCTTGCACATCTGGCAGGCAGGAAAAAATGTAAGGCTAAGATTTTGTGACTATGTTGGTTTCCCTGTACTTCCACTGGATGTCTTGCTTGATCAGAATGACTGAGATAAAAAACCTCAAGCAGGAGTTCACGCTGAATACTCCTTCATTGCTGGTGGGAGTGCAAACCATTTTGGAAATTAATTTGGTGATTTCTCAGAAAGTTCCCAATAGCTCTACATCTAGACCCAGCTATACCATTCCTGGGCATATACCCAAAAGATGTTCCATCATGCCACAAACACTTGCTCAACTACGTTCATAGTAGTTTTATTCATTATTGCCAGAAAGTGGAACAACTTAGATGTCCCTCAACAAAAGAATGACTAAAGAAAATGTCACAATGGAATTTACTTGGCCATTAAAAACAAGGTCTTCATGAAATTTGTAGGCAAATGGATGGAAATAGAAAAGATCATCTTGAGTGATGTAACCCAGACCGAGAAAGATAGACAGAGTATATGTACTCAAGTGAGTATTAGTGTATATTAGTCATCAAGTACAGGATAACCATGTTACAAATCACAAATCCAAAGTAGCTACTAAGTATCAAAAATGTCCCAAGTAGGGACAATTGAATCTTGCTAAGAAGGGGAAATGGATGTTTTTGTTTTTTGTTTGATTGTTTTTTTTTTTCAAACAGCCAATACTCTAGTATATAAATATAACAGTTTTTCTGTTTTATTTTATTTTGATTTTTTGGTTTTTGTTTGTTTGCTTGTTTGGGGGTGTTGTTTTCCTATTCTTCAGTGGTTGAGGAACATCTAGGTTATTTCCGGCTATTACTAATAAAGTTGCTATGAACAGTGTTGAACAAGTGTCCTGTGGAAGGATGAGGAATCCTTTGAGTATATACCCAGTTGGGACTTGAGGTAAATTGATTCACAATTTTCTGAGAAACTACCGTATTAATTTCCTTGGTGACTATACAAGTTTGCACTCCCACCAGCAATGGAGGAGTGTTCCTCTTGCTCCACATTCTCTTCAGTATAGCCAGTCACTTGTGGTTTTGATCTTAGCTATTCTGACAGATATACAATGGTATACCAAAGTAGTTCTGAATTTCATTTCCCTAATGGCTAAGAATTTTGAATATCTCTTTAAGTGCTTCTCAGCCATTTGAGATTTCTCTGTTGAAAATTCTCAGTTTAATGCAGATACTTACAGCCACCCATTTGACTGAGGTAAGGGACTCAGGTGGAAGAGTTAGGAGAAGGACTGAAGGAGCCAAAGAGGATTGCCACCCCATAGGAAGAACAACAATATCAACTGACTCAGACCCCTCAGAGCTCCCAGAGACTAAGCAGTCAACCAAAGAGCATACATGGATGGGCTGGTCCATGCCCCCCTGTCTCCCACCACTACATATGTAGCAGAGGATTGCCTTGTCTGACTCAGTGGGAAAGGATGTGCTTAATCCTATAGAAACATGATGCCCCAGAGATGGGAGATGCTATCTGAGTGAGATAGGAGTGGGTGGGTGGGTAGGGGAGCATGCTCTCAGAGCAAAGCAGAGGGGTATGGGGTAAAGAACTCATACAAAGGAGACCAGGAAGTGGAGTAACATTTGGAATGTTAATAAGTAAAATAATAAAAAATCCAAAAAAGAGAAAATTATCTGCTTAGATATGTACCCCATTTTTAATTGATTTATTTGATTTGTTGATATTTATTTTCTTGGTTTCTTTATGTATTTTGCAAATTAGCCCTATATCACATGTGGATTTGTTAAAAATCTTTTCCTGTTCCGTAGACCACCTTTCTGGCCTATAGATGATGTCCTTTGCCTTACAGCAGTTTTTCAGGTTTCATGAATTATTATTTACCTATCTTAGTGCCTGCAGTATTTGTGTTCTGTTGAGGATGCTGTCTCCCTTACCAAAGCATTCAAGGGTATTGTCCACTTTTGTTATCTGGTATCATGTTGAGGTCTTTGATCCACTTGGACTTTTTTGCAGGGTGATATATATGGATCTAGTTGCATTCTATTACATGCAGGCATCCAGTTAGACCACCACCATTTGTTGAACATGCTTTCACTTTTCCATTGTATAATTTTGGCCTCTGATCAAAAATCAGGTTCCACAACTGTATGAATTTATTTTGGGATCTTCAATTCAACTTCATTAATCAAATTGTCTGTTTTTTATGCCAATACCATACCATGAAGGGTTTTATTCCTATAGCTCTGTAATAGAGCTCAAAATCATGGTTTGTGATACCTCTGAAAGTTCTTTTATTATTCAAGATTGTTTTGACTATCCTGTTTTTTTTCTATATGAAATTCAGTATTACTCATTCAAGTTCTGTAAAAAAATGTTGTAATTTTGATGGGGATTGAATGAAATCTATGGATTGTTGTATATTGGCTTTATTCTATGTGTGTGCCTTGTATGCCAGATTTTTCCAAGACTTTTATAATGAAGAAGTTCTGGATTTTGTCAAAGGCTTTTATGGCATTGAGTGAGATGATCATGTGTGTTTTTTTCTTGTAGTTTGTTTATCTGGTGGATTACACCAACAGATTTTTGTATGATGAAAGATCTATGAATCTGTGGGATGAAGCCTACTTTATGGTGGCAGATGATCTTTTTGATGTGTTCTTGGATTCAGTTAGAGAGTATTTTATGATTTGTAAATATTTAATTTAGGAATTTTTAATCTACGTTCATCAAGAATATTAGCCTACAGTTTTCTTTGTTGTTGTTCTTTTACCAGGTCTTCATATTAAAGTAATATTGGCTTCATAGAAGGAGTTTGAGAGTGCTCCTCCTGCCTCTATTTATTTCTAATAACTTAAGAAGGATCAGTTGTAGATATTTTTGGAAAATGTGACATAATTCTGTTGGTAATTTATCTAGGTCCCAACACTTTCTAGTAAAAAGCATTTTTATTACTGTTTTAATCTCCTTGTTTGTTTTGAGTCTTTTTATGTCCTTGCTTTCTTGGTTTAACTTTGTTGATTTGGATGAATCTAGAAAATCATCCATTTCTTTTGAGATTTTCCAACATAAAGGTGTTCAAAGTATTCTCGTATAAGAATCTTAATATCTTTAGTATGTTGTAATGTTTTATTATTCATTTTTGATTATGTAAATTTTGAATCTTTTTATTTGCTTGGGTCAGGTGTCCACCAGTCTTTCAACCTTGTTTCTTTTCAAAGAACCAGATCTTAGATGCTTTGTATCATTTTCTCTGTGTTCAACCCTGAAATTAGATACACACAAGAAACATTCTACGGAAGGTGGTACTTACATATGTAGGAGTGTGTGTGTGTGTGTGTGTGTGTGTGTGTATGTGTGTGTAAATGAGGCCACAAACTTTAAGTAAAATAGAAAGTAAATTGAGGGAGTGAAAGAAAAAGAAGGGGGAAATTATATAATAATATTTTAACATCATGTTTTTAAATTTTTTTAAAAAAATGCATTAGTGCAGGGGAATACCAGAACAGGGAAGTGGGAAGGGGAGGATGGGGGAACAGGGGGAGGGAAAAGGGCGTATGGGACCTTTGGGGGGTGGGGAGCCAGGAAAAGGGAAATCATCTGAAATGAAATTAAAGAATATATCCAAGAAAAATATATATAATTCCATTTTAACTCTCATGTAATGCAATTCTTTCTTTCTTAGAACATTTTACTACCCTCAGAATTTAATCCTTGTCCTCTACTTGATACACACAGCCACAGAAATAACATCTGTAAGACCAGCCCTTCAGCTCCTGCCCACTAATCTTCAATTAGCCGTTTCTGCCTCATCACCACCTTCACTGACAGCTATATCAAATCATTTGTACTTGTTCTCCAAAGGAAAACAAATATTCAACTACTTGCTTTTCTTAGTCTCTTTTCTAGAAGATCTTTCTCTCATTTGTCAATAATGTAAATTGAAGTCTATCATTAAAAGGGAAGTCATGGTCCTGTGTGTAGAAAGAGATTTCCACCATGCAACTGGTTTGAGTTTAGAGAGTCTTTCTTAGGTAACACCTGATGCTTCACAATGGCTCTATCAATCTACACTAGAATCGCTCACTGTCAATCCCACAAACACCATGCTCTTTAAAACTGTTTTGGCTCTGAATGCACACTCTTTTTGGCACAGTGCCCAGTAGTCATTAAGTGTTTGCTGAAGAAGACCGACTGTGAGAAGGAAAGTAGAAGGAAGAAAAGCCCAGAAAAAAAAGGAATGGAAAGAATATTTTTAACGAAGTAAAGAGGAGCAGAAACAATGAAAGAAAGAGATGGAAATGAAGGACAGGAGAAAAGGGAGAAGGAAAGGAAACCCAAGCTCACACATGAGAAGGTATTTTATAAACTGCACATTGCCTCATAGCTCTGAGAAGCCCATTCATCTTCACTGAAAATATGCTGATAAGTTTGCCTTTTTGAGTTCAAGACAAGGCTGCTTTTCCTTAACCTTCTTCAAACATCCAAACCCACTAACATCCTCTGTAAGGCAAGTCTGTGATCACATCAAAGTAGATTGTCCTGGCCTGCTCTTCTCTGCTCTAGTAGGATCAATAACTAATCTGGGTGACAAATTACTATTAAATACAATCAGATAAAATATGCCAAAAATCACACCGAAACAAATTTCAAAGTCTCTCTAGTATTGTAGTGTTCTGGAACATTCAAGGACCTCGTAACCGTTCAGCAGGTAAGAATCTTGAGGACTAAGAAGATGGAGTGTGGGTTGATTCTGAGAGCACCATTATCTGTGTGTGCTGGTGGAGGCACCTCCAGAAATAGTGTTCTCATTTCTGTGGTAGAAATTGAACTTCCAAATCAATCTGAACAAGAGTTTGTAGGTAACAGTTGTAAATGCCAATTGCTGCTATTCCCACTTCAGTACTATGGCTGCTTCTGATTGGGTGATGGTGCTGAAGCTGCCTTACACTGTAATAATTGCACTTTACAAATTGCACCTGAGGCATTTCCATACCTGATAAGGCTCTTAATTGGTGTTTTAGAATAATCACTTGAAAAACACTCCCTTGGAAAGAATACTTTCAATAGAAGAGAGATCACACATGCTCCGGAACTAGGATCAGTGTGATAACTGCTTCTCTCCTTCCCTAACCATGAATAAAGTCAATAGACTTCATAGTTGCACATTAAAGGTTCCCCAATATTCTGGAAGCTCTGGTTTTCTTTTTCAAAACTCCCCCTGTCTCTCTGTCTCTGTCTCTGTCTCTGTCTCTGTCTGTCTGTCTCTCTCTCTCTCTCTCTCTCTCTCTCTCTCTCTCTCTCTCTCTCTGTGTGTGTGTGTGTGTGTGTGTGTGTGTATCACTAGCTTTCTCATCATTACAAAGCAGTATTAGCAGAATAACGAAATGCAGTAGAGGTGATTTAGAACCAAGGTGCTCTTGACCTTGCCTAGGTCTTAAAGAAGTATTTGAATTTGAATAGAATTAGAAATGAATATGAAAGAGAGAGGATGAAATTTAGAAGTAGCGGTGAACCTGGAACCTCTTCTTAAAGACAACTGTTTGAAACTCAGAAAATAGCTTTCATTTTTACTCTAGTTTTTCATTATGAAATTCTAATAAAATTTAATGCATAAAAAGAAAACCAAAAACCAAGCTAATCTGTATCATCAAGAGAATTTTTAATGTTATCATTATGGGGGTAAAACTGATTAAATGGGAGAAGAAAATACAATCCATATGTTATAATAATCTACTTGGGGAGTCATAATAAAATTCCAACAATGGAGTCACATAACAGAGATCTATTTCCTCACGTGCTAAGGGAGGAAGTCCTCATTGTTACAGCCCACAGGTTTCATGTTCTGGGGAAGCTTCTCTTCCTGGCTTTCAGACAACAACTTGTCTCATTTATGTCAGTGCACCAGACCCAGCTGCACTGTGGATTTGAACTTCATGTGTAAATCTTGGGCACAGGACACAATCATACACGGTAGCAAAAGTACTATTGTTCAGGAGCATCTTCTTTTTATTTAATTGGATATATTCTTTATTTACATTTCAAATGTTATCCTCTTTCCCAGTCCCCCCCCCCACCTCCTGGATAGTTCCTATCCCATCCTCCTTCCCCCTATTTCTATGAGGGTGTTCCTCCATTCACACCCCTCCCATCTCCCCACCTTGATTCCCCTACACTGGGGCATATTTTGAACCTTCATAAGACCAAGGATTTCTCCTCCCATTGATACATGAAAAGGCAATCTTCTGCTACATATGAGGCTGGAGCCATGTGCACCCCTTGGTTGATGACTTAGTCCCTGGGAGCTCTGGGGGGGGGGCTGGTGGGTTGATGTTGTTGTTCTTCCTATGAGGTCACAAGCCCCTTCAGCTCCTTCAGTCATTTCTCTAATTCCTCCATTGGGGACTCTGTGTTTAGTCCAATAGTTGGCTGTGAGCATCTGCCTCCGTATTTTTTTTTCTATATTTTTTATTGACTATCTTCTTCATTTACATTGCCAATAGTAAAACCTTTCCCGATTTCCCCCTCCCCAAAGACCACAAAGCCCTCCTCCCACCCCCAGCCTCCATGTATATGCCCCTCTACCTGACACACTCCCACCTCCCCCGTCGGTTTCACTTTGTTGGGGCCTCTACTGAGCCTTTACCTGACCAAGGACCACTTCTCCCACTGATGCCCAACAAGGACTTCCTCTGCCACACTTTTGGCTAGAACCATGGGTACCCCTTGGTTGATGGTTCAGTCCTTGGGAATCTTTGGGCATCTTGGTGGTCGAAGTCATTGTTCTTCCCATGGGGCTGTAAACCCCTTCAGCTCCTCCAGACCACCCTCCAGATCCTCCTTTGGGGACCCCACGCACAGTCCAATAGGTGGTTGCTAGTTTCTGCCTCTGTATTTGTAGGGCTTTGGCAGGGCCCCTCCGGAGACAACCATGGCATGCTTCTTTTGGAATATGCTTCTTGTCGTAGTGTCAGGGTTTGGTGACTATTTATAAGATGAATCCCCAGGTAGGGCAGTCTCTGGGTAGCCTTTACTTCAGTCTCTGCTCAACACATTGCCTCCCTTATTTTTTTTTTTAAATTTTATTTTCTATATTCTATGTTTACATTCCAAAGGCTTTCCCCTTTCCCAGTTCCCACCCACCATAGTTCCCATAGTTCCTCTCCCCCCCCATCTGTTCCCCAATAATTCCCCCTCCCCCCTCGGTTTCTTTACTAAACTGGAAGCAATCTTTACAGGCCCAGGGTCCTCTCCTTTCTTCTTCTTGGGAATCATTTGACTTGCTATTTGTGTCTTGAGTATTTAGGGCTTCTGGTATTGCCTCCCTTATTGTTCCTGTGAGTATTACGTTCCCTTTTTCAGAGGAACCAAAGCACCCTCACTTACGTCCTCCTTCTTCTTGAGCTTCCTGTGCTGGGTGAATTGTAACTTGTTTATTTTGAGCTTTTGGACTAGCATTCACTTATTAGTGAGTGCATACCATATGCGATCTTTTGTGACTGGGTTACCTCACTCAGGATGATACTTTCTAGTTCCATCCATTTGCCTAAGAATTTCATGACTTCATTGTTTTTAGTAGCTAAATATTACTCCATTGTGTATATACACGGTTTCTGTATCCATTCCTCTGTTGAAGGATATCTGGGTTCTTTCCAGCTTCTGACTATTATAAATAAGGCAGCTATGAACACAGTGGAGCATGTGTTCTTATTACATCTAGGAGCAGCTTCTGGGTATATTCCCAGGAGTGGTGAAAGATCTATATGACAAGAACTTTAAGCCTCTGAAGAAAGAAGTCAAAGAAAGTCTCAGAAGATGGAAAGATCTCCCATGTTCATGGATTGGCAGGATCAATATAGTAAAAATGGCCATCTTGCCAAAAGCATTCTACAGATTCAGTGCCATCCCCATCAAAATCCCAAAACTATTCTCCACAACAAAAGATCTTCTGGGGGAATCACCATCCCTGACCTACAGAGCGATAGTGATAAAAACTGTTTGGTATTGGTATGCAGACAGGTGGGAAGATCAATGGAATAGAATTGAAGACCCAGAAAAGAACCCACACACATACAGTCACTTGATATTTGACAAAGGAGTTAAAAACATCCAGTGGAAAAGAGACAGCATTTTTAACAAATGGTGTTGGATCAACTGGAGGTCTGCATGCAGAAAAATGCAAATTGACCTTTTCTTCTCTCCTTGTACAAAGCTCAAGTCCAAGTGGATCAAGGATCCACGCATAAAACCAGACACACTGAAGCTTATAGAGGAGAAAGTGGGGACAAACCTTGAACACATGGATACAGAATGGGGGGGGGGGAGTTCCTGAACAGAACACCGATGGCTTATGCTCTAAGAACAAGAATCAACAAACGGGACCTCATAAAACTGCAAAGCTTCTGTAAGGCAAAGGTCAATAAGACAAAATGGCAACCAACAAATTGGGAAAATCTTTACTAACCCTACATCTGATAGAGAGCTAATATCCAATGTATACAAAGAATTCAAGAAGTTAGTCTCCAGAGAATTAAATAACCCTATTAAAAAATGGGGTACAGAGCTGAATAGGAAATTCTCAACTGAGGAAACTTGAATGGCTCTAAAGCACCTGAAGAAATGTTCGGAATCTTAGTTATCAGGGAAATGCAAATCAAAACAACACTGAGATTCCACCTTACACTGGTCATAATGGCTAAGATGAAAAACTCAAGGGACAGCAGATGCTGGAGAGGATGTGGGGAAAGAGGAACACTTCTCCCTTGTTGGTGGTATTGTAAGCTGGTAAAACCACTCTGGAAATCAGTTTGGCAATTCCTCAGAAAATTAGACATAGTACTACCTTCAGACCCAGCTATGCCTCTGTTTTTGTAAGGCTCTGGCAGGGCCTCTCAAGAGACAGACATATCAGGCTCCTTTCAGCAAGCATTTTCTGGCATCCATGATAATGTCAGGGTTTGGTGACTGTATATGGGATGAATCCGCAGGTGGGACAGTCTCTGGGTGGCCTTTCCTTAAGTCTCTGCTCCACACTTTGTCTACATATTTGCTCCTGTGAGTATTCTGTTCCCTTTCTCAGAAGAACCGAGGCACCCACACTTTGTAATTCCTTCTTCTTGAGCTTCTTGTGGTCTGTGAATTGTGTCTTGGGTATTACAAGTTTCTTGGCTAATATCTACTTATCAGTGAGTGCATACCATGTGTGTTCCTCTGTTATTGGGTTACCTCATTCAGGATGATATTTTCTAGTTTCAACCATTTGCCTAAAAATTTCATGGAGTACTATTCAGCTATTAAGAACAACGAATTCATGAAATTCTTAGGCAAATGGAGCATCTTCTTTAAGTAACATATAACTGGTTTTCAGTTACACTCAGGGCTAGTTCATAATGTTACCATTTTACAAGTATCTCCTTCTCTTTCCATGCCAGTTCCACCTGCTCCTTGTACCTTTTATGTTTGTTCTCTAACAGTTTGTTTATTAGCATTGTCTCTAAAGGGATGAAGATCCCTCTGGTTGAGAAGACAACTTTTCATCTCTTTGTAGCCATCATTACTGAGAATTCCCCATATCAATCTTACCACTAAAAAGCTTTACACTTAATTTGTAGTCATTTCACGGTTACATGTGCAGTATAAGGTTTTAATATGAGAAAAAATAAAACTCTTCCCCGCTTCTCAGAACATACATCAGAAAGGAAGCTGTACAAATTCAGCTACAAGATTCTATGTCGGAGCGCACATACATTCATGAAGAGTGCAGTGGTTGATGCTGAGACTTTAGGAAGCATGATTCATAAACTCCCACATGAGCTTTGCTATGTGTAATGTTCTAGTATATAGTGTCAAAACCACAATCTCCAAGCAGTCTTATAGTCCTGCTTCTAGATAGAATTACTCCAGCCTGGCCAAGAACCCAAGAACAATAGGAAATATAGGAGTGATCTTGTATGATTGGACATATTAAAGGAAAGGGGAGTCCAGATTTTTTGTTGTATTTATGTTATAGATCTGAAGTTTGTGTGATACATTCCCTTCTCAATTTTATGTACTTAAATATCCAAATGTGATAGCAGAAGCATTAGGATTAGGAAAGGATGTCACCCCAATGAATGTACTGTCACTCAACTCTAGCTTCTGCTACATATTGATGACAGAGTAAGAATTTGGGTTTCTGAAAAACAGAAATTAATCTCTCACTAGACACCAAATCTACCAGTGCCTACTAGTACCAAGAACGTCTCAGTAGCCAGAGTTAGGACTGTGCTTCTGTGTTTACAAGCCTTGCACTCTGCTTGTTTACTTTAGCAGCCTGAACCAAGCAAAAAGAGGCTGATTGTGTCTATTGTCTCTTGAGGAGACTTATAAATAATCACAACAATTATACAAATTATGACATAATTAAAATAATATACTATGTGATGCTCCCTAAGTATTTATTGTATTTAATATTTTAAAATTCCAACATGCTGTTTCAGATATTAATGTTGGTGATAGACTCCCCTCTCTTGGTGGGAATAAAATAACTTTGAGTCCAATAAACAGTGGAACTTGGACTTAATGAAATGGAGAATGTTTACAGGAGCTGGGTGCCTGACATTCACTGCAGTACTTGGGGTTAGTTATAATGTTTATCCTATTATACACATAGACAACTGTTATAAACTTAGTTAGTTAAAATCACCATACCTAGGAAGTAGAGAATAGACTCATTATGTAAATGGATTACATGGCTTTTTGATAGTGAGGGTTAACTTCTTCTCAGTCTCACTCAGTCCAGGAAACTCTATTGGATGGCAACATTATGTCTCTTTCAGCTATGTTAGTGGTCCATTCCTCAAACGTCCTCCCTAAGTGAGCTGCTGTGGTCTTCCTTGTCATTGTCTGTGAGGTAACTACAAGATGCAGAGAGTGGGATTTTACACATTGAATAAAAACTTATGAAGATGAAGTGGCTTTAGATTTACTTGGTATTGTATTGGAGACCTGATAGGTTATGGGAAAGCTTGATACACAAACCTAACAGGTCAAAGATGTACTTGTTCAAAGAATGACATCCTTTCCTATATAAGCTTCCCTGATTGCACAGTATCTGTTCTAGAAAAATGAGATTTGAAGCTACATGACCTTGAAAGATACAATTACTCAGAGCCTTGATGCTTTCTTTTCTAAGCTAAGATGACACTAAGCAATACTGCCGTCAAGGCACTACCTGTGAGATCTTGAACAAATGCCACAAGTGAAAGGCACACCTTTCCCTGTGAGCCATTGCCAGTTTAGCTCTGAGAACAATGCCCTGTTCTTGAGATCTGTGTGCTTCCTTTTCCCTTTTGTAGTTTCTTCTGCTTGAATTCGCCTAGCACAAGTCTCTAACCTTGGGTTAAGCTGTGAGTCAATTCTTCCCCTTATTGACTGCTTTTGATCAATTACATACTGCATCATGGGAGCATTCTGCTTTCTGGGTACTTTGATAGTCTCAATAACTATAGCTTCATTCAGACCGACATCACCTCTTGGGTTAATCTCATGTTCAGAAATAACTATCCCTCTGGTACTAATGTCTCTAAATTATTCTCTAGCCCAGGTTATAAATGTGACCATTCTAGTCTGCTGCTGACAAAGCTTTATGGCTGCCCACTGCTTAATAGTGGCTAACATTTGCTAAATGCTTAAAGCTGTATAGTATTTTTTAAAGTACTGTAAGGTGTATATTATTGCCATTCCTCTTATATATCAAGAGATTTGAAACACAGGAGTATAGTGATGTATAAGTTGGCGGAATGTGAATTGATTTTAATATTCTCAATAGAAGTATATGATCCCATATGACTTTTTTACCAGTTCATTGAAAACATGCATTTTTTATATATTTCTGCAACTTTATCAGAAATAGTTTCCATGTAAATCTTCAAGTTTATGAAAAAATTTTTATAATTCCACTTTTTATCAACTTAGGAATACTTTTATGCCTACCATTATTATGAAATTTTCCACGGTAATCTTCAATTTTAACATGTTTTTCTACATTTTTCTACAATTTTATCAGAAATATTTTCCACATAAATCTTCAATTTTATCATAAAATGTTTCTATCCTATATTTCAATTAAATTAGCAATGTTTTACATATCTACCACTTTACTCCCTATTTTCTATGAAAATTGTCAATTTTAACGTGTTTATCTGAAATATTTTCCATGTAAATCTTTAATTTTATCATAAAGTGTTTTTACTTCCCTTTTCAATAAAAAAATACATTTTTATACATATTAGCCTCAGAGAATTTGTGCTGCTTTCCTCTGTTATTCTCTTCCTAGGATAATCATCTTCCATTTTTCTCTGACTCCTGGCACAATGAAATCTTCTCTCTCAGTATTCCAACATATACACTAAATATACTAATTATATTAAGAAGCAACATATAAAGTTGTGGATGTGAGAGAAGTTAGATGAGAGCTAAATGAGTAGATAGATAGATGATAAGTTGGTTGACAAATAGTAGACAGTTAAATGGGAAAATATATGGATGGATTTCTGACAGGCAGAGAGACAGACAGAGATATGAATGATAAATACAGAAATAGATGGCAGACAGATTAATGAATATATAGATAATATAAAGAAAACATATGTATATATGTATTCCTTTCTCTTTGAAAATAAATAGACTAATAATGAGGAAAATTATGGAAATAGTAACCACAATGCCATGAGTGTAAAATCACAACCTCACTTCAAAAAGAATACGACATAGTTGTCATCTTATTCTGGAAGAATAAATATCGATGATCATGATCTAGATGCACAGATTTGGTCTGCCCAAAATGCCATATTCCAACTAGATAATAATGTCATGAAGTTTTTATGGTAGCAGAATAAATAAATTCACAAATCAAAGTACTTTGGTATAAACATCAAGTAGACTAGCTATCCTAAAGTAGGACAAGCTCTCTTTTTAGCCTTACATAATACCTGAAGACATTATTAGTGTTTGGATTGATATAAACTAAGAGTCTGTTTGTAATTCGAAAATGGTTTATTGAACAGTCATAAGGATTGATGTTAGTTCAAACATGGAGATGGGCAATGAATAGTTATTAAAGATAACCTGATATAATTTGGTTCAACGAAAACCATATAATAGATCTCTACAGCCATAGAATTTCTAATCTGTTAGTCTTTTATAATTTTTCAGAGGTATGACTTTTTTCTAAGAATTTCAGGTCACAATGCCATGATAATAATAACAGATAAGTCAAAGAACTAGATGATGTCTCTTAGAAATGCAAATGAGGTAACTCTCAGTGAGATGACCTTTAACTAACTAGAGAACCATGAAGTCCAATTAAATGTCTGTTTTTGCCTCCAAGATATAAGTGCTACTATTGCACCACTGAGGATATCTTGTTGGGCTGGTCACTGTTGCGTCTTATAGACTTTATGGTTGAGTAGAACTGTTTATTGCCTTTTTCCCTTGGCGGCTTGAATAACACCTTTAGATGCCATGAAAGCTAGTCTTTAGAGAGAAGACTTCCAGACCTGTTCCAGTTCAGTCACTCCAGGTTCTCCATCCAAAGCATGGGGTATCATCAATTTCTGGAAGACAACCAAGAACAACAGAAACAACCTACACTGTTTTTGGAAGTTAGAAGTTTTAGAAGTGGATTCCCCTAAACAACAGTTAAAGAGGGAGTGTCTTATGCATGACACAGAGATTTTTATTAGTCTGTGGAACTTCCAGGAGCATTATTACTTCAAGTGATTTAACTTCACTCAAACCATATGTATATAAACACAAATATATAATATAAATCATACATGAACATGAAAACATATGTATGAAGAAGAAACACACATAACATGCAAAACCTTTACCACTCTATTCCTGGTAGAGAATTTAAAATACAAAATTAAAAAAAGAACTCAAAAAATGAAGAATCAGTAATACAAATCACTATGTTGTGTTGTTTTCCATATCTTCACCAGCAGCTGTCCCTTTGAAAAACCTTAGCAGTATGAGTGTGGTAAAATGAAATTTAATTTGCATTATCCTAACAATTGGCAATGTTGTTATTTAAAAATACTTCTCAGTATTTCTTCTTATGAAAGCTCTCTGTTCCATCCCCCATTGTTAAACTGAGTTGTCTGATTTTTTGATGTTTAGTTGGTTGGTTTGTTGTTATTTTGGGGGGTGTCTTTGAATATTCTAGATACTGACACTCTATCATATGGGCAGGTGGTAAAGATTTTTCCATTTCTGTATGCTGTTCATTTAGTAGAATGCTAATATCCTTCACTCTACAGAACTATTTTAGTTTCATGAGGTCCCAATTATTAATTGTTAATGAATTCAACCATACTTCTTATTCTATAAAATTCAAGCTATAAATTCTTATATTGAAATCCTTGATCCACTTGGAGTTCAGTTTTGTGTAAGATGAGAGATAAGGATTTAATTCTGTCCTATTGGATGTACACAGTATTGACTGAAGATGTTTTTTCTTATTGGCTCCCTTGTCAAAAATCAGGTGATAATAGTAATGTGGTCTTGTATGCCATTTTCATTACTGTATCTATACAATATCTTGAAACTGACATAGTAATACCTCTGGCAGTATTTTTAATTGTTCATGCCAGCTTTGGCTAGCCAAGGTCTTTTGTGTTTCCAAACAAATTTTGATATGTTTGATTCAAGTTGTTTGAAGAATTTTGTTGCGAATTTGATAAAGATTACACTGAATTTGCAGACTGTTTTGTAGAGTAGGCATTTTACACTATTAGTGCTATTCAGCCATGAGCACGGCAGCTCTTTCCATCTTTTGGTACAATCTTTAATTTCTTTCCTTAAAGTCTTAAATTTTCATTATATACAAGTCTTGCATTTCCTTAGTTAGATTCATTCCAAGATATTTTAATATTTTGAGGCTATTGTTATGGTATTGTTTTCCTAGTTCTTTCTCCTATACTGTCATTTGTATATAGGAAGGCTACTACTATGCAATGCAGCCACTACAAAAGTCAGTGTGGTAGTTACTCAAAAAGTTAGAAATAGACCTGCTACATGATCCTGAAATATGACTCTTTAAGATATACCCAAGGAAATTTATACCTACTATAGAGACGCATTCAGCCTACAGAATTGGAAAATAGTTTTTACTAACCACACATCAGATAGAGGACTAATATCTGAAATACATAAAGAACACAAAAAAACTTGATATCTAGAAAACAAATAGCCCAGTTAAAAGGGGGAGATAAACATAAACAGACAATTTTCAAAAGGGGAAGCACAAATGGTTGAGAAACACTTAAGAAAATGTTCATCATTCTTAGTCATCAGGGAAATATAAATCTAAACTACTCTGAGATTTCATCTTATACCTGTCAGAGTAGCTAAGATCAAAAATATAAGTGACAGCTTATGATGTCAAGGACATCATTTGGAGCAAGGGGAACACTCCCTCATTTCTGTGGGAGTGCAAACTTATACAGCTACTATAGAAATATTTATGGTGTTTCCTGAGGAAGATGGTAACCGATCCCCATCAAGACCCAGATATACCACTCTAAAGCATTTGCACAAAGGACATTTCATCCTACCACAGAGATACTTGCTCGAGCATATTCACTGCTGCTCTATTCATAATAGCCAGAAATTGGAAGCAACCTAGATGTTCTATTCACAAAAATTTCCCTTGTGCCCGTGTATTCCAGGTTCTTCCCCACTTTCTCTTCTATTAGATTCAATGTATCTGGTTTTGTGTGGAGGTCATTAATCCACTCGGACTTGAGCTTTGTACAAGGAGATAAGAATGAATCAATTTGCATCTAAGATACCTTTCTAAGTGAAGAGAAGCTCCCATTTTGTAGGGTGATGTAGGGACATGACTCAAGATTTTTTTATTTGTTAGATGATTCATATTGTTTTGTCACTTGTCATTAATTTTCTCTCTTTCTCTCCCTCCCTCATTCACTCCCCCCTCTTTCTTTCATATTTTCTCCGTCTCTCTCCCCTGTCTGTCTGGAACACATGGACACAGGAGAAAAATTCCTGAATAGAACACAAATAGCTCATGCTTTAAGATCAAGAATTGACAAATGGGACCTCATAAACTTGCAAAGCTTCTATAAGGCAAAGGACACTGTCAATAAGACACTGTAAATAGGACAAAACAGCAACCAACAGATTGGGAAAAGATCTTTACCAATCCTACATCCTAGAAAGGGCTAATATCCAATATATACAAAGAACTCAAGAAGTTAGACTCCAGAAAACCAAATAACCCTATTAAAAATGGGGTACAGAGCGAAACAAAGAATTCTCAAATGAGGAATACCAGATGGCTGAGAAACACCTAAAGAAATGTTCAACATCCTTAATCATCAGGGAAATGCAAATCAAAACAACCCTGATATTATACCTCACACCATTCAGAATGGCCAAGATCAAAAACTTAGGGGACAGCAGATACTGGAGAGGATGTGGAGAAAGAGGAAAACAGCTCCATTTCTGGTAGAATTGCAAGCTGGTAATACCACTCTGGAACTCAGTTTGGCAGTTCCTCAGAAAATGGGACATAGCACTACCTGAGGACCCATATACCCAGAAGGTGCTCCAACATGTAATAAGGACACATGTTCCACTATGTTCATAGCAGCCTTATTTATAATGGCCAGAAGCTGGAAAGAACCCAGATGTCCCTCAACAGAGGAAAGGATATAGCATGTGTGGTACATTTACACAATGGAGTACTCAGCTACCAAAAACAATGAATTCATGAAATTCTTAGGCAAATGGATGGAATTAGAAAATATCATCCTGAGTGAGGTAACCCAATCAGAAAAGAACACCCATGGTATGTACTTGCTGATAAGTGGATATTAGCCCCAAAGCCCGTCATACCCAAAATACAACTCTCTGACCACATGAAGGTCCAGAAGAAGGATGACCAAAGTATTGATACTTTGATATTTATTGGAAAGTGGATCAAAATACCCATGGCTCACCAATAGAATGAGCAGAGGGTCCCCACTGGAGCAGCTAGAGAAAGGACCCAAGGAACTGAAGAGGTTTGCAGCCCTGCAGGAGGAACAATAAAATGTTCTCCCAGAGCTCCCAGAGACTAAACCACCAACCAAAGAGTACACATGGAGGGACCCATGGCTCCATCTACATATGTAGCAATACATGATCATTTCAGATATCAATAAGAGGAGAGGCCATAGGTCCTGTGAAGGCTCAATTCCCCCAGAATAGGGAATGCAAGTCAGGAAATTGCAGGGGGGCTGAGCAGGGGGAAGGGTTATGGGATAGGGAGTTTTTGGAGGGGTAACACAGAACAGGGATACCATTTGAAATGTAAATAAAGCAAATATTTAATATAAAGAAAGAAATCAACCTAGATGTTCTTCAATAGACGAATGGATCAAAGGTGAAACCAAAAGTAAATAAATAATAAATAGATAAATAAAAGGAACCATATGCTGGCGAGGATGTGGAGAAAGAGGAACACTCTTCCACTGTTGGTGGGATTGCAAGATGGTACAACCACTCTGGAAATCAGTCTGGCGGTTCCTCAGAAAATTGGGCATGACACTTTCAGAGGACCCTGGCATACCACTCCTGGGCATATACCCAGAAGATTCCCCTGCATACAATAAAGATACATGTTCCACTATGTTCATAGCAGCCTTATTTATAATAGCCAAAAGTTGGAAGGAGCCCAGATATCCCTCAAAGGAGGAATGGATACAGAAAATGTGGTATATATATACAATGGAATACTACTCAGCAATTAAAAATAATGAATTCACACAATTTGTAGGCAAATGGTTAGATCTGGAAAATATCATCCTAAGCAAGTTAACCCAATCACAAAAGAATACACATGAAATGCAATCACTGATAAGTGGATATTAATGAGTCCAGAAGCCCTAAATACTCAAGGCACAATTAGCAAGTCAAATGATTCCCAAGAAGAAGAAAGGAGAGGACCCTGGGCCTGAAAAGATTGGATCCAGTTTTGTAGGAGAGTACCAGAACAGATAAATGGGAGGGGGGTAATTGAGGAATAGTTGGGGGGGAGAGAACTTATGGGACGTATGGTGGGGGGGAACTGGGAAAGGGGAAAGCCTTTGGAATGTGAACAAAGAATATAGAATAAAAAAATAAAAAAAGAAGTTACAAAGGGAAGGGGAGAGGGATTTATTGATGATAACGGAGGGTTTTGCAGCTGACAAGAGCAGATGGTTGCACACAACTGTTTACAGGCTGGATGATATTGAATTGTGTACCTAAAAATCTTAATTGTATGTTTTGTTAATTTTGTCTCACTAAAGACTCATGAAAAATGAGAACAAAAAGTTTTCAAAGGTATTTACACAAATTGAAGTTATCTGGTATAATATTTACTTTTTTAAAAAAAGAGAAGACAAAAAAAATAAAATAAAAGGAATCCTAAAATGTTTGCTAATGACATTCTTCTATACTCTTATTAGTACGTTGTTTGTTCATCATCAGAGAAGCTTCCTCCTACAGAAAATGGGAGCAAATATGGAAATCCATAGCTAGACATTATACACAGTGTAAAACCTTGGAACACTCAGACCTAGTGGGTACCCCACTGAAGGGGAGAAGGAGAGAGTTTAAGAGGTAGAGCATCTGAGGACACTAAGGAAACAAGACCTTTTTTATCAGAAGGATCAGTGCACTCAAAGAGGCTGAAGCAGTATGCACAGGACCTGCATGAGTCTGCAGAAGATGGGGTCACATGTGCCCATCCCTAACCCCAAAGCAACCTCCAACTGATAACCACTTGCAAATGAAAATTTAGTTTCACTAAAGGTAGTACCAATGGGGAAACAAACTACTCTAAAGGTAGGCTGCATGCCCAGTAGTAGATGGCCAACAAAGACAAGCTCAGAGGCATTTTTGCAGGTTCCTCATAATAGCGTGTTAGGGCTCTTTCTTTTTATAAATTTTAACGTGTTATTACTTTTTTATTTTATATTTTCTTCTTTCATTTTATCCAACATGTTCTTTGAGTATATATTTGGCTTTCTAGCTTACCATTTTTATGGGATTTCCAAATGAGCAAACAAGTGCGACTCTTGAGCTATTTCTTTTCATTTGTTAGTTGTTTCCAATCACAATGTGTTAGTTTTTATTTTATTTTATTGTTATCCTTAGAAGCCTCTATTTCTTAATGAGCCACAGAACATAGGTAAATCCAGGTGGAGGGGGAGATGGGAAGGGACATGAAGGAATCAAGGGAGGGGGAAACCAAAGATTATCAGGATATGTTATATGAGGAAAAACTATTTTCAATAAAAGGGAAAAATGGGAGGAGAAATGACTCATTAAAAATTAGCTATGGATAAAAAAAGAGGATTCTCAAATGAAATAAAAATGGCTAAATGCTTGTTACTTTAGCAGCTAATGAAGTACAAAGTAACTCTGCTGAAAAAAGTTCAAGATCAAGAAAATGGCTTCCAGCAAATACTGGTGTGAGTATAGAGAAAAGGTGGCCATTGTTTACTGCTGTTAGGAATAAAATATGCCCTTATGTCTAACTCTTCCAGAAAACTATGAATAACCAGCCTTCTGGAAGAGGATATCACTAGGTAGCTTCCATCTTTGAAGAGAATAAGGATACTCTGGGGGTGTGGGGAAGTGAACTTATAAAACAATATCAAAATTAAAAAGAGCATAAGTAAGAAGGCTGTTATGGAACGGAGTGGCCCAGAGATCAGCACATAGCCATGTCAGGTCAGCTGCAGCTTACTTATGCATTGTTCTGGATCTCAAACAACAGTGGAGAAGGGATTCTGTGAGTACTCATCCCAGTGAATTTGTAGGCCACCAAAACCATGGAATGTATTTTAAAGGGATGGACTGCCTGATACTTATCAGTGGATACCACAAAAAGAGTTATCAATTTGTCACTGTAATGTTATCAATAGTTCAATTCAATATAAATAGTTATCAATCCCCCCTGTAAATAAGAAAACCTAGCACCTAACAACTTGAGTTCTGTTGGCAATTAGTTTGTATGTTTAATGATTGATTTTGCTATATCAGAAAGAACAATATGCAAACAGACAATGTAAAAATAAATAATTTCGAAGCAAAAAAATGTGGGTTAATAGTAAAGCCCAAACCAGCATGACTGCCAGAATCTAGTGTGATTGGGGTGAAATTCCCAAATAATTAAAAAAATATTATCCTGAGGAAAAACTCATACATGTCATATATAATATTATTATATATTCCAGTATATACAAGATATATAACAATTATGTATATATAATTTTTATTTGTTTTATATGTACATGATTTATATAATTTTACATATATATAAAAACATATATATGTATGCATGCATATGTATGTATATATACATATATGTATGTATGTATATATATATATATATATATATATATATATATATAATTTTTTAAAGAAAGAGTGAAGACCAAAGGAGAAACTATCATGCCAGCAGGCATCATGCCTCGAGAACAACTGCCTTATGGGTACCACAATATTCAGCAACGGGAAGGATGAGGAACTCTGAGAAAGAGACTGGTCATGTTCTGCTCAGGGGTAGAGTTTCATGTTTTTAAGAAGCCTGCCTTCTTCTAAACTCTAGGGAGCTGGGCCTAGACTAAAGGAAAATGCTGATTTCTTGTTTTTATTGAAATTTTAATTAAGAGATAATTGTGTATATGTGTGGAGTAGAGTGTAATGTTTTGGTATGTGTGTGCATTGTAGAAGGATTAAATTAATTAACATAGTCATCACCTCACATAATTAATTTTTATAGTGAGGACATTTAAAATGTACCCTCAGCATTTTTCAAATGTGCATTATTATTAACTAAAGTCACCATGCCACGCAATGGACTGCTACTGATTCTCCTTCCTTCTAACTAACACTCTGCTCCTTTGAGACGCATCTTCCTACTCATCTCAGTCACACTGATGGTCACCACTTACTCTCTGCTCCTATGACCTTAATTTTTAAAATTCAACATGTGTGGAAGATTATGCAGGGTTTCTGTTTTCATCCCAGATTCATATATATGATTTTGTTGAATGTGGTTATCCTCTTTTAAAAGTATTTTTATGTTCTCCTATGTAGTTTTACCACATTTAAAGCCTGTTTTTCTACTGATAGTGCATAGATTAATTTAATTGTTCAATAATTATTAATAATGATTTCATGTATGCAAGAGTGCAGATATCTCATCAAGAATTTAATTGCATTTTCTCATAAATCTGTATAATATTAAGATTGCTGGGTCATAAAGTAATGCTCCTGACAATTTTTTAACATTTCCATATTGTATTGGCTACACTAATTATTACTATCACCCAGAGTACACAGTTATTCCCCTTTCTCTGCATCCTCACCAACACTTGTTATATCTCACCTTTTTATATAACTATCTGAAAATGTGTTAAGCAATGCCATATCATGTTTCTAATTTGCATTTATCATATAATATGTTAAGAATTTTTTCATACAAATTGTTATGGGCAAACTGTGAAATCAGAGATAAATGTGTTTCTTTTAACAATTTATCAAATAACAATAAATTCACAAAATATAATGGTTTAAATCATAATAATTTGTCAGATAAGCCAACAAGTCACAATCTGGTAGAATTGAACATAGGTCTTGATTTTTAATTTCCATCTTATTTAACAATATCAGCCTGTGTATCACAGAGCATACAGAGCCTCTGTGTGTGTGTGTGTGTGTGTGTGTGTGTGTGTGTGTGTGCACTTTACAGGATGAATACAAGTTAAAGAGGTTATAACAGAGTTCAAAAGGCTTCAGAAGTAGGCTGAGAGAAATCCATATAGATTCTGTATGGATAATATAACAAACCCAAACCAATCTCAGAGAAAAAGTTGTTTCTGAGGCCAAATGATCATCAGGGTCTAAAGCAAATATCAGAATTGTCTCCGTCTGTAAAAGATGAACAAGATCATAGCAAGAAGTCAGATTATGGGCAGTAAGAACAGTGGGGTAAGTGCAGATAAGCTGAGAGGTCCTGGGAGAATCAAGAGGTCTCTTCTTGTATGGCATTTATATCAGACGTAAGGTCAGTGGTAGGGCCAAGCATTAGGTGTCTGTTTCTTTATGGTCCAGGTGTTCAATAAATTCTTGGGACTGGTTGCCCTCACATGATGTTAATACACACATGTGCTTCCATAGTCTCAGGTCACACTGATTTTTTATAGGGTGATGTATATGTTTGTATGTGTGTGTATATATGTTTATCTAGCTATCTGATTTTTCAAAAGGCCCACATATTCTGGATCATAGTCCACTGAGAGAATCCAAGGCAGGAATTCAAACTAAGTAGGAAACTAGAGGCAAAAGCTGATGCAGAGACCATAGAGGAGTGATGCTTACTGGCTGGTTCCTTGTGGCTTGTGGAGCCTGCTTTCCTATAAAACCCAATAAAACATACCCAGGGTGGTACCATCACAATGGACTGGGACCTGTCATATTAACAACTAATTAATAAATAGTCTACAAGCTTGCCTACTGTCTGATCTTATAAAGGCATTTTTGTATTTGAGGTTCCTTCCTCCCTGATGCCTATAGTTTGTATCTTGTTGACATAAAACTAGGCAGCATAGCATCCTTTCTACTCCAATGAGTAAGTAATTTATGTGTCTATGTCTAGTGGTGTTGGGCAAATGGTGGCAGATGAAGATCTACCCTAGGATACAAAGATTCTCTACCTTCAAAATGGAGTCAAAAGATACTTCTAAAATGGAGTCTCTTGGTACAAAGGAAAACCTGAAAAGCAACTATTTGATACAATGTTGAATGACTTGGACCTGCATAGCCTGATCTCCCCAGTTGTTGGTCATATGGTATGTTTTATGAATGTATGTTCAGGTCATTTGATTATTCTGAATTTTTAATAAGGCAGTTTTTAATATGTATTATTGCCTCTTATATTTCAGGATATATTCATTTTGCATAAATATGGCCTACAAATATTTTTCAAAATCATAGGCTGTCTCTTGCCTCCGCTGATTATTTGTTACCAAAAAATGAGTTATCATTCCATTTGTCTACTTTGGCTTTTGTTTCCTGAGCTTTTGAGGTCATGGCCCAAACCAAGGTCATGGTCATCTTTCTGCTCTGTTTCCTTTGATAGTTTTGCCAATTACAAGTCATCAATTTACTTGGAGTATAACTGTACATGTTGGAACTGCACATGCTATTTTTAAAGAAGGTACAATTTTATTCTTCTGCAAGTAAATATTTCCAACATCAATTTATAAGATCTACCTTTTACCCTATTTCACCTTTTTGGGGGCCTTTTCAAAAATCAGAATATCTTTTGAAAACTGGGATATCTTTTGAGGTTTCCAATCTATCCTGTTTTTTGAAATGTTTATTTTTATGTTAATAAAACATGTGATAACTATAGCTTCATAACCTATTTTGAACTCAGGAAGGCTTCTAGCATATTGTGTTAGCTCAAGATTATTTTAGTTATTCAATATTTTTTCCAGTCCCATAGGATTGTAGTATCGTCCCTCATTTATGTAATGAATATCATTGGTTATGTTCTGAGGACTATCCTGAATCTGTATGTTACTTTGGTTAGTATAAAACTTTTCATATTATTAATTTTCTCAAATCATGAGCACAAAATATCACTCTATTGATTTATGTCTTCTTCCAGCTCTTTTACCAGTTATTGTTTTCAACATGGAGGTTTCTCAACACCTAGATTAAATATGTTCCTGAGTGTATGTATATAATTCCCATGTTTGTCAAACACTCAGTATTGTTATAGGATTACTTAATGTTGTTGTTAGGCCATGTTAACACATTAAAAATACTGGCAATCAGATTGTTGCTGTACCCTGAAACTTTACTGAGCTCCAACAGCTGTTGCTGTAATTTTTAAGATTTTTCTTTTCCAATTTGGATGAATTTTCTCTCTTTTGTTGTCTAATTGGTTGTGATTAAGAAGGAAGATAACTCTTAAAGACAAAATGTAGCAGGCAGCAATTTCCCTGGAGGTTAGTTTGGGAGGTCTCGCAAATGGGTGCTGTTAAGCAAGGGTCGGGGTCCAGAAGTATCATGTAATCTGTGAGTTGCATTGACCCATGTTGCTATATACCTTAAATTTTGTGATGACTTAAATAAAAATGTGCCATATAACCTTGAGTACTTGAATACTTGGTCTCCAGTTGGTGGCACTGATTGGGCATTTTAAGAGGTGTGGCTTTGCTGGAAGAGAAATGTCACTAGGGGCAGGCTTTAAGCTTCAAAGCCTAGAGTCATAATCAGTTCATTCTCCACTTGTGCTTGAGGCTCATGATGTGAGACCTCAAATTCTCTCCAGCTATTCTCCCTGCCATTTTCTGCCTCTCCTTCCAATCACAGACCATAATCCTTTGTAACCTTAAGACCATATAAACTCTTCCTCTACAAGTTGACTCGGCCAGGTATTTTATCACAGCAATAAAAAAGTAACTAATACAAATTCTAAACAGTCAAAGTTATAGCCAAAGCCATGTTGTATTATATCTACAATATAGGTGGTATGCCTGGGGACATTGCTTTGAGTAAGGTTTCAAGAGGAAGGTACATATTTTGTGGGAATTTGTAGATGTTCAGTAGACTATGTGGAATTAATTTATATTCTTGGCAAATGGAATAGAATAATTTGAAATCTACCACATGAAAATCAAGCCTGCTTCCATGTGTAGAAGTGGTTGAGAGTGGAAGATGCAAATAAGTTGGTCAAGGTGTTAGATGATGCTTATTGTGGTCAAAAAAGGACAAGAAATGAGACTTTTTTCTATATTCTTTGTTTACATTCCAAATGATTTTCCCTTTTGCAGTTCCCACTCCCCATAAATCTCATAAGCCCTCTTCCCTCCCCCAGATCCCCCATCAACCCCTCCCACTCCTCTGTCCTGGCAATCCTCTACAATGCTGCATCAAGCCTTTCCAGGACCCAAGCCCTCTCCTTCCTTATTCTTGGGAATAATTTGATATGTGGGTTGTATTTTGGGTATTCTAAGCTTTAGGGCTAATATCCACTTATCAGTGACTGCATTCTATGTATGTTCTTTTGTGAATGTTACCTCACTTAGTATGATATTTTCCAGTTCCAACCATTCACTTAAGAAGTTCATGAATTCATTGTTTTTAATTGCTGAGTAGTATTCCATTGTGTAAATATACTACATTTTCTGTATCCATTCCTACATTGAGGGACATCTGGGTTCTTTCCAGCTTCTGTCTATTATAAATAAGGCTGCTATGAATATAGTGGAGCATGTGCCCTTATTGCATGTTGGGGAGTCCTCTGGTTATATGCACAGGAGTGGTATGACAGGGTCCTCTGGAAGTGTCATGCTCAGTTTTCTAAGGAACCACCAGACTGATTTCCAGAGTGGTTGTACCAGCTTTCAATCCCACCAGCAGTGGAGGAGTATTCCTCTTTCTCCACATCCTCACCAGTGCCTGCTATCTCCTGAGTTTTTAATCTTAGCCATTCTGACTGGTATGAAGTGAAATCTCAGGGTTGTTTTGATTTGCATTTCCCTAATGACTAATGATGTTGAACATTTCTTAAGGTGCTTCTCAGCCATCTGAAGTTCTTCAGATGTAAATTCTTTTTTTAGCTCTGTACCCCATTTTTTAATAGGGTTATTTGGTTTTCTGGGATCTAAATTATTGAGTTCTTTGTATATATTGTATATTACCCCTCTATTGGATGGAGGGTTGGTGAAGATCTTTTCCCAATTTATTGGTTGCCATTTTGTCCTTTAGACAGTGTCCTTTACCTTACAGAAACTTTGTAATTTTATGAGGTCCCATTTGTCAATTCTTGATCTTAGGGCATAAGCTATTGGTGTTCTGTTCAGGAACATTCCCCTGTGCCCATGTCCTCAAGGGTCTTCCACAGTTTCTTTTCTATTAGTTTCAGTGTGTCTGGTTTTATGTGGAGGCCCTTGATCCACTTGGACTTGAGGTTAGTACAAGGAGATAAGAATAGATTGATTCACATTTTTCTGCATGCTGACCTCCAATTGAATCAGCACCATTTGTTGAAAAGGCTATCTTTTTTCCACTGGATATTTTCAGCTACTTTGTTGAAGATCAAGTGACCATAGGTGTGTGGGTTCATTTCTGGGTCTTCAATCTTATTCCACTGATCCACCTGCCTGTCACTGTACCAATACCATGCAGTTTTAAACACTATTGCTCTGTAGTATTGCTTGAGGTCTGAGATACTGATTCCTCCAGAAGGTCTTTTATTGTTGAGAATAGTTTTAGCTATCCTCGGTTTTTTGTTATTCCAGATGAATTTGAGAATTGTTCTTTCTAACTCTATGAAGAACTGAGTTGGGATTTTGATGGGGATTCCATTGAATCTGTATATTGCTTTTGGCAACATGTCCATTTTAACTATATTAATCCTGCCAATCCACGAGCATGGAAGATTTTTCCATTTTCTGAGGTCTTCTTCAATTTCCTTCTTCAGAGACCTGAAATTCTTGTCATACAGATCTTTCACTTGTTTGGTTAGTCACACCAAGATACTTTATATTGTTTGTGGCTATTGTGAAGGGTGTCTTTTCCCTGATTTCTTTCTCAGCCTGCTTATCCTTTGAGTATAGGAAGGCTATTGATTTGCTTGAGTTGGTTTAATAACCAGCCACTTTGCTGAAGTTGTTTATCAGCTGTAACAGATCTCTGGTGGAGTTTTTTTTTTTTGGGGGGGTCACTTAAGTATAGAATCATATCATCTGCAAATAGTTATAGTTTGACTTCTTCCTTTCCATTTTGTATCCCTTTGACATCCTTATGTTGCCTAATTGCTCTAGCTAGTACCTTAAGTACTATATTGAAAAGATATGAAGAGAGAGGGCAGCCTTGTCTAATCCCTGATTTTAGTGGGATTGCTTCAAGTAAGAAATGAGACTTCTAAGGGATGTGTTTACTCTATTTTTGGTTTTCAAGTTCTGCTACAGAAATTTAAAATTTCCAGAGAAGAGATTTCTACATAAAAACTAGTTTTCCTAGGGAAAGCATAAATATGTTTTGAATAATAAGACTCCTCCTGGTAAGAGCGAGCAGGTCTCTGGATTTTTGTAGGAGAGATTGCTGATATTTCAAAATCATTACCCTTTCTTTGCTATAGAAGAATCATAATATGATAGCATATAAATAAATCTAAATAAAAGACAGCTCATATTTTCTTGATCCTGATTGCAGTAAATATAAAATGATCAGAAAAAAATAAAAACAGATACATCTAGAAAGCTGCTATAGAATGCTATCTTTGCTACAAACCAAGACGTTTTGCTCTTCTCCTTTTAACCAGCATGGAAAGTTGGTATGATGTTCTAGAAGCTATGGTGAGAAATGATTTAACCTTGTAGACAGAAGCAATATGCTGATGGTAGTGAAGCCTAAAATGGATCCTGATCCTTTTTTAACACAGGGAATAAGCTCTTTCCTTGCCTTAAAACATTCCCACTAGATAGAACTGAACTCAATGCCAGCAAGTAGGGCCACCATGCAAAGTAACCCAAAGAGCTTGGAATTTAACTCCCCTAACATAATTTTGTTGGAATCATCCATATTAAATAATCTTGTCAATAGACTTTGTCATAATACTGCACCTACCCAAAGGACCCAGCTGTGAAATATACAATGTATAGTCCCCATGAATGTGACATTGTTTTTCATCCTGTTTGCAAAGACCCTCTTACATACTCTCACTTGCTAACTTTGTCTTCATCACCTTAATCCTGTTCCATATTTCTGAGTTTATGCTTTGTCATAGCTTCTCATTTATTCCCTCCTCCCTCATTTTAACTATACTCTTGTCCCACCTCCCTTGCTTTCCCAGCTTTCACCTGCCAACACATAATGCCAAGACAAAATGCAACACACTATTCCTTACTCAAATATATTGTATACATTTAGACTTTTAATTTATGTGTATATGAATGTAATTATGTGTGTACTTGTACCTACATGTGTACATGTACTTAGGACCACATGTGGCCTATCCAAAGGCCGGAAGAGGGATTCCAATTATCTATATCTAGAAGTATAGAAAGTTCCGAGGTGCCCAATGTGAAGGCTGAGAACCATTAGGATCTCTCAAAGAACAGCAGGATCAACAGCCAGCCCCTAACCATCACTAAATAATTCTGAATCATCAGGACCTGGCACCTGGAAATGTTTCCTCTTCACTTCAGTGTGTCTATACTCTGTTCTATACACCATTGTCCATCTTGGCTGCTCAGACCACACATCTTTTCATAAGAATATGCTTCCTTCTTTCACTCAACTTGCTTCCCTATATTCACAAAGACTGAAGAGACTAAGGAGAGTGCAGTTCACAAATGTCTAGGTCTCAAAATCAAAGTCTATATTTGCATATGGTTGTGGGTTCAAAAAATATTCAATTGTATATATTGTTTTGTTTCAGTATTTACCATTTAGAAATTTAAGGTAAGAATAATTTTAATTGTTTGCATAGCGATTCTCTTCAAAATAATATTAATATATGCTAAAATGTTTGAAATATGATTTTATTACAGTTAATGAGAAAATTGCCATTGTTTTACATTTTTCAACTTTTCTATTTTATGATTTAACATAAGAATATATCTTGGTGAGGGTTGGGTGTTAAGCTGAGAGTATATGAAATAAACATACAAATGTTTACTGCTTAATCAAGGACATTCATTTTTTGAATATCAGTTTTAAATGATCACCATGACATGATAACCCTATTCCTAAGGATGACATATACATGTATGTATAAACTCATACACCTTGGTGGTAATCAACAGCTCTTGTTGAACTTAAGACCAGTTTAACAAGAGGGATACCATACCTAGTACTAGAAACCTAGCCAACTACTCAGAACTAGTGAAATCATAAATACTAAAGGAGAATCAAAAACTACCATTTTACTAAACCAGCATAATATTCATTGAAAATATTTGTTCTTATTCTCAGGTAAATATAGTGTTTAACCATCATCAAGTACTTCTATTTGCAACAGAAAGAGACCATTATATAAGACTACAACACATCAAAATGTAGAGTTGTAGAGCTCAGTCCCAACTAATACATCTACAATACAACTCCTGCTCCCAAGGCTCAGAAATCCTTGCAGAAGAGGAAGAGGAAAGACTATGACTCAGAAGACCAGAGCATTTGTAGTGAGACTGATTCTCCTAGTTGCTAAAACCATAAACATGATCAGAGCAAGGGTGACTCTAATAGATATGTTAACTTGGAGTTAGAAGAAATGCCAAGCAGCCTCGGTCTTACACAAAGAACTATAGACAATTAAAGAATGCTGAGAATGGGAGAAACAGTCTTCTCCAGTGAGAAATACATCAAATGATATTGAACCAAGTGGTCCTCCCTAAACACATATGCATACAAGTAACATAGAGAATGAGCAAGTTGCATTTATATATTTAGGAAAAAATGATTTTAAAATAAAATGCCTGCTTTAGTTACATTCAAGATGCTAAAGAACACATTGAATAACTTCCAGTTTGTTGGCACTGCTTGCTTTCAAGCTAACTCAATTTCAGTTTCCACTGACTGCTCTCTTTTCATTGGCACAAAAACTAGAGGAAAAACAATGAAGAATATCATCAGGAGTATAGGGTAATTTAGATGTGAATCTCATCATCATACACTCGCTGGATGAGAGCATGATCCAAAGGAATCCAGCGGCTATGCTTTGAGAACCACTCCTCTAAGAAAGCATCTTCTCTTTTCATCTCTCTCAGAGGAACTGCCAAAACTTCTGATGGATGCTGTCTGTTTCTATGTAATCCTTTCACACAGATACCAGTGTTGAGCCTTTATTTATTTATTTATTTATTTATTTATTTATTTTTATACTCCAGATTTTATTTCCCCCTCAGTCCACCCTTCAAATGTTCCACATCCCATAACTCCTCTCCAGTGTCCTGTCACCACAAGGATGCCCCCACTCCCCAGCCCCATCTCACCAGACCTCTAAATTCCCTGGGGCCTCCAGTCTCTTAAGGGTTAGGTTTATCTTCTCTGACTGAACTCAGACCCAGCAGTCCTCTGCTGTATATGTGTTAGGGGCTTCATATCAGCTGATGTATGCTGCCTGGATAGTGGTCCAGTCTTTAAGAGATCTCAGGGGTCCAGGTTGAGACTGCTGGTCCTCCTACAGGGTGGCCCTCTTCCTCAGCTTGTTTCAGCTTTTTCCCTAATTCAACCACAGGGGCCAGCAGCTTCTGTACATTGGTTGGGTGCAAATATATCCATCTGATGCTTCAGCTACTTGTTGAGTCTTCTGGAGTGCAGTCATGCTAGGTCCCTTTTTATGAAAGCTCCGTAGCCTCAGTAATAGTGTCAGGTTCCTCCCTTTGAGCTGGATCCCACTTCGGGCCTGTTGCTGGACCTTCTTCTCAGGCTCCTTTCCATTTCCATCTGTACAGTTCTTTTAGACAGAAACAATTATGAGTCAGAGTTTTGACTGTGAGATGGCAATCCCTTTCCTCACTTGATGCCCTGTCTTCCTGTTGAAGGTGGGTTCTATAAGTTCCCTCTACCCACTGTCCAGCATTTCATCTAAGGTCCCTCCCTTTGAGTCCTGAAAGTCTCTCACCTCCCAGGTCTCTGGTGAGTCCTGAAGGGTCCCCCCAACCTCCTTCCTCCCAAGGTTGCCTGTTTCCATTCTTTCTCCTGGCCCTCAGGGCTTCATTCCTTTACCTTCACCCAAATACCAGATCAGGTTCCTCTCTCCTACCCCAACCCCAACCACTTTCTGTCCCAGGTCCCTCCCTTCTTCCCCACCTGTGATTGCTTTTTCCTCCCAAGTGGGACTGAGGCATCCTCACTTGGGCCCTTCAGCTTGCTGACTTTTTTGAGTTCTGTGGACTGTATCTTGGGTATTCTGTACTTTTTGTTTTTGGGCTAATGTCAGTGACTATATACCATGCATGTCCTTTTGGGTCTGAGTTACCTCACTCAGGATATTACTAGTTCCATCTATTTGCCTCCAAAACTCAGGATGTCGTTGTTAATAGCTGAGTAGTATTCCATTGTGTAAATGAACCACATGTTCTGTATTCATTCTTATGTTGTGAGACATCTGAATTGTTTCCAACTTCTGAATATTACAAATAAGGCCACTATAAACACAATGGAACATGTGCCCCTCTGGCATGGTGGGGAATCTTTTGGGTATATTCCCAAGAGTGGTATTTCTGGGTCTTCAGGTAGATCTATTTCCAATTTTCTGAGGAACCTCCAGATTGATTTCCAGAGCAGTTGTACCAGTTTGCAATCCCACCAGCAATGGAGGAGTATTCCTCTTTCTCCACATCCTCCCCAAAATGTGCTATCACCTGAGGCTTTAATCTTAGCCATTCTGATTGGTGTAAGGTGGAATCTCAGGGTCATTTTGATTTGCATTTCTCTGATCACTAAGGACTTTGAACATTTCTTTAAGTGCTTCTCAGCCATTTGTGATTCCTCTGTGTTGAAATCTCGGTTGAGTTCTGTACCCAATTTTTTGATTATGTTGTTTGGTTTTTAGTGGTTAGCTTCCTGGGTTCTTTATATATTTTGGATATTAGCCCTCTACTGGATGTGGGGTTAGTGAAGACTTTCCCCAATCTGTAGGTTGCAAATTTGTCTTATATCCTCCTTAAAGGACTCTATTATCTTCATGAGATAGGATTTTAGGTCAGCTTCCTGATTTTCAGGTGTATTGGAATATTCAGTTCTTGCTGTAGTGAAAGCAATGGAATCTGATGATACCCATGTATATAGGCTTCTGTTGCTTATCATCTTGTGCTTGCCTCTCACCATCTGGTTATTCATGGTTTTTGCTGGTCTGGGTGACTCCAGTCTGCTTATTTTGTCCCTAGGTTGCTTCAGGTCTACCAATAGGCCTGCAGTCCTGGCTGTAGCAGACTACCCGTGGGGCCTTCCAACTGGGGGCTCTACAGAGGGGCAGAGAAGTTGCTCTGGCTACAGTAGATCTGGGAGGCCTTCAGACACTTGGGTCTTCAGTAGAACAGTCAAACTGTCCTGTGTGAAGATGTTCTCCAGGGGCCCTATGGACTGTGGTTTCTGTTTCCCTGCGTCCAGCAGAACTCCCCAGGAGGATCTGTAGGGTCAGTTTCCCTCCATGCCACAGAGGCCCCAGGATGTCTGTGATGTCTGTTGCTCGGTTGCCTTGTGTGCAGCAGATCTCCTGGGATGCCTCAGGCTATGGTGTCAGTTTCCTATCTGCCCTGAGTACAGAGGATCTTCTGGAGTGGCTCAGGACATGGTGTCAACTACTCTGAGTGCAGCGGATCCTCTAGAATGGGTTATGATATGGTGTCTTCACTGGAGCAGACCAGCTAGCTGTCTGTCCCAGGAGACAGGACCAGGCAAAAGGGGCAGAAGGGCCAGAAGGGAAGTGGTATTCAGTGGGGGGGGGGGTGATTGGGGGGAGGATTTTGGTAGGTGATGGGTCCTAAGTCCACTGTTCTCCCAGCAGCAGCTCTGGGACTTCTGGGGGGGAGGGGCAGGGGTGGTGGTATCTTACCAACTGCTCTGAGTATAATGGATCCTCTAGGATGGGTCAGGATATGGTGTCTTCACTGAAGCAGACCAGCTAGGAATCTGCCCCAGAAGAAAGGACTGGCAGAAGGGGATAGGTTCCTGTTTTAGTTTTGTTACCATTTGAAATGTAAATAAAGAAAATATCTAATAAAAATGCAAGATAATTGGTAGAGTAATGAGGCTAACCTTTGAACAGGCATTCACTAGGCCTGAATTAGCCCCAAATCATAAAAAAAAGAAAACAAAAGAAAAACTCTGACAATGGGAACTTAAAGGAGGAAAGGATTTACTTGATATATACATCCTGATTATCATATTGCAAAGGAGTCAAGGCAGCAGGGACTGAAAGCAGCTAGTCATTCACACCAAAAAAAAACAATGCATTGCTGCCTCATTTTTATATTCTTATATGATCCAGGATCCTCTGACTAGGGAATGAAGGCACACCAAAATGGGAGAGGCTTCCTACCTCAGATAACATAATAAGATAATCCTTCGTGGATATGCCCACAGTCTATCCACAGACAATCCTTCACTGAGACTTCTTTCCCAGGTGATTTCAGATTATGACAAGTTGACAATTAAAAATGTCTATCACATTACCAATCTATGGCTTCATAGCCTTAGAATATGAACAGTTCACTGAAACAGCCTTTTCTTGATATTTGAAGCCATGGCATATATTAAAATATGCCAGTGTTGGTGGCAATAATTTCTGACAATGACCAAGAGATAGAAGCAACTAATTTTCAATAAGAATTACAGAAAAATTAAGGATGAGAAAATACTAATTTACATTTTTAAATACATATGTCCAAGTCTTCCACATGCTTGGCTATTGTGATATCCACGAATATCAGGAAACATTCAGTGTCTCCACTGCAAAGGCCCCTCTCACATGAAGTCTCCTTGATGTTTGCTTCTTGTTTTGTGAGATGATGTGAGATGTAGCCCAGGCTAGACTCCAACTCCCTGTAAAGCTAAGAAGAACCTTGAGCTCCTGATAGCTCTGCCTCTACCTGCCAAGTGCTGGGACTACAGACCGGCCACCATGCCCTGCTTTAAATCCTTTATTTAACCAGAGATGAGAACTCCCATCTCTGTACAAACTTAAAACGCCGGTATTTGTACCCATCTCTACAACGACTAGGTGCTGGAATGGTTTCTCCCTATGGCCTTCTCCCAACACATTGCAAGCCCTTGGAAAGTAGTGTAATCATGGAAGTATTAATTTTAATTTCAGGGCTAGAAAAATAAATGTGTAGATGATTAAGAAAAGAGAAAGAGGGAGAATACCACTGCAACCATCAGTCCTGCTATGTTAACTTCTTGTCATTTTATTTTTTTAAACATATACAAACACATTTACAAATTATCTAGACCCCCACCAAACCAAAGCCAAATAACATAAAACATTTGAAATGCCTCCACTGAACAGTTTCTGAAATTCGATACAGATTTTGAAGAGATGTTTCATTACTTAAGAACACATATTAACTACTCTTGTAGATGGTTCAAATTTACTTCCCAGCACCCATTTCAGTTGCCTCAGAACTGCTGGGAACCCAGGACCCAGGCTATCTGATGTCTCTGGTTTCTACAGCTATTGCATATAGCTATACATACTCACACAGAGACATCACATCATATTATTAATAAAAATAATGAGTAAACATTTTTTAAATTATGAAACATAGATCTGCTGGCTCACTTATAAACAATGGTGTTATGTACACTGGTAGAAACCCATGATTATTTTAAAGATTATAAAACTGTGTGGGCTATAAATCAGTGATAATTAAGCCGAGTCTATATACCTTCCCCATTTATAGTATATTCATACTCAGGAAACTTCAAAATTAATCTCCCAAATCATTAGGTAAAACTCATCCAAATTTAAGTTGTATACCTCATTTAGTCAGTGTTTGAATCTCCATTTCCTCATCAATAATCAGCACATTCCCATTTATGGGGCTCTTAGAAGATTCATTCAGTTGGTTTTCTTCGAACAGTACACTGTCCATATAGAGAAGGGGATAAATTGTTTATACAATGTTTTCTCTCTTCCAGAAACATTATGTACTTCAGGCTTCCTCTCAGGAAGTTCAGACTGTAAATAATATTCAAAGAGGAGCTAAGCAAGGTTTTAAAGATGTCACTGGATGGATTTCCATTACACGGTTTAAGAATACTGCCACCTCAGAGGCCCAGCACAGCCTTCCAGACTCCACATCTGATTCTGCTTTACATGCAGAGACTCTCACTTAGGCTAAAAGCATTAAAGCTTTCCTTCTAATAAAATGCAAGTGCTTCACCCCATCTTCCCACCTTTGGGGAATTGAACAAACGGAGTCTGTAATAAACTGAACTGGCATCTCACTTGAGGGCGAACATCTGAGGACATCTGAGGGGAAAACAATGCAGGCAGCACTCCTAGACGATACGATTCTACCACTGTCCTCACACGTGGTGAATTGAACAAGTTATTATAAAAAGCACACAGCGATTGTGTCACACGAGGAAGCAGGAAAAGTGTGCTGATTGTACTGGAAAAAGAGAATGAACACATTCTGAGCACTTGTATCTGGGCAGTTTACAGACATTGTGTTGCTTACTTCTTAAAAGAACCCTGGTCAATATATACATCCCTTCACGTTTGCCAGCAAAGATTCAGGTCTCATCTGGATGTGGTCACAGAATGAATACCTGTTATCACCACCATCCATCACAGGCCACCCTACTTGCCTTCAGAGATTGCCGTTGAGAACTGGGCAAACATGCTGTGCTTATCTCACAGGCAAAACAGTAGTCTGGTCCCTGCACATCACCTGAAAACCTGAGTTTGAAATTTCCTCCTCACTATCTACTAAATGTACAGCTCTGAGAGCAACATCACTTCTCCAAAACCTTACTTTTCTTATTAGTAAAATGGGTACATAGACTTGTAGTCCCAGATACCTACCTTGCAGAGTAGTAAAATGTCTCAGGCTCTGTAGCACTCTTACACAAAGTACACTATTATTATTATTGCTATTATCATTATTATTATACCATGTTCTTTGGGCAAGACATTTATGTTAAACTGACACAGCATATAATTGGAGTGCTCAAGTTAAATAAATGAAGTCAGCTGTCTGACTCCTTTAAGATAAATGATGTTATTACAACATAATTGTATAACCCCATATAGCTTACAGCAGCAAAAGGATGTGTATTTCACATGCCCTCCTATAATTACATCCCCATTATAATTTTGCAGTTAGTTGTGATGAGCTCTGGTCATGAAAACATGCCAATTTTGTATGGAATTGAAGTCTGCCTAATTTTAGCAAATTGAGAGTCACACAAAAGAAAAGAGATAAATACTATGTTGTTATTTTTCATTAGAGAATTGCTATATTAAGAGGCTGTGATCCAGCTGTGTTTGTTTAAATAAAAGTGTGATTTGAATACCTCCTACAGCTAATGTTCCTGCCAATGAATAAAAGATAAAACTGCAGCTCTCGTTAGATGGGAGTCTCTGCCTTCTCGCTGACTTGGAGATTTATTGTTCCACAGAAGGAAGTTGAAAGCGTGTATAGTAGACCACACGGAGTGGCCTTTTGTGTATTGTTTCAAGCCATATCACTAATAGATTTCTTCCACCAAGGCTCCCAGCAATTCAGCTGCGTTCAAATGCTCCACTTAACTGTGGAAAAAAATAAGAATAAAATAGTAATTATGCCTAAATAGCAAATGCAGCCCAACTCAATGCCACAAGGAGGAAAGTAAACAAGAACAAATAATGTTCGGTGAGGCATGCTATATTTCAGTGCCCTGGTGATAATGCGTTGGAACCACCTTCATTTCTTCCTAATAGACCCTTCTCCTTCAAACCTAGTGTCTCTAGCTCTCTCTCTCTCTCTCTCTCTCTCTCTCTCTCTCTCTCTCTCTCTCTCTCTCTCCTGTGTATCACCTGAAAACCAGAATGTTCTCTTGGAATTCATTATCCTGAAAACTGTCTGCCCATCAGGAAGGATGAGAGGGGCTGGCCAAGTAGTAGCTCTGATGCAGTGCAGTCCCAAGTCATCGGAGTGGTGTGTGAGGAGCACATTGAGTTAGGGAGGTCTAAAACCATCCTCTGGCAGATCAGATGGTCAGCAAATGTGAGGTCCCCATTCCCTAAAGCAATAATGTACCTTCAACAATGTCATTACCTCATCTCATTGCTAACTTCTGACCATCTGTTCTTGCCGCCACCTATATACTTTGTCCCCTAAAGTAGTACTATATGACTATTGGCTTCTTGTCCATCCCCTCATATGGGTGACTTCCCATTTTTTTCTCACTAAGGTAATTTCCTATAGAGAATCATGTTCATTTCCATGATTTCACCTCTCAAATACATGCTCTGTCCCCTCCATGGATGCTCCAAATGTGAGTGAGCATGCCATCTCTGTGACAGTAAGCTGCCATCCTTATCCTGATCTCAGGAAGCTAGCTGGCCTAAAGACTCATAGTCTTGGGATCTCATCCTTACTCTCATGTAGAAGAAGGATTTTTTTTCATTTCTTCCTCCTCTATTCCTTTCTGCCATTCTTTATCATTTACTAGACTAATAGCCATCAGGAATACCTACTGCTGACACAAAAATTCATTTTTTCAGGCATATTAAGCTGAAAGCAAGAGATCTAAGGTAGTGTTTATGTATCTACTTTATTTACACTCAGTCTTGAATAAGATCTTGAGAGCTGGGACTGTGTATCCTGAACGTCCTTGACCTTTACTAGAACATTATAGAACAAATGACTGATGCATGGGTGGATGAAAAGAAGCATGGATGTGTGTATACACAAATGAATCTAACTTAACACTGGTGACATAAGAAAAACAAAAGTAAATCACAATGATAGCCAGAATTAAGGTGAACTTAATTACAGCTCCTTTAAAAAGGAGAACTCTTATGGAAAAAGAATAAATTGGGTGACTTTTGCTTGGAAATGGAGTCTCCCAGCCAGAGAGCACAGTAAGAGTGACTCATAAGTGGCCACATCAGAGCCTATTATCCAAAGGGTATAGTTTAGAATGGCTATGATTTGTTGCACTAAAAAATCAAACTTCGAATAATTGAGAAATGATATTTAAGTCATCTAAGGAACAAAATGTATTTGAGCTGCATTTTCTTTGTTGCTTCTTTCAAAAATTTAAGTCTGGGCTAACTAGCATGATATCCCTTACTTTAAAACATGTGGCTCTTATCCAGGGCACTTGTTCAATGTGAGAAATGAAACAAGTGAACTAAAAACCTCAGAATTGACACCACTGAGGGCAGCAGAAGTGTTACAATACTTCATTACATTTGTACATTCATGGTGATGAAGAATTTTCTTGTTAGGGGAAAAATGGAAACAGACACACACATACATTTTTATAACTATACGTACTATTCAACCTTGCCAAGCCTCAGCTTTTTATTTTATAAAATCTCACTAACAGAGACTGTAGAGATAGCTGAATCAGTATAATGCTTTCTGTCCAAGCATAAGGAAACTAAGTTCAGGTACCCAACACCTACCTAAAAAGCTGAGTGTTGCAGCAAACATCTGGAAGCACAGCACTGGGGCAAAGGAGCAGAGGTGGGTGTATCCCTGAAGCTCCTTGGCCACTCAGGAAGGCCTAATCAATAAACTGTAGGTTCAATGATCAAACAACTTTGTTTAAAAAAATACAGTAGAGAGCAATTGAAAAAGACACCTGTTGGGGCTAGAGATATGGCTCAGTGGTTAAGAGCACCTACTGCTTTTCCAGGGGTCCTGAGTTCAATTCCCAGCAACCACATGGTGGCTCATATCCATCTGTAACAGGATCTAATGCCTGCCCTCTTCTGGTGTCTGAAGAGGGCAATGGTGTACCCATATACATAAAAAAATAAATAAATCTTTAAAGAAAAAAAAAAGAAAAGGACACCTGTTATTAACCACTGACCTCCACACACACTTAAGCACATGTACAAAGTACAACCACATGCACATATATTCAAACATGTAAACATATCTAACTCAAAGTTCTCAAAACCAAAAAGATACATGGCTATAAAAGCTATAAAAGAACAATCTCTCACAATAAACAAACAAACAAAACCAACCAAATAAATAAATAAATAAATAAATAAATAAATAAAACAAAAAGTCAACTAGAGTATTTCAGTAAAGAATTTGTGTGGGCAATTTGTTTTAAAATAAATTATAACCACAGATACTCTGGCTGCATGTTAAAACAGGTTTTATTGGAATTATGCAACATGCACCCAATTTGAAAGAACTGATGTGTTAGAGCTGACTTAATTTAGGCCAAGTGGAGGTCTGTGTGGCTGACTGCCAAAAGTCATTGACTCCTGAAGGCTTTGGAATGTCAGAGAAAGTCTGGCTTACACTACCTTAAGTCAGTTTAAATAACTCAAATGCCTAAAGCCCAAAGAAGTCCGTTCAAATGGTAACATTTGTGATCACGTCAGAAGTACTTGGGTTTTTCCAAGGATACAGTATAAGAATCAAAACTAGATGTGAAGTCCTTCAATAGTTCTGATTAACAGCCGAAGTTCCTGATGTAAGAAGACATGTGTTCCTTTGTGCTGTCAGAAATGATTATTGCTGGAACCTAGCAATAAAACTCTTACACAAGGTAATTTCCTAGGGTGCAGGGCAGCCATGTTTTCTGTAAGCTGGATGCTACTAATAGCCACTGTGGTCATTTTGGTCACATATAAGAGGCTCTGAGGAACAGTACTCAGACACCAGTGGATCAGTAGAGAAATGTTGACAGAGAAGGACTGTAACAATGTTAGGGATATACATGTGGGGGCTTAAAACTCAGTATTTCTTAGCATGCTATGGAACATAGTCACCAATTCACCTTCAGAAGGATAAAGCTAAGGATGCTGTGCAGCATATACAATGACTTTCTATCAAATAGAAGCAAAGTCAAAGTACAAGGGATGTTTGTTGAGGTGTTCACACTGAAAAGATGAGTCTCTCTGTCTCTCTTTTACACACACATACACACACACACACACACAGAGAGAGAGAGAGAGAGAGAGAGAGAGAGAGAGAGAGAGAGATGCATGCATGCACACAGACACACACAGACACACACACACATGCATGGACACATGCACACAGGCATACACACTCACACACGTGCAAACACAGACCCCTATCCATGCATGTCTGCAGCCAATAAACAACAAAAGTAGTGATTAAAAAGCACAGTCTTCAAGCAATCTTCACCTAGTTCTAACAACCTGAGCAAACCATATAATCTATTTAGGTTTTTGTTCTTCCATTGAGGGAGCCAATAATCTCTGCCTGCTAGGAAGTTAATAACATAGCCCATTACACAACACGTGGAAGGAAACTCAAGTTTCATGTTTTCTCAGCAGCGCAGAGAAGGGCTTGAAGGTCTTCATTTGCCTTTTGATCCACCAATCTACCAATTCCAGTTCCACAGTCTCATCCTCAACTCTGTGCAGAACACCTGCAGCTGCCTGTCTTCCTTTTCTTCCTCCATTCCCTGTGGACTGCGCAGACACTCCTGGCAGACTCCGCTTTCCTTCCTCCTGTGAACACTCTTTCACCCCACCCTACCAGCTCATCCCCATTCCTTCCCACTAGCTCCCAATACCTACGAGCAAAGTCTACCTAGAACACTTAGTGATCAGTCCCTTCTGACAGGGAATCAAAATTCACCTACAGCAACCAGAGTCCTAAGAGAATGAGAAAGAAATGAAAACACAGGAAAAGAAAACCCACACATCAAAGACAAGACTAGATATCAATGCCTAGAATTGCAAACACAGATGCTAAGACACCAGTATAAAAAGAAAATCAGTAACAGACAGAAAAAATAATGTTGCTGCCAGGCAGTGGTGGTGCACACCTTTAATCCCAACACTTGGGAGACAGAGGCAGGCAGATTTCTGAGTGTGAGGCTAGCCTGGTCTCCAGAGTGAGTTCCAGGACAGCCAAGGCTACACAGAGAAACCATGACTCAAAGAAAAAACCAATAAAAAGGAGAAAAAATGTTGCGACTAAGAACCCAGCAATCCTACTACAGTAGGCCCTGAGGCCTGAGGAATACAATGTAGAAGAAAGACAATGCAAGTATTTCACAATAGTAACTTTGAACTCACAGACTTTAAAAGGATTTAAAAAGAAAAAGAAAAAGAAACACACAAACACACACACAAACAAAAACTTCAGATATCTTCCTGTCTAAAGGAAAGACAGAGACAAAGAATGGAACAGAGTGCCTCATATGAATCTCTAGTCATTGCTCCCTCTGTGTATACTCTTTGGTTGGTGGTTTAATCTATGGAAGCTCTGGGTGGTCCAGTTGGTTGATACTGTTCTTCCTATGGGGTTGCAATCCCCTTCAGTCCTTCCCCTAGCTCTTCCATTGGGTTCAGTACAATTCATCCCATCTGCAAACCAAACCCCCATACTATTGTTGATACCAAGAAGCACTAGCTGACAGCAGCCTGATATGCCTGTTCCCTGAGAGTTTCTAGCAGCACCTGAATAATACAGAGGAAGATACTCATAGGCAACTGTCTTAGTTAGGGTTTTACTGCTATGAGCAGACACCATAACCAATGCAAGTTTTATAAAAGACAACATTTAATTGGGGCTGGCTTACAGGCTCAGAGGTTCAGTCCATTGTCATCAAGGCAGAAACATGGCAGCATCCAGGCAGATATGGTGCAGGAGGAGCTGAGAGTTTTATCTCTTCATCTGAAGGCGGCTAGTGGAAGACTGACTTCCAGGCAGCCAGGGTGAGGGTTTTAAGCCCATACCCACATTGACACACCTACTCCAACAAGGCCACACCTCCTAATGAGGTCACTTCCTGGGCCAATGATATACAAACCATCACATTCCACTCCCTGGCCCCCATAGGCTTGTTCAAACATTAGTCTATGGGGGCCATACTTAAACATAGCATAATGCTACATACATTTAGTCCGACTTCAAAAGTCCTGGTAGACTATAGCAGTCTCAACAGTGTTAAAAGTCCAAAGTTCAAGGTCTCTTTTGAGATTCATTCAATCACTTAACTGTAATCCCCCAAGCAAGACAGGAAACCAGATGGGCAAAGTCCAAACTCTGCATCTCCAAGACTGATGGCAAAGCAGTCTTCAGATATTCAACTCCTTTTTCATCTTTGTTGACTGCAACAAGGTTCTTTCTCCTGGGCTTGTTCCACTCCCTGTTAGCAGCTTTCCTTGGCAGGCATCCTGTGGCTCTGGCATCTTTAACATCTTGGGTACCCCAAGTCAATTTCAGCTTCACAGCTTCTTGTTCCAGTGTCTGAGATCCACACATGATCTTCTGTGTATCTCCAAAGAGCTGGTGTCACTTCTCCAGCTCTGCCCTTTGTAGCACTCTAAGTTCAGATTGATCCACTCCACTGCCACTGCTGTTCTTGGCGATCATCCCATGGTACTGGCATCTCCAATATGTTAGGGTCTTCCCCTGCAACTATAATTCACCGAAGCCTCTCATAGGCTCTCTTCATAGTACCAAGCCTCAACTCCTTTGCATGACCCCTTCAGTCCTGGGCTGGCAATTACAACTGAGGGTACACTTTCACCAATGGCCTTTCATGGCCTCTCACAGTACCAAGCCTCAGCTGTTCTTCATGATGCCTTCATGCCTTCAAAACCAGTACCACCTGGATGATTCTTACACATTACCAAGTACAGCTGCAGCATGAGGAACACTTGGTTATCTCTGGTATACAGCTTCTTTGTGCTCTCAGAAAACACTTCCGATATTTCACCTCAGTGATGCTGGTCTTTTCTTAATTATCACTAATTTCTTAGCTCCAGCTAACCAGCATCAATTGTCCCAGTAGTCTCCTTCCTTTTAATATAAAGCCAGAGACACGTGGCCGAAGCTGCTGAGTTCTGCTGTTTGCAGGAGCTGGAACATTGGCCACCTTGTTCTATTACATTATCACTAGCTTCCTTTTTCCCAACTCCTTCACTGTGTAAATTGGCTGTCCTGAATCTTGCTCCTTAGACTGACCTTGAACTCAAGAGATCTGCATGCCTGTCTCCTAAGCACTGGGATTAAAGGTGTGGTCCACCAAGCCTGGATTAAAGTTTTTCTTCACCTAGAATTTGCTCTGTTCTAGGCTGGCCTTGAACTCAGAGATCTGCTTATCTTTGCCTCCTGGGATTAAAGGCTTGTACTACCATGCTTGGACCTAAAGTTAACTGGCTGAATCTTGCCCCCAAGGTCACCACTCCTTTAATTCAGTTTAATATCCTTGAATTCAGCTCCATTTCACTTCCTGGAGTTCCTTTAATACTCAAACTATATATTTTGTACTTTTCCTTTCTCAGCTTGCTATGTTTGTTCAAAATTCTCTTCATCAGACTTAACCAGAGAACAAAGTCTTTGTTGGGCTTTTTTGAGACTTCCTTTGCAGATGCAGTTAATATAAATCTCTTTACCTTAGCCCTAGGCAGTCTCTTCAGGCAATGGCAAAAAGCAGCCATGTTCTTCACCAAAACATCACAAAAACAGTCTCTCAGCCACATATTAAAGTTCTTCTCCACTGAAACCTCTTGGGCCGTCAGGCCTACACAGTTCAAATGACCCTCAGCACCACTGTCTTCCATATTCCTACTAGTCTGGCCCATTAAGCCCCACTTAAAGAATTCCATGGCTTTCCAAATCCAAAGTCCCAAAATCCACATTCTTCCGAACAAAAGCATGGTCAGGCCTATCACAGCAATACCCCAGTCCCTGGTACCAACTTCTGTCTTAGTTAGGGTTTTACTGCTATGAGCAGACACCATAACCAATGCAAGTTTTATAAAAGACAACATTTAATTGGGGCTGGCTTACAGGCTCAGAGGTTCAGTCCATTGTCATCAAGGCAGAAACATGGCAGCATCCAGGCAGATATGGTGCAGGAGGAGCTGAGAGTTTTATCTCTTCATCTGAAGGCGGCTAGTGGAAGACTGACTTCCAGGCAGCCAGGGTGAGGGTTTTAAGCCCATACCCACATTGACACACCTACTCCAACAAGGCCACACCTCCTAATGAGGTCACTTCCTGGGCCAATGATATACAAACCATCACAGCAACCACTGTAGTGAGCCCAATGCTACATATGTAGCAGAGGATGCCCTTATCTGACATCAGTGGGAGGAGAGGGAGACTTGAGGGGGAGGCATAGGGAGGTGCTATAAGGGTGAGGGAGGAGTGAGTGAATGGGTGGAGGAGCACCTTCATAGAGGCAAAGGGAAGAGGCAGGATGGGATGGGGATTTGTGGAAGGGTAACCAGGAAGGAAGATATCACTTGAAATGTAAACAAATAAAATAATTAATAAAAAAGATATAGATAGATATGATAATGAAAGAAAATACAAGAAAACAATGCAATGAAAGAAATGAAGTCATTCAAAAGAGGGAAGTAGAAATCAATAAAGAAAGCCAAACCTTAGGGAAATCTGGAAACGAAAACTTTTGGAACTCCAACAGGAATCACAGAGGCAAGCTTCACCATGAAATGGAGCAAAGAATCTCAGGCACTGAAGACAAGCCAGAAAAATAGATATCTTAATCAAAGAAAATGTTTCATTTAAAACTTTTCAGGCATAAAATATCCAAGAAATCTGGGACAGTTTGGAAAGAGACAATCTACAAGTAATAGAAACAGGAAAAAGAAATCTAGGTAAAAGATACAGAGAATATTTTCAAAAAACAACATAAGAAAATATTCCAAACATAAAGTTAAGAGGCTACCTGTCAAGGGACAAAATACATAGAGAACATTAAATAGATTGGACCAAAAAATAAATCCCCCATGACACAAAACACTAAACATATAAAACAAAGATAGAATATTAAAAGTTGAAAGGAAAATAGAGCAAGCAACATGCAAAGGTGCACAGAGTAAAATAAACTCTCAACATCAAAGGTATAAATTTTCCAACAAAAAATACACAGACTTTGGCTTTGATCTATCCCTTGTCTACATCCAAGAAACACACCTTAACATTAAAAATACACATCACCTTGGAGTAAAGGGGTGGAAAATATATTCCAATTATATTTAATCTAGAGTGAAGCTGGTATGAGCATTTTAATCTCTGATAAAATATAATTAAAAAAACAAAACTATTCAGAAGAAATAAGGCAGGATATTATATGTCTATCAAAGGAAAAATCTACCAAGTGGACTGCAATTCTAAACACAGATGCACCAAACTCCAGGGCACCCAAGTTTATATAAGAAACACTACTATAGCTTAAATCACATATTGACCATCACACACGATAAGGGGTGATTAACAATACCCCATTCTTGCCAATATAATATCATTGTGACAAAAACAAAATAGACAAATGCTGAAGATAAATGACATCATAAACCAAATTTACATAACATACTTTAGAAGATGATAGATTAGATAGATACATAGATAGATAGATAGATAGATAGATAGATAGATAGATAGATGATAGATAAGTAGATAGATCTCACCCAAACACAAAGAGTATACCTGTTCTCAGCAGCTCGTATAACTTTGCGCCAGATTGACCACACAGTTGGGCAAAAAGCAAACCTCAACAAATATAAGAAAATTTAAACATACTCCATCCTATCTGACCACTACAGACTAAAGATGGATATTAAACAAGAGAAACAACAGAAAGCTTACAAACTCATGGAAACTGAAAACCTCACTACTAAATAACAAATGGGTGGAGATAGGAATGAAGAAAGATATTTAAAATGTTCTGAAATTGAATAAAAATAAAATACGATATACTAAAACTTATGGGACACAGTGATGGCTGTCCTAAGAGGCAAGTTCATAACACTAAGTGCTACATTAAAAACCAAATGGACAGATCTTAGTATTCATGTCTGCTATTAGTAACTTTACCACAGACACGAAAAATGTAAAAACAATAAAGTAGAAGTAGTAGTAGTAGTAGTAGTAGTAGTAGTAGTAGTAGTAGAGACAGAGGAGGAAGAGGAGGAAGAGAAAGAATTGAAGAAGTGGAGGAGAAGAAAGGAAAGGAGGAGCCTAAAAGGAGAAGACAACAAGAAATTATCAAACTCAGGCCTGAAAACAATGAAATAGAACATAAAAACAAAAGCACTGAGAATTCATAAAACAGAGTTTGTTCTTTGAGAAAATCGGTAAGATTGACAAAGCCTTAGCCAAATTAACTAACAGGTAAAGGAAGAAGATCCAAATCAGCAACATTAGAAATCAAAAGAACAGACACTGAAGAAATTAAAAATATCATGAAGACATACTTTAAAAGCCTATACCTACCAAATTGAAATATCTAAATAAAATGCATAATTTTCTTAATATATACTACCTACTAAAGTTAAATCAGATAAGCAATTTAAATAGACTCATATCCTCCAGTAAAATAATTAAAAGGATTTTTAAAGAGCAAAATGAATTCTAAAGAGCCAACACAAATACTCCTCAAATTATTCACAAAATTAAAAACGGGGAAAAAAAGCCCAATTCTTTTTATAAGACCACGATAGTCTGACACCCAAAACACATAAAGACCTAACCAAAAAAAAAAAAAAGAATTATAAACTAATCTACCTTATGAATATCAATGTATGGATAGTTCAAAATGTGTAAATTGATAAATGTAATTGACCACATAAAAAGATTAAAAGACAGAAGCCTCATGATCATCTCATTAGGTGCAGAAAAGTCTAATAAACCCAACACAACTTCATGTGGAGTGTGTTGGAGATATTACAAATAGAAGAGATATCACTCAACATAATAAAGACAATTTACAGCAATCCCTAACCAACATCAACTTAACTGGAGAGAAACTCACATCACTTCCATTGGAATTATTAACAGAGCAATGCTGCCCACTCCCTCCATGCTTAGTCAATATAGTACTTAATGTCTTAGCTAGAGCAAAAAGGCAGACGAAGCAGATCAAGGGAATACACACTGGAAGGGAAAGATTCAAAGTATTATCATTCTCACGTGATGTGATAGTCATAAATGACCTTTAAAATTCCACTGGGAAACACTTATGCCTTTCAGTAAAGAAGCTGGAAACAAAAATTGCCTTTAAAAAGTTCCTATTTACTAATAATAAATGGACTGAGAATGAATTCCAGGAAAAAACAAGTAACACGAGAAGTGGCTCTGCAGGAGCCTATCTTGGTTATGGGCCTACAAGAGACACCTGCTGAGGAATGGGACTGGAATAAGGGATGGCTCCACTTAAAATACATGGAAGAAGAAAGGACTCAGATTGCTAGCCACCCTACCAACTACAACCTAGAGAAGGAAGGGCAGTGGTGCACACAAGAAGGAAAAACTATATTCCCCAGAAAGCAAGCTAAAGACTTATTAGGCTAAATGCACAGATGGGCTTATTTAGGGGAGAAAAAGCTTGTCCATGCAGTTAAGGGATCTAAAGTATATAAAATGTACCTCAGGATTGGGGGTAGAGAGATAGTAAAGATATGCCAGCAAGTGAATGCTTATGCGGCCAAGAGTAAACAGGGCAAAAGACATAGGGGAGAATGACCTGGAGTATATTGAGAGGTTGGTTTTACAGAAGTTAAGCCAGGAAAATATTGCTACAAATACCTTCTAGTATTTGTGGATACTTTCTCTGGATGGGTTGAGGCTCTCCTCACCAAGCAGGAAACAGCTACTGTGGTAGCCAAGAAGATATTAGAGGAAATTTTCCTAAGGTTCAGAGTGCCCAAGGTAATTGGATCGGACAACAGTCCTGCTTTTCTCTCTAAGGTAAGTCAGGGATTGGCATAGATATTGGGGACTAATTAGAAGCTCCACTGTGCATACTGTCTCCAGAGATCAGGGCAGGTAGTGAGAATAAACAGAACCCTAAAAGAGACCTTAACGAAATTGTCCTTGGAGACTGGTGCTGACTGGGTGGTGCTCCTTCCCCTGGCCCTGTTTCAAACATAGAACTCCCCCTACCATTTTATCCTGACCCCTTTTGGGATCCTGTATGAGACCCCCCCCAATCTCTTGACCCCAGCTCTTGACACCGTTCCTCCCCTGGTGACTTTTCAGGCTGACAAGGATCTTATGACTCTGATTGCAGGCTTTCCAGATCAGCCACCGGGAATCGTGGCCTACATTAGGGCCCTCTATAACTCAGGTACCCCAGAGGTTCCACATGAGTACCAAGTTGGAGATTGAATATATGTTAAGAGGCATCATGCTGAAAACATGGAAGCAAAGTGGGAAGGTCCATACATGGTATTGTTGACCACCCTGACCGCCATTAAAGTAGATGAAATAACTGCCTGGGTTCACATAAGACCAGCACCTTAACCTGACATCAACTGTATAGCAGCCTGACACCTGAGCAACTCCCTCAAACTCAAGATCATCTGCCCTTCTACAATGCCAGAGAAACCATGAGGTGACTATGGTAAATCTTGCTTCCAGTGCTGAGCCTCAGCAACCTCCACCACCCTTCTAAAATGACTTGGCAAATACTCTCAGCCACCGGGATGTAGCTTGGTCCACTACAGAGGAACATCTACCTTATACCTGGTGGCTGGACCTTGTCTTTGATCTCTGTAAGTTAGTGGCTGGTCTTGACTCCTGGGATACCCCAACCCTAGAGACACAGGAGGAGGGATTACCTGAATGTGAGGGACTTGTGAATCTAAACTGTGTCCCAGAAGCAGCTTTCGGGGGGGGGGGTGAGGCTTAGGATGTGGACACTAAAGTTGAGGAGTGTCCTGCAAGAATCTCCCATATATGGGTGCCCCTAAGATAGGAGAAATCAGCAACAGGCCCATCAGTGTTGGGGAGCCAACCAATTTTTCTGTGCTACCTGGGGATACGAAACATCAGGAAGCACATACTGGAGACCATTCCAGGTGCAGTTCAATATTTAATGGCCAAGGTGAGAGAAGGGCTAGCCAAGCAGAAGAGAGAAAGAGAACAAAGTTAGGGATGGTTCGAGTCTTGGTTTAACTCCTCCCCTTGGTTACCCACCTTTATATCTACCTGGTTATGACCCCTAATTTTTCTCCTGCTTTGTTGACCTTTGGACCTTGAATATTGAACAAGATTATAGTCTTCATAAAAGAGAGAGTGGGAGCAGTGCAGCTGATGGTCCTGCACCAATATGAGACCCTGAGGACAGGACCTGAAGAATTTGGGTTAGTTACCCAAGACCCATGAGCATAGATAGCTCCAGGATTGGAGCTTGTACAAGGAAAAGGGGGAATGAGGAACCCTAAGGTCTTTTTTCAGTCCCACACCCTCCTTACAGTTTCTCCTTACTGCCTGCCATTGAGGTTGGATCAAGTTCCATTCTCCACCCACAGGAACATTCTTAAGTTAAAAAAAAAAATCTCAGAATGTACTGATTGATAGTCACCTGACCCTCTGGAAAGTACCAAGTAAAGTTCAAATGTGTACCATGCTTGCAAGCCAATAGATTTAAAGCTTAAAATGTTCAGCCAATAAGTTTGAACTGTAACGTTACTGATGTAACCTGTGTCCCTAAAAAGTATAAAAATTTCTTGTAAGAGCCATTTAGGATCGTCTTCTAGTCACTCACCTTGAGGGACTAATTTAAGGTCAATCCTAATGTTCTGGAAAATAAACCTCTGGCTTTTGCATCGAAAAAACAAACAAACAAACAAAAACCAAACAGAAACAAAAATAACAACAAAAAGAAAACATTTCATAATAGTCTCAAATAATATAAAACATCTTGTGATAATTCTAACCAAGCACGTGAAAACATTTAATAAAAACTTTGACACTGAAAAAAGAAATTGAAGATGTCAGGAAATGGAGAGATATCCCATGCTCATAAATCGCTAAAATTAATATAGTAAAAATAGTCATCCTTCCAAAAGGAATCTATAGATTCAAAGTAATCCTTATAAAAAATCACAACAAAATTCTTCACAGATGTTGAATGGATAATTTTTGCTTTACAAAAGACTCTAGATCATGAAAATAATATTGAATAATAAAAGAACTAATGGAGCTGTCAAAGATCCCTAACCCCAAATTGTACTGCAGAACTATCCTAATAAAAACAACAAAACAACAAAACAACATGGGATTTGGTATTCAAACAAGCACATTGATCAATGAATTTAATTGAAGACCCAGACATGAGTCCACACCTTTTTAAAAAAAAATGAAGATGATAGAAATATTTATTGGGGAAAAGGCAGCATCTTGAGCAGACAGTTCTGTTTAACTTGGGTGGCTGCATGTAAAAGAATGCAAATAGATCCAAAATTATCACTCTCCAAAAACACAACTACAAATAAGCCAACAACCCCAACATAAGGCCAGATGTACTGAATAGAAGGGAAGGTAAGGAATAATCTTGATATCATTGGCAGAACAAAAGATTCCCTGAATAGAACAGCAATAACAGAGTCATTGTCTTAGTCACTGATTTATTGCTGTGAAGAGACCATGACCAAGGCAACTCTTATAAAGGAAAGCATTTAATTAGATGCTTGATTACAATTGTAAGAAGATCAGTTCATTATCATTATGGCAGGGATCATAGTGCCATGCAAGCAGGTGCTGGAGCAGTAGTTGAGAGTTTACATCCTAATCCTCAGGCTGAGACAGAAAGCAAGCCTAAGCCTAGCATGGGCTTTCAAAACTTCAAAACTCACTGTCGTGACAATGCCAGATCTACTTTAATAAGGCCACGCTTTCTAATATTTATCTTATTAAACTACAAGCACAGAAAATGACTATTAATAAATGGAGACTTCATAGAATTATAAACAAAAATCTGTATGATGGACAACATCATTTGAACAAAGCAGTTGAATAAAGGATGGGAAGAGTCTTTTTTCAAACTACACATTTGGAAGAGGGCTACTAACTGACATACATAAAGAACTCAAAACACTGGATATCAAGAAAACAAATAACCTAATGATCCAAGTAGAGAATTCTAAAACAGCGAAACACAAATCACTGAAAAGTACTTAAAGATCAACTCCAAGTGGATCAAGGACCTCCACATAAAACCAGACACACTGAAACTATTAGAAAAGAAACTTGGGAAGACCCTGGAGGACATGGGCACAGGGGTAAAGTTCCTGAACAGAACACCAATAGCTTATGCTCTAAGATCAAGAATTGACAAATGGGACCTCATAAAATTACAAAGTTTCTGTAAGGCAAAGGACACTGTCAGAAGGACAAAACGGCAACCAACAATGTGGGAAATGATCTTCACCAACCCCACATCCGACAGAGGGCTAATATCCAATATATACAAAGAACTCAAGAAGTTAGACCCCAAAGAACCAAATAACCCTATCAAAAAATGGGGTACAGAGCTAAACAAAGAATTTTCACCAGAAGAAATTCGGATGGCCGAGAAACACCTTAAGAGATGTTCAACATCATTAGTCATCAGGGAAATGCAAATCAAAACAACCCTGAGATTCCACCTCACTCCAGTCAGAATGGCTAAGATTAAAAACTCGAGAGACAACAAGTGCTGGCGAGGATGTGGAGAAAGAGGAACACTCCTCCACTGTTGGTGGGATTGCAAAATGGTAAAACCACTCTGGAAACCAGTGTGGCGGTTCCTCAGAAAATTGGGCATGCCACTCCCAGAGGACCCTGGCATACCACTCCTGGGCATATACCCAGAGGATTCCTCTGCATACAACAAAGACACATGCTCCACTATGTTTATAGCAGCCTTGTTTATAATAGCCAGAAATTGGAAGGAGCCCAGATATCCCTCAAAAGAGGAATGGATACAGAAAATGTGGTATATTTATACAATGGAGTACTACTCAGCAATTAAAAATAATGAATTCATGCAATTTGTAGGTAAATGGTTCGATCTGGAAACTATCATCCTAAGTGAGCTAACCCAATCACAAAAGAATACACACGAAATGCAATCACTGATAAGTGGATATTAATGAGCCCAGAAGCCCTAAATACTCAAGGCACAATTAGCAAGTCAAATGACTCTCAAGAAGAAAAAAAGGAGAGGACCCTGGGCCTGTAAAGATTGGATCCAGTATTGTAGACCCAGAACAGAGAAATCGTGGGGGGGGGGAAGAGTGGGGAATAGCATGGGGGGGAGAGGAATTATGGGACATATGGTGGGGGGTAACTGGGAAAGGGGAAAGCCTTTGGAATGTAAACAAAGAATATAGAAAATAAAAAATAATAATAATAAAATAAATTAAAATAAAAAAAAGAAATTTAATCTCTTTAGTCATCAGGAAAACAAACATCAATACTACTTGAATATTTGACATTATACAAGTCAACTGCCAAGATCAATAAAACAAATGACTGCTCATGCTTGTGAGGATGGGGGGAAAAGACAATACTCATCCATTGCTAGTGGCACTACAATTTATACAGCCACTATAAAATTAAGTATGGTGATTATCAAGGAAGTTGAGTCTTGATCAACCTCAAGATCCAACTATTCTACTCTTGGGCATATACCCAAAGACTCTACATCCTATTAGGAAAACACCTTTTGCTCTACCAGGTTCATTACTGCTCAATTCATAACAGCCAGAAATTGGAAGCATACTAGATTTCTCTCAATAGAGGAACGGATAAAGAAAATGTGGGTACATTTATACAATGAAATATGACTCAGATCCTCTAAGAAGGAAATCATGAAATTTCCAAGTAAATGGTGGAGCAAGAAAAATTTCATCTTGAGTGAGTTAACCCAAGCAAAAAGACAAATATATTATCTGTTCATTTATATGTAGTGTTAGCTATTATGCCTTTGATTAGCAAAGTACAATCCATATAACCATGGAAGATTAAGTGCAGAATAAGTGACTAGAGGATAGCTTTCATTAGCAAGAAAAACATAGAATAGAAGGGGTAGGGGAAGCCAGAACAGGAAGAAGAGAGGGAAGAAGGGCATAAGGGAGTGAATATGTGGAGGGACAGCTACAAGTGTCATTTGAGAGTTGTATGAAAACCTACAATTAAAATCATACTTAATTTTAGATACATATATATTTATATGTTATAATTATATAAATATATACATATAATCTATGAAAATAGAAGCATTTCAAATTATATATATACAATTTATATGCATATATAAATTTATACATTTAAATTTATATGTATATATAAATTATATATAATATATACTATTTATATATATTTCTATGAAAATAGAAGCATCTCAAATTATATATAGAAATTTATAAATATATAAATTATATATAATGTATATAATTTGGAGATATATATACATATATATATATATGTGTGTGTGTGTGTGTGTGTGTGTGTGTGTGTATATATCCAAACACAGAATCTATCTCCAATTGACAGCCACTACCAAGTGAAAACTAATGTTCACCAACAGAGTCTCACTGGGTATACAAAACCATTCTCATGAACAGACCATATGTCCAACAGTAGATGACTAACATAAAATGAACTCTGTGGCATCTTTGTAGGTTCATTGCCTCATAACAATCAGGGCTTTACTTTTTTTTATAGGTTCTTTCTACATAGAGCAAAACTCCAGAAATCTAAGATAGATGCCAAACCAGAACCTCAGATCCCAAAGTTAGGAAGCACAGACAAAAGTCAGGGAGTGCCATACCAGTATAGAAGAACAAAATTAGCTCAATTTGGGGTTAGTGAATACAGGTTGTCTGATGAAGTTCATGAATTTAGAATTCTACAAAGAATTACAGCCAAAGTCAATTCAGATAAGTCATTTAACATTTAATTTTTTAAGATTCCATACCTCATGCCTAAATATTCTCTCTTAATTCCCATGTATAGCCTGGAAGAAAACATGGTACTACAGTTAATTTTGAGTCTTATACCTTGCCTAGACTGCTCCTAGCACTGTGATACTGACCAAAGTACTTATAATGGACATTCAATCCTCTATAGCTTATCATTTAAATCTTTCCCAGGTATTGGAATATTTTAAATCCTATTAATGTTGCCAAGAAATCTAATTCTTAGGATAGAAGCTGAAAGAACCTGATGCTACTTTTGTGGTCATCCTCGTAGATGGCGCTTGGTTCCATGAATCTACAAACCAGTGACATTCATGTTAGCTCTAAATAGAAACATCAGGACAAGAGCAAAATTTTCTTCTCTAAATCAGTTTTCTGGGGTTTATTTGAGGTAACATTCTTTATGAATATTATCTAAATCCAATTCTCCAATAAATACAACTCTCTTTTAGATACTCCTCTCTCTCTCTCTCTCTCTCTCTCTCTCTCTCTCTCTCTCTCTCTCTCCTAAATCAGATGTCTTCTCCTTTCCAGTTTGTTAACATTACCCTGGGTCATCTCATCCATAAAATGGGACATGCAATGTTCTACTATTAGGAGGTGTGGTGAGTAATTGAAACAAGTCCTAGAATGCTTCCTGGAGGGCCTGAGTTAAGCTTTCTTAGCAAAATTAGCATTGTTGTTGAGGTAAGTTTCACAAATGCTGTGAAAGCTCAGGACAGTACTGAGGATGATACTAATTTTATATTATGGGAACTTAAACCCATTAATATCAGTTATCCAGATGGATGTAAGTCATGAGGAGAGCATTAAGCACACACAGCTAAAATCTGGGGGACTTGGAAAACAGTAAAAACAGATAAGATCAGTGAAGGGAACTGTGGAAAACACAAAGGTGAGGATCAATTCTGATGTTTAAGGATTCAGGAGATGCCACACCTGTAATGTCAGCACTCAGGAGGTGAAGGCAGAGATACATTGAAGAGCAGTCTGGGCTACGTGGCAATACCCTATCCCCCCAAAAACACTCAAACAAAGTAAAAGCATGGAGCAAGTGAGATGTTTGCAAGGAACATTGAAAACAAAAGGACAATGGTTAAAAAAAAAAACAGTTACTAGACAAAAAATGCCTAAGAAAATAGTATTTCTAGTAAGGACTGAAAAAAATAAAATAAAAACAAAACAAAAACAGAAATCAAAAGTTAGCTACAGGTACAGGAACAAGGTATTCAGGTAAGTTTTGTGAGAGCCTGGATTCAATTAGTTCTCACTGCTGTCAGCCACTGCCAGCCACACAATGAAGGCAATTGTGAGGACAGATATTCAAGGAAAATATCCGTGCCTAATGTGGTCAGAGAAGTTTTAGAATCTTGTACTTGAAAAGAAACACTTCAGCACCTCCAACGGAGAAAAGTTGAAGACAAGTAAGAAGGGAGAAAAATGTGGGACAGAAAGTAGAGATGAGAAAATGAGTGAGCTGAGTATGAATATTCGGAAAGACAAGGTAAGTATGGGCAAAAGAGAAAAAAGGAAATGGAAAATGGAAAAGGGTAAAGGAGAGAATATGCATAAGGGAAAGGGTGAGAAAGGGAAGTTGAGGCACACAACCTAACAGGAAGAACATTCTAGAGTCATGAGAGTGACTAGCAGAAAGGGTGTTTCAAAAGTATGTAAAACTGAGCTCTATTTCTGATCTCTGAAACATGGGGGTGGGGGGACACGTTAGGTTTTAATTGCCCTCAGTATCAGCTAGTTACATTTGCTGCATTTATAAACAGATATCTTTTGGCAAGTAAATAAAAAAGGCCTCCACCAGATATGTGATTCTGGGCTTCAATCCATTCACTCTGAGAATTAATTGACTTTATTTGAACTCTACTGTTTGCAGTTGGAGAATTCACTGTGAACATGTTGTACATATCTCAGATATCAAATAGCAAATGTACTGTAGCCAGATCCTGAAACAGAGCCAGAAATTGCTCATTAATCAAACAGGGGTTTCTCTATGATTAGGAAAGACAACCAAGAGTAAATAAATGAAATAAACAGCTACAATCTTACAAACGCTTTCCACATTTCTCCTGTTGCTTTGGAAGGTTGAGCTCCACTGGAAACCTAGTGAGTGTATTTAGTAGAGGGAGGCACTGTATCTAGAACCTGACTGCAAACAAACATTTCTTTCTAAAATCTCCTTTCCAATATGTTTTTTCATATTTTATTGAAGCAGTCATTTAGCAGCAAGAAATCCGATAAATTTCTTACCTTCTCTTATAACAAAACAAAACATTTGCTCTTTTACTACCTGAGGAAACTCCCTTTTAAGCTGACAAGATCAAGAATTAATAGTATGTTTAATTTCTGAAAGTAATACTTGGTTTTAAAAAGGTTTAAATATGTAGTATTCTTGCCAGAATTTGTTGGGAGCTTGAAAAGACATCATCAGAGCACATAGATGAAACAGAGAGGTAAGCAGATGAATGCATACAAATATTGTGCGACTTTTTCTAGGGAGTCTTGAAAAACACCTACAGACCACAGACCACAGAAATTATTACCCACAGACCACGGAAATTATTACACCAAAGGGTAGCATTGTAAACTAGTGATCTAATTTCAAGTTATTTCCAGGAGTGTAAGTGAGAGGTTACTTTACAAGCACGGCAATTCAAAGCCAGCTGCATCACTGGAAAGTCTACCTCTGTATGGGTGGCATTCACAGCATCCTTACAGAATCCTGCACAACTAGCAGGTGACTCAATTTGCCAGTGTTCCCTTTGACCTGTGTAGTCCTTATTTTCTATATATCTGGTAAAAAGGCCTTGTGAATCTACAAAATTCCTGAAACTAGTGAATTGTCTTCCTGCACCTTAAGAGTTTTATTTACTTCCCTAGTAGTAAGAAGCCTTTATCCAGGATGTTTCAAAATAGAAACAACAGATAATCAGCAACATAGATAAATAGATATGGCTAGATAAATGACAGATTGGTAAATTACCATAATAAGGAATATATAGGGCTAGATACATGAGAGCTTAGTAAATGAAAGAAAAAAGAAGGAAGGAAGGAAAGAAAAAATGAAAGAAAGAAGCAAGGAAGAAAGGAAAGAAGGAAGGAAGGAAGGAAGGAAGGAAGGAAGGAAGGAAGGAAGACCCTTATGAGATACTGGAAAGCCAGAGTCTAATCAGTAACTATAGCTAAAAGCAAGCCACAAAGCTGATCCTGTCTGTTTGCCATTTGTAGTACAGCTGAGATCAGTCTGACTTATGAATGTTCCCCCTGTGTTTTATGCTTTTGATCCAAGATCCTCTTATTTGCCTTTGTCTCTTTACTATGACTTAACCCCTGTGCTGGACTGCACAGCAAAAGAAGATGTCCAGGGCAAGGAAGGTTAGAGCTTCCATCCAGGAAGCTGTTTTTCCAGCCCCAAAGGTTACTACTTTGGAGTAGAGGATCCCCCAGATAGGCTATTTGGGAAACATAGTCAGAGATGCAGACACCAGCCCTCTTGTTGGTGAATAAATAAAATAACAAGTCCCTCCAAAGAAACAAATTTTACAAGGGAAATAATGAGACAATGGAGAAAAGAAAATAAATGCCAAAAGTAAAAAATTATGAAAATTGCATCTAGTAAATGAAGTAAATAGATCATTAATTAAAAATCATTATTATGAAAAATCATCAGCATGCCAGCCCCTCTGCAGACCCAACAGTCTGAAGGCCTCCCAGGAGATCTGCTGTACCCAAGGCAACACACCCCATAGTCTGGAGACCTCCCAGATCTGCTGCAACCAGGGCAATAGATCATTGGCATGCATGCCCCTCTGAAGACCCCACAGTCTGAAGGCCTCCCAGGAGATCCACTGCAACCTAAGAACACAGGAGGCAGGCTCAAGACAGAGACACTAAGGCCAGTTAACAGCAAAAACAACCAGATAGTGAGAGGTAAGCACAAGATCATAAGCAATGGAAGCCGATATACTCTGGCACCATCAGAATCCAAATCTCCCATCACAGCCAGCCCTGGATAACCCAACACACCTCAATGGACAGATCAGGGAAACACAAACAAAACAGAGACACAGTGAAACTAATTGAAGTTTTGAACCAAATGGATTTAACATATATATATATATATATATATATATATATACCATTTCATCCTAAATCAAAAGAATATACCTTCTTCTCAGCACCTTGTGGTACCTTCTTCAAAATCAACCATATAATTGGTCACAAAACAGACTACAACAGATATAAGAGGATTGAACTCATCCCATGCCTCCTATCATATCACTATGGAGTAAGGGTAGTCTTTAAGAGCACCAGAAACAACAGAATGCCTACATACACCTGGAAATTGAACAATGCTCTACTCAATGATACTTTGGTCAAGGAAGAAATAAGGAAAGAAATCAGAGACATTTCAGAATATAATAAAAATGAATACCCAAATTTATGGGACACAACAAAAGCAGTGCTAAGAGGAAAACTCATAGCTCTGAGTGTCTCCAAAAACAAACTGGTGAGAGCATACACTAGCAGCTTAACAGTACACCTGAAATCTCTAGAACAGAAAGAAGCTAATACACTCAAGAGAAGTAGAAAGCAGGAAATCATCAAACTCAGGGTTGAAATCAACCAAGTAGAAACAAAAAGAACCACACAAAGAATAAGAAAACCATGAGCTGGTTCTTTGAGAAAATCAACAAGATAGATAAACCCTTAGCCAGACTAACCAGAGGGCACAGAGATAGTAACCAAATGAACTAAATCAGAAATGAAAAGGGAGATATAACAACAGAAGCTGAGGAAATTTAAAAAAATCATCAGATCCTACTACAAAAGCCTATACTCAATACAACTGGACAATCTAGATGAAATGGACAATTTTCTGGACAGATAGCAAATACCAAAGTTAAATCAGGATAAGATAGACCATATAAACAGTCTCATAACTCCTAAAATAATAGAAGCAGTCATTGACAGTCTCCCAACCAAAAAATAGCACAGGACCAGATGGTTATAGTGCAGAATTTTATCAGACTTTCAAAGAAGACCTAACACCAATACTCTTCAAACTATTCCACAAAATGGAAACAAAGGAGCCCTACCCATCTTGTTCTATGAAGCCACAATTTTGCTGATACCAAAACCACACAAAGATCCAACAAAGAAAGAGAACCTCAGTCCAGTTTTCCTTATGAATATGGATGCCAAAATACTCAATAAAATTCTTGCCAACTGAATCCAAGAGCTCATCAAAAGGATCATCCACTACAATAAAGTAGGATGTAGGGATGGCTCAATATACTGAAATCCATCAATGTAATTCATTACATAAACAAACTGAAAGAAAAAAAACACATGGTCATTTCATTAGATGCTAAAAAAAGCATTTGACAAAATTTGGCATCCTTTCATGTTAAAAGTCTTAGAAAGAACAGGCATTCAAGGCCCAGACCTAAACATAGTATAAGCAATATACAGGAAGCCAGTAGCCAATATTAAACTAATGAAACAATCCCACTAAAATCAGGGACTAGACAAGGCTACCTTCTCTCTCTCCATATTTAATCAATATAGTACTTGAAGTTCTAGCTAGAGCAATTAGACAACAAAAGGAGGTCAAAGGATGTAAATTGGAAAGGAAGAAGTCAAATTATCACTATTCGAAGATGACATGATAATAAGCAGCACAAAAAAACTCCACCAGAGAACTCCTACAGCTGATAAACAACTTCAGCAAAGTGGCCAGATATAAAATTAACTCAAAGAAATCAGTAGCCTTCCTATACTCAAAGGATAAACAGGCTGAGAAAGAAATTAGGGAAACAACACTCTTCAAAACTATCAACCAAAGAGTACACATGGAGTTACCCATGGCTCCAGAGGCATAGGCTGCAGAGGATGGCCTTGTTAGACACCAAAGGGAGGAGAGGCCCTTGGTCCTGGAAAGGCTTGATGCCACAGTGTAGAAGAATACCAGGACAGGGAAGTGGGACAGGGTTGATTGGGAAACAAGGGGAGAGGAGATGGCTTATGGGATTTTCGGGGATGGGGGGAACCAGGAAAGGGGACAACATTTGAAATGTAAATAACGAATATATCTAATTTTAAAAAGATAGAAAAGGTAGAGTAGGGAATGGAAAGAGAGAATTTTTCAGCTAATGGACACAGTAGTAAACTTGAGTATGAGCTAAAAGTTCTAGAAATCTATAGAATAAGACCTCTAAGTCCTATCCAACAGGACTGTAATTGTGTGTTATTTAGCACAAATTCTTACAATTTTTAAAAACTACAAAAAAAGTCTATAGTTTCTCAATGAAAGTCCTAACTGGTTCACTTTATAATTACATGTTTTATAAATATATAAAATAATCATAATATATCCCATGAATATATATAGTTTATTGTCAACAAAGTTGAAATTAAAAAGTAAGTACAATATTAATATAGGTCTATTCCACTTACATTAAGTAACCTATAAAAATGATTAATATTTTTACCACACTAATTGATAATGGAGAAAAATTAGATATGGATGCTGTTCAGTGGTAGCATCACTACTTGTCCTAACAAAAATTTAAAAATAACCTATGCATCTATGTTAATATTAGGAATAGTTATTAACTGGTTTTGCTTATTCAGAATGGAATGTTTATGCAGTAATTTGAAATAAACATATATATAGGCTTACATACATACATACATACATACATACATATACACACACATAAAGGAATTTAAGTCAAAATATTGATGATCAATAACAAAAGCAAATAAAGACACTAAATAATTTATAAATCTATCCATTCAAAAGTACACATAATACATTTATGAGGCAGTACTCTTCTAGGTCAGTACATTTTCTAGGTCAGGTACTAATAAATTTTTACTCTGTACATATTAATTTGTTTAACTCATCAAATAGCCACATACAGCCAAATGAACCACTGAACTTATGCTCCAATTTCTACATTTGCTGCTTCCTTTGAATTAGGTGTTTAAAACACATCAACTATATCATAGTGGTATAATAAAGAAGAGATAGGCCGGGCGGTGGTGGCGCACGCCTGTGATCCCAGCACTTGGGAGGCAGAGGCAGGCAGATTTCTGAGTTCAAGGCCAGCCTGGTCTACAGAGTGAGTTCCAGGACAGCCAGAGCTATACAGAGAAACCCTGTCTCGAAAAACAAAACAAAACAAAACAAAACAAAAACAAAAACAAAAACAAAAAGAGATAGTAGAGACAACATTTGAGAGAAAATGAGATAACGCAGTAAAGTAACAAAGTGTGACACCAACCAAGATTGATGAGGAATGGGAACCCCACTACAGATAATTGCTACTTTAATGCTATGTATCTGATGTTGTTTCCTTTTTTTCCTTTTTATTGAATGTATTCTTTATTTGCATTTCCTATGTTATTCCCTTCCCTGGTTCTCCCCCTCTGAAAACCCCTATCACGTCCCCCTCCCCTTGCTTCTGTGAGGAGATTCCTCCACCCAACCCACTCCCACCTACCCTCCTTCAATTTCCCTAAGCTGGGGCATCTAACATGTCAACATTGCAAGAGAAATCCAATTGCCTCTTAATCATAATACTTATATATTTTCAAGACATGGTTTTTATTTTAGTAATCAGAAACTTCGAGATTTATTTCAGAGAAGATCCATGAGCCTCTTTTGACTCACTTGAAGAACATTGTCAGACCCTTTTCTCTAGAAAGCCACTTACGATTCACCCAGACAACCGCCTCAAAGCACACAATCCTGAGCAGCACTTGAATTCATTGACTGGAAGTTCTGGGTTACCTTTTTACTGAGATTGTACAAGTATTTCAAACAAAGAAAGTGTCATAAATGTGGGCAACACCATTTATGATACAGAGTGGCTAAGCAAGCATTAAGTAGGAGGCCATCAAGGAAACTGAGCAAAAAGAAGAGACACTAACTGCTGATCAGCATGTTGAAAACACTCTTCCAATCAGAAAATGCCCTGCCAATCAAGAATGCATTATGTGGACTAACTTATAACCAAGAACTAAAATATTCCAACATTTGCTAATTAATCCATGGAATTTCTTTATTTCAACTGTCATTTCCCTATTGGAATTTTTGTCAACTTGAAACAAGCTAGAGTAACCTGAGGACAAAAACTCAAATTGTCTGTGAGGCATTATCTTGATTGCTAATTGGTACAGGAGGACCCAGGCCACTGTGGGTGGTTTCATACCTAAACAGCTGAGCATGACCTAAGAAAGGGAGAGGAATGAGTCAGGGGAACAAACCAGGAGGCAGTATCCTTGCTTCAGGACCCAGGATCCTGCCTTGAGTTCCTACTTTTGTTTTCCTCAATGATGGACTGAAACTTGTAAGCCAAATAAACTCTTTTCTCCCCAAAACTGCTTTCACCAGTGTTTAATCATAATAATTCTAAAAAGAAAGCAATTGGAAGAGTGGCTAACATTTTGTGACTTTTGTAACTAAAATCTCAGTATAAGAATCAGTATAAGAATGTAGACCTAGGAGTGAGTTCTTCTTTTAATTAACTCTTAAAAACCTCCCTGGGAAATTAACTGGGTTGGATAGAAGAGAATAACTCTCCTGACAAGGTTGCCTAGGGAGCATCTGTGCAACTCTTTTGCCTAGAAATAGAGACAATCTGAAATGAGCAAAGCAGAGAAGCTTCAAGGCAGACAGGCTGGATCCTGCTGGGAGATGTTGGACACAGCCGCAGCAGCACCATGCACTAGTCACCAGGGTTATGTGTAAGCCAAAGCACCTACTGTTCATCCAATTTATAGAATTCTTTCCTAGAGACGAGGGAAATCTTGATAAAGGTAGTTTCTTTCAACTACTAAAGTTTAGTAATCTCAAACTAAGACTATTTAATCTCTTTACAAACTTTATTTTCTGAGACATACAAATATTGGGTATTAATCATAAGCATTTAAACAAAAAATAGTATAAAGTAATACACCTTCATAGCTGATAAGTCTGGACTCAGAGTCAGATCATCAATTCATTTTCAACAGATAACATGATTGTTTTGCCAAAAATAAGAAGGTCAAATGCAGCCCAGTATTGCTCCCTGTAGGATAAAACCCTGTAAAGATCTTCAACACTGTTTTTGGAAACCGTTTTCATCCTTAAGAATATTGCTTAAATGATGTTACTCTAAATATAGTTTTAAATATGTTAAGAAACATACTATACAAGTATGTTTTTATCACAGTCCTGCAGCATAGTAGATGTACAATAAATATTTAAGTCTACTTGTACATTATTAAATTCAAAGTAAAATTATTGTAAATTTGTCTTTACAAGCTCATTTGCAGATTATTGCATTAAACAACATCTTTGAATATGAGTAGTCTTGCTTTATCCTCCTTACCTGTATAAGTGAGGATGAGGAAAATCAACATTGCTCCTTCATTCATCCCTTTCTATCCGAACAGTTAATCTTGGATGGAATGAGAAAAGTTACTATGTATGTACTATGTGTTAAGCCCATAATTCAGTGTTATGCAAACATTATTCCCTTAATCATTAAAATTGTCCACCTTGAGAATACTGTTAACTTTAACTATCAGATGAGAAAACTAAGACCAAGAAGCAATATGTAGATTGCCCACAATAACAACAACATAAAAACAAACAAACAAATAATAAAACCTTATTTTAGAATGTGTAGTCCAGGCTGGCCTCGATTAGCAAGTCAAATGATTCCCAAGAAGAAAGGAGAGGACCCTGGGCCTGTAAAGATTGGATCCAGTTTTGTAGAGAAACCATGGGGGGAGGGGGAATGATTGGGGAATAGTTGGGGGGGGAGGAATTATGGGACATAGGGAGGGGGGAACTGGGAAAGGGGAAAGCCTTTGGAATGTAAACATAGAATATAGAAAATTTAAAAAAATGTATAAGCATTCATCTATAAAAAAAAAACCTTATTTTAGGTTGGAGATGGAGGAAACAAACATCTTTTGGGTTGTTGGTTATCTGAATTTGTGCCATCAACTTTACATCTTTATGGGAAGTGATGAAAATATCTGTGAAAATCCATTTGTGGTAGATATGGATTAGTGAGCCTCCTTCTCCTGTACAGGGGGGACACTTGGTACCACCAGTGCCTGACTAAAAACTTATACCCTTTGCCTGTCCAGCCTCCTTGCAACTTGGAGAAACTGATTCTTTGCCGGTTTGAGCATGCTTTTGTACACACTGCAGAACTAAAATAGAATATTTGTTGATAGGTTTGTTAGTATTTAAATGACTTCTCAAAAATCTCTCTTCTGCAAAAGATTCAATTGAAAGTATTATTCTATAAGCACTTAAGAATACACGGCATATGCAGCTCTAGTAGGAACAAATGAACCCATCTTCTATTTGATAGTGCACAGGTCACTGAAAGCTATAACTCATTTAGTGCATCTCTTCTGTGGTTGCAATCATAACAACTGTACCAAATGACTTCTTTTGTCTATGCTATGATATCCTAATAGAAATCAAAATCAATAGCATATTTTCAAACCTAATTATATGCCTTGCTTCTAAACCAGTCCTGATGAAGTACAATAAGTGGTAGTGTGGAAATTAGAAGAGGCTTAAAAAATAGCAGCTGCAAATTATACTGATAGTGACAGGAATAGAAGTCTGAACTCTGCCTCATTCGATGAACAATGACTCCTATTGTGACTATGCCATCAAGAGCCAAGGGGAGGGGCCTTGTCCAACCCTGCCAGTATTTTCAGAAACAAGGTTTTTAATAGGACAAGGCACGATTCCATTAATTCAGAACACTATAAGTAGCAAACCCTTTGAGAAAAACCCTAACTAGGCACAAAACTTTGATTTCTCATCATAAGCCACCAATATAGAAATGTGGTGAGACCCGTACATGATGTCAAAATCACTCCTTCCGATACTTTGAAGAATGACTCATGTTTGTTATAGAATCCTGGATGTCAAAAGATACAAAGGAAAAAATGGTAATTCCAAATCTCAAACCCAGACATGACAACTGTTCTCATGTATTTCCATAAAATTGACACCCATGTTACATTTGAAGCTATAACACGATTTCATTGGATGCATGATCAAATAATTCAGAAATATAAATGTCCCACAAATCATAACCTGAAAAGGTGTTACTTTGAGAAATGTTGGATTATTTTTCTACATTTGCCATGGCAAAGTACTAAAGATTTGGTGGTTTCGACACAGGAATCTATTTTCTAATCACCCTGGAGACTGCAAGTTTTAGGCCAAAGAATCCAACAGATCTGGTTTCTTCTGAGTCCCTTTCCTTTGATATGTAGAGAGCTGTCTTCTCCCTCTACCTTCCATCTGGATATATCTGTAGCTCTCAATATTCTCTTCTTTTTAAATTAAAAAAATATTATGTTTGTGCGTTCCTACGTGTTTCGATGTGTAGCCTGTGAATGGCCTTCAAAGGCCAGAGGGCAACTCCTTGCAGGCAGTTGTGAGTGAGCACTAGAACAAACCAAAGAGCCCCAAGTGCCTTTGATAACTGAGCATGTCTCTAGGCTCACATTTTTTTAAGTAAGGAAACCTGCTACATTGACTCAACACCTAGAATAATTACATTATTTCTAGTTCAGCATTTACTTAAATACCATGCTTCTAAATGGACTCATAATCTGAGTTTAGAATTTCAAAATATCAATCAGAATAAAATTCAAACTGTATCTACTCCTATGTGGAGCAACACAAACAGGTGTGTGTGCGTGCATGTGTCTGTGCATGTGTGTGTGTGTGTGTGTGTGTGTGTGTGTGTGTGTAGTAACATAAATACATCATATATAATCATATAGCCCAAAGTACTTATACATTCAGAAGGGTCAACTTTTAAACCTCTTGATTATAAGGTCTTTCATTTACCAATATTAAAGTAGTAGCCAAAAAGTATCATTTAATAACTAATTAAATAATTTAGTACTTTAGAGAAATATACCAATGTTTACTCTATACCACATACCAAAATTAGTTCAAAATCAAAAATAATAAATGGAAGGAGGAACATGGGAAGTAAAAAGAATGAAAAGGGGACATTAGAAGAGAAAAATTAGAAAAGTGGAGTTTTATCTGTCTTACCTAAGAATGGGTTAGTTACTTTACTTTTAATTTAGTCATTCATTTAATAAACATTCCTTGACCAGCTATCACATGCTAAATTTTATGCTAAATACAGCATGGCACATTTTTTTTTTGGTATTTATATGCAGCAGGAACTCTTCAGATTGCTAGAATGTAAATACAAATTCCCAACTCTACTGTACTATTCTATATCTTCCCTATCTATGTGCACCAACATCACAAGCTGTTTGCAGTAAATAGGTCCCCACATACGTTATCTTCAAAGCACTCTTGTACATCAGATCCTATTAGAAATGCACAAAGAGGCCGGCTGTTAAGGAGCCCTGAGGGAACCCTGTGCAAGAACCATAATTACACAAAAGGAAGACGGCTGCCTTGATTCCAGTGCTGTACCTGTGCCCTGGCTTGCAGGTTATGCCTGAGTGATCATCTGTGCTCACATTGTCTGTCCTGATGCCTGGGACTGCAAACCCCTGGAGGCTGGTGTACCACATCTGTTCCCTTCATTGTGACCAGTGCGGTAATGAAACACTCATAAAGAGATTCAAGTAAGTGCTTTTAGAAGATAATGATGCAGAAAAGGAGCTCAGCAGGCAGGATCTGTGGGGCCAGTGAGGAGATGCCCTGTGTGTGCCTCCTGTCTCTGATCAGTCGGATCCTATAGCATCACACATGTGGTCGTGCACATGCAGAGAACAGGACCCCATCTCTTTTGGACCATTTGTGTTCCAAGCCAGAGAGGAGAGAAAATTTTTGATGGATAATAAAAGGTGGTAAGAGAAATGGAGACTTCATGGGACACTCCAGGCACTTGAGTCTGGACAGCATTTACATTTTTCAGTTTACTGTCTTAAAGAAGGTGAATTTTTTTCTTCGTGTTTCCAAAAGGACAGAGTTTTCTCCAATAGGCACTAACTGTTTCAATATTTCATAGCATCCCAGCATACTTTTAGAATCCAGCTATATTCCCAAAAATAGTGAAAATTGTTACTGTTACCTTAGGACATAAATGTGTTACATTAAACTTGTTTTTCTAATAAATTTATGGTAAGACTATTGACAATAAACAAGTGATGTAATCCCCATGTCAATTACTGCTGATTTCAACCAAAATATCTTGACCAGCCCAAGATTGTCTTAATGTTCATAAATATTGACATTGCCTCAGAATTATATTAATACTATTGAATTTCCCCCAAAAGAATATACATATTTAATAAAAATTAAGTCCATTGAATTATTTGACTAATTTTATTTAGCATTATTTTTTCATTTTTACTTCTAACGTGCTAAAATTACTAAAATCATATATGTTCCACTGTTTCCATTACATAATATGAACTAAATCATTCATTTATTGGTCTTGTTCACCTTCATGTCAGATAAGAGTAATTTTCCACTCTATCTCCATGCATGTTTTTTGGAGGCCATTATTCTTTATAATCATAAAGAATATGATTACTTTGATTCTATTTTGCATTTATAGATTTTATCAAAAATTACCCTATCCAGTCAATATTTATCAATACATTTTAACATGCTGAATATTAATTTTTGAATTTTTTCCAAAAATGATTGATTTCCATCATTTTTATATTTTTAATTTCATTATTTTTCACCTCTTATTTAATCAAATGAAAATTTAGCCATTGTTGATTAATTGTTTCATCATCTAGAATAATATCCTCTCTTGAAAAGTTGTTACTTCCTTCAAATGTAAACATTCTCTAAAGAGGTCAGCTCTTGTTCAGGCCTGAACATGTTAAAAGGGCCTACACTCATGTTTTCCTTGAACTGAAAACTGAAGTATGTATGTGTGTGTGTATGCATGTGCATGTGCCCGCACATGTGCATGCATGTGAATATGTCTGTCCCTGGTGTGCAGTGTGTGTGTGTGTGTGTGTGTGTGTGTGTGTGTGAGAGAGAGAGAGAGAGAGAGAGAGAGAGAGAGAGAGAGAGAGAGATGAGGTAATGGGATCACAAGGGGCTGGAATAATCATGAAGAATTTGAACACTGTGTTCATGGATTTGACTCTACTCTGGAAGGGCTGAGAAGAATGTGTGGTCCTACTTAGGGAAGTGCAGGTTCAGATTTTAAATGCAAAATGATGCTTCAAGTTGACAAGGGGTTAATTATTTTAAATAATATTTTGTTTTTGATCATATGACATGAACTAGATAGACCCACCTGAAGAGAGGACATCTCATCTAAGGAATTTCCTCCATCAGATTGACCTATGGACATGTCTGTTGGACATTCTCTTAATGAATGATGTGGGTTGTATCAATCCTGGACAGGTGGTCCTAGGTTGTATAAGAAATCAGGCTGACATGGAAGGACTGGGAATTGGATATGATCAGGATACATGCTGTGAAATTCCCAAAGAGTCAATAAAAATATTATAGCAAGGGGGAAGGGGGAGCCAGCCTGAGAAAGCCATGAAGCAGGAAACACAGATTTATTTTTCCATGGAAGCAACATTTTCCATGGTCTCTGCTTTGGTTCTTGTCTCCAGGTTCCTGCTTCAAGTTCCTTCCTTGATGTCCCTTAGTGATAGAGTATAAGTTGCAAAATGTAATATTTTTCCCATAACTCACCTCCGGTCAGTGTTTTATCACAGTAATAGAGCAACAAAATAGAATATACATTTTTTTCCCTGAATTTAAAAGACAGGCTTTTACTGAATAGCCCTGGTTGGCTTGGAACTTTTTATTAGACCACAATGGCCTCAAAAACCATAAAGACTTGCCTCTCTCAGCCTCAAAAATGCTTTATTGAAAGGCACATGTCACCACACCTGGTCTAAAGCACATTCTTAACAAGTAAAGATTTTGAAAGAATGGAAACAGGGCAACCTCAGGAGGTAGGAGTTGGGGGACCCCTCTAGACGGTACCAGAGACCTGGGAGGTGAGAGACTCTCAGAACTCAAAGGAAGTGAGATTATATGAAATGTCCAACAGTTGGGAGAAAGAACTTGTAGAGTCCACCTCCAGTAGAAAGTCAGGACATCAAGTGGAGGGATAGGGCTGCCGTACCAGTCAAAAATTCTGACCCAGAATTGTTTTTGTCTAACAATAATTATTGTCAGACTCCTGCAACAATAATGGAAAAGAGACTGAGGGAAAGGAGGTCCAGTGACAGGCCCATTGGGGTCCATCTCAAGGGGAGGCTCCAGAGCCTGACACTTTTATTTTATTATTGCTATAGTGTGCTTGCAGACAAGAGGCTAGCATGGCTGCCCCTCAGAGAGGCCCAACAAGCAGCTGAATATGTCAACCAACGCACAGAAGCCAAGAAGCCCTATGGTTAAATTAGGGAAAGGCTGGAAGAAGCTGAGGAGGAGGGCAACCCCATAGGAAGAACAGCAATCTCAACTAAACTGGACCCCTGAGATCTCTCAGACACCGAGCCACCAACCAAGCAGTGTACACCAGCTGATACAAGGACCCCAACACATATACAGCAGAGGACTGCCTTGTCTGGCCTCAGTGAGAGAAGAAGTACCTAACCCTAGAGAGACTTGAGGCCCCAGGGAGAGAGGAGGCCTGGAGGGATAGGGGGGAAACATCCTTTCATAGATAGGGGGAAGAAGAATGGGATGATGAACAGTCAGAGGGCTGACCAGGAGGGGAATAACAACCAGACTGTAAGAAAAGGTTAAACATAATTAAAAATCAAAGAAAAAATAAGTGAAGATTTTGATTATGATGAATTATTTCTGGTAATTTCATATAAATATGTTGGAGTTTATTAATTAGATGATTTAAATATGGAATTTCTTCAGTCTATAAGTATAGGAATTTTGGAGAATATTGAAGAATTCAGTAAAAGCATTGTAAGAGTATTATGTAGATGCAACAGCTGGCATTATTCACTGTTAAACTATAACCTGTCCTTTCTTGTTTATCCTCAAGATCTGATGTTACTATAATAATATAAGAGTCATAATCACCACATTCTTTGTGAATTGTCAATGGTCAATATCCCTTTAAAATATGAAGAACATCTTAATTGTAGGCTCCTGTAAAGTCCTGTAAATTATATACTGTCTTATTCCAAGAAGAAAGAACCAGAGATCATCTACAATAACATTTATATAAAATCAACATTCAGAAGTACTAGTATCAGAATGTTCTCATAATCTTCTGGGCTCCAAAGAGCTTGGGAAGCTTACCTTCTGTCCTACAATCCACACCACATATAGTTTGCATCCTAGGCTCAGCCCACTTCCATGTCACATTTATTACTGTCCTTGGTCATCATTCTATAGTCCTGACATCTTCTATACATTGGGGTCCCTACAGCAAATGAAACTGCCAATTCTCCAACATCTTCTACTGGATTCTCTTCAGCACTGGTTCTACCTTATGCTACCAAGACTCTGCAATCTCTTCATGACCACTTCAATTCTAGGACTTCCACTATGAGGCTGAATGACCAACGAAATCCTGGTCTCTCTACAGTGACTCCTACCCTGTCAAATGGTGTTACACATCAACTTTTTGACATGACCCATTTATGATTTCAAAACCACTACCATGTGAAAGATGTTTACATATTACCAAGTTCAGCCCCCAGATTGAGACTCACCCTTGTACTTCCCCACCCACACATAGACACACATGTAGACCACAGCTTCTGTGTACTGACCCTGAGAAAATACTTTCCAGAAGGTTTCATTTAAATGATGTCAGTCTCTAGTTTGCTGATTCTGTTATTGTTTTTACTAATACAACAAAGATATGATCCTTTTCTCTACCTAAAGATTCTTATCCCTGCTTTCAGAGGTATCTGCCTGATTGAAATGGTATTTTGTCCTACTTCTCTTCCTCGCCACTATAATTTCATATCTGTTTTATGTAAGTACAACAAATGCCATCTCCATCAGGCCAATTGAAAAGGTGAAGTCTGGGACACAAACAGCTTCGCTGAACTGCTACATTGAATTTTGAGAAATGTCCCCTGAAGATTCCGGTAATTGTGAATACATTGGTTGATAGAGAAAAGAAAGTAAACATATTTGAACTCCATTCTGGTGACAAAAGGCTCCTATGTACATTTTGAAAGAAGTTATTGAGTATGGCTGTGACCAACAGGCTAGGAAGCCTGGTGCTCAGTAGGTCACGTTGCTGATGAGAGCTGGTGAGGTGGGGGTGGGGACATCCACGTGGAGACAGGGGGTGTGAAGGAGGTACAGGATGTGGATCAGTCAGATGGTGGACTGGAGTGGGGAGGATAAAATATGGAGTGTGAAAAAATTAATTTTTTTAAAAAAAGAAAGTTTAGAGGTTGCAATTCATAGCTCGCAGTGAAGTTCCATGTTCTGCCCACTGTCACAGGCTCTCCTGATCATTCATTTTCCATAATTCCAAATAAAGAAAGAGACAGTCATGAGGATCATCTGGAGAATGTTCGTGATGTAAGCTTTCCATCACCATTTGATAAAGTGTTCTTCGTTTTAATGTATCCCTAAGATTTTAACAATTAGATACCTTTTTTCATTCACTATAATGTATGGTTTCCTGGCAAACATGCAATACAAAATAGTGGTTTGTTTCTTAACATAAGTAAATTTCAGGAGATCCTTACAGACTTATGGGGGTTTGGCTAAGATTTTCGCCACTTGTTACAGACAATCTGAATACCTGGTGACTAGCTGTTTGGAGAGGATTAGAAGAATATAGATAGATAGATAGATAGATAGATAGATAGATAGATAGATAGATAGATATAGATAGATATAGATATATATGTGTGTGTGTGTGTGTGTGTGTGTGCGCGCCTGTGTGTATATGTGTATGTGATGTGTATGTGTATGTGTATGTGTATATGTATATGTATATGTATATGTATATGTATATGTATATGTATATACTCTTGCTGAAGGAAGTTCTTCACTGAGGGCCGACTTTGAAGCTTCAAAAGACTACAGCAGTTTTGAGCTAATATTCTCTACCTCCTGCTTGTGGACTAAGAATTGAGGTCTCAGCTGCTGCTCCTACTGTTTGATCTGTGTTGTGTCTCAACTCAGCCATCAAACTCTGCCCCTCTGGACCTGTACAGGAAATTGAACTTTTTGTATAAGTTTCTTTGGTTATAGTGTTTTAACACAACCTTTAAAAGTATGTAATAGTGGGCTGGTAAATACTGGTTTTTCAATGGCATAGGAAAGAATAGAGAACCATTTGGAGACAGGTTGCTGAGAAATACTGGTGCTTTAGGAAAAGGAACAGTTTTAGTACAAAGGCAAAGCAAGGATATTGAAGTCAATGTGAAGTATTTCTAGGAAGGATTCAGGAGGATGTTAGGTAGCTGAGATGCTCCCTTCTCACTCAGGGACTCTTTTTCTCTTAGCAACTTGAATACTATTCTAATCTGGAAAATCTCTTCATATCTCTAATATAATACATAACACTGATATGTGGTAATACTAACAGTTACTAATGGAAAAAGTTGTGATGCAACTCAGTCGTAACACTAAACTTTATCCAGTGACCAAGCAAACCAGAACAGCCTCACTTCTGCTCTCTTCATAGGCTTGTCCACAAATGTTGTTTTTCTGTGTTTCATTGAGATTTTTATTCTATCTACTTAAAAAAAACAAGTATTGCATATTGGAGATAACACTAGCCCTTATAATAAGCAAATTCAAAATATATAAAAACTCAAATGTAATAATAATAGCATCTCTTTCAGACATAATCTACGTAAGTGTCTTATTCTCCATTACCAGTGAATTTATTTTAAGACATAACTCAGAGGTTCAGGTTTCCTTTCTCTCCTGTCGTTACGACTTTCAATATGCAGCTTTCATAATCCCTGTGTTTGTTTCCCATAAGACAGTAAAAAGAGGCAAGTATGTGGACGATCATGAAAGATGAGAAAGGATAAGGCTGAGAAAATGAACATATTATATCCACTCACATTGAACCTGGCTAGAAATCCATCAAATGTCAATACTTAGAAGCAGACGAGTCTAGGAAGTGTAGCCTGTCTCAGGCCCATAAAAAAGAATAAATGGGATTGATGAAAGATATTGCATGCCTACCATAATTCCCACTCTGTTTCATGTGACAGATGGCTGTTCACATAGGCATGGTTTCCCCTTACTGCTCTAAAGTTTGGAGAAAGATAAAGATGTTAAACAACTGGTTATACCTATAATATGATAATAAATGTTGTACAGCACAATTTAAGGAATACAGTTGTGACCCTGACAATAACAGATGAGTATTAATGACACAGATTTTAAGCTAAGAACTAAATGATATATAAGAAAAAAAGCAGGAATTCACCAAGTGGTTTCTGTATGTGTGAGAAAGAAGGTATATGTGTGCATGTGTGTGTATGTGTTTGCATGATGTATTTAAAGGAAAATTCATAATATAGGGATAACATAAATTCAGGCCCTACCATTTATTCAATTGCTATCTTGGTACTTTGAGTGCTCACAATATGACAGATGCTCTGCCTGTCTCCCTGGAAAACTACACGGTGAAAGAAGCACAGTTCTTTTGTCTATTGCACTAAAGAGCTTAGTTGACTGGATTGAGGACCCCTCACAAATAACCTCGTATATTTGGAATAACTTCAAGTACCAAAGAAAGACAGCCTTTATGCCACCAAGCAGTTTTCTTTCATTTACCTACTAACCAAATTATTGGCCCACGGCCACAATATCAGTACCACCCTCTCTTACTGCTGAGCCTGAGTTCCAGCTACCTCAGCTGGGCTCACAGACTGTGAGCAAAAGCAGCAGGAAGACCCCAACGTTCCTCTGCTTTGAGCAGTTACATCTTCAGAGATACTAAATAATAGTTGGTACTCATGATTTGATGTCAAACCTACGTGAACAGTTTCCATAGCCTAAAGATAAAATAAAAAGATAGAATGTCTTTTAGAATGAAATACTGAGGTTATTATTTTCAAAATTAAGAACTTTTAGAATGAAATACTGAGGTTATTATTTTCAAAATTAAGAACTTTATATACAGGAAGCTTTCTTGTATTACTCTGGATGGGTAAATATTCATAGGAAAAACAAGCAAGGAAACAAACAAACCCAGAGCTTTGCACCTAAAGTTTTACATATTTGGAGTCATAATTAATGAAATGGACCTGCTGGGACTAGAACATGAAATAGCAAGTAATGATTCCCCATGGAATTAAGGACCTGTGGATTTGAGACTTCCAGTGACCCAGCTCCCATTTAAAGTTTGGTCCTGCTCTGTTATAATTCCTGCAGCCATGTCTAAATTTTGGGCATGAGTGCACACAAATAAACACACCCAAACACAACCATAACCCCCCCTCTCTCTCTGGTCATGCTTTGGCACATAGGAGAAATCTTGTCAGTGAGAGGCCAATAAATATAAGCAAGCACCTTTGGTCCTCAGAAGGTACTGGCCTGCCCACTGTAGACAAGCCAAGGCTGCTAGATACTTTTATTCATGATGATATTAGTAGGGTGACCTGTAGGGGGCAATGGCTTCCACTGCCATCGAACCTAACTTATTCTGACAGGCAGGAATGGGAGATATGGTAAATCAGCTCAGTCCTCATACTGGACTTTCACTTACCCAACAGGCTAGGACACTACACCACCTCTACCCTCCTCATTAGCATGTTCCTAAGTGTGCGTATGGTGATAAATTTCAGTGTATTGCGAAAACAGCTAAATCTTGAAAAGCACCATAATGGTTTTTCTTTGTCGTCACTTAGAAACCTATCCATTTCATAGGCAAGCCGACTTACAACACAAGTTCAGTGCTGCTGAGCAGGTTTTGAAGTTTTTGATGTTTGTCCTTTGTTCCTTTTGCTTTCTGAAGCCAGAATGCTTTTGAGTGATACTTTACTTTGTAATGAAAGAGGCACTGACTGGTTTTTTAATGGTTACAACATGGACTTGCAACCCTGGCCCAGCTGCTGTGCCCACTGGGCCACAAGCAGACTTGCAGCATCTTGTCTAAGGCACACATCAGTGCTCCTGGCTGCTGCGTCCTCCCTCCCAGTGGACAAGCCACCACCTGCTGTTGGCACAGTGCCGGCCCTTCAGGGAACAAATGTTCTCTTGCTGCTGGGTGATAGGACAGGACAGACGATGGAATTCAAGAGAACAAGGGAAAGCCATTCGCCGGCTGGCTGCCCATTCTCCTCCACCCATCTGCCTCCCTGTCTAGCGAAGACTGCTGTAGTGGAGCTACAGGGAAGTGGACGTTTGGGTCAGACTATGGTCTAGATTTTTCTGTCTCCTTTTCTCAGGGCTGTTGTTTCCCCTTTATTTATTCAGCCCAGAAGCATTTATTGAGCCTCTGTTTTGTGCCAGGCAATCTGCTAAGTGCTAAGACTATAGACTTAAACATTTCATTCTTCGTCCTTGAGAAGGTCATAATTTAATGAGGGTACACAAGACACATCAACTAATAAATTATGATACAACACCAAGATTTAATAGCAAACTGAAAAACAAAATGCAGACGGGAAGAACATTAAAGTATCACCCAGACGTGAGATGTGGGTTTTGAAGACTGTCATTCTCAGTATAAAACCCTGCCTTGCCTCATGCTACTTGATTTACCTTTAATAATTTATTTAGTGTCTCTGATCCCCAATGAATTATCAGTAAAGGACTATGTGAGACAACATAGTGAAGCTCCTTAATATGTCACATTTAGTATATACTGGTCACTGATAACAAGTAAAGATCATATTCAAATGTGTGTCCCAAAGATGATGCAGAGTCCGAATCACTGTCAAAGCATAAGCCAGATGAGAAGGGGAATATGAGCATTTTGGGGGCATTATGACTTACAACCAAAAAGAACTGAGCTACCTGATTCTAGTGCTGGATGCAAGACCTAGTAAAAACTCTAGCTAGGGTACCAAACTGGTCTAAATGCAGGGGAAAGCTAGGGCGATAGGTTGGAAATTAGCAATATGATAAAGTTTATGTCTTTCAAAGAGCCCAGAGTGCAGGAGTGGGAGTCTGAGGCAGTGAACATTTCAAAATACAGAGAAAGAAATCTCAGAGGAGGTTCTGTCTTATGTGTATCATACAAAGTACCTGGGGGTTACTGAGAGGAAAACTCATGGGAAGTACACATTGAAGGACGGGCAGCATGGACATTTGCAATGACCACACTCAGGGTAAAAGCAAGGATGCTGCGGTAGCTGGAGGATGGAAAGAAGTGCAGGAGCTGGGGCAGGAAGACAGTGGGAGCTAACACACAGAGGAGGTAAGCAAGCTGTCTGAGGGAGACTAAATCGGCTCTCTAAACCAGCACAGCCATGGTTACTTATCAAGCAGGAAGCAATCTGCAGGCCATATCACCAAGAGTCCTGAATTTAACTGCTCTAAGGAAAGGTCTGCCCATAAATGTGTTTTTTTTTTCAAGAGCTCCAAGCAATTCCAGTATGCTGCAGAGGTGACAAGCCATTGCTACAGGCAATCCGAAGTCAACGATAACTCACCAGGTGAGGCTAGAATGTGGGGAAGCTAAGAGAAAGATATGCTATTAATTTCATCAAAGGTTATCTGCACTAGCTTGATAGCAGGTCTTGTGCTAGGGTAAGGAGAGTGGTGAGACAGGGTCCACTGCTTCCTATTTACCTTCAGAGTAACAACAAATCACTTTCACCTTCACGGTCTCACCGGAGGGACTGCCGTTGTAGTCCTTCTAGGGAGGCAGCCTATAGAATCCCCTCAGTCATCTGGAGGCCTGCCCTGAGATCTGGTATGGGGCTGCAGTGGAGAAAAATGAATTGAGCAATCTTTTATGGAGTAAAATCAATAGCATCAGAACAGCAACCACAACAGCAGCTAGGGCTGATGGGAGGAAGAGAGAGAGAAATGTGAAGAGGCTGAAGGGATAACATAAGGACCCAGCAATTCAGGCAAAATACAGATGTGCCCTGAAGTCAGGAGGGTAAAGGGAGCCATGAAGAGAGGGTAGGAATAAGGTGGTAGCTTCTACAAGTTCGGGCTCCACTTCCACCCCTGTTGTCTTAAGTCCCCATTGCCTTCCCAGAGCCCAAAGCACAAAGTAAGGCAGGAGGTCAAAGGGAAAAGCTGGCTCTTGGTACGTTACTGTCTCTGTGCTAGATGTTTTTCATAAATTGATGCAAAATAATCCTCATTGCTCGCTAGTTTCACAAATGAGGAAACCAACGTGAAGATGGCAGCTTCTAGGCCTATGCATAATGGAGTCATTTAACCCCTCTTAGAAACACACCACTCAGTGGCTTTGAAAAGAAAGGAGCACTTAAGAAATAAGTGTTTGTCCTCAGCCCACAAGCAAGTACCATGTGACAGCATCTCTCAGGGCACCAAAGTGGTTCTAAGCAGGACTTTCCTACAGCCCAAAGGGAACGCCTTTCTCTCTTTACACAGGGAGTCTGAAAAAGGGAGCATGCCCTCACCAAGCACCACAGTCTTCAGGCATTTCGATCTTAGATTTGAAAACTTCCAGACCTACAAGAAATAAATTTTTGCTGTTTGAAAGCTACACATTATAAAGTCTCTAGTATAGTAGCTAAAACAAACTAAGTGTTGGGCCATTACATTTTAGGATTGAGTGGTTATGATCAGGCCTTGAATAGTTGAATTCTGAGATTTATCCATAATAAGATTTTGTATCATCTTTTGTTTTCAACACTTTTTTATTATTTATTTGACTTTTCTTTGTGCAACGAATTTTGCTTCTATTTTCCCTCCCCCACCGCCTCCCAAATCATTTCCTCATCCCTGCTTTTTACCCAACTTCATGTTCTCTCTTTCTAGCTTGTTCTCTCTCTCTCTCTCTCTCTCTCTCTCTCTCTCTCTCTCTCTCTCTCTCTCTGTGTGTGTGTGTGTGTGTGTGTGTGTGTGTGTGTGTGTTAATGTCTGACTGTGGGTCTCTTTATTTGTTCCCATCTTGTGATGGCTAATTAAGACACTGATCTATGAGTATAGCAGAATATCGTTAGTCATTTTATTGTTTCTTTTTTTTTTTAGACCAATAATATTTGGTTTTACCCTAGGTCTCTGGGATATGTGGTCTATGGTTGTTAGTTACCCAAGCAGTTAGGTAGCACTTTTTATGGTTACTCCTACAAGTTTTGTGTAACAATTTCCCTAGCATATTTTTCCAATAGGTCAGATTATAGACCAAAGTTTTAGAGGCTGGATGAGTGTTTATGTTTTCCTTTTGGTATCCATCAGAATATGTTCCCCTACAAAAGACACTAGAAGATGAGGGTAAGGATTCTATGTAGGCACCAGTTCAACCTCACCATGTTCAATGAGTTGTGTGGGTGTTGGTTTTAGCAATGGGGGCTTGCTCTCTGTTTAGAGAAAGCACCTATTATCTTAGCAACCAGCTGAGTTGCTTAGGGATTTCTATGGAACCCCTCTGACTAACAACTACATTGGTTGTAACCCAGTATTGGTGCTGGGCTTCATTTGGTGACAAGAGATGAACTCCATCTCCCTCATTATTTGAAGACTGCAATAGGATATGTTTTAAGAAGTTTTCGATGCACCAGGTTTCCATACCAGCCCTCAATGTCCCTCAATTCTAGCTGTCTCTTCCCACGTTTTTTCCATCAATTCTATCTCCCTCCAATTCAACTAAACAAAACTCATGAAAATCATAGAAACTTAAGCATCAAGCACTGTGCCAAAATGGGTCTGCACCAGGTGCTCTGGATCTATATTATAGTTAGAATTTTAACTCCTGAGTGTATGAATGAATCTGCCTCTGAATCTAGTGCCTGATCTTGGGACCCTATTCCTTATGTTAGTTTGACTTGTTTGATTTCTATGTGATGAGTTTTATTTCATCTATTATATTTTATTTTGTTAAAAATAATAATAAACAGGTAAATAACTTAAAAATAAGATAAAATTGCCGTAACAAACAACCCACCAAAAACAAACAAACAAATGAAACATAGAGCTTTTTTGTGATGGGTAACTACTACTGGTCATGGACATGCTCTGGAGAGTAGTTGATATAGCAAGTGAAATTTCATTGAAGAAAACATATTTTCCCTTTCCCAGCAAGTATGGAGTACAGATAGCTTATTGGTTAGGGGTGAAATCTTGTGTCCATTCCTTTTCAGAACTGGGATTATTATCTGGCTTAAACCTGTGCAGATCTTATTGTGCTGCCACAACGTTTGTGAGTTATATGTACATCAGCCCTGTGCCTACAAAACAATGTTTCCTTGGTGTCATCCAACACTCGTGGCTCTAAGGACCTTTCTGCCTCATATTCTACACATATCACTAAGCCTTTAGGTGATGATTTTGGTGAAAACCTACCATTTAGAAATTAATGCTCCAAAAAAAAAAAAAAGAAAGAAAGAAAGAAAGAAAGAAATTAATGCTCCAAAGCCGCTCATCCTTTTCACATTATCTGGTTGTGGGGCTCTGTTAATTCTCTTCTACTTCAAAAAAATTTCCCTAATGGAGTTTGAGGGATGCTGATTTATGAATACAATATCATGTTATTAGAAGCCCTTGCTATGTTTCTTTATCAGAATATAAAATTGATTTGTAATAATAGTAAGATTTTTTTTCTGAGTCCATGACCAGTTTATTAGCCATTTTAGCAATGTCATTAATTGGTTGCATTTTATGGAGTGGGCCTTAACTCAAAAAAGAATGAGTTGTCAGTTAACCCAATAACATTTATGCCATTACTAATACCAATATCTTACAGGCCTGTTACTGTTGTAGGTACCCAGGGATTGTAGTTATATGATATTAGACATTGCCTTTCTCCTTGTAGCATGTAGAGTACCTACTGGAACCATGAATGCTGATCAGTAGGAATAAAGTCTTTAGTTGAGTGCCAGTGAGACTTCTCCAGGTAGGATGACATAAATAAGCAAATGTCCTCAGCAGCAGAGAGCAGCCAATAGTCTTGGCAATATCCTGTGATAGTTAGGGAATCCGTGGAACCTTTCTGACCATCTCCATAGGATATAACCATTCCTAATACTGGAGGTTCAGGAGCAAAAATTTGACAAAAATCCAGGAATTGATTAATTAATTAATTAACCAATTAATTAATTAATAGGGATCCCATTGAATATGTAGGTGTCTTTTTGTGTGGTTTTCAGAAAACAAATCCTACTGATCCATGAGTATGGTAGACTTTGCACTCTTTTAGGGTCTTCTACAATATCTTAAGGCTTTTATTATTCAGGCCTTTTACTTGTTTAGTTAGCTATCCCAAGATAATTTTTGAGTATATTGTGAAAGGTACTATTCCCCTTATTTCTTCTCAGTGCTTATCATTTTATGTATGAAGACTTCTAAATTTTGACACTACAATTTGAGAAATCCTAGAGAAGGCTTATGTAGAGAAGTTGATTGAGTCATTTTGGAATGATGTTTATTCGTGCAACCAATTTGTTGTGTCCAGAGAAGCAAAATCATGTTTGACATCATGGTAAATCCATTTGTGCCTGTACCAACACAGAAAGAAATGCTTTGAGAAAAGAAGAGGGAAATGAGGTCATTTCCCTATGTTACACCAACATAAAGAATATCTATCAGCATCGAAAGAGCAAGGTACCAGTGGTGGGGAAGTTCAAAGCATATTACTGGGATGCAAAAACTGTGTACAGCACTAAGATATAGCCTAAGACCACCAAGTGCTCAAAACAACATTGTTACTTTCTTTGTTTGGAATAAACATATAATTCTCAGTCCAGGGATGGTCATGTGATTGATATCTAACAAATGATATGTAGGTAGATCATTTTCAGACTTTCTCCATGCCATCTTCCATGAGCATGTCCTGCTGATGGTGAGTAGGGATATAAAGTAAGAAAGTCATGTATTTAATAGCTGTAGTTGGGATGATAAGCTCCCTGAGTCACTACAAGGAAGAGACACACTAATCACAAGCATGCATACTGCTCTCTTAGATTTAAGAGAATAACAAGAAAAAAATAATACTAAGGCTATGATTTAGAGGTTTGAATTCCTACATGTGTAATGTTTCCCTATCCTCATGTATTTTGTAAAAGTCATTAACTGGAATTAACTACTCTTCTATCCAAGCCTGTGGAAAACTTGCTGAATGACCTTGGGAAACTCACTTTTCTTCTCCGAGTCTTCCTTTTAATTATATCTACAGTGAAGGATTTTTCCTTAATGAATAAATATAATGCATATGATCAAATGTGAATTCTGAATTGCTTTACAAGTTCAGTATAGAATATTAAGATGTGTCTCTGGCTTGCCTTTTCTCCAGTATGCCAAAATTTTATTTTAGTGGATTACAAACCTTTTGAGTTTATCATCCAATCTCCTACTTAATAAAGGATGCAATATAAATTATAAGAATATAATTTTCCCATAGAGCCCAAGAGTTATTTTCATTATGGATTTTTTTAAAATAAGTGGCACTTAAACATTTTCATCTCCCAAATTAGCATGAGACAAAAGTAGTTTGGCCACCACTGATGATGTCAAGCTGTCTTCAAGAAACCAAGGCTAAATTAAGAGGAAATTCACCATTTGTCCTTAGTAAATGAGAGTTCCCAACCTTGAACCTGTAAAATAACTTCTGTCTCCAACTTAACATTTCTACCCTACCCTGTCATTCCTCCCTGCTGGAGTGCTTAGACTCCTACAGCCAGTGTGAAGCTCAAGGGACATATTGGCTGGACTTCATCTCTGGAAACCTTGCTTAAAAGACCCCAGCACAATGTTTAATCTGCAAACCTCCCAAGTCCATAGCAACCATTTTGTTTGGGTTGTTGGCAAAATATATCAACTACTGGTTTAATTTGAGTCACAAGATTTTATTTGTTTTACATATGCATACTAAGTTATGAATAAGACATCTCTGGACAAGAGTTCTCTAATTTTGGGTTCACTTTGCTTTACTTCTTGAAATGAGGTTCACGATAGAATTCCATCCATTGTAGAACTCTGAATTCTCACCTAAAACCACTTGTCTGCTGAAATTACAAGTGAGTGCTATCATATCCTACAGAAATCCTCAATGCTATAACAAATGGATCTGTTGAATCATTAAACAAAATTGCTCTTGTCAATTTTTCATTATGTTCATTGCTGTGATAAAATTCCTTGACAAAAGGAGCTTTTGCCAAGGGCTTTATTTCTCTCACAAAAAAAAAATCCAAAGGAATACACACTATCATGAAGAAGATGTAGCAAAAGGCAAAGTAGACATCATAGCAGGAGTGAAAGGCTGGCTGATTATATTGCATCCATACTCTGGAAGCAGAGATCAAACAGGAAGCCTCAGGGTCCACCTTAGTGACCCACTTCCACCAGCAAGACTCAGGACATTTCTCACTCAAATCACAACCAGGTGAATTTTGAACTCATAGTAGGATTACAGAGAAGACAATCATTTTATAATGCTGTACGACATGACATTATTTGTATGACTTTAGACAAGTCTCTTCAAATCCTCAATTTTCTTGTCTATAAGCAGAAGACTTGGAAATGAAGGCCAGGAAGGAAAAGGAGCCTAACTATGAAAAGAGCAGTAAAATCCCAGAGAAAGAGTTTAAGTTTATTTCAAAATAGCATTGGGCTACAGCTATGTGATAAGTAATTGTACAACTATAATAATAAGTCAAATAGATACTGTGCTGATAGAGACATGTCTGAGAATGTGTTATGACAATCAGAAATGGAGCAAAGGATTGTCAGGAAGCAAGGGACTGTACCAGCTAAAGAACAAAAAATTTCTTTGGTTTCTATAAATATATTCCCCAAAAAAACATAAAATCATTGTCTTTATAGAATCCTTACTCCAACCTTACCCCTTCAAGAGTTAAGTCCTTTCTTACATTGTCATTCATTTGTCACTGAATAGCACATACTTCCCAAATACCCTCTGCATCACATACTGTATGCCAGGCACTAATGATTCAGAGATGAATTGAATTTGATGCCAGTTCTCAGGGTGCTCATGATCTGTCCAGGAGATTTAAAGCTCTTGCAATACTGTGCACTAGGAGGATGATAGAGGAGGAGCAAAGGAACAAAGGATGAGGTGTCTTTGGTGGTCTCTCTTTACTCACAAGATACCAGACTCCGTTTTCCCTGACTTTCTCACCTCTCTGCACCTCACCTCTGCCTTTTGTATGCAAGCTCTTGTGCTGAATCAACAAGATCAGGTGCAGACATCCGAAGTGAGGAAATAATGAGGGCAACAGAAGGTCAGTGCAAATAGAAGGCAGTTATGTTGCTTCGTGATTTAAACTACTAAATGGTACATTTATTTCCATTAGCTGCAATGACATGGTGCCCATGTGCCTGATAACAATGAGATTTCACTGCATCGCTTTTGCTTTAGCACACCTGGGACAGAACCAACTGTATCTTGAGTATTGAATGTTCTTAAAACATTGAGAAATAAAGATCACTGTGTGTTTTATCTTTCTTGTTCCCCTCTACCTGATGACTTTTAGTTACAGACCAAATCCTCACATTCCAATCTTTTAGTTAAGCAACATTTGCCGAGCCATGGTACTTGCAATCCACTGTGAACTTACAGACACGTAAGTAATAACAAATTGTTCCCTGATTTCAAAGTCCTAAAATATCTCATAGGAAAACAACCATAATTAATAAATTCATATGATTAGTATTATATCAAAGCAAGACAAATGTGAATGAGACATGCGGAGATAGACACCCCATCAGATACCATTCCCAAAAGGCTTCCCTACAAGAGAAACTTCTAAGTCAAAAGTGAAAAGTCATGGCCTAGCAAACAAATACATTGACAGATATATCCACAGATGTGAGATTATTTTCCTAAATACACTGCCTGGAGAAAACGTCCAAAGTCAATGTATTAATGATGACTAGTAACTTTGCATTCCCTGTGCAATTTGGATTTAAAGAGATTATGCTCCCAAGTTTGGTCTGTTTTCCCTTTATTGTCAGACATCATGATCATGATGATGATGATCATGATGATGATGATGATGATGATGATGATGATGATGATGAAATTAAGATTATATGTTGTATATGGTTTCTCTCACTACAAGATTCTCTCACAAGTGAGGTTAGGGAAGGGGGATGCATATGGAGCACAGAGTATGAATCAGAGATGAGGATCTAGAGTGCATCTCTACAGGACTAAAAACTTACTTCACTAATAGAACAAAGTATCTTCTATTTTGCCCCAAACCATGCTACCATTGTCTCAGAATATACCCTACTTGAAATGATTGAAGTCTTCTTGACTTCTAGTGTAGAGAAGCAGTGGAGGATCTGCTAGGAGGTCATAGAGAAGGAAAGTTGTGGTCAGCTTCCTTGTTTTCCATATCTCAAGTTGCTATATCCTTGATCTTACCAGAGGTGTTCCATCCTATTTTCAATTCAACAAATTTATTTTTATTTTTATTATATTCAACACAATATATATTTGTGCCAATCATAAAAATAATGAACATGTTATGAAATGAGCATAAAAAGATAAAGTCTTTTTGTTTGTTTTGTTTTTTAGTAGAGCTTAAAATCTTGGCTCTTACTGTGGTAGAAACCCAAAATAAGAACAATTTTAAACATTGGGGTTCGTCGTAATAAAACTGTTCTTCAATGTCCCTCACATCACCAATGGATTTCACTTCCATAGTAGCTAAGTTAAGAGTTGACATTTCTACTGCACCAAGGAATGAATTGTAGGAACAATTATTTGGATACATATTTCCTGCTATGGTCAAAGCTATTTGTCTTGAGTGATTGTCATCATTCTCAGCCCACAGGGAACAGGTTACATTCATTTAAGAAATGGTGTGTGTATTAAAATGGTCTATCCATGAAGTCATTCATCAACTGTTTCAAAGAACAATGGTTCTGCTTGGGGGGTAGCACAGACACTAGGTGAGGGTAAGATTCTGTTTCATTGGCTATGATGATTTTTGAAAAGCATTTATTTCAAAAAATGTTACTTATAAGACCATCTTCTTCAAAATTGATACAATAATTATAAATATCAAGCAAAACAAGCATTCAGTCTCACTCTTTGTTGTTCTCTTATAAGCCACCTCCCAAATTAATTGTCTACATTTCTTTTGGCTATATAAATAATTTTGAAATATGTAAGTTGTTCTAAAAACCTTAGTATAATATAAAAACATCAAATAAACAATCCTACTTATAGAGAGGCTGAGATAGGAGAGGCATGAATTCAAGACCATTATGTGGTACACAGAAAGACACTGTCATGTGCAAACAAGCAGAGTGTATGTTGTTGTACAATATTGGACATATCTCTCCAAATACCAAATTAGAGAGACCACTAGGTAACTGCCAAAAAATTCTAATTCCTCATAATTTTGAATTTCAATTGATTAGGATTTCTAGGGTGTAGTTTCCGTCCTTGTGTTGGTGTTTTCCATCTATTATCCTTTGTAGGGCTGGATTTGTGGAAATATTTTGTGTAAATTTGATTTTCTCATGGAATATCTTGGTTTCTCCACCTATGGTAATTGAGAGTTTTGCTCGGTATGTAACCTGGGCTGTCATTTCTGTTCTCTTAAGGTATGTATGACATCTTCCCAGAATCTTCTAGTTTTCATAGTCTGGTGTGAAGTAGGTCTGCCTTTATATATTACCTTCCCTTATGGCTTTTAATATTCTTTCTTTGTTTAATGCATTTGATGTTTTAATAATTACATGATGAGAGGAATTTCTTTTCTGGTCCAGACTATTTGGAGTTCTGCAGGCTTCTTGTATGTTCATGGGCATCTCTTTCTTTAGGTTAGGGAAGTTTTCTTCTATAATATTTACTTTTGAGTTGGGAATCTTCACTCTCTTCTATATCTATTACCCTTAGGTTTGGTCTTCTCATTGTATCCTGGATTTCCTGGATGTTTTGGATTAGGAGCTTTTGGATTTTTGCATTTTCTTTGATTGTTGTGTCAATGTTTACTATGGTGTCTTTTTCACTGGAGATTCTCACTTCTATCTCTTGTATTCTGTTGGGCTGCATCTATGACTCCTGATCTCTTTCTTAGGTTTTCTAGCTGCAGGTTTGTCATACTTTGTGATTTCTTTGTTGTTTCTAGTTCCGTTTTTAGATCATGGAAGGTTTTGTTCATTTCCTTTACCTGTTTGTTTATATTTTCCCACAATTCTTTAAGGGACTTTTGTGTTTCCTCCTTAAGGGCTTCTAGCTATTTACTGATGTTCTCCTGTATTTCCTTAAGGGAGTTATTTATGTCCTTTTTAAAGTCCTCTATCATCATCATGGGAAGTGATTTTAGATCTGAATCTTGCTTTTCTGGTGTGATGATATATCCAGGACTTTCTGTGGTGGAAGAATTGGGTTCTGATGATGCCAAGTAACATTGGTTTCTTTGCTTATGTTCTTATGCTTGCCTCCCACCATCTGGTTATCTTTAATGTTACCTGCCCTCGCTATATCTAACTGGAGCTTGTCCTTCCTGTTATCTTGGTTGTATCAAAACTCCTCAGAGTCAAGCTGTCTCTCTGATCCTGTAATTCTGTGATCCTGTGATCCTGAGATCTGTCCCAACACTGGGAATTACTGGGACCAGCGGCATCCAGGCTCACAGGAACTCTACCAGAACAGTGGCAAGGGTTCCTTCTGGTCTGTCTGGGCCAGTGTCCTGAGCAGACCTTGGGCACAAACTCTGCAGCCAGTTCCACAACACCCAGAGGAAGCACCACTCCCAGGTGCTTTTACACTCCTAGTATCACAGGTTCACAGGTTCATAGGATCATAGGATCATAGAATCAGGATCCCAGGAGCTTGGTCACACCTGGAACTCAGGGTCCCAGAGGCAGCTTGACTTCTAGGAGATTGGACACACTCAACAGATTGTTTTTTAATCTGCCCTTTCCTTTTATCTCTGTCATGCAATGGTAAGCATGATCAGATGTTCCTAGTTCCCCTCCCTTTGCAATGCTTTTGTGTGTAGTGTAAATATTCTTCAATCTAATAGCTCATTTAGAGTATGCTACCTCTTTCCTGGCAGAAGTCTACAAATGGTTCCAGGTAGATATGATAGCAATGTATTATTATGTTTGTAGACAGAGAAATAGGTAAAGGGATGGAAAAAACATCTTCCTCAGCAAGAATTCATTACTGTTGACAACAGAATGACAAGTGCAGACAGTTGAGGTCTAAACAAGGAAAAGAAGAGATGTTTTTTCCTGCATCTGTCTTTCCACTAAGCTGAGAAAAGAACAGGCTTAGGTTTTAGTCTATCGACCTAATATTGAACTCTGAAAATTGAAACACAAAATGTATTTATCATATACATTTATGTATTGGATTTACAGAGTAAAAGAGATGAGAAACCTGTCAAAGATGAATGTATAGAAAAGAAAAACAATAAAATAAGAACAATTAAAAGTCAAATATGTTTGCCAGTCCTCCACACCCACACATGTGCTTACACACAGAGCTGTGCCTTTTTTTAGCACTTAAAGAAAACTTCATTTTGTGATTATAATTTCAGTTACTCTGCCATGTGTCTGGAGGGCTGCAAGGCAAGCAATTCTTCTCTTTGTGAGATCAGGATCCAAAACTACAGTAGAATAGAGGCCCTGTCATTGTCAAGGAACCCAGAACAAGGTGGAAGCTCTGGCTGGTTGAAGAATCTTGGCATCCCAGCTCTGCCTGGTACTGAAAGTCAGTTAATGATGGAGCAGATCCCCAGTTCCTGGCTTCTTATCCCTTCATGGTTACCAATCTCATGTACAGATAGACTCTCTGCATCAAAGATAAAGCATGTCTTACTGAATTCATTTCTAAGAACCCTAAGATAACTACTTCTTACAAATTCTCTGACTTCTCAGAATTGGGGACAGACTTTGGCTGAGAGATGTGTTCTGGATGAGATCATGAGGCTCCTGTGTCTTGGAAAAACCTTGAGTACTACTCCTACACCATGCTATCCAAGGCGACAGCAGTTGTAATCACAACTGTTAGGGAGTCTGTGTCCAAGTTTGTTTAAGAGAGAAACTGACTGCTCTACCAAAATGAATAACTGAGAGGCTAGAAGAGTGTCAGAGGGTGCAGAGTCTCACAGGATACAACACCTAGCTGCCACGTAAGAAGTTATTCCAAACAAGGATGGTTTTATGACCCATATAGCAAGGAAAAGATTCTAGCCTATTAGGTGACTATTGAGTTGGGTAGATGTTAGAAAGGCTTGATGTCAGTTAGGCCATGGGCCAGGAAGAAAGCAGGGACAGTTTCACAACTTTAGGCAATGACCTTGGAGAAGTCACTGGCCCCTCCTTGAAGTGAAGAAGTAGGAGGGCCACTTCATTTCTAAAGGTCTTCATGTTCTATAAATCATCAATTCCAAAACACCTCACATTTCTGTAGCTCTTCACAGCTCATAAAGTACATTACCTCATTTCACGCTGCAGCTCTAAAGGCAAAACTTGGCAGAGTTCAGAACTGACCTTACTCTTCTTAGTGACTTTTCAATGGGAATGCAGAACCCAGGGCATCTCTGCGGTTTAGTTTCTCACCACATTCTCAAGACGCTCATCCTCCCTCACTAAGAGATAGAGGTATGAGGAAGAGATTTGTAAGAAAAAGTAATTCCATTTTAAGTGCTCTCAATATACATTTCAATAAAATAGGCCACTGCTACAGCCTGTCCTTAACTCCATAATGTCTAAAGAGTAGGCAACCAGAAAGGGTTTGATAATATGTAAAACAGAATCTGAATCTAGAGTATAAAAAGGTTGCTGATGGGGATAACCTGAAAGAATGGAGCCAGAGAGTTCTTAGCCTTCCTCAACCAGAAATTTACAGTTTTACAGTTGATTCCAAATGGTCTTTGGGACACTGAAAATAATTACTGCTTGTTTAGATTTTAACCTTACATGACTGAGTGACCTAGGCAAGTTAATGAACATCTCTGAGCCTTTCTACACCCCTATCTGTACCATTGTGTTGTAGTAGATAATCAGCAAAACACATTCAGCTTACTAGTTCTTCATTTGTTAAGTGCCTCCTGGTTGAGCATCCAGCCTGTAACTGACGATGGTAGAAACCCAGAAATATAACCAAATCTTTTATTTAAAGTTAAATGTATACATACTCCTAGAATCCCAAGATAATGACACTGAAGAAGGAGACTTGTAAATTTCTGGTTAGTCTGGCTATATACTGAGACTCTTTCTCAAATTAAAATTGAAATGCATGTGAATATGTCCTCAGAGCTCACCTTTAAGTGGAGAGACAGACAGACACATCATCAGCATGTGTGGTAAAGAATAATATTGCTCAATGATCATCAATGTAGGCTGGACACAAGGCAGGTAATTCTTCTTTATAGAAGTATCAAAGAATGTACAGCATGTCAGCCTGATGCTTACACCAGATCTGAAAGAAAATAGAGACAATATGGCATTTCATCAGCAGTGAGAGAGCAAATAGAGGCAGGCTTAAGGGCTCAGAATTAATTTGAATTTCTTAGAACATAGAGAGATGAGAAGGATGCAAAGCAGCTAGAGATGCAGACAGGAGCCAGACCATGGAAAACCAAATTAGCTTGGCCAGCACAATGAAGGCTTGTGATCAGGAACTAATATGACCAATCTGAATTCAGTAAATGTCATTCTGGTTGCCATAGAGACTGTAGACAGGAAGGAACAAGACTTGAGCCAGGATGAAAATGAAAATATCTACATTATTCTGGAGATCGAATCAGCATTTAAGGCATGCCAATGGCCATATAGAAGAAGGTATAAATTTAATACCTTTCTTGGAATGTGATGTACAATTCTTTTATTTATATAGTTTTTCCTATGTAACAAGTAAATTTTCTAAGCACTTAGAAATACGTAATTATCATCCCAAATCTGTGAGCCCAGGATTATCATGACCCCATATGAGGTAAATAATACCTAGAATAGTTGAATCATTTGGCCAAGCTCTAATTGAACATAAACAGGTTTTCTTCCCCATCAAATCCACTAAAGCTGCACTGACAAGTATGACTTCAAGAATATTAGCTTAAGTCATCCCATTTATTTCTGTATTCAAAATAGAACAAATTATATCAAAGAATAAAGGTTGTGGGGGCTTGCTAATCAAGCTTCCTGTGGAACTGTAATAGACAATCCCATGAGGAACTCAGCAAGTCTGTGTGAAGTAGAACACAAAGTCATAGCTGGAGGCCAAGACATGAAAGTTGGCTGTCTGTGAAAGTGGCAATGGTCATCAAAATAGTGGCCAGGATAGCCCAGCACTGTCCCTGACTGGCACAGCTCATAGGGAATGACAGGATGGTGTTCTCATGGCACATCTGGTTTTCATTGAAGGCTAAGAACTGTTCCTCATTTCCTATGGAACATTTGTGATTCCACGGTTGTGAACTAGCTCTCATCAGTGTTCTGAAATACACCGAAAGGTTCAAATGGGTAACTGACAGGAAATGAGACTTGGATAGAAATAAGGAATTGAGGAAGTTGAACTCTCTTGCAACCTTTAAAAAGCCTGCTCAATACACCCATCTTTAATATTTTAGAACCTAATTGGTACAAGACATTGAACCTGTAACTTGGTCATACTCATTATGTATTTACATTCCTTTTATTAAAATTTAGTAGAAATGAATAATTGAAAGAACGGAGCTTAAAATGGTTTTGCAGCTAAAAGTTAAAGCTTGAAAACTGATCTACAAATAATTACTGTATCCACTTAAAATTTAAAGACTATTTATTTTATTTTTAGAGCTCAAAAAAGAATCTCAATAGACTTCATAAGAAGAGGACAAAGAAAGCTCTCTGGCTGTGGGCACTCTGCTTCATTCAGATGCAGCCCTCTCTACCATTGCTTGAACCAATTAAATATAGTAAACCATTACTTTGTGCCAGGTATTGGACTGTGTGTCTTCCATCCATTGGATGTTCACAATGCTAGGCAAAGAAAAATGGTTACTTTCTTCATTTTAAGGATGATGAAAGCATATTTGAGAGAAGATTACTCATTTCCTCTAGCTCATTCAGTGAAGACATGGTAAGCTGGAATTGCTCAATATAACTCACTCAAGAGTTAGACAGTGAGCAGTTTCTCAGTCTCCAGGGTCCAGTCATGTCTTCAGTGTCAGAATTCTTTGGAATCTCTCTAGAATACCTGAGAGGTACTTTATAAAAATATCCTCTCATCTTTTCTTCCAGACATATCAAACCCTCACATAATCTCCACCACCAAATGGCCAGAGATGACACTGAGTTCTTTTTATCTCTTCCTTATTTGGCTGAACCATTTACATTGTTACTTGAAGCTGTGAGATTCCAATTGAACTCTATATTTCCCAAAATTTCACAAGCTCTTTTCAGCTTAAACTTTTGACACTTTGCAATGTAGGCCTCACTTCAATTGTTTAATATTATCAAATAAACTCTCAAGTGCTCTGGGAAATGATGAGACCCATAATACATAGTGTCTCTGTTGTCCCCTCAGGTACTAAATGAACAAGTTAACAAACAGAAGAGTGGAAGCTGAGGGTCAAGAATCAATTTTTTAATATATCTTCTTGAGTTTTTAATAGCTAGTTTGAATGTTCTAAATAACATCAGAAAACCACCTAATTAGCCACCCCAATCTTTGACATCTCAGAACTTTGATCCACTTTTGGAGTTATTTTCCAATACCACTTGTTCTTTCTTATATTGCCTTTAGATTTAAATCTTCCCTGAGATTTTTATTCCTTTAACATAAACATACTTCATGATTACTTGATGATCATTTTATCTCTTCTTTCACTCAATAGTTCCTCCTGTTCATAGATTCTTCTACTTACCATTATTAGGCTTATCTCTAAGTCATATCCCTACCCAGCCCATGTTCCTGGACCATAACTTCAACTTTTACTTGAGTCTACAATTACCAATTCCTTCAGTTTCACCATCCTGATACACTACTTATCTATCCTACTTTATTGCAATTGTCTGTTTAATGTTTTACCTTCCAAATAATAAGGTAAGGATTTATTCCTTATTCATTTATGTGTAATTAAAACGGAGAAACTGTTCTTATGCGTGGGCAAAACGTGGTAACCTAGGACATGTGTACAAGTACAATAATAAGTCAGGGACTGTACTACTTCCTTCTCTTTAAATGTTTAGAATTTGTGTTTAGTGCATACAAACTCCTCTCTTCTAATTCTTAATTAATTTAATTAATTAAAATGTTCATTTCACAATTCCATATATAATGTATTCAGATAATTCCCACTTCCTACTCTCTTACCTCTCTCTCACCTATGTCCACCTTACCTTTTTCTTCTGAACCTCTTTCACAGGTCGCTGTCATTTTGTGATTTCTGACATATGAGTGATCATGGATTTGGAAACTTCTACTGGAGTCTGGTGGGCTCCCTATCAGGAATTCAACTGGATACTATACATCCCCCTCTCCTATAATAAGTTGGTTGCCAAAAGTCCATCAGTAAGAGGTAGAATCCAATAATCCCCTTCCTTCAGTTGACTACTGCCTTATCAGTCTTATGTAAGCCCATGCCAGTAATGACATCTAGTGTGAGTTCATCTTTAAATGACTGCATAATACATAGAAGGAGACATTTTGCAGCCCTTTTCCCAATAATTCATCTCTTACATCCTTTCTATCCTCTCTTGCACATTATTCCCTGTGTCTTAAAGTTTATGGTATGAATTTCTCCATTATTACTGAGCATTCAACCTTCATTTCTTTTATGTACCTTGAGCAGCAATGAGTCTCTGCGTTCACTCTAAAAAGTCTTTTCTGATTAAAGGTGATATTAACATTTTTTCTGTGAGTATCAACATATATGTTTAGAAGGCAGTTTAATGTAATGTCAATTTAACTAAACAGCAGTAATAAGTATGGAACTTAGTCTGAAGATTTCCCAAAATGAGAAATAGTATTAACAAATGATACTATTCTTAGGCATGTAGCCAAAGACTTCTATATACAAAGATATTGTACAACCATATTCATTGCTGCTCCATTCACAACAGCAAGGAAATGGAATCAGTCTAAATATCTAACAACTGATGTATGGATAATAAAAATCTCATACATATACACAATGGAGTTTTATTTGTACTAAATAATAATGAAATTTAAAACACACAGGAAAATGAATTAAACTAGGAAAAACTTATGCTGAATAAGTTAACAAAATCCCCAAAAGATGAATACCATATGGCTTTTCTCATGTGTGGATTCTAACTTTAAATCTTTATTTTTTGTGTGTTTAACCTGGAGTGCCTATAGAGTCCAGGAAGCTAGAATGAGACAATGAGGGGCAGACATTAAGAGAGATAGGTCAGTAGAACATGAGTGAAATGAAAATGGAGAGGTGGTAATACCAAAGGCAGAAAATTTTATGCAGGAAGGACAGTGAAGGGTGGGAGAGGTGAGAAAGTGGTAGACATAGCTAACCCTAAAATAAAAGGTATGTGTATATCTATATGAAAAATACTACTTTGTAACTCAATTAAAATTTACAATTAAAATAAATTAGAAAAGAGATGCCCTACGTGACTGAGTAATGATGCTCCTGTGAGCTATGAATTTCTAAACAAAAATCCCAGTTCCAGATATGAAATAACTTGATATTTATATATTAGTTATTGGTTGGGGCTCTTGCTCATAAGAGCTAGGTGTTAAAACCTTATTGGTGAAGACACCACACACTTTGGTTGCAATACATAAAGAAATCAAGGGTTTACAGTGTTAAAAGGTGCAAAGCCAGCTTGTGAAGAAGAAAAGACATCAAGCAGCAGTTTTCGCCAGCTGGAAATCCTATGAGCTATAGTACTAACATACCCATCAAGATGTCCGTGCTTGTGCAACTGTGGTATAATTCTTATGGAGGTAACCAGTTACTCTCTGCTTGTATTTGAGTCACATTCCACAGGAGAGAATACAGGCCTGGTACTTTAAACTTACTGAAAATCATATGATCAAAAAAAATAATCGACCTTCAGGATTGTTTTAACAAGTTATGAATGTATTATAGTATAAACTATAATCACCTTTCTGTACTATAGATCACTAGAACCCCTATAAAAATAATGTGCATATGAAGTCAATTTTAGTACCTGCATTGATAAGCTGGAGAACAACCACTAATATAAGAGTCAAATACAAAGTATCAAAGTCAAGAACCCTGTAACAAGTTCAGTAACAGCAGGCTTATCTAGGGAACTTGTGACCTGGTAATAGCTGATATTGCTAATAGATGAGAAATCCACTAGAGCAGAAAGACCCTACTCTTTCCCAGGAAAAAAGAGAACAAACTTTCCATGTTACTCTTACAGAATATTTCATGAAGCCTTCTGGCATAGACGAGAAGAAGCAAACTAAATAGTTTCATGGCTAATAGTTTCAAATAGAAGCAAAATGAATAGTATTCAATTCAACCATGAAATGAATAATAGAGTCAAAACTCAGATTCATTTTTCTATCCATCCAACACTACCACTAATGAGAAAGATTGATCATTAGTTGACTCTGTTAAGAATTCTCTAGCACCATCAACTTATCTAACTGAAACAACAACAACAACAAAAAAAAAAAACAAACTACAACATGGCTGTTGAAATCTGTGCCATCTCCCAACATGGGACCATGTGGATAATCTTCCTCCTGCTGGAGATATCACTCACAGACTAAGATATCATCTTAGAGATGAAATTCTGTAAGCAGCATAAGAGTTTCTCTACCCCATGTCTTCAAGTCTTCTGTGCTGCCAGGTCCTTCAGAGGGGAGTTATGAAGAGAGTCTTGGTATTCCATATCAGCAACGTATTCATCTGTCCATCCTTCTCTCTTTCAAGTAGCGCTGTCACAGTTCCTTAAACTTTGCCAAGCACCATCCAAACTGTTTACCATTTTCTGTGTGCACCTCAATATTTATACACCCTTAAAATGAAACTCACATGCTGCTTACAGAAAATGATAAAGGAGAATGTGAAAGGGGATGAGAAAAATGTTGAAGTGGGTAATATGGAAAGGGAAAACAAACACTAAAGACTTTTGAAAACCCATATAAAAATCCAGTACTATAGAAATTTCATAAAATAAATACATGTATTAAGGAAATTTAAAAGAAATCACCACATAATGTGGAAACAATATCTCAACTAGACATCAAATGCTACCAAAAAAGCACCCCAGAACCAAGGATAGGTTATATCTTTTGGGCATGAGTTATTGGGCATAAGGGATCTAACAGACATTCTACCACCCAAGCATTACTCGCTATAGTCAATACTATGTTATCTCCTAGAACTTGATGGAGTCTTTTGCTTAAGACACCAACTACTTCTTTTGTCAAACATGAAAAAATGGAGCTAGTACTCAGCTGGACGCTTCAACCCTACTAATTAGCATTCATATTACTGGAAGATAATATAGATGCTAAGAGTCAATCTCACCCATCCTCAAACACTGTGGTGTATTAGAGGCACAGATGTTGTAGGGGTAACCAAGCAACGTTTGATTAAATTTAATGTTTTTTTCATAAGATAGAACCCATACACAATACTGTTAATGATGCCCATAATCTGAGACTAGGTCATGGACATTAGAGGAAAGCCCATTACAATTATTCTGCAGAATTTAATCAAACGCAATATGAATTTAAAATTTCTCTAAAATTATTCTACTAGGCAACCTAATTAAAGAATCATTGATCTAAAGTGCTGGTTAATAATATGGCTTGTGTTTTATCAAAATCCATAAAACTTATATATCCCCGAGTTTGTAAATGTTCACTTCTAAGGAATGGAGTCTTGGGAAATTATCAAAGACAACTGCAAAGACCTCTTATGAACACATTCAATGCACTTCTCTTTATGAATAGAAAACCAAGGAAGGGAAAGAGGAAAGAAACAAGTTGGGGAAGAAATGGAAAATAAAGCAAAAGGAAAGGAATTTTCTAACAGCAAGACACTGAATATCAGAAAATATAAAAATATAATAATCAGTACAAGGCCTGCAACAGGGTGCTCTATTTTAATAACTGTTATAAAAGACTATGAGAAGTGGTCTGGTGGTATTTCTCAATTCTTAGACTTCTTATCTAATGTGCAAAGCCCTATAGATTATCAGTGCCATGTAAAATCAGGTGTCACAATATATGCCTGGAATACAGGAATTCAGAAAGCAGAGGTAGGAAGATTAGAATTTTACAGCCATGCTTTGCTACATAATAATTTCAAGACCACCCTCAGTTACATGAGACAAAATAATGGTAAAACTTGAAACAAATGGTGGGTGGACATTCCCTAGACCCCTGTATTTTGTCTTTACTGTTAGTTTTTAGCAGTCTTACTATAGAGTTCAGGTTGGCCTTGAAGTTACTATGTAGCCCCGCTGACCTTGAAATAGCAATACTCTTGAGACAGCTCCCTTCCCTCAATGTAGTAGGGATTATAGGCATATGCCACCATACCTGTGTCTCTGTATTCATCTTATAACTTCATGTGAACCTAAAACCATCTCAAGAAGTTCAGTTAAAAGTAAAAAAGCAAATACTCAGCAACAGGGATTCACACCTAACGCTGTCAGCTCTTTCTGAACTTTCTCAGCAGCAGCAGTGCTAAATTAGCCCCAAGATATTGTTGTTTGACCTTTCTTCCTTGACCTTGTTTGCTCAGGCTCCTGAGTGATTTGACTTTACTGGAACTTTGCAAAGTGCAGCCTGCTGTCCTGTGCTGCAAAACTGTCGAAACCACTCCTGAAGACAATTTGCTAGGACTGCCAGGACCAGCAAGGGGCAGCCTGCTGGTTTTCTTGCCAAGGAGGAGCAAAGGAAAGAAAGTAAGAGTCAACGGGCATTTTGCCTACTGAGGACTCTGGGAATGGATGCTCCATAGATATGCAAATTGAATTCTGTGTAATTTGTGCTTTTCAATAACCTCAGCATGTGTTGGATATGTACAAAAAGAATTATAAAATAAAATTACAGACAAAGGGGAGAGTCAGAACACAGAAAGGAAAGGAATTGGTTTATTCCACAAGCCAAACAACAGGTCATCATAAATTCGCCAGCTATTAGCTCTTCAGTTGCTAGGAACAAAGAGATTGAAATGAAATGGTTGGGGGGGCTGGGGGGCAGAATCACAGTTAACTGTGAGGTAGCTGGCCTTCTTCCATTTGGCCAACCAGACAGCTCAGAAGATGGGCCAGGGAACTGCCTGGTGACATGTGCCATCTCACTGGGACAGCCCCCATCAGTTTGCAAACTAGCCACAGCTCTTCCATATGTTCAGGAAGCCACTGGGAAATTTTCATGGTAAATCATGGGGTTAAAAAAAAGCCAACTGAGGTTTAGGATAATAGCTCAGTAGTAGTGTACTTGTCTCACATATGCCAGCCCTGAGTTTGATCTCCAGTGCAACTGAAAACATCCAAGAAACAAACCTACAGTGTTTTAAGTAGCTACCAGATAATTCATAGTTACAAGTCCCATCCCCTCTAAAACCGTAAGACAAACAAGGTACAAAGTAGAGGTTTGAAGGAAAAAACAAATAGGAGAGGGCATCTGAAAGAGAAGATAGTAACAGAAATAATAGCGACCATAGCTGCTAATGTCCTGCTATAGTTGGTCTGTCACTCCCGCCTGCAACCCATCACTTTTCCTTCAAATCCAAAAGCGGCTGCCTACCCAGAAACAGAGTCCCAGTGGCCATCCACACATTCTTAAGTACTGTGAAGATGGCTGTGAAACTGTCTCCTAGTCAGAGAATGTCTCTCTTCATCACCACACTTGCATATTCATTTTTAGTTGTCTTTTACTTTGCCTATCCCAGTAGAATCTGTAGTCTTTGGCAACAGCATCTAGCGTTCAGCGATGGATTCCAAATGCCAACCATTCAGCATAGTTCCTGTGAGCTACTCTAGCAATGTTTGCAAATGACTGAGTGAGTTTTGGATGGACACAAGAATGGATGAAACCTAGGCATAAGGCTTTTCACACTTGTTATATGACTTAGTGCCTATTAATTCTATTGTGCAAATGAAGAAAGTAATGTTCAAAGGAAAAAAACTAATCTGGCATCTTACCTTGTAAAATAGTATCATTTAAAGGTCGCATTCAGCCTCAGAAGTAGGGCATAATAAAGACTGGGAGAGGATTAAGAGGCAAATGGAGGGGAAAAAGGGAAAACAGAAGGAAGAAAGACTGGGGAGAAACCAGGGCACAATTAAAATAGTTGTGCCTGGGAGGAACAAGGCTTTAGCTTTATTTGAAAAGTGAGTAACAAAGTCTAGGTTGAACATAAGCCAGAAATTCATGATGACATATTAGTACAGAATAAGAAGTTTAAGATGGGTTCCCCAATCCTGTTTGGCTCTGACAGCAGGTGAAGACTAGGATTGGGGATTTGCAAAATGGCCAAGGTCATCCTGGCTAGTGCTAATGCAAATGAAGCTCAACAGATATTTGATAAATAAAGAGATAAACTCAGAGATTTTGCTGTCTGCATCAGAAAAGGGAAAGGGGACAGTTAGTGTTGCTTAAATGAAGTAAAACAATCTCTCTCTTAAAGATAGAAGTCCCGTGGACTCTGCCTGCCATAATTCTCAGAGTAATATGATTTTTGACAAATTCATTAAGCAATAAGACATGGCAGACTGTAAATTGCTCTACTGCTAATTTATGTCCACCCTATTGTTAGGCATCCAGCCAAAGCTCTGTCTTATCTGAGAGCAGAGATATAAATTGCTATTGTGTTGCTACAGTTTGGAATACTTGTGACGATCAGAGAGTGATCAAATTGTAGAGTTCCTCCACTCAAAGAACAAGAATTCAATCCTGCACACTGGCATTAATTTTACTAAGTGCCCACTTTGAAACAGTTGCTACCCTAAGTTAATTTTATAGAGGTTTAAGAACACACATGTCACACAGTCTCAGATAATTCTTATGTTCGAAGTTAACAGTCATTTTGAACAAGCACAGAAGAAGAAATATTTTTTTCTAGCTAGATTTGAAGGTAGAATTCCAGAGAAGCTTCTAGAAAAGAAAGGACATTTAACTTACTATGAAAACATATACAGATGTTACTCAATGAAGAGCTAGTAAGAAACACTGCAAGAGGATGCAAGGATGTGGGAAGCTGTCTTGTGTTCATAGCATTTAAGCAAATTGTGGTTGTGAAGAAGGTTACAAGACAAGAGCATAAGTTGGGTAGATATGAAGCCCTAGGCTCTAGCAGATATAGGCTCAACCTATTCATATCCATTGACATTGCTGGTTCAGTAATCACTACGATACAGGCATAGTGGAAGTTCGTCAATCTGAAGGATATACACCCTGAAAAGGCATGCTATTCTCATCATTTAGACAAAAAATATTTTTAAGTGGTCAATATGTATTGGTGGCCATGGTCCAAGTCTTGGAAGTTGTTATGCTCATGCTGCAGCACTGATTAAAGTGTAGCATCTCAGAGGCTCTCACTAATAGGAAAAATGTGCAAGCCTATTGTCTTCTAAGCAGCTTAGATGAAATCCCCTCAACATGTGCACCCATACTCAGGGAGCAGGATTCCTCCCTCTTTAGGTTACCAAAAGGCAGAGAAGAAAAAGGGAAAGTGAAGAAAAACAAGTAATTGCAGGAACAAAGTCCTGCACAGTATAACCTGGAACAGTATAATCAGGAATATGATATTCCACATTTAAGTATCCTCACATGGATCTTCCTTCTTTAACTTCTAAGGGTCTGTAGGGTATATCATGAGTATTCTGTACTTTTTGGCTAATTTCCACTTATCAGTGAGTACATATCATGTATGTCCTTTTAGGTCTGGGTTACCTCATTCAGGATATTTTCTAGTTCATCCATTTGCCTGTGAAATTCACGATGTCTGTGTTTTGAATAGTATTCCTTTACATAAATGTGTCATATTTTCTGTATCCATTCTTCAACTGAGGGATATCTGGAGTTACTTCCAGTCTCTGGGTATTACAAATAAGGCTGCTATAAGCATAGTGGAACATGGATCCTTGTGATATGGTGGAACATATTTGGGTATATGTCTAGGAGTGGTATAGCTGGGTCTTCTGGTAGAACTATTTCCAATTTTCTGAGAAACTACCAGATTGATTTCCAGAAGGGTTGTACCAGTTTGCAATCCCACTGGCAATGGACAAATGTTCTCCTTTCTCTACATCCTGGCCAGAATGTGCTGTCACTTGGTTTTTTATCTTAGCCATTCTGATTGGTGTAAGGTGGGATCTCAGGGTCGTTTTGATTTGCATTTCCCTATTAACTAAGGATACTGAACATTTCTTTAAGTGTTTCTCAGCCATTAGAGATTCCTCTGTTGAGAATTCTCTGTTAAGCTCTGTACCCCATTTTAACTAGTTATTTTATTTATTTATATTTTAGCTTTTACCCCATCCCACCCCTCCACAGTTCCTCACTCCATCCTCCATTTCCCTTGCCTTCAAGAGGGTGTTCCCTTACACCCATATCCTCCTTCCCTGTGGCCTCAAGTCTCTATGGATTAGGTTCATCTTCTCCCACTGAGGCCAAACCAGGCAGTCATCAGCAATATATGTGCTAGGGGTCTCAGACCAGCCTGTTTATGCTGCCTGGTTGGTAGCCCCTTCTCTGGGATCTCCTGGAGGTCCAGGTTAGTTGAATCTGCAGGTCTTCCTATGGAGTTGCCCTCCGTTTCAACTCCTTCAATCTGTCCCTACTTCTCTATAGGTGGTCTCAACTTCAGTTCAATAGTTGGGTATAAGTATCTGCATCTGTCTCAGTCAGCAGCTGGTAGGGCCTTTCAGAAGACAGCTATGCCATGCACCTGCCTGTAAACACAGCATAGCATCACTATTGCTTTTTAGTAAATAAAAAGAAGCCACATTGTATTGTCAAGGTTTAAGACAATACAAAACAATAGGACCACTTTACCCAAGGTGTCTTGGGTTTGATTTTGCTTCAGTTATGTCATCCTTTCTCAGTTATTTGTAATATAGTCCAGTAGTTAATTTTCTACTTCTGTGATAAACACCTTGATCAAAAGCAACTTAAATATAAAATTTATCTAAAAAATTAAATAAATAAATAAATAAATAAATAAATAAATAAAGGGAGACATAATAACAGAAACAGGAAATTCAAAAACTTATCATAACTTACTTCAAAAGCCTATACTCAGCAAAACTGGAAAATCTATATGAAATGGATGAGTTTCTAGACAGATATCATGTACCAAAGTTAAGTCAAGATCATGTAGACTATCCAAACATTTCCATAACCCCTAAGGGAATAGAACTAGGCATTAAAAAAACCTCCCAACAAAAAAAGCCCAGGGCCACATGGTTTTAGTGGAGAATTCTACCAGTCCTTCAAAGAAGGACTAATACCAATACTCCTCAAACTATTCCACAAAATAAAATAGAAGGAACACTACCTAACTCATTCTATAAAGCCACAGTCTCTGATACCGAAACAACATAAACACCCGACCGAAAAAGAGAATTCCAAGCCAATTTCACTTGTGAATATTAATGCAAAAAGTCAGTAAAATTTTCAAAAACTGCATTCAAGAACATATCAAAATCATCATTCACCAAGATCAAGTAGGTTTCATCTTAGGGATGCAGGGATGATTCAATATATGAAAATCTATCAATGTAATACATTATATAAACAAACTCAAGCAAAAAACTCATTAGATGCTGAAAAAGTCTTTGACAAAATACAACATTCCTTCATGTTAAAAGTCTTGGAGAAATCACAAATTCATAGTACATACCTAAACATAATAAAAGCAATGTATAGCAAACCAACAGTCAACATCAAATTAAATGGAGAGAAACTAGAAGCAATCTCACTAAAATCAGAGACAAAACAGAGCTAACTCTTTCCCTACCTATTCAATATAGTACTTGAAGTTCTAGCTAATGAAGTTAAACAACAAAAGGAGGTCAAGGATATACAAACTGGAAAGGAAGACATCAATGTACCACTATTTGTCAATGATATGATAGTATATATAAGCAACCACCAAAATTCCACCAGAGAACTCCTACAGCTGATAAACAATTTCAGAAAAATGGTGGGATATAAAATTAACTCAAACAAATCAGTAGCCTTCCTTTATACAAATCATAAACAGGCTGAGAAAGAAATTATGGAAGCAACACCCTTTATAATGATTACAAATAGCATAATACTATCTTGGTGTACCTCTTGCCAAGCAAGTAAAAGATCTATATGACAAGAATTTCCAATCCCTGAAGAAAAAAATTGAAGAACTCACAATATGGAAAGATTTCCCAAGCTCATGGATTGGTAGGACTAACGTATTGAAAAATACATCTTACCAAAAGTAATCTACAAATTCAATGCAAACCCCATCAATATTCTAAAATAATTCCTCATAGACATGGAAAGAACAATTCTCAACTTCATATGGAAAAACAAAAAACCCAGGATAGCCAAAATAATTTTCAACAATAAAAGATCTTCTGGGGGAATCACCATCTCTGTACCCTATTCTTTAATTGGGATTTCTGAGTTTATTTTGGAGTCTAAATTTTTGAGTTGATTATATATTTTAGATATTAGCCCTCTATGAGATGTTGGGTTAGTGAAGATCTTTTCCTAGTCTGTAGGCTCTCCTATGGAGAATGTCCTTTGCTTCATAGAAGTTTTTCTGAAGGAAACTGTCCTATAAGACAATGTTTTGTTGAAGCAGACAAGTGAGAGCTTGTTTGGGTAAGAACAGACACATGGTGTTTTTTATGGAAGCTGCCTGATGAAAGGGCATGTGATTTTTTTGCTGGAACAGACATTAGAGAGGACATGTGATGTTTGGAAAGAGTAGTATAATCCAACAGACGGTGGAGATGCTCTTGCATTAGTTCACCTTGCAATTCTCTGCTGGTCTTCATTAGGCTGCACTGAGGCTGTTCTTAGTTGATTCTCTTGCATTGGTTCGCCTTGCAACTCTTTGCTGTTTTTTTTTTTTTTTTTTTTTTTTTTAGGAGAAGGGTGGTTTGCTGATGCTGGTCTTTGCTGATGACACTCTTTCACTGGTTTGCCTTGCAACTTTTGGTTGGTTTTGTTGAGGGGGAGTTTGCTGATGATGATCTTTGTTGATGACACTCTTGCATGGGTTTGCCTTACATTTTTGCTAATCTTTGCTTGTCATGGATTGTAGAAAGAAATCCACCAAAGAACTTTTAGTGGTACTCTTGCTGCTTTCACAGATTCATGTCAATCCATGGAGCCTCATGGTTTCTTTTGGATAGAGCCACTGCTACTGATTAGTGTTTGGTGTTTACCTAGTAGACTATACTACCACTGCTGTTTGATGGTTGGTGTTTTGCTAGTAGACTGGACTATTGACAAGGAAGATTAGAATTGCCCCAAAGAACCATTTTTTAAACATGTCCACAAACCCCATTTCTTATTAAACTTTCTCCACTACCTCTGGTGGATGGTGGGCCAGAAGGGGTAAAAATGTTAAAGAACTTCAACTCAAAAATGTTTTAAAAACCCTAAGCCTACAGGTGGTGCCCAACATGGGCAGGGAAGGATAGCAGTTTACCTTCAAATGTGGTTTGTTTACCTCTTTCATCATGCAGTAAAGATCTGGTCTCAGATACCAAGCCTGAACACTGTTATTCTCCTCTCACTGGGGTCTCCTTTGAAGCACTTCTACATCTATCAGCAAACTCTCTAAATGCATAGCAAACTCTTCCATCTTTTCTAACACAAGAGAATTGTCAGCTTTCCCCTAATCTTTTTTCAAAATAGTCTGGGTGGGTTCTCAGCTCCTTCTATTAAAACTGCATAACTATTAATCATAAACAACCAGCAAAGTCTCATAGGAAATGCCTATTATGTTAGAGAAGAGCTTCAAACCCAAAAAAATATCTACCAGAGATTGCTGGAAATTTGGTTGGTGTCTTTGTTGTTATTTTTACTTGGTGCACTTATTTTCAGCCTCTGGAAAACTCTTATGAGGTTTTGTTCTACACTAACACTGTTGTTGAAGCTGGCCAGCTTTATTAGTCTTTCTCAGTCTTACAGAGAGGTGAGTCCCTAGAGATAGAGAAGTTTTGTTGCATGTGAATCTAGTTGTGGGGCAACTGTGTGTGTGTGTGTGTGTGTGTGTGTGTGTGTGTTCCAATATTTCTAACAATTCTTTCTGTCCACCAAGGGAGCCTTGTAGGAAAGGTTTCCTGTTACCTCACTAATTAACAAGAATGTGGAGAGGGGTGATGTATTGGCTGGTTTTGTGTGTCAACTTGACACAAGCTGGAGTTGTCAAAGAAAAAGGAGCTTCAGGTGAGGAAATGACTCCATGAGATCCAGCTGTAATGCATTTTCTCAATTAGTGATCAAGTGGGGAGGGCCCATTGTGGATGGTGACATCCCTGGGCTGGTAGTCTTGGGTTCTATAAGAGAGCAAGCCAGGGCAAGCAAGCCAGTAAATAACATCCCTCCATGGCCTCTACATCAGCTCCTGCTTCCTGACCTGCTTGAGTTCCAGTCCTGACTTCCTTTGGTAATGAACAGCAGTGTGAAAGTGTAAGCTCAATAAACCTTTGCCTCCCCAACTAGCATCTTGTTCATGAAATAGAAACCCTGACTCAGACAGGTAGAAAGAATATGGGTGTTAACCTCTGGAGGGCTGGGTTTGGAGCTCAGCCCTGTTACCTGGGAAGCTTGTCTAAAATGTAAATAATGGGGCCACATAGTTGTTATAATTTTTCACTCTAGTGACATAACTTAAGTGAAAGCACTTCAGGAATTGTAAAGAACCAAAAACTGTTGAGTGCCAAAACACTAGTCATCATTAATTACAGTAATATAGTATATGAGTCTTGTTGCCAGTTAATCCCTATATGTAACCATCATCCCTTAGCTACTCTCTGGGTCCTGCAGGATACATATTTCACCCCCTCCCCAATGATTCGAATAGGGAAATGTTAATAAGCCCCTAATTAGATCTATGTGGGCTTCTTAAGAGGTGGTTCTCAGCCTTTCTAATGCTGCAACCCTTTAATATAGCTTGTCATACTGTCGTGACCCCCAACCAAAATATTATTTTGGTTGGTAAGTCGTAACCATAATTTTTCTACTGTTATGAATCACAATGTAAATATTTGGGGTGATAAAGGTTTGATGAGGAGATCATGAACAATAGGTTCAGAACCACTGGTTTAAGGCAATTAACAGGGGTGGGGTATTGGAAGGGTGGGGAGGGGCAGGGAGGGATGTAGGGGATGGTGAGTTTCCAAGAGGTTAGCATGTCTACCTTGGTATCAGGGTTCAAAAAAATACTGGAACCTTGCAGGAGGGGAGGTCAGACAGAGGGGTGCAGCCATTACCAGATACACAGAAACACAGACTTCCAACTTCTACCCTCCATCTTCAATTGACAGAATCCACTTAGAAAAGTCTGCAATGAACAGAAATGAAGCAATTCACAGAAGTAAAACTTCAAAAGATGCATCTTTTATTTCCTATTATCAATGCTTTCTAATGGTCTTAGACTGATTTCCATTCGGCATCTGAGACAAGCAAGGCCATCTTCAGATCTGTCACTTCCTAGCTATGCAATCTTAGTGATCGAGCCTCCAGGAAGCTCGGGTTTTTCATCTGGAAAAGGAGGACCTTAACAAGTCAATTCCAGAAGCTAGTGTCTTTCCAAAGCAGGAATTTCAGAAGAGCACCTCCCAAGGCAAGCACTCCATAACAAAAGTGATCTTTTGCTAGGACTTTCCTGTTACTGCATCCCACTCCTGATTCTGAGCACCAGAAACCAGGCATAGAAATCTCACCCTGTTCCGTATTTGAGCTGTTTGATAATTTTGCCTCCTTTCCTGGATCTGCTATTTCATTTGTATTTGACTCCTTATCTGCATTTCTATCATTTCTCAATGCTACCTTCAAAGAAGCCTCCTTCCATTGGCTTCAGTGTTATTACTGCATTGTTTAAATAGAACGTATGCAAACTGTTTATATGATTTTCCTAAAAATATGCCCCTTTCCTCTTACCTTAAATATATACACATCGCCCATTTGTTTAAACCTGAAAATACTATGTCTGTCTTAACTTTTGCAGTCAATGAATTATGGGGACATATATAATAAATATTTAACTATGTCTGGAATCCACCTGCTTTCCTCTGTGCCTTGCAGTACCAGGTCTTTGTGAGCCATCAACATCTCTTGCCAACTTCACTGTAATAAATTCCCATGAGGTGTCACTGCCTCCTCTGTTCTCTGCCCATTCTTCACACTATAGTTAGAATGTTTCTTCTAAAGAACCCATTTTCTCACACCTCCTCTCTTAGTTAAAACTCCCCAGTGACTCCTTTGCTTCTATTAAAAAAGACCATGTTCTTAATTGTCAGCAAGAATCTGTGTGTCTAACTAATATCACTAGCCAGGTATTCATTTAGAGAAGCACTTTCCTCTTAGCCTCATTTTTAGCATGTGACCCATGAGTCCCAAAATGCTTCACATTTTTGCTATCCTATGGATGGTGTGTGTCCTAGCCAGGATCCTTTACCTTCAAATGGAATTTACCTTTCCAGTTCACTTTTGATTTCCAATTCTAGCTAGACATCATTTCCTCTATTTTATGAACATCAAAACATGATATACTCGGTATCCACCCTCCTGTTATACCTCCTCAGCTTTGAATTTCTGACTCTACAAAGGCAGGAATTACACTTGTCCTTGATCATAGTTTTAATGTTTTGTCTAGTCCTGACACTTTTGAATAAGAAAATGCAGCCCAGATAATTTTCATATTGTCCTTATTCTATTATTTTATCTATGAGTCTAAAATTGTTTCCCAACTACACAGAAAATCTTTGGACTCAGAGATAACTTTGATCTTATAGCTGTAAAGTGAAGACATGGCTCTAAGCTACAAATGCCATGCTAGAGCTCCAATTTGCAAAGATCCTTGCACTTCCACATACAAGTCAAACAGTATGAAATGTCACAGGCCACACATTCAGAGCACTGTGAAGAAGGTAAGCACAAGGTTGATTTTTATGTGAGTTGAGCAACACAATGATTTGCACAGAGAATTATGGTTTCTCATTGATGGAAAGCACTTTATTCTGTTCAAATCTATGTCCATAATACATGTGAACTTGTCTTATTGTTCTTGGACCCACTTTTACTGCTTCCCTCTTTTTATATGCATGGAGTTTGCCACTAGACCAAACCATAAATGTTCACATTTCTGTAAATAGCATAACTTTTCAGCTAGAAATACATGGGCTGGATGTGTTGATACTGCCCTTATGGCCATGGCGTTCACCCTTTCCTGCTTCTTAGGATTCCTTATTTCATAAAAATTAATCTGACTAAATGAAATTTTCATCCACAAAGAATATATGTTTTAATAATTAAGGATTTTGGTTTATAGAGTTAGGGTTTGACAAGTGTTCCTCAAACTATTCAAAGCAAAGGAAAATAGTTTATTTTTAAGATCCCAAATAGTAGTTCATGCAGAGACTGTGGCATAATATAAACCAAAGGAAACATGGCTATGCTCTAGTTATTGCTGGTGAGTTGTTAAAAGAAGCTCCATTTTCTACTTCAAAAATTCATACTAATTCCTATCCTCAGAACAGTTTCTTTCACAGAAGAGCAAACAAGAATTGTGCTTCTCTATACTCGTGAAATGAATACACAAGTTTGTAGTTGTCAACACCTGGTAAATACTGTACAAGCCAGGTTGAAATACAAGAGGATATCCTGGAAGACTTCCTGGAAATTTGAGAGAGGGGAATGGCAGAAAAAGAGAAGTGTTTCCCAAGCAAGAGAACTGTCTTAATAAGGTATGAGTTATGAGCAAGCACCTTATATCTACAAGAAGGACTACAGATATATGGAATATGAAGCAGCAAGAAATGAACATCTAGAGAAGGTCAATGTTTGGAAATACAATATAATATTTAAATCCATATATAACTTGTGCTAGTCATGGTGGTGCGTGACTATTATTTCCCAACACTCAGCTAGTAGCATAATCAGGACTTCAAGGTCATCCTTAGTATCACAGTGAGTTTAAGGCCAACCTGGGATATACAAGACCATGCATGTACATTTGTGAATATGTGTTTTTTGCATGTCTTCTACATATAGCTCTGTGAGATATTTTTTGAAAGAATCTGCTTGTAATTGGATTTGGTTGTGTTAAGGAAAAAAATCACACTGCATGACTATTGATATTCTTGATAATTTTTAATACAGAGAACTAAGTAAGAAAGAGTATTTTTTGCTTATTCCCCATAAGCACCAGAACAGCAAGCACTTTGAATACGTGGTTCCACAGAGCCTACATGATAAGACTCTTGGCAGTTACAATTCTGCTTCCCTTTCCACAGTGAAGAAACTCAGGTCTTAAGGTTAAGCCACATTTCCAAGTCATGAAGTAATTAAACTAGGACTCAGTCTGAGTCTTTCCAAGTCTAGGACCTGGGTCTATGTCAATCGCAGCTTCTCATAAAACCTTCAAGGATCATGACAGTGGTGAGTTGAGGTAGAACTGTTCTTTTTTTAAAATTTATTTTTTTATTGAATATCATCTTCATTTACATTGCCAATAATAAAACCTTTCCCAATATGCTCCCTCCCCTAAGACCCCCAACCCCTTCCCTTCCTCCTCCCCCCTGCCACCAGGTATATGCCTCTCTACCCAACACACTCCCTCCTCGCCACCCTCGATTTCCCTTTGTTCGGGCCTCTGTTGAACCTTTACCTGACCAAGGACCATTCCTCCCACTGATGCCCAACAAGGCCTTACTCTGCCACATTTTTGGCTGGAACCATGTGTGCCACTTGGTTGATGGTTCAGTCCCTGGGAGTCTTGGGGCGTCTGGGTGGCTGAAATCATTGTTCTTCCTATGGGGCTGTAAAACCCGTCAGCTCCTCTGAACCATCCTCCAGCTCCTCCACTGGGGACCCCATGCCCTACTCTTCCCTCATCTTTCGAAATCCTAACCAACAAAGCTGTTCATAAAAGAAAAACTATCAAGTAACTAATTGTCAAAATTATGGTTACTCTAATAAGCTGAAATGTAGCCCATGCCTGAGGCTAGAAGGTGAATACCTCCCCCCCCCATTTTTTTTCTGCTTACATTTTGGACCAATGTACAACATGAGCAGTCACATCAAAAAAGAAAAGAAAGAAAAGCATCCGCTTTCAGGCCCTGAGAGAAAGCTATGGCTATTAAACAGGAGAGAATGCAAAGCATCAAGTAAAGATGGAAGCATTTGTCTAGAGGAAGCCAAAATCCTTCCCACTAGGACTGTAGACAAGTATCACTAGAAAATGTGCCTCTACTTGCCCAGAAGCTCTGAATACCCAAGACACAACTCACATATCAAATCATTCCCAAAAAGAAAGAAGCTGAGGGCCCTGGTCCTGGAAAGGCTTGATGCAGCATTGTAGGGAATTACCAGGACAGAGAAGTGGGAGGGGGTGATTGGGGAATGGGCGGAGGGAAGAAGGCTTATGGGACTTATGGGGAGGGGGGAACTGGGAAAGGGAAAATCACTTGGAATGTAAACAAAGAATATAGAAAATTTAAAAAAATTTGAGAAAATTTTCTATAGTGGATAATCCAGAACTGCCCTCTTCAAGGGCAACAGACATTTCTTATTATAACCAGTATTCTTCATAATAGAAGCTTCTGCAACTTTTTATACAATGTTCAAAAACCTGAAATTAATAAATTTGTAAGAGATAAGAAAAAAATGTGCCTCCATGGATGGATGAGGAGCTATAGACTACAGAGAAAGGGAGAATGAGTCTTCTCCAGAATAAAAGACGCCTGATAGGATATTCAATCTTATGTGGTCAGCCCTAAACACATCATATTACAAATAAATATAATAAATGGATATATAATATATTATGTTGAGAGGTCAGTAATTTGAGAGAATGTAGGGGAAACATGGAAAAAATTAGAGGGGGAAAATTATGTAAAAACAGTGCTCAGGCCAGGTGGTGGTGATGCACGCCTTTAATCCCAGCACTTGGGAGGCAGAGGCAGGCAGAATTCTGGGTTCAAGGCCAGCCTGGTCTACAGAGTGAGTTCCAGGACAGCCAGGGCTACACAGAGAAACCCTGTCTCGAAAAAAAAAAAAACACAAAAACAAAAACAAAAACAAAAAAAACAGTGCTCAGTTATAATATTCTAAAGACCTAAATGTAAATTAAAAAGAGAAAATGCTCCTCTACTCTAAACACTATGGGATTTTAGAATAATAAAGGAAATATGATAGGTTACAACTTACCCTGCAGGCAAAAAGAGAAACATAGGAGGAAACTCACACTAATATATATTATACAAATACACTTTGGAATAAAGCTGAGCGTTCAAATATTTCCTATAGTTCTGAAAGTAGTTTAACATTTACCATTGCACTTGAACATCACAGTAGCCCCTGAGGTCAAGAGCAGAACTACATAAAGGTTAAGTGACTTTCCTCAAATCAGATGGTAAATTGACCATCAAGTCTTCCAAATTCCAGCCTTATTGTTCCCAAGTCATAAGGACAAGTCTTATCTAATCACTTCATGGAGAGGGTACAAAGGTCAGACAGAGAAAGGAGCTTTGAGGAGAGTGAGGTTAACCTCTTACAAACATCCCACTGTGAAGCACTTCCCCTGAGTTCCATCTGAAAGTTTAGATGATTACAAGGAGAAAAGAAACACTGTATTTATCCCCTCTCTAAGCTATGGCTTTCTTCATGTTTTAAAAGAAAGGATAAGAAGGAAGGAGGGGAAGCTGATGGAAGGAGGAAGGGAGGGAAGAGAAAAGGAAGGAGAGATGAAAGAAAGAATGAAGGGAGGGAGGGAAGGAAAACAGACCATCCCTAATTTTTAAAAACCTTAATTATTGTGGCCATTGACATCAGCACAGTCACGTTTATTCATACAATATGTTAGTTATCATAGTTGCTAAGAAAGTCTCTGCCAGAGCCACCGTTCTGCATGATTCCCATTGGACCTGTTTAGTACATACCCTAGATGGTCTCTAGAGTAACATTTTTCTGCCTATTCATACCACAGTGCCACACCTGAATACCATGAATCCTAATGTGTTAGCTCATTTTAAAACCAATGTTAAGCGTGTTTTATTGCAAGCCCACTCATCCATTCTAGGTATGCAGAAAGCTAGTATTCTAGAAAGGAGACTTCTCTCCATCAAAATCTCCTTGTGCTTTTGTTTTCAAATAAAAATAATTTCACTATCTAACCACTGTGAATGAGTTTAGTCTCACTTTCTTTCCCTGGGTTGTATAATACCTGGTCTTTTATAAAAGTTTTTACTATATTTTGAGCATATTATTGGATATGATACATGACAGAGGTCTCATTTCATTGTTCAACATCTGAATATCAAGTTTTCTTAGTACTACCTATTCAATAAATGATTTTCCACTGTACACTCTCAATTATGATAAAACAGTTAGCCAACTGTACATGTGTAGTTGCTTTGTGATTCCTTGATTATTGCATATTTTTAGTTAGTAGTATTCTCTTTTGATTTCTGTAGTTCAATGATATATTTGGAAATCTGGAAATGTGGCGCTGCTAACTGTGGTCATTTCTAGGATAAACTTATTTAGGATTGTTTCATATTTCTTGTAAATTTCAGAATTCTTGTTATATTTGTATTAAATATATAGGACTATATAATACTAACTTGGTTGTGTATAACAAGTTAATCAACAAAAAGAGCCCAGATGTCTCTCAAAGGAGGAATGGACACAGAAAATGTGGTATATTTATACAATGGAATACTACTCAGCAATTAAAAATAATGAATTCATGCAATTTATAGGCAAATGGTTGGATCTGGAAAATATCATCCTAAGTGAGATAACCCAATCACAAAAGAATACACATGAAATGCAATCACTGATAAGTGGATATTAATGAGCCCAGAAGCTCTGAATATTCAAGGCACAATTAGCAAGTCAAATGATTCCCAAGAAGAAGGAAGGAGAGGACCCTGTTCCCAAAAATGACTGGATCCAGTTTTTTAGGAGAGTATCAGAACAGAGAAATGGGGGGGGGAGGGTGATTGGGGAATGGGTTGAGGGAAGAGGACTTATGGGACATATGGTGGTGGGGAACTGGGAAAGGGGAAAGCCTTTGGAATGTAAACGAAGAATATAGAAAAAAAGCTTTCAGAAAAAAAAGAAAAGAAAAAATAAAACCTGCAAGACAGGAGAAAAAAATCTGTAAGCCACGTAGATGATAAAAATACAATTCAACTTAACCCAATTTTAAAATGTGCAAATGACATTAGCAGACATAGTTCTAAAATGGAAATTCATATGGGAAATTAAAGTGTCCTCAACACCAGTAAAACTTCGGTAAGGTGCAAGTCAAAGCCACAAAGAATCTCCTGTTATGCCTATTATGATAGCTATTATGAATACATAATGGTAAAGGTGTGAAGAGAAGGCACCTCTTGTATACTTTCAGTGTGAATATAAAGTGATGTAGCCATTATGGTAAAAAAAAAAATTGGAAACACACTAATATATTAACAAGAAGGGTACAATTCAACCTAGAAGGGTACAATTCAACCTAGCAAAACTGTTCCCAGATTTATATCCAAAGGAAAGGAAACCAGTGTCTTTAAGAAACATCTCGGGCACAGAGCTAAACAAAGAATTCTCAACTGAGGAAACTCAAATGGCCAAGAAGCACCTAAAGAAATGTTCAACATTCTTAGTCATCAGGAAAATGCAAATCAAAACAACCCTGAGATTTTACCTCACACCAGGCAGAAGGACTAAGATCAAAAACTCAGGTGATAGTAGATGCATCACTAGTCAAATGGCAGCAAAGCACAGGGAGATGTTCTATCTAAGAAGGGAAAAAGAAGTGTGCTTAGAATACAGCTTAGAACCCCGTGCCAGTGCACCAAAAGAAACCCAACACCAGCTGGACACCAAGGCCCTTGGCTATAGAAATGATCTGCAGGCTGAGCCTCTAGACCTGTCCCAATAGCACACAAGAGACTAAAGCCACATGAGATGGACTCAAATTCTTTTTTTTTTTCATGAAGTCATTGTTTTTATTAGATATTTTCTTCATTTAAATTTCAAATGTTATCCCCTTTCCAGGTCCCCCATCCCCTTATCTCCTCCTCCCTCCCCTGCTTCTATGAGGGTGTTCACCTACCCACCCACCCACTCCTGCCTCCCTGCCCTGGCATTCTCCTACACTGGGGCATCAAGCCTTCACAGGACCAAGGGCCTCTCCTTTCATTGTCACAGGACAAGGCCATCCTCTGCTACATATGTGTCTTGAGCCCTGAATCTCTCCATGTATACACTTTGCTTGGTGGTTTAGTCCCTGGGAGCTCTGGGGGTTCTGGTTGGTTGATATTGTTGTTCTTCCTATGAGGTTGCAAACCCCTTCAGCTCCTTCTGTTGTTTCTCTAACTCTTCCGTTGGGGACCCCATGCTCAGTCCTGTATCACACTACAGAGTACCATGGAGTTGGAACAATAGTAACTTAGAGTGATAAGTAAGAAGACACAGACCTATTTAACAGCTAAATGATTCTAGCTCAGAGTAGCATCTACCATGATGTACTAGTTTTAATGTATTCTCTGCAACTGCAACACATGCAACATTCATAAACATAGTTCCACATCAAAACACTTTCCTAGAATGTCAGGCGGTACAAACAGTTGTAGGACTACTTAAGATAAACAAAACCAGGAAACTCTTTAGCAAAAGCTTCTTTCTTAAATTCCCAGACATTACAAATGGGTGGGGAAAAATTAGAGAAAGAAGATGTTGCAGTAAGTGTCCTAGAAGAAATGGAAATATTCAAAATCTGATGTGGAATTATAAACAGTTGGCATGCCAATGTGCATGGGAAAATCTCATAAGGCCTCACTCCTAGATAAAGAGCTACAGGCAATTAAGAATTGCCAAGAGAAGGAGAACCAAGAGACAAGGCCCAAATTGGTTATCAAATACCAAACAGCCAGCCCTAAAATCATATACACGTGAACAACACAGATTGGAGTTAGTATGTTGTATTATGTAGTTAGTATGTAGTATTTATTCATCTATATATACACATATGTGCTTGTAACTATAATTTTTTTAAAAAGTGACTATTAATTTGAGAGGAATCAGAAGGTAGATACATAAGAGTTATAGGAAGGAAAAGAGATATAAATATAGTATACATATATGAAGTGAAGGAAAACATCTAAAAATGATAAACGGCCATTTTAGAGAAACTAGCAATTAAAATACAATCATTCCAAAAGTTAGCAAATTTAATAGAGAGATTAAAATTATCAATTAAACAAAAGTCATTCAGATGAAAAATATACTGTGTGAAATGAAACATGGAACAACATCAGTATCAGGGTTAGCCAAATGAGGGGGGGAAATCTATGAATTCAAAAACAAGCAACATTAGAAAGACAAAACAAAATTAAATAAAGAAAACGTACAAGACTCATGGCACAAAAATCACAGAAGCAGTGTTCAGGTCATTGGCATTTAAAAGAAAGAAGAGAGAGAATGAAGTAGCAAATCTATTTTTAAAAGGTAATGTCCAGAAAGCTTAACAAGTGTGGAGAAAGCTATAGCTATCCAGGTATACGGGAAAGACAGATGTCTTTAATCAGATACAAATACAATGACTTCCTACCAAATTATAATCAAACATTGAAGCCCAAAGATAAAGACAGGACCCAGAAAGGAGCAAAAGTGCCAAGATACCACATTGTAGAAGCTCACAGGACAGCAGAGGGAATTAACATAATCAAATTTCTAAAGGAGGGGGGGAGGAGAAAAGAAAGGAAAGGAAAGGAAAGGAAAAGAAAAGGAAAAGAAAGGTAAAGAAAGGTAAAGAAAAGAAATGACAAAAATCAAAATCAATCAAAAAAGCAAAAAGCACTAACATAATTGTACCCAACAACACTTCCTTCAGAAATGGACATAAGACAAGTAAATCTAAAATAGTACCTCCTATAGGAAATGCTGGTGGGGTTTTCAATTACTTAAAAATGAATGCAAAAATCTGTTAAATGGGAAAAGATCTTCACCAACCCTACATCTGACAGAGGGCTAATATCCAATGTATACAAAGAACTCAAGAAGTTAGACCCCTGAATTTTTAATCTTAGCCATTCTGACTGTGTGAGACAGTGTGAGGTGGAATCTCAGGGTTGTTTTAATTTGCATTTCCCTGATGACTAATGATGTTGAACATCTCTTAAGGTGTTTTTCAGCCATCTAAATTTCTTCTGGTGACAATTCTTTGTTTAGCTCTGTACCCCATTTTTTGATAGGGTTATTTGGTTCTTTGGTGTCTAATTTCTTGAGTTCTTTGTATATATTGGATATTAGCCCTCTGTCGGATGTGGGGTTGGTGAAGATCTTTTCCCAATTTGTTGGATGCCATTTTGTCCTTCTGACAGTGTCCTTTGCCTTACAGAAACTTTGTAATTTTATGAGGTCCCATTTGTCAATTCTTGATCTTAGAGCATAAGCTATTGGTGTTCTGTTCAGGAACTTCCCCCTGTGCCCATGTCCTCCAGGGTCTTCCCAAGTTTCTTTTCTATTAATTTCAGTGTGTCTGGTTTTATGTGGAGGTCCTTGATCCACTTGGAGTTGATCTTAGTACAAGGAGATAAGAGTGGGTCAATTCGCCAGCACAGGTACTGGCGAGGATGTGGAGAAAGAGGAACACTCTTCCACTGTTGGTGGGATTGCAAGATGGTACAACTGCTCTGGAAATCAGTCTAGCGGTTCCTCAGAAAATTGGGCATGACACTTCCAGAGGACCCTGTCATACCATTCCTGGGCATATACCCAGAGGATTCCCCTGCATACAATAAAGACACATGCCCCACTATGTTCATAACAGCCTTGTTTATAAGAGCGAGAAGTTAGAAGGAGCCCAGATATCCCTCAAAGGATGAATGGATACAGAAAATGTGGTATATTTATACAATGGAATACTACTCAGCAATTAAAAATAATGAATTCATGCAATTTGTAGGCAAATGGTTGGATCTGGAAAATAACATCCTAAGCAAGCTAACCCAATCACAAAAGAACACATATGACATGCAATCACTGATAAGTGGATATTAATGAGCCCAGAAGCTCTGAATACTCAAGGCACAATTAGCAAGTCAAATGATTCCCAAGAAGAAGAAAGGAGAGGACCCTGGGCCTGAAAAGATTGGATCCAGTTTTGTAGGAGAGCACCAGAACAGACAAATGGTGGGGGGGGGTGATTGGGGAATAGTTGGGGGGGAGAGGACTTATGGGACATATGGTGGGGGGGGACTGGGAAAGGGGAAAGTCTTTGGAATCTTTGGAATGTAAAGAAAGAATATAGAATAAAAAATTATAAAAAAAAAAGAAGTTAGACCCCAGAAAACCAAATAACCCTATCAAAAAACGGGGTACAGAGCTAAACAAAGAATTTTCACCTGAAGAAATTCGGATGGCTGAGAAACACCTTAAAAAATGTTCAACATCATTAGTCATTAGAGAAATGCAATCAAAACAACCCGGAGATTTCACCTCACACCAGTCAGAATTAAAAACTCAGGAAACAGCAGGTGTTGGCGAGGACGTGGAGAAAGAGGAAGACTCCTCCACTGCTGGTGGGACTGCAAGCTGGTACAACCACTCTGGAAATCAGTCTGGCAGTTCCTCAGAAAACTGGACACGATACTTCTGGACGACCCAGCCATACCACTCCTGGGCATATACCCAGAAGATTCCCCAGCATGTAATAAGGATACATGCTCCACTATGTTCATAGCAGCCTTATTTATAATAGCCAGAAACTGGAAAAGACCCAGATGTCCCTCAACAGAAGAATGGATACAAAAAATGTGATATATATATATATATATATATATATATATATATATATATATACACACACACACACACACACACACACACACACACACACAAGACACACACACACACACACACAATTGTGTACTATTCAGCCATTAGAAACAATGAATTCATAAAATTCTTAGAGAAATGGATGGAGCTGGAGAACATCATACTAAGTGAGGTAACCCAGTCTCAAAAGAATACCCATGGTATGCACTCACTGATAAGTGGATATTAGCCTAGAATCTTGGGACACCAAAGACACAATCCACATACCAAATGATGTCTGAAAAGAAGGAAGGAGTGGACCCTTGTTCTGGAAAGGCTTAAAGCATTGTAGGGGAATACCAGAACAGGGAAGTGGGAAGGGGTGGATGGGGGAACACGGGGAGGGAAAAGGGCATGTGGGACCTTTGAGGGGCAGGGAACCAGAAAAAGGGAAATGAAATGTACATATAGTATATATCCAATAAAAAAATTAAGAAAAAGAAAACATTTATAGCTATAAAACTCCTTGGTGAGAGTATTTCAACAAATTCAGAATACTCTAATGTTGTAATGTTCATATACATACAATTTGTTTGTATCTTTAGCATGAAGATCAGAAAACAAAATTGGTAATAATACCAATAATGGAAATTTTTTTCAGGGATATGTAATATAAAATGAGAATTGTAAAATCATCTAGGCACTGTGCTGCATGTGTACAACTGCAGGACTCGGGAGGTAAAGTCAGTCTGGGTTACATAGCTGATGCTTTAGAGAAAGAATAGAATGGGAAGAGACAAGAGAGATAATGAAAGTGAAAAAATATAGAGAAAAAGAAGGGAGGAGAGTGATGGTAACATGGCCAAGGGAAGGAGGAAAGGAAAGAATTATGAAATAAAAAATTCAAAATGATAGGAATTAAAAGGTAAAGAGCTTTTATTGTTTGTACAATCAAATTTAAGCTTTAATCAACTTAAAATCTTATAGGATGATTTTTATGAATGCCATGTTAAACATCCAGCAAAAAGCTCTGATAACAATAACAACAATAATAATGCATAAGAATACCCTACTCAGACTGTATAATGTTATTTGTATGCATGTTTTCAGGACCAAGCATTTGGTATTTGGTAACTAATTGTGCTCTTCACAATTAGGGAAGACTAACTCTTCAGCTTTCAGCTTTCTCAGTACTCTGTAGTTCTCTGTGTACGACTGAGGATGTGCTTACCCATCCACTTTAGAAAGATTTCCTCATTCAACTCATGCTTAGGCAATCAGGTCAGTGCAAACTTATTAGCTTCTGACATTAGAAGGAGATGTTCTCATGGCGACGCTGGTTCTCTGGCTCTGGTGATTACTCTACTCCATTTTCCACAGTGACCCCTGAACCTCAGGTGCAAAAGTTATCTGGTAGGTATACCCACTGAGGTTGGGCTCCATGCTTCTGCATTGTGATTAGTTGTGGTTCCCAATAATAGTTTCCATTGAGAAATTCCCTTGAAGAGGGGAGAGAACTGCACTTTCCTGTGAGTATAGGGAGAAATATTTAGAGCTAGGTAGGGATTATGCTGGTTTAGTAAAGTGGTGGTTGTAGGTTCTTTTCCAAGATCCATTACATCACTAGCTCTGGTACTTGGTTTATCTCCAGGCTCTTATGTTCAATTAGAGAGTTGGTGGTTATCATCAACATACGTGCGCCATTACTTCATCTTCCCACAGTTTAGCTTTGCATTCACTTTGTCAGTAGCATCTTAGTTGCTGCTGCAAAAAAAGGATATAAACATTAGAGCAGACTTCTGTGGAGGTTAATAATTTTCAGCTCATTTGAGATCCAGCATACACAGCGATGGGTCTCGGATTCAGAAGGTGTTCTGAGACAGAGAGCTGCCTCACTGTCTCCCATGGTAGCTGTGCCATATACTGCTGAAAGAGTTTCTATTTCTGCACATTTAAATGAATATTTGGTACTGTTTTGAATCTTGGACATTCGCAAATGTATGTATATATATATATATATATATATATATATATATATATGTATATATATGTGTGTGTATGTGTATTACAATGAATAAGTTTTTAAAATCACACACAAATTAAGTAATTAAAAATATTAGAGTTTAAACATCTTTTATTCATACTATGACTATATAGACTGAAAGTAGGTAAAGGACTATTTCCCTATGATTCTCCTCTTACCTGTCACTTTCAAGTGACTTCATCTGGCAAACTGTACTGCACAAGCCAGGAAAAGTCATTCAGCTATCCGTGTGTATATGTTGTGTTGAGGTGTGTGTGTGTGTGTGTTGTGTATTGTAGAGGAGAGCAAAGGAACACAGGAATATAATTTGGAATCTTAGCCAAAGATCCTTCTAGATGTTTTGTTCTAAATGTTTTATTTTCTTTTCTATCTACTATGTTCTGTTCCTCAATATTGAAGCAAATATGTCTGCTTCCCTCACCTGGATTTTCAATTTTCATGTTAAAATAATATGTATTCCCCTATTTCTTGACTTTTACCTTATTAAAATGCTTGATATTTCTAGAATTATTGCAGCCTTTCTGGATTTAGTATATGGAAGGGTTTTACATGAAAGTAATATATGAATATGTATCTGATAATGATAGTGGGCTAGACTATTATTATCATATCTTATTATTAGAAAGATTTTCAAAGAATTACACAAACTCTGAAACATTAATCAAATCAATGGATGAATCCTATACCAACAAAGATTTATAACTGGTTAAAAATAATCACAGACAAAAATGAAAGCATATTTTCAATGCATATCAACTTATAGTGTTTTTCTCAACACACTGTACTCTGTCATCAGTGAGAGTAAATATCACTAACTCTGTGGGAAATTACAAATGCATAGCTTATGAGGAAATAGTGTGTTTTTATAACAATAAATAATAGAACATCACTCGTAATGAAAAAAATACACTGAGACATCATTTGTGTCTTAAAAGATGACATTAACCCAAGTTTTAAAAATACGCTCATTTGTGAATGTAGGGGCAGACATATGTTAATAAAATTGACCATTTCTACTGTCCAGTCATGAAAGGGCTAATTACTCTATTTATGGAATTTTATCTTATGATTATATAATATAATGCATAATTTAATTTATATTTATATGATATATAAATTTTTAAAATGTAATTTTATATTAAAAGTGAACAATTTTTCCAGTTTTATTGGTTCACTGCCTCAGAAAAATAGAGATTGTCACATTGGTGACTGGCATAGGTTACACACTGAAATTAAGGCCATCCTAAGCTATATATGACCATGTCTCCAAAAACCAGAAACAAGAAAAAAATTCAAGGGTTGCCCAGTTGTAGAGCACTTGCTTGGTGAAATCAGTGACATAAGGTTGATGTCCTGCACTGAAAAATAAATGAATGCATGAAAACATTTTGATAGAAACACAAAGCACATTCTATATGCCCCCAATTAAATAATATTGAACATCAAAAGAAATAGAAACATGGGGAATAACACTGAAACCATAAGTGACCTCACAGGTTATAAAAAGAGATAGTAGGTAGCTTTGGGTTGTGGAAATGCACAGTGTGATCTGGGGGATGATTTTGTAAGTGTAAACTTGAATACAAATTTTTCATACTCTTCACAAAATTATCCATCTTCTTATACACTTTATCCCTTATTTTAGAAGTAAATGCATGAGCAACATGCAGAACAATTCATTGTATAATATTCTGTGCTTGGTGGGAAAAAGAAATATTATATATGTCCATTTGCACTCATTTCTACATGTACATAGTATCTCCGAAGATGACATGAGACTGATTCACTTTGAATATATCAGAAAGAAGTTTGGAGTGACTATCAGCAGAAAGAGTACAGATACCTTGTTAAACCTTTTACAACTTTTAAATTTTAAAGAATACGAAAAGTGTACCTCATCAAAACATGCACTGAATTACAAACACATCACCCAGAATTGTCAGAAATTTCTGGAACTTAGTAATGCACATTCTCACTCATCTAGAGTAAACTAGAGATTCCAAGCTCAGCCCTCTACTAACAATAGCACTCTAGCCACTTTCTAGAGTTTCAGGCCAGGCCTGGCTAAGAGAAATGACCAATCCAACCCCCGAAGATTCTCTACCATCTCCCAAGAGAGACCTCTTCAGAATGGCTTAGACCTAAATAGTAAGTGGACATCCTACAAGAAGTCTAACATTGTGAAGACTTGGGAATAGGGTGTGTGAAGGGACAAGTAACATGAGAAAGATCTGGAACCAATTCCTTAAGGTGAGAACACACTTGTTACAGCTGATGAGCAGTAAGGGGACCAATCTTACTCGCAGAATTAAGTAGAAAAACAGAACCAGATGTAAAGAAGTCTTAGCCCTTTCCTCTGGGTAAGCATGGATGTCAGTGAATGATTTCAGTAGGGTGGATTGGAAGGGGAGCTATTTTATGAACATCAAGCTTTAGAACATAGAAGCTGAGGATTAAGTCCAGAATGATAATTATTTTTTCTGCAAGGTAATTACTACTTAGGGTCACTCTGCTCCTTGGGATCCTTTTTTGTTGATATGAACTTGGTCAGCCCGGGTTCTCTCTACCATCTTCACATCAAGAAAAGCCAGTTTGCATATATAATCATCTGTGTCAGAGACACACTGATCTTTTCCTATCTGAATATGCTATACATTCCACATACAAAAACCTCAAAGAGCTTAGCTATAGCCAAGTCATATACATGAGCCCACGTGTACACAAATGCAGTGTACTTCCTATAAATACTTACCCACTTTAAAATTCATGTTTCTATACTCAGAAGGGTCTGTTTAATCAAATTGCCCCTGAATGAAGAGAGCATAGTTACAAAAGAATTATTAATATCACTGAAACCTTATGCATTTCAAGACTCCTATGATAGTCTGTGAGCTTTGATTACCTTTTGTAAACTGTGTAAACATTTCTGCATCCTGGACTGTTCCTTTGCCAGTAGCATGTAGGTCAGTCATCTGTTCCTCTAACAAAAATGTGGCCATCCAAAAAGCTTCGGAAAGCCACCTCACTTACCAGATAAGGAGCACAGAATTTAACATCATTTCTTAAAGTCCACATTCTTATGGAATAATTCCTATCTCTAAGATCAAGTGACTTTTTAAAACACTTTTTGCAGAGCTGTAAATTGATCATAAAGATTATGATAATAGCTGGTGATAGCTTTTTGTAAATCAGAGATTGTTCCTCCTCATAAGGTGATGAGGACATTTCCAAGCAGAGGACATGTATGAAAAGAAGAGTATCATGGACACTGTTAAAAGGATCCAATGAACATGTATGTATATGCAGACATGCATCATCATCAATAACAATAACAACAACCAAATTTCCTGCTGGTTAACAATCTGCCCAACCTTGGGCAAGTTCTATGCCTATATAGGTCTGTTTGCTAATCTGTGAAGAATGTCAATACTCAATTGTTTTTCACATGACACGTTTAAATAGCAAGAGGTTAAGCATCTCATACTAGCTTGCTCATCTGAATCCCCTGCCCCAAAGCACATGATAAACTGAGACTTGTTCTTATACTTGTCCTCATTGCCCAGAGTGTTTAGCAATATAAATGGAGGATCCAGGAAAGAGTCCAAGTCCAGGGTAAGAGCAAACCAGGAAGTCAAATAGGAACCAGACTCAGGAGCCAAGAAGAAGGCAGGCCTCAGGGATACTCACATATGACACAGAGAACTCCATCTCAGCCAAACTAGAATAGACACATATCCTGTTTGTAGCTGAGGATCTACAAATAAAGGATCAAGAGGGTAAGTTTTCAGCAAGAGATAGTCTTTGACTTCATACCTGCCCCTGGACGACATTAAGAATGTCATCTCAATTCACTCAATCTTACCAGCTCATATATAAAGAAAAAGACACACTAAGAGGCTATACGCATTCAAGCCTAAGCCCAGAATTCATGTGGGATACCATCCTCAAGGTATTCTAAGAGAGGAGGCCAGAATGGAGATGACCTGGCTTCTGAACATAGGCCTAATCTTTTATTCTGTACTAGCTTCAATACCATATGCTTTTTGATCAAGTTTTGTAATTCTAGGCTTTCTTCAACTGTAAACTGAGAGTGATAGCTCATTTCAAGAAAGTATGTGAACACTAACATGGTGTTAGACATGCAGCAAACTATGATCAGCTAGTGTAGGCCTACACTAGCTCTTTACTATACATGAGCCCTGAGCCATATAAAGTCTTATAAAGCAGTATAAAGACAGATGCTATGCTCCTGTATGTAACACCTAGCCTCGTTGCTTTTCAGTTCCTTAGCCATACCTGTCATTCTTGGTCACTACTAGGTGATCTCATGCTTGTCATCTGCCTTTAGAATATGATAGCCACACTAGCGAGGCATTATCCAGTGACTATATAATTAATCTGGAGTACTATAGGTTAAAATTTTGACTTTTGACTGTAACTCTGTACTTCACCTGACTCAAGTAATATTTCTGTAAGCTTCTTAACTCCTGCAACAGCAACAGGGGAAGCCACAATGAGCTACTGAACTCATTGGGACTGCACACAACTGAAGAATTATGACATTCTCATGATAGCTCTCCTGATACCACAGTTGGAATGATGTACACAAGGAATGGGGGTGTTGGAGACCAATTTATCACCTTTTCTTTTTCTTTATGGATTAAAGATGACAGACTGGGAGCCAGAAGAAGACTTATAGGAAGAAGAACTAGTACACCTTTTTCAGTGCTTAGGCAATCAAAACCCTCTCAATTTCCGTCACTGAAAGGATGGATATTTCCATTGTGGGCAGGGCATTAAATGACTAAGGATCAAAGATTAATTAAAAAGATATATCCTAAAGTGTATTTTAAAGGAAAATTTCACAATAAAGTTGAGAGGATCTTTGCTACTGATGTCAAGAAACATTATATTTTAAGTTCCTACCACAAGAAGATAGTGGATTGAATGATAATTTCTACCCTCATGAAGTCAGAGTCCTTTACTGGTACCTCCAGACGACCAAACAGGTCATCACAAAACAGGTCAAACTGAAGCTTTGACCATCAATGGGTAGTTGATTCAAGCCCAGAACACAGGAAACCACCGTTATCAATTAGAACAAAGAGTCCTCAGATACAGACTGCACAATCGGAGCCTTCATGAGGACAGGTTTCTGCTCTGTGATTTATGTGCCTAGATATGAGTGTCAGAGGCCTGAGAAATCACAGCTCGATTAAAGAGATGAGCTGTGCATGGAAGTCACATTTTGTTTTATGAAAGAAACTTGAGCAGTAGGGTTTGAATGGCTGGGCACCTTTTTAATCAGAGAAGAGCTGCTCAGTGGGGACTTTGCAAGTGAGCTAATTAGTAATGTGCCTGAGCTTTACCTGGTTAATCGAATGATTAATCACTCAGTAGACTTCAGTTCTCTTGTTTCCTGGCTGTCTTTGGCTCTTCTATTTGGTTTTTTGTATTTTTTAATTAGCATTTTAATAGGTGGCAGTCACCATTTGGGGTAAAAGAAAAATGGCATTTTCCTATTTTAACCATTGTGTGTGTGTGTGTGTGTGTGTGTGTGTGTGTGAATAAAAACAAGACAGAGGCCAGTTTTCTGTAGGATTGATTATGGCTTGCCCAAAAACTGTTTGGTTCAGAAGGAAAAAGACTTTCAGTAGTCAAGGAATGTAAAGCTCTATGGAAAAGTCTGAGCACTTCCTTATAAATGTGATTCTGGCTAGAGACAGTATAGCTAAACACTGAACCTACAAGTTAGCTGATGGCTGCTCATAGTGTACACTATTTAATTTACTTTTTGGCATAGCTCTGATATAAAAAATAAAAAATATTTCAGAGAAATGTTGAACAAACTTTAAAGTCTACTTTAAAACCCTCTTTCATGTTTTCTGGTACTAAAAGAAAAATATTTAAGTGCTTCTGGTACAAAGCACATATTAAAAAGAAAAACACATCATTTGTCTGGAATGTTCTAGTTCCAGACATTTCCAGATTAATGATGATCCGGAGTATAGATAACAAAAATGTTAAGGAGTTCCATTATTTTAAAATAATATTATACTATGTCCCTATTTTAATTTAATATCTTAAAATGGTTGTCACCCATGAAAACATGTAAATGGCTAAGAACAACACAGATATCAGTTACAGGGAATCTCCTCATTATGTTAGTGTAATTGTCCAAGACAGCTTATTCCCTACCCTGTGTTATGTTCGGCATCCCATCCTTCATCTTCAAGCACCATGAGAAAGCATCCTTTGATGATCTTAATGATGTTTTAAATGCATAACAACATAACAACAATTATCAATTTGTTACAGTGATTCCCCTTTATGGTTTCTTCCTGTATTTGGTTCTAATTAAGGCATCATCTATTGCTGCATGTGTAGAATTTCTGTGGGAGACTAGAAAGCAATTGCGTGAACACATGGCTCTTCTGAAGGCTATTGGAGCTGGATCTTGAAGGTATGTATAGCAATACAATGGTCAGTTGGTCTTCATCATGTAAAGCTAGTGATTCTCAGCCCACTTTGAAATTCCAGGATTTATACTTGCATGTTTCAAACTACATGACATACTCCTTTAAAGCCTTTGTCTTGTTCTGTGATGAACCACTGTTTCTGATGAGAGAGGATCAAGCACTTCAGTGTATAGGAAGGGATGTGTGTGTGTGTGTGTGTGTGTGTGTGTGTGTGTGTGTCTGTGTGTCTGTGTCTGTGTGTGTCTGTGTCTGTGTTATATGTAGTAGAAAGTTATCAAAATACAGTTTAAAAAGTGCGGTTAAAAGAAAAATTTCAGGTAAACAAAGCATCTCTTAAATGATTTGGCGATAAAAGGGAACAAACCTGTGAGAGAAACATGGAGGTTGGAAATGCAGCTAAGAGGATTACCTTTTATTCATTGCTTCCTTTTTAGCCACCCTCCAAGAATGGGCTACATCATCTGGAAATCTCTAATGCAGCCAGAAGGGGTTCTTAGAACTGAAGCTTTATCAAGAAGACTCATTAAAACAGAAAATGCATCAGTAAATCCTTTTTGGTGAGGGATCACAGAGATCTCAAGCTAAAAGCTAAGTTCTAGTTTGTTCCCAGACAGTCAGCCCATGATGAAAATCCTGAGGGAGGCAGCAAAGTTGGGCTGATCATAGCCTGTGGTGAGAAGCAAAAACTAGAAATTAAAGGAACTTAGTGGTCTCCTTATATCAAACTTACTCTCTCCAATCAAGAATTTGGCCAGTCTCCAGAACACAAAATTGTGTTCATTATAAATTGTGTGTGTGTGTGTGTGTGTGTGTGTGAGAGAGAGAGAGAGAGAGAGAGAGAGAGAGAGAGAGAGAGAGAGAGAGTCTCTTTTCCCCCTGCCCTACCTGCCTTGACTACATTATTCCCTTCCTATAGGTTAGCTTCTAGATCACATTAGCTTGGATATTCAATAGTATGGTGGCATTTCATTAATCCTCAAGATTTCCCCTCCAAGTAACTTCTGGACATCCTTGGTTGAAAGCCTGATCCTAAGCAGGTCCACTCCTGAAGGGTTTTGATCCAGAGCATGGCACTGTGAGGCTCAAAGACACCTAATCAAACCCTGCTCCAGCTTCATGGTCAAAATGGCTTTTATTTGGATACAGAATATACTTGCAATTTGGGAGACCCAGGATGAGATGGAAATCAAACAACATTATTCCATCAAAAGTAAAAAGAAGCCAAATGTGGTAAAGCATGCCTTAAATCTCAGTCTTTGAGGGTGGAGGTGGAATGCCAAAGACAGGAAGATCTCTATTAATTTGAGGCAAGCCTGGTCTACTAGTGAGTTCAAGACCAGCCAAGGCTACAGAGTGAGGATCTATTAAAAAATTCTAAGAAAAAAATTGGAATTATAATTGTTAAAAATGTGAACAATAGAGAAAAGTGGAGTTTCCTGTTCTGAACAATTGATAATTATTGTTGTTTTGAACAAATTTACATTTTTGTTGCTGATATATTATGCTATTACATTATACATAATTGGTTGTCAGAAAATGTAGCTGCCAGCACCTACTGCGAACTGGGTCCCTGGAAGTGAAGCTGGGGATAGATGGGGGCAGTGAAAAGAATGGAGGCCAGGACAACCCAATTGCTGATCAAGGCCCAAGTTTAATGGAGGTCTGACAATTTAAGAGTTTGGGTGAGCCCCTCCCCCAGACTCCCGGTGAGTTTTGGGGGGATTTGTTGATTTGTTGGCTCCACTGTTCAGGCAACTGGGCGGGTCACCTGCTTAATTCAGGAATTTGTAGACCTGGAGGAACAATGAACTTCACCTTCACTCTGAGTGCTCCACCCTAAGTGAAGCAAGATCCTGAATAGCACAGGAATCCCTGCTCAACAAAGGCTGGGAGAGGAAGTTCACCTTGATCAATGTTGAGTTCCTACCAAGTGGCATGACACCCCAATTGGCTCTGTACAAGAAAACATCACATCAGCCAACAGAGGTCCCAGGATTGGAAACTCTCACAATCTTTTCAAAATAACATTCATTCTTGAAGTTAAAGATTGATTAATTTGTCTATGAATCAAATAGTAGCCTTTCTACTGCAATGAATAAATCAATATGGGGAAATCCTGGTATACATCCTAACCATATGGAGGTGACCTTGACTTGTATTTCTACATCTCCATGGCTTTTTGACCTTTCTCTGCTCCACCAAACCTTACATTCAATGAAGCAGAGGGTTTAATGTGCCAAAGATTTTGAAAGTGGTAAAAGTGAAAACTGAGATCACCTCTACTCCATTGTGGTAAATCCTTCAGAATATGGTGTGTACAGAGTGCAATCATTTCACCTCAAAGTTTGAAAATAATTATGTATAGCAACTCTGCTCTCTAAGAGCTCTCTTCAAAAATGTATAAGGCAGGTGTGAAGGCAAATCAAAATGGTAGCTAGAGCACATGTTTTTCAATTGGGAGTATCCCTAGAACCTACAAGAATAAACATCAAGATTTCTTTCACAAAAGAATCCTCAATATTCCCTTCAAACCAAATTCCATCAAGGCTAAATCTGAAATGTTCAATATGTAAAACATGCCTAGACTTTCAGGCAGACATGGCTTATGCTGGAATCATACCTGGCTATACCTTAATTACATATGGATTGCATAAAGGGTCTACAAAAGAGAATAGTACTTATGGCATAATTTTTATAAAAGAGTGTGGTTTATACACACACACACACACACACACACACACACACACACCACAGTAATGGTCCATGAGAAGGAAGCATAATGAAGAAAAAGAATCATCACAAAATCCAAACACCAAAGAAATATTTAATCAAATTTTAAGTTGTCCAAAGAAGAATTGAGTAACATCCTTTTAGATCACACTAACTCATGGAAACAACTAAATAAATATTGTTGAATGAGTGAGTGAATGAGTACTTGCTTCATTATCTTTAAATACATTAAATTTGGCTACATCTCTTCATTCCCCCATTAGTTAAGGGCAGGTGGTATTCAATTTTAATTCCTCTTAAAGAATATTTAATTTCTCCTTAGATGCTTGAAAATAAATTTAGCAGTTCATGTGGTATCTAAACTCAAGAGATTTATCCATGGTATATCACTATCCTTATATATGTCTGTTCTATATCTGAAGTTAGTGGAAAAACTGGTCTCACATCATCAGTATATAGGACACCAAGAGACTCAGCAGTACTCTCATGGCAGCATCAATTCAACATGAACACAGCTCAGAGCCTATGGTTGCTCTATATGTCCCAGTATGAACAAAAGTAATCCATAATTCTCTCAAACAAGCTTCCAATAATTGATACCTTGTAGACCTCAGGCATGGGTTTCTGCCAGCCATGGACACATGGACAGCACAAAAAGCCCTTTATCATCCAATGTAAAAAGAAGCCCTTCCTTTCACATAGACCCTATATATTTCTCTGAAGCAAATGACTCTCTTCTCCCCCCAGCCTAGACACTTAAGTAGAGTTGTGTGTATCTCTCCAGGAGAGTGACAATGTCCACTTTCAACCCTGACACATAAAAATTATCTCAAATTCTTAAACAAGTAACTTTAGCTCAGAATAGGAGTATCTACTTCTTTTTTGTGATTAAGTAGAAGGAAAACCTGTTTGCCCTATCAAGTGTTCCCAAATAATGTTATGTTATTTTGCCCTCATCATCATGCTAGTCCTCATAATATTGTGGATAGCAGAGGGCAGGATGACACTCACTTTGACCTGGGAATGGAAAGGCTCTGCCATCATAAACCTTCCTCAGCTCCCCATGACCCCATTTATCATGTGGAAATCCTGTCCTGTGAACTTCCTAAAACCATCAAAGAGAAAATGTGTGTGTGTGTGTGTGTGTGTGTGTGTGTGTGTGTGTGTGTGTTTGTATTCCATGAATATGGTTGTATATTGTACATGTGGTACTTGTGTCCATGTAAAAGGGAAAGATCAACATCAGGACCCAACAATTGGCTAGATTCACTGGCTGATGGGAACCAAGGGTCTCCTTGTCTTCACTTATCCTGCATTAGGTTTACAGGGTTTTCCCCACAATGCCTGAATTTTTGCAGAATTGTTGGAATCTCAGTTCATATTCTCATGCTTGTGCCGTAAACACTTTACCAACTGAACTGCATCCTTAAAGACCTGAGAAAGCAAATTATATAAGTTCGAAGGGATGGGAAGAAGGTTTGTCAGTAGTGATCAAGCCATGTCACTAGAAATATAAATTTTCTGTGCCTATTCCCCTGTGGCTCTGGAAAAGGTCCTAAAAGTAACCCATTGGGCCTCCAAAACAGAGTGTCCCAACTCTTCATGGGTTGATTCTGCTCTTTCCACCCTCAGCTCACACTTCTGAGACAAAAACGAGCCCTAGTGGCAACTTATAAGAAATACCAGACAAAAATGATCAAGGTATTCTGGGTAATAAAGCAGGTCAGTCACCTGCACAGCATTTGCCAAGTCCCTGAACCTCAAAGGCTGCTTTGTTCACTGGCTTGCAGGTGAACTGCGAGAGGAAGGTGCTTCTCAGCCACCACCCGCTGGAGCTACACAAAGCACTCATTCAGTGCCTGGGTCCTGACCAGTCCTCTCACACTGCTTCTGACTTATTGGGTTGCCTATGCGAGATCATTTCTCCATCTGTGCCTCCTTGCCCCTGACCCTGTTACTACACAATGCCACTCTGAGGGCGTGGTAGAATATTACATTCCAGAGAGGAAAAGCTGTACTCAGGCAAAAGACACCAGGCAGACATCAGGACACTCCCTGATGGCCACAGAGCTCTCAGTGTCTCTATAGACAATAGGCCTCTGTGTAGCCCAACTCCTACTGCAATGACTGTTTACATGTTTTCTTCTTTGGAAACTTCAAACTGCTCAGTACCCAGGAGCAGCTGCACAGGGAATTGTTTGTCGAGGAGGAAAGAGAAGAAAGGGGTGAGGTTTGGCCGTCTAGAACAATTTACCAGCTATCTTGTTTACTCCAAGGTCGATGTCATGGTTTTCACTCATTTAAACAATGATTATCTAGTAACTATGCACTGTGCGTCTTATTAAGAAACCTACTAAGAGATGCTTACCCTGATAAACACTGCCTGCCTGTGTTGGCTGATGGTGGCTGATGGCAGAATGAGTGAAAAGCTTGCCATTAATTAATTTTGTTGGGCGGTCTTTGTCCTATCCACTTCTATACCTCGCATTGTGTCACAGCTTTTGAATCCTTTCTCATTTATCACCACATAAGAGTAAAGCCAAAATGTTAGCTTTCCCAGACAACCTCTTACTGGTGACAAAAAAATAAATAAATGAAATAAAAGAACATAAGACAGAAACCCTGTGGAAAATACTGTAACAAAACCATTTTTATATATACTTCGATCCAGCAATATCACTCCTGAGAGTTTACACTGAATATATACCTCTAATGCTGCAAAACTATATCCAATAAGATATTTAGAGTGGCAACATTTTTTTGTAAAATATTGGAAACTCTCTATATATCCAAAGCAAGGAAGCCGATTGAATAAGTCATGGCAAATATGCATTTTAGAGTATAGTCTTGCTATGACAGATTGTGATGGTATCTGTACACCAATACAGTGTTTCACAGGGAATCTGTGATAAGTGGCAAGAACAATATGCCAGATAGAAAATATAGTTCACAACCTTTATATAAAATAAGGTGTAGGAAGACTAGCAAGTCCGTCTTAATTTTATCCCCCTGTGTTGAGAAGAAGAAAGAAGAAAGGGAACGCCAGGAAGAACTAAGCTAGTGCTGTATCAGAGGTAAGGAAAGAAGGGGAAATGAACAGAAACATACTGTGAAGCCATGTTGATATATGTTTACATTTGAATAGTTTTAAAAAGGAAACGAAGCCAAGAGAAGAAAATTTGAAGTTAAATGTAATTGTTACCCATATATGGTCAAAGTGACTTTCATAACCTCAGTAAAGGGAGAAAACTTTGAAGTGATTCCAATAAAATCAATACTGAGTAAAATTAGACATATAGACAGATGATATGATACAAATGTATCAATATAGAACTGGATGTATGCTGAATTTTTGGCAGAGTAGACAAAAAGAAACAATAAAGTATGACCTCTTTTTAGTTTACTTTTTGTCTTGGGTCAAACAATCCTAAAACTATTTTCGGTACATTGAGGTGATGAAGCAAGTGATGCACTGATGTTGGGAGTTGGGATTTCACTGTGGAAGAAAAAAATGTCTCGGTGTATAATGAAAGAAAAAGTACCCTATGGCATTGGATTAGAGTTAAATGTTATTGCTATGAAATTTGGATTTTAATATGTAAGTCTCAGGAGCAAAGGTGGTCCTGTCACATGGTTTATGCCCAACATTAATTTCTAGTGCCATTCCTCTCTGAAAAGAACCAGGACATTACAGAAAAATAAATGGCTGATTTCAGATCAAGGGTGAGGTATGCATAGTGTGAACCTAGAAAACCATGCTATGCCAAAATTTAAGGTGATGCTGAACTTATAAGTACCATGAGTACAGGGACCAACTTGAATCTTCCACTGACCAGGCATGCAGATGATTATACAATTAATAAAAAACAGTGAGGAATTTGAGAACATTTAAAAACAGATATCCATGGTTCCAACAGATGACAGATCAGATAAACATAAGATGAAAGACAGACAGATGGATGATGATGATGATAGATAGATAGATAGATAGATAGATAGATAGATAGATATATAGATAGATAACCTGGTTTTTTGAGTGTAAAATGGTAAAATCTGGAGGAATTCTAAATGTGGACAAAGAGCCATTTGTAACTGTCACTATAGGGTTAATTCAGGCAAAAAAAAAAAAAAAAACCTCACCAATGCATGCTGAAAACAGTAGGATGGTAAGTTGGGTGGATATTCTCATGGTCTTAAAAATAGCTCCTTATATTTTGCCAAAGGAAGAGAGAAATCAGATATTACCACAACCAATGCTCCCATCACCAATGTGAAAAGGATGGAGAATTCAGTGCTCTGAGAAGGTCACAGCACACCTGGTGTGCAGCACTAACTTGTAATGCAGAAACAGAAATCACTTATGGAAAATATAAGATCAACCAGCTCCCAGGTAGGTACATTCTATTTTAGTGGTTGAGTTCTGAGTTACTTTTTATGTCAGTTATCATAAATAAGCAAATAAAACTTATAGGAATATTTCAGGGTTTTTGTTTGTTTGTTTGCTTGTTTGTTTGTTTGTTTTGGTTCTGGTTCTGGTTTTGGTTTTTGGTTTTTCTTGGTTTTTCAAGACAGGGTTTCTCTGTGTAGCCCTGGCTGTCCTGGAACTCACTCTGTAGACCAGGGTGGCCTCAAACTCAAAAATCTACCTGCCTCTGCCTCTGCCTCCCAAGTGCCGGGATTAAAGGTGTGTGCCACCACTGCCCCGCTGGAATATTTCCATTTTAAGGCAATAAAATAATGTAGAAACAGAAGGCATATGTGACCTTACATCAGAACTAGTAAGGAAAGGATAAAAAAGCCATACCCCAACCCATCAGCACATAAGTAGCAGAGGACTGCCCCGTCTGATCTCAATCAGAGAGAATATGCCTAGTCCTGTAGAAACATGATGCCCCCAAGGAAGGGGAATGGTAGGGGTGAGCACCCTCTCAGAGGCAAAGGGGAGGGGGAGGCCAGAAGGGGGCAACATTTGTAATGTAAATGCATAAAATAATTAATAAAAGTACTTTAAAGGACATATTAGGCCAATTACTAAAACTGGCATAGAAGCTCCTTCTTAGTATGACATCACCATTTGCTGAAGCTGATAACATGGGCATGCTCTCAAATGGCGGGAAGGAAGCTAATGAAGCAGAAGGAGTCACATATCTATATCTAGCCATCCTGTCCTCACTATTCTTGTTTTGTGGACTGTATTTTTTCAGTTATGTTCATTGTTCTTAAAAGTGGGGTTTTGAATGTTTGGTTTTCCAGTGATGTTCTAGAACAGAATCATGAACCTGATTTCCTCAGATGTTCCAGTCAGTATCAGCACATTTAAACATGGCAGCTCTTGGCCCAGTCAAAAGAGTTTTTTTTGCAAAGCCACTTTACCAAACTCTGACAAGTAGACAGCATATTCTGGATGTACTCATTCTGGCTGCTGAGAAGCAGGAAAAGGAGGTTAGGGGGCCCTGGTTTGACTGGGTAGGTATATTTAGTCACTGAGTCATTTGGAATAACCGGCACATACATGCAGTCATACATACATACATAGACATACGTACATACATACATACATACATACATACATAATTAAGCCAAGGGTTTTATGATCCTCTCATAGCATTGAGAATGACATAATAATATGTCTTAAGACACCTCTTGAACTAGGAGGATTAAGCTCTAAGAGCTCAAGAGCCCAAACTAATACAGATTGCCTATATGTTACCAATGTAAAGTGATTAAAATGGGTCCAACTGACAAATCATATACAACCTTCATCTTACACATCTCAGCTCAAGTGATATGGCCTTATAGAGAAATCTCAGGATGCACCAAAGCTGCTTCAGTATTCATTACCACCAAAACACAAGGAATAGAAGAGAGTTGAGAGAAGGTAATGGGGGCTGAAATTGGACATAAACTTAAAGATTTCAAAATCACTAAACACACATGTACATAATATATATTCCTGCTGCTTTATTACTTACACACTACACACACACAGACACACACGTGCACATAAACACAGACACACATGCGCGCGCGCGCGCACACACACACACACACACACACACACATCCCTGCTGTTCTATTATTTCTGCATAATTCATTTGTTTTCTGGACTTTGACTTACTTGAGAGTATAAATTATTTTGTAAATTTTTCATTAATCTTTTGATAGTTTCTAATGTACAAATTCTAGCCCTTATTACCTTCTCTTAGCTCTCCTCCACTCTGGACTTTGGTAAAAGGAACCACCCTTACCTCAGAGGAATAACAGAGATGGTTTATTCTGGAGCGGCATGTGAGTGACTGGAGAACAGATTTAAGTTTCCGTAATTCCCATCTTTCAATGAGAAAACAAGTTCATGAACTTGTTTTATAGCAACAGAACAGAGAAAGTCATAGAATAACACATGTTCAAATATGCTGATAGATGTATCAGGTAAGCCAGTTACAGAAAAGAGGGAGAAACTGACATAGGCATCAGAGGTGAACTGATTCTTATCCCTTTGGTTGGTTAGATTTAGGGATCTCTTAATCTCAAAGAATCATACAGAGATTCTAGTTCACATACAGAATCCAAATTTTGCTGTCATTATTTTTATTAACAATTATCTGTCAAAGTATCCTGAAGCAGGTTATCTTGTGTTTTCCTGGTGGATATGATTGTTGAATGCTTTCTTTTACATTTCTTAGTCCTGTGTATACTTTTTCTTTTGAGAACTTTCTGTTCAATTCCACAGCCCATTTTATGAGTCATTTGTTGGGTTTTTTTGATGTTTTGTTTGTTTTTGTTGTTCTTATTGTTCTAGATATTAATCGTCTGCCTTGTGTAGGATAGGCAAAGGTTTCCTTTAACTCTGTAGACTGATTCTTCACTTGATTGGCCTTTTTCTTTATGCACAAAATTTTAAAAATCTTGAAAGTTCCCCTTTTTACAATCATTTGCCTTACTTCAAAGACAACAAGAATGCCCATACTTATTCCTATATCCTGTTCCTTTCATGATGACTTTTGCTTCTTACCATTTCAAGATGCTTTTTTTCCATTTCAAGTTTTAAGTCTCATACTGATGTCATTTTTATGCAGGTAGGAAAGACAAATGTAGTTTCATTCTTCTGTGTATAGACACCCAATTTTCTTAGTTCCATGTGTTGAAAATGCTGCCTTTTATTTAAAGTACATTTTTGGCATTCTCTGTCAAAAATTAGGTGTCTATACTTTTGTGGACTTATGTATGAGTCTTAAATTCTATTCCACTGACCAACATGTGTGTTTTGGGGCCAGTTCTGGGCTGTTTTTATTACACTGGCTCTGAAATATAACTTGACATCAGGTATACTGATGCCATTAACTTGATTGTTTTTGCCTAGGAGTTCTTGGTTATCTAGGGTTTTGTGCTTCTATATGCATTTTAAAATGACCTTTTCTGTACCCTGGATGATAAGTATATTCAATCTACAGAAAAAAATGTAAATGATGCCAAGATATATGTTAAGCAGAGAATACAAACACTAAAAAAGTCAACTAAATAACAGAAATTAATACAACACATCTTTTAAAATAACTTAGAATATTAACTGTCTTAGTTTCCTATTCAAAATACACAGCTTTATAATTAGATGGAAAATCACAGTCTATCTTCTTACTATTAGGACATGCAGAAATGTGTATTACCTCTGATAGTTTATATGTTCATAGGGAAAAATTTGGACCAGAAATGCAACCCTGACACGGTTCATCCTCAGGGATTCTGAGACACTGGGGAATATTGTTCTAGCATCCTGCCTAATGCTACCTCTGAGTTCCTTATTAACTGTTTCATCAGAACTTGCTTCCACAACAACTGCAAACAAAACTGCTGACCCCAGATGACCTCAGTTTGTCCAGCTTTAAAGACTGATCCAGTCAGGACTTTACTGAAACCTAAACTTTCTCAGTATGCAGAGACTGTATAACTGTTACAGGTAGCTTTCTTAAGACTGACCAAAATCCCAAGTTTCTTGGGCCCCCCCAAAAAGAAAAACAACACTGTGAGTCAGCAAGAAGTAACTCTAAGAAAACTATACTCAATTCCTAAGAGTTGGGGTGGATAGTTTGGACATTCTATGGATGATGAATATTTGTCATCATTTAATGGGATGGTAACATATTGTAATGATCGTGGATCAGGGAGGAAAAAAAATAGAAAGGTTAGACTCAGAGATTACTCTCTTTTTTTCTTTCATCTAGCCTTCTTTTTTTCCTATTTAGTATTAGGGGAAAAGGAAGAAAAGGGATGAAGTGAAAAATAGGAGGGGAGGATAGAGGAATAATATAAATACACTAGAAAATAGTAGATTTAATATTGCTAAGACCAAAGCCATACTAACAAGCCAAAAATCTTACATTGATATAGAATTTTAGATATTGATATAAAATTTAGGTTATATTTAGTTATACTGGCTACAATGTACATATGCATCATGTCTGCTTAAGGTATTGTACCTATGCAATTCCTTAAAATGCAATATTAAATTCTAGTCCATTTGAAGTCTGCTATTACAAACCATTTAGGATAAGAAAGAAATGCAAATCAGTAGTCAATCAAACTCATGCTAATTTTAGATACTAGTCTAGTTTATTACAGATTATTTTCAAAATTGAACAGATAGTAAAAAGCTAGAAACAATTCAAATATATGATATGTGATGGATAGATGGATAGATAGATAGATAGATAGATAGATAGTCTTCAACAAGCTCAGAAATGTACAGAATATGGCATTTAAAGTTGTTTTATTAGTAAAAGATCTTTTTTGATAAGGAGAGAGATCCTCTCCTGGCAGCACCCTCATTCCATTTCAATGAATATGCTGAGCATTAATAACCTTCATATAGAGTTTTCTTCAAATGTACCAGGCTAGCCACTGGGCAAGAAAATGTCCTTGCTTGAACTATAGACAGAATACTGTCCAGTGTCAAAACTCGGCAAACAAGCTGCAGAGAAGTCAACTGCTGAGCCTTGAAATGACAAGGTAGGCAAGTCTTTCATAATTACTGCTTCACACAAAAGTCTACCATATACTGTCCCAGAAGGATGCTCCATTGTTATAGAACATTTTCTGGGTGACTGTCCAGGTAGCCTAAAGCCTCTGTCATTCCAATAATTGTAGAAGCTGTTTGCCATGCAGCTTCCCTCATATTCCATAATATTTATTCCTTCTCTGGTCTCTGATGGGTTGGAGACTAGCTAAGCTCACAATTAATACAAGTTATGAAAGAAATGATTTCAATACAGAGCACTAATTCACCAAGATAATCCTATAGATCCCAAGAGAGTAGAGTATTTTCTCCAAAGTTGCCAAATACAAATGGACTAGATATTGTAACTGTAATTCTTACCTGATGTTTTTTAAAATTGTTAATATTCTATATAATTTATTGATGTAAGAGAAAGCCTTACCACCTGTCAATGGAAAAGTCAATGGCCAATGAGCTCAGAGAAAATAGGAAGAGAACACTGGCAGGAAGAGAGGATCCTGGAAAATAGTGAGAAGATAAAAAGAGAGACTTAAAAATAAGCCAGAGATGGATACAGAAAATGTGGTATATTTACACAATAGATTACTACTTAACTATAAAAATAATGAATTCATGAAATTCTTAGGCAAATGGATGGAACTAGAGAATATCATCGTGAGTGAGGTAAACCAATCACAAAAGAACACACATGGTATGCACTCACTGATACGTGGATATTAGCCCAGAAGCTCAGAATACCTAACATCAAGAAGAAGGAAGACCAAAGTGTAGATACTTCGGTCTTGTTAGAAGGGGGATCAAAATACTCATGGGAGGAGATACAGAGACAAAGTGTGGAGCAGACACTGAAGGAAAGACCATCCAGAGACTTCCCCACCTAGGGATTCATCTCATATATAGTTACCAAACCCAGACACTACTGTGGATGCCAACAAGTGCTCACTGACAGGAACTTGATATAGCTGTCTCAAAAGAGGCTCTACCAGTGCCTGACAAATACAGAAGTGGATGCATACAGCCAACCAATGAACTGAGCAGAGTCCCCAGTGGAGGAGCTAGAGAAAGGCCCCAGGGAGCTGAAGAGGTTTGCAGCCTCATAGGAAGAACAACAATATGAACCAACCAGTACCCCCAGAATGACCAGGGACTAAACCACCAACTAAAGAGTACACATGGAGGGACCCATGGCTCCAGCCGCACATGTAGCAGAAGATGGCCTTGTTGGACATCAATGAGAGAAGAGGTCCTTAGTCCTGTGATAGGTCGATGCCCCAGGGTAGGGGAATGCCAGGGTAGGGAGGTGGGAGTGGGTGGGTTGGTAAGCAGGGGCAGGGGGGATGGGATAGGGGTTTTCATAGGGCAAAAGAGAAAAGGGGATAACATTTGACATGTCAATTAAGAGAATATCTAACAAAAAAATAAGCCTGGGAGAGAGTCATCAGAATATAGGCATAAACCAGCAGGTAAATGAACTCAGGGAGAAGCTGAGGGAGACTCTGAGGAGACATGGAAAAAGAAGCAGGCTGGGACTGAAGAGGTAACTAGCGAAATGGTAGATATAGAATAGTTTGAATGGGTTAAAAAAAGTTACAGAGTAGTCAGAGAATGAGCCAAAGCTTATGGCTTAGACATTTAATAATAAATAATTACTTTCAGACTCGTTGTTGGGAACTAAAGTGGCTGGGAGGAAAAAAATATTTAAAAATTTTAACAGGATGATCCGTTACCTTTTTGCATAGACACTACCCTTAAAGTAAAAGGATGGAAAAAGATATTCCAAGTCAAAGAAACAAGTGCACGTCACTTTCCTAATACATAACAATATAATCTTATGTAAAAGCAAATCAGAAGATATAAAGAAGACCGTTACATTCTGATCAAGGGAGCAATCCATCAAGAAGGCATTACAATTCTAAATGTATCCATCAAGCTCAGGTGCTTCCAGATTCATGAAATGCATCCCAGGGGACATTAAGCTATACAATAACCTCAGCACAGTAATAGAAGGTAATTTTGACACTTCATCTCCACCACTGCACAGTTTATCTAGACAAAAATAAAAATAACATTGTAAATCTAACAGAGAGTTAGAGAATAGTTCTCCCAGGAACTATAAGATACACATTCTTAGCAGCCTATGGGAACTTATCTAAAATAGATCACATGTTGGAATATTCACAAAAAATATTTAGCAAATTCAGAGAAACTGAAACACTTTCTGGTATTCTATCCATCCATAAAATCTTCTTTCCTTTTTTTTATTCAAGGTCTTTTTCTAAATTTTCTATATTTTTTGTTTACATTCCAAATGATTTTCCCTTTCCTGGTTCCCCCCTCTCCCTAAGTCCCAAAAGTTCTTTTCCCTCTGCCCGTTCCCCAATCAACCCCCTCCCACTCCTCTGTCCTGGCAATCCCCTACAATGCTGCATCAAGCCTTTCCAGGACCAAGGTCCTCTCCTTCCTTCTTCTTGGAAATGATTTGATTGATATGTGGATTGTGTTTTGGGTATTCTGAGCTTATGGGCTAATATCCACTTATCAGTGACTGCATTCCATGTGTGTTCTTTTGTGAATGAGTTACCTCACTTAGGATGATATTTTCCAGTTCCAAACATTTGCCTAAAAATTTCATGAATTCATTGTTCTTAATTGCTGAGTAGTATTCCATTGTGTAAATATACCACATTTTCTATATCCATTCCTCCATTGAGGGACATCTGGGTTCTTCCCAGCTTCTGGCTATTATAAATAAGGCTGCTATGAACATAGTGGAGCATGTGTCTTTATTGCATGCTGGGGAATCTCTGGGTATATGCCCAGGAGTGGTATGGCAGGGTCCTCCAGAAGTGTCATGCCCAGTTTTCTGAGGACCTGCTGGACTGAATTCCAGAGTGGTTGTACCAGCTTTCAATCCCACCAGCAGTGGAGAAGTGTTCCTCTTTCGCTACATCCTCACCAACACCTGCTGTCTCCTGAGTTTCTAATCTTAGCCATTCTGACTGGTGTAAAGTGAAATCTCAGGGTTGTTTTGATTTACATTTCCCTAATGACTAATGATGTTGAACATTTTTCAGCCATCTGAAGTTCTTCAGGTGAAAATTCTTTGTTTAGCTCTGTACCCCATTTTTAATAGGGTTATTTGGGTCTCTGGGGTCTAACTTCTTGAGTTATTTGTATATATTGGATATTAGCCCTCTGTCCAATGTAGGGTTGGTGAAGATATTTTCCCAATTTTTTTGGTTGCTGATTTGTTCTTTTGACAGTGTCCTTTGCCTTACAGAAACTTTGTAATTTTATGAGGTCCCAATTGTCTATTCTTGATCTTAGAGCATAAGCTATTGGTGTTCTGTTTAGGAACTTTTCCCCTGTGCCCATGTCCTCAAGAGTCTTCCCCAGTTTCTTTTTTATTAGTTTCAGTGTGTCTGGCTTTATGTGGAGGTCCTTGATCCACTTGGAGTTGAGCTTAGTATAAGGAGATAAGAATGGATCAATTCGCATTCTTCTGCATGCTGACCTCCAATTGAACCAGCATCATTTGTTGAAAAGGCTATCTTTTTTCCACTGGATGTTTTCAGCTCCTTTGTCGAAGATCAAGTAACCATAGGTGTGTGGGTTCATTTCTGGATCTTCAATCCTATTCCATTAATCTGCCTGCCTGTCACTGTACCAATACCATGCAGTTTTTAACACTAATGCTCTGTAGTATTGCTTGAGGTCCAGGATTTGCAGACGATATGATAGTATACTTAAGTGATCTTCTCTCCTTCATATTCACGGTTTCTGCCATAGACCTGGTCTATCATGGATATCATTTAAATGGCACTGACGCTGTATTGGATTTTGGTAAGTGCCTATTGAACTATTGAAACAGTTCTGGGATGTTCACTTTTTATCTATACAGAAACTGAAACTTAAACCTGAGAACTGAGTCAACAGTATGATAACATATCTTATGAAAACTGATCTTATTAATAAAAGAATCATATTTGGGGAAAGGTAGCAAACATCCTGACCTATTGCAGAGGACCAGCCAAGTAAGACACATCTGAGTTCTGCATTCACATACAGGTAGACAGAGGCAAACTGGAGGGAGCCAGACAGATGACCAAGCACAGGTGATGCTGATACTCAATAGTAAGGGAATGGAGGTAAGAGCAACTAAAACTGATGAGAGTTCAGAAAGTTTTATATGGCTCTTCCATTTTCTTTCTTTTCTTTTCTTTTTCATTAATTTATGCACTTTACATCATGGCTGCAATCCCCCTTCCTCTCCTACCAGTCCCACCCTTAAAAATATGTTCCTGACCCCCCCATTATCCTCTCCATTCCCCTCAGAGAAGGGAAAGACCCCCCCTTGTGTACCACCCCACCTTGAGACATCTAGTCACAGCAGGATAAAGAGGATCCCCTCCCATTGATACCCAACTAGGCAGCCCAGCTAGGGGAATGGAGATCCAGTGACAGGCAACAGAGTCAGAGACAGCCCCTACTCCAATTGTTAGGGGACCCACATGAAAACCAAGCTGCACACATACTACAAATGTATAAGAGGCCTAGGTCTAGCCCCTGAATGTTCTTTGGTAGGTGGTTCCATTTTTGTGAGGCCCCATGGGCCAAGGTCTTGTAGTGCTCTTGATCTCCCCTCCAGCTTGGCCAATGCTATCCTCTACTCTTCCTTAAGACTCCCCAAACTCTGCCTGACATTTGACTGTGAGTCTCTGTCTCTATTTCCATCTGCTGGTGGATGAAGTCTCTCAGGAGACAGTTATGCAAGCACACTGGAACATCGATATTAGTGTCAGGAGTTGGCTCTCTCTCACATGTGATGGGTCCCAAGTTGAACCAGTCATTGGTTTTTCCATTCCCTCAGTCTCTGTTCCATCTTTATCCCTCCATATCTTATAGGCAGTACAAATTTGGGTTGAAGGTTTTGTGGTTGGATTGGTGTTACCCTCCCTCCACTGGAAGTCCTGCATGGCTACAGGAGGTAGCCACTTGAGTCTCCATATCTCCAGCTGTTAGGAGTCTCTGTTAGGGTCACCCTCATAGACCCCCAGAAGCCTTCCCAGGCCCATGTCTCCAGATAGTCCCAGAGATGCCCCACCAATTTCCATTCTCACTCCCAGCCCTCTTCCACAGGTCTCTCCTGACACCTGAACCTCATCCCCTTTTCCCTCCTTAACTCTCTCTCTCTCTCTCTCTCTCTCTCTCTCTCTCTCTCTCTCTCCCCCCAGTTTCTTCTGTCTGATATCTATTTTATTTGCCCTCTGAGTGAGATTCATTTGTCTTCCCTTTGGCCCTCCTTGTTACTTTGCTTCTTTGGGTCTGTAGATTGTCGCACAATTATCCTGATCTTTATGGCTAATGTCCACTTATAAGTGAGTACATACCATGCATGCCAGAAAGTTTTACAAGGCTCTTTCTAAACTCCACAGTGTATTTACCTTTTCTAGTTGAGTACCGAAGGAAAGGCTTCATCTAATGTGCAGTCACTGAGAGGACTGGGGTTTTGTACATACTCTCGGAACACTCTCCAAAAAGAGAATGAATTATTTCCAATAACAGTAAGCTCTCTGTGCAGAACAAACGGAGGCAATGGGTGACAGACCATGAGTTAAGCATGATAATGGAGGAGTCACACTCTAAAAAGTGCAGGAGCATCTAGATCGGTGGATTCAGCATGCCTATCCTCAATCCAGCGTGAAGCTATCAAAGACCAAAAACAAAATAAGGGAACTTAAAGACAAAGTAGCAGGGTTTTCACAGCACTGGGTCAATTCAATTTAAAGTGTCACCTCTCCTTAACAAATTGTGCTTTTTATTTTTCAAGTTTCCCTGTTCTGGTATAACAGGAATGATCAGAAATGTTTCATTGGTTCTACTTTTCTCTTTTACTTTGTTTTTGATTCTTTTTAATTTTTGTCATGTATTGGGTTTTCTTTGTTTTGTTTTTGTTTTGGGGGGTTTGTTGTTTGTTTGTTTGTTTGTTTGTTTGTTTTATTTTGTCTTCTTTGCCCCTGACTTGGCAAAATCACATCAACTGGAAAGCCTGTGTTGGTGCCAAAGTGTTTCTAAAAGTCATAGTGGCCTGTGGCTTTTATATCTGCCACTTCACGGAGCAGAGCAGCTCCGATGGCTCTTCTGCCCTCACGTTCTACCTCTCATACATGCACTCTGAGATCTGAATCTAACAACCAGGCATGGCATAAAATACCAGCTCTTGAGTCATACTTGTCTGGATTGGCACCTGGATTCTTCATTTACTCAATAGGCAAGAAAAAAGTTTCACTGCATCTTTGAACTTCAGCTTTTCATCCTTAAAATAACAACAAAAGTGAATGACTGCACTATGAGACCATTGGTTTGGATTCCAAACACATAGGTTTGTGGAGTATATAACAAAACTGTCTGTATCTCTTTGTTCTTAGTCTAACAACAAGCAGCATATACTTCTCCATCCTTTACACAAATATGGACCTCAAGTGTCTGAACACAGAATGTTCCATACACTTCTTGTGATTTTTTTGTCTGGAGCTGTAAAGGTCAAATCATTGCTACTGCTGCAGTCAATAGTCAGCCAACAACTAGAGGCCATTCGGGATCAGGCAGATTTGATCAGTTCTCTTCATTTGGTCCATTTTGGGTGCAAACCCAAAAGACTTCAGCTAAACCTTGCCTAGATCATCAGAAACACCCAACTGAACCTTAAAAATGAAAAGTAATGAAAACGTTCTTTGAAGCCACTATATCCCACGGTGGCTCATTATGCAGCAAAACCTAAGAGATTCGGGTTCCTTCCCAGATTATATTTTCTAGCCAAGTGGCACTGAGCAAATGATTCCCAGTGTCTGCTCATGGATTTCAACCCTAGGAAACTGCACAGTGGCTATCTGAGGTAGTGTCCAGCCTGTGATTAATAAAATATTATACAGAATTTAATCAGCAAGGCTTTGATTGAGCTCATATTTCTGAATCTTGATCTGAGCTATTCAGCAGTACAAAGTGGTTGCTACGTTAGCCTAAAATGCAGACTTGTCATTCTACTGTTTCAGAGGTTCGTGACACAACATTTCCAGAGATGAAGAATCTCATAGGGCAAGAAAGATGGGAATGGATGGAGCTGACTCCTGAAGGGCAAGGCGCGGTCATTTCCCTCCAGGCTTTATGTAATATCTGTAACAGTCTTGCAGTGAGCATTTTCAGCTCTGTGAACCAAAATAGTGAAGGACAGGCTACATAGGGACTGTCCCATGATCCTTTGGTCAGTGAAGGAAGTGGTCCATGTTATCTACAGGTGAGAGGTACCCAAATTTATGATTCAGGCTCCTGATGACCCACTTTCTGCTTGTAAGGTCACCTAATTCTGGACTACACAGATACTGTCTCAGATAAACAAAGGGAAAACAAATGGGTGATGCTATGGGTATGTTTGTTATCTTGATTAACTCTTCCCACAACTTATATGTCAACCAAGATATCCCACTGTACTCTATATGTCCATATTCAGGTCAATCACATTCATCCCCTCCCTGTTTCCCTCTGCTCTTCTCCTCTCACTCTTGTTAATGCCCTTCAATTATAAATAAATAAAACATTGGCAGGCTGGTGCTGATGTTTAGCTAAATGAATACAGTGTGCCCACGAAATTTCTAAATAGGTTAGTAGTGCCCATAGATTAGCGCTGCTGACAACAGGAGTCGGAAAAGTCTCTTTTGCAGTGGTCAGCAGTGTCGATGGGACTCCCGATTGAGCAAAGAACTAAGAATAGCTATGGAAAGCCTGGCTGTAAGTGGAACATCGGTCTCCTCTTCTCCAAGACTCACAGGCTGAGAGTCGGAAAGACTGTAAAAGCAGAAGAAAGGAGGACAGGGAAGCAGGGTGAAGCACTGACTTCTAGTTGTGGCTACTGATCTCCTGAACTCACAGCACTTAGGGTGGCCAGCACAAGATCTTCCCAGAGCTGGGCCCCCAGGATACCCTGCCACGCAGACTAGAGGGATTTGTGAAGCTTCACTGCACTTCTAAGATTCAGACATAGTTTATTGTTGATGGAAGAGGGAAAGAGTTTCTCCAGTGGTATAGTCACTGGTAACAACAAACATAAAAGGGAAGTGAAAGAAGCTGGAAGGTGTTTGGAAAGAGAAAGGGGATTAACAGGGTGAGAGGGGGACACCAGAGGGTATAAGGGGCTGGGTGAGTATGATTGAAATGCATTATGAACTTGTATTAACAGTTCATTATTGTATATAACTAATAAGTTAAAAAATAAACCATGTTCCAATGATGATCTCATAATTCCCCAACTGCACCAAATGCTCAGAATTAACATATATTTTATTACATTTGTAATTGAATTTGTTTTGTTTTGTTTTGTTTTTATATTTTGCTTTAAGAATTTCATACTTCAGTGCCTCTGTGTGAACCAGTAGACTCCAAAGTAGAAGAGGGGCACAACGATTTTAAGAGTCAGGGTGTCTGCTGTGTGAAAGTATCTTCTCAACCTGGCAGGGAGCTGTCCTCATGAAAGACCAACATTATGTTTGCCTAAACAGAACCTATATAATAACCACACTGGTCCACCTGCTATCACTGATGTGGAAAATTTCACAAGACACTGCTAGATGAAGATGAAGCCATCAAAAGCTGCTGAGAGAGGGAGCATCCATTTTCTCCAGGTGTGAGTCCCTGAGAGGTCATCCAATACCTAGTGGTTAGCCATAGCATGTAGACATATGACCAACACTGAAAGGACCCAATGGTGTGCGTGTGTGCATGTGTGCGTGCGTGTGTGTGCGTGCGTGCGTGCGTGCGTGTGTGTGTGTGTGTGTGTGTGTAAAACAACAATATTTGAACGAGTCATGACTTTGAGGGGAGTGTGTAAGGACATGGAAGAAGTTTATGACATCAAATAAATTTTAAATAGACGTCCAAGTGGACGAGGGTGAAAATACTCAGGAAGTTCATGGAGTGGCGCAATGACCAAATCTTCCGTCTTCAAAGGTTTGAGTTACAAAAGGTATAATTAAGTTAAGTATTTTGTATTCGCAGCGCCCCTGAGTGAATGGAATATAATGGGTGGGGAAGTCTCTAACCCTGCCTATACATTTTCCAAATCTAGCATATCAAATATACAGGACAGATGCTCAGCTATTATTGGCAGACAAACCTGGGGCCAGAAGGGCTAGCTCTGTGGAGGAAATCCACTGTAAGTACACTGGGGCAATTTTGCCTGGCCTGCATTTCCCCGGGATGCGGGATGAAAGGAGGCTTTAAAGCTGCCTAGCAACACTGTGTTTATGCAGCAGTCCTCAAGACTTGGAGGGAAAAGGAGAAAGAAAACAAAACACCCCCCCCCAAAAAAAATGTTTCTGGAGGCTGCCTGAGAGCAGGCTGAGAGGTGGGAGCCGAGCAGGAGCCTGGGAGCAAGCCTACCGCCGCCAAGCAGGTCACGTGATCCCCAGATTCCAGGGCTGCTCGCTGACATGGGAAATGGGCCTGGTGGCTCCCAGACTGCCCCTAGCCCCACACTAATCACAGCACTCCTCTGCTGAGCCATTGTTTTCACAGCTGTTCAGCTGCTCCTGCTTGGGAGGAGGACAGACAGGCCGACTCCAAATCATGGAGAATAACAGCCAGAGTGCACAAAAGGGGGATGGGGGTGGGGGGAGTCCGGGGGGTGGAGGAAAGGCAGAAAGGATGAAAACTCTTAACTCTTTACTTGACCGCATTAAATACAATGGCTCTTTTTAATGCCACGTGAGAACTTGGAGATGAAAACCGTTCTGCACCTCTGAGGTTTGTTGGGGACTAGATTTTTGCGCCCTGGATTCTATTCTTTCTGCCAATAAAAATCACAAGAGATATTGCGCTCATTTCTCCTTAACACACTCGGTTACACGCACAGCTGGGAAACAGGAATACCTGGATCAGAGTGTAAGGAAGTGAAGTAAAAGTCATTAGTCTAAAGAGAAAGCATAGCAGGCATTTGCAAACTGTACAGTGGGTACTTGGGATAATGCGAGCATAAACTCACAGGTCCCCACACAACCCGTAAAGTAAGTAAAATCTCCACACTCTAAATGCAAAATTGATGCAGTTAGTGACTTGCCTACAATGATGAAGCTGTACACAGGCAGGCCATGACTCTAAGTGAGATACTGTGACCCCCAGTCAAGGTTCTTGTCGCCAGGTGCACTGTTTCTTTCAATGGCCCTTACCAGTTTGCTGTGATTGCTGGATCGAGCCATAGGATGACTCATATAAATGATGGCTTAACACAACATGGGCTTGTTATCTGGCTGTCTGAAGGTCAAAAGTCAGATATTGGTTTCACTGAACTAAAATCAAGATGTTTCTTCTGAACACTCCAGGGGAGAATCTGTTTTCTTTTCCGGACTGTTGAGCCTGCCAATAGTTCTTGGCCCACTGCCCCTTTCTCCACCTTCAAACCAGCAGCGTAACCTTTTCTCTCTCTATTCTGAGTCCTCCTCTTGTACCTGGAAGTGCCTCTCATCCTTCTTGGCCCAGTTAATTCTTATCCATCCCTTGAGACTCAGGTTGAGGGCTCCTTCTCTAAAGAATCGCTGGGCCTCTCAAAGCTGTGCGCATGCGCGTGCGCGTGCGCATACACATGCTTGTGCCCTTGCCTTTCTGTGTCCTGTTCCGCCTGCCCTGCCCTGTGCAATGTGTGCGCCCAGACACTTGACAGCTGGAGGTAACTGGATATGGCTCACTAGAGCTAGTGACCATTTCCCTTCCTCAAATCTTCATTTGTTAACATCCTATTGCTAGCTATTGTAGGAATGAATATTTATGTTACGGAAAGAGGAAGTCATTATTCAATATTTCCACCTTACTTAAACTAGCTAAATTTCTCATTCTGAGCTTTCATACCCACGGTTTATTCTTAACTCTACCTCACCGTTCTTGTTGTGCCCTTGCTAACCATGGTGAGATGCTCACTCAGGCAGCTATACCTGTCCCCGTGCTCTACTCCTAGTGTGGAGGGCTGAGAAGTAATGACCCCCATAGATTCATGTGTTTGAATGCTGGGCCCGCAGGGAGCAACACTATGAGGATGTGGTCTTGTTGGAGTAGGTATGCTTTGCTAGAGGAAGTGCATCACAGTGGGAGTGGGCTTTGAGGTCTCCTATGCTCAAGCTACACCCAGGGTGGCACACAGTCTCCTTCTGCTGCCTTCCAATCAAGATGTAGAACTCTCAGCACCGTGTCTGCCTGCATGCCATCCATCACGATGATAATGGAGCCAGCCCCAATTAAATTTTGTTTAATGAGTGTTGCAATAGTGATGCTGCCTTTTCACAGCACTAAAACACAAACTAAGACACCTAGCATATATCAAAGTTTCTGACAAACTCAGGATGGCCATTCAAATATCCAAGGGCAAACAATTCTAATCAGGAAATCATGAGTACTTTCCAAACTTACCTAAACTAGAAGCACCAGCTCAAGCAGACTCAGAGCGAGGCGGGTTTTGTTTTATAGACTAGAGAGATCAGAACCAGAGCTTCAAACATGCACAAAAGTACTCTGTGTTTGAGTAACACTTCCATCCAGAGGCAGCTTGATTTCTCCTGATAACTACTACTGCTTCATGTATCAGTGGTGTCAGCACAGCCATCGTGTCCAAAAAGAGGAGTGGACGGTGACAGGGAAGAGACAGTTCTCTGATATCTTAAAATAACCAGGTAGCCATTCAACAGTATCAGCCACATTTGGCAATATGTGGATGAATCCAACTGTTTTTGTCTCAGTTTATTTCAGGTAAAACTTCTCAATCCATTTGTGGGATTCTGCCCTCCTATCCCTACATCTACTTCTGGGTAGCTATGAGGGAAAAACAAGAGGCAAGGTGGCTGTGGTCAGCTTTACCCATGCAATTCACAGCCAGGTGCTGCTTCTCTCTCCTCTGTGCCTTGTGCTAACATAGGAGTAGAATAAGTAGGGAAGCAATCTGTGCCCTGAGTTAATAGAACGTGAGTTCTATTAACAGCATCTATCAAACCTTTACTGTCTCACTTCTTCTGCCTATCATTATGTTACATGACTGGAAAGAATTGCTTCAGTGGCATGAATCTGGCATACGTTTTGTGGAACCTACTTTTAATAAGGGTTCAACCCCTCCTCTAGCCCACGCACCACCCAGCAGAGGTTGTGGAAGAGAAAAGTTATTAGGATATGGGAGAGATGGACCTGTTCAGCAAGTTCTTTGTGGTGTGAGCTTGATCTTCTTTAGCAGCAGTTCAGTCCCATAGTAAACACCAAATACAACTCAGCAGCTACAGTCCAGTCCTTTTAGCAAACAGACACTAGGCAGACAGCCGTAGATTAACCCTGAAGGAACCACCAGGCTTGCCAACCTCCTTAAACCATTCAAACCACCTGTTCCCAAACATCTTTGAGCCCTGTTGACTAAGCTATGGTTTCAGAGGTGAAATCCAACCTCTGCAGTAACAGGAACGCTAAGATAATTTTATCTCAGATTTTAAAGGAAAGATGACTTTTATTTATTCTTTAAAATTTTCATACATATGTACAATGCATTTTTATCATATCAAAAATCCAAGTCTCTCCCTCCAACTCCCTCAAAGTCTTCAAACACATCTCCCTCCAAAATCCATATACTACTATACATACATTTATAAACTACTAAGTTAAATTGCTATTTCCATCTATGCATAAGTGTGGGTTCATCCACAAGGTCAATGAGCAATTTACCAGTTGTCAAATTGCCAAAGAAAAATGTTTCTCCTTCCCTGAAACAACCATAAATGACCAGTAACTCCCCAGTTAAGAGCATAGCCTTTGGAAGCATAAACAAAACAAAACAAGATGAGAACAAAAACAAAAAATCTTAGCAAGGCAGGATTTCCTGAGATCACCACTCCCTAAATCTCTTTATCTCTTTCCTTAGAAATTTTCTAACAAGTTGACTCACATTGAAGCTGCTTTTGTTCCTTTAGATTCGTGAAACCCCTCATATAATTCACATTGCATCCTCACTTTTTGCATATGTAAGAAATTATGTTTTTGAACTCATGTATTTAGAGCTCTTTCCCATAGTCTAAATAAAGGACTGTCCAGAAGGTCCCAGTGTTTACCATTTTGCTGAGACATAGTCACACCCTCGATTCCTAGACTGGTGCTGTTTCTAATTATCATGGAGTCATTAACATTAACAGTTTAACAGGGAGGAGATTCCTCAGTAGGAAAGAGTCCTCCACTGCTAGTGGGTCCAGAAAATGTGTACATTATTACACAAACAAGCCTTATGGTCACAGCAACCATTGACGCTCAGCAACTCGTGGAGGCTCATACGGGGGCCCTTTCCCAGGGGCAGGAACCATGGTCACGTGTCCCCACCAGGGCCACACCAGGCTCAGCGTCACTCATTTTCATCATAACTCTTGAAGTTTGAGGAGGTAAAAGATAGGTGTAAATGTGTCTATGGCTGACCATTTACAATCACTTATTCCCAGCATTTTGAACAGTTCTCTGAATTAACCATTGCCTACAGCAAGAAGGCACTTATTTGAGAAGCAACACTAATCTATGAGTGTAAACACAAATATGTAGAAAGCAACTTGACAACATCTTGGTTAGAGAAGCCATTGGCCCTGGGGAGGGGCAGGGACAGCCGCCATAACTGTCTCTTTCAAGAGTGAAGTACAATCCCAAAGAAGCAACACAGGAGTTTATAACTTTTTTCCCTTTTATTTCCCACTCATAAGAAAATCAGATTACAGAAGTTCAAGAAAAGTTTCTAAAAAAGAAATCAGCAGATAGAAAAATCATCTCTTCAAGCACTTTCTTGTTCTGCTCTGACTAAATCAATCGTATGTTCCCAGCAAGCACTGCCATTCTCCTTAGCCTGGTCAGCAATGGAAGCTCAGTGCCAAGACCTATATAGTAAGTAATGTCTCTAAATCAAGAAATGAAATCTGCAATCAGAATGAATGAATGAGTGTTGCTTTAAATATCTATGTAAATGTGTTTTTCAGTTTCTCACAGTTCATTGTATATAGATACTCACATTGACACAAATAGTAGCTGCAGTTACATTTTAATAGGTTTGACATGGGTAGGAAAAGGTTTCTGGGATTCTAGAGGAGCCCATGGTTAGCTGCATGGATCACAGTGTGCAACTGATCAAACCAGCACATGTTTTCTCCTCGGGAATAAAGAAAGAGAGCATGTCAAGATTCGTCTGCGCGGTGGATTGCTGGACACTCATGATCCCGTCTGCTTCTAGGTCGCCCCACACAGAGGCTTGCCCTATGCTCTCTATACTGTGAGGTATTCTCTGTCTCTGTCTCCCCTAGCCTCCATTTGGGACCCTTCAATGTTGGGGACATCACAAACCTCACTTGTTTCAAGTGAGCGACCTACAGTCCTCTGGAACTATAGCAAAATGCCCAAGATAATAGCCTTGAAGTGCAAAGATTAACTCCAGGGCTTCTGTTAAACATCAGTGCCTCCAGGGCTTTGAGAATCAGCCATGTGGCAAGAGGATTGCCAAGTATTGATATAAAGTTAGGTCATTCCATGATGACAACTGGTCTCATATAAACCTCCTCCAGTAAATAGCCTTCCCCTGGTCTCACAGGCAGGACATAATTAAACAAGATCTGAATAAGCCAGTCATCCATAAACTCTTATATAGGACTTAAATAGCCTTTAGAAATTATGTTTTTTTTTTAATTATTTGAGAGCTTCTTCGGTAGCAAATACTCTTGGACCTAAGAATCATGACTTTCCCCATAACCTCTTCACACCATACACTGTACATCTCCCGTTCACACCCTTCACACTGTCTTAGTCTCCTCCCATTCAAGTTCCCAGTACACCAACAGACCCGTTTCTTCTTTAAGAATTACGCTCTAATGCTTTAATGTCTGGCCAGATCTTTCCTTTGGAACCACTCTCATTTTTAGCTTACTAATAGAGCACTAGCCAGTAAACACTAATAAGGCCGTGGGTTTGATTCCCAGAATGTCAAGAAAATAAAAGAACATTTCTTTTTCCAGCCATGTACAAGGGAAGGGGCTCAGTGAGGCCCTGATCCTTTCCCCCATCAAACTTTCCCGAGCCAGAGGGATTATAAAGGGGAAAAACACATGTGCAAATAATATCACATTATTTCCAGACCTATAAACTACAGAACAGATTGCATTTGCAATATCTGCTTGAAATAAGCCTGTAGTATGTTAGACCCAAGGGACGAGTCAAAGTAACCTGTCACAAATACCCAGAGCAAGATATTGGGCGCCCTGGTATAATCTGTGTATTTACAGGAGGCCTCCCTTCAAAGGTAGCTCAGATCCGGATCTGAAGACCTTTATTTGAACTCTCCACTGCGGCGGTAATTGACAGGGAGAATTAAAGGGGATATGAAGACCTGGGCCTGAACTTTTTCAACAGTCTCAGCTCGGCTCACATTGCTCATGATATTAGAGGCTGCCGTGATGATATTAAATGATGCCGCACTGACAGAGATTAACAGACTATGCAATTAGATTTAAATGCTGTAATTGGAACATGCTGTTAAGTGCCTACCATCAGTCCTGGGCTCCCTTATGACAAGTGAGTCTCTCCTTGGGCTGCTTTGTAAATTTAACACTGTCCTCGCCAGCCACAAATCTACTCCCACTTTCACACAGGCAGAGAACAGCTCAGTGTTATAAAGGGATTGCCAGGTACGCTACTGCACACATCTACAGTATGTGGGCTTACAATATGCTTCAGGTCCTTGGAGTATTCTGACTGTATCTGACTAGGGGACACCCAGCTCTAGGGCTGCTTTGGAGGATCAGCAGCAGAGAGCACGCCTGCATACTCCTCAGCTGCTCTAGGCTCTGAATCTAAACTAGTTCTCAGACTCTAGGTTCCCAGCTCTTTCCATCCTACATCTCTGCCCGCCTAGGTGTGATTTAGAACTAAATTTTGCCAACTGAGCATCCTTCTCTCTAGAGGTGAAGAGGCCCAGGCCCCAACAAGACAAGCAATTGCATTTTGCTGCCCATTACCCTCCTCACCATAGGTCTCCACCAATGAAATTACCTTGATTAATCACTGACTGTGCCATAGACCAAGCAAATCCATCACCTCCTGCCTGGGAAACACCATGCAGTGCCTGGTCATTGATAAACCTAGATGAAATTAGATCTTCAGTCTCACTGACTATTTCTATCTGTCAGTTCAATTTTCTCTCTTACAAAATACAAAAATTAATAGCTAACATTTGCCAAGATAATCGCCGAGTGTCCAGACTTTTATAGATATCTATATGTATTAGCTCTGAGTTTTAAAGTTGATTTTCTGTCATTGTGGTAACAGAATTCCACAGTCAGGATATAAAGGTCATCACGAAGCACAAAGAGTTAATGAACCTCTGAAACTACTTCCCAATCCTCACACCGAAACTAATGCAGATGTTAGGGGTTCCTCATTAATAAATTTTAAGTAAATGAAATAAATCATGTGTTATCTCTAGTTTAAACTTGGAAAAGTTAACTGAATACAAAATTAATATTCTGTTCAAATCCCTTAGCCAGTTAGGCTATCTCTTTTTAAAAGAAAAACAAAACAATAAACATATATCTATAGTACTGAAGAAAGAAACTTGAATGTCTTTCACTCGATTTTCCTTCTTTCACACACACACACACACACACACACACACACACACTCACTGGCATTTGCACACATGCACACATTTCTCATCTACCACCAAGCAAGTCTTATACTTGAATTCACATCATTAGGTTTGGCTTCAGGACTCTTTCCCAGACAAGTCATTTGCTGACCCTATGATGTCACTTTTACTATTCGATCCATTTCAAATTTATTTTGAAGAGTATGAACAGGAATCCAAAACTACTGTTCAAACAGATACCTAATAATTGCTGTAAAAAAAATCTATCCCAAAATCTCCCAGCTCACACACGTACAGTGCTGTGAACTGGCCAGTTTACACAATGTATCGATCACCATGTATGTGTAAGTTCTACAGGTGGGCGTCCTTCCCTGGTCCTTAGGTTTTATTTTTCAGCCAGTGTTTTTCTGTTTATTCAACATGCAGGTTATATTTTAATATTTCCTAAAGAAAGTATTTTCCCTTTCTATGAGTCTAATTATTCTCATTTATTTTTTCCATGAGGAATTTTTAAATCATTTGGTGTTATATTAGGATTAGATGTAATTTAAAGACTAATAAAAACATCCTTTTCATTTATCTTAGAATGAGTCTTCCTATCAGTGAACTTCATGTATAAATTGGCTCAGCTCCTCTTTCACATAAACTCAGGAACATGATTGTATGTGTATGCTGTATACATGTGCATATGCATGCAATTGTGCATATATATATATATATATAATGAATTACTTATACACTGAGTATATAATGTTGCATTAAACAGTTGCCTTTAATTTCCATTAGAGAATGATTATAAAGATTAATATCCTGCATTCATAAACTATATTCATATATGAGTATATATTTGTTCATCATTATCTTTGTAAAACTTCTCCTTTTCATCATGATGAGGGGTTCTTCTATTTTGCTGTTTTCATCTAGCTGATAACTCAGTTGAATTTTGAGTCTTAACAAGAGAATCTTTTAAGGCTTGCAGCATTGACTTGACTGAATGATCTTTAAGTTGGCTTTACTTTTTACTATCCACTGATCAAAATCCAACAGACATTATGGCAATAATTACATGTTACAAGTTTGGTACTGATGATAAGAGAAAAGAATGAAGGAAGTAATTCCTTACTCTCTGTGATTATTACATCTAACACAATGGTTCTCAGCCTGTATGTCTCAGTCCCTTTGGGGATCGAAGGACCCTTTCACAGGGGTTGCCTAAGACTATTAGAAGGCTCAGATATTTGCATAATGATTCAAACAGTAGCAAAACTACAGTTAGGAAGTATCAATGGAAATAATTTTATGGTTGAGGGTCACCATAACATGAGGAACTGTATTGAAGGGTTAAAGCATTAGGAAGGTTGAGAACCACTGCTCTAACACAAATATGCCACGTGGTGTTTATTAAAATGTGTTAAGTAGAGACAAAATATTCAGTGGGCATTAAGAATTACATAACACAATGCAGGACATCATGTTGACTTGCAGGGTCTCAGAAACTGATATAAAGGGCTAGGAAGAACTTGGACTACGTTATACACTCACTTGTATTCTAATCTAGCTCTTCCCCCGAGGTGAATCCTAAGATTCAATACTTAATTCAGTTTCTTAACCTGTAAAATGGAATCATTACAATGTCCAGCTTATGGTGAATCTTAACTGAAGTACTCTATGTAGTTAACACACATGTTGATTTTAAATATATCATCTTAAATTTTAACTATTATTTTAATAATCATATTATTTTTAGAGTTGCTTTCTTCTCCTATCACCTCTGCTTTCACCCCCTGCCTTTATTAGGAAAATATACTTACTAAGTAAAGATAGCCTAATATAAAGAATAAAGCACATGCATGCCCATACACACACACACACACACACACAAACATTTTTTTACAGTATCCTTGTACTATGGTAGGAGCTTAGAGTCAGGTTCTAACCCCAGGTCAGCCGTTGACTACCTCTATGACCATAATTCTGTCCTTTAAATCACTAAATATTTTGGGTTTTGTCTGTAAAACAGAAGTCATAATACTATTTCATCAGCCCACTTACAGATAGTGACACTACATACGAAGCACCTGGGACAAAGCAGGGACAATATCCCCACTGTCCTCGCTCCTTCCTGACAACCGCACAGTGACAGCTGATATATGGATTACCCACTGGTTGCCAAGAATGTTCCTTTTCAGTCAGCCCACTCACATAGAGGGGGACTTTGCGCTGTCTGGTCAAGAGATATGACAACAGGAAGCGCCATCCCACTCTTTCTCCCTGGCCTCCAATCCTCTGGTCATGTGAACCCCTCAGTGCAGAACTTAATCACATGCTGTCGTGTGCGGTTACTCAGCTCGCTGTGCTCCACCCACCAGAGCGCCCACACTGTTCTTTTATCTCACAAAGCGCCTCTTGTTGGATTGCGCCCAACGTCAGCAAGCAATTAAACGCTGTAAATCATATAATTTTAGGGTTGGAAGGTTACTGAGAGGTGTGATATATGAGTCCCCTCAACTACAGTTGATTAAACTGTTTGAAAAACTCCACCGAAAGATTTCCTTTTCTACCACATCCTGCCGCACTAGGAAGTCCCTCTCATCCAGAGCCTGCACTTGCTTCTTTCTCAACCTGAAATGTGATCCCTCATCCTTTCCTGTTCCTTTCAGCCCTATTACTCTAATACTTGGCAAGTGACTTGCTGACCTCCAAGTCAGATGAGTACCACCTTGCAGGGTGCCACCTTAGAGGGTACCTCTCCACTCTTCCTGCACTGCCCTCACCACACATAGTACTCAGCAACTGTTGTGGTGATTTGAATAGTAAGCATCTCTCGCATTCACAGACCTTTAAAGATACAGAAGCCAGGAATAAGTCTGTTTCTGCTCTTAGTATCACTAGCATCAGCCCCTTGCTCCAAACCTTGTCCATAGATACAGGTTTTAATACAAATGTGTTGAATTGATTCATGCATGAATAAAGTACTTCTGAATGTGGCTGCATTTTACTGACTGGGTGGAGTCTCACCTCAGCCCAGCCACACAGTTTAGTTTTTATCCTTTCTCTGCCTTGCAATTTCCTCTCCTTAACAGCAGCAGGTTACATCTAAGCATCTGCACGTGACCTGTCACCTGGAAGAAATTCAACTTTCCTTTACTTTCTGGCCCAACTCACTCCTACCCTGCTCCTGACATGCAAACTGGATATGCACAGCAAGTTCAAAAACTTTCCTTACCAGCAGGATCCATATGTAGTTTCTGTACAGTGAGCTAACCTCCCTCCCCCCAAATCTCTCCTCTGTGTGTGTGTGTGTGTGTGTGTGTGCGCGCGCGCGCGCGCGCACTTTATTCATGATGTGCATTAACACTGATCAATCCCAGAACTGCAGAGTTCTGTGTGACTTTCAGTCCGACTTCCCATCAGATCTATGTCTTACTCTAACCTGAAGTGGCTGCTGGGTCACCTCCACAGACAATGGTGTCCATGGAGTTGGTATTCTACAGAAGCTGGAGAGGAAGAGGCAGGGAGGGGCCACCATGTCCATTATCCATCTTCTCCCCCCTCCCTCGATTCCTCCCTCTCTCCCTCTCTCCTACCCCCTCTGTCTCCCATCTCCTTGGCCTGCCTTGACCCGTTTTCCTCAGTGACAGCTGCCCCTCAGGCTCCAGAAACACCCTTGTCCTTGGACGTTGTTAGATTTCAGGGGATGGTTCTTTCTGAGGCTCACTCGTTAATTCTCCCAGAATGCTGTTTTGTTTTGTTTTGTTTTGTTTTGTTTTGTTTTGTTTTGTTTTCTTGGTTGGCCTGGGTCACATGAAGATGGACACAGAAGGGAGTTTTATTCCCATTTACCTTGGTGCTTCTTTGTGGACACTGTATCCCATCTTCAGCTGTAGTATCAACACTATGCATTCCCTACGTCCCCACACCAACACTCTTGGCACCTTCTGCACATTAATACTTCCATAAATGTGTGCTGAATTCATGAAGTGAACCTTGGGGGAAAAGATATTGAAAGCATTGGAAGCTTTTATGTATATTATAAAGTCATGATACATCAATTAGAGTGTCAATAAGCATCTTCCCCAATTACATTCAATTGTGAAGTAACATAATTAATTCAAAATTACACCATCAATCAAGGTATGCTTACTTTTCCAACAATCAAGACATGATGGCTTAGCTGTGAGAAAGTTCAAAGGAGGTGTGTAAAGCTTCTACTAGGGCTTACATAGCATAGGACAACTCAGGAATTAGAGAGTTGTTGATATGACCAGACAAGGCTGTTCAAATAATAGTCACAAAAATAACATCTGTACATTTTTATTTTACTATAAATTTCTGGCAAATTTTTTCAAAAGGTGACCAGATCTACTAGTTGGGTTCAATTTTTCTATGTCTGTCTCTGAAGGCATATATATGTATGTATGTATGTATGTATGTATGTATACATATATATATGACACACCCACATATATGCACACATACATACATAAACTAGAGAGAGTATAAATAGGTAAGGAAGATAGATTAGCTTGATAGACAACAAATAGACAGATAGAAAGACACATAGGTAGATAGATATGTTGGTAGATAGACAGATAGGAAGATGAATATATTAAGTAGAGATAATATTTCAGAAAGAAATTCAATAGTCCCTCCATTTGTAGCCCTGGCAAAAAAAGAATGAAAACCGAGACACATGACAGGAACTTGTTTAGCAGCTAATCCTAGAGAACAAGATAGAAATTTGGAAGATGTGATAAGGAAAAAGCAAAATATATTCTTAATTCTCCCTCCCCATGCTCCAGTATTCTTGTCTTCACTTGTCAAACACTTAGTAAACCATGGACTGAGTGTTGAGTGCCTCTCAGTGTCTTTACAGATGCAGAAGAATTCAAAGATTACCTGCTCTCAAGGCTGCACTTATCTCTGAGGTTCAGCCTGTCACTCTGGACATATTTCCTTTATGACACTTGGCATAGGGCTTCCAGCTGCTTTCCATCCCATTGTGGCCTTTCCAGAATCCCTACACTTCTTCCTGGACAAAATTTTTCATCATTTTTCATGGAATCTTCATGAAATTTTCTTAATATCTAAGAAATTTGTTTTTCTTCTTCTTCTTCTTCTTCTTCTTCTTCTTCTTCTTCTTCTTCTTCTTCTTCTCCTCCTCCTCCTCCTCCTCCTCCTCCTCCTCCTCCTCTTCCTCCTCCCTCTCCTCCACCTTCTTCTCCTCCTCCATCTTCTTCTCCTCCTCCACCTTCTTCTTCTCCTTCTCCTCCTTTTTCTTCTCCTCCTCCTCCACCTTCTTCTCCTCCTCCACCTTCTCCTCCTCCTCCACCTTCTCCTCCACCTTCTTCTTCTTCTTCTTCTTCTTCTTCTTCTTCTTCTTCTTCTTCTTCTTCTTCTTCTTCTTGTTTTTACAATAAGTAATAATGACACTTCCCATGTGGTGGGATGTGGTTACCACCATGCTGCAACATCAGAGACTCTCTCTCCCACTTTCACTTTCAGTGCTGTCTGTGTACAAAGGCTCTCTTCAGTCAGAAAGAATTAGCTCAAAGTGAGCAGGAAGTCAATTGTCCTTAATGATGCACATAGTAATTGAGAATGCAGCCTGCAGAAAAGAGCACTGCAATAAGGTATGCTCAAGCCAAGAAGGCTACCTCCGGTGTCTCCTCCAAGCAACTACACCCTGACTTCTATCCGGAGTTTCATGGGAGAACAAGCATAAGTAGTTTAGAATTAGGAAAAGCACCTTGGTATAAATTCTGACTTGGCCTCCAAGTCTCTACTTATCTTGAGTGAGGCGTTTCATCTCTCTATATCCATGTGCCTCCTGTCAAAAACAGAGCTAGCACCTAACTCCTAGATGATTATTCTGCTGATTTTGCAGGGAATTTGCAGGTGCATAGAAACCCATTGGCTCAACAATAAGACAGAAGTGTTCTGAGGGATCTAAACTGAAGGCTCAGAATTCAATGTCTTCAAGACAGAATGCTACCAAGGAATTCCCTGGAAGCATATTTGGGAAATCTCATTTGTGCCAGCTCCTCTGCTTGATGTTAAAAGTTAGATGAGCTGAATATGTGCTCTCCCTGGTCATTTGCATCTAAGGCACAGAACTGAACCAGGATCATAGATATGTCGGCTATCCTGCCCTCCATTCCCTCCCCGTAGTTTTTTAGATCTCTCTTAGTAGAGCTGAACAACAGTTGTACAGGGTTGGGAGCTCAGGCAACACTTTCCCACACTTTTTCTGAAGCAGATGGAGATCCTTTATAGGACTTAAAGACAAAAAGCTTATGAGGCCCAGACCACAGATGAGGTATACTTTCAGATGTTCCTCTCACATAAGAGTAGAAAACTATCTGATGTCGTGCTCCAAAAGACAAAAGCTAAAGCACCCAGTGTATGTTTTCCTGACATTGATCACCCTCAACATTGATACTTTGAGTATAAACAACCAATAACAGTGGTTTATCCTGCCCCAAAATTTTGGAAATTTAAGTGGAATATTCAGGGAAACCATTTTTCATTTTGGAGCCTCTTTAAAGAGGAATCCAGGTGGCTTTCAGCATGAAAGCCAAGTTCTTGACAAAGACAAGAGTTTGGGGGTCTTTTCTTGACACAAATCCATATTACTTTAACAGTATTCAGTCACATTAAACTTGATAGTCCCTCCAAAACTGTTAATCTGCTCTCTGCTACTTCTGCTAGTTAGAATTGACTGGGCAACTATCCCAAGAACAGTCCAAAGGAAAGGAAAATGTTCTCCTGTGTTACCTAAATAAACTTTGACAAGGAAATAGAGTTCCAGTTAAGGAATTAAATCTTTAGAAAATAGTCATATTCTGGACTTCCTTGGCTATTTCTATTTTTTGACCTATTTTATCCTATTTTTATCTGTGAAATGGGGGGGATACACTGTATGATTCAGGAGATTCTCATATAGGTGTATGCATATGTGCATGGGGGGGTGTGCTAAAATAAATGTATTCACATCAAAACTCTTGGCTGCTATTGTTAGTGCTACATCAGCATCAACACAGTGAGAGGTGAATGTGACATAGAGGCTGGGAAAGCCTGTAGGCAGCAAATAAGAGAAGTTTGTTGTGATTGGTTAAAAATAGACATTAGACTTCATATGAATTCAGGCAGTGGATTTCAAGTATCTGAAATTCTGACTTCCTATTTGTCCCAGTATATGCATTAGTTAGTGAGCACTACATGATACAAATACAAAAGGCTCAAGAGGCATCTATGGTACGGACTTATTATAGGGTCTTCTCCATCTTGCCAGCACATCGAAGTATGAGGTCCTCATTCTTACAGAAAAGAACTCTCAGGATATCTGAACAGGCAATAGTTCAAGTGAGCAGCCGCCTAGTGCTATAAGTTTTACTGAAACACAGACATGACTATTTGCCTACTCTTATCTAGGATTCCTTTAGTTGCTACAGACATAACACAGCCTGAAAGCCTATAATGTTTGCTTTCAGATTCTTTATACAGAAACTTGGCTGACCTTTGTTCTAGGCTCTAATCAAACTCAACCTCTATATTCACAGTTCTCAAAATGTGAAAATCAATATAGTCAAATAATTTGCCTAAGGACCAGAGGATACTTAGCAAAATACAAAATAAAGAATGTCCTCTACTGGGCAGTAGTGGGGCCATGATGCAATATGATTATCAGCCCAGAGAAAAGCCTGATTAGAATCTCATTGCTCATTATCAGGCACACCGCCAGCTATGAATTCCAAGCTTGCTTTCCCAAATGACTGCAATGATAACATTTTTTTTTTTAGTGAGATCTTTGACAAGGACAAGGTACATACTATTTGTCAGTGTCTCTAATTTCAGTCTAATGACATTTAATGAAAAATATACATAAATAAGATATAAGAACTAAATTTTTAAGTGGCAGGCAAAAATATAATCAAATACTTACTTGACACAGGAGCTAGTCCTAGAAAATTCCATGGGAAATAATATGAGTTTTAACCACTTGTAGAGAGCCCCAACCTGACCTGCTCTGTGTGTAAATACTAAGGAAGTCCTTCCTCTGTAGCTGACACTGTGAGGTTCAGATCAGAGCATATCTTATATGTATGAATTGCAGCCCACTAACTTCTCATAGCAGGCTTTATATTATTCCTTCACACTTTTTAAAGAAATGTTCTGTGTTTGGATGTCAAGGACCTACTTGTTCGGTGAGGATAATCTTATCTTAATATTAACATATCACCATGAGGAAAAGTCATATTCTAGGTATTAAAATGTCATTACTTTACAGAACAATAAAACGATAAGTTTAAGGCTAGCCTGAGCTATATTGTGAAACAAGTCTCCAAAAGCAGCAACAAAATAAAGTATTTAAAATGCCGGATAGAAAATAATGAGCCAATTTTACAACTGCTATGACGAAGGTATGTAAATTTCTTTTAATTCGATTGAAAGAAGAACCTCAATGATTCACTTGAAGCAAAAGAACAAAGCCCAGATACCATGAAGCTCCTCAAAAGCAGAGTCCATTTTTCTTTGAGGCAAAGTGTAGTAGACTAAACTTTGCCTGCTCTTTTACTTAGGCAGATAAAGATTACTATCTTTAGCAATCATAACAAACCTATGGTAACTCAATAAAGAGGAATATAGAGTGTGTTGCAATTATCAGTGTTACTGCTACAACTCGAAGCTGATATATTTTGCCTAGAGCAAAAATTGTTCTGTTAATAATTTCTGTTGATGTTAGTGGTGAATATCACATAGTCATGCTGTATGTGTGTGTCTCCCCACTGACAACATTGTTGTAATTGTTCATGTGAAAAACAATGAGTAGTTATTGACGGTATAACTTCAGGTATAGTTCCTATCTCATGGAGCAGACCTTAAATCCAATCAAACAGTGGTAGCGTAATAGCCATGCCAATTATTGTACCAATGGGCATATCTTGCAGGCAAGTCATTACTGTAGGTCCCAGCATTTGTAGCTAAGTAAGACTGATTCCCACAAGTAGAATATACCACACCTTCTATCACTATGCTATTCAGAAGGAGGCAACATTTACAGTTGAGTGCCAGCTAGTTTTCTCCATGTTCAATGACATACAAAAGAATGTATGTGGTATCTTCAGCAATACCGTATTACCTTCAAGTTGTGGAAGGTAAACAATAATATTTGGAGGGTCTAAGGGACCCCATTGGACAACAACTCAAAATGATTAAGCCAGGCCTTGTAATGGAAATTTTATTTGATGACATATGGTGTCCAGTTGGGGTACTTCTCCCTTCTATTACATTATAAATCCATTTAAACTCTGTTTGTGTGTGTGTGTGTGTGTGTGTGTGTGTGTGTGTGTGTGCGCTACCAAAGAAGATCAAGCTCACCTCCAAAGAATTGTTGCTAAACAGGTCCACTTCCCCCATATCCTAATAACTTTTCTCTTCTACTACCTCTGGAAGTAGTGGGCTAGAGGAGGGGTTGAACCCTTATTAAAAGTAGGTTTCCAAAAAAGGTATGCCTACAATCTGCTTTCAGGTTTTGTTTTGTTGTTTGTTTGTTTGTTTGTTTGTTTTCTTTTTTGAGGAACCACCACACTGATTTCCCTAGATCTATACCAGCTTGCATTCACACCAGCAATGAATAAATGTTCCTCTTTGCATCAATTTCTTGTATTTTCATTTGCTTTATTAATCTTGGCTATTCTAACTAGAGTGAGATGAAATCTCAAATCAGTTTTAACTTGTATCTTCCTGGTGGGTAAAGATTTTTAAGTGTTTTGCAATCATTTGTGTTTCATCTTTTGAGAACTTATTTAATTCTATCACTCATTTTTAACTGGGTTATTTTTTTCCTGATGTTCAGTTTCTTTGTACATTCTACATACTCACATGAGGCTAGAAAGGTCATAAGCCCTAGGGGAAACCCGACTACTGTTATTTTTGCTAAGTGAATGTAACAATAGAACAATGCCTAGTGACATTGCTAAAACCATAGATCAACGCATTGCTCAAGCCTCGCCAGAGAAGCTTCTTGCAGGAGATGGTTATTAACATAACTAACCAACAGGCAGAGAATGAGAGACTTTGGAATATTTGGCCCTAACTGGGATCCCTGTATCACACTTCTCTATGTGATAGAGGGGTGGAAGAGCCAGACACAGAGGGTGAGTTCAAGAAAGACCATTTTTCAGACTACAGGACAGATGAACACATGAACTCACAGAGACTGTGATAGCATGCACAAGCTCAAGCCAGAAAAAATAATGAAGGAAGGTGTAGTGGTTATTCCTGGTTATCAACTTGACTATATGTGGAATGAACTACAATCTAGAATTGGAAGGCTCACCTATGATGCTAATCTGGAGGCTCAGAGATATAAGTTTCTGACCTGGACTTAGCATGGAGATCTTGAAGCATGGATTCCAGTTCAAGGTCATCTGGGATTAAAGGTGTGGAGACATGCACCTTTAATCCCAGATTATGGCTATGGATTCTAGTTCAAGATCATCTGGGATTAAAGGCATGGATACACACACCTTTAATCTGGGCTACACCTTCTACTGGAGACATATATAAGGACATTGAAAGAAGGAAGACTCATTCTTCCTTGCTGGCTTGCTTCGTGGGACTGAGCAACTGCAAGATCCTTGGACTACAGACTGTAAGTCATTGACAAATTCCCTAACTACATAGAGACTGCCCATACGTTCTGTAACTCTAGAGAACCCAGACTAATACAGAAGTGTAATGGACATAAAGTCCTACTCCTAGTCAAAAAGCTATTTGCAAGTGTTACTACTCAAAGAGGGAAAATATGTCTTCTTCAGTGTAGTGACACCAAATATGTCAACCACACTCCAGAGCAGGCACCATGAAGTCCTTGGTCAACAAAAGTTGATCTCCATGGGTCTGGGTTTTTTAGTTTCATTTGGTTTGGTTTTTATATTAAATAATCAAGTATTACCAGATTGTGGAGTGGAAAACAGGAACCATGAGTTGATATCCTAGTACTTCAGTGCTGGTTCTGTTTTATTTTCTTTTGCTAAAGTACCTTCTAAATAAAACCCCTTGACTGAGAATTATGAAGTGGTTGTTTGGCATAAATGTTTTAGGAAAGTAAATGTAAACCCATGATAATAATATGTGTGTTCCCACATTGGAAATCAATTTAGCAGTTTCTCAGAAAACTGAGAATAGTCCTAATTCAAGACCCAGCTACACCACTCTGGGGCATGTAGCCAAAAGATGCCCCACTATACCACAGGGACTCTTGCTCCTCTATGCTCATAGCAGCAGCTTTGTTTATCCGTAATAGGTAAAAACTGGAAACAACCTATATCTCCCTCAGCTGAAAAATGGATAAATAAAATATGTTACATCTATGCAATGGAATACTATTCAGCTATCAAAAACAAAGACATCTTGAATGTTCCAGGCAAATGTATGGCACTCAAGAATATCATCCTGAGTGAAGTAATTCAGACCCAAGAGGTATGTACTCACTTATAAGTTGATATTAGCTACATACACAGGATACCCACACTACCCAATGAAGCTAAATAAATAAAGCCCAAGCAAGGATGCTTAAATCTCACTTAGAAGAGAGAATAAAATTGTTGTAGGAGGCAGATGGAAGGAGAGAACTGGGTAGGAGAGCAGATGGGGAGGGAAATGGGGCTAGAGGGGTGGGGAATTCAGGATTGGAGTGAAAGAAGAGATGGCAATATGACCATGAATGGAATTCTGTAACTGGTGGGGGTGAGGGGAGGAGGAGGCATCTCAAGAACATGTCAAAGACCTGGGATCAGGGAGGCACCAAGAATCAATGGAGTTGACCTTAGCTGCAACTCACAGCATTGGAGATATGCAACCTGAAGAGATCAATCCCTCTAGCCAGGCAGGAACCTCAGTGGAGAGACAGGTACACCAACTCTTCCACAAAGCTTTTGGCGCAAGATATATCCTGTCTATAAGAAATGCAGGGATGTAGGATGGAACAGGGATAGAGGAAAGGCCAAGCAGTAACTGGCTCAACTAGAGACTCATCTCATGGGCAAGCACTAATCCCTGACACTGTTAATGATACTCTGTCATGCTTGCAGACATTAGTCAAGGCTGTTCTCCCAAGAGTCTCCACCCAGCAGCTGACTCAGACAGAGGCAGGAACCCACAGCCAAACAGTGGATGGAGCTTAGGAACTCTTCTGGAAGAATAGGAGAAAGGATTGTGGGGCCTGAAGAGGATAGGAACACCACAGTAAGACTGACAGTCAACCAACCTGGACCTTTGGGGCTCTTGGAGACTGAAACACCAACCAAAGACCATACACGGGCTGGACCTAGGCCTCCCTGCACATACATAGCAGATATGCAGCTCAGTCTTCATGTGGGTCCCAAACAACTGGCATGGGAAGGGATTGTGGGAGGGGCAACCAGGAGTGGGAGCAGAGATCAGAATGTAAATGAATAAATAAAATAAAATAAAACACAATAAAATAAAATATTATGTATATCCATTGCATGGATAAGTCATGTTTTCATGCAAAAGTGTAGAGTCGATAATTAGAAATAAAATTCATTAATACATGGGTTTTTTTAGTTATCAATTCATAAAGAGCTAAATGACTTTTTTTCCAAGGGAATAGATCATTTGACCACAAAGTCTAACAGAAGCACCTTTGGCTAAGGGAATCCAAGGGCTCTTAGGATATTTGAAAATTATTCTAAAATTAAATTAAGGATGTCATTGGTTTCTTTAACCTTTCCAGAACTTTCAGATAATAGAAGCAGAGCCATTTTTGAAGTTTACATAGAATCTTACTGAATGTTCAAAATAATGATTCCTCTAAAATGTTTGTAAAAATCAAAGAAAGCACTTGTCATCTGCTTATCAGGCACAAGAGCCTTGGTTTGACCCATATCACCAGAAACAAATGGCATCCACTGAACCTAAGAAAGCTCAATTCCTTTTCATTTCATTTAAGCATCCTTCAAGCGAATGTTTTTTTTCTGTTCTACCATGTTGAATGCTTGATAACAATCCAAATCTTCTATAATAAAAGTGTACTACTTAGAGAATTAAGCATACTAGGAGAAATGTAAATAATGCATTGAAAGAACAGTGAAAACATAGAGAGAATGCAGAGATTTTTTTTCTCATTAATGGAAAATTCCAACAACCTCTGGTCTGTTGATAGTTGGTCAAAAATGATGTTTTAGGACTTGGTAGATCTCAGAACCCCAACCTGAGAGTAAGTTGCCTCTAAATACAGAACCCTTGCTTGGCAAGTATAAAACTAGAAGAAACTATATCTTTTGACATAAACCAAGATCTTAAACTAGAAGCAATTTAAATAGTGAAGGAAGCTTACCTAGTTTTATGGACCACCTAGAACTAAGTTTATCTGTATGGATTCAGATCTGTTAAAAAGCACAAATCCATCAGTCTATAAGGCTGGTTCACAAAACAAGCCTACAGAGCCTATGGGGCAGTGGGGTGGTAAGTGGAGCTGAGGAGAGGAGAGGTGAGGAGAGGAGAGGAGAGGAGAGGAGAGGAGAGGAGAGGAGAGGAGAGGAGAGGAGAGGAGAGGAGAGGAGAGGAGAGGAGAGGAGAGGAGAGGAGAGGAGAGGAGAGGGGAATGGAGGGAAAGTGAAAAGGAGAGGGGAGGAGAAAGGGGTCCAAGGGGAGAGGTGGGAGAAGGGGGAAGGAAGAAGAAAGAAGAGAAAAGAAGAGAAGGGAAGGGAAGAGAAGGGAAGGGAAGGGAAGAGAAGAGAAGAGAAGAGAAGAGAAGAGAAGAGAAGAGAAGAGAAGAGAAGAGAAGAGAAGAGAAGAGAAGAGGGTGAAGAATAGTTATGATCTATTCCACCACAAAAGCAACTAACCTGGGAATTATAACTAAGACAAGACACTAGAGGAAAGATTTCAGAGCCAGGATATAGGTACCATTGTAGATGATGAGCAGACAAAGTGGAAGAATCCAGTCATAGAAACTTCTGTAAACCCAGCACCTGATCAAAGGTTGTGATCCAAAGTGATGGACTGTGTAACACATGTGTTGATACAACCTACAGAAAAACTACAGAAGTGAGTGAAAACCATCTAGAGCATACAAACAGCTGTTGCTTATTCATATTGTCTTAGCAAGAGTCAATCATCTGATACTTTGACTTGACAGAGACACAGAGGTGAACAGTGAAGCAGATATTTTTTCAGTGAAAATAGGCAAGGCTTCAGGTGTGTAGAGCTTGTCAGGCGAAGAAGCATAAGACAGGCTCTCTTAGAAGGCATCAGATGTCACAGGTTTGTAAAGCATTTTTAACTTTCACTTACTGAAATTGGATTGGAAATGGCACCAACAAACTAGCGGATTGTCAGAGATCAAGTGCTGAGGCGAGAGCTGTAGGTTGGATTCTACTTTCCTTGTAGCTCTTAGGCTTGAGCACCACTGTCGGATGTTATCTATACTTTGTCTATTTACACATTCTGCTTCTCAGTTTTTGAATTATCTACTTCATTTTCTGCTATTTTTTCTATTCTTTGCATTTTAATTGAAAGAAATTAAACAGCCTAAATACCAATCACTAGATAATGATGGATAGCTATTTAAACTATATCTTCAAATCACCTAGGAGCAGCCATGGACAATCTTTAGTAATAGTTTCAAATAGAGTGACCACTGGTCTTCTTGAGGTCTGGGTAATATGAAATCTAACTTGAAATAGTCCAAGTATCTTCAGTACCACAAGTGAATAAAAAAAAAATAAGGCACATAGGAATAAATTGAATCTGGATGGGGGAACAATGTGTCGTAATAGTTAATATTTTTAACTCATTGAGTTCCCTTAGTAGTATTAACAGTATTACTTTATATATTAAGTTGAAACAAAGTTAACTAGCTACTCAAGATACATAACTGGTAATGAAGCTGGATAGAAGCTCATGCTGGCAAGCCTCATAAACCAGTGCATCCCTGAGTTTCCTAACCCATTCATTTCTAAGTTATTCATCTGTAGCAAGAAGTTCTTAGAGTTCCACACACAAGCTGGGTGAGGTCTGTCAATACTAACACAGTTATTATGATGTATCAAAACATCGCTCAATATGAAATGGAACAGAAAGGAATGGAATGAAAGAGAGTATTTCCCAGAAGTTCTTTCACTGAATGAAGAATGTCTAGCCAGGAAAGATATTTTAATCAACTTCTGAGAGGGAAGGACAGTATTATATATATATAATATATAACAATTTAACTAAATTGTTCTAGGAACAGGTGTGTCATGTTAATAATAGGACTTTTGTTTCTAACCATGTCCATGAAATCTTAGCCTTCAGCTTAAAATGGTTTGTAAATGCCTCGTGTGGTCAGCATTCACTCTTTATCCACTTACTCCAAACTTTCTCAGATCTATTCCATGGAATGAAACACACACTGCTAAGCTGGCTAAAAATCTGAGTCCAGCTAAGCCATGGACCTATAAGAAGACCTGCTATTAGTCTACTAAAGGAACATACCAGTGACTCCTAATACTTTACCTATAGATTCATACCCCATTTCGCCTTCATTAGAGAAGATTCTTCTTGCAGTAGATGGGAATTAAACAGAGACCCACAATATACAAATAATGGGAAACTTTGGAACACTCCTAAGTGGGACGTCTCCATTAAACTTGTCCTTTCAAGGATGGATCTATATGGAAAAGGAAGCAGAAAGAAAGACCAGAGGGATGATTAGGGACTCCATCATTACAGTCTTTTCTAGACACAACAGGACTGATTCTCAACAGGACTGCTGTACATGTCACCACACAGACACTGAGGCAACATATATAAGACCTGCACAGGTCCAAGCCAGTCCAAACTGAGCACTGACAAGGGGAGTGGAAATAAAGCCCCACCCCTAACTAAGAAGCTACTTGTAATTAACCCTTTCTGGCAAAAGAAAAATCAGTTTTCTCCAGTGGAGTGTCACTGAGTTTATGAACCATTCATTTTAGGGCAGGCAGCAGTTGACCAATACAAAACAAACCCATTTGGAGGAAGAGGCTTTTGTTTCATTTTTGTTTGTTTTGACTTTTTTTCACCTTACTGGATTTTTGTGTGGCTTTTTTTGTTTGTTTGTTTGTCTACTGAGAAAGAAAGAAAGAAAGAAAGAAAGAAAGGAAGGAAGGAAGGAAGGAAGGAAGGAAGGAAGGAAGGAAGGAAGGAAGGGAGGGAGGGACAGAGAAAGAGTGAGGGGGCATGAAGAGAGAAAGAGAGAGATGGAGACAGAGAGACAGAACAGGAAGTTGTGTGGGTGGGATCTGGGAGGATTGAGGGAGGGAAAAATAGGATCAAAATGTATTGTTTGAAAAAAATTAATTAAAAAAAAAACTAAAGGTTTTCCTAAATCCAGAAAAGTATGATCATGTGCTGAAACCTAGAGCTTTTGATGCTGCTGCTTTCACATTGGGTGTTTTACTGAACCCTCACAACCACCCCAAGAGAAAGAGGTAGTTATTAAGAGCTGAGGAAACAAAAGGTATTTCTCCAAGGTCATGTGCATCTAAGGGTCACAAGCATGGGCTTTGGTCTCCAAATGCAGAAGCCCATTTCCAATTCACACCAAGAGCAACAAAAATATTGAAACAAGATTTACTTGCTCAAACCAAAGAAAAAACACTTAAACTAGTGTAAGATGAATTGTAAATATATGTATATCCTAAACGGCTGGTTATAAGACAGCAATGGATTAGGTCTTCAACAGACCAAGACATTAAACCTGAGGGATGTATTACCTCACCTGTCTAAGGACCCGCAAACCTTATAGAAACCCTATGTTTATTGAAAACATAATACATACCTCTGAGAGCCAGAGAGGGGATGTGTGGTCTAGTAACTTCTAATAGCAGTTCCACTGTTGTGATTTGCCATGTCTGCATCTCTAAGGACAGTCATCAGAAAGGTGACATTTTCCAAGCATACTCTCCCAAATAACCAGACTAACCAGATTTTAAGTAAGTCTAAGCTCTACTCCTGGGTACACACATAATTTGGGGTGCATGAAGATATTCATTGTGTATCTCTTCAGAACAGGACAGGTCTCTGACCATGAAGGAACAGAAGTGAGGAGGAGACAGAGATATAAGCAAGGAGAGATGAGGTGAGACTAGACAAGATGAAGAAATGGTGAGATGCTGGACAGATGCTTGTATTGTGCTATTCAGTCACTATCTGTCATCATTAATAATATATTTATAATAATGTGATAATTTTCTTTAGATCAGCTATTATTAAGCTCCAGACCTCTTTACTCAAATGTCTGCTCAGTAATTTTTTTCTTGAGTATTTTATGGGGATCGCAACCCCAAGTCTAATGCTGAACTTAAGACACCCACCTCCATTTTGTACCTGCTGCATTGTTTCTGACTTCTTACAATCTTCACACCCGATCTACCTCAATAGTCTCACCAAACTTGGAGTCTTAAGTGTTAATAGAGAGAGATAAAAATATCACCTTCTTGGCTCCTTGAACTGCCTGCCACCTGGTGACAGATTTGTGCCTGTCATTCCCCAGTGGCAAGGAGGGGCAAGCCTGTGAGGCTGATGCTCCATGCACCTGAGTACCAGCTCCTGAGACTGTGTCTGGGTCTCTGTATGCTCTCAACAATCAGGCTGTGCATCCTTGGGTTGCCTAATCACAGAAGTAACTGAATATGTAAATGAATAACTGAAAGTGAAAATTAAAGAAGTAGGGGAATATCATTTTATGGGTTCCAGCTCATCATTTCTTCTTCTTTACCACAGGTCAGATATCAATTGAGACTACCTCCTCCGAATAAGCATGTTCCTCAGGATCATTGATTCAGTCATAGGAATGACTCCAAGTAGATGAGAAATGCCTCATTGCCGTACATGGGATTGAGACTTGAAACACTTACTTCAAGCTGTATTAATAGACAGTGCTCAAGAATTCCTCTCTTCTGACACTTGGAACTTCAAGATGTCAGGCCTAAGCTGTGTCTGCTATCCCCCCAAAAGATCCATTACCTATGCTCAGAAAACATGTTAAGTCACTAGACACTAAGCTTACTGTGGACAGATTTTCCATTTATTTCACTTTCCTTATAAATTCAAAAGACTTTTATTGAATTAAGGCTCTTAAATTTCAGTGAAACATTTCCTATCGTCACATTTCAATTTCTGCCTTTTCTTAGTCAGCACACTGGAATTGATTTTAATGAACAGTTCAATACATTACTGGAGAATATGTGTGCCAGTTGCTTGGGGTTTTGATAATCAGCTTTTGAGTGAAGAATCGGAAGGCTAAAATCAAGTGTAGGATTGTGGTCCAGACGTGAAAGCATCCACTCACTTTGCAAATATGTGCCACTGTTCAGAGAGCAAAGGGGCTATGTAAAGAGACTGTCTTCTCTATTGTATGGATGCACCACCTGTCAATAAAAAGCCTATGGCCTGTTGCTTAGACAGGAAATAGAAGGCAGATTCTGTGATTTAGCCAGGCGTGGGAAGATCCTCCCAGGAAGATGATGCATTGTATCTGAGCTCAGGTAACCAGCCATGCAGCAGCATGTAGATTAAAATAAATGGGTTATCTTAAATTATGATTCTAACCAGAGAAAAGCCTAGTTATACAGCTAAGGTATTTGTAAATATATGAATCTGAGTCATTTCTGGGAGCATGGGCCTAGAAGGAAGAACCAGACCTAACTTCTACAGGGCTATACATAGGCCTTCATGAGAACCTTTGCTCTCCTGTGGATCGAACAGTCCTCTAACAGTTCTCTAACATGTGGCACATGTGTGGAAGGGATGAAGCCACAACAAAAGCACAGTGGCTGCAGAGGCAGTCTCTGGGGTTGAATGGGGATGAGGGTGTCTCTTGCATGGTGCTGGAATACATGTTAGGCTCTTTCTCTTTGCTTTCAGTGCCTGCACACCTGTTTCATATTTGACATCTCATAGCAATCCTTTAAGCTTATGAAACACAGAGAAGTATAGGCATGGCATGACTATGGACTGCATTGTTTTGTTTTTTTCATTTTAAGTAAAATTAAAATGCATGGAATATAGATGCTGAAGAGAACCATAAAAGGCATGACTGCTGAAGATATTTACAGTCTCCATAGACAGTACAGTCTTGCTCTGGAGAAGTTCTCCAGGGCTGAACGGTGTTACAGAGTGACTTCCAAAGCCTATTAACAGGGCCTTTTATCTGACTCTCCAGTCTAGACTACTGGGGACTCTTGAAAACAGTGCACCTGCCTTTACCTCATAATCCAGCATCAGCTAAAGGGCTAGCATGGGAGATTCCTCCACTAGTGATTGTATCCTTTAACTACTTTCTGCAGCTCACATATCCCACTTTTATGATCTCATTCATTATATACCATGACTTAAATTTCATTTTTAGCAGCTACATCTTCACTCCCAATTTTCCTTCTCAATGGATATACAATGTTTTGGTATTGAGGCATGACTCTCATCCACAAAGTTCACACATATCCAATTTAATTATGAAATAACAACAAATACAAAAATCATGATATTTTAAGTAAATTTACAATTTTGTGTTGGCCACCATCATAGCTGTCCTGGGATTCATGGGTCCCTCCGTCCACAGGTGTCCCTCGATTCACAGGTGTCCCACAGGTGTAATACAGTGTTGGTTGTGCTGTACCTCACAATTGCTCTACTTACTCACACTGGCTTCTGTAGGCAACTGATGCCAACTTCTCAGGCCTAGACCTTATGCCACCTCTCCAGGGAAAACCACTACCAATTTGGGACAGAAAAGGTTTGGACATACCTTGAATTCTTATTGCTTCACTATGACAACATAGCACCAGAGTCTTTGAGGAAAATAAACTAGATCAATGGAAGTATCTGAAAGGGATAAAGGATGAATAAAGATTAATTGGGAGTTTAAAATCCCTGTAATGTTTTTCTGAACTTAGCAGTACTCAGAAAACAAATAGGGCCCAACTCTATGAGTCATTTCCATCAGATTATTGTTGTTATTGTTGTGTTATTGTTGTTGTTGACCAACATCCAATTAAATAAAATGGAGTCTCTCCAGAATCCATACATTTTCTTCTCTGAATAAAAGGAAAAGAATGAGCCGGGCGGTGGTGGCACACGCCTGTAATCCCAGCACTCTGGGAGGCAGAGACAGGTGGATTTCTGAGTTCGAGGCCAGCCTGGTCTACAGAGTGAGTTCCAGGACAGCCAAGGCTATACAGAGAAACCCTGTCTTGAAAAAACCAAATCCAAAAAAAAACCAACAACAACAACAACAAAACAAAAGGAAAAGAATGAACAATTTTAGCTAATTACTAAGTAGGTATAGCAAACTCCAGAGGTATGTGTTGTATGTAACCTACAAATCAACTAAAGAAGGAAAGATCCAGAGGAGAAACAGATTCAGAGGTTAAAGGGAGACCTAATGGATCTAATGGATGTATCACCCACTTCTGAAATTATTGCCCTTCTCTTTCATTATAAGAGAAATGGACATAAGAGTTCAATGTCACTCACAGTGACAAAGAACCATGCATAAGAAATTTTTCTTATCCATATATATATATATATACACATATATATGTATATATATATGTATATATACATATATATATATGTGTGTGTGTGTGTGTGTGTGTGTGTGTATGAGGATAATAGATATAGGAGAGCCAGGTGGTGGTGGCACACGCCTGTAATCCCAGCACTTGGGAGGCAGAGGCAGGTGGATTTCTGAGTTCGAGGCGAGCCTGGTCTTCAGGGTGAGTTCCAGGACAGCCAGGGCTACACAGAGAAACCCTATCTCGGGGAAAAAAAAGAATAAATATAGGAGAGCTAGTCAGTTCCTCCAAAGTACTCTAAGATGGATATTTCTAGAGTTAATTCTCAGTAAGTTCTTGGCTCATTACTTAGCATCCTGCTCTGTGAGATAAAATTAAGGCAGACTTAACACAATGATTTCCACTGAAGAAGGATGTAAGCAAGCACAGCAGATCATTGCAAGAAAAAGCCCTGTCCTTTAGCTCAACCACCTACAGAGTCAGATTGCAGAGACCAAATGAAACAGCCAATTTCCAGTAATATTGTATGGTTTAATAAAGAGCTTGGGTACAGTGAGCTTCATCTTAAGAAATCCTTAAATACCTATTGTATGCCAAATATTTTATCTCTTTCTGGGACTCAGAGTCTGATCAAAACAATCCCTAATCTTAAAATTCCACTTTCCAGATATGAGATTATCTCTCCCTGGTGAACAGCTGACTTCATGGAAGCAAATGTATTGTGAAGCAACCACACAAAGATTTTAGTTTAATGCTGGTAGATGTATGAAGGCCTTATGGAACTAAGAGCATATGAGCCTGACCTTGCATTATAACTAAGTCTACAGCAGAAACAGACACAGGTATATAGGCAAAGGAAACAAATTGAGAACTCAGGCAAGATAGCAATGTTTTACATCTGTGAAATCTTGAAAGTGCTGTTCGAGGGATTCTAAAAGGAGGAAGTCTGGGGCATGAGCTAGACCAGGAAGAAAGTAATACAGAGCTATTAAAAAAACAGTATGAAGGCCATGTGGCAAATATCGGTGATTCCCATCCTATGTCTTTCGGTATAAGCCAGCCCAGCTCCCAGCTGCTACCAACTAGACTCTGTCTGAGGTATCTCAGAACAGCCAGAGAATTTTGTCTGCATTCTGAGCAGGCAATGTACTAGGCCATTACTGTCTCTGCTCCTGCTTCCCCAAGCAATTGCTAATGGTGAAGAAATAGCCTGTTAACAAGCATTGGGAAGCTCTGAAGCTGGTGCCACACAGCGTTATTAGGACTCTGCTGCCCACATTGAGAATTTTCATAATTAATTTTGTCACATCTTCCATGATGACTATTATTTCTCCACTCTCCAAATATTTCCTAGGATATTACCTCCAAAACTACCATTTACACTTGATTAACATTACCCTACCCGGGAAGCCAAGATGAAATGCTCCCATGAGATTAGCATTATCAACTAGATATCTAATTATTATCAAATTTAAGCTAATGGTAAGCTTCTATGATCAAGATAGCCAAAGATAATCCAGTAAATGGGAATTGAGGGGGGATAAAAGGAGCGGTGGACTAAGAAGGGAGTGAGGATGGGACTCTACAGGATCAGGGCTTCAGAAAAAAAAATGCTGTGAGAGTACGCATTGGATTTGCCCCTTTCTTGACATAATGGTAAGGATTAATGGGTTCTTAATCATTTTGATATTTGGTACCCTTTGAGAATCTGATGAAAGCTTTGCATTTTCTAAGTAGAAAAACAAAAAGTACATACAAATAATTTTGCCTGGAACTTCAAGGGATTCAACCAAACCCCAGATTAAGAATCTCTGATTAAAGGCTGTGTATGGGCTGGACTTGAAGCCCTGATTGCCTGCAAAGACCTTTGGCATTCATTCTGCACGCACTGGGGAGCCAGCAAATGTTTCTGCTATCACGGTTCCCAAGTGGTTATAGTTTTCCATTCTAAATGGAACCCTAGGAATCTAAATGTTTTTAACAGATTGAAGGAGAGATTTGGGGAAATATACATAGGTAATTGAACACATTGTTGGAAAAAAATTTTTCAACCAAATGTACTATAGGCCTTCAAAGAGAACTGACTGAAAAATTGAGATGTACTTCAGAGATGCCCTACAAGTTGCTGCCCTGGCTAAATGTGTTGGCCTCAGACATTCCTGAAGAAGGCTGGACGCTGAATGGAGCTCAAAGCTAGCTCAGGGCAGACACAACTTGCATCTGATCACATCTAAAAGCCAGAGGTAACAAGCCTCTGGCTCAGAGTACAAGAGAAAGGAACAGCAAGAACAAAATAATCCACTTGAGAAAATACAGAGCAGTGAAGCGGTGAAGAAGGGCGTCCTGTGTATGGGATCAGAGGAAAGAAGCTGATGTGAGAGCAAAGGAAGAAAGTGTTAAGATGGGGGAAAGATAGGAACTGGGCCTAAAGGGCCTTGAGTACTAACAAAAATGCCAAAAAGAAAGTTAAGGAATGGGCTGTTTGGGTTTTGTTTCTACAGATGAATTTACAGAATGGCTCTCATTTCTCACTGTCACTGTGCTGTCAAGTCCTATGCCACTTGACACACAAATTAGGGTTATTGCATTTGAGAAAATGTTTAAGATCCCGTTACAGGGCATTTTCTTAATTAGTGATTGATGGGAGAGGGCCCAGCCCATGATAGGTAGCCATCCTAGGCTGGTGGTCCTGGGTTCTATAAGAAAGCAGGCTGAGCAAGCCAAGGGAAGCAAGCCTGTAAGCATCCATAGCCTCTGCCTCAGCACCTCCAGGATCCTGCCCTATTTGAATTCCTGCCCTGACTTTTTTCAATGATGATCAGTGATGTGGAAGTACACGCTGAATAAACTCTTTCCTCTCCAGTTTATTAAGTCCTGTTGTTTCATCCCAGCAATAGAAACCCTAATTATGACAATTAACCATGTATAATAATACCATAAGTAAGGCATTATCTTCATGATATATTACACAATGTATTAAATGTAAATAAATATTAGATATTCATTTAGCTTGTCACTAAAGGTTCATATGTTAAATAGTGGAGAACCATTAAGAAGTGGGGCCCAGTGGATGATTGTTAGCTCATTAGAGATGACACCCACAGATAGAATTAAGGTACTTCTTGTTGGATCTTAGTTAGTTCTTTTACCATCTATGCCTCTCATCATGTGATCTCTCCCTTTTGCAAACATGTCTACCCTTATGCCATTTGTCTTGTCTCTTCAGAGACAGTAGTGTTTATATGGTTTAGAATTTCAGCCTCTAAAGCTTGGTCTAAGAATCTTTTTCATGACTAAACAGTCTCAGAAATTTCACTATAATGACATAGAATGAATTAATCCAGTAGACAGCTGCACACATCACCAAATGAGCAACAGGAGACCTGGAGTTTGGACCAGACCTTACTTGGAGTTATGTGTGCCTAGTTATTGTTGTCCTTACCATAGATCTCATATATGTAGAATAAACAGCTGAGGGGACAACACATTACACAACTGAGATCCCAAATTACTAAATAACAGTTATTGATGTCTATATACTTATGGACTAAAGTGATAGGCGGGGAGGACTTTGTTATTGTTGGACCCTGTGAGCATTCACATGATGATCTCTGGAATATAGCTATGTCAGTGTAGTCAGTAAAGGACCTGTGGGAATTTGGGAAGCCTTGGTAGTCCCGGAGCAAGACTTATGATTGCGTCTTTCAGATGGCTAGCCTCGTGTTTCTGGAATGGCCTTGAATAGATAATGAGCCAGGCATAAGAGGTTGAATCATGCTCAGCTGTATGCCCAACAACCACCAGAAGTTTCACATCCTCAACTTTTTCAACTTTCTAGATTAAACCACCTTTCCACAGAAGAAGTAAAGTTATGGGATAAAGAGCATGAATTTAAAAACCAGCAACTTTGCACTCCAAAATTCTTTGTAGTCTCTTTTTCTGTTTGAATGTTGTTTTCTGATACCAGCAAACCAAGATCTGCCAGTCCTCTGGCTGTAGCTGTTTCCTTCATTGCCCTTCAATTCACAAATAGTAACAAAAAGAACAAGTTTTCTTAGAATTTTGAACCGTAGAACACTTCAGCTCTGCTCTAAGATCTCCTTTCACCATGAACCTGGAAGTGAAGGTGTTATCTTTCTATCCCTTTGTGGAACAGGCTAAGTCACAGTTGCACAGTAAGTGAAGGGTCAAGTGGACTGAACGGAACAGGGTGGTGGCATAACATTGTTAGGCAAGTTGTTTCCTTTGGAAATTATTTTCTATTTTTTCCATTAACTTATTCATTTATTCACTTTACATCCTGATCACAGACCCCCTCCTTCCAGTTCTCTCACACAGTACCTCCTCTCTCCACTTATCCTCAGAGATGGGGGAGGGCACCCTGGATATCAACCCACCCTGGCATATCAGATCACTGCAGGACTAAGCACAGTCTCTCCCACTGAAACCAGACAAGGCAGTCTAGTTAGGGGAACAGGATTCACAGGCAGGCAACAGAGTCTGGGACACTCATCACCAGGTCTTCTCTTTTTAAAATGCTGTTTTAATACTATTGGAAGATCCATTTCAGTTCTATTTTTTAAGAGTTCTACTTCAATTCTGTTTGAAGTTTTCCTAGCAGAAGAAGTTTATTAGTTACTTATTGTCTGTCTGGGTGCTGAACATCTTACCAAAGTTTATGTACTAAAGGCTTATTCCCAGAGTTTGGAAGCAGCAGAATCTTTAGGAGGCTACCATAGGTCTTATCCTTAAAAGGGACTGTGGCCCAAAAGTAATCTGCTTGTTCTGTCGTCCTCTCCCCTGATTGCCATGTGACTTGTCCTCTAGATTCTTATAAACAATGACCTTTTCATAGGCTAGAATTTCAACAACTATGAGCCATAATAAACCTTTCATAAGTTATTTATCTCAGGTATTTAACTATGGTGATGGAAAGCTGGCTAGCACACTAGTATACATATATACATATGTATACATATACATACACATAGACATACTTATAATCATATTCATATTCATAAATATACATATATTACATTTACACATACTCCTAATACTTTGATTTCACCTGCCTCATAGGAAAGAGTATTGAATTTCCATATTCTTATTTATTCTCAGTACTGATTTTGTAAGTTTTAACTATGTATTTATTACAGTGTGTCCACTTGTACATAAATTGACACAAGGAAAAAATTCCCATTTTCCAGAACCTCAAGATCAGTGTAGAAATAAGAAAAAGAGGAAGTTGATAGCCACAATTCTTATAAGTTGTAAATAATATAAATATAAACCATAGCTAAAAACAAGACTTGTCTGTACAGTGAACTTTTGCTATCTTATACAATTTCAAAGCAAGAGTCCTTAAAGAATAGTTTATGCAATACCTCAATGATGTTATCAAAATTGAACTTCTGTCCAGTTCCAGTACATTAGCATCTCAATTTTTAACTCTTTTTCTGAATACAACATGCCTATATTAAAGTTCAAAAGACAAGGAAGAGGAAGCAGAGGAAACAAAACCATATTGTGAATATCTCCATTGGCTAAACTATGTTTCCCAGAAGCTCTCAGAGACTTCTGCTAGCCAAGTGACCATGACAGTGCTACATGCCCATCCATCACCAGTGAGCAAATGGAGGAATAGCTTCCCCTGAGTTGTTCCGGAAAGAGAGGAACACTTGATTCAAATCAAGTTCATGCAGCAAAGAGAAGGCTGTTGTGTAGGCAACTAGTAGCACCTCCCTGCACAGTCCATCGGGCAAAGGAATAGAAGAGAAGAAAGCATAAGATTCATCAGAAGGAGTCCTAAGGTGGCCTTACAGGAACTGTGCTAAATTCAGAAAGAAAGGAATTTCTTTGAAATGAGCTTTAAGGCAGAACCAGAAATGTGACTGCTTTGGCATAGACTAGTAGGTCTTACAGAGTCTTTCCAGTGCTTCTGGTGGTATCTGACACCAGCAGGATAGCACACAACCCTTGCTGCAGTCTCCAAGTCAATGCTCAGTCCCAAGGGAGACAGATTACCCTCAGGTTTGGGAGATTACTGAAGGAACAAGCTAAGGGCACCTCTGGCATCATGACACCGCATTCAAGGTTACTGTGCTGTGACTGAAAAGCTATGGGTCCTAAGATGCTAAACAAACAAGTTCAAATCCAAGCTCCACCTTTGTCTGTGAAACAAGAGAACCTCCTATGGGGAGCAAAGGAAGTTCTGAGTAAATGTATGCTTTTGACATTGGGCATATGGCTATGTCAAGAACCCTAGCCCAGCTCCATAGGAACAGCAAAGGCTCACCTCACTGAGAGTAAGGCTCAGAGGCATAGCAAAACCTTCTTCTGGTGCATGTGTGGGTATTGATATTGTGTGCAGAAAGTCTTCACTGTAGCTTTCTCCTAGATGTTTATGCCCCCGAAGACTTCACCCCTAAAGGGACCACTTCTACCAAGATAGCTTTGATCCATTAGTCTACCTCCTTGTTTATCTGTATACAAAAGTTCACCTCCATATACAACTGTATGTAATAAACATGCTAAACTTCTAGAGTGCTGTAGTTTCTCGATCAGAGAGCCCACCTGACCCCCACTTCTCAGTGTACTTGTATGCCTGTGTCTGTTGGTTCTTACTTCATTCTCTCACCACTCTAGTCAGGCTTGTCCTGGGAGCTATGCAAGGACACATCAACCTCCTAACTGGTACAAATTAAAAACAATATATGCAAAGCAATAGCAGATTGCCTGGAACAGAGCAGTGATTTGGGTCTATTGCTAGTTAGAGCAAAGGAATGAAGATAATGGAATGGAAATGAATTAGAAAAGCATGGGATAAAAGAAATGAACCAACTCTGAGCCACAAATTCAGAACTCACAATCAAAAGGCAAGTATTTTAATAGGTCTTTATGACATACAGAGCCCCATTCTTCCATGTTGTGCACATGGGCTCTTCACAGTCAATATTATTAACTGGATTCCCTCTTTTTACCCATCAAAAACAGATTTATCTAAGACTCTGTCCAGAACACACAGTGGGCAATCCCCTCAATCCCCTCAACCTCACCATCCTCTCTCTCTCTCTCTCTCTCTCTCTCTCTCTCTCTCTCTCTCTCTGTGTGTGTGTGTGTGTGTGTGTGTGTGTGTGTGTGTGTGTGTATCTATCTATCTCTCTTTCTTCCCCTCCCTGGCATAGCATATCATTGACCATGCCAACCAGCATAATAGCCATGACCATGTCATCATGGTGGCAGCAAGGGTCAGTGTCAGAGATGTCATCAGCACTGCTCCTTGGTCTGGGCTTTGCAAAACCTCGAATGCCTACCCATTATTTTTCTAGGCACCAGAATTCCATGACAAACCCACCCACTCCCCTGCTTAGAAAGTTTCAGTTTAGCAGTAAAACCTGTCAAATTATTAAAGAATTCTAATGACATCTGAATATTCAGAACATAAGTACACGTGGTCATGTTAGCCTGGAGGTGGTTGTGGACCTAAAGGAAATGATGATCTTATACAATGGCAGTACAAGGCTAAGAAAAGCAAAGGCAAATAGAAAAGTGCAAATAGGGGTTTCATGGAGCACTGAGTGAATTTGAAGGTACATATATCCAAAATATTGTGTCATATGACTGTACTAAAAGATTATTTGTTGGTGATCTGAACTTTAAACTTAACTGGACAAAACATAAGTGAGAGAAAACACAACTCACTTAGCAAACTAAAAGTGATTTCAGGCCAAGGACAGTAGCCACACATTCTGAAGGAAGGAAATCCCTAGGAGTACATTTGCTCAGGAAACTCAAGCTTCAAAACAGGAACAGCTGCTGTTTGAAAGTCAGACCCAGAAATGCTGTATGACCAAGCCACTGTCATATCACTAGTTTTATGTCTCCTTAAAGACTCCTTACAGAGCACATTTCTAACTTGTGTCATGCAGGGTCCAATATCTGAGACAGACTGTGAAACTGTAGATTGCCAGACTGAGCCCCAAACCTTGGCTTTGATATTCCAGGCTATGGTTTGATAATCTGAATTCTCCTAAGTTCCTAGATATCACTAATGGTGATAAAGTAGGATCACGCTTTGGAAACCACTGGCATAAAGATATGTCTGCCTCTCCACAGTGCAAACTCAGACACACAAGTGAATCTGAGGTACTCTGCCCTGTGGAAGGAAATGTTGATTATTTCATTCTGTCAAGCTCCTTTTGATGACAATGTACACACAAATTGTGTATCTATGCTTCTCTACTATAGATTAAAATAAAAAACATAAATCTTTTTTCCAGTTTAGAGTCAAACCCACAGTTCTGTGAAAATTAGGCAGGTTCTCTCGTTGAGCTACCTAGTCAGCTCCAGGTGTTTGTTAAGCATATTATTTTAAAATACAAAATTTGACTATTTTGCAATGGATCTACAACTTCTCTTTTCTTCCTACGGTACAGTGAATTGTCTTGAGGTCTAAGCTTAGGAAAAACTGGAGTGACTAGGGACTGTCCAACATATAGTCCAAGTAGCTACACACATATCACCCAAGATGGTCGTTAGTAGAAACCTTGACCTCTACCTAAACCTATCAAATAGGAATCTTGAAATAGAAACAACTAATATTTTACAGAATTCTCTATTTAAGTATGTGAATAATAAAGTGAAACTCCGTAGTAGCTACCTCAGCTAGAGGAAAAACTATCCTTAGACCCACTGGCAGCTACCTCCACTGGAGGAAAAAACATTCTTGAATCTAAAATAGCAGCTAAGGAAACTGAAACAAAGCCCAATACAAAGCTAAGCTGAAGGTACATTCAACTCCGAGACTCTGGAATTATTCATTGCAATTCAATATTTCTTCATTCTTTCCTTCTTTCCTTCCTTTTTGTTGCTGTTGTTTTGGTTTGGTTTGGTTTGGTTTGGTTTGGTTTGGTTTGGTTTGGTTTTGGTTTGTTTATGGTTTTCAAGACAGGGTTTATCTGTATATTAGCCCTGGCTGTTCTGAAACTCACTGTGTAGACCAAGCTGGCTCTGGCCTCAAACTCACAGAAATCTGCACCTCTGCCTCCTGAGTGTTGAGATTAAAGGTATATACCACCACATCCAGCTTACAATTCAGTGTTTCTAAAAGATAGCTTTAAATTAATGACTGCACTTTTTCTAAAAAAAAAAAAAAAAAAAAAAAAAAAAAAAAAAAATTGGTGATATTACAGTAGCATGACACAATGAAAGAAAATTGTTGAATTTTATGAGATTTTTTTCAAAGTTTACCAGTTATAGAAAACAATGGTCTAGCTTGCAGGAACCTGAGGAGAATCCCAAGCACAGAGCATTCAATGCCACCCAAGAAAGTCTGGGAAAGCTAGGATGAGTTAGTAGGTCACCTTGGAGTCCTTGATGGAGATGTTTGATGTCTCTGCATAATCATCATCTTTTCTCCACTTAAATCAACTGCTTTCTTCATAAAATGGTATAGACAGACCAAAAGAGCCCAACTTAATTAGCCAGTTCTGCAGTTATATCATAGCTGTGTGATATACACAAGTCAACTAATCCATGGTAATAAAGCTCAGTTACTCATCTGTAACATCACAACAAAACCCTCATGCCTATACTCACATTATCATTACCAAGGCAAACAGAGATAGCTTTATAAAGCCACATAAATACTTTTGTGTGTCTGAATTGTAAGGAAGACTCCTTGGCATCATGGAAATAACACATATATTGGGACAGGTTGGTCCTAGTTTCAAACCCAGACCAGAATTTATATGAGCACATTTTTTTTTATCTCTTTGGGATGATTTCTATCCACAACTTAGAGATTCAAGTTAACATTCTTATAGCACATTGAGAAGATTAAACAAGACAGTGGTTGCAAAGTGCCTGGCATACTCAGAGCTCCAAAGTATGCGTTCCCTTCCCCATGATTATAAGACATTCAAAGACTTAATGATAGTTTTTTTTCTTCAGTTAATGCCATGAATAGCATCATTATACTTGCTTCCTGAAGTGAGAAGCCACAATAACACTCCTCCCTGCTCCCAGGGCTCCTTTGATGTGGTGGGTTTGTGGGGGTGTTATTACCACTGGGTAAGACCAAGTCAGAAAAAGCTGCCCAGCTCTTACCCGTGGAGGACAGTGAAGGCTTAGAGAAGCCTGAAAATGAAGTGATCTTTGTAACTGGGGAATGTCAGACCTCTGACCTCACCTGTTGACTTATTCCCTCAAAAGTCCTCATATAAAGAAGACAGTCTTTGTAAGAATTATTTCTTTTACTTTTTGAGATTTTTAATATAATTATATCAATTCTCCCTTTCCCTTCCTCCCGCCAAGCCCTTTCATATGCCCTTCCTTACTCTTTCAAATCCATGGCTCCTTTTTGTCATAAATTATTGTTGCATATGTGTACATGTGTATATATACACATATGTACATCTGCTCAGTCTGTACAGTGTTATTTGTATATATTTTTTAGGGCTGACCATTTGGTATTGGATAAAACTGTCTCCTACTCATAGCATTCCTTCATCACTTATAATTCTTTGTTTAGGGTTGAGGCCTAATGGACTTCCTCATGCTGGCATGTTTATTGTTGTCTTTGTACACCTCATATTTAAGTAATCATGTTAGTGAGATACTATGGGACCTTCTGACATTACTTGGAGACAAAATTTCACAAAAAACTCCCTGATCCTCTAGCTCTTTCAATCTTTCATCTCTCTCATCTGTAATAATCCCTGAGCCTTAGATGTAGTTGTTTTATAGATGTATCCTTGGGACTAGACTCCACAAGTCCGAAATTTGATTAGTTGTGGTTTTCAATAACTGAGCTTCTTTGGTGAGGGTGAGGACTATACTTATCTGTCGGTATGAGGACAAATATTTAGAATTTCGGTGGGCATTATACTGGTTTAGTAGAATGGCAGTTGTATGTTCTTCTCCAAGATCTATAACTTCACATCTCCAGGTAGCTAACTAGGTTTCCAGTACCAGGCATGGTTTTTCTCTTGAGGGGCAGATCTTAAGTCCAATTAGAGAGCTATAAGTTATTATCAACTTATGAATGCCCCAACTGTACCCTTAGAGTTATTCTGTCATGCCAGTTATTGTTATGGAGAAAACATACCATAGCTAGGTAGGCCGTTGGTTGTTTTCCTCCTTTAGAAACCTGCATGACACTTTCTTGTGCCATAAAAATTTATCATCAAGGAGAAAGCTTTTAAGTAAGTTCTAATTCAGGATCCTTTAGGCTCTGATGAACAGATTTTTAGAAGGAATAGTTTCCCCACCTCCCACCCCCACCCCAACAAACAAAGAAAAAAATTTCAGTAGGGAAAGGAGGTCCATCTAAATATGTTTTCATGTGGGAATCATGTAACATTTGTTTCTGAAATATTTCATTCATTCACAAATCAATTTGATTGGTATTTTAGCATCTATTTTATGTCAGCCAGGCTTGGCATATAATAGATACGATTAACTCTGCCTGGCCATACGTCCACATTTATATAGCCACAGAGTCACAAAACAAACCCGTCCTGATCAGGGCAAGTCTGAGGAGTGATGACAGCAAAGGGAGGGCTTAACACCATGTGAATTCATGCTGGAAGTGGGCCTGCCTCCATGTATATAATAAGCTGACAGGCGTGCAGGTGACTAAAAACTGACCCTTTGAGTCTACGGTACCTATTGCACTTGCCTTGGCAAGTGGCCTTCTCTAGATTCCTGTGAATAAATCATACCCAGGGGGATCTACTCATAGGCGATCGCATGTATGTGTCATCAGGTCACTCTCTCAAATTAGAAAAACACATTCACCCCTTCCCTTTCCACATTGATTCTACATAGAACCAAAGCCCAGCAGTGAACAGGTTTGGACAATGAGATTAATTAAATGACCAAAAAAAAAAAAATTGCAGAGCAACAAGAAAAAAATAAAATGTGAGGGACCTTCCCTCATAATTCATAAAATGAAGTAAATGTATCAGCAAAAAGATGATAAAAAAGAAAAACAGAGTTGGGCATAAAATACAAATGACCATATTATCTTAGGTCTCATTTCATGCAGCGTCATTTCACACCTGTCTCCTGGGAGAGTTGTTGATCTTGATGAGCCCTGTATATTGTACCAATGCAACTGGTAACTACTCAGAACAGCAGATAACTCCAAGTGCAAGGTGCCATAGGCAGCAAGTTGTCACAGATTACAGGTCCGTCTGTGAGTTCCGCCAGTGGTTTATATGTCACCCGGAAGTTGTGGTAGTAGAAAATGTGACCAGTTTCTGTAGAAGGTAGCCAGCGTTGCATGCCTCCGAGATCTCTGCTTCCTCTGTTCTTCTGTCCTACAGCTGGAGTGGCCTGAGTCCCAAATGGAAACTTCAAAGATGTTTGGGGGAAAGGCTGGAGACCTACTTCCTGTCTCTCAGGCTCAATTCTATTTTCTTCTAATTCTACTGCTGACTTTTGACTCTGATATGGTCCCTAAGTTGCTAGTCTAGGCTAAAGACTATTCCAGAAGTGGATATTTTTGTTAATTCATGTGTCTATTCCCAGCTAAAATAGAACCAGCATAACATAAAAAGTTTAATATTATAAGGTAAAGAGGTAAATGAATAATGCTATATATTTTACTATTACCCTCCACCAAAGCTTTCTATGAAATGTCCAATCTCTGCTCCAAAGAAAAGAAGACTATTAATGAATACTGTTGACTACCAAGTACTATGCACTGGTTTCTTACCTTTTTAGGTGGCACAAAAATTCAGTCTAATTTTAACCAAGACCAGTTAACACATATTCAAATATATTTAAGAAATTAAGAATAAATAGATCTAGGATTTAAGTCCAATCTTTAAGGGTGACTACCTTTAAAATCAGCTACTTCTGACAGGTTATAAAATACACAGCCTTCAATTCAACATCACTTGACATAGTTATAGACTCAAGGGCTAATTTTCTCTGTGAGCATTTCACAGCTAATGTAGTGAGTTGTATCTATTTTTCTTTATGAACATCCTCTTCTTTCATCTTTGCTTTTGTCTGTGTGCTTGTGTGTGTGTGGCTTCTGTGGCATTTTCTGCTTAAAACATTTTCCTATACATTTTCTTTCAAAAACACAAGTGCCCCTTCATTGTGGTATAGACTATAATGCACCACCTGCTCCTCACACTTACCCCATGTGTGCTGCAGTGACTGCCTGGTCCTGACTGTGGTCTTTATACTATCCAAGCTAGATCCCCCGCTGAGCCCAGGGACTCAGATCCCCTCTTGGGCATTTCTCTCATCCCTGATCTAATCCATCACCTGCAGCCCAGATGGGAGACCACAAATCTCCAGGAATGCATCTCTAGTGGAGGGCACATGCTTGCCCCAAGGCTCACCATTCATTTCCAAGCCTGGACTCTTGCAGCTTTAGAGAGAGCACATGTTCCTTGGACCAAAGATGGAAGAAGGGACCTCTCTTAAAGTCTCTTTGCTGGGACCAAATCACCCCAAAATAAATGATAACTCAAAAGGTCTGATAGAGTTGTCCCCAGTATTTCCCTTCCCCATCACACTTTTTGAATGAAGTCACCCTCACGTGTAAGATTCCAACATTATCTTTCTGATGAGCTGAGCTCCTTTACTTCAGATTGTTTCACATACTGCATATGTATTAAATCCACATTCCTCCACTCTTCCTATTCCTCAGCAGCATTTTTTGTTATGGTAACACTTAATTTTCCTTATCTTAAAAAAATGAAAAATAGAATTGGTAAAGTAATGAAACAATAGAAATTAAAGTCTAAAGTTTTCAAAGAAGTTTAGTTCTTGCTTTAAAAATGGAAGCTCTGAAGCCAGGCGGCGGTGGCGGCGCACGCCTTTAATCCCAGCACTTGGGAGGCAGAGGCAGGTGGATTTCTCAGTTCAAGGACAGCCTGGTCTACAGAGTGAGTTCCAGGATAGCCAGGGCTACACAGAGAAACCCTGTCTCTAAAATACCAAAAACAAAAAAAAACAAAAAATGGAAGCTCTGTATATGGACCCCCTTTGACCTACTGTGACACATAGGACATTGGGAATGTTTAAGGACACTTACACATGCTGAACTAGACTGGTATGACCCTTCATGGGCTTACTACCTACATTTGCCAAGTAACATGAAAAACTGACAGACGATAATAAAATAACTACTCTCTTAACCTCTGTAGTTCACCAGGAATTATGCTATAAACAATTCTGCTTTTTTAAAGTTTTATATTTCAAGTAGTGAAAAGTATGTGGTGTGTGGTGTGTGTGTGTGTGTGTGTGTGTGTGTGTGTGTGTGTGCAGGAACACATGCCACAGCATGCCTATGGAGGTCAGAGGGCAATCTTAGACATTAATCTTACTTCCACCTACCTTGTTTGAGACAGGGTCTCTTTGCTGTTTCCTCTTTTATACTTTAGATTTGCTAACTCATGAATTTCCAGGATTCTTCTGTTTCCACCTCCCATCTCACCACAAAAGCACTGGGATTACAAATGCAGTACAGTGCTGGTTTTATAGGGGTTCTGGGCATTTGCATTCAGATCCTCATGCCTTCATACTACGCACTGAGCAGTGCTTCCAGTTCAAAAGGCAGCCTTTTATTTGCCATGTAGTTCTGTGTCCTTGGATACTGGAAGTAGTTGTGGAGTGTAAGCCATTTCTATGGTACAGAACATGAGATGCATGGAATAACTACATAATTTAATGAATTCAAAAGGCTCCATTTGGAAAGTGAACATTGTATTATTAATAATTATGCTCTGTTATGAAAGTAGAGAATTATTCCTAGGAAATCAATGCAGAGTCATCCTCATCTTTATCAAAGCCCTTTGTATCTTCTCTACCAGTTGACAGGAATATGGTGAAATAGATACGAACTGAAAAAGAAAACTCTCCAAATTAATGTCCAGTATTGTGTTGTATCATGGAGAAACTAATAAAGATGGAGATAAAAGTGTAAACAATTCACGGTTCCTAAGAACACGTAGGGTGCTAATCTTAGTGCACCACACGACTGAGACAAAGTACCAGGCTGAAAGGTATGCAAGCACAGTGCTAGGTCACAGCTTCAGGCACCACTGACCCCTGAGCATCCAAGTCACTGCGAGCAGGTTAAAGAGCCTGAGGAAAAGCTCCAGGCTGTCAGAAGGCAACTATCCATGCTTCCCAGAAGGTTTTTACTCAATTAGTGCCCTCCATTACAGACTGAGCAACCCTCCAGGAAAGGGCTATCTACTTTTTGTTGTATATTGAAGGTAGCAGAAGTTATGCTTCATTCGTTCAAAAATGTAGAGGGTAAAACGTCATCGCAACTATGAGAGCATTTCTCAGTGTACTTGTTTTGTTGAATCTGGAAATTCTGTTGGTGATAATATATACAGCCTCACTTTGAGGTCAGGTGACTGTAAGCATTCTGAATTATAAAATATAAATTATAAACAATACCAAAATATCTTTGGCTCACTGCACTCAGATTGCTATAACATATGAGGAATAAGATTTTTTACTATTTACATTGCCTTCAAAAACCTACTTGGCAAAGAATAGAATAGCATAACCTTCAGATACCAGGCTCATGGGCCAGGAGTGTTCCTTATGTTACCCAATGTCTCTGACTGAGTGTTAAGAAAAACCAACATTGTAAGAAGGAGAACCATGGCTTTGTATAATGCTTGAGCTATAAAAAGTGAGGAAACTGAATGCTAGAAACATAGCCATCTCTTCAGAAACAGACATGACAGCGTGAGGATTTACTTATCACACTAAACTTTCTACACAGAACCATGGCACATGGATTAAGGTGCCAGTGGTACTGTACACATGAGCAGTACTGAGAAATTTGTAGAACCTAATCAAGTGTACGAATTTTTTGTGTCAATCATACACATCCCTATCTTAATCCTACTTCTTCTAATTCCAAAAATGCAAACTATGTAACAAGGATACTGTAAAGAGTATTCTCATAGTATTATGCCTGCTTCATAACTTGACTATCAAGGAAAAAAATGGATACATATCGACAAATATGTAAATATGTATGCATATATATCATTTTTATTTTGTATATATACATATATATTTGTGCTTATACATATAGACGTGTTGTAAACTGCTGAGCCCTTCTGTAGTGTCCAGCAGGTTTTCAGGAAGCCGGTCACCTTTCTGTCTCTTGCTGTCACATTTCTACCCTATTTATTCTCAATTCCACACATCACTCTCTCCCTTTCATAGAACAGAGGCATTCTCAAATTCTTTTGCTGTAATAATAACCTGATCATTTTTTAGCATCACAGTTTCAGCAATATGATACTGGAGTCCAGAAGTCTGCATTTCAACACCGCCTTTGCTTCACTCTTCATTGTGACTGGTCTATAGACAAGACCAACTTGTACCTATACTCCTGGGCATATATGCAAATGAGGCTCCATCCTAACATCCTACCACAAGGATACTTGCTCAATTATGTTCATAGCTATGAACTTTACTCATAGTAGCTAGAAAGCAAAAACAACCTAGATATCACTCAACCAAAGAATGGATATACATGTATGTGTGCATGCGTGTGTGTGTGTGTGTGTGTATGTATATACATATATATATATGCATGATATATATGTATATATATGTATATATATGTATACATATATATACATATATATTATTTACACAATGGACTATTACTTAGCTGTTAATGGGGTGTTTCTTAAATAAGCATCACTATATGCATTTCATGCAGCTCATCTTCTCACACATGAAATTCAACTACAGTCATGAAGTCCATATCTGCTGTATCAAACTGATGGCCGTTGGTCACTACAGTACGACCTGAAGCCGTAATCCACTTGCCAAGTACACAGAGCCCTCTTTTACTTATCACACTAAACTTTCTACACGGCGGAACCTGTGCACATGGATTAAGGTGCCAAGATTTTCAACTCCTAGTCAGAAACATCCTACAATAAGGACCTACTAACCAGACCAACTCTAGTCCTTTCAGTTATATGACTAGACAATTTAAGGACATTTCAGTAGAATGTACTCAAATCCAGTCATGGACAGATTACAGAGGATTCCAGAAATACCCTGAAGGTCATTGCTGGATTCCAGAATAAACCTATAAATCCACAGACCAGAAATAAACTAGCAAATGCTCCTTTTTCATTTGCATGTTAATTTTTAAAGAACCTTTAGTGTTTGTAGTGAATTAGACACCCAAAATGTTGATTTCATCCATGCTGTCTTAGTCAGGGTTTCTATTCCTGCACAAACATCATGACCAAGAAGCAAGTTGGGGAGGAAAGGGTTTATTGAGCTTACACTTCCACACAGCTGTTCATTACCAAAGGAAGTCAGGACTGGAACTCAAGTAGGTCAGGAAGCAGGAACTAATGCAGAGGCCATGGAGGGATGTTACTTACTGGCTTGCTTCCCCTGGCTTGCTCAGCCTGCTCTCTTATAGAACCCAAGAATACCAGTCCAGAGATGGTACCACCCACAAGGGGCTCTCCCCCACTTGATCACTAATTGAGAAAATGCCACACAGCTGGATCTCATGGAGGCACTTCCCCAACTGAAGCTCCTTTTCCTATGATAACTCCAGCCTGTGTCAAGTTGACACACAAAACTAGCCAGTACAATTGACCCCTTGTCAACTTGACACACCAACATATCACTATTAAGCCTCAACCCTTACTTTCTTATTCATCCCCAAGATGTAAATAACGTAAAAAGTCCCACAGTCTTTACATATTAAAAGTTCAACCCCTTTAAAATGTCCAATATCTTAAAATTCCAAGTCTTTTAAAAATTCAAAGTCTCTTAACTGTGGACTCCACTAAAATACCTTCTTTCAAGAGGGATAAATATCAGGGCACAGTCACAATCAAAAAAGCAAAACTCAAACTCCAATGGTTCAATGTCTGGGATCCAACTCACGATCTTCTGGGCTCCTCCAAGGGCTTGAGTCACTTCTCCAGCTCTACCCTTTGTAGCACACAACTTGTCTTCTAGGCTCCAACTGCCTATACTCCACTGCTGCTGCTGTCCTTGGTGGTCATCGCATAGTACTGGCATCTCCAAGCCTCAAATCTTTTGCATGACCCCTTCAGTCCTGGGCCATCAATTACAACTGAGGGTACACTTTCACCAATGGCCTTCCATGGCCTCTCACAGTACCAAGCTTCAGCTGTTCTTCATGATGCCATCATGCCTTCAAAAGCAGTACCACGTGGGTGACTCTTACACAGTACCAAGTCCTGCTACAGCACAAGGCACAACCTTGGCTAACTGGAACACACTCTCTGTGCTCTCAGAAAACAGTTCCCAGAAGATTTCATCTCAGTGATGCTGGTTTCTTCTTAATCACCGCTAATTTCTTAGCTCCAGCTAACCAGCATCAATAGTCCCAGTAACACAAAGGTTAACTTTAATAGTTTTGGTATCTTGTTACTCACAGCTGATTCTTCAGCCCCAGCTAACCAAAACCACAGAATCTTCATAGCCCTGATAAGAGTCTTTAATTTTCCCTCTGAAACTTCACAAGCCAGGCCTCCATCTTCTCCACTGTTCTCAACATAATCTTCCAAGCTCCTCCACATCTCACAGAGGTCTCATCACTGAATGGACCATCTAGCCCAAAGTTCCAAAGTCCTTCCACAGTCCTCCCCAAAACATGGTCAGGTTGTCACAGGAATACCCCACTACGCTGGTACCAATTTGTCTTAGTCAGGGTTTCTATTCCTGCACAAACATCATGACCAAGAAGCAAGTTGGGGAGGAAAGGGTTTATTGAGCTTACACTTCCACGCAGCTGTTCATTACCAAAGGAAGTCAGGACTGGAACTCAAGTAGGTCAGGAAGCAGGAACTAATGCAGAGGCCATGGAGGGATGTTACTTACTGGCTTGCTCAGCCTGCTCTCTTATAGAACCCAAGAATACCAGTCCAGAGATGGTACCACCCACAAGGGGCTCTCCCCCACTTGATCACTAATTGAGAAAATGCCACACAGCTGGATCTCATGGAGGCACTTCCCCAACTGAAGCTCCTTTTCCTATGATAACTCCAGCCTGTGTCAAGTTGACACACAAAACTAGCCAGTACACATGCTCTGCAAGCATGCCTTGAAAAACATACAAGTAGATGAATGTCACCTGGTTTGTGACATTTCTACCTTTGGAGCACATTCCTGCTCAGTTTACCAGATTCATCAATGAGAAATGGTGGCCATTTCCTAGACTGGATCCATATCTGTGTCATGGCATTTTTGATCATCTACTGTTCTAAATATTCTCTACCTTCAAGAAGTTCTAATGCAAAAAAAAAAAGTCCCCCCCAGTGGCAAGTCTTGAGACTGATCATTTCATTTTTAGGAATACTTCAGGAAAATTATTAAAAGTCATTAAATTTTTCTGCACATGATATAATAGGGATGGTATTAAAGCAGCATTTGTCCCACTCCCTAACAAATTCCATCACCCAGGAAATCACATTCTCTGAAACATTTTCACCATTTATAAGAAAGAAAATATCAAGCCAGGAAAGAGAGAATTTACTGAGTCAAATTGATCTTTTGTTAACTGGAAATCAGCTTACTAGAGTCTTGGGAAACTCTATAGTCTCAGAAGCCAAGACTGAGCAAAAGAACAGTATTTTCTGCATTATAATAGTTCTATTTTCACATGCTGATATCCAGGCTAAGTTAAACCACAGAAAAACGTATATTCTTTTGCTTTAGGATGAAATATATATATTAAGTCCAATTGGTCCAAAGTTTCAATTAGTTTCACTGTGTCCCTATTTAGTTTCTGCTTTCCTGATCGGTCCATTGAGGAGAGTGGGGTGTTGAAGCCGCCCACAATTATTGTATTATGTGCATTGTGTGCTTTAAACTTTAGTAAAATTTCTTTTACGAATGAGGGTGCCCTTGCATTTGGAGCATAGATGTTCAGTATTGAGAGTTCTTCTTGGTGGATTTTCCCTTTGGCCAGCAAGAAGTGACCTTCTGTGTCTCTTTTGATGATTTTAGGTTGAAAGTCAGTTTTATCTGATATTAGAATGGCTACTCCGGCTTGTTTCCTGAGACCACTTGCTTGTAAAATTGTCTTCCAGCCTTTTACTCTAAGGTAATGTTTGTCTTTGACATTGAGATGTGTTTCCTGTATGCAGCAAAATGTAGGGTCCTGTTTCCATATCTGGTCTGTTAGTCTATGTCTTTTTATTGGGGAATTGAGTCCATTGACGTTAAGAGATATTAAGGAATAGTAATTATTACCTCTTGACATTTTTGAAATTATTTTTTATATTTGAGAGGTTATCTTCTTTTGGATTTGATGAGAGGAGGTTTCTATGTGATTTCCCTCCTTGTGTTGGTGTTTTCCCCCTATGATCCTTTGTAGGGCTGGGTTTGTGGAAAGATATCGTGCAAATTTGGTTTTGTCATGGAATACCTTGGTTTCTCCATCTATGGTGATTAAGAGTTTTGCTGGGTATAGTAGTTTTGGCTGAAATTTGTGTTTTCTTAGAGTCTGCATGATATCTGCCTAGGATCTTCTAGCTTTCATGGTCTCAAGTGAGAAGTCTGGTGTAATTCTAATAGGTCTTCCTTTATATGTTACTTGGCCTTTTTCTCTTACTGCCCTTAATATTCTTTCTTTGTTTAGTACATTTGGGGTTTTGATTATTATAACCGCTCTGGAAATCAGTCTGGTGGTTCCTCTGAAAATTGGGTATGACACTTCCAGAGGACCCTGTCATACCACTCCTGGGCATATACCCAGAGAATTCCTCTGCATACAATAAAGACACATGCTCCACGATGTTCATAGCAGCCTTATTTATAATAGCCAGAAGTTGAAAGGAGCCCAGATGTCCCTCAAAGGAAGAATAGATACAGAAAATGTAGTATATTTATACAATGGAATACTACTCAGCAATTAAAAATGATGAATTCATGCAATTTGTAGGCAAATGGTTGGATCTGGAAAATATCATCCTAAGTGAGTTAACCCAATCACAAAAAAATACACATGAAATGCAATCACTGATAAGTGAATATTAATGAGCCCAGAAGCTCTGAATACTCAAGGCACAATTAGCAAGTCAAAAGATTCCCAAGAAGAAGGAAGGAGAGGACCCTGGTCCTGAAAAGACTGGATCCAGTTTTGTAGGAGAGTACCAGAACAGAACAGAGAAATGGTGGGGTGGTGATTGGGGAATAGGCAGGGGTTGGGGGGGGGAAGAGGACTTATGGGACATATGGTGAGGGGGGAACTGGGAAAGGGGAAAGCCTTCGGAATGTAAAACAAAGAATATAGAAAATAAAAAAAAATTAATCAAACTGGAAAAAAAAAACAGAAAAAAAAACATTCTTCATTTTAAGGCCAAACCTCTGATTAACTGCTTTTTATGACAGGTAGTAATATAAATGTTTCATATTCATTAACTTCCTTCAACATTACAATTTCTACCTTGTTTTCCAAGCTTCCAGAATATAAACTGGTTTAGATACAGTAACAATAAATACAAAAATAAGCAAACAACTCTGCAAAATAGATACCATTACCAAAGTTTACATATAAGGAAATGAGGCACAGGGCAATTTTTTTCTTCAAGATTTTACAGTCCATCGTGAGGACTAAGATTCAAAGCAAGACAACTACTTCTCAAAAACATCAAGTTATGGAGCCAAACAACTTCAAGTTCTCCTGCTTTAGTCCTTTACATAATTCATAGGACTATGCCAAATAGAAACAAAGTCATATCTACTGACAAACATATATATATATGCATATATATGTATATATGTATATAATTAGTGTAAATGAAATGTCTACCTCTTTTCTTTTATCCTATTGTAATACAAACAGAATTATAACTTTAAAACATGCTTTAAAAGATGTGAAATATACTCATGCAATGTACTATAATAGTGATTAACATTTATCATAATGTTACCTAGAGTTGACCTCATAGATCTAGAGATATCTTTTTTCTAGTGTCAATTGCCACCTGCTCCCTACCTGAACTTTAAATGGTAGGCAGCCTCTTTTAACATCTAAGAAGAGAGTCTTACTGGTACCTTCCCAAGAATCATCTTTTCTTCTACATCATCAGTCACTGACGTAGAAAAGGAACGAATTGTCTCATGTTACAAATTTTATGTCTCAGATACTAACCCATTCAATTGACTTAAGGATCACATGCTTATTCAGACTCTATTACATATCCCACACTATGTCAAATGCCAACAAGAGCCCTTCAGGTGACCAAAACTGACATGGCCTCTTTCTTTGGGCTGATGGAACCATACATCATTTCATTCAGCATTAGAAAAAAAACTTCTAATATAAGTAGACAGATCAGCCTCATGTTCCAAATGAAAACTGGACTAAACAAACTTGGGTAATTTTTTATTTTCCATGTGTGTGTGATGGTAGTCTCAAATGCACAACTGATATCATAGCCCATCTGAGTTTTCTCCTTTTTGTTACCACTTGACCAGTATTACCTGGACTTACCAAAGATTTCTAACAATTCTCTTTTCCAAAGTCAAATAGAGAGCTGCTCAGAGTATTCAACAAGAACTAAGCATAAGTTATGGATCAAGAAACAGGAACTTTGCCTTATTGTGTAGAATATAACTAGCCAAACCTCACACCTCAGTTCTCAGACCTTGGAAGCAGCCCCTACACTCAATGCCTCAATCTGACTACCTCAACCAAGCAAAGCAGACACATTAAGCTGAGAAAGAGTCCCTCTCAACAAGACCAGTTAGAAAAATGACTGTTTCGGATGATTTTCAGAATGCTTGTCATTTCATGAGGACTTTGCTTCTATTCTTGCTACTGTGTGATTCTGAAGTTGGCACAGCACTATGTAGTTCAGCATAGACTCAACAACCAGTAAACCCCCTTTTCAAAAATAAGGATAAGCATTGTATATATTCTTAACTTACCAATAAATATCTATCATATAAAATGTTAAGGGCTTTTAATTTTAATTAATATATGCTAAAACTAATACTTTATAGAATCTGCCTAGAATATGAATTATGTTTCTAAGAAGGCTCTGTGTTACATAATGTCAACTGTGGTTCAGAAAAATAATCAGAACACTTGAACTTGAAGGTTTACAAAGAATACATCATTGCATTGGATTACTCCCATTACTTTAAGTTCATATTTACCATTTATTGGTGTTAATAGTTTAACAATAGTTTAATTTATCATTGGTTGTTCTGTTACTTATATGGGATTTAATAATTCATATGTGTATTCTGATTCTAATGGTCTTCACTAGATTATGACGTGCATAGTTTAGTTCACTTGTACGTTTTTGGTAAAAGGAATCTATACACAACAATATATTTGAAAATGTATGTCAACATTTCATTGGTACTGCCTATTAATGTGAACCACTGAAGTTTGAGCCATAAAGGGGTTCACTGGGTTCAGTTATACCAGCTCTAAATGAACCAGCCATCCGTAGCCAACTTTATGCACAAAACAACGCTTGATTCAATCACTAATGGATTACTAGAGGTTGAACAAACAGAAATGAGATCCTGGAGAGATGGAAGAGCACAGTAAGCTTCACCATTATTGTAGCAGATTTAATTCCACAAATTGGTCGCAATCAATGTAACAGAATAATGAAGATTCCTATAGGTATCCTGCCATCTTTCTGTCCTGAAAAAAAGTAGAGAAATTGAACTTACCATTTCAAATGAAACCATTTCTACTGTGTGGATAAGTCTCAAAAGTAAATACTAAGAGGCAGGATAGAATACCACAGATTCTACATAAACTCTATTCAAATCTTGGCCTACCATCTGTGTCATGTACACAATGGGCAGATCATGAATTGGTAAGAACAAGAGAACTGAACAGAACCTCACAGATCAAAACAGAAAACTTCCACATCAAAAATTAACATATTTAATAAGAATATGTAGAATCCTGAGTCTACACAATATAGTTACAATGTCAAAAACACAATTCATAATCACCTGACATAAAAAGAGATGGAAAAAGGTGAAACATCCCCCAAAAGACAAAATAATCAACATGGACCAATTCTAAATAGCCCAGAAATTAAAATAAGTACCCCTTAACAACCTTCTCTTTGGAATAGGTTGAGACTATGAGAAAGATCTACTCATGCTGAAAACACAGAGCATAAATTAATATGGAGCACCTATGCTCACCTATTTTGCCAAGAGCCATTTAGGAGAAGCTAGAAACTAGCAGGTGAGCTTTCTGAGAGGGTTGTGCCATAGACTGTCAATCTATGATGGATTTGCTTCTCTACACAAGCCCAAGGAGATTATATTTGGGGAAAGATTCCTTGTATTAATATGAATTTCCTGTTATTATTCAATATGTAAAAATCACTAGGTATTGGCCCATCCTTTTGAGCAGATTTCTGCAGACCTGTACCATCTTGCAGTGATGCCATGTAGACGAATAGATAATGATTTTATAGAATTCCTGACTTGATTCAAATAATTGTAGAAAAAAAAAGTTTTTAGAGATGGTCGTAGTTGCTAGAAATATATAATAAACTTAGAATCTGGAATAGAATGTGCCACTTCTCGTAAGTAAAGACTGCATAGTAAGAAATATGAGCCTTCATAATCACACAAGGTCCAAGAATAAAGTCATAGGTGTGCACCGTGATAAGGCAAGGCCATGTAAAAACTGTTGCTTTGAACTTATAATGAGTGTATTATAATGAAGCACTGATTTGAACTTAATATCAACATCCTTCAGCAAATCCCATTCTATGTAACATTTTATCACTGAGGTAACTTTCTAAAGAACTTTTGTCTAAGACGGTATCTTACTCAGGATTTCTATTCCTGCACAATCATTATGACCAAGAAGCAATTTGGAGAGGAAAGGGTTTATTCAGCTTACACTTCCACATTGCTGTTCATCACCAAAGGAAGTCAGGACAGGAACTCACAAAGGGCAGGAACCTGGAGGCAGGAGCTGATGTTACTTACTGGCTTGCTTCCCCTGGCTTGCTCATATTGCTTTCTTGTAGAACCCAGGACTACCAGCCCAGGGATGGTACCACTCACCATGGGCCCTCCTACCCTTGATCACTAATTGAGAAAAGGCCTTACAGCTGGATCTCATGGAAGTATTTTCTCAAGGGAAGCTCCTTTCTCTGTGATAACTCTGGCTTGTATAAAGTTGACACACAAAACTAGAAAGTATAAAAGACCAGAGAAAAGAAATGAAGTTGTTGGCCGGGCAGTGGTGGACATGCTTTTAATCCCAGCACTTGGGAGGCAGAGGCAGGCAGATTTTTGAGTTCCAGGCCAGCCTGGTCTACAAAGTGAGTTCCAGGACAGCCAGGGCTACACAGAGAAACCCTGTCTGGGAAGGAAGGAAGGAAGGAAGGAAGGAAGGAAGGAAGGAAGGAAGGAAGGAAAGAGAGAGAGAAAGAGAGAGAAAGAAAGAAAGAGAGGAAGGAAGGAAGGAAGGAAGGAAGGAAGGAAGGAAGGAAGGAGAGAGAGAGAGAGAGAGAGAGAAAGGAAAGAGAGAAAGAGAGAGAAAGAAAGTTGTTAATTGAGTGGTTTGCATTGAGTTCTGCCTCATCCATCCATCCATCCATTCATCCAAATGTCTATGTCTGTTTGTCTATCCATTTGTGTGTAGGTAAATGTGTAAGCATGCATGATTACATTGATTGTGACAGATTGTCTGTCAGGCCTGATCAGAGTGGATGTATGAATATTTGAAAGCATATGTGTCTGTGCATATTTGACGCTATAAAGCATCTTAATTCTTTTCCTTTTTTTCCTCTCTAGTTCACAAAGAATTAACCAGATTATCCAGAGAAGCTTCTGGCTGATTCACCAGAGAAAGGAGAACCAATACTAAATCCTTTTACTTAACCCCACCACTACCACTGTTTTACTTTGAGGTCGTAAAGGCCAGAGACTACTGCAGATACTGGACTCAGAGGAACTCAGGTAGGTCAGCTACCTTCTCAAAGTAACTTAGACTTAAGACAGGTAAATGTTTTCTTATAAAAGACGCAACCCTAAAAAAAGGGGGGGCAACCCTAAACTTCTCACAAGAACAAGTCTTGCCCCTTGGTTTACCTGAAGACAGAACCAAGAAGGAATCAGAGCAGCAATGGCCCCTGGCAGTAGGTGTCTTATAAACTACCTAAAACTAAAGGTACCTTTAAGAGCAGCCAGAGCACACCAAAGACTCACACCATCACTAACTTGTCACCAGAAATACCCAAGACCAGAAGCCAATGAAGGAGTGTCCTTAACATGTTGAAAGAAAAAATGGTTGTGAGACCACAGCAGTGACCTTGCAAAATTATCCCTAAAGAAGGGAAGTGAGAGGAGGACATCTTCAGAGAATATAAGCTGAGAACTATTCACTATGATGAATAGAAGCCCCACATTCTCAGAGAAGCCACACATTCTCAGAGAAGGGGAAGAGAGATGGGGGAAGGTCTCTGAAATGGGGGGACCAGGATGGAGGCAGCATTTGGAAGATAAATATAAATTTTAAAAGGAAATTATATTTAAAAAAAAAGTTTGTTAGGTACAAAAGAGCAAGAGCATGAAAAGGGAGAGCCACAGAGATGGTTCAGAGTTAGAAACACACGCCACTCCCTCAGAGGACTTGGGTCAGCTCCCTCCACCTCTAAATGTAACTCCAGTTTCAGAATATCCAGTCCCCTGCTGGTGCCTGTGAGGGCATCGGGTATGCCTGTGGAACACACACATACATGCAGGTAAGCGTTCACAGACATAAAGCAAAAAATTAAATGAATCTCCTTTAATATACAAGAAAAGTTTCAAATCTTCAAGAAAAGAATAAATGTCTGGATAAATATAAAAGATAAGATTTTGTCATCTTGATTTTGTCATCCGTCATGTGTAAAGCAAAAAATTATATATGGAGTTTATAAAATGCATTTGAGAACTATAGTAATATTAGTGAGATGATTTTTTGTAGTTATAACTCTTTACATTTGGCATGAAGTAGTAAAATATTTTAGTAACAAATTTTAAAATATATATTGTAATCTACATAGCAACCCATTGAAAGGCAATACTACTTCAGGCAAAGTTAACAAAAAGAATTTTAAGTATAATGAGACCATGCAAGAACCTTGGGACACCATGAAAAAAACAAAATCTATAAATTATATGTTATAGGAAGAATTTCACATAAAGAGCATAGAAAAATGTTTTTTCTTTTTTTATTAGATATTTGCTTTACTTTTCAAATGGCATCCCCTTTCCACATTACCCCTCTGAAAACCACCTATCCCATCACCCCTCCCCCTTTTCATCCCTCCCCCCAATTTCCTGACTTGCATTTCCCTATTTTGGGGAATTGAGCTTTCACAGCACCCATGGTCCCCTCTCATTGGTGTCTGAAATGATCATCTTCTGCTACATTCGAGCCATGAGTCCCTCCATGTGTATACTCTTTGGTTGGTGGTTTAGTCCCTGGGAGCTCTGGGGGTACTGGTTGGTACATATTATTGTTCCACCTGCAGGACTTCAGCTCCTTGGGTCCTTTCTCTAGATGCTCTGTTGGAGAGCCTATGTTCATCCTATTTGTTGGATGTGAGCCATGGGTAGTTTGATCCACTTTCCAATAATGATCAAAGTATCCACACTTTGGTCTTCCTTATTCTTGAGCTTCATGTGGTCTGTGGGTTGCAGTTTGGGTGTTCTGAGATTTTGGGGGCTAAAATCCACTTATCAGTGAGTCCATACTATGTGTGTTCTTTTGTGGTTGGGTTACCTCACTCGGCATGATATTTTCTAGCTCCATCCATTTGCCTAAGAATTTCATGAATTCATTGTTTTTCATAGCTGAGTAGTACTCCATTCTCTAAATGTACCACATTTTCTATATCCCTTCGTTTGTTGAGGGACACCTGGGTTCTTTCCAGCTTCTGGCTATTATAAATAAGGCTGCTATGGACATAGTGGAGTATGTGCCCTTATTACATGTTGGAGCATTTTCTGGGTATATGCCCAGGAGTGGTATAGCTGGGTCCTCAGGTAATACTATGTCCAGTTTTCTGAGGAACCGCCAAACTGATTTCCAGAGTGGTTTTAACAGTTTGCCATCTCACCAGCAATGAAGGAGTATTCCTCTTTCTCCACATCATCTCCAGCATTTGCTGTCCCCTGAGTTTTTGATCCTGGCCATTCTGACTGGTGTGAGGTGGAATCTCATGGTTGTTTTAATTTGCATTTCCCTGATGATTAAGGATGTTGAACATTTCTTTAGGTGTTTCTCAGCCATCTGGTATTCCTCAGTTGAAAATTCTTTGTTTAGCTCTGTCCCCCATTTTTAATAGGGTTATTTGGTTTTCTGGAGTCTAACTTCTTGAGTTCTTTGTATATATTGGATATCAGCTCTCTATTGGATGTAGGATTGGTAAAGATCTTTTCCAAATCTGTTGGTTGCCATTTTGTCCTATGCCTTACAGAAACTTTGCAATTTTATGAGGTCCCATTTGTCAATTCTTGATCTTAGAGCATAAGCTATTGGTGTTCTATTCAGGAAATTTTCCCCTGTGCCCATGTGCTCCAGGTTCTTCCCCACTTTCTCTCCTATTAGATTCAGTGTATCTGGTTTTATGTGGAGGTCCTTTATCCACTTGGACTTGAGCTTTGTACAGGGAGATAGGAATGGATTAATTTGCATCCATCTACATGTTGACTGCCAGTTGACCTAGTACCATTTGTTGAAAATGCTGTCTTTTTTTCATTGGATGGCATTAGCTCCTTTGTCAAAGATCAAGTGACCATAAGTGTATGGGTTCATTTCTGGGTCTTCAATTCTATTCCACTGATCTTCCTGCCTGTCTCTGTACCAAAAAATCAGTAGCCTTCCTATACTTAAAGGATAAAGAGGCTGAGAAAAAATAGGGAAATGACACCCTTCACAATAGTCACAAATAATATAAAATACCTTGCTGTGACTCTAACCAAGCAAGTGAAAAATCTGTATGACAAGAACTTCAAGTCTCTGAAGAAAGAAATTGAAGATCTCAGAAGATGAAAAGATCTCCCATGCTCATGGATTAGCAGGGTTAATATAGTAAAAATGGCCATCTTGCCTAAAGCAATCTACAGATTCAATGCAATCCCCATCAAAACTCCAACTCAATTCTTCATAGTGTTAGAAAGAACAATTTGCAAATTTATCTGGAAAAAGCACCCAGGATAGCGAAAACTATTCTCAACAATAAAACAACTTCTGGCAGAACCACCATCCCTGACCTCAAGCTCCACTACAGAACGATACTGAAAATGTTTTTAACAAGTTCATAAAAAAATAAGTCCTCAAATTTAGGGAAAGAAAAGCCAACAAGATACAATTGACCTACAAAACATTGAACAGATAGCACCAGTTACAATAAGGAATGCACAGAAAATATATACACAGAAACTATGTTGAGATCTGTAAGAGAATGACCTAGTCACATACAAAGACAGACCCATCAGAGTAAACCCTGAGCTTTCTACACAAATCATAAAAGAGGAAAGGGGTTGGACTTATGTCTTTCAAACTGAAAGGTCACAGCTTTCAACCCAATTAAACATACACCGAAAAGCTATTTATCATGATTGAAGTTGAAAAAAATTCCTTTAATAAAAGCAAGCTAACAGAATTTGTGACCACCAAGCCTTCTACCGAAGAAACTGGGGAGGGGAAGGGGCAGTTCATTCTGAAGAGAAAAAAATAAGTGTAATTGGGGCAACAGGAGGAAAAAATAATCAATGAAGTTAAGTCATTCATGAAGCAAATGAAGACTAAGGAATTCCTAGATACTATAAGATCAACAAAATGACAAGGAGCTTTATATGAATATTATTAATCTCAAATTCCTCATCAAACAGCACAGTCTAGCCAACTGAATTAGAAAACAGAATCCATATTTTTTCTGCTTAAAGTGAAAGGTTGGGAAACAGTATTCCAAGCAAATGGGACAAGCAAGCAAGCATTTCTATTCTCTTATCTGGTAAACATTAACTTCAAACTAAGTCTTGTCTGAACAAATAAAAAATGTTACCTCATACTGACCACAGGAATAACCCATCAAAAGGAAATTACATGTAAATATATATTTATGAAATTCATCCAATCTCATAATGCAAACTCTACTCAATTTAAAGTCACACATTAACCCCAAACACAGCAATAGTGGGTGACATTGTTGTCCCACTTTGACCATTAGACAGGTCAACTGCGCACACACACACACACACACACACACACACACAAATTCAATAGAGAAACACTAGAATTAAATGACATCATCTGGACCTAATAGATATCTACAGAACACTCTACCAAACACCAAAAGAATTCACATTTGTAAGCAGCCCATGGACCCTTCTCTAAAACAGATCACATATTAGGACACAAAGCAATTCTCAGGAATAGAAGAATATTGATATTGAAAAGCATCCTGTATTTTACTTAGACACAAGGGTATAAAGCTAGAAGTTAAAAGAAAAAAAACTACAGAAAATATACAAACTCACGGAGATTACTATTAAATGATTAATTATGGATTTAAATAATGTATTATTTGAACTAAAGGAAAGTCAAAGCATAATATATCTAAATCTATGAGAGAGAGAATGAAGGCCAACCTAATGGACGTTCATAGCTCTAAGTGTCTATACTAGAAAATCAAAGAGATTTCAAGTATACAAAATGTTGATAAACCTTAAAGCATTAGAAATACCAGAACAAACCAACTCCTAAAGCAGTAGGTAGATGGAGAGAAATAATGAAGATTTTGGCAGAAAAATAAGGAAATATAAATAAAAGCTAATTTATACAGTAAGACAAAAATCAATGAAACAAAGAGCTGATTATTTGAAATCATAAAGAAAAGTGACAAATACTTAGCCAAATTAACCAAAAGAATGAAAAAGTGAAATTAATATGATCATGGGTGAAAAGGGAGACTGGAAAAGTTCAGAGAATTACTCTAAAAGTGAAATTCCCCTAAACCGAGCAAGACTGTGCAAGGGCCTCTTTATTAGATGTTCTTCTGGTCCACACTCAGGAGTGGCACAGGAGGGGCATATGGTAGCTCTAATCCCTACCATTGTTGAGAACATTTAGCTTGATTTCCAGAACAGCTGCCCTAGATTACACCCCGACCAAAGTGTGAAACGGTTCACTAACATTTGCTATCTGTTATATTCCTTATGTTCAGAATTCTGAAAGGGTGAGAGGAAACTTTACCTGGTAGTGTTAACCTCCATTTCCTGGCTAAGGGTTTCCAACTGTTTGAAGAGGTTTGGGGCCATTTAAATTTCTTCTTTTAAAAACTTTATGTTCAGTTCTACGCTTTATTTTTGTTTTGTTTTGTTTGTTTGTATATTTTGAGACAGTTTTTTTTTTTCTGTGTAGCCCTGGAACTCACTCTGTAGACCAGGCTGGCCTCAGGATCCTCCTGCCTCCGCCTCCATAGTGCTGAGATTAAAGGCGTGTGCCACCACCCATCTTATGCCTCATTTAACTGAACAGGCAGATATATAGCTGGCAAAGATCTCCCATTTTGAAGTGCCTCCTCACTCCACAGTCAGTTTCCTTTGCTCTATTATTTAAGGTGCTGAAACTAAACAACATGTGTATTCAGACATAGAGGAGAGAGAGAGAGAGAGAGAGAGAGAGAGAGAGAGAGAGAGGGAATATCATAGAAGTGAGAGTAGAAAGAATGTCGGGGCTGAAGGATGAGGAATGTAGAAATGCTGTCCTCTGGACATGACACAGTTATTTCATAGCTGCTGTGGTTACCTGCACAAGACCTGCTTAACATCAAGCCAGTTAAAAACTCTATCATGGAATGGGGAGGGGCTCACAAGCCCTCTCCACTACCTAAGAAGCTCTTGACAATTGACGGCTACTAGGGGAAGAAAAGTCAGTTTCCTTCAAAGCTGTGTTTCCTGATAGGCTACTCATGCTCTAGAGGATGGTCCCATATCCATGCGAAGTTAGAGACGGGCGATTATGAAGGTAGCAAGAAGGGGTAAGGGCTAAAGCCATGATTCAGCCAATGTACTTGCTAAGAATCAGATTAGACAAGTTTTCCTGTCATTAATACAACTAAGATTCCTTGATGAATCTTTACATGACTCCATGACTTTCTAAGGAATGGGGAAGGGACATCACTTTCACTCTGACTTTTCTTTTGTGGACAGCCAGGTGAGCTTATAGTATAAGGAAAGTGAGTAGCAGGAGTCCATTTGGAAATATGTTCAACTTGGGTGACCCAAACTGTCTAGTTGAGGATATTAGGTAAGTGCTTTGTTTTGTCTTATTGAGTGTCTAACAAGTCAGTACAATGGATGTGTCTAAAAATGCATATTCTACACTTGTATGCTAACTGACAAATCTTGCATGCCAGAAAGTTTTTTATCTGTATCAACTCATTTAGTCCTACAGTAGCCATTGAATTTTAGTGCTGGTTTTCGCTTTCTGGAGAAAGGAACAGGCTCAAGGAGGTTAGTAACAAAGAAACCGTAAATCAGGATTAAAACTCACATGTGTCCGTTTCTAAGTTTGTTCAAAAACAGCCTCCCCGAGCAACCATGTGACATTTATGGAAGTGAAGCGCTATCTTAGAGCTTACTCTCTCCTCTTATTCAGATCTTGCTGCTTTCTCTTTCGTGGACAAACCAGAAGTTAACCCAGCAACATTGCCTTTGCCTCTGCTCAGGTTACAAGGCAAAATGCTGCCTTCTCTTTATCCCTTTACTAAGAGTAAAATAGGAAAACAGAAAGCACCCCCAATGCTGCAAGATTAGGGGTGCACTCATTTAACGTTGCTCTTCAAATCTTTTGAGGAAGCTGAAATCTAATTTAATCTATTACATGATTGTACTAAATTGCCCAACCACATCAAAGCCGCAATGGCCTCACACTCTGGGAAGGGACATTGTTAAAATGGTTTCAAATATATAATGCAGTCTCTCAGGTGCTCAAGACAGGGACGCCCATCCCAGAATATAAAGCTTCCTTTACACTTGGAGATCAAAACAACGGAGCCATTATTTGCAAGGCTGGATGAAATACCAGATCCATTTCTTATTAGCTTCCATCATTAAAGAGAATTTTGTAGTATGGCTATTTTATAGGGTTTTTTGCCTACCCCATACCCCATGGCCTTTAAAACGAAAAGACACTCCTAATGGGATGAAGGGGCAGAAGATTTTTGAAGATCAAGATTATGAGTAAATTTCCCACTAATTGCACTGTTTTCTGCTTTCAGAAAAGAAAACCAAAGACTGTTTTCTACTTCCCCTCTGCATCTAATGCCACCCATTTTAGGAACACAAAAGAGATGCTAAACACATTGCCTTTCAATGAGAAGGAAGAGGGGGGCTTACTCCTCAGGCCTGCCTTTGTGAGTACTTGTGAAGAATGGCCTATGCCAAGCTGTTTTCTGAAATAGCAGGTGAGTTTTCCCATAGCAACATTGTTGTGCTAACGATGATTCTTTGTAAAGCCCACAAAAGTCAAGAAAGGTAATGAGGTGTCCAGAGATGACACCAAGGTAAGGTACTAGGATTCTCAAAGCAGAAGGAATATCCTCTGCCCTCTTGAAAACTCTTCTGGAAACCATTCCCTCCCCCCCTTTTTTTAAATTAGGAATATTCTTTATTTACATTTCAAATGTTGTCCCCTTTCCTGGTCCCCGCCCCCAAAACCCCATAAGCTCTCTCCCCTTCCCCAATCAACCCTCCCCCACTTCCCTGTCCTGGTATTCCTCTACACTACTACATCAAATCTTTCCAAGACCAAGGGCCTCTCCTCCCTTTGGTGTCTAACAAGACTGTCCTCTGCTGCTAAGGTGTCTGGAGCTATGGGTAACTCCATGTGTACTCTTTGGTTAATGGTTTAGTTCCTGGGAGCTCTGGGAGTACTGAGTGACTCATACTGTTGTTCCTTCTGTGGCACTGCAAACTCCAACTACTTGGGTCCTTTCTCTAGCTCCCCCATTGGAGTTCACTTCAATGGCTGGCTGAGAGTGTCCCCCTCTGTATTTGTCATGCACTAGGAGAGTCTCCCAGGTGATAGCTATATTGGACTCTGGTCAGCCAGCACTTGTGGGCATCCACAATAGTGTCTAGGTTTTGTAACTGTATATAAGATGCATCCCTGGGTGGGGTAGTCTCTGAATGGTCTTTCCCTCAGACTCTGCTCAAACTTTTGTCTTTGTATCTCCTTCTGTGTGTATTTTTTCCCTTTCTACAAAGGACCCAAAGATCCATACTTTGTTCTTCCTACTTCTTGGGCATCATTTGATATGTGAATTGTGTCCTGGGTATTCCAAGCTTCTAGGCTAATATCTACTTATCAGTAAGTGCATACCATGAGTGTTCATTTATGATTGGATTACCTCACTCAGGATATTCTCCAGTTCCATCAATTTGTCTAAGAATTTCATGTTTATAATGGCTTAATAGTACTCCAATGTGTATATGTTCCACATTTTCTATATCCATTCCTCCATTGAGGGACATATCTGTATGACAAGAACTTCAAGTCTCTGAAGAAAGAAATCAAAGAAGACCTCAGAAAATTGAAAGATCTCCCATGCTCGTGGATTGGCAGGATTAATATAGTAAAAATGGCCATCCTGCCAAAAGCAATATACAAATTCAATGTAATCTCCATCAAAATCCCAACTCAATTCTTCATAGAGTTAGAAAGAACAATTCTCAAATTCATCTGGAATAACAAAAACCCAGGATAGTGAAAGCTATTCTCAACAGTAAAAGAACTTCTTGTGGAATCAGTTTCCCAGACCTCAAGCAGTACTACAGAACAGTAGTGTTAAAAAATTGCATGGTATTGGTACAATGACAGGCAAGTAGATCAATGGAATAGAACTGAAGAGCCAGAAATGAACCCACATACCTATGGTCATTTGATCTTTGACAAAGGAGGTAAATCCATCTAGTGGAAAAAATAAAGCCTTTTCAACAAATGGTGCTGACTCAACTGGCAGCTAGCATGCAGAAGAATGCAAATTGATCCATTCTTATCCCCTCATACTAAGCTCAAGTCCAAGTGGATCAAGGACCTCCACATAAAACCAGACACCCTGAAACTAATTGAAAAGAAACTGGGGAAGAGCCTTGAACACATGGGCACAGGGAAAAGTTTCCTGAACAACACACCAATAGCTTAGCTCCTAAGAACAAGAATTGACAAATGGAACCTCATAAAATTACAAAGTTTCTGTAAGGCAAAGGATACTGTCATCAGGACAAAACAACAACCAACAAATTGGGAAAAGATCTTTACCAACCCTACATCTGACAGAGCTAATATCCAATATATACAAAGAATTCAAGAAGTTATATTCCAGAGAACCAAATAACCCTATTTAAAAAATGGGATACAGAGCTTAACAAAGATTTTTTTCACCTGAGGAATATCGAATGGCTGAGAAGCACCTAAAGAAATGCCATCCTTAGTCATCAGGGAAATGCAACTTAGAACAACCCTGAGATTTCACCTCACACCAGTCAGAATGGCTAAGATAAAAAACTCAGGAGACAGCAGGTGCTGGAGAGGTTGTGGAGAAAAAGGAACACTCCTCCTCTGCTGGTGGGATTGCAAGCTGGTACAACCACTCTGGAAATCAGTTTGGCAGTTCCTCAGAAAACTGGGCATGACACTTCCAGAGGTCCCCATTATACCACTCCTGGACATATACCCAGAGGATTCACCAGCATGTAGTAAGGATGCATGCTCCACTATGTTCGTAGCAGCCCTATTTATAATAGCCAGAAGCTTCTGGAAGTCTTGTAGCCGTGGGAAGTCAGCCTGAAGAAAATAATGTTTCAGAAGGCAGATCATTTTGTACCCAGAGAAGAGTAATTGGACAGAGCAAATTGGGACCAGTTACAGGTGTGAGTTCTGACTCTGTACCCTTCCTAGGTCTCAAGTCTAGATTCTTTTTTCTGTGCCTGAGTGTTCATGTCTCTTCTAGTAATGATTAAGAGCATGTCTTTAACTTTGTGTGACCAAATAAATTATTACTGCAAAATAAGAGTTCCAGGCATATAGGCTACTGGTGTCCTCACCTCATCTATTACTTTTCCCTGACCCCTCAAGACACATTCACCTTCCATCTTTAGGTGGACAAACTGAAGCCTATAGACATTGAACAGTTTTCCCAGTGAAAGACAATTATAAAGTACACGTTTTAAAGGGTATGGCAAAATTTATAATCAAGTTATAATCCCCCAAACTTCAGGATTGTCACATAGCACTATCCCACAATAGCATTAGAAATCTAGGGTCTTCATCAATAAATGGCCTCCCTCCCCTCCCAGTCCTCTTGATGAATCCCTCAGCTACCAACTTCACAAAAGTGAGGGAAAGGAAGTATTGAAACGCTGTCTTTTTGCAAGGCTCAGGGACGGGGAGTTTGCCCATATCCTGCCTAACACAGGGCAGACATTCAAGGCTATTGACTTTTGACAGTTGGCTATTGACCATTTGTAGACTGGCCATTCAAAAAGACAAAGCTGGCCTGTGTTTTGATTTCTGTTGCATATGTTTGGAAAATCCATAGCTTGAGTTCTTTTGGAAATGACACAGACCTATGCAAATGCAAGCTTAGCCTTGGAAATTCTTTGGGAGATTAATTAATTAATTACAGCAATTGCTGTCATAAGAAACTTTTGAAGAAACCATGAAGCCAAAACAGAGCAAGGCTGGGTCCCATAAAGCCAGCTGTTAGATGAAAGACTTTTGCCATCGGCTATTTGTGAAAAACTAAAAAGGTATTCTCACAGGCCTGACACTGACTTGGTCCAGCTTTTCTTCCCATTCAGAGCTGGACCATAGAGAAAATAAATGTAAGACTGCATATAGAACAGAACTATTCCAAGACCAAAGAATACATCTTGTGTGGTTTTGAGGAATAGACGTGGAGATCATCAGGAAAGAGGCATTTGCTTCTGTGTCAGCAGGGGGTCCACAAACTCCCAGAAGCCCTAAAAACACTTCTTGGTAATCTGAAAATAAATTGTATGGAGAAGGTTCCTTTAAGAAACTACAAAATCTCAGAATCAAAAAAGTATGGGTTCCTGTGCTTATCTAACCGGCTAGTCTATAATTATTCTTTACACTGTCACCATACCCTTTTAATCATTATAACTCACTACTTTTATAGGCATCCCATTCAGACTTCCCATACCCTACTCTTATCAGAAAATTCAGAAGGAGCTGAAGGAGCTTGCAGCCCCACAGGAGGAACAATAATATGTACCAACCAGTAGCCCCAGAGCTCCCAGGGACTAAACCGCCAACCAAAGAGTACACATGGAGGGACCCATGGCTCCAGCTGCATATGTAGCAGAGGATGGCCTTGTTGGACATCAAAGGGAGGAGAGGCCCTTGGTCCTGAAAAGGGTCAATGTCTCAGTATTGGGGAATCCCAGCACAGGGAAGCAGGAGTGGATGGGTTGATGAGCAGGGTGAGGGGGGATGGGATAGGGCAAACCAGGAAAGGGGATAATATTTGAAATGTAAATAAAGAAAATATCTAATAAAAAAAAGAAAATTCTTCCTTGTTATTTTTTAATGTTACTGCTATTGTTCCCAATTATTTTTTCTATAAATAACAATGCTACAACTGCCCTTTGTTAAGCTGTTGTTATTTTTCAGACATGTACTTGGTAATTTTTTTGTTCTTTTTTTTTTCCATTCCTGATTATAGACTTTACTTTTCACATTAATTTGTGTATTTACTCACTTTACATCCCAATCCCTTCCAGTCCCCCTTCACATAGTCCCTCCCCCTATCACCCCATACCTTCTCCTCTGAGAGGATGGAGCCTTCATCCCCAGCCCCCATATCCTTACACACATCAAGTCTTTGCAGACTAGGTGCATCCTCTCCCACTGAGACCAGACAAGGCAGCCTAGTTAAGAGAATGGATTCCACAGACAAGCAACAGCTTTAGGGACAGCCCCTGCTCCAATAGTTGGGGGACTCACAGAGCTGTACATCTGCTACATATGTGCAGGGGTCCTGGGTCCAGTCCATATATGCTCTTTGGTTGGTCATTCGATCTCTGAGAGCCCTGAGGGTCTAGTTTAGTTGACTCTGTTGTTCTTCCTGTGGAGTTGCTATCCCCATTTGGGGCCCTCAATCCTTCTCCCAACTCTTTTATAAGAGTCCCAGAGCTCAAACATCCAATGTTTGGCTGTGGGTCTCTACATCTGTTTCAGTCAGCTGCTGGATGGAGTCTCTCAGAGGACAGTTATGCTAGGCTCTTGTCTGCAAGTACAACAGAGTATCATTGGGGGATCTTTAATATGAAATTGCATGCAAATTTATTTGGTCTTCTGCTACAGCAAACAGTAACACAATGCTTCCATAGTATTTTAACAGCACCCAGAATCTCGCCACATAATACTTAACAGTAAGATACACAACTGATCACAATATTGAGAACAAAATACTGAGTGCTAAACTATAAATAAGGAATCTATATTTTAACTCCACTAGCACCAAGGCTCAGAGAACACAGTAGAGGAGAAAGTGGAAAGGATGTAAGAATTGGGTGATAGGAGTTTTGGTAAAATGCTATCTTCTGGTCATGGGATGGCTTTTACACTCATTAAATCACAGTATCCAATTTTTTCTTCATTAATTTATTTATTCACTTTATATCCAGTCCTTGATCCCTTCCTACTTTCCCCCTCAAAGGGTTTTTCCCCTTACCCCTCTCCTTCTTCTCTGAGAGAGTGAAGCTCCCCAGGTATCCCCAGTAATTGTATGTTACAGCATGGGTATCCCCAGCAATATGCATGCTACATAGGCTCAGGGTCCTAGAACCAGCCTGTGTATGCTCTTTGGTTGGACCTTCAGTCTCTGAGAGCCTCCAAGAGTCCAGGTTATCCAGCACATATGCAGCATGTATATTGCTGGAGAACCCCAGTAACTAAGATTACTCATAAGACCTGAACACGATCAAGCAAGCCAAAATTCCCGCATAAGTTACTGAGGTTCAGTCTATTGCAAAAAGTTCATCATTGGACGAAGCTTTGAAGGTTTCTAGCTCTGTCTAATTTTCTGATTGTTTTCTCTGCTTCCTATGTGGTGAAAAACTTGATCATCCAGTTCCTTGTTCCCACCAACATATCACAGGCCTTCACCACCACTATAGACTCTAACCCTCTGAAACAATCACAAAAAAAAATAAATAAATTCTTTCCTCCTTAAATTGCTTTTGGACAATGGTATTTTATCACAACCACAGAACAGTAGCTGATATAGGTACAGTCCTTCCAAAATTGACATGTCCAAGCCCAGCTTGATGAGTAAAATGAGTTCATAGGGATAACTTATAACCTGATGGATGACTCTGGAAGGCCACATTTAAAGCAATTTGTCACCAATCTTAATACCAAGCTCCTACATCATATAGTTTTAAGCCTATAAAAGAATTTATAAACACCAGTTTGGGTTGGTAAAGCAGGAGCAATGACTACAGATGCAGAGGGGGAATAAAGGCACTGAGAAAACCAGACTCTGGTCATGTTATATGTTCATATGTACTCCATCTTGCTCTTGTCCACGTTTTTTTCTGGTCTCAGAAAATACTGTCTAACCGTGGAATGTGCTTGGTGGTTTATGTCTACTGTTTGTCACATTATATCCTCAGGAATTAGGAAATCCATTATTATCCCTGGTTTATAGATAAGGAAACAGTAACATAAAAAGGTTAAATGACAAAGCCAACTACAGTTTAAAAAAAATCACATCTAGGATATAAGCCTAATTGATTCCGCATCCCAGTATCCCATCATTCCAGTTCACTTTTGACCTGCCAAGCAGCTGAGCACAGTCATCTTGGTTGAGTACTGTGCTAAGGGCTGGAGGATGCATACTACTGCCCCTGTTTTGTGGATCACATCCTGGTATGTAAAATGTATTTCAGTGTAAAACTTACCTAGTATCCAAGAGGATGTTGTTCTTGACAAAACTAAGGTAAAAATATCAAAACAACAACAACAACAATAACAACAACAACAAAGAAAGCAGTTTAAGGAAGAATTGGGGGGGGGGTTCTGCTTTACAGTTCAAGGGGTTTCATTCAAAATGGCGGGTAAGGCAAAAGCAGCAGAAGCCTGAGACAGTTGCTCACACTACATTACCGTTCCAAAAAGCAAAGAATGGAGTGCTCAGAAAGTGTTCGCCTTGTAAAGTTCAAGACCCCAGCCTATAGAATGATGAGTTAGGATGGGTCTTACCTAATCTAGCAGGCCTCTTAGACAATCTCCTAGGTGATTCTAGATCCTGTCCAGTTGACAACCAATACAAATCATCATGCCAGATGATATAGTTGTAATCCAGGAACTCCAAGGCAGCAAGATTAGATGTTACCCCTGGGAAAGTAGAAGAGATAACAGGGGAGATGAAGATTGGGCTAGATCTTGAAACAATTATAAATTGCTAGACTATGAGAGAAGGGTAGTGGATTTGTAAACGGGGGTTAAACAATTCCACAAGATGCAAATATGTTTGGTTAATCTCTGTTAAAGACTTAGCCTGCTATTTTTCTCCCATAAAGCCATCTCATGAACAATGTTTCTTAACACTGCGAACTTAGAACATGCTATCTATCTGATGTGGAACTCTTTGAGTTCCTATCCTTGTGTGCCCTGGAAATGAGATGCATGAGTCTTTCATGCTATCATTCACGCATCTGTCTCAACCACACGTATCCTGTGGAGCTTTATTCTTTTTAAGGATAAAGAACATTTTTACACTGGAAACTCAAGTTTAATCTGCTCAGAATTCATTTCTGGGAGGAACAGCTTTCCTATATATCTTGTATTCTTTTTGCTTTAGAAATAATGGAAGATAATAGAGGAAAATTATGAACTGTCTGGTTTGTTCAGGAAAGGAGTTTGCATGAGAAACTGTGTAAAGACTCCCCAAGGATAGAGCACATACCTGGTTCTCTTAAAATTGCTCATTTCAGAGTCTCAAATTGTATTTACCCATATTGTCAACAAACATCTCAGACCTCACTCATTTCATAGGAGATTTGAACTCCTCTCGGTTCGAATCTGTCCAACGGAAAGAAGGCAGAGTCTGGGGAGGGGGGGTCCTTAAGTAAGTTTTAAGACATGTCTAGGGAAAGGAACAGTTCTAGAGTGTTTTTGCAAAGTACCCAATATGCCAATTGTTTGTCTTTATTTCTTCAAACTATGGTAGGAATATATCATAATACAAGTCCATTGATGGCTTCCTTCACCCAAAAATGTCTCCTTGGCCAGGTGAAAGCTCAGTAAATGTCCCAACAAAGGGAAATCGAGGGGGGAGAGGTGGAAGTGGGTCGGATGGAGGGGCATATACGTGGAGGCAGGGGGTAGGAGGAGGGGTTGGGGTTCTTTGGGGTGGGGGGAAAATCGGGAAAGGTTTTCCCATTGGCAATGTAAATGAAGATGATATTCAATAAATAAAATTTTAAAAAGTCAATAAAAATAAGATGCTTAGTTACAAAACTTGCATTTGGTTAGGATTGGGGTCTTTCCTTCTTTAAAATGTAGGGCATATGATAAGTGGACAGTGACCAGTAGGACACTCTTTGAGAAGTCTAGATCTCAGAAAAAAGTTCTTCTCAACCAGTGGAGTAACTTCACTTCCCACTTCATCTGAGCTTAGTCATGTGATGTTGTAACTCTGCCTTTCCCTTCATTCAGGGACCTCTTAACATGCCCAAAGACTGTCATCCTGACCCCTTAATCGGTACCAGGCTCAGTGGAGCTCAGAAGCAGAATGCTGCTAAGACACAGGTCCTGGGTCTAATGCCACATTTCAAGGCCAGTTTCTTTCTACTAGCTCTGTGAGACGAATGGTGCCCAACTTCTACACTTCAACACTCTGCCTGAGAACATCAAAGCAAACGCACACCCAAGAAGCTTGCAAAAGTTGAATTTATAATTGTGTATTCTAAGTGTGTGTAATTGTCCTGGATTTAATAGGAAACTCAGATTTACCACATTCTTACCCTCTGTCTCCTTGTTCCTGCTTCTTATTGTCTTATTGGGCAGATAAACCCCCTTTAAAAGAGTATCAGTGTATGTTAACTAACCTTCTGCTGTTATTGCGGGCTACCTGAACGATATCCCAGAATTTCGGTTTCTTACCTGAGTCCTAAGACTTTGCCTCACAGTCTGCTTAGGAAACCTATTCCCACATGCATTGTGCCAAGGATGGTGATAATTCTCCCCCAGAGCCAATCTATGTGCCTAAATCACTCCCTAAAAGCAGGAGGAACAACGCTGGTTTGAAAAGGCCTGTTTACTTTGTCACTTTTCCCGGAGGCAAGGGCATTGCAGGCGATGGTGAGTAGGAAAATGAGACTATAAAGAAATATCTGACAGTGCTTCCTTAATCGCGGTCCACATCTGCTGATGCAGCCGAAAGTGAGGGGGCAGAGGTGAACTTTGCTATGCCGCGGTGAATAATGCAATCATACGTTGGATACCAAACTACATTTAACTGCCATATAAATCCCGCCTGCCTCCGTACCACACCTCATTATCTCACAGGAAATGTATGGCTTCCACAAAGTCAAATGTGCTCCGACCTGTGCCTCTGAGGCTGAGGCAGAGAGGCAGGGCTGAGGGTCCCGTGCTCGCGCACCAGCAGTCCAGCCTCCCTGCAACACATAAGGAGCCTCACGCAGACAGCCTTAGCAGTCACTTGTCAAGGGCCATCAGGCAAAACACTTGAACACTGCTTCAGATCTGCCAAATAGAAAATGGGAGTACTCCTGCCTTGCAAATCAGGAGGTACAAAGCTCTTAGCAAATCATTCAAGGTCAAAAGCAAGCCTATAGCTGAAGATCTGGATAAACAGACACAAAGTCTGTCTTGACTCACAGCATTCTTTCCCCCCAAACAACAACAACAACAAAAATTCCTGCCTATATTTATGCCATTGTGGTACTTTGGTAGAAGCGAATTGGACTCAATCAAACCCTTAACAGTGGCCCTTGCTGTTTAGGGCCTCTTATTCCCAACAGGCTGAACGATGCAGATTCCTCCAAAGGATGAAAATGTGTCAAACACAAGTATAAATGTCCAGGCTTGATTCTAAGGAACGTGGTGAGGTAGCAGAAATTGTATAAGAAAGTGAAAGGGAAGCTATTTAGACCTCTGCAGGGAAGAGGAGGGAAATCCAGAAAACATTCTGCCTGTGTTCAGAAGGGGAAGGAGCAGGTTGGGTTGGTTTTGCCTTGTTTTCAGCTGCAGGAACTGAGAAGCCCTGTCCAGGTTCAATGCTCCATTCTTAAAGTGGTGAACAAAATCCCTCTTTGTTCCCCAGTGAAACTTATCTCTGAAGAGCTGAACCACTTCCTGTGAGATACAGCCCTGCAGATGTGTTCTGCGAGACCCACCCCACTGCTCTGTCTTCAGTCAGAAAGGGCAAGAATGGTCACTTTGTACTGCTGCCTGAAAACGACACTGACTCCTCTGATCCCTACTGGGGTTACCAAGTGGGTAAAGCTTCCTGCTCAGAAGAGAGTCAGAGGCTGTGTGTGTGTGTGTGTGTGTGTGTGTGTGTGTGTGTGTGTGTTTGCCGGTATGTGTGCCTATATGTGTCTGTATGTGAGCCATTCTGTGTGCCTGTGTGTGTGTGTGTGCCCACGTGTGTGTCTGTGTGTGAGTCATTGGGTGTACCTGTGTGTATGTGTGTGCCTGTGTATGTGTGCCTGTGTGTGCATCTAAGTGTGTATCTGTACACGTATCTGCTTATGTGTGCCTAGGTGTATCTTTTCTTCTTTTGTTAATTTGTTTAGTTATTTGAGTTGATAAAGGCACCAAGAAGGGTTAATGTAACCATGTTTTCCAAACAGTATTTTGTGAAACCTGTCCAAAGATTGGAAGCCCTATCAGCCTGAGGCAGGGGATGAACTGACTGAAGGCAGTAATTTAACGCTGGGTCAATCCATCTGCCTCCTGACCTTTTTAATACCAATAGTCAAAGAAGTTCTAAAATTTAATGTGCCAGAGTTGATAGCATTTCATCCCAACAAAGACTTATTTAGATATAAAAAGCTTTGCTGTGCAACTACTCTGGGGCTTAAGGGTCCATCAAAAAATCTGCCCTCCTGATAACAAAGAGCTTTGCAATTCTGACTCATGCATTTCAACTTTAGTCTCAGTGTCTTCCTCTATAAAATGAGGTGGTCCTAGCAGTGAACATGGCTATGCTTATTATACTAACTGGATACTCCAATTAAACATGCGCTTCATGTCTATTTACACTGATCAACACACTTTTGAAGTCAGACACTCTCTTTATCTTAGGAAGTCAAAAGTGATAAATATAATCTCTTTCATGGAGGAATCCATAATCTGGGTTATAAACAGAAAACTAAACAATGAAAGGTTAAAAGTCTTGAACTTAGCAAATGGCGAGTTATTATTTCAAAGCATGCATTTCCTAACATCCTTCTCTGGGAGTTGTTGAACTGATGCTAGCATCCAAGTTGCCTCAGAACTTAAGAAAAATGCACTCTTGATGGAAAGATAGAATGAAGATACCATCAAACATGTTCCAAAATGATAGAGAGGGGCCAAGGACCAACAACAGTGTCCAGAATTGTTCTAAACAGCCATCATATGGTTTTTCTCTCAGAGGTAACCATGAAGAGCTTGAGCGAGGAGGAGGAGGAGCATTCCCACATGGATAGCCCCACTCTTGGTAGCCCTAAGTTTAAGGTTCATGCACAAAATCCCTTGTATTACACCACGTACATCTGTCAGGATGGGAAATGATGACCCAGTCATTCAAGTAAAATGATTAGTTAAAAGTCCACTAAAAGGAAGTACATCTGGATGCCTGCCCAAGCTCTCCATCACCTGGTTGTGTGGTTTGCTTAATTTTTAATATCCTGCCTTTCCTCATTGGTAAATGGAATAACAATTACCTATACGAAGGCATTGGTGAGCTACATAGTCTTCCATTTCCTCATCTCTAACAATCTAGTTGCTACACTCTGTGCTCCCTGATGTTGTTCAAGCCCTATTTTTCTCTGAAATCACTCCATTGAAAAAAGTTCTTCAGAGACGACTGAAACTTTCATTACAAAAAGATGATGGGAAAAGCATCAAATCCTTGGCTTGCCCTTTAGATTGAATGAGAAATTGTGACAACAAAGCAGGTATAGTTTCTCCCAGTGGAGATCAGGAAAGAACACATGTACAGTGGTTTAATTTTTCAACAAAGACACAGTACGATGCTCTTTATGGCATTCCTCCTTGTGAACTCAGAACTCAGTGGTTACCAGCAGATAGTACATAATATACACAAATCCACATTTGGTGCTACTAAAATTGATGGGCTGTTTAAATGGGACTGTATAAGGGGTTTTAATTTTCCTCCAGTGAGAAAGATGAGCCACATTAAATTCATGCCTAGATAATGAAAAGGAGAGAAAGAGTTGAAGTTGGAAGTAGTTAACAGAAGGAAGACCATCTCGGGTTTTCCCATTTGTGTTTACATTTAACTATGAGTGGCACAGGGCATGAATGGATTATGCTGATTTAGTTCACTGTCAACTCACTACAAACTGTAAGGTGTGATTCCCAGAATTCTACTTTGTGAATGAGTCTCAGTTGAGATTCAGCAAAGAAGAATTTGCATATGGTCTCAGCAGCACCTGCACAGGAGCCGTCAGTCTCTGGGGGTCTCTCTAGAAAGCAGTCTTAGGTCTGCCTACTTGTCAACGAATCCTCACTTTTAGCCCACACCTAGGTTTTCTTCTGTAGCACAACTCTACTTAACAGTGAACTGCACTGGGTTTATGGGCAGATACTTTCTGGTAGGTCCATACAGGCTCTCAGGAGAGTTGGTCCCTCGGTCATGAAATTGGATGAGCTGGTCTTGCCCCTCACTGGTTGCAATGGTTCCCACTGGTTACTTGGGAAAGTGGGCCCTGCATGTCAACTGGGAAGGACAGTAGTACTGGGTCTGGTCAAGGGGGCACGGGTGAGCCAAATTGAGGCAAGAGTGAGGGAGAACAGGCCCTGCTATTCTTCTGCCATGAGGTGTTATGCATGCTGGGGTGGTGTCCTTGCCCCACCTCTTGCCACCTGCAGCAGTTGGGAGAGCTGGCCTCAAGGGCCTGATTGCCAGAGATCTCTCTTAGTTTCTTTAAATTAGTCCGCATATTGAGACACAAACTAAATCTTAACAATTTCAGAAAAATTGAAATAACTGCATATATCCTGTTTGACCACAATGTAAAAAAAAAAAAAAAAAAAAAAAAGCTTAAAATCAATAGTAAACAAATCTTTAGTAATTTCACAAATTCATAGGTACTGAATGATGAATGGGTAAAAGAAGAAAGAAAAAGAAAAAATATTCCTGGAACATAATGGAAATGAAAGCACAACACAACAAAATTTATGAAACACATTAAAATTAGTATGATATGAGGGCCAGCAGAAAGAATGGAAACAGGCAACTTCAGGAGATAGGAGGTTGGGGGGAGCCTCCAGAATGCACCAGACACCTGGGAGATGGGAGACTCACAGGACTAAAAGGGAGGGACCTTAGATGAAATGTCTGACAGTAGGGAGAGGGAACTTATAGAGCCTACCTCCAGCAGGAAGACAGGGTTTCAAATGAGGGAGAGGGGGGCCATCCCACCATCATAACTCTGACCCATAATTGTTCCTTTCTGAAAGAATTATAGGGATGGAAATGGACAGAAGCCCAAGGAAAAGAAGGTCCAGCAATAGGCTCAAGGTGGGATCCATGCATGGGGAGGTCCCAAGACCTGACACTATTACTGAGGCTATGGAGTGCTCACAAAAAGGGACCTAACATGACAGCACTCCAGAAGACCCAACAAGCAGCTGAAAGAGTCAAATGTAGATATTTGCACCCAACCAATGGACAGAAGCAGCTGACCCATGCTGTTGAATTAGGGAGAGGCTGAATGAAGGTGAGGGTGACCCAGTAGGAGGACCAGCAATCTCATCAATCTGGACCACCAGGATCTTTGAAACACTGTGCCACCAAACAGGCAACATACACCAGCTGATATGAGACTCCTAGCACACAAATAATTGACGACTGCCGAGTCTGCATTCATTCAGAGATGATGCACCTAACCTCAAGAGACTGGAGGCTCCAGAGACTTTAGAGGTCAGGTGTGGAGGGGATAGGGACATTCACGTAGAAACAGGGGGAGAGGAGGAGATATGGAATGTAGAACAGTCAGAAGGTGGGCAGGGGTTGGGGGGTGGGGAATAAAATATGGAGTGTATAAAAATAATTAATAAAAAATTTTAAAAACTAGTAAACATCAAAAATAAAAAGAAAGAAAAATGTAAAGCTCTGAAGAAATGTGCCTACATAAAAAATCAGAAACAGCTCAAATGAGGCAAATGAAGAATCCAGTAGATGGGAATCTATAATTTCAAAACATAAATTAATAAAATATAAACAAAGAAAATAATACAAAGAATAAATAAATCTGGCTCTCTGATGATACAAAAAAAAAAAAAAGAGTGACAGACCCTTAGCCCAACTAGCTCAAAGAAAGAGAAGATCCAAACAAATAAAGTCAGAAATGAAAAGGGAAGTATCACAGCATATCCCAAAGAAATGTAGAGTATTATAGACGAGTAATTTAGAATGTATAGTCCAATAAGTTAGAAAATATTATTTCCATTTTTTATTTAATTTTTTTTACAGTTCAGAGTTTATCCCGCCTCCTTGTCTACCCTCTGACTGTTCCACATCCCATACCTCCTCCCTCCACCCCTGCCAGTCTCCACAAGAACATCCCCATTCTCACAACCCCACCCACCAGACCTCCTCACTCCAATGTTTAAGGCATCCAAAATACACCAAATACTCCACCATCTCCTAAGGGCGCATGAAATAAAATTAAGGAGTAGAGAAAAACTGTGATTCTAGATGGAAGGGTGGTACATATGCACAGAGCATTATAACACCAGTTCTTCTGATTATCCTATACCAATAATACCAACACTTCCTAATGCTTTCAGAGGAGACAGAGTGATGAAGAAACTGAGAAAACATGGCTGGAAATAGGCCTTCCTTGCCTAGGAACAAGTGTACATAAAAGAACACAAGATTCAATTGTAGCCTATAACAAGGGCTAGGTATTATGAGAAAAATCAAAAACCAACTAGTGAGCATAGTGTACATAGTGTATTTACTACAGTTTCCATGCTAGCATTTCTTCTTGGCACTTGATAAAACTCCTGCTCCTTCTAAATTATAAATCCCAAGGAAAACAGTGACTAAATTAGAAAAAAAAAGGAGAGAGAAAGTCATTATAAGCTTCCTATAATAATTAAAGTTCAACAACCAACAGATAGATTTTGTGACACAAAAGAACCTTCTGGTGTTAAGTTGAATGAAAATACAGAAAAAGCATCTATATTTCTGAGAATCATGAAAAAGAACAATTCCAAATGAATAGTCAGAGTCTAGCAATTTTGCTTATGGCTAAGGTTATTTTAGAAGCTTCTCTGTTACTGGTTCTGCTGCTAATGGTGAGTCATTTGTATATATAAAATAGGTGTGAATAATTTAATATGCATAGTATATAAACTTTATGCAAATCCTATAATAGATATATCAAGAAATAAAAATTTGAAAAGAGAACAGTTTCCTGCACATGGGATTGTGACACATAAATCTGTGGTGCCACTACCCTTGTAGAAACATCTTAACATTGTGTCATTTCAATTTCTTGGTCGTTCTTGGTAGTTCTGAGTATTCTAGTCCTTAGCAAAGACTTTGTGCCTTCACTGCTTGCTAGTGAATCCAAGTTCTCATCCCGTAGATTGTCTCAGTGAGGCTGGCAGTCAAGGAACTCAATCTCATAATGATAGAATACTTGAACAACACCTTTGAGTAGTGGCTGGTATGATTCCCATACCTTTTTAAATGCATCTAGTTATTTTGTCATCCAGAGATTCCCTACACAACGGTGGCCACAGAGGTGGATCCTAATAAACTAGCCTCTCAAGTTAAGCTGATAATCATGCTGTGTCCTTTTGCCCATTCCATAGCCTATTCATCCTGCTCTGAAGCCTAGGGGGCTGTCTTTAACAGCCTACATACAGATATATCTGTGTCTTCTAGCTCTGAGTCAGAGGAGGTAGAGAAGGAAAGAAAAAATGAGGCCAAACCATTGGTTGATCTGATGCCCTCACTACAAGGTCACTTTGAACTACATGCCTTCTATAACAAAAGTGGCCTTTCTACATGACTCTTAGTCTGACTATTTGTGATGGCCAGAGTGTGACAGTTCCTCCTCCCTTACAAGCTCTCCAGGACACTGGACTATTACTTACTGTCCCTTTGTACAAAGACTCTAATATTACTTCCTTTAGTCCTCTATTATCTCTTCTGGGGGGACACTGATTTATGAAACAATGGGAGGAGAATTTCTTTCCCAAGTGGTCCTAATAAAATTTCAACAATAATAGTTTGAATTTTATAATAGACCTTTCTTCCTCCAATCAACTCCACTAACTGGCTAAGGAGATGCAGTACTTTAATTGGGAAAATCTAGTTTTTAAGTATCTATCTCTGGCAATAGGGTCAGTATCATTAGATCCAAAGATACTACAATGTGGACTCAGCTTGGGAGAGAGTATTGTCAATGTAGACCTGAATATAAAACACACAAATACACAGTCTCCACTCCTCTAGTAATTATGCTCATTGGAAGTTGTCTTGTCAGTCATAGATTAAGATGCTAATGGTATGTCTCTAAATTGGGCCAATGAATGAAGTTCGTTCAGTCTTCTTAGATATTTATAATCTGTGGATCTGAGTTGACAACACTGGCTTATCTCCCACTCAGTCACTGAATATCACTATGACCTTGGACACGTCAGCAAACATTTTCAGCCTTTTGTTTCTTTCTCTGTAAAATAAAATGTGAGCCTAATGCTCTCTTGTGTCTGGTTGATATTGTTTCTAAAAATGATTATATGTTTACCTCAGGTTCGAAATCTTGATAACTCATATTGCAAAGATCCTAGCAAAGCAAGGTCTCATCTCTTGCTAAAGTTAATATTTTTAAAACAATTAAAAACAAAGACTCTAAAGCAAAAATTAGGACCACAACTTTAGAAATGACTGAACCTATAGCCTTTGGAGAAGGAAAATGCAGTTGGGTGACCCTGTACAGTACCACCTCATGATGAATCTGGTGCAGCATGGCCTTGGAATGAATCAGCTTGCCTTTCATCCTTCTTCTATCACACTCGGAATCCAGATTCTCAAAAGATATGCTAAAAGTGTGGCCAGGAGGATACCTCCTTATATTCTAGTTGGGATTGGAACAGCACTTGGCTGACATTCTCATTAGGGCAGCAAGCTGTGGAGGAGTAATGGTTCACTAAAGAGAGAAAGAGTAATGAGCACACGGGATTGCCAATGCACTCCACGCAGGTGACCGAGACCCAAGCTGGATGCCATTTGCTTTGCATATATTTTAATATATCTCTGTGCATATTCCTTTTTCATAGAACTCTGCGTACCTAAGCCATGGCCTCAAAACAGCAGCAACAAAATAATCAGTCTCTAAAATCCAAAGAAAATGAATAGGTAACCAAGAGATCTAAAATCAGAAGGAGTGATTTTAAAATAAGATTCACACCTCAGAAACACCATAAAGCAAAGGCCAATGACTTAGTTTTGTTTTCATTAGACTCTATTATTTTTCAGCCAAGGGCAAATGCTCATACAATGAGATAGTATTAAAATATATGAATGCAAATTCAAGAACTGCAGCAGAACAGGTGAATAATTTATAAGTGTACCAAATGAATCAAACGCTCCTCCAACCACGATCAGTGTGCATCACAACCCAAAGCCACATAATTACACAGTAATTATCCGGTTTCTAACTTGAGGCTCCAATATTAGTGCGGGAAATTATTTACCGGTTACACTTGGGTTTAAAGCAGAATTAGATTACTATCATCATGAATTAACAACTTGTTGGTATCTTTAAGGAGAATTTAAATATCGAGCATTGAAATGGACATGTTACTTGTCCTGGATATGCATTGGTGACACACATCATGTGTGCATTTGCATGGTATTTATGTCTATATTTGTATGAATATGAATTTGTTTATCTTGCAATCAGGAGGATTTACAGAGATTGCAAGGTTTTTAATTTTTGTTCTTAATAGGTAAAAGAATCATTTCTCAGAATATACTCAGCCTGCACTGTTAATCTAACACTAATAAGTGAAAATGAGTCTCAGATAAAGTGGGGAAAACATTGTAAGTGACCTCGCTTCTGTTACTGTGCAAGCCTTAGCTCCGAAAATTATACACACCCAGCTAGCACACAGAATCTTCAGGGTCTTGAGTCCACATGGCCCTTGACACACAATGCTTTCAAAAAGTGAGTCATGACTAGGTAGACAGCTGAACATTAAGAAGGTGGCTAAGATGAACCTTGGGCTGCAGATACAATTTGTTCTTCAAAGAGGAAAGCATTGAGTAGGAAAACATGGAGGAATATTGAGATTACCTCAAAGAAGGACGGGACGAGAAGACAGTTCTAGTTTTGTTATGAACTCTTTCAGGTCTTGCTGTTCTCCAAACCCAGGAGAATATTTATCAAAGTGAGAAACATTTTGTCCCATCTAAGACCTGTGGTGGTGGAAGAATGGAAGAAAACAATAAAAATAGAAACTGTACCTCGACAGATGACTGCTGAGAGTCTGACCTTTCACCTTCACTCTGAAGCTGTCCCAGATGGATAGCATCCATGTCTTCATTCCCTTCACAAAGAGAATCCTTCAACATCCTCAGCACAAGCAAATTTAGCAGTGGTCTCATGCATTTCCCAGTACCCTTCTGTAGGCAGGTGTTGCCTGTACAGAAAGAACACACACACACACACACACACACACACACACACACATCTACACACACCTATACACACACACACACACACACACACACACACACACACACACAAAGGAAGGAAGAAGCAGAGAAGGCATGCACTGAAATCTGGAACAAGGGAGACTTTGCAACCAAGATCTTCACTCCCTGGATGACAAAGCTGTTCGTGTGGAGCAGGTGGAACAGGAAGGCACATACAGGTAAAGGTTACAGGGTTTGAGTTATGGATGGGGAAAGACACCAGACACTGAGGAGCCAATGTAACTGGATGAACTGGAAATCAAATGATGTTCCTTCCTTTTAAACCAATTGTTTCCAATTCTAAGTACTCTTTAAAGAATCTGACATTTTTAAGACTGTAGGTAGCTTCCATCTCCAGAGTTTCTCATGCACTAGACTTAGATGAAGTATACAGTGGCTGAGGGGGTTTCTTCATATGTCTTTTTCTTTTGACAACTGAAGTGAAAACTTGAGGGTTCTTTGGAGAGTCTGTTGAATGGTGTTTTGCTGGGGCAAACATGTGAAGGGATGTTTCGCTAAAGTGGACACAGGTGTGAAAGGCTAAGGCAGAAAGAACATTTCACTGAAGCAGACACAGGAGAGAGGATGTTCTACTAAAGCAATCGCATGAAAGGACATGTGATGAAAGGTTCTTTGTTAATGACACACTGTATTGGTCCACTTTACCTTTCATAGTTGAGCTGCATTTGTAGGGACTCCATAGAGAGAAACACACCAAAAAAATCTGGTGGTTTACTGCAGTTTCTTGCAGCTTCTGTGGACTCAGGCTGATTGGATGCACATGCCGAAGCAAGACATGTGGAGAACATGTGACGTTTGGAGGGTATAAATAAGACTCCACAGAGTAATGGAAACAGAGCATGGCTTGCTGGTACAGATAGCTGTGCAATGCTCGTGGGTATCTCATCTTCGCTGATCTTTGCTTCCCTGAGAGAGGCACAGCTGAGAACTTCTCCTGGTGTCCCTCAAAGTCCCTCCTTCTGACACAAGCTTAGGTTAAGACTGGCTGTCTCTGCTAGGTCCTATCACTGCTGTTGCTAACCCGACTCTACCCATCTGAACTGCTGGTGTGTCCACGAAGTGTGTCAAATGGATCGAGCTGCTGCTAAGCTGTGAACTGAACTGCTCATTTCCAGACAACACGGATGAGAATTGCTCCAAAGCACCTTTCTGAACAAACAGTTCCACTCCCCTCCCACATCCCTTCTTTTCCACTCTGGTGGGTGGTGGGCTACCAGGGAGGATAGAGCATTTAAGAACCATCATTAAACATAAGGTCTGAGAAAAATTACAGACAACTCTCTAGACAACATAGCATGAATCCAGGATAGCGAAATCATTTATGTCACCACAGTCCACCAATGTAAAGTGGCAGGTAATACATTAAGAAGGATCCCGATATGCAACCAGATTTCAAGTCACTTTGCTTGAGAGGTCAAGCTTTATAAACCTAACGCCAATGCCATCCAATTCTGCATACTTTAGAGGCTTCAACATGGAAGACTAAGCAATGGAGAGAGCAGGCAGCATGTTGCCGTGGACAGTGGTTCTCTTTGAAAACTAAAATATGCTGTAACCCACCCCCAACACACACACACACACACACACACACACACACACACACACACATATTCTAAAGTACAAGATTAAGATTGCTCACTCTCCCTTGGCTACTGTTATAGTCAGACCCATGCCCAAAACAAAAGTTTCCAACTCTAAGGCAGACCAATTAAACCAAAATGTTTTGTTGTACAACAGGCCTGGGTGATTTGTAAAGCCTTTGATGGTGAGGGTTAATGGTAGGGGCCTGGGACATAATGTCAGAGGACAACTTTCAGAAGTCTGTTCTTCCACTGTGTTTTATGGAAATACAGGTTTTATTTTATAAGACACATTTTTCATTACTATGTAATTATGCTTCAAAAGCTTTTATGTTTGAGTTGATTATAAAATAGGAACACAGAAAACAAAAATGTTTTCACAGGTTATAATACACAATCATTATCAAACTTTCATGTTTAAAAGAAAGGCAATTTTTGATGAAGGGATTTTTAATAATTTATTCCTGTTTTCATAATTCATTATGAAGAAAAAGTATACCTTTTACAAATGATGGGATAAAAATCTTAAGGCATTATCAGAACTATTAAACCGCTTTGTTTCCTACAATTAGTATATGCTAATAAAATATTTCTAACCTTAAATGCAGAACGGCTAAGTCACAGTTAAAGATTATCATTTTTATTTGTCAGTTAAGGGTAAAACCTGGCAGTTACACTGATTTGCATTTCTAGCAGCAATGTGCAATAACGCACATCTATCTACATCTTTGTGAGCACTCGATCCCTTCAGCCCCTGTGGCAATCATACTTACTAGGCTGTAGTGGATCTTGCGGTAGATTTAATTGATATTTCTCTGATGACTGATGATTCTGAGCATTTTTCATGAAGTTGTTACTATGTGTATGTCTTTTTTGTCTATTATAGATCTACTGACTTCTTCTTCCAGTCCTATTATTCAACTCTTGCTCTTGAGTTTTGAAAGTTCTCTGGTATCTCTGCATGTCCACTTCTTGTCAGAGTCACAGTGTGCAAACTACTTTCCTTTCATTTGTAGTTTGTGTCTGTACTCTGCCCTTTGCTTTGCAGGAGCTTTTTATCTAAGTGTATCCCTTTAGCTATTTTGTTTCTTGTGTGTCTTGGGGTCTTTTCCAAGAAATCTTGCCTATCCAGTGTCCTAAAGCCTCCCACATGTTTTCTTCTATACATCTCATAGTTTCAGGCCTTATCTTAAGTCTTTAAACATAGAAATGTTACAGGAATATGCTTTTGTCTTAATCCCAGATATGGGATATGGGGCTGCTTCAGATTGTCCACAACAGCAGACTATGATTTGCCTCATGTTCTACTCTAGCAGGGGTGTGGTTTTGACAACTGCAGATAGTTTTTGTGAGTGTGTGACATTTGGAATTCTGTGGACTCATGAGAGGGTACATAAATGTTAGAATCCTGAGACAGGAAGTGGCTGCTGCTGCCTTGCTACTGCCCCTGCTGCTGGTGGTGGCTGGTGGCTGGTGGCTGGTGGCTGGTTGAAGATATCTTGATGATGATCAACATTGCTCCCAGGAACAGGAAGTATTCTAAAGAGGTTAATGCCCCTTTCTCTTCTAATCTTCTTTCTCTTCTACTGAGTTTTGAGGGGTTGGAAGGGATAAGGGTAGAGAAGGGTGGTAGAAAAGAGGAACCCATGTAGTAGCTAAAAGAATGACTATACGTGGTGCCAAGATGTAGTGCTCAGCAGAGTGGGAAATCTGATTTGTAATGCCATAGAAGATACAGCAGGAGAAAGAAGGGATGAGTGTTCTGTTTCAGGATGTCAGCATTGTAGCTACTGCTGCTGAGTTACCCCCAGCTTTTCTCCTTTTCTATGGGGTGGAATGGGATTGAGTTTTATCTGGGGTGAGGGATTTCTTCTTCTTCTTCTTCTTCTTCTTCTTCTTCTTCTTCTTCTTCTTCTTCTTCTTCTTCCTCATCCTCTTCTTCCTTTTTCTATTCTTTCTCCTTCTCATCCTCCCCCTCCTCCTCCTTCTTCCTCTATTCCATCTCAAAAAGAATAGGATTATGACTGAACAACTTGAACAATTGAGAGTGGAATTGGAAGGGCCTGAGGAACAACCTCAAAAAAGAATGAATGGGAAAACCAAAAGGGCCACTCTACTCACTCATCTCTGAAAGGCTTGCGGAGTTGTCTGTGTAACTGGAGAAATTGCAGGTAGAGGTAGATGGAGTGCCTGGGAAGCAAATAGCACTGGGAAAGGGATACATAAGAGGTTCAGACCTGATGTCTGAGATCAGGAGTTTTCCCAAGGAGGAAAGTTGGAACAAACTGTGTTTGAAGGCAGATCACAACTCTACTTGGTGCCTTCAGTTTTCCAGCCCTGGCCAGGCATGTGGCTTGGAAGAGGAGTGGGCCAAGGCCATGCAGGATAACAGGTCAAAGGGAAACTGAAAGCGTCCTTTTCAAGAAAAAAACGGTTAATTAATCTTGAATCAATTGCACCAGCAGAGAGGGGTGAGCTGGCTGGGATTACAAAATCACCATCAGTTTTCCCAGTAATTGCACACACAGCACATGCCTGCTAATGGTGCAGATCAGGGTTATGACAAAATAGGGTGGCATCTTACAGAAATTATTGATCTGAGGCATTTTAAAGAGGCCATGGCTTCCTACTGGATACACTCATCTTATGTAAAACAATTTTTAAGTAACTGGACTATCCAAAATAGAATTATTCTCCGAGACTGGAAGAAGCTGGTAACAGCTGTGCTAAAGGCCAGTCAGTAGTTATAGTGGTTAACATGGTGGAAGGAAGAGGCCACGAATATTGAACAGAGAAATAGAGCAAGGGGGATTAATATTGTCAAAGATCAGTTGCTGGATGAAGAGCAGTACTCTTATCTGCAAGAACAGATTCAGTTTGATGACGCCATTATATAACAATGCTGTTTAGTGCCGTTAAGAGCTTGGGATTAAGTTGAGGAGACCAGCAAAAGTTATGCCTCATTTATGAAGATTATATAAGGTTCTGGAGAAGCCTTTTCTGACTTTTTTGCAAAGGTTTGTTTCAACTGTGAGCAAAGCTTATGAACACTGTTATGCAAGGCAGGTGCTGATAGAGACCCTTGCCTTTGACAATGCTAATACCCAATGTAAACGAGTTATCAGATCGTTAAAGGCATGGACAGTATGCAAAGGGACACAACTGATACTGGTTATCACAATTATCAAATTAATATCACAGGACAAGCTATTGCTAAGGGTCTCTAATATCAAATTGTCTAGCGCCTCAACACTTAATCTTAGCCAAGAGGCTGAGAAGTGATGTCCAATGATTCCAACGCAGAAAATTTGATCATTTGCAGAGAAACTGTAACTAAGCCACACTACAGGACTCAGATTCCAAAATGTCCAGGGCGGTTAGCTGTGAGAAATACGGTACTTTCCTGATGCAGCAGTGAACAATCTGTTTCCAGGGGCAATGGGTTTTCAAATATCAAGTAGAAAGAATGCCTAGGTTTCCCAGGACACACAGGCATTGTGGCAAGGAATAGCACTAAACCAATGAGTGTAGGTCCAACAGAAATATCCAAGGCAACTTATGGCCATTAGGAATTGAAATGTAGAACTGGGCAAAGCAAAAAATATGAACACTTTCTCTCTTGTCAGCGAGAAAATATGCAGGCAAAAAAAAAAAAACTGCAACTAAGCATTGCCCATCTCATGCATGATGCATGCTACTGTAGGCAGTGCTGCCTACAGGTAAGCCTCTTACCCTATCCCCCAAAATTCACTGTTATAAAGCAATCACTGGAGTTTATGGTCCTTTACCCTCAGGGACAGTAGGGATGATCTTGGGGAAAAGTAAATTGACCTTCCAAGAATTCACTGCGGATCCTGGCATTATAGATGGGAATTTCTAAGGAGAAATTAAAATTATGTCCTATGGGGGTGGGGAGAGAGGAAAGAGAGAGAGAGAGAGAAAGAGGGGGGTGGCAAATGAGTACAGATGATAGGGTTGCTAAGCTGCTGTTGTTTCCCTACATTAAAGGCAAAGCTGCTTCCGCAGCTGTGTGCCAACTGACTGGTCATGCTATTCTGGTCTTGCTTAAGGAACAGTAGTCTTGACATTTCATAGGGCGGCATTCCCCTGTTGTGTATAAAATACTCCATCTCACAGCAGATAGCCTATTCCCCTAGCTCTTACAATCCTTCTGTCCCTTTCTTCTGCAATGTTCCCTGAGCCTTAGGCATAGGGATTATATTGTAGATGTATCCATTGGTTTGGGCCCCTGATCAATGGTTCTCTGCCCTTTGGACTGTTGTAGATTTCTATAACTTATTCAATGACTTATTCAATAGTATTACAGAATTACGCAGCAGTCTTGAGTCATTTTAACACTTAAGTTCCTATTAACGATAGAAAACTCATGCTTCAGAGTCAGAAACAATCAAAATAATTAATACAAATTATAAAATTAAAATGATATTTTTAAAATATTTGTACATATTATATAGAATATACAAATGCTGTAACAAAATTATGTTATATAACACAATAAGGTAATAATATTTCCATCAAAAATCCCTACAAACCAATTTGATTTCATTGTATAAATTATCACTTATTTATATTGATCTATATGGTAAAGAATAAAAGATTGGTATCACTGTTCATATATAAATTACTTAAACCTATGCCCAAATTTGATATTAATATTAATTTTTGACTGTGGCAAAATGTTTTTCATGTTTCAAACTGCTAATATATTGTGTGTATATATGCATATATATTATATATAATATATATCATATATGGCACATATATGACATAGATTGATGGAAAAAGCAGCAAAACAACTCTTTACCATACAAAATAATTCTTCATTGGTCAGAAATCTACTTTATTCAAGCCTGCTGAACAGGAAAGACTTAGTAAGCTAATGAACCTGCTTTTGCTTTTATCTAAGGGCTCCTATTGTCCTAATGTTCCCCACATTCTGAAGCAGAGACTATTGTTGATGTTGCAATTAGACAACCCATAAATCTTTAATGCATGTGTGTGAATATATTCAGTATGGGTAGTTGGTTTATTTTGGGGTCTGGAAGGAGTTCATGAGAAAGGATGCTGAGTTGCTTTTCTCGTTGCATCCATTGCTGTGACAAAGCCCTGTAACCAAAAGAAAATTAAGAGAGAAAAGCCTTTTGATGTTGTTACTGCTGCTGTGTTTTGTGTTGTTGTTGTTGTTGTTGTTGTTGTTGTTGTTGAGATTTACACTTCCAAGTCACAGGCCATAAGGAAAGATAGGCAAATTTTAAACTGAACTTGAAGGCAAAAACCATGGAGGAACACCACCTTACTGGCTTCCTGCCACGCCTGTGTTTAACTAGCTTTCTTATGCAGCATACCTGTCTGCCTAGGGCAGTGGTTCTCTACCTGTGGGTCATGACCCATTTGGGGGATGGACAACCCTAAAACTATGAGAAAGCACGAATGTTTATATTAGGACTCATAACAGCAGCAAAATTGCAGTTATGAAGTAGCAAAAGAAAAAACTATACGGTTGAGGTTCACCACAACATGAGGAACTATATTAAATAAAAAGGCAAAGCCTTGGGAAGGTTGAGAACCACGGGCCTAAGGAATGGTACCCTCCACAGTGGGCTGGGTCCTCCTACATCAATTGACAATCGAGATAAACCTCCACAGACATGCCTCCACCAGCCCATCTTCTGCAATCCCTCAACTGAGACTTCCTTTTCTCAGGTGATCCTAGCCTTCAAGTTGATGGTTAAAACTAACTAGGAGAGTTGTACATGCTGGCTCTCAACACTAGAACCTGATTAACAGAGGCACCCATGTGTTCTCCAATAATTTTTTTTATATTTATGAAATACATGGTTCTCCAGTACAAGACCTTGAGTAAAATGTAATGCTACATCTGCTCATAGAAGCCTGGAGGCCCTGTTTTGACCTTGTTGAATAAGATACTTTGTTACGACAACTGCATAAAGTTAGCAAGAAGGTCAAGAGCCGCATATGGGGAAGGAAAGTTAGTGTTTCCCACATGAGAATGGGGAATGCTTTCGTTTCTCATTTAAGAGAGATAGAATGGGGACATTAGCAAGATAGTGGAATCAGAAGTACCAAATCTCATTATCCTCATAGAAAGAGTGACTATAATATGACACATGTGAATGGAAAATACCTTCTTGAGAGTCTCAGAAATCAGCTTGGGAATTTCAAAGCTCAAAGCCAAGAACAGCCAAGAATAGTCATGCTGGGAATGCCAAACCAAGTGCAGAGGTGCATCTTTGAGCTCAGCTACTTAGGAAGCTGGGGTAGGAAGAACACAAATTCAAGACCAGCCTGAATAGTACTAGTCAATCTGGAAAGAAATAAGGAAACTAGGAGGGAGGGAGGGTGGGAGAGAGGGGGAGGGATAAAAGAGGTGGAGATAGAGAACATGTAGTAAAATGTCCCCTTTTCCGGAGCTAAGCCCCCTACATCTCCGGGTGCAAAAGTCCAATTATCAGCTTATTCCCTGGGAGGTAAAGAGAAAAGCAGAATTTGCATTCAAAGTCATCTCTCTCGAGGAACTAATTTCTTTCTCACATACTTCACAGTGTTCATGCCTAGGGGCTGCAGAGAACAAAGGTGAGCTCAGCGGCTGTGTCAGCGCCAGAGAACTTGCAATGCCCCAAACAGAAACTGGCACAGCCTGCCACCTCGGGAGTGGGAGCCCAGCTTGTGGCTTTGGGAGTGGAAGGACTGAATGGAATGAGCATGTGTCAGAAAAAAATCCAAGCTCTTCGGGGCCCTTCAAAGAGACTGTTTTTTTTCTAGCTTACCCAACACAGGTTCCTGATGGTCCCTGAGGCCATAGGTTAGCACTTTGGAACTTGTAATACTACAGATAGACACTAGAGGGAGGAAGAGATTACAGACTGAAGACTACACCAGCAAAACTCTGCCGGGCTTATTCATGGAAGCATAGAAAAATGTGTCCCTAGAAAACCTTGACAGGGTTCTGGAATCTTGACCTCCAATGACTGTTGAAGTCTTTCCTTGTACAGAGCTGAAGTATAAAGATATGGAGGTAGTTGTATTTCGAATATACAACTCAATACAAAGGTGCAAGGCGCACATACAAATCTGAGAACACATGGCCCAACCATAGGAACAAAAGAAATCTCCAAAGCCTAACTTCAGGTAATGGAGTTAAGTGAATTACCAAATTAAGAATTCATAGCCATGCTATATTCAATCAACTCACAAGAACATAATGGATAGAATGGCAGTATCAACTCTATTAATTTTTTTAAATAACCAAACAGTGATTTTAAAGCTAAAGAACACACAATAGAACTGAAAATTCACAATGGTAGTAACTTTGTAACTTCATTCACAAGATGGAATCAGAAATCACAAAGACATTGACATTATCCAATCAGAAGCATAATAAAAATGAACACAAAAAGAGAAAATTTTCTATAGAAATTAGAGGCTATCATAGAGTGGTTAGGAAAGAAAGGGAAGGATGCTTGCTACAGAGTTTCTTGGTTTCTTGGTTGAATTTCTAGTGCTAAAAACAATAGAGGGAGAGAGAGAGAGAGAGAACAGAAAGGAGGCAGATAATAAGATTGTGTAAATAAATAATGCCCAAGTCTGTGGGGCGAAATGGACATAAGAACCCTAGCTGTGATTAGTCCAAAAAAGCACATACTGAGAAATTATAATCACATTGTCCAAACTCAAAGATAAGGGATTTTGTAGGTACAGAGATAAAAGTGTCTTATCACATATAAGGATGGCCTGGTAAACCATGAAGGGATTTCACATTGCAACATTGCCGAGCAGAGGGAAGCACAATGATATGTTCAAGTGCTAAAGAAAAATGTCAATCAAGAACACTACATATGGCTATAGTCGCTCCAGAAATAAGGCATAAATACCTTCCTAGATCAATAAGAGCTGAGTGAGCTCATCACCACTGCATTTATGAAAATAAGAAATGCTAAAGATAATTTTAATTGAATTTAAAGGATGATAAAGAGTCCCATAAAAGCACATGAAGGTAGAAAGCTCAATGGCAAAGGAAAATGCATACTTGAGTACATGCATAGACTAGTGAAATACCATAATGACAATGTGAAATTGATTTCATCTATGGTGCTAGACATAAACGAAGAATACAACTTTACAAATAAAATCTGTAACATTAATGACAACATGTAGGGCTGAGGGTGTGGCCCAGTGTCAGAACATTTACTGATTACACACACACAGTCTGCCTATTCCCAAAATAATTCAGGAATAAAACAAAATATAAAATTTGCATTTACTGTTGAAAATAAGCTGCAGTCAGCTTAAAATTGGTGTTATAAACACAGGTCATTCTATACAAACCCTGTGATAAACACAAAGACAATACCTTTAGATTATATACAAAGAAAAACAAGAAGATACAAACTATCCACTGCAAAATAAGACAGTGAAACACAGAGAGGAAAAGACCTCAAAAATTGTAAGACAGAACAGAAAGCAATTGCTGAAAAGGTAATCCTAAAATCTTCTCTATAATTGAATACATCGATTAAAGCCCCGGTCATAGAAATAGAACATCTGAATGGATTTTGAAAAAAACAAGATCCAACCACTTGCTGTCTACAAGAGATATACTTTAAAGACATGCATAGGCCAAAAGCAAAACATAAATGATGTTTCTTACAAACAATAATGAAAAGAGAACAAATAGAGGTTGCTCTACACATACCAGAAAAATTACTGTAAATTTTTAAATGTCATGAAAAACAAAAAATAGATATAGTTATATGTATATATAGAGAGATGATATCAATATAGATATGGATATGAATATGGATACAGATAGAGGTAAAAAACAGTGAGTTCACCAGAATTTGTACTCAAAACATCCAAGTGTATGAAGTGAACATTGATAGAACCCAGGAAATACACAGTAACACAATAGCAATAAGAGATCATAATATCCCACTCTTAATAACACATAGACCAGACAGAAACTGGTAAGAATAACAGGTGGACAAGACCCACATATAATGACCATGGTGTCCTGTTGCCACAGAATGCCTATCTCCAAGGTGCCACAGGACATTCTATAGGACAAATAGAATGTTAGGGCGCAAAACTGTCTTAACCAATTAAATAAGGTCTAAGTCACATCACGCATCACTTCCAATCATAAGAAAATGAAAGTAAAAATAAGAGAAATTGTTAAATGTGTGAAAATCAAATAACTGACTCTTGTATAGTCAATGGGCCAAAGAATAAATTATGAGATAAATTGAAAATACCTTGAGATGAGTGAGAATGAAACACAAGATCCTAAACTTACATTATTCAACATGACCATGTGTATTTAGTTAACAATACAATGAACTTAAGATGTAATGCTAACTTTATGTTAATATATTATTTACCATGATTAAAAGCAAACTTAAAACTTGTTAGATGAGGAATAAATAGCACCTATACGCCTAAAATATTAATTATCTAGATATGGACAGCCAAGAATAAGGCTTCCTAAACTCTACACTCACAACCACTTCACACCTGAAGTTTTTACTTGACTATTGATAGATAGGTCTAGAAAATAGGGATATGTTCACTGATTACATATTAAAAAATTAAGACAATTATCCACTATACATATAACTTTATAATTTATTAAAAACTAAACAAAATTTGCTTACCAGTAATATGCACATGCTTGCTAGTATTAACATAAGGACCTAAATCTTGACTGCTTATGTGATATTGCAGGACACAGAAAAATTGGACACAGAAAAAAAGTGTTCAATATTTATTTTTATACATCAATTCTGAGAACACCATTCTTCATAAATGCATAGTATAAAATGCAGGATTATGCTTAGATCCATTTCAGAAAATATAAAAGATTCTGCCCTATTCACAAAAGAAAATTCATTGAATGTTTTTCTATATATTTCTATATATTTTAATTAAAATATAATTATAATATTTTCTCCTTCCATTTTCTTCCTCTGGCTACTCCCAAGTTCCCACAACTCTCAAACTGATAGCCTCTTCTTGTCCCATCTTTATTGCTACATGTATTTATGCACAAATACAACCTGCTGGATCCATTCTGTTGTTTGTGTATGGACAGTTTCAGTGATGCTATTTGTATTGGGTAACTAATGAAAGCGCTCATCCCTGGTAGAGGGTAACTCTCCCATTCCCAGCAGTCACCAGTTGCCTTATCCATGAATGTGATCCTGTGACGTTTGCTTTTCCTTTCCACATCAACACGTCTACTGCTACCGCCATTGTACAGATTTTGCTTATGCAGGCATTTCTAGGAAAGACCGTTTCACAGCCACCTTCCGGTGTTTCGGTGTTTCGTTCTTGCAGTCTTCCTATCCCATCTTCTGTGATGTTTGCAGAGCCATAAATGCAGGAGTTGTGATGTAGACATAGCCATTGGACTAGGACTGCCCAGGATCTGTTGACGTCTGCATTGTGTCCAACTGTAGATTTCTGCGATGGTCTCCATTTTCTGTAAAGAAAAGAGTTCTGATAAAGGTTGATAGTTCCACTTACCTGTGGAGATAAGATTTAGATTGCAGTCAGAAATTAGCCTGTTCTGTTGAAGTGGTGGTAGTAGTCTCTTCAGATTTATGACCTCATTAGTCATTGAAAGTAGTTTCTAGTACCATATCAGTATGGTATCCCTCCCGTTAACAGGCTTAAGAGCAGTCACTGGTTACCACCAATATGTGAATGCCACTTACCACACCTTTATAGATATTTCACCATGCTGGTCATTGCCATGATTGAAAGGTGTCACAGCTGGATAGGACTATTAATTGCCTCTCTGTCTTAGCATCTTGCATAGTATTTTCCTGTAACCTGGAAGTTAGGAAAGAGGCCTTCAGATCAGATCCAGATCAAATACTTTTGAGCATTGTGTGCTAACTGTGCAGTATAAGGGTACCCCAATAGGGGCTTAGAGCCAATCTCTGAGAGGCAAACAAGGGCAACAACAATGTATTGTTTTGAGAGTCTCCTGGATTAAATGATCAGGCATCCAAATGGAGACAACCCCATGCCTAGTCCTGAGGTTTTGTTAGTCTATGTTTCCTATAGAGAGCACTGTCAGCCCCAGTGGAGTAACTTCTTCTAAGGTGTACACATATTGCATTCCCGTGTGTGGTTTTTAGGTAAATATAAAATAATTAGATCCTTAAGGCTTTATCAAATAACCTTGGTGTTATTTCTTCCTTCTCTTCCTTCTCCTTCTGTATTGACTTCTTCATGCTCCCCAAACAACCCTCCCCATTTTTCTATTTCCTGCTTCATATCACCTACATCTGACTATTTCCTTAAGTCCCCCTACCCTGCTATGGCCCTTTTATAATTTCTTGGCTTCTGTGGTTACTCTATGTTGTATACTCACATCTGAAGATTTGGAGCTAGGAACTGCACATAAGAAAGAGTACACAAACCTTGTCTTTATGGGTCTGGGTTACCTCGCTGAGTATGATCTTTTCTAGGTCCATCTATTTACCTAGCAAAGGTAGCTAATGAACTCACTGAAATCCAACTTAGCAACTCAAACAGCAATTTTTAAAATCAAATAATGTAAATTAATGGAATACAAAAATACACTAATTTGATCTTGAACGCTGAGGGCTAGATGTCTCTTTTCTTTACCCCCCCCGCCCCCCCAAAATTAAAACACTGTCTCTAGAAAAGCAGAAAATTTTGTATGCACAAACACGGTAATTTAAATCTCCACTAGACTCAATTCTGATCCAGGTGTTTCAGATGGCACACCTAGGCTCAGCACAGCATGGCATCAAGCAACAGGATAATCGGTCTTCACTGGGTTTGCCTGTGCTCTCAGAATCAAAATTGTGGTGAAGTCACATGATGCACCACAGGCCAGCACTGCTACAACACCTCGAATTTACTACACACCTAACTTTGAATTTGCTTTCAGCTGTTGCATATTCAGAAACCTTCCACTGAGGCTGGAGAGAAGGCTCTGCAATTAAGGTGAGACTCAAAACCAAAGATTTGACAACCTGTTCACTGTTGCCAGGTATTGTGACCCTCCCGCAAACACACAATTTCATATGGGCTTATGACTCCTAGAATAAGAAGCTGCATTCTATGTGTCTGGAGCCATGGGTAACTCCACGTGTACTCTTTGGTTGATGAATTTGTCCCTGGGAGCAGAAGATGACCTTGTTAGACACCAAAGGGTGGAGAAGCCCTTGGTCCTGGAAAGGCTCCATGCTGCAGTATAGAGAAATACCAGGACAGGGAAGTGAGAGAGAGTTGATTGGGGAACAGGGGGAGAGGAGATGGCTTATGGGATTTTCGGGAGGGGGGGAATTATTATAAATTTACATTTGAAATGTAAATAAAGAATATATCTAATAAAAATAAACAAATAATAAAAATGTATTTAAAATAATCCACAGAGCAAAGGAGCTAGCTCAGCAGAACCCAAGTGGCATAAACAGGCAATATCCTGTTTGAAGGATTTGAAACATATGAAGACCGATTCGCTAACTCCCATAATAGTTATAAACTTACGCATGTGGTCAATGCTGCAACTGCACACCCAATTGAATGAATTTTACCATGGAATGTATCAATTGTGAATTATTATAAAATACATAGTGGTTATTTAAAAGAAGAAGAAGAAGAAGCTGCATCCTGGCCATCTAACCCAGTGGCTCTGAAACAGTGAGATCATCCTTCATTTATCAGATTCCTGTAAAACCAATATGTAAATTAGAGAGCTTTGATGTTGAGCTGAGATGTTTAGGAGGTTTCCAGATGACAGTCAGTACAGGTTAAGCTCCAGATCCCCAGGACTGTCTGGTATAATCAGAGATCACTTCACTAATGAGCCTGGGTCTGGGGACCAATATGTCCTCATGCTGGGGTACCCAGGAGAGTCATAGCAGGGACCCCGACTCTTCACATTCTCATGCAGCCTTCTGCGCCTAACTCAGAAGATGCCCAGCTAACCAGCAAGGCAGTGGAGACAAGGGTACCAGGTGCTGATGGGTTATGGAAGAAAGCTTAAGTCTAATCACCAGTCGGCACACATTTCCAGCTTCAGTCATTTCTAATGTCTATTTGTTTCTGTTTTAGAAGCAACAGCCTTTCATTAAAAAGAACTTTTGAAATTACATAAGAGCACAAGAGAAAAATTATAATTCCATCAGTTATGTACACAACCATTAACATGTGAATGTTTTCTGTCTTTTAATGAATAGATTGCTGGGGTTTTGCTGAACTGTGTTCATTCTGTGTGTTCAATTTTGCATCCTGCCTTTTTCACACTGTTACAGCATAAGCATTTTCCATTTGTAAACAACATTTTCTTTCATGGCTTCACAATGTGCTTTGATGTGGTTGTACTGCATGGAATGTTTTTTTCTAATTTTTCACCACTTTGAATAATGTTCAAAAGGACGCGTATCTGCAGTAGTAGAACCAAACCACCCTTTTAATGATGTACCCAAGGAGAAAATACGGAGTCAAAGATTTCTAAGCATTTTCACACATCCTGTCAAATCATTTTCATACTTTATTTCAGTGCATTTGCATGATGCTTTAAAATTCTAGAAATAAAGATAAAAGTATTCACCATTATTCCCCTGAGGTCTAGAGGCTGACAGCTAGTACGTATTCTTTTCCCCATCATTTGAAAATACACACATACACACACACACACACACACACACACACACACACACACACTAAATTAAGACCATTGTAGTCTATAACAGATTTGCTCTTAATATGATCATTTGTGAACACACTCCTATGTCAAGAATGACTTGACTCAGTGAGTAAATTAATTTTCACACAATCATGAAGACCCGAAGAACTGTGCTCAGATCCCCAGGACCCACATCAAAACCCACCATAGTGGCTTCTGCCTGTAATCCCAGGACTATCTAGAGTAGCAGAAATTAAACAAATTCCAGGGGCTCACCAGAAACAGTAAGCTTCGGGTATTTTTATATTAACTTTGAAAGACACCTGCTTCGGACAACTAAAAAGCCAAGAAATGCCCAACACTACTCTCCTTGCCCTGATTACCTTTTTTTGTCCTTTGTGGTTTGTGAGAGAGAGGGTTCATCTGGGTTGATTATGTTGAGTGGGGGTGAATGCCTCCTTTTGACACTTGGGAAATGAGCAGATTGGGGGTCCTCTGTTGCAGGAGTGAGAAAGCCAGGAGCCACCTCCAGCACTGGGAGACCCTGTGGCATTCCATCCAGACTCTTCCCCCGATTACAGCTTCCCTCCCAGGCCCTCCCTCTCTGATACTTTGTTGTCTAGCCTGAAAGTTTTTCCTTCTAGATCAGGGTTCTCCACCTTCCTAATGCTGTGCCCTTTAATACAGTTCCTCTTGCTGTGGTGACCCGCAACCATAAAATTATTTTAGTTGCTACTTTATAACTGTAATTTTAGTACCATTATGAATTATAATGTAAACATCTGTGGAGATAGAGGATTACCAAAAGGGGCATGACCCACAGGTTGAGAAGCCCTGCCCTAGAAAAACAAGCACTCAACAAATACAATATCCCAACCGCTTTGCTTCAATTTGGGATAACTCTGTAAGGACATCCCAGCTTCCAGCTTCTTGGGTAGGATTGTTCGGTCTTTATTATATCCAACTAATTCCTACCCCTGCTTGCCCAATCCCCACCCCCACCCCCATGGTGCTGATCCTACAGCTACCACAGTAAGCATACACAAGTGCTTTCAAAGGTCTCACTGTTTGCTTCCTAGGCTGGAGCTCCAGCCCTGCCAATAACTTGGTCCACGAGTCAAATGGACATCATTGCTGGGCCTCATTTTCCTAACATGCAAAGTAAGAGGTTTTGTCTTGTCTATCCACAGCTTCTTACTTTAAGTGGATTTATGTGATCTTTGATTTTTTTTTTTAAAGAAAAATCATTTTTATAAAATTCATTGACCAGGAACCAAAGCATTTTTTTAGAGTCCTGGTTATTTGTGAATGCATATGACTCTACAGAGCCTGCCCCAAGGAAGAGCCTACGCCCAGTCAAGAGCCTCCAGACTAGACTGTAAGCACAAACAACTCTTCTCTCCCAGAGAAGGAGGGTTCAGCTGCAAGATATTGGCTGCTCTGTCCCTGGGGAGATATCTGAATGGGGAACATAGCACAGGACCATTCCTGCCCCAAAGAAGTCACATGACAGCCTCTTATTCACAAAGAAGATACATAAGGAACTCCAGGATTCCAAGAATAAATAAAGGAAACAGAAACACGTACCCAGTTTCTTGTTCTTTTGCGTAGGTTCAGTTGTTAATGTCCAATATCATCCCTATTTTACAGATGAAGCCACTGCTAAGGACATGTGACAGTACAGAATCACCTGTATGTATGTACAAGAGACAAGGCTGCATTCCCTGGTTCTACACAACTGCAAAGTACATGCCTGCTCCTGTACTTGCTTCCTCAGGGAGAGCCAGCGTGCACCTGGAGGGCAAGCCACTGTCTTTCCCCTTGGAATCCTGAGCACCTGGCAAGATGTCAATCACCTGTGATTAAACACACATTTATGACATTAATTACTTAAGATCTCAACCTCGTAGAGTGGCATTTCCATTGCGTTATCATACGATCAGCCTTCTTACACCCCCTCCAAAATTCTCTTAAGATGCTCAGCCTTCAGAGGAAACCAAATACAAGAAAAATGGCTCACCTCTCCTAAATTACACAGTGAGTTCAATCCTTTCCTGTTTGCAAGATCACTCACCTGTCCTGGTAAGCTAGGGTCTCACTGATTGCCCCTCAGCTCAGTATGCTTTGGAAAGATGGTTTAAATGCCTTCTTAACATATCCATAAAAACCTTTCTCAGGATTTTAGATCATTCAGTGGGACTCAATGAAACCAATGTATGTACTGCTGATGCCCAGGCTACCACCACTTTAATAAAGCATGCTTTATTAACCTCATGAAGGCTATAATTAAATTTATAAGCAGCCTTTCTCACAACTTTAACAAAAGATGTCTAACTGGTGGTGGTGGTGGTGGTGGTGGTGGTGGTGGCGGGGTGTGTGTGTGTGTGTGTGTGTGTGTGTGTATTTTCTGTGTGTGTGTGTGTGTGTGTGTGTGTGTGTGTGTATGTGTGTGTGTGTGTGTTTTAAAATCCTGTTCCATAAAGATTATGGCTCCCCCGCTGTTTGGAAAAGATCATCTCACTTGTAACACTAATATCTTGAGCAGGGGAGAAGCTGGCCTGGTGAATGGAATGCACTTCACTGCACATCTTGGCTCAGCTAGAAATCGGAAACAGATGGTCCTTGCGGCTGCTTTCCCACTCGAGCCTGCTCCCTGCCAGCCTGTGGTCTTCAGTGGGCTGCTGCTGGCAGTCTGTGACTTGAACATAGTAGGACGTGGCAAAAGAAATCAAATCTTTTCCAATGAGCAGCAAGTTATAATGAAACTTGACAGATATGACATTCTATACCTAACATCTACTTAGAATATATTAACCTTTTAGTTTTCTTAAGCGCCTTGCAGAGAAGTTGTGAATATACGTATTAGAAGCTTGTGTCGAGTGTGTTCTTCTTTTCCTTTTTTTTTTTTTCTTTTTCCTTTTTAACAAGGGGCAGAGGGTTTAGCCCAATCTTGGGTGGCAGCTGGCTAACAGAAAATGCAGAAAGAGATTAAAAGTCAAGGAACTTCTAAATAGAAACGAGGTGCAAGAGCTGCCACTAAGGAGGAAATTAATTCTTAGCAGGACATGGGGGTGGGGGTGAGTACCCAAAGAAACAAAAGAATCAATATTTTTCTTAAGGACAAATTTACATGTTTATATGCAAGACACACAGGCAAAACTGACTAGCCCCAGAGTACACCATTCAAATGGAATGGGGCTGCCTGGACCCCTTATTTTCTTTAAAACTGCTGTTTCATGTTTGCGAATTTTCTTCTGCCACACTGCAAGGTGGCCCGGGACACTAGTTTATTAATGTCCGGACACTTATACCTAGAAATGACATGTACCTGTGCAGATAGCTTTACCACTTTGTCTGAAAGAAAGGAAGGGAGGGAGGGAGGGAAAAAAGGAAGAAATAAAGAAGGAAGGAAAGAAAGGAAAAAGAAAGGAAGGAAGGAAGGAAGGAAGGAAGGAAGGAAGGAAGGAAGAAAGAAAGAGGAGAAGGAAGAAGAAGGAAGGAAGGAAGGAAGGAAGGAAGGAATGAAGGAAGGAATGAAGGAAAAAAGGAAGGAAGGAAGGAAGGAAGGAAGGAAGGAAGGAAGGAAGGAAGGAAAAGAAAACACCACCATCACTCCAACTCCAGAAAAGGTGGCTGGGTGTTTTTCCTGGCT